>OU744337.1:147718762-150118762 GCA_916610165.2 Gymnosoma rotundatum | reverse complement strand
TTATGGTATTTAATATGAATATGTATTGTTATGTTGAAATATTAAAAATATATTTAGAATATTCGATTGCTATTAATAAGAAAATTAAGCTTAAAGTATTTTTCTTAATATAAATTAATACTTAAGTCTTTCTCATTTTGCATAATGATCCGCTTTTCCTACGGGCAACCGTCGTTGTCATAAACAGCATAAGAAATGCCATTATTCTTAGCATTGTCGTCAAGCACAAACACAAACAATCAATAAAAACTTTTACTTAATAAGAATTTTACAAAATGCAAAAATCTTAGTGTTCTTTTGGAGATATTTTTGCAAATGTAGGAGAAAGTTCACCACAATAACTGCAAAATAATTTGCAAATCTCAAGTACTGTTTTTTTTAAATTTGTGCCAACAGAGATGTGTAGGCTTTAATTGCTCTATTAATCGCAACCACAGCTAATGACCACTTTAAGTGAGCAACAGCAAAAAAATTTTAGTCACTCGTATTTGAAATATAAAGAAGATTGCATAATAATAAAAAAAATAGAAAAAACATGAGAAGGAAACCCAGAAATAAAAAAATATTTATAAAACGGCCTTTAGGAGAATTTAGCTTTAATGTTTGTTGGCCATATTTATTGAAATTTTCTGTCATTATTTTTTTATATTTTTTACTTTTATGAAATAGAAGTGCTCATAGTAGAGAAGTATTTAAAAATTGTAATATTTATAGCCCAACATTAACACGTGAATTAAGATATTTTTTAGTCTTACTTTAATATTTTTATTTAAGTGTTCTTGCGATGGAATTTCATATTTAAATTATTTTCCTGCACAATGAAATTAACGAAATAAAAGATAAAATCAACCAGAAACAACTAAAAATGTCTTTATAACATCATTTGATTAACTTTATTTTGCACTAAAAAAAATGTTATTATTAAGTTTGTAAAGATGAAAAGAGGGGTGCCTGCTTACAGAACTTGCAGCATAATTTTTATGTGAAAACACCAATATTTAGGAAATTAGTAAGGGATTTAAAGCGACTGCTGTAAATATAAAAAATAACTGTATTGTTTTTATTTCTGATCACTTTAATTTTTTGATATTTGATTTTATAAATTTTTGAGAATACAGAAAATAGAACAATTTTTATCTCCAAATAATACAAAGTGTGAGTCAAACCCTTAAACAAGAGTTTGGAGTTTAATTCTAAGCTAATTCTTTAAAGGGCGGCCCTTTAATTTACAATTTTTTGTTCTTATTATTTTTAAAATTTTTAACACACCTTTGTGAATTTGTCATGTCATGAAAGGCTAAAAAAAAAACAAACAATATTTTTAGATAATCAATAAATAAAGCTATTTGTGTTAATTTTGCTCTTTTAAATATTTATTGCATTATTTGTATTGCTAAATATAGAAGTCTTTATTTTGACATTATTTTATTTATTTTTGATTTGTTTAGTTGTTTGATTGACTGTCTATTATTTATCGATAAAGGCTGACAACAGCTTGTGCTGTTTGATTCAGGGGTATTGTGATTGACATAAAGCAATAAATACAATAAATAATTCAATGCGGCTGCTATTATTCTACGTATTCGAAGTGTGGAATAAAGGTTTCATAAAAACATATTAAGGTAAAAGAAGCAGTCTACACATGGCCTAGATATTTTCAACGACAGAAAAGTACTCTACAATAACTGAGTACAAGTTTAGAGAACATTTTACTTTAAAAGTATTTTTTCTTTTTAACATTTAAACATCTCTTACTTTTTTTTTAATATTTTTATTTCAATAGAAACTGTTTCGAGTCGCATACGATACACTAAGTGCTTTGTACCTTCTTTCAAAAAAATACTAAAATTGCTTCAGACTGTGCAAATCAAAAACTGGATTTGTTAAAACATGACAATTACGAAAATTCTAGAACTGTCGAAACTAACGCAAAGAGACTTCATTTTAATTAAATTATTTTTACGAGAAAGTAAATAATTCTTATTTTTATTTTCGATTTTGCTCGACCATTTTTTCTCTCCCACTCTCTTTCTTTTTCAGGTAATCACATTTGTAGGAAAAAGTATATAATATTTATTTATAAATGTTTGTTGTAATTAAATTAATACACTGTAATAAGAGCATTAAAGATTAATGGAAAAGTGCTGTTAAAAAATTATAGTGGTGTGGAAAATTATTATTTAATTTAATACATTCAAATGAAGTTAAACATTTTTTACTGTCTTTATTGTTACTTTTATTTTCATGCACACGTTAGCAATTAAAAACTACAATAACTAAATGACTATTTTATATTAAATTCAGTTTTATTGATTCAAATTTTGCAGAAAGTACTATTAAAACCCGTTATCATTAACCGTTATTATTAAATAAAATACAGTCAATTATTTAATTTTTTTTTTAATTTATAAATAGTAAAGAGTAAAAAAAAGCTAGTTGTTGCTGCAGAACTATTTCAATCTGATAAGTTATGAAACATTTAATATTTTGTTTTAAGTGAAAAATAATACAAATAAGTAAATTCTTTTCTTACCTCGTTATATATTCATGATTGCTTTCTTATACTAAAGGTACAATTTAATTGTGCTTGTTTTGTGTTTGTTACTCTATGACAGGCTAGAATTTCACTTACTTAGTCCTGTTTATTAAAAGTGACTCTTTATTTAACATGCGACATAATACACATCGCAGTATAGGACTATGAGACTCGATGTCTTGCTTAGCAAATATAATCGATTAGCCAACGTTGGCATCCAGACCATAATTGACTCTGGCGATGACATGACGCACACTATAAATTTTTCCTTTAAAACTTTAAGCGCAGTTGCTTTTAAGGATTGTAGCTTCCTTTTGTGGAAAAAAAAACGCATTTGTATGCAGACGGTGACGATCTTTGACAAGCAAATATCAATTAATATCGCTTTGGAATGCAAATCATTTAGATTTTTGTACTTAAACCAATTATAGTATTGTGAACGTATCTTTAAATAATATCTCAATGACAACAGGCCTCAAGATTATTAATTAAATTAAATTTAACGAATTATCAAGAAATTCTAGCAATAATATGAAAAATCTTAAATTAAGACGGAGCTAGTTGTACTATTACCTTTTAACAATGCGCCAAGAAATAAATACTTTGATGTCAACTTATTTACCAATCTTCATGACACCACAGTCAAATAACATGTACTTTGCTATAATGAACACTCAACTAATCTGCTCGACATTTTGATTACTGCTGCCAACCGTTCGTAATTCCGATTTCTATTTATAGGCGAGTAAAAACGCCTAGATAGTTCTGATGTAAAATGATCTCGCAGCTTTTTTTTTGGTTTTCTTTTTTTTTATTATAATTGTTTATCTGCATATTAATTAATTAATGCAGTATCAAAAACTAAGCGAACTTCTTGCGTTGTTAAATATATCTTAAGGTGTGTGGATAGAATAGAGAATTTAGTAAGAATTTTTGTATTGTTGTATAGTATTTGTTTCAGTTGAGTAAGGATATTAATCTACTTTCATAACAGTACTATTGTTTAAATACCAGATGTTTGTCTTTTAATATAAAAAAAAAAAAAATACACTCACAGTTTAAATCCGTTTTTATTTCGCATCAAAAAATTTAATTTCCACAAGCAAAAAATACACATATTTTATTCAAATAGAATTTTTACACTAACGCGAAGGTATGCGAAATATTATATTCATTAATTCAGTATTCGTATCGTTTCAGAAACTCACAACATATTTTAAGTTAAAAAATTTTATTAAAAAACTTTTGTAAAACAAAAAACACAAGAACGAAGCTCACATGCTAACAGAACTTCTTACAAATTTAATTAAATGGTGAATCTACATGGAAATACAAATATTCATGTCCGTCCGTTAGCACATAATAAATTTTTCATCGTTCCTGTGTTGTCAAATTGAAATTCATAAAATGTTTACAAATGGAAGGTGGAAACGTAAAAACTTTTAAAATTAAGAATTATTAATGTATGTGATTTGTTTAATAAAATCGCATTTTTTATAACCTTAAAATTTAATCTTACTTTTTAAAAATTTAATTTTACCTTTTTAAAGCTTTAATCTTATTATTTTTCTTGCTATTTCATTAAAGCTTAATTACAATTCAGTAGCTGCTGGCGTTAGAAATAAGCTCCTTGCAATTTTCTTCTTTCATATATGTAGCAGCTTCACTTCTAAATTCCAATTGCTATATGAGTCTATGAGTAGGTTGAACACCAAGGACAAAGTTATATTTTATGAAGAAAATCATGTAATAATCACATTAGAATAAAAACTATTTTACAAACAATTAAATTGCAGAGTAATGAATTTAATTCCCAGGTGATGTTGTCAACTTGCTTATTTATACTCATACTAAGACAATCTCTAAACATATACATTAACAGTGGGTGTCATATTCACATAAACATCCACTACAAAAAAAAAAAAAAAAAAAAGAAAAATATATAATAAAGTCTACGATTTCAAAATGACATTTTATTTATAAATATAAGGAAGAAGATTGAAAATGATAGAAAAAAAAAAAATAATAATAAAAAGTAAAAAGTTACAAAGAATATTAAAAACATAGTTTGTCAGATGCAGTGGTGTCATGTAGTTTTAGTTTCTTCTTATAAAATCTTACATCCTTAAACACATTCAAGCAAAAGTGATTTACTTGTGAACGCATTTAAATTAGAAAAAAAAACTATTTTAGTTCATGATCACATTAGGGTCATAGCTGGTGAAATAAAAAAGTAATCAATAACAAAATAACATCGTTAAAACTTCACATCTCTGTAAAATTGGAATTTATTATTTCTAGAATGTAACAATATAAGAGAGTAAGTCAAATTTTATCGATAGCAAAAATGTAATAATTCTGCAGGCGACTGGTTTTTATCTTAAACATTCATGTGGTTGTGATAGCTTTTTTTATTTTTTTGTAATTGGAAAAGTTTTTAAAGTCATTAAACATTTATCCCTCTACGGCAAGACAACTTAAGATGAGTTGATTGAATTTATGACAGGTCTGCACATGGAAATCATCAATTGATAAATCAAGCATTAAAAGTAGCTTTTCAATGGCGATGCTGAAGTAGTTCTTTGCTAATTTTAAAGGCTCTTCTTTAGGACCGATAGAACTTTAAATTGTAAAAAATAACACAAAATATTAAATTTTAATGAAGAATTTTTTTATACGAAAGATCAGAACATGGCTTTAATATTTAAAAATGATTTCGGGCATATGGCCACCGCAGCTGCTTATAACGAAGCGCATTCTGGACGTCCAATTTTGGGTACTGCTGGCCGTGTGTCACAAATAACACGAACAATGTTGGCCTCCAAAGCGTCAATTTTTGCTGGTTTATCAACACAAACCAGTGACTTTACGTGGACCCACAGGAAATAATCGAGAGGTGTCAAATCGCACGACGTTAGAGGCCAATTGACAGGTCCATTTCTCGAAATTAACCTATTGTCAAATTTTGATTTCAATAACTCGATGGTTGCGGTCGCCGTATAGCACGTAGCGTCATCTTGTTAAAACCACATTCCATCCGGATTAATGTCATCCATATATTTAAACACAAAACTATTAATTAACGATTTTTATTGACTGTAACGTGAAATCCGGTACGTTGTGGATTGGTCTCATTTCATATGCGGCCATTTTGCTTATGAAAGAACCTGTTACGCCAAAATGAGCATCATCGCTGAACACAATTTTGCGGTAAAAGAGTCGTCTATAAGTTGCTCGAATTGATGACTGTTTTTCAAAGTAAACTTAAATGATTTGATAGCGTTTTTCAAGCCTAAGTCTATTCATAATGATCCTCTAGAGTTTACTGAAAATAATAAAAAGGAATTTTTTATCACAATTTAATTTTTAGTGTTTTTTTTTTAATAATTTAAAATTCAATCGGGTTTAAGAAATACGCGATATATCGAAAAAATGATTTGAGCCCATTTTTATTTTACCGGGTGAATTTAATATCAAGAAAGAAAAATCTTAGAACCTGGCACCTGTCAGGATAAGAAAAGTGTGAAAATTTTCACTATTTTACGTACCATCTTTACGCATGGGCATACTAATCTTGTCTGTATCGTTTTATGTTTCGTTTAAGCAAGAATTGCAAAAATATAAAAATATAAAATTTTGTATAAAAATTTCAGCAGTTCTTATGGATGCACTCGAATTTCCAGCAATAAAAAGTGTTTAAGGTCCCTGGTAGAATAAAACTTTTTTAAATTTTTAACATTTTGCATATTTTAAAAATTATTTTTAAAGGGGTTAATGTTCAGCTTAAAAACGCAATGTGTAGATTTAAAAGTGTTATCGAATAACGATTAAATTTTTTTTTCAAGTTTTTCTTCTTCTTTAAAGAAAATACATGTAAATATATTTTATTCTGGGAAATTAGAAATCTCTTTAAGAGCTTTTTTGCACTACTAAGAATTATTTTTCAAAAACACTTGTACGAACTAAAAGATTAAAATCAAAGTTTAAATTTAGTTTTCATTCATCTTACTGCATGTAAAAAATTATTTCCCTCAAGATGGCTGTAATTTAAAAGTTTTAAAAATAATTCTAAAGTTTAAATTTAGTTTTCATTCATCTTACTGCATGTAAAAAATTATTTCCCTCAAGATGGCTGTAATTTAAAAGTTTTTCTTTTAAAAATAAAAGACAATTAACTTTTTGTGTTTGGAAAGACATACAAACACACTCTGTTATTTGATATAAATACGTTATGTAAAATTTATTTCAAGCCCTTAACCAATATTGTTCAAAATGCATTTACAAAAGGACAGGCGGACGTTTAGACAACAAGTAAATTTTCCTGCATACACTTGATAAAATCAAGAAGTATAAAATATGTATTATAATTACACACACACAGCGACATTAACTTAGATACACAACAGAGATATATTCTAAAGCAAACACTCGTTTTAACAAATTTTACCATAAAGTCTCATTTGTATGAGAATGAGTAAAACAATCAAACTTGTCTCAAATTTCAAAATTTTACTATTTCATGTCGACACAACAATGTCTCTGACTCTTGAAAGAATAAATACACTTAAGGAAATAGAAAAGATGAAAGAAAAAAATGGAAAAAAAGGAAGGCAAAAATGACAAGTAAACAAGAGCAATTTTATCATGACCTCATACTTGAACTCCATCCTAATACATCACCAGCAACATCACTTTAGCAACATTGCAGTGATTAGAATGGTGGTAAATTTGACATGGTTTTCATGGTTGAAAAAACCACAGTGGTGTTGTTCACAATAATGCTGTGGGTAAGAGTGCTGGTTGCTACAACATGCAGTGTTAGAGCAGATATCACAGAGAGTAATTGTAGTTGCTCTAGTTTATTATTTGATTGCTGTGTGTTGCTAATATATATTCTTGATGATTAAAAATAATGACACATTCAGAGTTATTCCAATTGATATTCATAAACCGATTAAAAATACATTAAATGTAAGAATCTTTTAAAATTATTTAATGCAAAATTAAATGCCATAGTTTACCTTAAATTTTAGAATTCTTTCAATTATATATTATATATATTTTTATGCTTAAGAGAGATTTGACATTATGCTCCTAATTGCTAATTTTGTTGATGCTGTTTTCAAAGCTATAATTATTTTTATACCCTTACCTCAGGAGGAAAAAGGGTATAACTAAGTTTGTCATTCCGTTTGTAATTCCTTCAATGTCCATTTCCGACCCCATAAAGTATACACATTCTGAGTTCTTATGCATACCGAAGTCGATTGAGCGATGTTAGTCTGTCCGTCCATGTTAGTGTTGAAATCAACTTTTCCAAGACACCAGATAAGCTAGAGAAAATTTAAATATCGATAAGAAACATATGTTTTTCTTCTTTTTTAATTTGCTGTTACCAAAATATTTGTTTTTTTCTTTTTTTTTGATGGAGTTACTTTACATGTGGTGAAGGGCATGTAAGATTCGGCATAGCCGAATATAGTAATTTTACTTGTTAAATATAGTATTTTTTTAGGTTTCTATTTCGTTTTATTTTTAAGTTCTAATAAGCAAAAAAGCATTATTACTATAATTTGAATGAAACAAAAATATTTTGAATCGTTAAGAAGAGCATATTTGCTTAAATTTTTAGAAGTGTGTGTTTGTGTGAGTAATGGGTTTTTATCAAATTGACAATTTCTTTTTCATATAATTTTCTAACAACATAATATTGGCAATTTTAAAATTGCCAAAAAGGCAAGTGCTTGGGTGGATAAGTGCAATTGATGCAATTATTGTGCTTCTGTGTGGGCTTGATTTTGTTTTTAATTTTCATACTTTTAAAGTGAAAAGTTTTCCTAAATATCTAAGTTATAGAAACAGCAATTTATGTGAGTTTTTATTGCAATAAGAAAACACAAAAAGTAAATTAGTTCTATTTGAAAACATAAAAATTTCTTTAGTAGAAGTGTAAAATAGCTCTTCATAATTCGCTAATCACTTAAATCACATGGTCAGCAATTTTTTACCAAAAACTTAAGAAAAGCCAAAAGGCTTTTTTAGTTAAAGAAAATGCTTTGACAAAATGAGAATTGTTTTTGAAGCGTTTATGTTGCGCAGGTCACGATAGCAAGCTAACTTAAAACAAATATTAGAAAGTTTAAAAAAACTTATATTAAGAAAACGTAATTTAAAAAAAAAATAAATAAAAAAGGGCACGAAAATGGGTATTCTACCGAAAATGGATATTAAAAAAATCGGGCAGAAGCTGCAAATTTGCAAAATATATAAACATTATGGGAAATGCAAAATTTTATCTTATGGTTTTCTAAACAAAATTTGAATAAAGATCACTTATGAAATTCTATGTAGGCTATAGGAAAATGGCCAAATCACAGATAAAGTTATAAAATTAGTTTTCAAGAGTTTCTATAAAAAAATATATAAGTAATTTCTGTAAAATTTTTTGACCCATAAGTACAAAAAATCAAAGTGAAATGAAGGGTATCCCGCTAGTAACATGATTTTCATATGTATGTTTTTATTTATTTTTTTTAACCTTAATAGGCGAAGGCTATAAATTTACGCAGGAAAAGTATTAACAAGTCGCTATAAAAGCAAGATTAAAAAAATTAAAATAAAAAGGTGGCCTAATAGTAATGAAATTTTTACAGGGCCTTATTTTAAATTTACCCAAAGTTTGTTTAACTATGGCCGCTGTAACAGGTTAAAAAATAAAGTTAAAAATTAAAAGGTGACTAATATATAGTAGGGATCCCTTTATGTATGAGTCAAACTCACACTTGGCGGATTTTTTAAATAATTCACCAAGCAACCATCAGCTATGCACGAAGGAAAAGACGCAAATGATAAGTATCGCAAAAGTTTTTAGTGTTTTAAAATAATAATCAAATTTTTATTCGAAATAAATATTTATTGTAAATTAAACCTTTCTTATTGTAAAAGATGTTCTTATTTTGTTTGCTTCTTAAATTATATTAATTTAATTATTTCATTTTGTTCATTTTGAGGAAGTAAGAAACTTTTCCTTAATTAAAAATTTTAATCACGTACCAATCGCTAACACGATTTCTGATTTTTAGTAATACTTTCTTGTTTATTGTTTAAAAAGTATTAAAAAGGAAAAGTCTTTGGAAAAGTATTTACAATTTACTATTTTTTGGAAGAAATTCAAAAGAAAAAATAAAAATAAATTTATTTATTTAAGGACTTAAATTAAAAGTAAGAAAGAGAAAATTTTTATAGTATTTTTAAAGTTTGAGATCTTTTACTGATTTAATTACAGAGATATCGCTACCCCTTTAAATTACAGTAGAGTACAGCAATGTTAATTAAAGAAAAGTTCATCAAATTAATTAAAAATTTCAACTTAAATAATAAAAATTAAAAAGATTCGTAGATACGAATAGAACTTTGTAAAACACTGTGATTGTTATTAAACTTTTTAAAGTTTCCATTATAAGTTCCACAATTAAGGATTGTGAACAACTTCGTGTCTTGGAAAACTGAGACTGCTTATGGATTGGTTGTCTACGGTTCGAATACATTTTTACTTTCTGTTTGATCCTTTTTAATGAGTTTTAGATGTGGAAAAAATATGTTATCAATTCTAATATTGAATACAGATTTTCTCTGTTATTGTCTTATAACTACGGGCGTAAGCCTCGCTGCCTAAAACATAATATTAGAGTGTAAATAAAATCAAGTAAATTGTTTATGGTTTTTCTACGTGACATGACGCAAATTGAAGAACAAATAAATTGCAAACAAATAAATGTTTTTAATAAAAAAAAGACTTAAACATATTAAACCATTTTACAAATGTTGTAACAAACAGGAAAATGGTTAACATGTCAAAAATGACAGTTGGAAAACAAAACTTAACACAAGAAGCCAAACCAAATAAAATAGAAGAAGACAGGAAATAACAAAAATTAGTTATGTAAAAATCATCACGTAAACAATAAACATTGAATCTGTTTAACGCAAAGACAAATTGAAATTCAATAACTTTAAGGATAAATTGGCAAAGAAAAATTCAAACAGAATGCTATCATTCTTATTTGCGGATAAAATATTTACATATTATCTCACATATGTAGGATTTTTATTTTTATAAACACACTTTAATTATAATTTTAAAGATTAAAAATAAAACTTAAAATTAAAGTTACTTTAATGAGTTTTTACTCTCTTTCGCATCTATTTATTAGTGTTGTAATTCGAATAAGAATGATTCGAATATTTGAATTTTTTTTTGTTTTTGTTCGAATGAAGAATTTTTTCTCAATTTTGAATACAGAATTATTCGAACAGGTTTTGTAGAATTTTCGAATAATATTTCTAAACTACTTTTTATGAAATAATGATAATATGGATAATGCTTCTGTTAAATAATTTGTAATCAATTCTTCCCATTTTCCCTCAATTGACAGACAAACGGCAGAGTCTGCAAATTATTGATAATTGAGTGTGGAGTTGGTTTGTAATTGGTCACATTTGTAAAGCGGGAGCAGAAAATTATAGAATATTTTATTGTCTTGTCATTGTTAATTGATACGAGAAGCGAGAGTTTTCGATTTCGTTGAGGAGTAATTATTAAGTATATAAAATTAATTAATTTAATTGTTCCCTCCTTTAATTACATAAATTTAAGCATAATAAAAACAATTGAATTTTGAATTCGTATTTTGTTTTTTACTGCTGGTGAATTTTTTAACGGTTTCTTTAGTGGAACCAGAAGGTGCCTTACAATTTGTAATTAAAAGCTTGGAAAAACTAATAATTGTTTTTCTACAGATTTACCCGAATCAAAGAAAGAAGCAAAAAATTATTAATTACTTTAGTTCTTTGCCTAAATGCAAGCAATTTTCTATTCACTAGTAAATTTTTAAAATAAGCGAAACAGACGAGTATGCAAATGTCTTGTTTTCAAAATTATTTTTGGATTAAAATACTCAAAATGCCTACAACTACGATGAAGAATTAAACGCAGATTCAGAAGACAGCAGTTAGTTACTAGATAATCTAAAAAGATCTATTAATAATGTAAGAAACACCAGAAGTACGAAAAATGTTAATACTCGTAGCATTCCAGATGACTTGAATTATTTGGACAAATCAAAAAAAGAACGAAAAAACTTGATATGCTTTTCAATGCTATTTTAAGTGTATGACCAACGTCGACAATTTGTGAAAGAAATTTTTCCATATGTTCTTTATTAAAAACAAAATGAAGAATCGCCTGCGGCCTAAAAAACTGGATTATATATTGTTTTTAAACGATTATTTTAATAGAAATTATAAAAATGTTTTAGAGCACATGTAAGGGTGAACAAATCTTAATATACATGTACGTGTATTTTTCACGAATATGATCTCGCTGTTTGATAATATTCTTAAGTTTTGTATTGGATTGTTAACTTTTTATTAATAAACCAAAAATTTAGCCAATATATCTTTTTATGAATTTTTCTTAATATTGTTCAGATTATAAATTTTATTCCTTATTCGTTCAAATATTCGAAAAATTATTTAAATTTATTCGGCTGTTCAAACAAAGAAAAAATTATTAGATTTTTTCGAACGAACATAAAACCCGAATAATTGACAACACTATTATTTATTCTATTTTTAAGTCGACCGTGCTGCCCTCACCGTCGCTGTCTTTAGTAAGAACTATTAGAACAGTTTTGCTCCCCTAATAAGGGTTACCACTTCCTATGATACGTGTGTCCGTTGCTGATCCGATATATATTTAAAGGCTTTGCTCCCCTAAAGCATGCTGCATTTAATACATTGACTTTATACATTTAGTAGCATATTTAACAGCAGATGTCACTAAACATCAATTAGTTGAAAGCAAAAATCCGTTTGACATTATTTAAAAGCGTCAATCATGTTCTATTATAAATAACTGCCCGAACGAAACTAAAAGCTTTTACTTAACTGGCATTTTCTTTCCTTTATTGCTTTATATTGCATGTAAATTGTCCTTAAACTTTGCTCATACATATAAATTATTCTTTAACTACTCACCTACAAACACACTTAAATTCCCAAGACCGTTAAAAGACTTCCAGCATCTAAATCACTGTCAAAATAGTGAACAAAGTTGTATGTGACTTTCTCTAAGCGAATACAACAACAAAATAATAATCAAACTTTTTTAAAAGTTTTGTAAGAAAAATAATCTTCAAAACGATGCTTTGCAACCAAAACAAAGTATTGAAAACTAATGGACCCTAAAATATAATAAAGAGAAAACATTAACTTTAACTCTGAAACCCAAACACACACACACTCACATATCAAACAGAGATTGCTTGGCTAAATGGCAAAGAGAAAATAATAGTTCTTTTTAAAACTTTTATATATAAATAATTTTTGGTTATAATTTGATCAGCGATTCTTAAATTTTCTGTAAGAAATTTTTTTTTTTTTTTTATAATGAATCAAATTATTTTGGCAGCATTTAAGTGAAGTTAGTCGGTCTCATCACGCCGACAGCCTGTGCAACCTAACCTAACCTAAGTGAAGTGGAAATAGTGCTGATAGAAGTGTACAATTTTTGAACATCCATTTAAAACGATAATAAATTTGTTTTGAACACCCTTTCCTCTATTGGGACACCCTTTATGTTTAGTTTGAAGATTATTTTCTATACTTGTTGTTATACGGCACATGATAATTTATGGTGTAAAGTGAAATTCCTCATAATCACTTATTTTTCATATATTTTTTTTATAATTTTCTTATGCTCGTTATAAGACAGCCTATAAATTTTTAAGATAAAGGGGCATATATGTTAAAACTACGTCACTACAGAGGCACCTTTTAATTGCGCGTTGCCATAATAATACAACTTCTTTGAAAATTTATAGTGTTTAGCTATCAAGGTCTCAAAAAAAGAGGCCTGTAGTGATGTTAATGGGGTTACTTTTTTTTATGTTGCAACATCAATAGTGCACCCTCTTAAATAACTTTATGCTGCATTTTCACACCAATACATTAAACCATTTTGATTTGAAAAATCCTTGTGATGACTTTAAAACTTCAATTTGTGATCTTACGTGCATTGAAATTAATATAAAATTTTCCTTGATACGCTTTATCAGTATTATTTTTTTGCAACAGAGTTTAATAATATTGGTCTAAAATTATTTGCATGAATATTTTCCGTTTCATGATAAAAGTCTCTTCAAAATATTTGGCAAAAAAGGAAATTATTTTCTATAATTTGCTCGTACTTTTGAAATTTAACCCCTGTTTAATCATAACTGCAATTAAATTAAATTTCTCATTTTAAGCAATTACGTTTTTAATTTGTTAATTATGTCTATAGATCTTTAGCAAACAGATCTGTGCATTTTAAGGGGGGTTTAGACAGTATGACTTTACGTACGTAAAATCCAAGAGAAAATAATATAAAATTCCATCCGCATTTTAAAACTGAAAGTAAAAATCTTACGACAGATTATTTCTGCATTTACACAATTGGTATGGATCAAACATACTAAAACTAAAATAGCGGTTTGCAGAAAAATGCATCCCTGATCTAATGATTCGTAATTGTCTTTTGAAAATTTCCAAAAAACCAAAGAGAGCCAAACGATTGTCAAATTTTCATCAGTATTTGCTCTCAACTTGTGCAGATTCATTACGTATTTTGTTTAGACGATCCCACTGGTACTATTCTGCACAAAAATTTGACATGTCGTAAGACTTCTGTGATCATGTAAACCGCCCTTTAGGGATATTGAGTTTCAATCACAAAGTTTGGGATTCGCCGCAATCAAAACAAAACATATAATATATATATTTATATTTTATATGACATTTTTTTTTTGTGTCTTTATATTAAGTAACTGATGTATAAAACAATGTTTTTGGTCATTCAACTTTAATATACAATGTCAAGCATATGTGTTTCTAAACACATATTTAATACAAATATTATTTCCCCTCAAACATGTATGTGACCATATATTTTTGAATCTGTATATATGTATGTGCATTTTGTAAGTGTGGGTTTTGTAATTGATGGATGAATTTTTAAATTTAAGGCAACATAATATATCTTCTCCTTCTTCACTTTACAATTTGTCTTTTTAAAAATGGACGCTATTATAATCAGAGTAGAGTAAAAGAAGTAAAAGTCAGTTTATTAAATGGCATAAAGATAAAGATTTATCGTCAAGTGTAATTTTTATACAACAATTTTTTCCTAAATTTGAATATTTTTTTTGTTGAATTTAAGTACAAAATTAATCAACATGGACGAATATTCTATATTTAAAGACCAAATGATAAGAGATAAACATTCTTTCCAAACGCTCAAGTTAAAGTTGAGCTCATACAAACGTATAATGGATAAGTACGAATATTTACAATTCATTTAAGGAATTCACTAATTACGTATTCATGCTTAACATTTTTATAATAATTGAAATTATAAATGAACAAACAATTGAATGTCCTTCGTCCTGAGTTCATCTTTAGAAATCATTTTATCGTTATTTTTGAAAATCGCTTAAAATTTTATTTTGATTGCGTCCTTGTCGGTAACCGTGAACACTAAAGAAGTTTCCCTTAGTGGTCACTTTAGTTTGTGATTTTAACAAGATTGTGATGTAAGAATTGTTTCGGATGTTTTTGGCGATAATAATTTTCTTTATTTGTATTTTTGAAATACATAGATAAAGTTACACACGTGTATCAACATGTAGCCACATCCTTCCATCAACGTTTTAGTGCTAAAAAAACACAACTTTTATGACTAAACAAATCCAACAACTATCGGCGATGTTGTTTTTGTTGCTCGGATTATGGTTATTTTTTTGTTGTTGCTGTTTTTTTTTAATAGAAAATAAATTTTCTACAAATATTTCATTATCATTGTCTAATCTTCTGGAAGAATGAACAAAACGTAAAGTGTGTTGAAAAATAGAGAAAAATAGCGAAGTAAAAGTGGACTATAAAAACACACAGAGATTTGGTTAAAAATAAACGTTTAATAATTTATCATCGATTTTGTTTGTTTTTTATAATCATAATATTTTATGTACAGAATTTTTTTGTTTTTTAATTTCAATTAAATTTCTTTCCTTTGTTTTTTTACGAAGTTTTATTTCCATACAAATTGAAATTTGAAAAGTAGTATAACACTTTTCAAATTTTATCTGTTTTTAAATATTTAAAGACAAATTTATCCTTGAAAGTTTTTGTTTTTGTTTTGGTTGTGTATTTGTAATCACTTTGGTAAACAGGTGAAAGTAGAATAAATCATCTTATAGTTTGGTTGAAGAAATTATAAACAATAAACAAAAATGAGATCTGTATTGTTTTGTCAACAAAGAAAATTACTATCCCTGGGCCCAATTCTAATTTATTTTTTTTTGTTTTTCTTCTAATGACGTATATTTTGTTTGCTTGTTGTTACAGAAAAATATAAGGTGGCATGTCATAACGCTCAAGGACATAACGTCCATCAACGTAGATTCATAACGTCCATAGATATTATAGGTATATTTAAAAAAAGACTTTGGGAAGCGAAGCTGGTATTTGTTATACCATAGAGAAGAAAATCCTTGTGCCTGGCCGAAGGCCAGCTATGCAGGAAGTGTTGGAAGTGTTTAAAAACGACACAATGTCGAAATACGACATAATGTCCCTGGAAATTATATGACTTTTGAGTGCGACATAAACTCCATGGACATTATGTCCTTGGACACTAAGAAATGCCAACAAATTATAATTTTTAATTATGATTCACAATAAATTTAATAACAGTTAAAAATATATAATTGGAAAATTTTTACTACATTTTCACTGAAATTATTTAATGGACTTTTTAAAGGACTATTGTATTTTTATATCGCTTGTATTATTGTTCTTCAATAGAATAGTGTAAACTCTTTGTTGGTAATTTGCATTATATTCAACGCTATAAATGTGACGTGAATGGCTATTTTTCAAATGAAGAAAATATTTGTTAACAAAAATCTTTTAGTCAGTACGAAAAAATAAAAAAATAATATAATTGAGTATTCATGTTAGTTTTCTTGTTCCATTTTTTCTGAAAGCTTATTAACTTGACTTTCATTGAATCTGACATTTACCGATGCAATAATAAAATCGATGCAACATTTATTGAGTGATCAAATTTAAAAAATCCAAAAGCATATATATTTTATTACATTGATACACAATACAAGGATTTCTTTATACAACGTCATACTATTTTTAAAAAGAGAAACATTTTAGGTAAATACAATTTTTAAATTTGGCGGTATAAAATTCAACGCAGTCAATAAACTTCGTAACACACTTTATCGCCTACCAAGTGAGCAAGAAATGTTATACCAGTGTTTTAGATTTTAAAGCGAGAAGTATAGTACAGAGCTGTGTACCGGAATAAAAAACCTTTGATTGATCAATACAATAAATTTTTCTTTCGTAGTGTTCCATTACTAATAAATTGCAGGGCTGGAAAACAGGCTTGCAGTGGTCTAAAATTTTTCAGACATTGAGTGGTCATCAGCAATTTATTTAGAAACAAGTACAAGCTGCTTTTGAATACGAGTATGACACTGATTCTAAGTTTGAACGTTTTCATTGGTAGAATATTAGCAACATATAAATGTTTCAAAACTTTCCACTCGGGAACTTACTTTTATAAATCTATTTACAAAAAATAAAAATAGTTCTTAAACATAAAGGTAAACATAGTAATGTTAAATTATTCTAATTTTTTTTCTTTCCAGGAAAACCAATAAATAATAAGACAAATCAAGCAACTAAAGGCCGACAACACGTGTAAGTATCATTATTTTCATCAAAATTAAGTTAATTGGTAAACCCTGTTTATTCTTAATACGGTTGATTAAATAGTGAACTTCAACTTTTATTATTATAAAGCAAGCAATAAAATATAAAAAAGAGAAATTCTTAGAAAAGCACTTTAAGTGAAAGAAAACAAAACAGAAAAAAAAATGAAAATAAAAGAATTAGAAGAAAATTACCATGATAGACAGTTTATTTGCTGGCACTTAAGTTCAGATTTATAAAAAGCAATTTTTGGACTTAATAAATGAATGAGAAACATTGAGATAATAAATGAAAACAGACAATAGACAAAAAAGGTCTTCTTACTTGATGTATTTGTACAAATGTGTGTTTGTGTGTGTGCTAGCAAGTCAGCCAACTTACTAATGGCATTAAAATGAAGGCAGTGAATATTTTATTTTTTTATTGTTCTATTATGCATGCGTCACATACACATAATCGATTTATTGATAAATTTCATGGCACAACAAGAAAAAACTGCCAATTTGTTTAATTTGTAGAGAAACAACTTTTTTTGACGAAATACACAACCAGCACTTTGGAAAAGTTTGTTACATTAAAAATTTATTATTAAAAGTTTTGTTTAGTTTCATTCCTTTTCTAGTTATTTATTAATTTTTTGGAAACTTTAAGAAATATTTAATAAATTATAAAAAAAAAAATAATAATAATAAATAAAATAAAAAGTAAAACATTTGTGGGCAGGTTTTATAAAACAGGGTTTAAACAGAAATGAAATATTTGTTCAAATATTATGTTGACTAAAAAAATTTAAATTTTTTTATATTTTTTTTTTATTTCACAAGGGCAAAATTACTTATTGGTAATGACAGGCTGATTACATAATTTGGCAGCTTTTGAAAAAAGGTCTGACTTTAATTCAAACTTGTAAATGAAGTGTCAAAAAAAGGCTAATTTCTAAAGCAAATCCTCCTTAGCTTTGAAGAACATCAAAGAAATATTGCAAATCTTCGGTGTCGGCATGAAATCGGCGAAATCTGCCAAAAATGTCTGCCTTTTAGTTACTTATAAGCAATATCTCAAATATGTTTGTGTCGATTCAAGATATGTCCCTGCTCACTTTTTGCTTTTTGAAAATAAATGTGACACCCATTCATATTTTTTCGATAAATTTAATAATTATTTTAATTAAGTGTAAACAAACAGATACAGATAATAAATTTACAATGTCATTAGTGACATTAAAACGGTTGAATAAGTAAATTAAATATTTATTAATGCTTTTAAAATGTGAATCTCTCATTAATTTGTCATTAAGCAAATAAAATAGTTTTTCCGTGTTGAGTTTTTTAAAATATTCTTTGCGGTTATTGAATAGACAGTCATTAAATCACATCATTTTTAAATATTTGAATCCTCTTATCAATTTATAATATGAATGATAATTTTTAATGATATTTTTTATTTGTCACCTAGACACACATTTTTAAAAAGTTATTCATAATTAAAAGGAAACATACGTCACACATCACAAGATGAAAGGCACTTGCAAATTGCATGGCTCTTGTCAATTTCATGAGCACGAGCATGAGAAAAGTATATAAATTGAAGGATTGATTCAATTAATTTAATTAAACATATAAATTTATAAATTTATAAAACCGATGTGGGATTTCAAGGACACATAATATCTGATATATTGAATGAAAAATTGTTGTTGTAAAGGCTTTCCCATCATTTTTAATATAATATCTGGGGTTTGGCATCATCAAAGTCACTGTCGTTAAAAACATCCAGCGTAATACTTTGTCAAATTGTTCTGTTACTTTGAATTCTTAAAGGACAACTTTAATTCTTTGCTCGTTAATTTTAAGAATTAGAAAAATATATTAAGATAAAATTTACTTAAAATGGCGGACAGAAAATTGATATTGATAATAATTAAGAAAATTTACATGGTGTCCCAGCCTCGTATGGCGTAATTGAACAAAAGCAAATTATCCAAATTAATTGAAACTTATAGAAATATGATAGTATTTTCCATATTAAAGTCACTGATTATAAAAATATTTATTTATCGAGAAATTACCTCTTTCTTAAAGCGTTCATTATTCTAATGAGCTTTCAAATTATACTATATTAAATATAAATATGAAATTAAACCACAAAAACTATTGAAGGCTTTTAAAAAAATAATAAGAAATTATTTTCACTAACAGAACTTGATTTAGAATTTATAAATGTCACAACAATCTACATACTTTTAGGTGAAATAATACTAGGTAGTCGCGATGGCGAATTCAAAAATTTTCGCCGTAAACGCATAATGTCAAACACCACGTACTCGTAAAAAAAATTTTTCATATTTATATATAAAATATGGAGTTTTAAATTAAGAGTTTCAGTGAAAATTAATGAATTCGCCATCACGAGTACCTGGTATTGATACGGCCAAGGCAAATTAATACAGGTGACCGCACGGCTACAACAATCCAACAACACAAAAAACAACAGGCAATTTGTTGCTACAAAATTATGTATGTTGTCAAAAAAATATTGTAAAAAAACAAACAAAATAAAAAAATATATTTGATGAAAAAAAGTGGTTGTAATTATCAGAATAAGAAAGTTATAAAAATTAAGTTACATAAAAATAAAAATACAGGAAGAGTGACCAAAATTCGTTTGTACCACCAGTTTTCCCAAATCACATGCATCGTTCCATTCTTGCACGTTGACCATTTAAAGACTAACATAATCTTCGACAAAAAAACCAAGAAATTATAAATGTGTTAACAATAATTTCACTATCTTTTTACGCATATTTTGATTATACACATCAGGAACTGCAAATACGGTTACATGTTGTGGTAGTTTTTTCTAGGAATTTCAATTGCTTGTTTTCTATTAGTAATCAAAAAAAAAAATAAATTTAAAAAAAATTTAACAAATTATTTATTTTTGAAAATTTTTTTTGACAACTGTAATGTACACAGCTGATGTGCTTTTTCGCCCGTGCGTTCACCTGTATTATTTCGCCATGGATACGGCTATTTTTTCCCCATCTTTTGAAGCGAAGTAAAATAAAAGGGGCCCATTTAGAAGTGAGTAAGACATTGTAGATTTTTAATTTTTTGCAGTATTGAACAGAAAGAAAATTTTAAAATTTAAAAAGAGGCGCGATTTTGACGTGTTTGGCATTGTTTGGCAAATTCGCTTTAATACTGAGTAAATCAGATAATTGTTCTAATTGGAACAAAAATGATTTGTAAATGAACACTTCTTAATCTTTGCGTTTTTGAAACAAATTATTTTTTTAATGTTGCCTTAATTTAACAGTACATAAACTACAATTTTGTATTATTGCTTTAATTTTTTTTATACGTACGATTATTAAAGAGCAATTAAATTATTTAAATATGAAATTTAAAAAATGTTATGCCTTTTAATACATTAAATAACTTTAAATACATTATTTGTCATAATTATTCACATATTTCCTAATCTGAGTGTAAATGGTCTCCTAAGTAAAACAATTAATTTAAAAGACAAATAATTAATTTACAACCCCGTTTATTAAGCAAAAAGAATATAACAAAACCCCAAAGCAGCTTAAGTATTGTTATACTACAGAGTATAATACAAAATGTATAATAAATATTGTACATTTAATGTCTGCTGTTGTTATTAGTGTTGCTACTGGTGTCTATTTGACAATTTTAAAAATGTTGAACAAATTATTTACTTAAATTAGGAAATATTTTTCTCTTGGGCGGTTGTGGTAACAGATCTGCGAAGGAGCAGATTATAAATTTAAGGGTGATTGTATTAAACAAATGGAACGAACACAGATTAAATTTTCTTTATTTTCTAATAACAAATTTGACACTGATTTTCTTTAAATTTAATAAAGATTTTTTGTGTTGTGTGATAATTTTTGGAAATTTATATTATTCTTCAGGCAATGAAAGAGTTGATTTAAAAAAAAGAACTTTTAAATAAATTTGAAATTTAGATTTGAAAGTGATGATATTCAAGAAATATTCATAAAGTATTGATGGTAAATATTTGCTAGTAATCGAGGCTTGATCAAAACTATTTATAATTTGAAGAAATTACACCAAAGAAGATTTTTATTGAATAATGTATTCTGCAAAGACACCAGTAGCACATATTTGGAATAAAAGAAGTTATAAATAAATTTGATCAAAGAAATGGGAAATAGTGAAAATTATAAGGGAAACGACGATTGAATTCGGCTTAACCAAGCATGTCAGCATGAATTTAAAATATTTCTAGTATAAATTTTTTCCAACGTAAATTGAAAAAAGAAAGAAAAAGTAAATAAAATAAAATTCATTCAAGTGCACAAATGTGCGGTTTTTATGCGAACATATTTTTATCTATGTAAAGAGAACTTGCTCTTTATTATTAGATAAATAAATGTTGTGGAAATATTTATGAAAAATTTCCATTTTTTTTTTTTTGTGGCGAATTTCTAAAAGAGGCATATAAATTTTCTTATTTATGAAAAAGCTTATAGAATATAAAAAAAAATATGTTAAAGCTCAAAGGCAAATTGTTTATACACACCCAGCCTTGAAAACAATGTTAAAGAATATTTACACATTATCACCTCATCTAATCTATTATTATTCTAACGACAAACGCAAAGAAAAAATGTGGCAAATAATGAATTGTCTGCATATTTTAGCACTCAAACCACAGAATAAATTATGTTTTCCTCCTGAATAATGTTCATTTACATTAAAAGTATTAAGATAAATAGAGAAACAAGCACAAAAGATCCCTGCATATGGAATATTATAGAAGTACTTGTGTATAAATTTAGTGAGTGCTGTGTCATACAGTGACAAAGAATACGCTTTTAATAAGTCTATTCAGTGCTTTAACGAAGATTCTTAACTCGTAGGGCAAGAGTTAGCCTTAAATAAATTGAAAGATATTTTTAAGGTCGTACTTAATATAAAAAGCAAAATATAAAGAAATTATTTTACCCCACGTCTACAGTATCCAGGCCATATTTGATAATTTTTATAGCTGTCATCATTCATTCGGTTTTTTTATATTTTTATTTAATTCGAATAATACTGGATCTATGATTGAGCTTTTTCAATTGAAACATTCCTGTTGTTCAGTTGTCGTTATTTTTCAATAAAAAAAAGTATGTATATTGCTTGTGACAGCAATATACATACTTACATATAATGAAAATATTTTTTTTATTTTTTTTTTTATTTTTTTTTATTTTTAATTTGTAACTATTACCGCATTTACACTATGCAATTTTTCATGAAACTAGCATGAAATTTTTGTTTGTTTGTGAAGCAAGAGGAGTAAGCAATATGGTATTGCTTGAGTTTTGAGGGTATGTTACTGTTGCTGGTGTTTACTTTTAGGTAACGCATAACGCTATAACTTAAATAGAGAATTGAGAAAAAAATGCCTCAAAAAAATGCATAGTGTAAATACGGACTATTTCAAACAATTATTAAGCACAAAAGCATTTTTTTTTGTATGTGTTTTCTTTTTCACAGCTAAAAACACTGTCTTGTCATTATCAACAAATTTTTCCTCCCACTGTTCGTTCACAAAGGCATTATCTGCACTAAAAATTATTATGATTAAAAAGTATAATTTTGAAATAAATCTTAGCCATTTGAATTCATTTCCAGACTATTATGTCTATTTATTTTTTTCATTATCCTGCCGTTAAATATAATATGATCAACGTTTATCTGCAAAAGAAAAATAAATTTATGTTTCGCATGCCATTTGGTGGATAAAGTCTTCAAAAGCTATAATTTAATGTAATAAAAATAAGAAGATTAAAACAAAATGATTTAGTAGTGTTTTTATTAGTTGTTATAAAAAGGAAATTAGTTTTATTAAAACACTTTTAAAACAAACCCAGAAATGAATATTTATTAGACAGACTGATTCCTAATGAAAATTTAATTAAAATTGATGGAACTTTTCAATAAAAAAAATTTATTTGTGCTTTTGAAAAAAATATATGTATAAACTTAGGATGAGTATAAAGCTTTACCCTTTATGTTCCACAACAACCATGAGCAAATGCTGAAAAAAATTTCCATTTTTTCTGAGTAAATCAAAAAATAATGTCATTCAAATTGTATTTGTTTTAGAAGAATATATAGTTAGTCATTAATAAAGTTAAAAAAAAAAAAAAACAAAAAAATATATTTGCCTGGGGTCTTTGAAAGCAGCATTTCTTTACTTCGCTACCATTTTTCAAGGGTCATCTAAAAACATCTCAAATAATTTTAAAAGATCCGTAATATAAAACATGCATATCCCCAGAACCATTTCCCTTCGCCGACGCAAAACAGAGGAATGATCTTTCTAAAACCTAGAAAAATAAAAGATACCATCACACTGTATTGAAAAATGATAAATTTTGCTTGGTAGCATTTCTATGTTTTTTCCCTGTTTAAATAATACCACCACGACTTGGATTGCGTATCATTTTTAATTTTTTTAAAATTCAAATTTAGAAGAATGTGTTTTTAAATATTTATTCCAGAGTTCTGTGGACAGTGTTAAAAATTTTCCATTTACAAAAAAAAAAAAAAAAAAAAAAACAACTGTATTAATATCAATGTACCGGTAAAATTGGGTGCTCTCACACTTGTATCTCTATTTGCTCTACGAAATGACTTATTTTTACGAAAAAAAAGTATTCTATATTGGAGTCAAGGTTCTACGGGACTTGCTACAAAATTCGTTTATATCCATCGAGTAGTTTTTACATGATGCTAACACAGGCAGACAAAAATTCCAAAAATAGATGTTTTGTATTCCATATCGATTACTATCAACACCAACATCAAAATTTTCAAGAAATATTTCATATACAGAAATGACCCAGTTACAGTTTTATTATATGTTCAGATTTACAATAATTTATATTTTTAATTCTACGAGTATACACGATTAAAAAGTCTGTGCTCACAACAACCTCATCAGTCGAGGTAGACTCACATGGTCAAAGCTACTTAAATCATTGTTATTATTTGTTGTTAGTGTAAAGTGATGAATTCATGTTCATTAAAAGTTATTTCTGAAAGTAGCTAAATGAATCTATTTTCAACACACGAAGACCTTTCAAAAATCTACTAAATCACAGCCATTAAGGCGTTTATTTGCAATGATACAGAAAACATTGAACGCTTTTCATTAATAATTCTTTAAGCAAAACTGTTGCTATTTAATCATGTGATATATTTGTGACATCAACCAGTTCGCCCATATTATGTTCGAAATTATACCGTCGAATTTATCACTGAGATCCGAAGTAACTGTTTTAATTTCAACTGTTTATAATCTTAAAAGATGTAGCATATCGTATCTTTTAGATAAAAGTGTTTCTTAAAAATTCATTTAATCAATTTTTGGCACCGTCTTTGGAAACTGGACATATTTCAGAAGCTTAATTTATTTTTAACGAAACAGTGCTTGGCAATTATTTTATTTATTTTTGATATATTTTTAACTTTAAATTCTATTACTGCGTATTTAAATTCACAGCAGCACATGAAGGTATAATTATAAAATGTTTATTATAAAAAAAAATTAATTAAAATTCAATTGAAAAACAGTAAATATATATTACTTTGTTTGTATTAATTAATATAAAATTATATAATTTAAATAAAATAACAATTATTATTCAAATACTAAATTTGTCCATTAATTAATAATTATACGTTATAATACACAAAATAACAAGAAATATTCCTTTAAAATTTGTGCAACATTCTAAATAAATATTTAGTAATTGAATGTGAAACTTATTATTTGGAATCATTATACGAGTTTTCTCATGAAATGTTTATGTTTGAAAAAAAAAAAAAATAACAAGCACAATTAATGCAAACATACATATTTAGTAAATGTTTTGGAAATTAAAAGCAAACATACGATATTTTTTAATAACTACAAAATTTAACATGACTTTTATAAAGCTATTTGTTCCGTAGATAAGGTACTATAAGTTCTACCCTCTTCTATGGAATTATTTTAAAAATTTAAGTTTGAAAAAGGTTTTACAAAATATTACGTACAAATTATCATGACTTCAGGGCTTATTTTCAGTAGAATTTGAAATTTATAAAACTATTAAAGTGTTTCGACTTCTACACAATTAACACAGATTAGGAAATGAAAATTTAATCTTTTAACATCTTAAAAAAATTACAACATACAGATCCTAAAGGGAAATTTTAAACCACTGTGACTGTCTTGTTAGTTGGGTTGTGGTTGTGGTTGTGGTTGTAGTTGTTTTTTTTTCCTGTAGCATTAGTAAAACATTTGTTTAATGACACAAATTGACCGTTGTGGCTTTTTATAGTTGTTTTTCTTATTATTGTTACTATTCGCAATTAGTCTAATTAAAGTCAAGCATATTGTTCCCATGTGCATGCTTTTGTATTTTATACTTTTGTTTTCCTTTTTTTTTCTTTCAATGCCTTTTGTATTTTCTCCAAGAGGATGTTTTACACACACTCTTGTGCAAATTCAGATAAAATCAGGGGACATGCGGAAATTTGAATGTGCAGCTGAAAGCAGGAATATTTTTTTTTTTTTTTTTTATTTGTTTTAATTTCTATTACCAGCAAAATGATGTTTTATTTTGTAATACTGAAAGCTTAAACCTTTTGCGGTTTCGGTTTTTTGGGTTTTTTTATTTTGTGGTAAACTTTAGGCGTTTAAGACAAATTCATATTTTGTAGGTGTTACATTTTATTGGGCAAAACGGAAACTGAAACTCACAATCGGTTTTACTACAAAATAAATTATGAAGTTAATGTTAACAGGTGACAAGAATATAAGCATTTTATATTTTGAATGGGGTTTTGCTTTAGTTTGACTAACTGTTTGATTTTGTGTTTAGTATAAATTTAGAAAAGGCTGAAAAAGAAAGAATTAAATTAAAGATTTAATTTATGTTAAGCCCTTATAAAGTAAAAGTATTTTGGAAATAATTTTTGAAATAGACATCGTATTTTTAAACTTAAGAAAGAGAAATTTCGAAAAGCTGAGAAAATTATAGTTCTTTATAATATTAAAAAAATAATAGTTCCTCAATATGAAAATTTATTATTCGGAATAAAAAAAATAAAAATAGTTACTGAATGTTTGCTGTGTTTTTGTATAAAATATTTTTGAGTTGTTGTCTTCTTTTGTCTTATTGATTCAATAGAGTTCTCATTTAATCAATTTGGCTTTTGATATAAGACTTTCTAGTTTTCTATACAAAATTTGTGTAAAATTCACTGATGAGCTATTTGAGCAGTAATGAAATGACCATATGGATATGCTTTTCCCGCAGTAATAAATTTCAGTTTTTAGATTTAAAATATTCAATATTTCATGAGAATATCATGAAATATTTATATTGGAAGGAATCATGCACAAATAAAGTAAATTCAATAATACTTCCTGTTAATTTGAATAAAATTTTACAACAAAAAATTTTCAAAAATAAGAAATCCGACCATCATTCTTCAATACATTTCTGTTAATTAACCTTTAACTTGTTCTATAAATTCGACTTCAATAAAGGAGAAGATTATAAATTCGTCTGAATCTTCTTAACTTGATGATCGCAGACTGAACTGCTAAACTTTTAGATTGGTCCATTTAGAAACAAAAAGATCAGAATTTTAAAAATTAAAGGGCGTCCCTATATATTATACAAGATATGTACATGTCTATTGAACCGTAATGGACATTCATTTAAAATGCGAACAAAGCTGGTATCACTATAGACCTCTAAAACCTTTAAGTATTAAAAAAATCAGCTTTAAAATTAAAAGGTGTCCCTATACGAACATAATTTACATGGCCGTATTTTTTGCACTGTTACAGTCCAACAGTTGTAAATTATATGGACTGCAAGCTTCTATTCCTGCTATAAAAACAATCAAAAAATTTAGAATTATAAACTTAATGATATTATTTCAGGTATATGAAAATTTATATTGAAATTTAAATAAACAAATTTTAATTACCTTTAATTTGCCTGAAATGAAAACAAAAGATGCTTACGGAAAGTTTTAAATACAAAACAATTTTTTCCAGCTCGAGGTCAGCTGGTTCAATAATTGACGTTGATTGAAAAACTTTATTGTTTGTCCATCTGTGTATGTTATGTAAAAATAAAATAAAATTAAGCCCTGATGATGCTACTTAAAGATTGTAGCGAAATATCGGCAAAATAAAGAAATTTAAATAGCTGACCTCGAGCTGGAAAAAATTGTTTTGTATTTAAAACTTTATAACAAACAGGTCGAATAAGAAAACTCAAAAAGATGCTTACGGAAAAAAATTTCATATATTCTAAAAGTAATGTTTGTTGCTACTTGGGTACCTTGAACTTAATTTAAGTTTTCATATAATATTTATTCTGCGAAAAGTATTTGACATTTGAAATATACAAGACAGGTGGATTTTGTTATATTCTTTGACATTTATAAATTTATAGATTACCAAAACTGTCAGTTATGTGTTCAAAAATAAACAAATAATTTTTTGGATTTTAGTAATTTTCTTATCTTTCTATCTTAAAAACCAAATAGAAAAAACTGCGTAAATGAAAAGTTTTTCTTGTAAACAAAAAATAATTTTGACGTTGAAAAATTTTTTTCATGTTTGAATTTTAAAGTCGTTTAGCATTAGTGTCCGTGTTAGTTTAGGGGTTATTGAAGCTTTAAAAAGATAATATCGTCCATGAAATTATTATAAAATTAGTTCTTATGACAATATGTACATCTTAAAAAGTTCTTTAATAGAATTTTCTCTATTCGGCCATTGATGCATTTCAATGATTTAATTCAATCTCGGCGCTCTCAAACAAGCTTATTGAGAAGAAATATGTATTTAATATAATCTTATAAATATCAAAATCAATCGTTTTACTTTTTATATAGCAACAAAAACGAAAAGTTCCTTTGTGGTCTTTTGTGGTCCGTTTTATAGTTGTGAAAAAGATTAATGAAAAAAAAAATTTTTTGGCAATCTATTTGTTAACGGGAAGGATTTTTATGCTGATTGTTTTGAGGACACAATTTTAACTTAAATTTACCTATATATATATAGATATACATATTTGTATAAAACAAAATAAAACGACTCAAAGCTTTATGTCTGTAATGTTTGGCAGAGAAGAGCTTTGAAGCAGTGAAAACGTAAAAGCTTTTTATACAGTAAAAGCTGGGTAAATGATTTTGGAATGCCGTGTCTTATTTGCTTTTACTTATTTAATAAGTTTAAGAAAATAGATAAAGTAATCAAATTTAAAACTAAATTTTGGTAAAATCTACAACGAATATATTAATGGTCTTATTTAAATCTAAATAGCAGGAAACAGGTATACGAAATTTAATGTTAGGAAATTGTTCATACACATAATGGCCTTCTTTAAATGTTCTATTTTTGGCCAGATTTTAAAGTTATATTTTAACCAACTTAAAAGTAAAAGGCGATCAGTTCATTTATATTTTTTTATATAAAATCCGATTTATAATTGTTGAATTTTTTATAAAATGTTTTTCAATTGTCTATTGAACTCTAACGGACACCCATGTACAGCTTTCATTAACAGAAACTGATAAAAACAAAAGACACTTTAATAATAAAGGGTGTCCTCACGGAAGAAGTAATTTGACTTAAATGTATGACCCTATCGTTGGAACTGTTACAGGTAAAAACTAGAAAATTATACAAAATTTGTACTTCAACGTTCCCTATAGCAAAAACTATAAAATAAAAATTAATACATTGGTGTCCCAACAGGGACATTTGGTGTATATGGCCACTCCCTGTCTGTAAGCTAAAATCGTTTACATTATTTTTTTAAATATTTTTCTATTTACCAACATAATTGAAAAAAATATACCAATACTGACAAATAATTTGTTTTTTCATTTTTGCTTCAAAAGGGAAGTTGAATTTTTTTATATCTCCAAAAACAACATTATCAAAGGTTTGGAAACAAAAGCTTTTCTTTGTATAAGAAAATTAAGTTTCCTTTATTATATGAGTTGTGCTTACTTTATCATATTTGACTTACTTTACTATTTACTTTAGAAAAATCAAGGAAAACTGATTTTATTAATATGCAGCCATTCATGTTAAAATCATAATTTTGTGTGTAAGTGATAAAAATTAAAACGTTAATTAATGGTAAATAGGTAGATGTCCATTATGCATAATTTCCACTGGAAAAAGTAGAAAAAAAATGGAAGAAATAGAAATCACAATTTTTCATTTATTTATATTAAAAAGGTATTTTTATAAAAGTAATTTGTAACAGATGTATCGAAGCGTGTCAAATATTTTTATAAATAAAATTATTTTGTATAATTAAAATACGCATATTTAATATTTTTTCTAAATTTTAAATGTGATTTTGATTTAATAAAATAAAGTCTGAAATTAACGTAAATTAAGTTTTAGTTAAACTTTCTCTATAAATAAGTAAACACCCTGTATTTAAAATTTGTGCAGACAGTTAATGTTGTAAGAGCAACAGTGTCAAAGAAAAGCTTTATCATAGTTGAGTTGTAGCAAAATAAAAATAAAAAAACAAAAGAGTTAAAATGGAATAAAAATAGAACCAAAGACTTTTAAATAGTAAATTGAACAAATGACCTTGACAAACAACGTACGAATATCAAACAGCTGACTGAATTAGAATCAACAATTGCTTTTATAACTTACACATTCGAATGCAAACAAACTTATTGCTGCCGCAACAACAGGCAATATTTTAAGGATTTTCTGTGTAACAAATAACAATCAATACTATTTTTAATGGAATATTGTAAATTTTAAAATAGTAGTGAGCTTTTATTTTTACACTTCGTGACTCTCTTAGATTGTGCAAATTTACTCTTAAAATACTCAAGTTTTAGTAAATTCAAGGAATATAATGATGCTTGTGTGGCTTTTGGTCTCTCTTGTTTTGTTTGTTTGTGGTGTTTATGGTTTATGAATGGTCCTGTTGATTTGTTTTCCTTTCGGCTCAGTTTGGCTTCAGTCCTCGCAAGTGTTTGTCGTTGGCGCCATTTTATAAACGCTATTTTAACACACACAAAATTCTAGCTTTTATTTAAATTAAATTTACTTTGTAACGGTATTGAATACAAGGTTTTGCAATTTCCTTTAATTTAATAAAATTTCTTTTTAACAATTTCATTTTGTGTGAAAGATTGTCTGTCAAATATTGCACAAGAGACAGTCATTAGCTGCGGTGAATTTAATAGAAAGTTGTAGATTGATTCCATTTATGTGTAGCGTGTGTATTTTTCTATTTTTGGAACTTCATCTATTAAGCAGGAGTGTGTTTTTATTTACAACAGATATGTGTGCATGGAAACGACAGCTGAGAGTGTTTGTGTTATAAATTTTAGAGTTTTTTGCACAGTTCCAGAAAATGGAAAAATTTTTAAAATAAATAAATATTTTAATAATAAAAAGACAACTATTGAATCAAAAAGTGAAAATAATTATAATAAATATTTTTAAATAAGTGTTTAGAGAATTAAAAAAATCTTTCTAAAACAAACTATAAAAAAATATTTAATTAATTAAATAATTAAAAATTTGTTTAATATTTTGTGTGTACAAAATACCAAAAATGATATATTCCTGTTGAAAATTGCACAAACAAAAAATTTATTATTAATGAGTATAAAAAAAGCTAAATTAATTTATTATAGAGAAATAATAATTGCACTTATAAATTTAAAAAACAAAATTCTCCTGTAAAAAGCCTCCGCAAACTCGGCACCCAATAAACGTTCTATATAAAAACTTCTCTTTGTTCGTTTTAGAGATTTTAAAACAAAACTAATTTTATTGGACACTATAAAAAAGTGCGTTTTTTATTAAGATTAAAAACAGAAATAATAATTATTTATGCGACTTGTCGAAGTTTCAAGTTTAATACTCGTATGAATGAAAAAATATATAAATTTTTCTAAAATTTATTTGTAAACTTGATACTTTGTAAAAAATACTTTTTTAAATTTAAATCATTTAAAAATATAATTTAAGAAAAAGTGTGTGCCTATTAAAGTATATTATTCAGCATGTTAATAATCGGCATGCGCAGCGAAATTGAAATTATTTATAATGTGGACCGAAGTTAATCTTGCGTTAGAAAATAAACAAATAAAATAAATAAAAAATCGTTATGTGCTTAGAAATTGTGCAATATCATATCGGAAGTTAACTTAATATACTTTAAGCAAAAAAACTTAAAAAAAAATTGTTTTCTAGAAAAAATTACAAAAAATTTTTAATAATATAATGTTTAATTCAAATACGATCAAGTAACTACACTGAAACCAAAATCAATACAAAATAAAAGGATGAATGCACTTAAAGGTGGCATGGCATAGTGTCCGTGGACTTTATGTCGCACATAATGTATTATTGAAAAACGTTATAATGTCCATGGACATTGTGTTGTTTTTGGTATGGAAATAATGTCACTTATAAAACTGGCGTAATTCGGACTTAAAATACAAACGACTGTGCTTACCGAAAATTTCCAAAGGTTTTCTTCAAGTTAGTTTATAAAAACGATGTATCTTTCCTACATAGAATACCATGAATTATACCTATAATGTCCAGGGACATTATGACTATGTTCATGGACATTAATAGGGAAGACAAAATTTTTTTTCATTAATTTTAAATTTTGTTGGCCCTTTAATTTTTCCTTAAATATTAGATACAAAGGAAACTAAATTGTTTTAAAGCAATATTCGTATTTTAGCGATATTTCTATCACGATTTTGCTATAATTTAAATTATTAACCGCATTAGAATATTTCATGAATGTATGGCATGTTATTCCGTTATATACTTATGGGGTAATAATCACGTCTTAGTACTGCATTTAATTGCAAAACTTCAATTTTATTACTTACAACATGCTCTTTATTAACACGCAACATGCAGAAGCATCTCGTTATGTATATTAAATACTCGTTAAATACCGACAAATTATAAAGCTTGTTAGGTTAGATTTAAAAATAAATAAGTTTTGTAATATTTAATATTCGTTGAAAAAATACCTATTTAAATATTTGCCAGCAATTTATTTGAAAATGTTGCTAAATGTGAAACAAAATAGCTTGGGTAAACAAAAGTATTGAAGAAATATTGTAACATTTTTTTTTTCTTACTAACGCTACTATTTTAATCACTTTATTTTGTGACTCCGGTTAGTGTCAAACTATATTGTTTAACAAATATTAATCTGTAATAAGCGCCGCCATCAAGACAACAATACGCTTTATTTCCACAGATATTTTTCTTTATATTATTGCCGTGGATGGGAGTTGAACTCACGAGTTTTTCGTTTTCAACAAGCATACATCCCCAACAACCATCGTGGTTGCTTAACATGTGTTAGCTTAATTTACTTTTTATACCGTTCATACACACATCACTTTTTTATTTGGTTAGTTTGAAGTGACAACTGGTGACAACTATGTTCTTTTTTAAACTAAGGCACAATACAACATTTTTAACGAAAAACGTTAGCTTTTGCTGCTACAGATATACATACATAACAACTACAATATCTATTTATTTAATAATTCTCAGATTGTTGAACTTTTTTCCTGGTTTAATTGTTTTACAAATCTGCAGATTTTCTTAACTTTTAAAAAAGAATTAAAAATTTTTTTTTGAGAATCAAAAATGAACTTTTCCCCTTGATGTTTGAATAAAAAATGTATCGAATAAAAACCTCAAATTTTACAATTCTCTGTTCAGCGAATGTAAGAGTAAAACTACTTTTTTGGGTGTCGGTACATTCTGGCATACCCAGGAACATAGTTTCGGACGTACTCGCTAGATCTGGAACTCAGCTGAGAGACCGGGAGATAGATACACTGGTTTGATTCCCGTTAAGCTGTCAGCGGGAAATTTTTGGGGCCTAGACTAGATGGTCTGACGAAGTCACCTGCACTGCAATACTGCTGAGGATAAACTCGTGTATCCGATCTTCAAGGTTGTTTACAGATGGGTCCTGATGGTAACAAAGGGACCTAAATTGATCCTTTGCACATCTCTTTCCAGGCAACACAACGGGACCATTAAGAACCCCAATTCTCATGCCGGTAGCCTGTGTAACCTAACAAACCTAACTGAAATTATAATCTACTCTTCAGTGATGTCTTGATGTCTAATAATTAACAGAAGAATTAAAAGGTTATAAGTTCTGTTATTACCAAAATGATCATGACAATGAACGACTAGCTTTACACAATTGGTCATAAAAAACTGTGTGGCATCGGCTTACGAAACAAATAAAAGAATAAAAAAAACTGTAAATATTTTTATATTGCATGTGGAGATATTTAAGCATTAATTGGAATATTTTTAAGCGATTCATAAAACAATATCAAGGACGTTTTATAAAACAACCACTTTTGTATATTTCATTGGAACTTTAACTAGAAGGAACCTATTAATACGAGTAATACTGAAGAGCGTAGAAAATAAATATGTTTATTGAAAAATCATTAGTTTTTTTTTTCAAATTACTTTTTGGTTTTGCTGGGCTCGCCTATCCTAAAATTGGTGAATTGGCAAAACCTTATTACCAAATGACTTAATATTTATCAAGTAACAAACAACAAGTTGAACACACATTACGCATAAAATTTCATTTAAATAATGTAAACATTTCTGTGAACTATTTTCGGTTGCAAAGTATAAGTTCGATAAAAAAAGATTTCATTGGAGTGGGTCTATTAAATCCTGATAAAATACACTTTGTTTAGCCTTAATGACCTTAGCACATACATTTGGTTCCATTTCATTTCATTTTATTTTATATTATTTTCTTATTCCTTTTTATGTTACTTCATGTTGTGTTGTGTAAGTAAAATACATTATTTCAAATCGGATTAAATTTATCAAAGTCATGACCTTATTTCAACAAAACCCGAAAAAGTACTGGAGAACTAAATAAACGAGACCAAATAATATTAAAGCAACGAGTATTTAATGAATCATATTTAATGGTTAATGCCGTTATGACAAATGTTATCAACACAATTCATTTTCTTTATGTTATCCTTTTTATGACACCCATATATAAACAAACACCTACTCACATTTGCATACAAATGTAAAATTTATGTTTATTTATTGTGTATTTGCATGTTTTAAATTATTTTCAGTCAACATTATGACCTGCCTTTTTGCGTTTAATCTTTCATTTCGGTTGTTTTTTTTTAATTACAAATCAAAAAGATGTAAAATGAAATAAAAAAGTTCAAGTTTTGTATTCATATTTATTGCTGAAATGAAATTTAGTGGCCATTTTTTGCTTTCATATTTCAGCGTTAAAATATTTATCAAGGTAATTTTAATTTGAAGTGTGTAAAAAAATGATTGCAAACTAAAAGAAAAAAAGCAGCAGCAAATTAATTAAATAATAAATATTTTGAAGCAAATTTTTATTTATTTATTCATATTTTTTTATATTCAATACAGGGAAAAATGAATCAGCTTTCGTTGAAACTGAAAAAGAATTACTCAAAATAAATAAATATTAAAGTGCTGTAGAAATTTCAGACGCTTATAGGTCCATATTGCCATTTGCAATATTTTATTCGACTAAGGTACACAGTTTTTTGTTGTTTTTTTCTAAAAGTTGGATGTTGTCTTTGCTAAGAAAGAACAGAACTGAATGAACTGTTAGTTCCACCATTAACAAAAATCAGAAAAAGAGAGGTGTATAAACAGAGTAAGAAGAAAAATTTAGCCAGCGGTGCATGCATTTGTAGAAGTGTGTGTGTACTTATGAGTGTTGCCAGGGAAAGACAGAAAAAAGTTACGCTTTTCCTTCAAAAAAGTTACATTTTTTTATTAAAACTTACATTTTGAAATTGTCCTTAAATAAATAGTAATTTAATGTTACTCATATAATATCTAGTAAAAACTTTTTTCCATATTGAAAGGAAAATAACAAGGCAAACACAAAACGAAAATAAAAAAAGGAAAAACGTATGAAAAAAGTTTCATACTGATGATACTTATGAGGATTTTAATTAGAACTCAATACTAATATTTCGATATGGAACGCTCTCGCCATTAATTAAAATTTGTTAAAGTAGGGTTTTTTTAATAACTCCGTTTTACCTTTTTCTATTCAAAATCCAGCTTCAATAGAATTTACTAATTGTTTTAAAAACACCGTTATTAAAGACAAATTTGAGCATTATTTGCTTAAAACTTTAACATAAAATTACTGACAACTTTTTTCTGTAATATAATCCGGCACTTCCTGAAAGTAATTGAATGAAAAATTTCTTTTAAATTGGTATTTAGTTCGAATTTCAAGTTGTTAATTGTGTTTTTTATATCGGATTTGCATTTCATTTGCAGGTAATCTTTGTTATTAATTATTAATGTTAAGAAAGGTTATGAGAGATTCTTACCTCAAATAGTGCAACAAGTACTGATATTACTTTATTTCGTGTCTGTACCAAAAGTTTCGAGAATTTGGCATAATATCAAAAATTATTCAAGTTACGTAGGGCCTTCAATAGTGACAAAAAATATAAAATAGCAACCAAAATGGCAACACTGGTACTTATTTAACCAGAAGAGCGTGAGTGCAACTTCCGCTGGCTGCATGATTATAAAAAAATGTGTTTAAAGGCCGGGGCACATAGAATACGTCATACGTTAAACTTCAACTTTTTCAACTGACAACTCAGTTAAAATACATGTTTTCTTATGAGTGTTGTCACAATCAGTACGTCTCCGTCAACACAAAGTATGAAAGTTGAGCAACTTTTAACTTTTGGCGTTTATTGAATACTTTGACACATATCAATTGCTTCTTCTTCTTCTTTGTTGTCTTGCTGTGCTCTTTACTCTCCCTTTGCACATATTTTTTTTTTGTACATACATTAAAAGCAGTATTGCCGTTTGGTTACAATTTTAACATTTTTGTAACTTTTGAAAATTTATTTAGTCTATAAAATTTTTGTTATATTAGGTCAATTTTTCATACAAACACGAAATTGTTTCATTATTTGATGTAAAAATCTCACTTAACATATCTACCTTTCTTAACATATCAAATCGGTTTTAATTACAAAGGTTACCTCAAATGCAATCAAAATCCCATTAAAAAAATTAATTTGAAATAAAAAAAATAACATTGCTTAAGTTTTACTCTCTTCTGTTAGTGAGAAATCACGAAATGTTTCTTGTTTCAAGTTTAGAAACAACAATTTTTTCCAAACTGGGAAATAGTATGAGCTGCATTTCGTGCGTTCTGTTCAAACTTGCGAAAAATGGTAGCAACTTTAGTTATTCCGCTTGAAAAATTTGAAAATCGTAGCAATATCTCGATTTAGAAAAAAACTACTCTTTAATTTCCTTCACGAAGTGCTGGATTATGTACTTTAAATAATTTTATTAAACGGTGAGCATGCACTTTTTTCATACCGAAGTATTAGTATTGGGTCCTAATATAAATTCTCATGAGTAGCATTTTATTTCATACGTTATTCTTTTTTTTTTTTTTTTGTTTTTGTTCGGTAAATGAATTTGTTGCCTTGTTATTTTCCCTGTCATATGGAATAAAACTTTTTACTATATTTTATGCCAAGGCGTATTAATTTACTGGTGGTCTTAATAGCCCAGCTAATTTTTGTTTATGTTCGACGTTTTCAAAATTTTAAAATAGTTTAGAAATTATATAATTTTCAAATAATTTAAAAAAAGAAACCAACTGGTACAACTTTATTTAATGTATCGAATGATAAGAAAAGGATAAATTAAATTCGGCTTCCTTCTGTTCAGCCAACTACTTTTGACATCAACATGGTGCTGTGCAACAACAAAATTACATTGAGTTTTTGTTTTTTTAGCCGTGCGGCCACCTTCTATTTAATTCGCCTTAATTTTACACAAATTACATTAAATTACTATTTTCTTAAAGAAAAATTTCAAAATGTAACTTTTATTGAAAAAAAATCATATTTTTTCTGTCTTTCCCTGGCAACACTAATGAAAAGATTAACAGCTGATTTAAAATCCGTCAGCAAAGTACTCATTGTGCCAACTTCATCCGTCCTCCCGAAGTCTCCATAAGAAAGAGCACTATTCGTAGCAACAGTTGAGCCTGTAATTACAGCACATCGTCTAAGATGGTAAAAGGCGCGAGAAGATTAAAAAGAAGGAAAATAATTACTGTACAGGTGCTCGCAATAGAGAAGTTTAAAAACCCATCTGTATATTAAAACAAAAGCAGAGATGGGCGTTGCCAGTAGAATGATTTAACAAGAAGGAAGGGGGAGCAAACAGGCAAAGTTAGGGTGTATATTCGGTCTGAATGGCTGCACGGGTTAAAGAAGCATGTTTCCTTAACAAGATATCGGGTAGGTAAAGTCTCGCCGGACTAAAACAATGGTGTAGCGTGCATGTGCGGAAGCGTGTAAATAGCAAAAAGTGCCACAGAATAGTAAATAAAAATCGTTGACTGCTCGTTCTTTGAAAAAAAAGTAATTGCTATGTCTTTTAAGAAAAAAATATAGCAATAAATTTCATAAAGTCATAAACACTCATTGTCAAAAAATATTCTTAACTACAAGTGTCTTTGAAGCTGTTGCAAATTGTGAGCTCACTTATCAATTCTTGGATTAATTCTTAAATTTATTGCAATTTTATCTTTTTTACAAGATAAGATGGAGATTGATTTCAGTAAACATAATTTTAAATCTTTAATCTAGTCAACCTTCTCTTTTATACGTGTGACAATAGGATACGGACAGGCAAGTTTTGATTGAGTGAAAGTAATTTAATAAAAGCTCCTTAAATTCTCACCAGGAAAAAAGCAAATGAAATTAGAACAATGTATTTACGTCACTTGTCATGTTTTTTATCAAAAATATACTTGATCCTAGAACAAGTGTAATAAGAATAATGGCCTTAAATTAAGTTAAATTTTATAAGGGATGGGAGAATAAAATACAATTTTATCTGTCTCATTTTCGCTTGAAGTAGCTGTTTGGTTTCTTAAAAAAAAAAAAAGAATTTGAGAAATTGTTGCAGATAAAGTGAAATCAACGATTTTTGCAATTTTTTTATTTTTTCTCTTAAAGAAAGGGAATAGTAACTTGAAATCAATTCGATTTATTTTATTTATTTAAAAATATTCATATAAAAGAATTATGAAATTTTAAAGGAGTTTTGTCTACTTTTCGTAACAGTTCTTAACCCAATAAATATAAGGAAATTGTATATTCGTTTGAAAGCTAAAGTTAATGTTTGTTGCTAAAATGTATGTTTTTTCCTAGGTCTTTTGTTTCAAGTATTGGGCAAATATATTCTTTCCTTGTTTTTTATTTTCGTTTATGTTTTTCTCACTTTTCACAAAATAATTTGTTCTTCACTTGGATAAATAATATTATGTTAAAAGGGTCCTCACTCTTTATTATTTTTTTTTTATGTGTATTTTTTTATTTTATTGCCAGATCTTCATCAGTTTTATTTTAACAAATCCCAGAGGAAAAATAACTTAAAGAAAAAAGTAAGAAAATAAATAATTTGCTTGTTATTTTGCTAAGTTCGTGCATTTCTTTTCATTTAAACGTTTTACATTAAATTTATTAAAACCTTGAAAAAGGGCTTTGAAGGAGCAACAACAAATTATAAATGACGTCGTTTAATATTTACTTAGTTATGCCACAAATACTGCGGTCATTTTTTGTATTTCAATGTACGTCTTTTAAATGGGATTGTTTGCAACTCTTTTGAAAGTGGCAGGAGATAAATTGAGGTTTAAAAACAAAACGTTACTATTGTATATTAAATAAATTTGAACAAGAAGCAAAAGTAAATAATATAAAAACTATAGTTTAATTCTATTAATGAAAAAGTAAAGCTTCTTAAAAGCATACGAATAATGTGACAAGTTTCACATTGTAATCAATCTTAAAAATTGTGAAACATTTTAGAGTCAGTGGCGTAAAAATGCTTTTTGTAATGTGATTACAAAACTTACTTTTTAATCTCATTTTCTGAAGTCTTTATTAAAAATTCTCAACCCGTCAATAATTGCTTGAGTACATTTAAGTAAACCGATAAAAAGAGACAAATAACTAAAACGTTGTCAATTTTTCTTTTTAACTTAAAAATTAAAAATTGCTGCTTAAAAGAATAAAAACAAAAACAAAAGAGCATTTTATTTGTTTATGAAAAACCGAAGTCTTTTATGTTTTTTGTCTTGTGTTTTTTTGGAATCGTAAAGTAATAAAAGTAATTTGAATGTATTTAAGGATTTCATGAAATAAAAGAATAAATTTAAATAACGCAATAAAAAAGCATTTGCTTTTGTCTAAGAAATGGTCATTTATCAATAAAAATAAACCAGAATTTATATCACAAAGAATCAGCAATTTTTAAGCCTGTGAATATTTGTTAGATGCCACAAACAGGAATCACTTCGCTAATCTTATAAACAAGGACCTTTAAATGCCATTTCCGTAAGATTTATATTGCTTTTGACAGGAAATGGTCACTTGAATTGAATTTTTATGTCTAAGACTTTTTTTATCTTCATTTAATTGCGGTTTAATTTACTTTTTGAATTTGCTGTCTGTTCATTGTCATGGTCGTTGAAAACTTTGTATTTTAAATCACTCGTAATTGCCGTACTAAAAACTTTTTGATTGATTCATTAGGAATAGGCACTATTATAATTAAATCTGATGATGTACAATAGTCTACCAATGTCAGCTAAGCTTAGCGTTTCTTATTATATGGTTTCATACTTATTTAAGCGTCGCACAGAGGAGTATTTGACCCAAAAAGCTGGCCAAAATTATTAAGCGTGGTTTTTGTTTTAAAAGTTTAACTTTTTTGATAGTTTTAGCTTTAGTTTGATAAAAAAAAGGTAGTGGCAGATTATTATTGGGTTAGTGTTATTTTTGACACCCCCCACCCACCAACCACCCACCCAACCACTATTTAGAACTTTGTTTTTTTTTTTCGTTTTGAAGAGAATTTATTTTTATATATTTGTTGTGTATTTTTAGAAAAATTATTTATTATTACGTATGCCGTTCTCCCCCTCGCATTCCGCCAAAATTTGATTTGCAACTGTACTTTATTCTAAGAGCAAGTCAAATTAAAATTTGATAGTCTAATTATTGTAGTTGTGTAAATACAGGGAAATGAAACATAGCTTTTTATGCATGTTACAATGTCTACCTTCTCAAAATTATAATATATCCAACATTAAATACTTATAAAAATTGGTCTCGTAGCTTGGCTTCGTATAAGGAATAGAGAACCAAATAAGCAAAAACATGTTCACTTCTAATATTTATTTTATATTATTAAATACAATGGATATACTTTTTTGTTGGCATTGTATAAAATTTCATATTGGTTTTTCGTGAGTTCAGCATTTATAAACAATGCTAAAGCACCCTCCGTTGAAAACTTATTGACTGTGTTGACTTCGGAAGTTGTTAACGATCACTTGTAAATTTTTGCTTTTCTTGGAGATCGTGTTATATCCATTATTAATTTAGCCGCATCTGGCTCATTGATGCAGTAAATGTGATCTCCTCTGTTGTTAATTGCTGACGAATTTATTCTCTTTCACTTGCTTCATTAAATAATTTTTTTGGTCGCCCTGAAGATGAACTGCCAAATACTGGTATTGTCACAGTTCCTTCCAGCCATTTAGCATACGTGCTTAAAACTCGGTCCTCTTTTCGTTGTGCTAAACCCCAATATCTTTTGAAACAATTTTTGAAATTTATAACACACTGCATTACTGCTTGTATATCCCCATCTCCCTGGCATTCTGAAATCGCACACAATTTACTAGCTAAAAACTGCAACTTCTCGTCAATGATTCTAGCATTAGATTCCTGTACTATTTGGAATAACTCAAATCTTGTGTAATTTTCTCCATGTTATCTCTCAAAGTTGCAAAACTCTTATAATAAGAATTTTGCGCAATAAGCCATATACGTATATTTTTCAAAGTGCATTTTTCCGTTAATTAGTTAATAACCTGATACTTGGGTGCATTTTTTATATACCTGCACCGTTTTTAAATGTAATTTTGATTTGTAACCCTTTTAAATTAGGTATGTTTATAGCTAACTATATTTTCAGAAGAAATAAAGTGTCCTGAAGACGATGAAGTATTACATAGACCGCTGGTAAACAAAAACAGTTTAATAGGTGTGTATGCGTGGGTTGACTTACAGTTAGTAAATTTGAATTTATAAAGTAAGAACTGAATTCTAAGAAATTGCTCTTTAAAGGCAGGTAGTAGGTTGGTAGTTGTTAAAAGTGATTAAATAATATTTCACATCAATAATTCGAAAAACACAAAAGTTTATGACGACAATAAAGTATAAGAAAAAGTGCCTTATTAGCAAAAATAGAAAAAAGGTAAAATTTTCAAAAAATCACCAAAAATAATGGCGCAAACTTGCGCAAACTTTTTTTCTTTTTTCTTAAATTAGAGATTTCATATTTTATTGTGGTATATAACATTATTTGTACAACAGCTACCTTCACTTTCAAAAAGCTTTCCCTTTTTTGTTTTTGGTAAGAATTAATATATTTAAATACATAGTTTTTTTTATAATTAAAATTTTAAAAATAAATATTCAAGATAAATTTTTCTTTTTAAATATTGAAAATAGCTGCTGATGAAATCTTTCAGGCAAAAAAAAAATCAATGTAATACCTCTATTCGTTTAGCCATTAAAAAATATCATATAAATATCTTGAAATCGAAAAAATTCTATAAAAACGCATGCAATTTCCTTCACTTTAGTGACTTTAACAGCGTCCCACAACTACAAATCTTAACTTACACCCTTTAAATTGCACGATATGATATAGAATTTTGTTCTCTATCGATCTGCGTAATTTTTTCTTAGGATTTCATCAAATTAATTTTTGCCTTTTTGGCCAGCTTTTTGGGTCAAATACTCCTCTGTGCGTCGTCTGCTTTAGAAATGAAAAAGAGGAAAATTAACATCATTCAAAGAGTGTCTTTGAGAATCGAGCGTTATTACTTTTATTTTGAAAATTTTAATAGTTAAATTTATAAAAAAAACTAATTTTAATATAAAATTTTTAATTATGAAATTTATATTTTTTAAAAGGCTGGTGAAATGATATCAGATTTTTGTGAATGTTGATCAAAACGCTCCTATCTTCTTTCTAATTAAAATTGATTTTTAGGGAAAAATTTTTGTCAAAATATAAAATAACAAATTAAACAATTTTATATAAGGTTTAAAATTATATATAAATTTAGATTTTTATTGAAAAAATAATATTTTCAATTGATGTGTGAGATTTCATATCATAGAAAACTTAACATTAGCACAATGTATTGCGTTTACTTGAAACGTCGTCTTTTTAAACAACAAACTGAAAAATAAAATTAGAGGAGAAAAAACTATTGAGCTATTCCACTTTTGAAAAATAGCGAGATAACGGCAATTTTAATGAGCTATAGACATCTTCTATGGGTTCGATCACAATTTCAATAGAGTTCTATCAAGACATAAAATAAGCAAAAACAGTTTTGCTGTACAATTCTATATGACAAATACTTCTTTTGAAAGTGGAACAAGTCCATAAGTTTAATTTAAATAACTTTAATATATTACTTTCAAACGACTGATATTTTATACACACTGCCTAAGACTATTATAATACTATAAAGACTTGCCGAAGAAAAAGGCTTCATTTTTCATTTTGTAGGAAATCAAAAGAGAAGATTTTATCTCAACTAAATCTTTAGAAAAGGCATTATTAAACAAAGAAATATTAAGCTGCCTTAAAATATGTTGGATGACGTTTAAAAAAGAAAAAGAACCTTACAAAATTTCTTATTAAATTAGTATGGAAGATAATACTCCATTCACAACAATTTTTTTGTTTAAAAAAAAGGGCAGACCAAAAAACCTCAGAGAAATGATTACATTACCAATTTATAAAACGTCATGGAGCATTAAAAGAGAGAAATATTACGATATGAAAAGTTTATTGCCTTATGTTTAAGAAAACTAAATATAAAATATCTTTTTCTTATTTAAAGACGAAGTAATTTGCATTTTTATATTTTTAAAATAAATAAAATAAACTCTTAATAAATTTGGTTATTCGTGTTACAAATTTCTTCATTTTAACTGTTACTTTTTCATAAAAATTTACTTTAGTAAAGCTAATGTCTTTAAAAATATGGACTTAAATTTGCTCTAGTTTTTTATTTCTTCGAAAATTTCTTTTTGGAAGTGGTATAAGTCCATGTGGAACCAAAAAAATCCGTTATTTTTTTAATAATTTTAATAATTATTATTTCTTAAAAAAAATTAAAAAGGTGTACAGTATAAAAAACATCACTCGAATTCATTAAAGGAGGCCAATATTTATAATTGATGGACTTGTACCACTTAAAAAAACCAGTTCAAATTATCATATTTAATTGTCGCAAACATGATTTTGCTTCAACTGACCATTGCGAATTAATAGTTATTAATATATTTCTTATTTCTTCCCTCCTAATTGTTTAAATGTTTTAATAATTTTAGAGCAAATATTCTATAATTACTATTTAGCTTTCTGGTCGCTCAACTGTTTCATTTTATGCAAAATAATAATAATTTATATGTATATAGAAAAATCACCTTTATTAAAATTCCAGGTTTTATAAAGATTTCTTTAGCTTCATTATTCCTCTATTAAATGTGGCTTCCTTTCTGATAAACAAAAACTTAAATCCACAATCAAGTCCCCATTGTTATTGTGAGAAGCTTTTTAAGTAAATAGAAAAATATAATTTTCTTATTCAACGTGGCGTAAAATAAATGAAATTAGAAACAAAAAACTATTGACTTGCATTAACTAATTTATTGTTTGTATTGACTACCGTAATGCTGTCGTAGTGATTTTATATTCTAGCGCAAGCGGTAGGAGTTTGAATATAATCTCTGTGAATCGTGTTGTTTCGTCTATTTGTTAACGTGATGTTCTTGGTTGTTTGTGTGTCACGGATTTCATCAAATTATTATTAACCCGCAAATTTGTCCCAAAATTTTTTTGGTTTGATGTTTAAGGAAATTTCTCAAATTTTTTTTTTTTGTACAAATGATTTATGTTTGTGTTTGGTTTGCTAATTCAATACAATTTGTTGATTTTATATTTGTAATCGTTGTTTAATTGTTTATTTTAGTTTTTTGTTGTCCAGTCATATATTTTTTTTTTGTGTGAAAATATCTCAATCCTTTATCTAGAAATATAAGAATTTGTGTGATTAAACGATGTCAATTCCATTAATAATTATGAGCGGTTTCGGTGTAGATACTAAGGTGGTCTTATACTTTTGCGTTTATTAATAACACTTTAACTCCTTATTACTTAACGATGATAAAATAAGTTTAATTAATTTTTCTCTTCCTTCACTCACCTTCACTGGAAAATGTTTTTTATTTAAAAAGTTTTAACAAACACATGATTTCCTGATCTCCCGTTTAACAGCCAATTCGTGGCAAAATGTGCAATATTAAATTAATAAGTAAATAAATGAATTTTTAAACACAATGTCTAAATAAAATGTAGATGATCACAAAAACACATTATTGAAAAGTTAGTGATGAAAATATAAATAATTTGATAAAATAAATTTTCAATATGTCGAAGAGAGACACGTCCTCACTTTTATCTCCCACATATTGTCGGCGCAACTTAGTACCTGGCACAGCAACACAAGTACATACTACGGTTTCGGCTTCCTCGGCAAATTCTTCTAACGCAATTGCTAACACTGTGACTTATAAAGGTTTGCCTCAGCATCAGGTAACTTTGCCCTCCAGTGGTCCCACCACAGCAACTACCTGCTTGGGAAAATCTTCTTCGTGTCCAGATTCTCCAATACGTCGAGTTTCTTCAAGTTTACGAAACTCTGCGGTTGGTTTTGCTACAAGATTTTTTAATAAATGCAGAGCGGCTACATTTACGGTAGATGGCGCCACATATACAATAGGTAAGTTATTCCAAAAATATTTATTATGCAATTAAACATGTGTCAAATGGAAGACCGCAGTGTGGCATGTTTTAAAATAAATAAAGTTGATATTTTTAGACAATATTCGGGCATGTCACAGAACTGAATTCCGATCGAAAGTGGTTTCAATTACTCAAATTGGTTCTTCAGAAAACAAAAAACGAAAAATTTTTTCGGTATGAAACCACTTTTACATTTCAAAGTGGAATTTAGTTTCTTTAAAAATGTTTTTATTTGCGGCTTTCAAATTAAATTTTATTATGTGTCCTTATTTACATTAGCCTTGTTGTTAACTTAAGTATGTGCATTATTTTTACATTTAAATGAAAAGGTGGAGATTTTTTATTTTTTAGAAATAAGCAAAACCGATCGAAATCTGAAGAAGGTAAATTAAAATCTTTCGATCGGAATTTGTGACATGACTGATTTTGTCTCGTATTAGTGTATTATTATTATTATAGTACGTAAAAAAGGTGTTTGAAAACATATATTGTGATTAAACATTATCTATCGTTTGAAAGTAATGTATGATAATATTTACCGTAGGCTTTTGTAAAAAGTCCTTAAAAAGCATTGCTTTATTTATAAATTATAGAACAAAAAAGGGGACAGGTGAGAAGAAGTAAAACTTTAAAAACTTTTGAAAGTTAATTATTAATAACTTAAGCTTTTATGCAGTAAATAAAATCTTGACTCATATTTTACACACATTGATAACACAAGTGGTTTATTAAATTTAAAAAAAATATTTAAATGATTTTGTTTTATGGATTTTAATTTTAATTTTGTTTTTGGGACCTAAAACTTTTCTTTTATTTATTGACACGTTAAACTTTTCAAAGGATCTTAATAAAATGAGAATTTTAACATGTCAAAAATATTTCAGCAACATTTGGGGAAATTTATTAAATACAAATTTTTTTAACAAATTATTTTAATGGATTAAAAGCCTTACACACAAGCTCTTTTATTTTATTCTTGGGAAAAAGAATAATAAAACAAAGAATAAAGCAAAAAGTATGTTTTTTTGTTGTTGTTGCTTTTTTAAGGTCAACAAGTGTTTAGCACATTTTCTTTTCCCAAAACACCTTTCTTCTATCTGTCAACACCACAAATTGCTGAGTTCAGCACAAAAAATTGAATCAGGACATACGGCTTAAGGGACAAATTGACAATCAATGTGTGTGACATACAGGACACATGAATATTTAAAACCTTTAAGAAAAATAAATAGAATGACCAGCAGAGGAAAACAAGGCAAAACCATACAGAGATAAATGTTTATTTATTCCAATATAGAAATACACAGACTTGAATTTCCTCTATTTCCTCATTGATGTTTTAGTTGAAGAACAAGTAAAATTACAGCTGCAAAATCTTGTTTCACATTTATGTATTTGAATTCAGATGTCAGATCCAGTTTCATGTTATCAAAAATCATATTTGACTTTAGAAAAACAAATAATCGAATGGAAAGAAAACATTTTATTATTAAACTTTGCAACATACACATTATGTACGTTTTGTTTGTCATAGAAATGTAAACGACACTTGGAATCTGTACGCAATATTTGTTTAGTCACTTTTAAGTTTTAGTTCTTGTATCTATGGTAAATATGAAATTTTGCAGAGTTGTATACTTGCTATTCATTAGTACTGATGATTTTTTATATTTAACAGGATTTTTTATTTAACAGGAGAAATTTAAAATTGATATATTTAATTTTTAATTTGGCTGCTATTTTTAAAGATATTATAATGTTTTATTTAACTGAATATCTAATTCTTACATGTATGTATGTATAAAAATATAAAATATAATGTTAAATAACTGCAATGTTGTAGAGTCTTTCTTTTATCCTTCTAATAGAAATATAAAATATTGATATATTTTTTTTTTTTTTTAAATTACAACTAAACACAGCTTTCTTTTTTAAAATATATATATTATGTGAGGCAAACCAAGACTTGTACTGACAAGCTGAGGGTCAACAATAGATAGAAATACACACAAACACACATACACACCTTATTTACTGCAAAAGCAGCAAAGAAAAATACGAAAGAGAAATAATGGAATTATTTATTTCTGTTGACATTGTCTACTTGTCCGTTACAAGGATTCGAAAACTTAGAGAGCAATAAAAAACAATAACTAGAACAAAATAATTGTAACGGAAAGGGAGACGACTTAAGTTCGCAATAATTTGTCTCTCTCATGTCATTCATGCGTTCAGCTCATATTGTTAAGGACACTTAATATACAAAAGAAATTAAAATTTCAAATATGTTTAAGAATTTAAAAAAATTATATATTGATTTCTATTTGTTTTTTAATTTTTTATTTTGTATTTCTAATCTACAGCTTTTTCCATTACAAACATTAGCCGTACTGAAGATTTCCTTGAAACTTTTCCATTTATTTTGTTGTCTATAATTTATGTGATATCCTGTTGTTTGAATTGGTATCAGTTGCCCTGTGTATGTGCGTAGAAGAGAGCATTGTTGATTCATTGAATTACCTGAACCATTAAGATTTTAATCAGTTTTCTTCTTCTTGATATACAACTTCTTTCCTTTTACTTAAGTCTTTCATTGTTTAAAAAACCTTTTAGGAAAATGTAGGCTATTGAAGAGATTTTCTATTCAAACAGCTGGGCTGGAGTTTAAAGCACATTTAAACTTTCCATTAACTTTAAGAATTTTTCTTTGAAGAGGGTATTAATGCTAAAATTACTGACTTATTTTACACGAGCAATTATCGGTACAGTTGAAGGCTAACGATTAGCATCTTTAAGTCTTAGATGACAAAGCTATCCTTCTTCTTAGTGTAAAAGTGATGATATCTATGTAGACATAAAATATTTCAGGCTGTGCTATGGGACAAATCTTCTCATTTGGATCGGTGAGAATTAGTCTACTGTTTCATGCATAATACCGGCGTGTAAAATAAATATAATACGATTATGTCTTGTTTTAATTCAAAATATTTTACCAGCAAAAGGTGTCCCGTAGTTGTGCTTTCTACACATTTCATTAAAGTTTGCTCTAAATCTTTTCACTTCTGCTGAAAGCAGATTATTTTATAGATGTTAAATAGACTTGGCATTTGTTTGTTTGTACAAGGAGTGTTTTGAGAGTTTGTCTGTGTAAAGTTTGAGAAGAAATATCTTTTATTAATGTATTGAAATTTTAACTACAATAATTGGGAAAGTAAATTATAAAAGGTTTGCCTACGATTTAATATTCTAAAATGTCACTTAAAACAATATTAAGATACTTGAACTGATATCAAAGCCTGTGTGTTAAACTTTGTCTTTCAAACAAATTTTAGTGAAAATTATCTTAAAATGGCCTTAAATTACTGCTACAAACACACTCACACTTACACAAGTTAAAAAAGCAGGTATTATCTAACTGTGGCATACAATCAACATATTTTTCAAAGCAATTAATATGACAGATAAAACGAGTCATTCTCCATTATGGCAATCAATTACTTACTCTTTTCCTTAAGTTTAAATATTATAGATTTTCAAAATAGTTTAAGGTACCATAACACACTTTGTTCAACTTTGTCTTTTGTATTTTCTCTTTATAGTTTTATTGATTAAAACCAGCAGAGTAAAGGATAAGTCAAGGAGCCTAGGAACAAAAAAAGTAAATTTTAAAAAGAAATATCGAGTAGAAGAGCATGTTGTATTAATGTACGAGTATTTTGCTTAAGAGACAACAAAAATAAAAAGATTTTTTCATGCACAAATAAGTAAAAGTAGATTTTATACACAAGTACATATATGCGTTTGTTTGTAAGTGAGTTACCGATAAAGTTTATAGAGACATAAAAAACAGAGATAAAACGAAGTGGTCTTAAATTTGTACGTATGTATGTATTGTATCTAGTAAAGTGTTAGAAAAGTACAATTTGTACAGGTTGAACTAATTTCAACACAAGAATGAACAAATATTTACCGAACAGAGAACAATTTAAAAAATCATTTTGAGGATATGAGTAGACCATCATAGTTAAGCTCTTAGGAAAATGCTGAACATGAACTTTAATGTAAATAATGTAACAAAATAAATATTATTTTAAAATATTGATTATTTAGAATGTTTTAAAATATTTTACTCGTAATTTAGTTATTTGAGTATTTATTTTGTTGAATAAACAAAAAAATGCATTCAAATTAATTGAAGATATTTTATTTTATAAATATTTGTTTGCCACAATCAATTTATGAAATAATAACGATAGACAAATGTAAATTGAATAATGAAGTTCAGTCGACAATAAATACAATATTTATTTGGAATTATTTAAAACTAGCTTCTTGTACCCGGCGCTGCCTAGGTAAAATTTTAGGGCCTGTAATATATTATAGCCCAGTTTGCTATGGGAATCTACTCCAAACACGTGAGAAATCCATCAAATCGGATAGATCTATATTTCAAATATCTTTAGAATCTGATGTTATTAAGATTAATATTAATAAAATTTCGCGTTTGTCTTCTACCCCACTCACCCCTCCTCTATAACCTTTTTTTTAAATACAGGATATTCCACCCTTTACTTAAATATCTATGCTAGAATATTATTGTTATCGGTACAGACGTAAATATCCGTTTTTACCCTTTATCTCTCATCTAGGTCCCAGTTCTGGGAATAAATATAGATGGCGACCAAACTAGGTTTTGAAATTCATTAAAATCGATTAGCCGAGATTTTGTTAAAATTTATTCAGGCCTATAAAAATCCCCATTCCCCTTTTTCTTCCTCCTGGTCCACTATTTGAAAATATAAACACCCTTATTTTACCATGAGGATAAATATCTACCTGTTTTTAAAATTTTATTTAAGGACGGTTTAGACGGTACGACTTTACGCACATAAAATCTAAGAGAAAATAATATAAAATATCATCCGTGTTTTAAAAATGACAGTAAAAAACTCACGATGGATTTTTTTGCGTTTACACAATTGGAAAACATGGGTTTTTGGGCGGCTTACAGAAAAATGCATCCCTGATCTAATGATTCATAATTGTCTTTTGAGAATTTTCAAAAAACAAAAAGAGCCATACGACTGTCAAATTTTCAGCCGTATTTGCTCTCAATTTGTGCAGATTAATTACTTATTTTGTTTAGACGATACCACAGGTACCATTCTACTTCATAACTTGACTTGTCGCAAAATTTCTGTGACCATTGAAACCATCCTTAAGTCGCACGCACAAACAAACAAACTTATAAAGAAATTTATAATATATATTTACATATTGGATAAGTTTATTTGATAATAATTTATTAAACAATTTTAACCCTCTAGTGCGCCGTGATGCAAATTTGAATCATACCGAATATCTCTCTGTAGTTTCAAAATTTGAAAACAGTTTTATGTAAATGTTCGTTATATGTTGTCTCCATTTAATAGACGTCGTTTTCTCTGCTTTTGAAGTACTGTTATAGCAGCATTGAATTGTTGTGCAATTTTGAAGTGCCTGCTCATTCGTTTGTTGTTCATAGAGGAAACAGTGTGTTTTTCTGACCTTAAAATTTATTAAGTTCAACAAGTTTATAAATAGTTTTGAGTTTTAAATAAGTTACACTCTTTTTTTATTACAATGTTATAGTGTGTATTGTTTTTTTATGGTAAGTACTTTGAGCTAAATGCGCAATGATGCAAATTTGCATCAAAGGATTTTTCGCCTCCTGTGCCCATATAAATGAAAATTATACAAACTGCTAGAACAAAAGTTTGCTTTTAAACCATTTCCTTTCGTTTAAGTAGTATTTTACTTAATTTGGTTTTCTTGCGCACCAGAGGGTTAAAAGCGTGTTATTTATTACATACATATTTAGGCACAGAAGTATTTATATTTGAAGATTTTATCTTAATGTAAAATGTTTTATTTTATTATGAATATGTCATAATATTTGTGACAAGATTATTAGGGTATGTTTAACATTTTGAAATTTTTTCTTTAAATTATTTGTTATTTATTCAATATTATTTAAATAAAATTAGAATTCATATCTCCAAAGGAACAGTATCCTTTTTTCTCTATCAAATTAAACAGCGATTATTTAATATATTGATTGTTAACAATCTTGTTGAAGCCTGTTTCACACCATAATACTGAGTATTCAGACTTTTCAAATATCTAAGTATTCTGAAAGAGTGTGCTATTGTGAAAGCAAATATAATTGCCGTATTCACAAGCTCTGCTAAGGTGTAGGTAGTATTGCATACTACCTTTTGTTTACTTCTTTGTGAACAACCATTGTATCAGTGTGCCATTGTACATTGTACTTCATACGTCAAAAACTAAATAAGAATAAGAAAAGTGCTATTCATCATTTGTTATTTATAAGCCAAATGGGGGAGAAAACAGAAAAAAGTAAATTAATAAATTTTTTGTGTGAAAAATATAGTTTCGATATAATAATGGTTGACTCAAGTAAGTTATAACCGTTTTCCTTATTTTGTTTTCATATTTTAAATGAAAAGAATTAATACAGGTGACGAAGAAGATGAGAATGAAATTCAAGACATTTTTAGGATGAACCTAATGTACTTGCTCTCCAGTCGCAGAAGTATACATTTAGGGCTACCAAAATCATCATTATGGCATAATCGAGTTTTAAGATATTTTGATGAAAACAGATTTCTTCATATGATACGACTACGGCCAGAGGAATTTGCCTTTATATTCAACCTTATAAAAAATGACGATGTTTTTTGCACAATTGGCGAAAGGCTCCAACTACGCATTGACTTGCAGCTTAAAATTGTACTTTACTGCTTGGGATCTTCAGGAAATGGTGCTTGTGTTCGTAAGGTAGCATCTCTTTTTGGTATAGGTGATGGCGGTACCATACAAAATATTAGAAATCGAGTCATTAAAGCAATGTTAAATCTTAAAGAACAGTTTTTATATTGGCAACTTTCAACTTCAACTTTCTAATAAATCAGTCAAATCAATAAATTAAACAAATAAAACTAATAAAAATATCTTTTAATTCAATTTAATTTAATATAATTCACACATGAACACAAAAATAATAATTCATTAACACATAAAACATTTAAACAAATACAACGTTTGAAAAACATATGAAAAAAAGTACTAAGTGTTGTATCGCATGTTTGCATGAAAATTATCAACAACACTGCTAGCACCGTTGTATTTTGTTAGCACTTAGCACGTACTAGGGGGCTTGTGAATAGGGCAAATGTAAATGTCAAATAATACAGTAAGGAATTTGACATGCATTTTTAGAAATTTTTCTTAACACTCTGATTTGTCAGGATTGTCTTGTTGCCCATAACCCAGCCAAAAGAGGATTCAAAGCACCCAGCTTTGGAACTTTGAGAGACACAAAAGCTATCAAAAAGAGTCTTTTCTGAAATCATTTCCGAGATCTTTATGCGTAACCAGTTTAGTAAAAAAAGTAATTTCTAGAGGTTTTCGGACGGCAAACGATTGTTTTTGTACTTGTTTTTATGAGCGTAAAAGCTCCAAGAAATGAGTAAGAAGAGTTGTATTTTTGATTCATATGATTTGCTGGGAATTTTTTATTCTTCTTGAGAGTAGAAATACAACATTACGGTTGCGGCGACGGTTCTGCACGTCGGAGACAAAACGAATAAAATGAAGTGCGGTGACGGATGCAGATTTTATTGTCATTTTTTAATATTTGTTTTCTATTTTTTATTCGTTTTTACTGAAATAAATTTGAAAAAATTTGCAAAATATTAACAAGCAATAAATTGGAAAATTTTGAAATTATTCTTATTTTTCAATGACTTTTTTCATTTTCTTGCTTTTCTTTTTTTCTAGTCATTCACAAAAAATATTACACAGTAAAACTGTGGCAATATGCTGAAAGAGAAAAAATTCAAAATTGAGAGCTTGAGAGAAAACGAACTCAAATTAAAATAGATTCTAATTTCATGCGGATTCATTGAGCGTTTTGTATTGTCAAAACTTCATATAAAAAACAACCGCATTCGCAGCTGTGCGGTTATATTTCCACTCTGAAATGTGATAGTAAAGAAACAAAATGTTATGTTATATTGGATTTTTTAACAACTATAACAATTCTCATTAGATTTCCTGATGTTTGAAGTTATAAGATTTCTTTCTTACAAAATCTAATGCAAATCTTAAGACGTGAACAATAGTTTTAATGGGTCTTAAGCACATATTCCAAGATTGCAACTTTATTAACACACGTTTTAAGCTTTGTAAATATTTGAATTTCTTTTGCAATGCGCTGGTAGAAATTCGCAACCTGTGTCAATACTGCTTTCAATTAAAATTCCTATCAACACATTTACCGAGGTATTTGGGATCCGGATACAAATGGTGTTTCGCGTGAAGTGAGTTTCAATGCTTTTTTTGTCACTTACGTTTATTCTCTATTCCTTCAACCACTTTTCACATAAAAATCGGATTGCTGCTCATATCCTCTTGTAAATAATCAGAAAAGCTTAAGTATCGATAAATTTAAATCCTGCCTTTAGTACTCTTCATATTTAATTAAAGGATTGTTAATTGCTCCGCATTGAAATTTAATTAAATTTTTAATTTTTCAATAATATTTTTTATTAAAACGGATTTATAATTTTCTATATAAATAATTAATTTGATCAGTTCTATATTTAATTAAACAAGTAATAAATAATTTAATAAATAAATTCTATAACTTTTAATACGACATTAAATATGTGCAAAATGTTTCTTCTTTGATTGTAAATATTTTCTATTTTAACAAATATTTGAAGAAATGAAACACGTGTAATATTTATTATGTTCTTTGTATTTATTTATATTTATTTTAGAAACATTTATTTTTCCCTAAAGACAATATTATTACTATTTCAACAAACTGTTTACATACATCACTTGGGCCACACACAATTCAAGAAGAGGCTGTAAAGAAAAATAATAACATTTCAAAAGGAGAATTAACTTGAGGGAAATAAAATTATTGTCGAATGAATGTACAATAATTTCACATTAACGTTCATAAAAATACAAGTAACAAATCAAACAATCATCCTTGAAATTTGTGTGAGTTTCAACCCTGTTTCACTTCAGTGTTAATAATTGAAAAGTCAGTTGTTGAAATGTTTGTATGTGAGAAAAATATATAAATATTCGTAAGTAATTTTAGTTTGTTCTAAATTTAAGTTTAATTGAAATAATCATTTTATCTATTTGTTTTGTAACAATTCTTTTTAGCTCTATTCCTCTTACTGTTGATTTGTAACTGACATTTTATTTAGTTTAGCAAACTTTTTGCATAAAACTCGTAATCATCTTCTAAATTCATTCGCATCGTTTTCATGATTTTATTAAGTTGTTAGTTTCTCTGACATGATATAAACTGCTTTCACATCTTCATAAAATTTATTATCGCTTTTAATTATATTTTTCGAATTTGTTGTAACATTAACACTTGCAAAGCCAATCAATTGAATAAAAATTTATTGTGATGTGTAAGAATAGCATTTATCTGATCAAGAATATAAAAGTTTTGAAAAGTTATAACTTTAGTTGGATATGAAGATTTGTATTTATTAAGTACATTGTATATGTTTTTAGTTTCGTTATATAAGTTTGCAATATATATCTACGTATTTACGTTAGCGGTATTACAAAATCATACTAACTGAAAGATGTGGAAACGTTATTGGCTTTGAGCTTTATAATATATAGAGCCTTAAAATTAATTTCCTAAAGTTGTTTGTTATTGTCACATTGATTAGTTGAAATATGTCTACAATGAGTTTTTGTTCTTAAAAACTTAGAAAACTCGACACATAGGAAGTTAATATTTATTCTCATCTATGACAAGATTGTGTAATGTTCATATTTTTATATCTTTTTTAATACTAAATTTGAAACGTATTATTTTCTACCAAGTGAATATGACAAGTTGTCAGGCTACGATGCCTTTTTTCAATTTATCTAGATTTTTCTATAAAATATAAATCTCTTTTCTTTGAGTGACTATTTCTAAAGGAAACTTTTTAAGAAAACGTTATGTTTATAAAAAAAAAAACTTAATACTGCGCACCTCTTATTTTGCAGTTGGCAGCTAAATAAGTTTAAACACAAAAGTTATATAAATAACCCCTAACGAATAATTAACTATTCTCAAGTTTATATAAAACCCCTATGTACCCATAAAAAAATTGTTGCTCCCATTAAAGATTTTACTGGTGTTCAGATTGAAAATAATTAAAATTTTAATTGAATTAATTGTAAATTTTATTGAAAAGTCATCGCAAAAATTTCGAAATATATATATTTAATTAAAACGGTGAAAATAATTTCCAATTAAATAAATAATTGAATTAAGCAAAAATGTGATTTATGTTCAAACTGAAAACAAGAAAACAAAAGAAATAATATATGAAATATAGAATAGTAAGGCAATGACCTAATCTTTGATCAGGAACTGCGAGTTGGTGAAGGCTGAATTTTTTACAAAACTAATTTGTTTTGAAACTGGGGAAATGTAATACGAAGGCATGTGTGTATAATTTCCCCTCGAGCAACAGAAGCAAATGTAGCAGCAGTTATAGTAAGAGTGGTAAAATCAACACAAGTTAAAAGGATTCGAAACTTGTTTTAAAACAATAATATTGTAAAATTAATTGTATGCAAATCTTCTTTTCCATTAAATAATCAAATAATTTGATACACGACTGTAAACATTCAAAATATTTACTTTTTGTTTTATGTGGTTGCGTCCTGTTAGTGAGTGTGTATGAGTAAATGGACCTTGTGTTTGCAGTGTAAACAATTTTACTATTTGTATTATGTTAGGAAAATTGTTTACGACATTTTAATCATTTTCTGTTTCTATATTTTATTTGTTTATTTATTTATTTACGTTTTGTCAAGAACAATATTTACATTGCGATATGTTTTCGAAAATAAATAACATTTAATATCGTTCTTGTTACATTTACTCCAAATACATATTAATACTTAGAAAAAACGAGTCGTTTTACGTACATACAAGTACATATACAAGTGTATATTTTTTAAGTTTGCTTTAGTGGCTTTTAAGGCCGAAAAATTGCTTACATTGGCTCTAGAATACGAATTCGTTTAATATAAATTTTGTTTGTTTTGTAAATTTATTTCGTAATATTTTCTACATGAAAACCGCACAATTTTTTGTTTTTTTTTCAAATAAATAAATAAAATATTATATCCTGTTGAATGTGTATAAAAATACACATTTGTCACTGTACAAATGGATGATCATGTGTGAGTATTGGAGTTATGGGGGTTTAACATATAAAATTTATTTGTATTATTTTGTACGTAACTCATTATTTACCTATTTGGGTTTTTTTTCTAATACAATAGAACTTTGAAAAATATTGAAATAAATAAAACGGTTTTTAGAAAATCGTTACTTACAAACAATAAATTATTACTTTATTTTTGGAATTTAATTCTTAATTAGATGTTTTAATTATTCAATTTCCAAATTTATTTGTTGGGGAATAATCTAGGGGTTATTTATACTCGTTTTGCTGATTGATTAATTTGAATTTCAAGGAAAACCTATTTTCCTTAAAGTTATATAAGCTTTTAAAAAAGTTTTAAATGAAAAAATTGAAATATAAATATAACTTTGTAAATAGGAATACGAGGAGTATTCATATCAATAATAATCTGCTTAGACGAAATCCACAAACAAACCAAAGTATTTCTTTACTGCTGGTTAAATAGATGATGTTTATAATTATACAAATAAACTAGATAGATGGGAAAAATGCTAATGAAGAATGTTGCGATCCAGAAAATGCAGCATTAAATTTTGATAGCGTCTAATTTGTCTTGTTTTATTTGGAAACCGTCGGCATACTTTTGTAAATTAATTTTTCTTTCTAAAAAAAAGGTTTATAAAAATTAAATCCTCAATTCAACTTCTAATTTAATAAAAAATTAAAATAATTTAAATTTTCGCTAAAAATATGTTTCACTGTCTTTATGATCCCTAAACAAATGCTGTTTTAATACTGGCTAAACAAGTGTTATAAATCCTCTAAAATATAAAAGTTTCACACCCCTCAAAGTATGCAACAGTTGTTAAAGGTTGTTAGCTAACACAAGCAATTCATGCGTATTATATATTTGCAAACAAACATGTGCATTTATGCAAAAAAAAAGCTTAACTCTGTTATGGATAAATCAACAACGTGTTTGAATTTTTATATTTAAAATTATTTTCTATTAAAATAAAAAAATAAAAGATACAAAGTGTACGAACAGGCTTTAAATAATACATATTCAAATTTTTTTACGTGCGAAATTATCAGATACATTTCTCCGTAATCTACATACGTTCTAAAAGAAAAAATTATTTTCTTAAATGAGCTCATTATCTCGATGATTATTTTAAATAAGAGAATTCGTTTATTTTTAAAATAATTGTTTTTAAATGGCTGATAACCGTTGTCTACTCTATATTTTTTAATATAATTGATTTAATGCCGATGGCATTAAACTTGTTTTATAACAACTTCAATTACATTTCGCAGGTATATTTCACGCACAAATAAACTAAAACATCTATCTTCAAATCACGTAACAAAAACGTATACTTCTACATAAGTGTACTTTGGTTGAGTATTAGTGCGTTGATATGTAGTGAGATGGAATTTCATTTAAAACCTGTAGCTCGATAACTTAATTAAACAAATTACAATAAGAAAAAACAAAGATTTATGTTTTCCTGCAGTTAATTTGATGATATTTAAAAATGGTATATTTTTTATATCATCGAATGCTAAATACTCCATGGAAGAAAGCAATTAAGTCGTTCGCGATTATTTTGAAAAATACTTTTTTGAAGTTGTTTCCAATTTTTATTTGTAAGACAGTGTCCTTTTATTTCGCTATTGATCGTGCACTCAAGTCAAAACTTTTTATCTGCAAACACGGAGATAAATAAATAATGATCTTTAAAGAAGATTTATTTGTATCGAATACAACTTCTTGATCAAGGAAAATTTCGTAAAGGAAAATTTCTCAGCGAACGATAGAGTTAAAGTTTATATTGGAGTTGAAAAATCTTGCAAATGGCTATCTGAACATCATATATTGTGCTAATGTTCCTAACTGGTTTGCAAACTTTAACGAGCTGTGATGTTGTCCATGAAATCCAAAGAAACTGACACAATTGGGTGATCTGGACTAATTTCGATTTGCAAATTGAAGACATTGCTTAACGATTGTACAGATGTTAATCAACTAATCCTTGACTTATTTAGTTGTACTGATCTTAGGTGCAAATTATTGATAATTGTTTTTGTTAAATTTTTATTGAATTATTATTTGAACTGTGAATATTATAAATGCATGGAAATTATATTGGCTTAAGTTCATTTATTTTTTATTTTTTAATATCTAAAAATCTTTTACATTTGTAAAATAAATTTTCTTTTTAAAACATATTGTTAGAAATTAAAAAATAAATGAACTTAAGCCAATATAATTTCTATTCATTTGTTTTTGTTAAATATCAGAATTTTTGCTATAAATTGATAGTTAAGTTAATTAATGGCAAATGTTTAAATACTTGGATATTTTAGAAATCTATTTTGTTAAAATTTATACATCACCTTTTTTTTTACAAATTTATAAGACTTAAAGCTGTACAAACATTGTGTACATTGATCGTAGGGAATGCCATTTTTATAATTATTCACATGTAGTTTCATGTGTGTGTAATAATCAGCATTTCATTTAGTTCATCTATTTTATGTTTACATACTTATGTAAAATCTCTTCTCTTGTCACTGGGGCAGCTTTTGCTAGCTGGGTTGACACACATCATGCTGTAATCGAAAAAAAAATATTTTTGTAAATATGGAAAATACAAATCACGAATATCCAAACAAATTTCAATAAAACTAGGATTCGACTGAAGACTATCAGTTCCGAAGAGATTTGTCTTGTTATTCACTGGAAAATAATTCATTCAATTGTGAAGTTTTCAGTACAAATTTACAAGCTGGAGAAGGCAAAAACAATTTTAAATTTTGCTAAAAAAAACTTAATTTAGCTGATGATTATAATTTTAAAAATATAAAAAAAAAAAATAAAAAACAGTGAAAATATCGGTGTTGTTACATATTTAAAACCGCTCAATGCAAAAATATGAAAGTATTTTTTATATAAAAAAAAAACGACTGAAAATAAATTAAATGTCTTAAATGTCATAAACGGTCAGCAACACTAAATGCGGGAATATGGCTCAGCTAAAATATAAAGGATTATTTATCTCTCTACAAAACTTTTTACAACAAAAAACAATTTAATAGAAAATAAGATTTCATATAAACAGCAGCACGCAACCACAAAACAAACGGAAAACTTTCAAGGCTAAAAAGGAAAAGTGTAACTTAAACAGTCATTTTTTTTACAGAAATGTGCGTGTATTTTTCGCAACTAAAACTACAAAATTACAGAACGTGGTTTACGAAGGGGTTTTTTCAGCTTCATTTTAATTTATCACGAAATGATTGTTATATTTAAGTAAGAAAAATAAAGTAAATATGAAAATCTTTCTTAAAGAATTTTAGCGATTAAGCAAAAGCCTACAAAAATAGAACGAAAAGAAAACAACAAGAATAAATAAAACAAAAAAAAAAAAAAAAAAAAAAAACATGAAAAATAATAAGACTTTTTGTTTAGCGGCAGAATACAAAAAATGTAATGCGATATCAAACTGAAGAAAAAATCTCTTTTAAATGCAAATTTGTTTATTTTATTTACAGCATCCTCCCTTCTTTTTTCTTTTACATTTTACATAAAAATCTTATAAAAAATACAACCAAGTGTCATGGCTTTACTTGGAATTTGAAATTATTATTATTTTCTCCTCGCTGCCTTTATTGTTCTTAATATAATTTACAGGTTTTCCACTGAAGTAAACCACAAGGAAATACAATAAAATACAATAAAATTGAATAAAATATTTTTTCGTTATGTGCTCAAATTTCAGTAAATAAAATTTTGTATGTGTTTGTTTCATAAAACGCATCATTGTTAAGTTAATATAAAAATAATAACAAAAATTACAATTGAAATTTGATAAGACTCACAGCAGACACTCAGTCACTGGCTTTTCTTAGAACAACTTTTATTTCAGTGTTGTTGTTGTTTAACTTCCGTTTCCTTCATACCGTAAGAACATGCATTGTTATTATGCCTGTAGTAATGTAATCTGTAGCTGTATTAGTTTAAAAGTGAATTTGTATGGGATTTATGTACTTTACATCGTGTGGCGGATTAAATTAATACGTTTATTTATCTCCCTGAAGCATGACTTCAAAATCTTTGATAAACACTTTACTTTTGAAAACAAAAATTATAAAATATTAATAATTGTGTGATCATGGGAACTACGAGTAAGAGCATTTTTTATTAAGAGTAAAAAAGATTTTGGATTTTAAACTAAAAATAAAATTGAGTCTTAAGCTCGGCAATTTATTTAACATATTAAGGACTAAAATTTATATTTATAATTTGTAAAAAAAGAAATGTATCAAACTACTTATTGGATTATTAATATTCTTCTTATTTTTGTGAAGGTTAAAAGTTTATCACATTCTGAGAATTTTGCCTCAACTTCTGTTAAACAACAAAAGGAAATAAAATCTCATTAAAGTTAAATAAAATTTTCTAAACAATTATTTTTGTTTGTCTGGCTTTAGTTATAAGAGTTTATTTTTAGTAAAAGGAAGTGGAAGTTTTATTTCTGTTTGTTTTGTTTTTCTATAAACTTTGCAGTTCGGCAAACAAATTTGTAAAGAAAATATTTTTTTACTTTGTTTATGAACAGAAAAGGTTTAATGAAAACAAACTTTAATTTTAAATGTTATTTTAGTTCTTCTTCTTAAAAGTTAAAAAAAACTGGTGTTTGTTTTTCCTGTTATTTATATAAAATCTATTGAAAATGTGTGACTTCAAGGGAGTGCGATTTCTGTAAATAAATTTATTGATTTTTCGCATTCAACATATTAAAATTTTCAACATGTATTTAATAGAGCTACTTAAGGAATCTCTCCTCTAAACTGAATTATTAAGAGGAGTATTTAAGAGTTCAAACTTATATCTATTAAAATATAGAAATGTAGAAATTTAATTTATCGGAATCTGATGGTCTTTATTTGTGCAGTGATAAAATAACTAAATTTCTTTACAAAAAAAAATTAATATTAAGACTCAGTCAAAACTTTCTTTTGGCTTTAATGTCATTTATTATTATTTAAAGTCATCCCATAATTACCTAATTTACTTTGTATTATAAAACAAGTTAGAGTGCTATATTTGGCTATGCCGAATCTTATATACCCAATCAAAAGGGTTTGCCCTTTGGAGTCACAGATAATTAAAAAATAAAATTAAGAACTAAATATACGAGTAAATAATTTTACATAAAAATTACATCGGCTCTTAATGGGTTAGGTATTTTCAAAAATTTTTAGTAGTTCCTTAAAGATCTCTTAAAAAGCTTTAATATTAGACCCATATTGATATTTTAAAAACTTTGAAAATTTCAGAGGCCTGCAATTTGGGAAATATGAGCAAGCGTAAATTTTTTCACTTAATGTTTTTTTTTTATTTTTAAATTCTCTATCGTCCCATATATTTGTTTTTATTTTTATTTTTTGATTAAAGTTACTTCTTTGTTCCAAATAATATTGAAAAATGAGAGGTGATATTTCGCTTGCTGCGTCGAAGGGCACAGACCGATCTTTCTGATTTCCAATAGCACCTCTTTCGACACTATGGCAATACTTTGGCGTATTTAAATTTTCTCTAGCTGATATAGTGCCTTGGAAAACTTGCTTTCAATACTAACACGGACGGACAGACGCATAGACGGACGACGCTCAATCGACTTCACTGTGGATAAGAACTCAGAATGTATATAATTTATAGGATCGGAAATGGATATTGTAAAAATTATAGACGGAATGACAAACTAAGTTATATTCTTCTTCCAATTTTTGTAGAATAATATTTTGATAATTGAAGCTAAAACCAAATTTCTTGCAAAACCAGATCAAATTGATATTAATAACCTTGACTCTCTTTAAAGGAAACAGTGCGATATGTATATTCCTGGGAAATATCACCAAAAAATCTTGCTACTAAAACGATGAATGGCATTACAAGAGAAAAAAAATTATTCAATTATAAATTTTTTAAATCAAAACAATAAAGTCTTTTATTGCACAATTTATTATATTGTTACGAATAATAAAATCTGGCAACCCCTGTTGTTGTTTCCGTATGAGCGTGGTGAATAAGTTAATTCAACTAATGGTGTGCGTATAAAATAATACCACAATTAGCCAACAAAAGCTGAGCAACCTCAATGGTTGCGTTGGCAGTGGTGCGTGCCACGGAAAATAATAATTGTTATTAAGCAATTAAAAATTAAGAAGCAACAGTACAAAGCTCCCGAGAGGCAATATACAATTATTGTGTAAGGCTATGGCAGATATTTAGTGAAGACGTCAAATTTAATATAAGACTAACAGATAACTGTGAAGAAGCCCTTTATAATAAAAAAGTAAGAATGATAACGGTTAGCGCAGGGAAGTGTAGAAGCAGCATAACAACAGTGTATGGCAGAAGTGTGTTGTGGCTATTAGATTACAGGGGATAAGTGGCTTGGATAAAAAGGAATAGCGTAGATGTCTGTGGATGGTTAAGGTTTCTTAACAAGGCATCGAGTAGTTCATGTCTCGCCGGAGTAACACAGTAGTGATGCGTGGATGTCTGCGTTTTTATTAATAACGCATGTTTAGTAAACACGAGACCAAGGGTTCACAAAATCGAGAGAATCAAGGAGTATAGCTAGAGAAAGCTATAAAGTAGACATGTGCCCGGTCGTTCGTTTCAGTGACCGGTCTTTTTAGGTCAGTTATCGAAGACTGATTCGTTCGTTCAATTCGTTGAATTAAGTACTCCGTTCAATTAAACCCGTACACTCTGCAACGAAAAGACCGGATTTAAATGACCGGTTCATTCCGTTCACTTGATTGATTCAGTCAATTTAACCCGTTCGTTCGCGAACGACACAGCTCTACCATAAAGTAAGAATACGAAATTTATAATGAGCCACGGTGGTATTTGCAATCAAAAGAATCCGTACGTTTGTTACCAAAAAAGAAAAAACGTAACAATGTACAGATTACAGATTAAGTTCCTGCTATAGAAGTTATTGTGTATTTTAAGGGACTACCAAAGTTAAACTTAAATCAAAAAATGGCTTGTTTGTAAAAGCAAATTTATTTTATTATTATTTATTCATAATATTTAAAACTGCATTTTTTTATACTTCAATTGGTTCTTTAATACACAAACTTTTAGCAAGAAGTAGCAAACTGAAATTACGCGCCAATAAAAGTTTCAGTTTAGTTTTTTTTATCAGTTTGTAAGGAATGATATGAAACAGTTTTAATAATAAATATTCAAGAAAATATTCTAATACAGATGAAGAGTTTTATAAATAAATTAACATGTCCTTGTGCACTTCACTAACGAGTTATACTTTTATCAAATTTGCAATATGTTTTCTTTCTCTAACAAAACCCTTTAAAAAACCTTTTAAAATTTTAATAAGATTTGTATTAAACTTAGAAGGACTTTATTGTAAGTTTTTAAATAAAAAGCTTAAAAAACAAAAAAGCAAAAACTTCAAAATACTTTGAACATTTTAATTTTAAATTTTTGATGAGAGAAAAACAACATTCGTCAATTCTTTTATATCTCCTCAATTTATAAGTTTAATAGTCTTCTTGACCACACAAAAATAAAGTTCAAGATACTAAGTTTCTGTTAAAGAAAATATAATTTCATTTGTGTGGCATGCAACCACAATAAAACCAAAAGCAATTTCAAAGTATTTTATTTCTTTTTTATGTGAGTGTCAAGTAGCTGCGAGTCTGTATATTTTTTTTAGAACAAAAATTACTTTCCTATGACTGACATTTCGTGAAAGTAACTTTGTAAATAAACCTTCTTTTCAACACAAATACTTTTAGGAAAAAGTTGAATTAAATTGGAAAAATTAAAGCATCAAAAGCATTTGTAGAATATGGGAGATCCTGTCGTATGTGTGTGTGATGTCTTTTTATTCGTTTTTATACTTTTTGACAGCTTTTTTACGTTTTATTGGATAAATAACATTTGTTAGACTTTTGGTAGTTTATTTCATGAAAATATTTGTGTGGTGTATTGCGATTACGAATTTAATTTATTAGATAAAATTTTCTAAGTTTGTGGTAAATTTATATGAAATTCTCTAAATAAGTTTAACTGTACAAATGTTGCTTTTCAAAGGCAAAAATCCATGGACTTCTTTATTTAGTCAAATACAAGTTGAAAAATGTATTTACAATTTTACTATTTGACAAAATTTTATCGCAAGCGAAAAAAGCACAAATAACTTTTATTTATTTATGTCAAAGCAAAGTACACAGAGATAAAAGGTTTTGCTTGTGTTCAAATTGAAATGTAATTAAAATTTAAAAATTTTGTATTGATTTAAAAAAGAAAAGAAATATAAATAAACCAATTAAATAAATAATTTAATTGGTTTATCAAATTTAAGTTTTCATTTTATTTTTTGTATTGCCTTTACTAGTGAAATATTTATGTGTTTAAACTCATTCTTAAATTGACACAGAAATGCAAATAAAAAAGTCTCAAAGTATAAAAAACACTCTAACACACTGTTTTAGTTTATGAGTTATATTTTTTTTATTTTTTCTCATTACATTTCATTTCTGTAACGTTCATGTTTGGATGTCCTTGAGAATATTCAAGTTTACTAAATTTCCTGAGTGTTCATGAAAATTTTGTAGTTGGAAAAGGATATTAAAAATTATCTGTATAAACAGGCATTAGACTGAATATAAATTGTATTGTATGCAATTCTCAAAACAGTGTCGTGAATTCAATGTATCGTATATATAAATTTAATTTTTTTAGACACTTCTCAATTTGGCAGTAAGACCTCAAAGAATCAAACTTTTAAATGCTGGCAACTTTTAATTTTTAATCCAATTTATTTTTCTTCGCTGTCATCAAAAATGGCTTTAAAAGTAAAAAGCAGGTACCATCATTTGTTCTGAAGAAAGCGACAACTTGAGCATGATATGTGGTTTATTTCATTCGTAATAAGTCTACCTTTTGGAATAATTGAATAATATAACTCTTGCCCTTTTCAATATCCTCCTCTTGGTCTAAATATATTAATCATTTCGAAATTAAAAAAAATATTAACAAGATAAAAATATTTAATGCTCTGTAATGTTCTAAGGAGCCCAATAAATGGGTTACCAATAATATGATATAGTAGAAAAAATTGAATAATTTTTTATAAGAAAAGATGTTGTGCCTGCCTCGCAATACCACAAACTACATGATTTTCTTAGAAACTGGACTAAATTCGTTGTATATCGAAACCCTAAAACTACATTTTGATTAAATCAATAAAGGGCTTAAATGGCCATACAACAGGCTACAATGAAGGCGTGCTCTAATAATAATTGCCAAACATACTATCTGCGCTGAAGATTGGACTAACTTGTGTGCTAAAATCAATTTTACCCCTGTTTATCTTACCTCTTGTTAAAACATACTAAAATGCAATGTGTAATTTCTACAATACCCATTTCCGGCCCCATAAAGTATATATATTCTGACTTCTTATGCTTAGCGAAGTCGATTAAGCGATGTCCGTCTGTCTGTCCGTGCTAGTGTTGAAATCAAGTATGTCAATCGATCAGATATTTTGTCGAAAGAGCTGCTATAGAAATCATGGAAATCAGTATGATCGGTCCATGTCCTTCGAGGCAGCAGGCAAAACATCACGCCTACCTCTAATTTTTTCATGTCATTGGAACATAAAGTAACTCCAATAAAAAAAAATAAATAAATAGGGTGATAAAGAATTAAAAAAATAAGAAAAAAACATCAAGTGAAAAAATATGGGTTCCGAATTGCGGGGCTCTGAAATTGTCAAATTTTTTAAAATATTAATATGGGTATCATTTTAAAGCTTTTGAAGAGACCTTTAAGGAAATACTAAATTTTTTTAAAAATGCTTAACCCATTAAGAGCCAGTAAAGGTTATATAAGATTCGGCATAGCCGAATGTAGCACTATCAGTTGTTATGAATTAATATTATTAAAAATACAATTTGTTAAGATTTACATTTATACTAAATAAAAAAATAAATAAATAACATAATAATAACATTTGCTAATACATTTTTTAAAAGCAATTTTTTTAATTTTGTTTGAGTGTTTGTTTTCGCCACTTATTTCTGAGCAGTTCATAATTTGTTGAACACATTAAAAAAAGCATTGGAATAATTGAACGCAGTTTTATCCTGCAGATAATGGGCTCGTATTTAATGTGAAATATAAATAAAATATATATAATTTTGTTATTTAAAAAAAAGAAAATCTAATTTTTGTTTCCTGTTTCCTGATGATACCACCCAAAGGTGTGGCGAAATATTGAAAATATAAATACAAATTTTTATTATTTATAAAACTGACCTAGTGCTTAATAAATTAAAAAAGTATAAATAAAATATCTTAAATATGGTGAAACACATTTGTTTTTTTTTGGCAAAACAATGCAATCGGCTAATTCGCTACAAAAAGTAATTGATTTATTTGCAAAGTATTTTAATTATGCCCACTGTGAAATGTGCGTTTGGTACCCTTGTAAAAATTCAAAAGTCATCTAATACATGTCTGCCTTTTTCTGCTTGCAGTTTATTGAACATCTTTACTCGATAATGCTGCTCATAGATTTCTGAGCCATGTCTTTTCATTTCATCAAATTCGATTACGATTGAATGTGTGTTCATGTCTCTTATATAATTACAAATTTGTATCATTAAAGTTGTGATTATGATTTTCTTACAAATAAAACTAATCTAGTTTGATGTTTCAAAAAACATGGAAAAATTTAATTAAAAAGGTTTAGTTAAATATTTTAATTATTTAATTATCACAAATCAAATATTAAAGCCCCAAAAAGAAAAAAATGTTTTAAATAACGTTAGTTTAAAAGTATTAAATAATCATTTCCTCTTAAATATGCAAATTAAAAATTAAATATTTTTCACCTTTCTCTCTTTCGTTTAAAATTTTTCTATTTTTGTTTGTGTTTCAAACTGCTGTATAAAGTTATTGAAGTTGTTTTATAAATTTCTGAGTATGAAACAGATTACGTTCTTTTAAATACACATTACAAATACAATCACAATCTGCAATGCAAACACAAAAAAAAACAAACTGTTGTTAATTTCTTTTCTTTAAATATTGGGATTATTACCCGCACAAACAAAATAGCTCATAAATAGGAAACTTAAAACGATTATGTGCAATTAAACAATCAAGTTAATTGCATTTTTTTCGAGAAGCTGTAATACTAAAGTATTGCAAAAAATTTTCAAATATAAAAAATTAAGCAAAGGAGCCTCCCAGCTTAAATGCAACCAAACAATTCTGATTATGTAATCAACCAAGATTTTCTACAGCATCCTAAAGTCACTTAAAGAAACCATGGAAACCTTTCAGCAGCAGTAAACGAATCATATTTAATTTAAGGAAATTCAAAATTAAATATGTTGAAATAAGGAAATCGAATATAAAATACAAAAAGGGCATCGTATTTACTTACAGTTTCACACAAAATAAACTGATGAGAAATAATTTTAAATTGTTTATAATGAAACAGTTGAGAGGTAAAGAAGAGAAGTAGTAAAGCGTTCACAAAAAATGAGGCTGTTACTTACTGCAAAATTAACTGCAAAATCTTAAAATAAATCCTACATAACCGTTGTGTCTGTAAAAAGTAGAAATACAATTTTTTATCTTTTAAAAAGAAGATTTTTTCTATTCTAAATTGTACATTATATTTACTTCATGAAAATTACTTTAATAAAAAGCTATTTTTTACATTTAAGATTTAGCTTTTTACTTAACAAATAAGACAGTGACAAATTATTGAAAAAGTTTTTTTGTTGTATAAAAGGAATCTAAAGAAACGGAAATCTTCTTATTGTTCTTAAAGAGATTTTTGGGTTAAGCACGATGTGAAAGAATTTTATCGAAGAACAAGACTTCACAATTTCCTCTTAATGTAATTGTTTCTTTTTACTTAAAAGAATGTGGTGTTGCTTAAAAAATTCGCTCTCTAAATTTTGTCTATTTAATATTTACAATCCTTTGACTTAGCTCATTAAAAGGGAAAGTGGGTTTTCGTGTTTTAGTATTTTTAAATTTTTAGGAATGATGTTTAAAAATATAAAAGCTTCGCTCACACGTACAAAAACAAAATATATGAATTTTCTTCGTAATATTCGTCTGATAAAAAAAATACAAGTACTTTTGTAAAATAGATTTTTCGTATAGACAGTTACTTTTATAAATTTGTTATTTTATATGAGGTTTATTCTTTGACGTGTTCCTTTAAGGAAAATTAAAAGTTCTACATATTATTCTTAATCCTTTAATGGTAGGACGCCTTTTAATTTCTTTAAGCTGTTTTTTAAGAAGTGCATTTAAATAATATTTTTTTAAAAATGATTTAAAAAAATTTTATAATTAAAGATGTAGTTTTAGAAGGATTAACAATCCTTTTTAGACGTGCTTCACTAAGAAAGTACTTCTCGAAAAAATTACTTTTAAAAAAAAAAAATTTTTTTTGTTATATTTGTATTAATAATCTGAAATAATAGTTTAATTAAATACAATAAAACATTATTTTAATTACATTTTCCTTAAAATGTAATTATAATTACATTTTTAAAAAACAACTTTTAGAAAATGTACTGGCTTCACACTTTTCTTACTTTTAAACCACTTCCTAGATGTAAAGGTATTAAAGAAACTTTTTCAAACAGGCAGTTTTTAAAAACATACTGAGGGCAGGTACATTTTTCTTCTGTTTCTATTTTAATAGTATTCATTTATTTATCACATTATCACTTCTTACTTTTATCTTTCATATTATTAAAATTAAGCTTTGAAAAATTCCAGTCCTTATAAATAAAATACATGCAGAGTAGTTCTATATAAATAAATCTGTTATAAATATTTTCAAGTCGATAACACCTACGAAATTCTTTAATAAATACATTAATAAAAACACACTTAAAAAAACCAGATAAAACATTATCTGAAAAATAAATGTATTCTTCTTATTAACTAAATCCCCGTTTATTTCAAAGATATTAAATTGACAAAAACAATACGAAAAAATAGATACAAAATACTTAATAACAAGGAATTTAATACAGAAATTAATAAATAAATAGTTGAGTGCTTATATTCGTTTCAAGAGAAACCCACTTACATCTGCTTGAGTTTTTTAGTATTCAATGCATTATTTTTATTATTCATTTGAATTGAAAGAAAGTGTGTAGTGGGGGTTCCAACAATTTTAAATATTTGTTTTTTAATTGCCTTTAGAAGTGGATGTGCGTCTAAATGATTGAGGGTGCTTTTATGCTTAAGTGTGCGTGTTTTCCTGATAAGAAAATTTTCAATTGACCACACAACATCCTCAATAGCAGGCATCAGAACAACATTATCTTAAATGAATAAGGGACACCAAGGTAAATAGTAGTAGATTTTTTTTGAGCAAATGTTATGGAATTTTTAAGGATATAATAGTGACAAATTTAATTAAATTTTCCTGATGCATATATAACAATTAAAAATTTCGTCATATATTTATTTATTATTTGAGACTATATCTATAACCTTTTACGTACATAAGTCGCCAGGGAACACTTTTTAAAAATTTCATTTTTTTTATTTATTTTTTAAAAATAATAAATTTATTTCTATCCATATTTCATTTTCTATTGCCAACTTATTTTCTGCCTTTTCTTCTTTTTCAGTTAAATAGTATACAGTAAATAGAAAAATTTTAACGACATCAATTTGTTAAAAACCAACCCCTGTTGCCAAAAATAAGTAAATTTTCTATAAAAAATTTGTTTTACAGTACACTTTAATATTATTTTTTTTACTTTTTTGCATAGCATTCCTTTTTAAAGTACAAAAATGTTCAAGATTCTTTTATAAATCATTTGGGTACTGTGCATAGTGGCACAGGTGTACAGTGGTATAAAATAAACGACTATGGAAAAATTAATTCAACAAATTAATTCATTTTTGATAAATTATACCTCTCATAACAAAATTATAAATCAAACAATAGCACATTTAATTAAAATTATGTAAAAACAGTTATTAGAGTATAAATTATGAAGATTCGAAAAGAATTGTTGTAATGAATACGGAGTGAACAGAAATTTTACTGTTTTGTTAATATTAAAGAAAAAAACACTGCAATATTGTTTAGCAGAAACTACCGAAAAAGTGTACCACTCTGAAGACCACAAAAGAGCAGAAGATTTTTTTTTAGCGAAATTAAGTCACAAGTTTTGTGTAATCGATTTGTTAAAATTTTTCTATTGGAAATCAACAATTATTCAGAAAATTTTTATGGTAGATCAGCACCTGCATAAATGTATTTTAACGTGATCGTCTATCCAGATATAAAATCAAATAGCCTCTAGACTAAAAGCAATACGTGGCAAAGATAATTTTTATTTGTTTGCAAAGTAGGGTACGCAAACTCAAAAAATCAGTCCTTCAGTTATTAAAAAAACAAAAAAAAGTAATTGCAGTAATTGCAAAGGTCTATTAAAAAAGGTCCGAATTATATATCACCACCCATAGCATTTATTCTTTATTGTAATAGGGAGAAATGACTTGACGGAAAAGAAAGCTTGCAATTCGGCCTTCTAGAGGGCATAAAACACTTAGCAAGTCGTTCGAAAAAATATTTTGCTAAAAATTAATTTAAGAAGTTTTTGTTTGCTCTCAAATGACTTAAATGATGACTGGCAAAATGCAAATAGTTTAAAATTTATTTAAACAGAAATTCATTTAACAACCCAAATCTATTAGATTTCATATTAGTTAAAATATATTTTTCCCCCATTTTCTGAATTCTTTTCACTTAATGTTTTTGTAACCTTTAATAGGTTAGAGATTTAATTAACAAAGTAGCTTAACTAGTGGTATTCTTTAGTTAATACGCAAACACAAACACACACAAGAAGAAAAAAAGAAAGAAAGAAGAAAAAAAAAGAAAACTTTTCCTCTTTAGCAGTTCACTTACTTAAAATATAAATATAAAATTAATAAACTCCTAAGAATACAGACTTAGGGCCGACTGGCCTTTCAAAAGCATTAAAATTTATTTGCTTAAAAAAACTGAATTGAAACCAAATGGAAGAGTGCCAGGCTTAGGAAATGAATGAATAGATAATAGTTGTATTTGAACATAAGGCCAATCATTGCATTATAATCCCACGGAATACACAATCAGCAACATCTTAAAAAAAAAAACCATTTGAGCAATTGGAAATTTTCCATTTTATATTATTTTGAATTTTCTTTTCTTTTCGTTATTCGCATACAATATTTACGATTGTGCCTCAACGGATACTCACACTTTAATCAAGTGGCATCATCTAACTTAAATGAGTTTGTTAGAAATGGCAAAAAAAAAAATAAATAATTTGGTACGTGTGAGTGTTTGTGATGGTGAATTTTTTCTCGGCATATTTTTATTTTTACTTCATTTGAAATGGTAACAATAAATAGCTTTTTAGCTGTGCGTGTTTTTAAGCCGTATTTTGTTTCAATAACGTATTATTTCTTTAGTTCTTGTTAAGGGTTGTTGCAAATAAATTATCCAACAATTCAACATGAATTTCAACTCCACTTCCTTTTGGCGGTGTTGCCAGTGTCAACAAGTAGGCCAACTACTACATGCTTCGAATCAACAAATATGTCAACAATAAATGTTAATGTTAAAAAAGTACCAATGACTACAACAGTTTACTGTCGCCACTTAGAGTTTTTTTTTTTTTGGTGGCGCTTAGTTGTTTATAACGTTATCAAAAAGAACTCCTTTTTAAAAGATATTCAAAGAACTATGCAATTCGAAAAACACTTATTACATGCTTCATTATATTATTACGCTTTTTTCGAGATCTCGTTATACTGTCATAAATTTATTTAAGAGGTAAAAAAAAGCAAAAGCATATCGCTTGGGTCAACTGCCAATTTTAATAACAAAATCTTAAAAAAAAATTTGCATATCTCAACAGTTGTTATCGCATGTTATTTTTTTTTATCTACTTCCATAGTATAATTGAATTTTTTAATAATTCTCTACACAAAGCGTATGATTAGCATTGATTTCTAATAGAAATATCCATTATACCCAGTGAAGCGCGGTGGAGTCTATAAACAGTCAAATCAAAATACATGTTGGTCGATTATTAAAAATTTGATTTTCTGTCTTTTTTAATATGTTTACAAACTATTTTATAATAAAAAGCACATAAACTTATAATACGATGTAACATTTGTCTTAAATCTCATCGGGATCAAAGCCAAAAAATATATTATTTAATTTTTCTACTAAATTAGGAGTTGAAGTGTGGATATTATAAATGAATTGAAATTGATGTGGCTTAAGTTCATTTTTTAATTTATAAAAACCTTTTTAAAGAACGAAAAATTATCCAACAAACGTGTGCGGGCGTTTTTAAAAGAAAACAAGAAAAATTAGACACCAGCAGATTGTAATGTTGCATTTTCTGGATCGCTACATCCTTCATTAGCATTTTTCCCATCTATTTTCCTTAGGTTGTGTACATTGTAAACATCATCTATTTATCCAACTAAGTTTGTAAATAAGAATACGATATATAAATATTAATTTGGATAGATGAAGCTTACACATAAACCAGAGTATTTCTTCACTTTTCTGTATTTAGTCTTGAATATTTCTTTATGCTGTTGGACACGAATGCAATTTTTTTAATCATTCTTAATTGTTTCCTCACAACATTATCGATGATGTTTCAGTATCATATTGATTAAGCATGCGCTGTGTCATGTGTTTTTATAATTTAATTTTCTTATAAAATTAGAAGTTGAACTGTAAATAGATGCAAAGACCACAGAGATCCAGAAAATGCAGCATTACAATTTTCTGGAGTCAAATTTTTTTTGTTTTCTTTGGAAATTGTCCGCATCAAATTCAATTCATTCAAAGAATATATTTTCACAACATTATTAAAAATAAGCTTTTAAAATACTAAATAGAAAAAATAGCATTTGTTTAAATAAACATTTTAATACTTTATATCATTTAGAGTCAATAAAATACAATTTACATAAAACATTAATTTTCTTTGTATTTTTTATACATTTTTTGATATAATTTTCATAATTTCAGCAATTTTTAAAAATAACTTTTAATTTTTTAATTGTAGGCTGAACATTAAACACTTTTTTTTCACTTGTGACATAAATAAATTCAAACTTTCTAAAAATATTTTGGGTTAATATTATTTACCAAGACCACCACTGTGTTTCCTTACAATAAACAAGACAAAAACAAGTAAAGTTTTATTACATTATTTTAAATATTTAATTTTTCATTTGAAGTAAAAATATATAAGAAAAATATTTTTCGAAAAAACTTTTTCTTTTATCACCATTTTCACTTAAAACAAAGACTTGATATTGAATTAAAACAAAAAAAAAACGTTAATTTTCTGATTCTTTTTGAGATAAAAAAATTGTGTTGAAAAAGAGAAAAAAAACTAAATAAAGATTTATGTACGTCAGCTTCGTTTTCCTCTATTATCTACTGGAAATCAGAGCCAAAGGATTAATTCCATAGATCTTACAAAACATGTCGAATATTAGAAGATTATTTTTTCCTACAACTTTTGCTCTGGAAATCTTATTTATTTTTTTGCTATTTAATTGCATTTCACAATTTCAATCCATTTGTAGACAACTCTTTGCTGATCTATTTTAAGTCTTTAATTAAGATTTTTTAAGGGTTGTAATTTTTTTGGATACTTTTTCTTAATGCATTCGAAATGCTGTGCTGCATATTTTATAGTACTTTCAGAGCTGGATAGTTGTTTTTATCAATTTGTTTAGGTGTAGAAACGTTTGTGAACTCATAATACACCCCGTTGGGGTGTATTATGAGTTAAAATTTGAATTCGTATTCTGCATATGCATCACAACTTTAGATTTATAGACGCTTGCCCTTTAGTTTTACCCAGTCACTGCACTATTTGTAGTTTCCCATAGAAAGTAGTTTGTTTAAATCATGTTTTTAATTTTTAATACTGTTTGTATTTGCAACAAGGGCTATGTCCGTTGGCCTTCCTTAAATTTATTGTTTAAATTCTCGTTTTCAACACCGAGATTAAATTAGATAATTCGTAGTAAGTTATTCCATTCTATTTAACTATTTAAAAATTATTAGCTTCACAAATAGGCTCTTAATGAAAATACATAAATGATTTCGTCAAAGATTATTTCCCGATTTTTTCGCATTTACAGTTTTTATTTATCTATAAAATCTTTAGTGTCCTTTTCTTATACTAAATCAAGAGGAAAAAGGAGGGAACAGAGCAGGACAGTAAATAGACAATTATTTACATATTTTCATAGTTGTTTTATTTATTTATTTATTTTTTTTTTGCTCTATCGATGTTTCGACACATGTCCTTGATAACGAATGTCAGCAATTTGTAAATTTCAATTAAATGCCAAAAGCAAGTTGTTAGATGTATCAATCAGGGAGACAGACAGAAAGACCGAAGTACGATTGACCGTTAAAGGCCTAGACTGGCAATAAAACAGTCAGAGCACATCAACAGATATTCAGAGAGTAAAATATTTTTTAAACATAAATAAATTTTAAGCAAATGCTTGTTTAAATTTGTGTTGTTATTTTCAATGGAAGGACATGTGGCATTGAAACAATTCCGTTTTAATGTCATCTGGGCAGGTATATTTTTATATGTTTGTGTATCGTGTTTGTGTCTGGAATGAAACAGATTATGTTGTTAATAACGATGATGATAATGATGTTGCAGCTCCAGTTGTTATTGTAATTATTCGCATTAGTTTTTAACGTTAATAATAATAATGATGAATATTATTTTGTTGTTGTTTTTAGTGCTGTTGCTGAATAATTGTCATTCCTAACTAAAAATAATATTTCATTGACACACACACACACACACACACACACACACATTCTTAAATACTTAACACCTACAAAGAAAAGAAATATTAGTTGCCTGCGCAAATTCTTTTGTAAAGGCTGGTGGCCATAAATTGTTTATTTTTATTCCATTTTAGCACTAAATATTTCAAAAGCAACAATAAAACAAAAAGAAAAAAAACCTAAATGCCACTAACTATTACAAAAAAAAAAAAAAAAAAGAGAATGCTTCGTCCGCGTATTTTTGTATATAACAATGATAATGATTAAGTTTTCCAATTATAGATGATGGAGGGAAAGTTTGCTGTTCTGCGATGAAGGTAAATAGTTAAGTTCATTAGCAGAAAATAGCCGACGGAGCCTACACGTTTTACTAGTTTTGTTTAAATAATAATTGCATTAGAAATTATAAAAACTTGAAGGGTCACCCATTTGACATTTTCACAAAGGTTAAGAATTCACTAGATATATCGTAATTTGAAAGCCGCCAGCAGACTATATTGTATAATTAAATTGGAGTAACCAAAAGGACTTTCTTAAAAACTAAAATTTTCTTTTATTTTTTAAATTTAATTTTGTTATGCAACATGACAGTAGATCTTTTTGCATTCATTCGTTAATATTCAAATATAAACAGGATATAAAAATACTTCAATAATTAACAACGCCATCAATATACAAAATTCATTCAGCAGTTTACTTTTAAAATATTTTTTGTTTATTTTACGACACTTTGTGTCGAAGTGGCATGGAATACCGCCACTGCATTTATAAACGATATTTTAGTATTTTTTTATCTTGTTTTAATATCCTGCAAATTAATATCCTGCAATTTTTCGAATGTGGCTGGTAATTTGTAAAGGACTTTACTGAATTATTATTATCGATTTTATATTTTGTTAAACAAATTATTGTTTTGTGCAATGAAAAATAAGTGTAAATTAAATGTCGACAAATTTATCTCGTTTTTAGGGAATTAATCGCATGAAACATGTTTCGATAGCGCAAAATAATTTTTTTAATCTTTATAAACTTATTTTATTACAATTATTTTTAATATACTGTAAATAAAGGATGTTGATAAAAAAAAAAATAAAGTAAAATACCGTCATTTTTATGTTAAAAATTTACATTTACGCTTTTGCATATTTTATATAAGAATATAGACAAAAAAGAACTAGAAGCAATTGCTTTGTAATTGTTTTGTTAAAATAGCATTGTTTTTTCGAATTTACAAATTTTAAAATAAATAAAAAAACTATGGTTTTTTATGAGTCCTTTTTGTATTTAAGGGAAGTTATTAAATTTTGGTTTTATTTTAAAATTTAATTTTTTATTATTTTTTTTTATTATCTATTATTCAAGAAAAAATATTGTTTGATCATGCAAAACGTAGAATTTAATCGCATGATCAACAAGGGTTCTCCGATTTTGTTTTGGAGTGGTATCCCCAATAAGATAAATTATATCACCATAATTCCCCAAGAAACAATTTTAATTATCCCGAAAAATCTCCACTACAAATAACACTACTTATTTAATTAAGCTATTTAAGTTGATTAACAAAATCAAAAAGTTCTGAATCAAAATCTTTTATCTCATTGTCTAAAGCAATTTCTTTGATATAAATTTTCGGGCATTTCTGAAAATGGAAGAAAAGTGCCACACAAATTGTATTATTTTAAAAATTTATATTAATCTATATGTATATAAAAAATTATTGCAAGTGTGTTGTGACTTTATACCTCACGAACGGGCAAACCGAATTCCATTTTGTTTGTTTGTTCGTATGGTCGTGTATATGGTTTATCTAAAGTTTACACGAGTTCGGTCGATGCGTTCGTGAGTTAAGACTAAAACGGGCATTTACGGCTGCACGGATTAAAAAAATTAAAACAGAGATAGATATTTTCTAAAAAGTTCTAAGAGCGTGTGATTACTAAAAAATAGGGGAACAGGAGGGGCAAGTGGGGAAGACGAAAAGTGCGTTGAATCGATTTTTACAAAAAACAATTTTAAGAATATTTGAAAGAGAAATAAGTCCTGATTCATAAGATTTGATAGGCAGAAGGAAATGTGTTATAACTTCCATATTATTCAAATAAAAAACTTGCTTAGAAGAGTGGTCATGGTACGATTATTTTCATTGAGGTAGTGAAGCACACCGGGAACAGCAAGTTCTCAATAAAAATAATTCAAGCACCTGATATTGCTTTTTATATCCTATTTTGGTTTTCATTGAATTCATTGTCAAAAAAGACAAATTCTTTTTAAAATTACATGTCATAATTTTTAACAATGAAAACTTGTTCATAAAAAGAAAGTAAAATTTATTTAGAGACAACTTGGAAGACCAATACGCTTATTGCTACATTTTTTTATTCAAAAGTTCAAAATAGTTCTCGTATGAATAAAAGCATTATTGCTTTATTCAAAGACTTGTAATCGAAATCTAAACAGAAACTCTAATTATTTTTCATCGACTTATTAGTCCGCATTTACACTATGCCATATTTTGATGCAATTTTTTTGCAATTCTCTTAACAAGTTGCAGCGATATTCGTTTATTTAAACAAAACATAACCTACAAAAACATCCCCTCTAAACTGAAGCCATGCTATATTGCTTCACAATCAAAAAAAATGTATACCAGTTTCATGAAAAATTGCATAGTGTAAATGCCGTATTACACACATGAAAATATTGAAATATTTCAATTTATCCAACTTATTACCTACAATCGAATAAAGCAAAAAATGATATTAAAATAATTTACATTCAATTTTAATCTCACAGAAAACACTCACTCAACAATTTTTTATTAAATATAATTATAAAACTTTGGCAGAAAGTGATATAAAAGAAAGTAGCAGACAGAGCATTTAATCGCCATAATCAATATACTTGCAAATTGTTGCATTCAACACTTGTAAATACGTTTCCCAAAGTTAAAATATACAAAAGTTAAATGGAATTCATTTCTCTTTCTTTTTATGTAAAAGATCTCTCCCCACAGCCACAAACAAGTGAAAGTTTGAATTGATTTAAATTAAGAAGAGCGAAAGGAGAACAAATGAATTGCAATTATCTTTAATTTGAATTCTTTGTCACATTGTGAAAGTTTAGGTTGAAGTAAAAACAACAATTACAGAATTATGCTAAATTTACTTTTTAATGTTTTTTAGTTTTATTTTAAAATAAAAAAAAGTTGAAAATGTTTTAACTGTCTTTTAAACAGTTTGAAAAAATAAAGATTTACCCACCTACAATTTTTTTTTTTGCAAAACTTAAAGAAGCTTTTTGTGTTCTTCGGTTTTTTTTTTATTTGAATTAAAAACAGTAGGATTTTATAAATAAATATAGAAGCTTTATTTAACATCAGTTTAATTAACGTCAGAAGAGCAAACGCCATCATCTCCTATTACATTTTTCGCGTGCTTTTTATTACAGCAATAAGTTTGAATTTAAGGCGACTGTATTAGACAGGAGTAGGAAAAGTGAAATAAACGAACTCTGATGAATATTAGCATAAATTTGACATTACTCCGATAATAATAGTTCACCAGTCAATTAGAATTGTCGTTTGTAAGATGTAATAGAAGATGGATTTTTTCAATTGCACAGCAATTTCAAGGAGTTGTAGATATTATTAATGCATTAAAAAATTAAATAGCGTAGAATGCAAAAAATAAAATAATTAAACTTTTTTTTAAAAACCTCTTTTTTTATAATTTAAGTTATGTTTATTACTTAAGTTATTTTATTTAATATTTTTACATACAAAAAAAGTATTTAAGGTAATTCAGCGCCTTATAGACGCTTATGTCAAAAAATTTTGGTTTTCTTTAATTAATCAGACTAGTTTGCAGCCAAAATGTTTAAAATTTTTAAGTTTTATAGATTAAAAAGTGCTGATCATGAGAAATATAAAAAAATTTCATTTTGTTCAATTTTATTTATTGACTAATTTAGAATTTTAATTCTTATTACCTTGAGATTTTTGTTTATCTCTTTGGGCTGCTAAGGTCAGTTATTTATTTTCAAATGTTAATAAAATGCAAAACATTTTTATATATTTCGTTGGTTTTTTTTTTTCAAACTTTTATCAAACATCTGGCAACATGAAGAATAAGTCTTTCAAATATGATTAAAGCAACATAATATTATCACTGACTTTTATATACGATTACTCCGTCAACATTTAAGAAGGGTTTTTATTTTAATTTACTTAATATTAAAAACTGACCGTTCACAATACAGAAAATTATATAAACAAACACAGAATTCCAAGTCAGTCTTAAAGCTAATATCACAGGACTTCAACTAATTTAAATAACTTTATTAGCATACTTGGGCATACTGCAGTATATTTTTAGTGCATTATGAATAGCAGTAACCAGTAAAAGTTTACTGGTTACTGCAATTTTTTCAATCTTACTTGTAAATGAAAATGTTATTTGATTTTTGAAAAAAATTAATTTTAGCTAAGTTACGAATATCAAAAAATTCAAATATAAAATTTTATTTTCGAAAAGCGAATATTTACACAGATAAAATTTGAAAACTTGGGCATACTGCAGCATATTCTTAATGCATTATGTATAGCAGTAACCAGTAAACTCTTACTGGTAAATGGAAAAAAATACAGTAACTAGTTAAATTTTACTGGTTAATGAATTTTTTTTTTCCAGTAAATAGTAAAATCCAAAATTTTACTTAATTATTTTAATATAATAACATGTATGTTAATTAGCACAGTGGAGTATAACAGTTTTGTTTTATATTTGTTCTCTTTTGCATTCATGGTGTCGTTAATTTTTTGCTAAATACGTAGACTATCTAGAGTGTTTCTTTTATTCTTTTTAGGTTCTCTATTCAATGTCTTGATGTTGTAAAAGTTAACTGTGTGATTGAACTCTTTTGCATGTTGTTATAATGGTGTTCCTTTGATTATGACTGCCTTGTGTTCTTTTAAACGTGGTTCTAGCATTCTCTTTGTTGTACCAATTAAGTGCCATCCAGAATCAATGGCTGGTTCTATTAAAATAACTTCTATCGTGTTGAAAGGCCACTTAAATGCGCATTGAACGATGGCTAATTTGTTTTGATCGGATTAAATATTAATCAGTAGTAGCGGATCAAATTTGAATATTTCAACATTTTCGCCGACATCAAAAGCTATTTTTTCATTATTGTTGTGAAATTCTAATTACTAATGGAATATACAGAATTTTTAGCAGCACTTTAAGACTCCTAAAAATGTAAAAGCCTTTCTAAATCAAATGACTTTATTTAGTAATTAAATTTAATTGATTTCTACGATGTCACAATTTATTTTAACAGATAAAAAAAATCGTTAACTTGTTATCTCTTTTATTTAAAATCAAACTCTAAAAGTGTGTGATTATTTTTATGCTTATAAATATCACTAAAACGTGTTACATATTTTTAAAAGTTATTGAAAACTTAACAAGTATAATAAAAATCCTTTCGAAAACAGGTGAAATTTTCAACAAGACTCCCACATGACACACTCGCAAAAAACAATAATTTAACAAAGAAAAAAAAAGCATTTTAATGCTTTATTGCCTTCTAACAGATGTGTTTGAATTCACCCGAATGTGTTGATACACTCTTTCAGATCCTTTGCAAATCCATTATCACCGGAAAGTTTATATCGTTAGTTGTTGTTGTTGGTAACACTGTATTTGCATTTCAAGTGACTGCAAATCGTAATACACACAGGCACATTTAAATCAAAAAATGTGTCACTATGTTGGTATTTTATTTTTATACTTTTATCCGTTCGTTTTATTCGCATAAACTCTATTTAAAAACTGAAAAGCAAAAGAATCATGATGCCATGAAAATAAAATGTTGGAAAATAAAAATTTAAAGAATATTGTATAGAAATTGTGTACAAATTTTTAACAAAACTTCACTGAGATACCTTTGTGTGTGTGTACGACAAATAGTCTGAAAAAACGGCACTCGGCACACTTGAGTAATTTTCTGAAAGTTAAACATACAAGATTTGAAATTAATGAGCGTGATAATTGAAACATTTTATTCCTCTTTAGAAATTAATTAGGAAGAAAGGAAAATTGATTTTAACTTGAAAACTTAATTTAGTAAATCAAAATCTTTTGTCGGGTCAATGTTTCTTTCATTTTTTAAGACATTGAAAAAAGAAACTGCAAACCTTTTAGAATACCGTTTATAATAATATTTTTTACTTGTTTTAATATTTTAACAACTTAACAACTTATTTTATTATTAATTATTTTCTGATGTTGGATATTTTATGAGAATAAAATAAAATTGAGTTTTGTTAGAATTTTCTTAAAGAAACCCGAATGCGAGTGTATAATAAAAATGCAATTACAACTTTCTAATGACACAACTTAAATTCACAAAACAATTGCCTTCTCATAACAAGAAACATATTTCACAATCATTTTAATGTAATAAATTTAAACTTTAAGAAATGTTAATAATAAAGATGAAATTAATTCACAAAAAAGATTGTGTAAAAAAGCATAGCTTTTGAGGCAAAGAAGCTTTAAAGTTCTTTTAATAAAAAGCAGCTGTGACAGACAGCTAAACAGCAATAAAAATAAATTTTTTACAGCAGCAAATTAGAGAAACGGTGAAATGTGCCGAATTGTAATGACAAATAGATGATGAGATGATGATCATGACAAAGAAGGATGTCTTTGGCAAACAAGCGAAATTTAATTGAAGTAACAAAACATGAATTAATATTTTTATTTTTAAGCATTTTTCTTCTTCTTATGAACGTTATATTGAATTGATATTAAATGAATTAAGTTCCATTTATTGGAAGATTTTTTTTTTTAATTTGTTTTTATTTCGGTTATTTAACAAAAAATGTGCTTCGAATTATGATGTAAAATCTTCTAAGGTCTGGCAGATAGAGGCTTTCTTTTTTTGATACTGTCGATGTTTCAAGGTATTTGGACAAGCGTTAGTAAAGCAAATATTCTTAAACATTTTTTTTCCTTTTCAGAAGTAGACTGCCTAACTTAAGACTGTAAATTTTATTTTTGTTCTTTTAATTCATTGTTACATTAACCATTAGCAAGACATATGTTAATGGATGTAATATTTTTAAAATTTGTCTTTCTATCTTTTATTTATTATTTTCTGTTTTTCTTAAAGAGCCGTCAAGGGGTATTTTGCCAATCTAGACGGACATTACTTTTTTTGCTAGCTTATAAAATTTACGGATGCACATAAATTAATAAAACCTGGCAAGAAAATCGGTTATGGTCATAGGTTATTAAAGCTAGAAAATAAGAAAAATCGGACCAAGGAGAAAAAAGTTCCCCTAAGATGAACTTATCCTATGAAAGTTTTTTTTTTAATTTTCCGGTCATTTTGTTTAGTAATTACAACTTTAAAGGTTTAAAAACTTAAAGCTGGACTAAAATGCCATTTTACCCCCGCCCCTTCTTGTGAACGGTGAAATAAAATATCGTTTGAAAAAATAATGCAATTATTAAATAAAATGGATTACAAACGCCTTAAAGCCATAGATATATGGGCAGGGGGAGGTATGACTCCAAACCCACCCCCAAAAACGTCCCAGTGAAAAAAAAATTTATATTTTTTGCCAATTTCCTAAAAATATTCATTATTAAGCTCTCCAATGCCTAACGAATCCCCGGCTACCAAGAATATTGTTAAAACGATACTTTCGTAATTGGTTACTTTATATTTATAAGTAACATACACACTACTAATTTCAAATAGTCCTCATATTATTAATCTTTATTTTGTTACTAAGTTACTATTTAAAAGAAATTATGTATAAAGAAATATTAATATTACTTTTATAGTTGCTAACTGCCGTAATTGGGCTTGCAGAAATAAATTTTATAACTTTTTTCCATTCTTGTATGTACATTGTAAGTACATTGACAACAAAACAAACGACACGATCAAACATGAAAAAGCTTGCTTTAGTAATTTGAGATGTTACTAAGTGCAAGATAATTATCATGATTGGGCATGCAGAAGCTTGCCTACATTATTTGTGTTAAACAATAATATAATACAAATACAATCAGACATGCCATATTCTATTTGCTTACTCACTTACGAGCATCGTAAGTAAGATAAATAATAAGACCAATCAGGTTTGAGCATGCATGATCTTGTCAAGTCGTTTTTGTTGTTATTGTATAATTTAAATTAACATATATAAGCAAAGACTATGAACAAAAATTAGTTTATTATAAAATAGATATTTGAAAGTGAAACACAAAAAATTCCTTTATAAAAGAAAAGGACAATAAAATATATAAATTAAAAATATAATGTTATTTTAAATAAAAGAAAAATCAATTTCTTGTTAGTGTGTTCCTTTAAAAAAAAAGGAATACGTTTTTTATATATATTTATATAATATTTATATTTTCTGAAAATAATAACTTATTTATGATTGTAACGGCAAATTTCATTAAATTTATAACAATTTATTTATTTAAAAGAACTTCGCCTTTGCACTAAGATGATAAATGAGTGCTATGGTCCTTCTTTCTTTAATACTTTAAATACCTCTTCCGAATCTGAATCCCCTTCAGCGTTAAGTACAGGTGAAGACATGAAAGAATGGCAATCACTTTTTTGGAGTGGATCTTAAACTAATAAATAGTGGGTTATGTGCAAAAACGCGTAAATTTTTTTTATCATTAAGATTTACAATAAAATTTTTTTAAAACTTAATATAAGTAGGTGCAAATATAGTCTTTCACAGGAAAAAAAATCAATACAAAATCTTTATTCGTTTAGCCAAAAAAAAAAAAAAAAAATATTTGCAAATCTCTCAAAATCGCATAAAGTCAATAAAAACGTATGCGATTTATCCAACTTTCCTGACTTTAATAGTGTCCCAAAACTACAAATCTCTAGAAATATATGTATTTAAAAGTATTATTAGGATTTTTTTAGTCACTAATTTTTTATCTTCTCACATCAACATTTTGTGATATATTCTTACAAAATATGCAATATGAAAAAAGTACAAAATATGCAAATTAATCCAATTTACTGCCTATAATTTGTGGGAATATCATAAAAAAAAAATCCAAATAGATTGTCAATGACTGTCAGTTCAGATTTTTTGCAGTGCAGTGTAAATTTATTTTGATGTCGTTGATGAATTGTAAATCATCTCATTTACATTTGATTGGCCCGATAGTAAAATATATTCCTTTTTAATAAACAGCCACGAATTGAACTGAGTGGAATTTATTAAACTCAAATAAAAAACAATACCTTAAAGGAACGATACTTAATGTGATTTAATAAGAGACATCCACATTCTGCATTTTTGGTGTATTTGCGTTTGTGCTTGTACATTTATTAAAAAGATAATATTTTTATTCAACTACTGTTGTTTTTTGACATTTGATTTGTTGTTATTTTTTGTAAGTTATATTAAATAATCAAAGTTGTTGAAATATGATTTAATAAAATTTGAATCTTTTTATGAGCTGCATATTCATTATTAGTATTCACCGTTTTATATTTACTATATAATTTCTAGTTAGCGAAAAAACCCATATAGCCGTTAGCACCATTCCAAATATAGAAGCATTTATTTTATTGTAAAAATTTTAAAAATCTTCAAAAATGTAGCTCACTTTGGGTCAAAGACAAAAAAAATATTTAAATTATACAAAAAATGGTTTTTAAAGTTGAATAATTTGAAAACGAAAACAATGCAACATAGCGAGTGCTAAAAACAAATTATATCATGCTATTTTCTTTTTAACCTTGCTGCCCTGTAACAGCTGCAAAAAAACTTGCTTGCAATTTATTTTGAATTAAATTTGGTGACGTTTAAGGCTTTTAAATAATTGGCAATGCAAACAAAAAATTAAAAGAATGTCGTTGTTATATATATTTAAAGCTTTAATGCTTTTAAGCTGTAAAAAAATTGTTAATGTTAACAACTCCTAAAAGCTTTTATTTAAAACTTGAACGATGTACTAAAAGTCTATCTTCTATTAGCTTTAAAAAGCTTTAAAGAATTTCGCTAGGCTTAAAAAGCTTTTTCGCTACATAATCCTTAAAATACTACGTTAATATAAAATATTATGTACTTAAATGTTAGTACAATTAAGCTTTTAATACAAATGTATTTCGACGGGGTTTCAGAATAACCTCAGTGTTACCAACAAAACATTCCTTTAAGATTTTCGACCAGTCTTATTTTAAAAGTAGTTGATTAACAATTTGCGGTTTTTGGACTTAACAATTTCAATTTTGTTTTTCTATTGAATAGTATAAATCTTAGGGCTTTTAATAGTAGCATAAATAATATAACTTAAAATTTAAAAGAAGATAGGAACTATTCTTTATTGTAAGTAATTAATTAATCGATTAGAAAAATAAAAGTCAGTTAAAAATACCTGCGCGAGGGCGCGTTAATAACCAGCTATTAACCAGTTGATAACGTCTGTGGAGGAAAATATATATCTTTTCTAAAATAAATCCAACCATACCAAGGTCAAAAAGCAGACCCACATAATCTGCAATAAATAACGGTTGAGAATAATACTGATTCATTATTAAAAAAATAAAATTATAATTTTCAAACTTTAACGCAATTCATTTAATTTTTCTTTATTCTAAGAAATAAAGTCCGCTTTTTTAACTGAGTTGTTGTATTTCTACACTTTGAGAAGGACTGCTGAAAAAAAGTTTTTGTTGTTCAGTTTAAATATAAAAATGTTTTAACTGTCAATTGAGTCTTAAAATATTTTCAGCTAGTTTAAATTTTACAAATTTTTGGAAGCTGGTGAATTTAAGATAAACAAAGAATTAAATTTCATTAAAAACTCAAGTTGAACATTCTGTCTGGCACTTGATTTTAATTCAATAGAATGTCATATATTTTGCTACAAATGCGAAAGTAAAACATTCTTGTCGAAACGTATAATTTATTGATTTTAAAAGAGATTTGAAAGTGCAAAAAAGATATCTTTGTCATTTATTTGTTAAATTGTTCCGCGTAAAGTGTCACTAATTGATAAATTAAAATAGACATCAATTTAAGGCGTTGAGTGAATTATAAAATGAGATTGATAATTAAGATATTGATTAAAAAATAATTGCGATTAAAGCACAAAATGTGGTCGTTTTAAAAGCCTACAACTCATGTATTTATGTGCGGTTAAAAAGTGGATGAAGGAAAAAATAAATTCTTACGACAAATTTACTTTCGTACCTAATGGGGGTTATTATAAAAGTATTTTATTTTGTTTTATTTGCTAATTAATTTAGAATCTAAAGATTCTATTATGTCACAATAACTCATCAGGTAAGCGATGGTTTGGATACTTTAATTTGTGTATTTTTTTTTGTGTGTAAGTATCAAAATGTTTGCGTATAAAAAATAACACTGTTCTGCACTGTTCGTTTGTTAAAAAAATGGAATGAAGATGAAGTATATAACACGCTTATTTCAAATCTGCTTCCAAGCAATTAAGCGGTCTCTTTAGTATATTTCGCCATAACAAGGGAACGACATATCGGATTTGTATTAATGAAGTATCACAACATGCGGAAGGTTTACCATTTTCATCAACAACAGTGTTTGAATTGTGTCGAAAATTTTAAATGGCTAAAATGATCCATTTTATTCACTAGTTATAAAGGAAGGTAATATTGCCAATATAATTCTTGCAAAAATACCCACTTTAAAACAGATTTTATTTCTTTGTCTATAATTAATCAAATTACATTAAGTATTAGGACACTCTTTAATATCCAAATCCAAATTTTATACTTGCTGTTATAGCGGAGTTAGCAATACAGGTTCCTTCTAAATTTTAAACGTCTGTCTACAACTGTTCAAAAGTAATGAACTATTGGGGCACCCTTTAATTTATAATTTTAAATAATAATACATGTTACTATAACGGTCATAGTAATCGACAGTCTTTCCAATTTGCAAGCGTTTGTCTATAACGGGTCAAAAGATAGACCCATATAGGTCAACTAACGTCACCTATGGGGACACTCTTTAATTTTTAGATTTAATTTTGTACTACTTTTTGCCATTGGTAGCTTTAGCGGATCTCAGTTTTTTTAATTTTAAAGTGGTGGTGCAGGTAAAAAACATGTATGCTGTACATGCACACCCTTTAATTTTTAAGGCTATAAACTGTTCTTAAAGGAGACCAATCTGTAAGCATCAAACAAAAACATTTTTTTTTAATCGATCCAGAAATGACAGAGCTATGGCGCAAATATAAAGGGCAACATTCAGTCGAATTGATAACCTCCATTTTTTTTTTGAAGTCGGTAAAATTTGAATTTTTCAAGTCATAAGTAAAATTGCCTCATTTCACAAAGAAATTCTCTATAAAAATTAATTTTAAATAATTAATTTAATTAATTTATCCATTTATAATATCTAAAATTCAAATTCTGATTGGGAAAAAATTAAAAATTATAATAAACGCAAGGCACAGCGTATTTACATTCATACTTAACTCATAACAGTTAATATGATACTCTAACAGCATCTATAATGTTGTGAGCAAAACAAGTATGAATTATTAAAAATAAAAATTGCATTTCGAGGCTTTGCTGAAGGTTAGTACGAAGCAAAATCAAATGTACAAGACGAGTTACAGAGAGAACTACAAAGAAATGCTTTAAGTTGTGTGTTAACTTCGTCTAACCAAATAAATATTAAGATTAGTTGGTTAAATAGCTGATGTTTAAGATGTACATAATATAGGTAGATACAGTACTGTTCGAAACCTAAGCAACTTTTTCCCACTAAGTAATAATACGAGTAGACTCATATCTTTTCTTTAAATAAATTTATAGAAAATATTTTTTTTTATTTACTACTACACAATGTGTCTATAACCTAAAAATAACAACAAAATTAAAATCTATTTCTTTGGAAGTTATGATAAAATAAAAACAAAATTAACTTAAAAATTTGCTGTTCAAAACCTAAGCAACTTTTAATATTTGCTATGATATCCTTTGTTTCTTACGATCTCAGCGCATCATTTGGTCATAGATTCAATAGGATTCGATAGCATAGATGTTGTTATAGCTTCCTACTCCGATTTTAGACAGTTCATCAACTCCTGTTTATTTTTAAAGCGTCAAGTTCCAACTCTCCGTTTTAAAATTACAAAGAGGTTCTCTATGGGATTCAAGTCTGGCGATTGAGGTGACCAATCCAAAACTTGAACCCCATTAGCTGATAACCAATCCTTGACTAACTTCGGTGAGTGTTTTCGGTCATTGTCATGTTGAAACGCCCATCGAAGTGGCATTTCCCACTCAGAATAGTTAAGCAAGTGAGTTGCTAAAATGTATCTGTAAACAAAAGGGTCCATTTTTGTTTGAATTTCTACAAAGGGACCAACACCACTTGCCGAAAAACAAGTCCAAGCCATCACATTTCCACCCCCATGCTTTATTGTGGCTTTTGTGTACCGCTTTCCTTTTGGTCTTCTCACGTGGCAAACTCCATCTGAATTTAGTAAGTTAAATTTAGTTTCATCACTAAACAAAATAGTTCTCCATTTGGATATAGTCCAATCCATATGTGCTCTAGCAAAATCCAACCTAAAACAACCGAAAAGCTGAGAAAATCAGAAACTACGTTGCAATCAATCAAACAAACCTCTTTTTTAGATGCTTCTTAGTCAGCATAGGCTTTTTAGATGGCATGAAGCTCCTTAAGTTTTGTTCCAATAACCTTTTTCTTACTGTGGAAGAACTAATCTGAAGTTCAAGCTCATTCACTATGTCTTTCGACGAAATAAATAGATTTTTTTTTTACTAGACGGAAAATTTTCTGGTCTGTTCGCTCAGAAGTTTTTCGAGGTCGCTTACCGCTATTGGCCTTCTCTACTTTCCCTGTAGCTTTATACTTTTTTATAAGTCGGGAAACTATTGATTTATTAATATTTAATTGGTTTGCTATAGCAATTTGGGGTTTACCGTTATTAAAACGTTCAATAATCTTAAGCTTAAAAGCTGATCCATAACCATAATCAATAGCAATCATAACGGGACTAAAATTTTTGTTTAAAATTTTTGTTGTTGTTTTAGTTAATATTTCCCAACAAATGCAACAATGTAAAAGTTTTGTTTTTGTTTTATATTTTCTTCCAAAGAAATAAAATGTATTTTTTGTTGTTATTATTAGTATGTAGACTATACGTATAATAAATTTAATAATGATTATTTGCCCCTTTTTTATTAAATTATTTTCTATTTTATTTAGCTTTGGGTCCTTATATTTTTTATTAATATTTTATTTCAATATTTCGGTACTTTCTGCGTACCTTCTTCAGGAAACAAAATTAATATTGATATTGATTCAAGAAAGTATCGAAATATTGAAATAAAATATTAATAAAAAATATAAGGACCCAAAGCTTAATAAAATAGAAAATAATTTATACGTATAATAATAAATAAAAAGGAAATTTTTCAATTATCTATTTAAAGAGAACATATACGATCATGAGTATTTACTGGGGAAAAGTTGCTTAGGTTTCGAACAGTACTGTATATGTGAAGAATGCTTATAAAGGATGTAGCGGTCTTGTTTGGAAAACGTCCGCATACATTTGTAAATAATTTTTCTTCCTAAAAATGTTTAGAAATTAAATTAAAAAATTAAACAAATTAAATTAAAAAATTACGGTTCAAATCGTGGTTGGGGAAAAATTAAAAATTCTTATATATTTATATTTTACTTTTCAGAAAACCCCACACAGTAGCATACGAAATTTGTAAATGCTTGCAGATTTTTGTTGGTCGAATCGACTGGAAATTGCGAATGAAATCAATAATAACTGTTTACGATCTGGTGTTTCATTCATCCATAGCTTTTTGGTGAAATATGTCAATAGTACCGCTTTATTACTTCTGATAGACAGAAGAAATAACCAACCAATTTTTGTTTTGTAGAACAGTGTCATCAGCTGTCGAACTACACTCACCGGATAAATGATTGCGCCATTGATTTTATTCAACAACGAAATTTATTTATTTCCAACTTAATAATATAAATGTTTACACGAGGAAGGAAAAACGCAAAAATGCATTAAATTTAAAACAAATCAACCCAAACAAAAGCAACGACAACTAAACAGTGTACAAAAGTGTTGATTAATTCAACAACTGGCAACTAAACGAAATCATAGGATAAAAAATTAAACGAAAAACATTTACCTTTCTGTTCATAAATGTGATTTTGGTATCGAATGACAAAACAAGAATCGACCATAAAGCTACGTTAGAAAAAAAGCCTACGACAACAAGAAAAACAAACGCTACATGTTGAATATAATACAACGATACGAGTATAAACGTATAAAAGCAAGCAAAAATTAGTGCGTATGCAGTTGATTTGACATTTGATTTATTATTCTTTTGCCAACAACCAACCAGCCATTGAAAACGCCAGCTAAATGCATCATGTATGAACCAAGGCCCGCTGCTGGCTGCTGCTATTCATAAAATAGCATTTTTAGTTTGTGCGTGTGTACATTGAATATCTATTTTTTTTTTAAATTTATATTGACTCGTTCATCATTGTCAAAAGCACAAATCTAAAAAGGTACAAACTATTAGAACCGAATATTGGTTGTTTGAAAATTAAAAATTATGATGGCGCGTTATTTTACGCATTTTTAACTGTTTGTTTTTCTCTTGTTTTTGTTTGTTCTATTCAAGTTAAAATGTTTTATGACATTTACACTTTGTTTAGATGTTGTCTCAACATCAACAATATTCATAATAGAATGTAAGTGGCCAGAGCAAAAAGTTGTCGAAAAATGTTTTGGTTCTGAAATAAATGAATTATGAGATTTTATACTGCGTGTTTTCCTAAAAGGCATATAGTTTTTAATTATTTTGCTTATTATGACCATATGGAGATGCTTTCCCCGTGGTAATACATTTCTTTTTGTAGTTTAAATAATAATTATTTCATGATATTCTCATGATATTTTAAAGGAATCAAACACGATTAAAGTAAAGTAATAAAGATTCCGAATAATAAATGTTCATATTGATGGTTTTAATTATTGTTTTTTTATTTTTAAAATAATAATTTGTTTAAAAATCTTATGAGGATCTTACACAATCGTTGACATATGAACGTTTCTGAATTAAGAAAAATTAAGAAACATTACTAGCTTGTTGGACCCGGCGTTGCCTTTGTCTAATTTTTGGGCCTTTCTAGGCACTGTGTAATACTTTATAGCTTTGTTTGTTTGGGGACCTACACTTAAGACGCCAGAAATCCACCAAATCCGTTTGGTTCTTATAGATTAGAAAATAGATATTTTTCAATTATTTGTAGAATCTGATTTTATTGAGATCGGTTAATATTTAAAAAATTGTGAGTTTTTCCTCTTCTCCTTTCCCCCTCCTATTACCTTTTTTTCAAAATAATTATGATTATTCTACCTCTTACATAAATAAATAACCATGTTTAAAATGTTATTGTAATCGGGACAGACGTAAGTGCCCCTTTAGAATATTATATTTTACCATAGGGACAAATATCAATTGAAAGTTAGTTTTCCATTTCCTTTTCAAACTACCCTCGAATACAGGTAGACAAAGTGTCCAAGTTTACGCATTTATAGCTGTTGGCCAGAAAGCGTATCTGTGTAAAATTAGCCATCATGCTGTTCCATGTCCGCAAATTGCATTGCGTGTATCAAATTGCTTTATGCTGTATCTGCTGTTTTTGGTAACCAACCAAAACATTATGTTAACTGATTTATTTTTGTTTCATGTCACTTGTTTTTTTTTTAATGTTTTCCTTCAATATTTCTAACCAAAACTATAACTTTTTTATAACAAACGATTCCTTGTGAACTCTAAACAGGTTTTGGAGTTGGTATGCATTTTAGTTCATTAAACTCTTAATTCTTGTCAGTGCTGTTGTGGTCCTCATATTGACCTGCTAAACACTTCTCTGTTTATTTAAATGCATTTGTTTGCAACAGCATTAAATTTTCAATCAGCTTTAAAGCTGATTGCGTATTTGAGACATAATTTTAATTTTGTTGTCATGTTATTTTGTGTAGGGGTTAATTGGATGGTAGTTTTCGTGTATTTAACGGGTTAATATGTGCGTTGATAAATAAGTCATGTCTGCATGCTGTGTGTTGTGCGTTGTCCACACCAAGGCTGGTCTTAACTGCCAATTATCAATTATAATATGATCAAAAGAAGCCAATAATTTACAAAAAAATGTGCACTTAATTTCAGGTGTGTGTATTTTTTAAACTTTTTGTTTTTAAATTGTAGACCGATAAAACAGTGAATGCCCCGCAAAGCGGATGCAATTGATCGACAAACTACAAGAACATTATAAAATTTCTATTATCTATAATTGCCTAATAATTTAAGCATCGTGTTTAAGGAAATTAATATTCCATAGACTTGAAATAAATAAAAATAAGAAAAAATAAAATTTTGTAAAAGTAGCACTTGGAACTGGAATCAAAGACGATATTTTAAACAATTTAAGAATAATTAAAAAATAACGTCGTTAATTGTTCATTATTTTCGTAAAACAGACAAAAGTGCATTTCTTTTGAGAAGCAAAACACCTTAAGAATTCAAACATAATTTTAAAAAAGTTCATGAGCAAAACTGGTACATGTACAGCTTGTAACCCCAGCTACAATTAAGCCAGCGAATGGCTTTAATTTTACACGAAAGGACCGGGTACAACAACAAGAAAAAAATTTGAGTACTACATACATATATATAATTATACATAAAAATGGCATCGGCTCTTAATGGTTTAAACATTTTTAAATGTTTAAAAAAAAAATTGAAAATTTCAGAGCCCCGTAATTCGGAAAATATGGGTGAGTGCCAATTTTTCTACTGATTGTTTTTTAAAACCCTTCACCACAAAGAGTGGTGTCGAAAGTGGTGCTATCGAAAATCAGCATGATCGGTCCATGTTCTTTAAGGCAGCAGGCAAAACACCACGCCTACCTCTAATTTTTTCATGTCATTTGGTACAATAAAGTAACTCCAATCAAAACATAAATATATGGGCCGATAGAGAATTAAATATAAGAAGAAAAACATAAAGTGAAAAAATTGGCGCTCGCCCATATTTTCCGAGTTACGGGCCTCTGAAATTTATTATTATTTTTTTTTAAATATCAGTATGGGGTCTTTAAGGAAATACTAAAATTTTTTAAAAATGCCGATGTCATTTTTATGTAAAACTATATATCGCTTCTTCATTGCAACATAGCCATATCTCAAAAAAAAACTTGAACTTGGCAATATGCGATTTAAGTTTTCAAGACATAAGTCCTATGATCTAATTGCCGCAATTGAAATTGCTATAACTTCGGTTCAGCTTGGGATATAAAACTGATTTTTTTTCAACATGTACAGAAGGTCTAAAAGAGCAGTTTGCTTAAGTAACTACAAATTTTCAATTTTTTGAGATATGACTATGTTGCAATAAAGGAGCGATATGTGCATTACCATTTTTTTATTTTTTAATTCTCTGTCTTATAGTTACTGCACTAAACTAGATGAAGGGGTACATAAGATTCGGCATAGCCGAATATATCACTTTTACTTGTTTTAATATAATTTTGATATTTTTCTGTAAAAGTGCGTTTCCAGCTAATAAAGTTTCCATTGTAGTGTTTGAAGTCACTCATGATTGTTTTAAAAACGCAAATATTAAACAAAATTCATTTATATGAAAAACTGACTTTGTTACGGACACTTGCAGCACAACAAGAGAATTTTAGGGCAATTTTAAAAGTATTTTCATTCACGATTTATTTAAATGAAAATGTTAATTTTTTTTTTTTAACAAAATGATTTTTGCTAAAAATTATGCCACATTTTTCACCTCTAATCGCTGGCAATTATCGATCTTTAGCAAGGAATGACAACAACTCGCTTCGATTGCTAAATCCACAATTTGGAGACTCAATAAAGTTTCATATAAATGAATCTACATACAAACGAGTAAGTGTGAGTAATTTACGAATGCATATGAACGAATGTCTGTCTTTCGTTTCAAAAAAATATTGAGATAAATCTTAGCTTGAACGCTTGACCATATTTTGTTTGCTTTTCAATGCTTTTTTAGCAGTCAAAGTGTTTAGAAGTGCAAAAAAAAAATTATTTTTGAAAAAGTAAAAAATTATAGTTTTTTTTTTAACAAAAGATTTCTTGCATTATAATAAGATCTTCGGGTTGTTTTTCAAGTTCTATTATTCAATTAGTTTAGTTTAATATAAGACATGTTTTGAGGTGAGTTTTTTTTTTGTTTAAGTTCTGAAAATAATTTGCATTTTTTTTAAATAATAAATATTGTGTGATTTTTAAAAGAATCTTAAAAATATTTATACTATTTTAGTTTTTTATGGAAAGTCATGAAAAAAGAAAGCCAACAAAAACAATATTTCCATTTGAATCTTGTGCACTTTCGCTTGTCGATTACAATTATTTGAATGAGTTTCGTTGTAACTTTTTAAGTAAGTGAAACATTATTAACTCACTCACAGTTAAGTGTCAATGAAAGTAAAATTCTTAGTAAAATTTAACCTGAAACTGTCTGTCAACAACAGGCAAATTACATGCACAGAAAATAGTGTTTTTCCTGAAATAATATAAAAATACATTTTAAAAACGAAATAATATTTTGGTGATAATATCATTTTTTTGTTGTTATTGATTTTTACTTTCGCTTACAAGAATTGGATTTTTGTTGAATAACATTTTCTTTTAGAAAGAAGTCTACGTTTGTTTGATTGTTGTTGTTGGGGTTCATATTACTTCATTTGCATTGCCTTCCGGCGAGCTTTAGAATTTTAGAAAAACTGCCAACTAATGAAAATAAATTAAATTTTTTAAAAACCAGACATGTATATTTAATTTAAAAATCAAAAAGTCAGTGCTTTAAGAAAAAACCTACGCCATGCAGACAAAGCTAAATGCTAAGCGCCAGAGAAAAGATGACAGCTTTCATTAAGCAGATCTTATGTTAAATATTTCTGTCGTTATTGGGTATCAATTTTTAAAACTAAAAATCTACGCAGCTATAAGTACGTATTTTGATAAGTGTACAATTTCAAATAAGTGATTAAACGCCATTGAAAGCCAGTCAAAGTAGCCATTTAATACTTTGGATGCTAAATTTGACACTATATTTTTGGATTTGAAGTAAATTTGCATTTAGCACTTGAAAGCTTTTTTAACACTCCGACACTGCTGCTGCCTTATGGCAATAATAGACTTCGATGGCTGCGAAAATGAAATGATTGTTTTATAAATTTTTTTCAAAACCCCTGTATTTTATTCGTTAACAGAACTGTAAATTTATCAGTAATTTTTTAATTAATTCGCAAACTATTCATGCACTTCATTAGCAGATTTTTAAGTAAAAAAATAAATTGAATGAAATTTGAATCAATTTAAATGAATTTTTCAAACGATTCAATTCACTACCAACTCATTTGAATTAAATTAATTGAAATTTTAATTGATGTTGTGAATAAATATGCAGTGCGCATTACTATCACTTTGTTGTTCAATAAAAATTTTTATGTAAAAGAGTGCAATCATTATTCTCGTTTTGTATTTTACCTAGTAAAGTCACCATATTTTCCTTGATCAGGCTCGGATCCAGAACAATTTTTGTACTGAATATTTTCATTTTGGTAGAAGAAAATTCCATTTTTTTATTTCGCCTAGATCTGCTGCTGAATTTATTTGAATGCAACTCATTTTTCATTTTATTCATTTCAATTGCAAATTGTTGTTCTAGTTCTTTTGAATGAATTCAAAATCAATTCAATTCAAATAAATTGGAAATGAGTTTCATTTCGCTCTAAAATATTAGTTTGAATTCGGAACGAATGGCAGTTTATTTTACAGATTTGTTTGAATTTATTCAAATTTCATCCAATTATTTTTTGTTGTGAAAAGCATTAAACGAAAATTTAACTGAAATAAAAAAATTAAAATAATTCATAACGAATTAAAACCAAAAAAGAATGGTTGATTTACAGCTCTTATATTTAAAGTGATAAAAGAAATAATAATAATAAATTTAAGAAACAATGTCTATAAAATTAAATATTTACGTAAACAACAGTCATATACTGAGCCCACTTAGGCAGCAAAAAGAACCGTCTTCGTAATGTTGTAGATTTAATATTACAGATTGGCAAATCATGAGAAATAGTTTAAGTATGGAGCTGCATATGAATGAAACAAGACATAATAATATAGAACTCGGCTTCTAAGTGATACCGTTAAAATCTGTTTTATTATATTCGGAATAGTAACAAAATTTGATCTTTTTCAATAATAAAAATAATAATTCTTGCAAAAAAAAAAAAACAATCGTCTTCAAAACAGATTGTTCTGTCGGTCTACAATGTTTCAAGAGTATGTCCACACACATCAAATTACATTAACTATTCAGACACCCTTTTATTCAATCTCGAAACTTAATACATCAATATACATCTATCATCAGCGTTCGGTCATAACGGTTTAAAAGTTCGGCCATATGCATCAAATTACATCCACTATTAGGAGACCCTTTAATTTTCAACTCCAAATTTTATTATTGTTATTATAGCGGAATTATCAACACAGGTTCCTTCAAAATTTCAGATGTCTGTTACATTAACTATTGGGACACCCTCTAACTTATCAAATCAAATTTTCAAGTGTTTGTCTATAACGGTTCAAAAGATAGTCCCTTACACTCTGTAATGTTAAGATTTATTTCTGTATTACCTTTTGTTCTTGGGAGCTATAGTAATACGCAGCCATTTTAAATTTTAGAGATGTGCCCTTTACAGTTTTATGGGCACACCCTTCAAATTTCAATATTATGAACTGTTTTTAAAATGGGACCAATCTGCAAGCATAATCCATTAAATTACAAAAATCAGATATCGAAATTTCGAAACCGGTTTAGAAATGACTGAGTTATGAAGGCACAAACAATAAAAAAAGCTTCATTCGGACGAATTAATAAACTCCTTCTTTTTTTAAAGCTTAAGAACTTTAAGATTTTAAAAAGTCCGATTCTAAATTATTTGATGCAATTATGGCATTCATACATGCATGCATATGTGTTTGATTGTATTGATGTAAAATTCTTTAAATTTGAAAAAAAAACTGTAAATTTTAACCGCGTGTTTATTAAAATAACACCGTCCAATTATTTGCTTTTACTTAAATGAACATTAAGTAAAGAACTTCGCTTAGTACTTTAAACACTTGGTCTAATTTACACATTAATTAATGAATATTTATTGTATGCCTTAAATACCATAACCTTCATACAACTTAAGTTTCATTTACAAATATTCACATAAATTTTTTATTGTATTTAAGCAATTACTCATTAAAATTAGTGGTAGTTCCATCTACGTAGTAGTTCTTTTGTTCAAAAAAAAAAAAAAAAACACAGTAATGCACGCACAAGGTTAAAATATAATTTAAGTTTTCATCACCCAGGTCTTATTTTGTCTAACTTAACAAACAGCTGTGTGTGTGGTTTGACTTTCACTTTCTTGACATCAACTCACAGCATCTGCTACGTTTTAGATTTTCGCTGTTTAAAAAAAAAATTTATTAAGTTTTTGTATTGGAAGTACATGGATTTTAGCTATTCCCGGGAAACTTTCATTTGCTAACCTGTTGACTATTATTGTAACAGTTCTTATTTACAGCACTGTTAGGCTTTTCAATTTGCAATTGCGCCTAAAAGTAAACAATTGTATTTTCGAATGTTAGTCACATTAATTTATTTTCTAAAATGAGAGGTATTTTACTATTACAGAAAAAGCTTTTTGTTGGTGTCTATAATAAATTAGTTACACTGAAAAAATTTCAATATATTTAGTAGCAAAACTTAAAAAGCTTTTTTATCTTACAAGTTTTTTCTTATACTTAAAAAAGTTCAAACTTGACTACGAAATCATTTTAATCAATTCGAATTGCTTTTGACAAATTTATGGTTAAAGATTACTTTTACATATTTTAATGCACTAACGATAATGATGATGGCTTCACTGGCACCGTTTATGTGGCAGATAGACTACCACGCAGTTATCCTCGTGTAGTGTAGTGATTTAAACTGTTATTCTTTTTATTTAAATAGTATATTTCTAATTTTTGGAAATGTGAAGTACAAAAATATTAATTTAAATTTATTAAATATTTTTGGCCTATTTTGAAAATAATTGCAATGATTTAAAATGCTAATTTATAATCAGTTATGATTTCTTTTAGCAATGACTGTTCTGTGCGAAAAAAATACACAAAGTATGATAATCTATGCTATCGAATAAGTTTTCCGTTTTAAATATTTTGTTATTTCTTTAAATAAATAATTTATTAGATTGGAAAACGTTTAATAAACATTTTATCTACTTTTTCAGGTACGTAAAAGTCACATTTGTATTTAACACATAATTCAGCAACACATATTGGGTAAGTCTAAAGATTTTTATTTTAAATAATTTAAAAAATAAAATATACAGGTTTGGTTTCTTGTGTAATATTTTATGAACTCGTTCTATTACAACTACACATGGTCACAAAGTATAATTTGTAGTATTGTGATTTACGTTTGAGATTAATAATCTAAAAGTACGATATCAGTTACTTTGGAAAGATGTTTCTGAAATCTCTTTTTCTAAAGTAGTTTAGTTGTTTTGAAAACTTGAAAGTTGTGCATATTGTATACTACTTACTTATATACTTTTATCATTTTTATCAACCATAATCCAATATTAAAATCTTACGCTTTTATTTCTATAATTTTTAAGTCAGAGTGTTTAATATCTTAGGTCCCTCTTATTCACTTTTTCTATTTTTTTGTTTTATTTTAACTTAAAAAAAATCATTCGAATGATGTGAATGATAAGTAATAACAGAAATAAAAAAAAAAAAAAATAAAATAAATTCCTTAAGCTAAGTTACTTAATACATTAAGACTACAATTGCTATTAAAAGGCAAAATCAATTATAATATTATAGACTTCTTTAACATTATAGGGTGAAAAATTTCAATTGAGGAAGTTCATAAAATCTAAATCATAAACGACTAATAATGTCTCTGAAATAAGATTCAAGTAAAATAAGGAAAATATCTTTTAAATTAAAGCTGTGTGTAAAGACATTCGAAAGCTATCGTCGACAAGGGTTTACTGTTTGCGAAAATTAGATTAAAATAGGTTTTTAATTAGTTTTTTCATCATTCTGAGTAAATTTTTCTCTAACTGTATGTATATTAAAAGCTTTTGGTTATTAAAAGCTCTTTCTCTTTAAGGACTTTTTAACAGAGCCAAATTAACAACTCTCATCTGCCAGCGTATTTTCCAAAAAATATGAGCTCTCCGAAATAAACAAACAAGATGAGATTGTGTAAAATAAATAAAAGCGGGAAAATACAATTGGCTGTACACAATGTGAATAATTAAAAAAATAATAAACAACAAAGTCTGCAAATGTAAACATTTTATTTAATACATTTGTAAATATGTGTGTATATTTATACGTACATACATACATATGTAAATTAAATAAAATTAAAAATATTTATCTAAATATAAACGAAATATGACAAATATTTTTGTTAGAAAACAGATACAACATTGCACTCGTATGTATCTGAAAGTACAAATGTTCTAACGAATGCATAAATATTTTAATAATAAAAATAAAAAAACAAGAAACAAGAAAAACCGCCTCCTCAATTTAAATACAAATAAAGACGTAATTATCAAAATTTCTGTAAATGTAAATAGTTTCTGCTAATAAAGACTGAAAATTATGTAATTGTGGAGAACAAAAATTTTTTAATTACGTATTTTAATTTGTTCTATAAATTTCGAGGATGACTAAATTTTTTAATACCAAAGTGGTACTTTTAGGAAAAAAAGCGGGAACTTTCGTCTTTTAAACTACTTATATTAAAAAAGTTTTCACAAATCTTTGTGAATATTTTTTTAAAATTTGTCAGCGGTTCATGATAAATTATTAATTATATATTAATGCGTTTTTTTCTTCTTTTAATTCATTTTTTGTTGTAAAACTATTTTAAAAAAATGTCTTTAACTACCAATAATAACCTTTTCTGATCGTAAATGTCTTAAATGAAAACGGAATAAAGTTTTCTATCAAACGTAAAACAATGTTGAAAAGTGTCATAGAAAAAGGTAAATGTATTTTTTTTATTTAAATTTAAATTTTAGATCAAAGTATCTAAAAGCTTCAAATATTATAACTGAATAATATTCAATTATATTAATTTCAAATAATTATTTTAGTTAGGCTTTTATCAATAACCCAATTCAACGTTTAATACATATATATGTATATGTATGTATTAATTTTTTTTATCAAAAAAAATATTATTAAAAGTAAAAAACGAGTGCTACGAGGGCTGCTCTATATATTTCTAGCCTAATAGTGAAAATGCAAATATTTATAATCAAAAATGGTTTTATTGTTTTTCAAAGTATTCTCCAGCTTGATTTATACACTTTTGCATGCGCTCAAACCAGTTGTCGAAGCACTTTTTCCACTCCGATTAAGACACCTCTAAAACATGATTTTTGAACACTTCAACAGCTTCTTCTGGCGACGAAAATCGTTGACCACGCATTTTTAATTTGACGTTTTGGTCGGTCAAAAAAGCTCTGGTTTGAGCCGATATGTGAGAGCTCGCATTGTCATGGTGAACAATGATTCGTCATCTCTTGTTGCTTTTTCGAATTTCTCCGATGACATCAGGCAAACAAATTGTAGTGTACCACTCAGGAGTGACCGTCCTACGTTGCTCAAGCGGAACAGTCGCCACATGACCAGTTTTGCCGAAGAAACAGGCGGCCATTTGCTTCGAAGTGCTTCTTCCACGAACAACTTTCGTTGGATTTTGCTCGTCTTTGAAGATCCACACGGTCGATTGTTGTTTCGTTTCGGGCTCATACGCATAGATCCATGATTCGTCACCTGGGACGATTTTATAAACGTCTTTTGAAGCACCGCAATCGAAATTTAGCAATATTTCTTTGCATCAATCGACACGAGCCTTTTTTTGAGCGACTTTCAAATTGTGCGGGATCCAACGAGAACAAACCATTTTTACGGCCAAGTGTTCATGCAGTATCGAATGTATGCTGGTGGAAGAAATGTCCAAATATGTCTCTATCTCTCGGTGTGTCGCATGTCGATCTTGCATTATGAGTTCACGCACGGCATCAATGTTCTCTGGCACAACAGCCGTTTTTGGACGACCTTCACGGTATTCGTCTTTGAGCGAGCTTCGGCCACGATTAAATTCATTATACCAATTTTTCACAGTGCTATAGGATGGTGCTTCATCGCCATACAAAGATTTAAGTTCATCAATGCACTCTTGTCGTGATAATCCACGTCGAAAGCTGTGAAAAATGATGGCACGAAAATGTTCACGAGTTAATTCCACTTTTTTCTATATTAATTTTTTCAAGTCACTGTAAACAACACAAATAATGGTCGTACGTCAAAACGTTTTGAGTACGATTATGCTTAAAAATGACAAACTTTCCAATGGAAATGTCACATTGCACTTGGCAGCACTCAGTGTCGCCAGGCCAGAAATATATATAGCAGCCCTCGTATATTCGGATATGCCGAATCTTATATACCCTTTACAGAAAACAAATATTGGGATGACAGAGAATTAAAAAATAAGAAAAAAAAGTTCTGCATATATATAATTTTAGGGACAAATGTGATCGGCTTTTAATGCTTTAAGCATTTTTAAAAAAATTTCGTATTTCCCAAAAATCTTTTAAAAAGTTCAGAGGCCCGCAACTCGGCAAATAAAGGCGAGAGCCAACTTTTTCACTCGATGTTTTTTCTTAATTTTTTAATTCTCTATCGCCCCATATATTTCTTTCGACACTAGGTCTAATCGATTGGCGTATTTAAATTTTCTCTAGCTGATTTAGTGCCTTGGCAGATTTGATTTCAACACTAACACGCACGGACAGACGGACAGACGGATATCGCTCAATCGACTTCGCTATGCATAAGAATTTCGAATATAGGTATATACTTTATGGGGTCGGAAATGAAAACTGTAGAATTACAAACGGAATGGCAAACTTAGTTATATCCTCTTTCCACTTTTTATTGTGATGGGTATAATAAAGAGTTGCACGTACAATCAGGTATATGATTCTACTTCTGTAGAATTTGTGGGTGGCTCAGGGAACACTCACTTACACAAAAGCACCACATTACAGATTTGTTTTTACTTCAATGTGTGAGAATCTCACAATTTTACTCTCCTTACGATTGTTCTCCGTTGTCTCTGGCTGGCTGTTAAGAAAACAACACAAGTTCTGTTTTCTGCTTTTTTTAGCTTTTAGTCTGTTTTGCTTCTATTCAAAACTTTTGTTGTTGTTAAACTGTAAATGTTTTTCACATATCTAGATATGTGGACGTGTGTATTTGTGTATTTTTGTTGTCATTTTAGTTTTACGCATTGACAGCGATTTGGCAAACTCCGAAAATCCAGTTTATCCCAAGAAGGCAAAACGTGCGGATGGTTTTAACAGTGATAAAAAATAAAAACGCAAAAAGAGCCAAACAAAATCGCCTTCGATAAACAAATGTCGGATGTTATCGGTTGCAATTTAAGACGCGAAGAATTTTTCTAATTGACTTAAGTTTTAAAAAACAAAATACTTAAGAATTAGTATTTTTTTAAAAAATATATTCATTAAAACGGACAAAAAAATTTAAGTTGGAAAAATAATTGTTAACAATTAAATAAATAAATAGTCATAAAAAATAAATTATTTGCTTTTGTAATTTGAAAAGTAAATAAACAAATAAAAAAACATGTGTACAATGACAAGAAAAAAACTACAGAAACAAAATAAAATTTTCAATATATAACGAAGATGCGTTGAAGAAAAATAAATTTATTAAATAAATACAGAAGATTTTTCATAAAAATTTTAGATTATTTGAATTTACCAACAACAAATTTCTTACACTTCAAAAATACTATATAAAAAACCTATAAAATTATTAGACATAATTAGTACTTTAAAATATAGCATTCCTATATAAAAAAATAGTTTCGTAAGACTTAAATTTTAAAATCCAATATCAAGAATTATTATCATTCAAAAAATACTGTGTTTGTCATCTTGTGTGAACAATGTCTTTTGGTTACGAACCAGAAACATTTGGAATGATTTTAATGTATTAAAAAATATTTTAAATAATTACAAAGAATTTTAAAAAGATCCAAACAAAAGTGGTTATTCTTATTAAAAAAGACATTCCGCAAAACACAAATTAAAATAGAAAAAATTAAAAAAAAAACAAATATTAAATAGAATAAAATTATTGACATTAAAAACTAAATGATGAAACAAAACTTGATTAGCAAATAATTATATTTAAATAAAATAAAAATAAAGAGTGAAGAATTATTTTTAAAATTCATGAATAAAAATTAAGAATTTTAATGGATTCAATTTAAACAAATGACAAATTAATAAAAACATAAAAACAAATAAAACAAATCACTATAACTAAACTAATTAAAAAAAAATATTTTAACACAACAACTAATTTAACAAGTTGTTCCAAAAATTAGTGAATTAATTATAAAGTTAAAGAATAAATTTTAATAAAATTAAAAAGTGTTATTCATAATTAATCATAAAAAAGTTAAATAAAAATAAAAATATGTATCATTCTACAGCAATAATAATAATAAAAACAGTAATAATTCCTCAATATTTATTTTAAAGTATTTTATCAACTATTTTTTGTTTTTTTTATCAATATTAATATTATTATAATTTTTTTATCAACAATTTAAGCATTAATAACACGCCTTGATTTTCAAGTTTTATGGAATTGCGAGTTTTTGTTTTTATAATTAATTATCAATTCAATTTAATTTATTTTTTATTCAACTGTTAATTTTTTTAATAGAAAATACCAACAAATTTCATTTAATTCAGTAGTATTTAAAAGAGGCTTCAAGAAAATTCACACAATTTTAATTAACTAACAATAAAACTATAAAACATCAGTTGTTCCCAACATTTTTCGTTTAACCCTCAAAAGCAAAAACAGTCGTTCATGTTCAATTTCAGAATATATTGTTTAGGAATTAAGTAAATATCTAAATACTGAATTCTTGTTAACTCAGGAATTATTCAAAACATTTAGTAAATGGAAAATATTAAACGATTTATACGAAGAACTTTTCGTTCATACATTTCAAGAATTTTTTTGTTAATTGTACCGTAGGTGTTCCAGATAATGACAGCCAGTTTGAGCACTATTATAAACGGCTCAAAAATGATAAATTAATGAAATATGAAAACAGAAAACTCTCATATTTTTTCCTTATTAAAAAAGTTTAATTCATGATGCAATTCTTGGATTGAAGCAGGTCAGACAATACGACTAATAATTATCAATGTCTAAAAAATTAAATCTTGTTTTATGATAGAAACTGTCAAATGCTATATTCGGTGTAATATTAAAAACTTCATAGTGACTCTAGAAATTGCTTAATTTCACAGCAGTATATCTTCAGTTTTTACTCTAATAGTTGTTAGACCCACTTGAGCAATTGCAATATGAACAAGTAGGAGCATTAGTATGATTATTTTCTTGAAACATGAAAACATTAAATGCCGCAGTATTTCAGTATTATTTTTGGTAAATTTGAGTTGCAAAATAATATTTGTCGCTCAAAGATTCCGCTCTGCGCCCACTGAAAGCTTCTGGGTAGCTGCGACTCTTGTAATGGTTATTTATTTATTTTTTTTTTTTTTTTTGCAAAATTTTGGTGAAAATGTAAAATTTTGGAAAAATTTTGATTTAGAAATCTTAAGCTTATTTCTGCATTTTCGGTTTATAAGGGATTTAAAATATTTTTGTTTTAAATGAACTAAAATTTACATATTTTCAATATTAATTCTTTTATAAGATCCACGGTTCATAACCTGTTTGGGAAAAAATAAAAATTAAATTTTTGTTTTAAGTTTATTTTGGGAATTTTCTTTAATTGAAATTTTGGCGAAAATATTAAATTTTGATTGTTTATTGAAATCCTAATTTATTGTAGTCCAGGGTTTTTATCTCTTAAGTCTCAACAAAGCAAAAAACAAAAATTTCTTTAAAAAAGCAAATCTAATAAATTTTGGAATAATAGAAGCGTTTGCCTTTTTTTCTACCAATTCTCCTCCTTTTATTCGCCGATTTTGCTGGTCTTTAAAATTTTCTGTAGCTCTCCTAGGGTCTTGACAACATGACCCGCAGTTTTTTATACTTTAAGGAATCGGAAACGAAATAAAAAAAAATTTCTATGCGTTTGACATCTGTAGGATTTTCAATTAAATCTCTTAAAATATATCTAAGAAATTGAATATTTTTCAAATACTCCGTTGTTTTTTCTTTCCTGCAGTGTTATTCTTAATTTAAGAATTTATAAGAACAAATTTGAGGTATCACTGAATTTATGTTTGTTTTTTTTTTTTAAATTGAAGACATGAGGTTTTGAAATGCTTAAGTAAAAATTCATAAATATTTTTTTTTTTTACCTTTTTATGTTATTTTTATTAAATTTTTGTTTACTTAAGATAAACAACATACATAATTGAGAATTCGGTAAAATTAAAGAAAACAGTTCTTGCTTTGTCTTGAAACAAGTGTTATAAAAAATGAATAACAGTTAAAATTGAAATAATTAAAACTTCTAAGGTTCTGAGTAATTCCGTATATGAATTTTAGTTTCATCAAACGCATATCGACGGCAATAAAAGTCAAATAATAAAATTTCGTAATTTTCTTTTATTATTTTCATATTTCTTATCAGAATTAACTTTTATTTGGAATATTTATTATTTCTAGCTTTTTTACCTCAACATGAAATATTTTAGTACATCAAATCATTCGTTTCTGTTTGTGACTGCTTATTGATTGCTCGTCCTCAATAATCAGTAAGCATATGCTGTCGGCTTTAATTTTATTTTACTCTCAAACTGTTCCTGTTGACTTCTTTTTATACCCTTAACCACAAAAATTGGAAAAAGGGTATATCTAAAGTATATATATATTCTGACTTTTTATGCATAGCGAGTTCGATTGAGCGATGTCCGTCTGTCTGTCTGTGTTAGTGTTGAAATCAAGTTAACCGAGGCAAACTTAATTTCACAAAAAAAAAAAAAATAAATAAAAATATGTCAACCGATCAGATATAGTGTCGAAAGAGGCTCTGTTTGAAATCAGCATGATTCGTCCAAGTCCTTTGCGGTAGCAGGGAAAACACCACGCCTACCTCTAATTTGTTTATATCATTTGGAACAATAAAGTAACTTCAATCAAAAAAAGTAAATATATTATGGGGCATTAGAGATTAAAAAAAATAAGAAAAAAATGTTAAGTGAAAAAATTGGCGCTCGCCCATATTTTCCGAGTTACGGGGCTCTGAAATTTTTAAATTTTTTAAAATATCAATATGGGTATCATTATAAAGCTTTCGAAGAAATCTTTAATGAAATGCTAAAATTTCTTAAAAATGCTTAACCCATTAGAAGCCGATGAAATTTTTATGTAAAATAATATATATGCAGTACCAATTTTTTTATTTTTAATTCTCTGCCACCATAATATTTGCTTTTTTATTAGAATTAATTCTCTTAACTAGACTTACATAGATAGCGAAGATTATAAAATATTCGGCATAGACGAATAAAGCACTCCTACTTGTTGTACTTTTGTTATATTAGGTACTTTTTTGACTTCTCTGGACAAGAAATTTCCGTACATATTTCATTTCAAGTTCCAATTTGCCATTTTTATCGGTTTTGACTTATTTACAGATTTACATATGGGATTTATTTATGCACCAGCAAATGGTTGTGCAGTCCAATAAGGATATTCTGCCCTTGTGTATGATCCAACTCATTTTGATGGCCAAGCACTCCGTTTCTATCCTGTGTGTTCGTTACTGAGGGATGCATATATGTATTATTTTTCAATACAAGTCTTTTAATATCGACTGCTTAAAAACAATTGTTATTAAGATGAATTCAAATTTAAATAACTTTTACATTCTTAATATTTCAGAAGACCTGTAATCCACCAAAAAATTTTTTTTTAAATATTTAAAGCATAAGCTGACTTTTTTTAAAGAGTTAAATTTTTGAAGTGTTCTATGTAAAACTTATTCTAAAACCAAAAGAAGGGTTACTTTCAAACAGATTCTAATTTTTTTTATATGTGAAAATTATTATTATTGTTTAAATTATCTCTATAAAACTAAATTGAATTTCTTTATCTTACACAACAAAACAACATCAATTATTTATTATTATTCATATAATAAATTCTTTTAAATAGTGACCACAATAAATAAAAAAAAATAATGATTTTAAAACCCTTCTTTGTACTCCAAAATGCTGCAATACAAAACTAATGAATGTTTTTATTTTCTATTTGTTTTATAAATATCGTTTTAACTCAAGAACTTAAATATTTTTTGTCGATTGTTTTTAGCCATAAGGCCACAGATTTTTTTCTTTTTGCGCTTAAAGTTTTTCGGCTTTTATTATTTTATTTGTAGGGGTTGGCCATGTTATCTTGCTTAAACTGTTTGGAAACAATTTCGTTTTTATTGCCAGCACTTCTTTGTGATACGAGCGTGATAAATAACGCAGCTGCAATAAAAAAAATTTAATGTCGTAGAAATTGGAAAGATTAGCTTTTTTGTAAATAATTTTTTAACTCAATCTCAAATAAATTAAATAAATAAAATATTCAATCAGTTCCATTTGTTATTGTTGTTTTTGCTGTTGTATTTAGGAGACTTTTAATTACATTCTTAATAGTTGTTGTTGGTGGGATTTATTTTGAGTTTAATACGGCGATTAGTTTTTTTTTGTTTTTGTTTTTGTTAAATTCATCCAAATCGATTTGTTTTGAAGATTATGTATTTCATTTGTTTAGTTACGTTTGTTGTTGTTGTATGTAGGTTTTTTGTAATCTAAACTGGATAAAGTGCCATTAATTAAAATTTTTTATTGATGTTGAAATTTAGCAAGTGAAACTGATATACAGTCATAGATTTATTTGATAATTAGTTAAAAATGTTTTTTTTTTTAATTTCATGTCAGTTGTTGTAAAAACAAAATATTCTTAAATTAAACAAAAAAGTTGTAAACTGCTGAATTTTTCGATTTATACTTTTGATAAAGTATGTAAAGATTAACAATGTTAATGTCGTTTTATTCAACGATAACGTTTAAATTATCCCTAAAAAATTAATAATTAGTCTGGAAGCCTGGCATAGTCGTTGTATATGATTTTATGGGAATTTGACATCACGCCTTAATGAACTCAGTTGGGTTTATGACTCCCAGTCTTTTAACTTTGTATTTAAATAATTATTAGTTAATTTTTATTATTATTTAAATTGTATTCAAATACAAAATCTGTGTTCCAAGCAAACATGTTTTTTCTTATTTGATAACGATAAATATAAAAGTTAATTTTTATCAACAGCTACAAATTTAATGTTGATATTTAAAAAGTAATTTGAATTAAAATTCTAACAGTAGTCCCTTCATTTCTGTGTTTGAGCAGTCAGAACAACATTTTTTAAGGGTTTAAAATTTTTAATTCATTACAACAAACTTTATAATTGTAGTTTTAGACCATTTTTGTATAATTTTTTTTTTAATTCGAAATTTATAAAACGCATTAGGCTAAAACCGCCTTACTTTAAAAAAATATTTCTATTGTACAAAATTATCGAGGAATATTTTGTAGTGGGCTTTTATTTTCCAAACGTTATTTTATTTAAAATATTTCTACTTTCTGAAAAAATATTATTATTTTTAAAATACACTTTCCTTTCATTCAATTAGCTTCATACTACAATTTTATTTTCTTTATAGATGCCATTTCATAACATTTCAACATTCCCTTTCGACATAAAACATTAAATTTAATGTTGTTGATTTTGCACTATTCAGGTTTTCTAAAGCAGGCAATTGAGTCTTGTAATCTGTCAATCAAACTAAATTTTGCTGATTAATTTTATGCAGTTGGTCCTGACATAAATTAAATTAATTAAAAATAGCAGACACCCAACAATTAAAACTTCAAAAAAATATGTGTCTCGCTCTCTCCCTCTTTCTCTTTTTCTCTTAATAAGCAATTGATTTAAGCACTTGGTTGATGTTTTAAATTAATAACATAGATTTATAATTTGATTAATTATTACATTATTAAATTATTTTATTATTTGTTCAGTAGTGAATTTGAGCCATCGGGCTCAATTATATTGAAAAACAGTAATTAATAAAAATAAAAATAAAAAAATAAAAAAAATGCCAATATTTCACAAAAATGCTAAGTGACCATTTTTTATATTATGAAATGCAGTTTACTTTACCAGTTTAACTATCGAGTTCTGATCCGACATTTTTCTTAAAGAAAAGATTAAATTTTTAACTTAATGTCACATCAGATATCGTTGATAGAAATTACTTTAAAAATTTATATTTAATGGCATTAGTTTATTATTGAATTGTTTTTTTTTTTTATAACTTTTTGAGGACCAATTTCACTAAAGTGAAGGTTCCTAGCTAACACTTTGTAAATAATTATTTTAAAAAAATATATATAAAATTTATTTTTATAAGGGAAATGCAAAAGAAAAACGAAAAAACTTTGATATTTATTTTATAAATTGGGTGCTTAAATTATAAGATATTACACAAACTTAAGTAGATACAAGGAACGCAAAACAGATATAGCGATGCAGATATTGCTGCTTTTCATTTTGGTAGTGTCTAACTTTTTCCGGCTTATTCTTAAACACAATTATTAATAAATTTAAATATTCAAATATATGTGATCTTAATCTGGATTAAAATTATTTATTTAGTTATTATATTTAAATAGTTCTAGCAAAATAATTTATTTTAAAATTTAAAAAAATACCTGTACTTTAAAGTCATACGGCATTTACACTATGCGATTTTTAATGAAACCAGCACGAAACTTTTGTTTGGCGGTGAAGCAAGAGGGGTAAGCAATATAGCTTCAGTTTTGCAGGGATGTTTATATTAGTTATACTTTGTTTAAAATAGCGAATATCGCTGCAACTTATGAAGAGAATTTAAAATAAGTTGCATTAAAAAAATGGCGTCGTGTACACGTAGTTTTTTTCGGTTTTTCTTCTTCAGGAAGTTCTTCTTTGAAAAAATATTTTCTCAGAAAATATTTTTTTATTGATTTTTTTTATTTAAATTGCTAAGAGATTTATTTTTTTTAATCTACATTTTCAAAAGGTCGAGATTTTTGTCAAAAGTCACCTTTTTAACTGGCTCTTTCCGGAAGTGATTCTTTCTTTTAATAAAAGTATTACGTTCAACATAAGAATAAAAGTGGTCAACTAAAAATCTTAAAAAAGTTTTTTATACGTTTATAAAAATACATACTAAATAACTGACTGTACTAAAAAATCCTTCAACTGTAAGTTTTTAATTTTTCTTTTTCTTATAACCTTATGGAGTTTTTCATTTTACTAAAATTAATCATTGCTTGAGTCTGAAAAAATACTCTCAAGCATCAACATCGTTAATTGCAACATTAACTTACACGATTTCAGCGATACGCCCTGCAGAAAATAATTCATTATTTTTAATGTAAATAACTACAATTTCAGCCTACAAAAAATAACAATAATGAGCGCTGCCATTTTATGAATTTATGAATGAATTTCATAACGCTAAAGTTGCTACAGATTACAAGAAAAATATTATCGAAAAAAGAGACCGACATTAATCATCATTACAGTCAGCCCACTTTCAACAAAGGCAATACTTTTCGTATTTTAACGATACCATGTTAAGAATAATATGAACTCTGTGTTGTTATACCAAAATAGAATAGCATAATGTATAGATAGCACTCAAAGCGTAAGGTAAAAATAAAAAAATAATTTTGTATTTCAAAAGGGCGATGTGTGTTTCAAATAGATGATATTTTACAAAATTTTTGCACTTAAAAATTTGTTTATAAAAATTAAAAGAAATCAAATTAGACAAAATAATATTTCAATAATTCAGTACTGTAAACAAAAAAAACCTTTAAGTTAACGAGACAACCTGTAAAATAACCTTTTAAAAAAATGTGACATAAAATTCGAGTGTAGAGAAAATCTAGTTGTAAAAGGGCCAAGTATGTAATAATTGGCAGAAGGCTTCTGTAATATTTATAACATAAACAGATGTGTTGAGATTTACTTTTTTTGCTAAAAATGTGAATCTTCCAAATCGGTGTGTTAATCCGCTGAAACAGTCTGGCCTTCTTTGGATGCACTCGATCTTAGTGCGCCGCAAACTGCATTTAAAGTAAAAAGCACAAGTGACATCATAAAATATTCATATAAAATCATTTTTATCACAATCATTGCCAAGCGGTGGAACTTTTGACGCATGATTAAATTCATGCTGATGTTGATGACGTTGATTTTACGAAAAAAAAACAAGTTTCTGAAGTTGTTAACAAACGTTCGTTACGAAAAAATTTATGTGAGGTCGCCAACTACACAGACGATGATGGTGGTAAAAAAAATGCATAAAGAAACCGGGTGAAACTTGTTAATTTTGCATTTTTAGGGCTTAAGTTTTCCAAAACAAGTGCGTACACATGCTGGCACTTGTTTTTGCAACTTATCTTTTTCAACATCAATGCGTTTCTTATGTTTTTGTTGTTGTAAAATTGTAAATCAGCTACAACACTGTTGACACACATCTTTTGCTGTGAATCTGCTAGAAAATATTTGTGGTTGAAAACAAACATTTCAACATCGTAGCGAGTTAAAAGTGTGCTTATACCGTAAGACTTACCGTGATTCTTAATTTCTTGTTTATTTTATTATTAATTCTGTAAATATCTAAAAAATAATGTACCATTTGCTGATTAACAAAAGTCTATAATTTTTTTAAGATAAATTAACGATTAGAAAGTGAAAAGCCTGTTCTATGACTGCGCATTAGCCTTAAAAATATAAGCAAAGCTGGTAGCGTGGTATTGTATTTATATAAATCAAAAGGTATGACTCCGCTGGTCAATCGGATATTTTCACCAATATTTTTATTTCTTCCGATATGCAATGATTTTGCTTTTTATCTTAAAATTTTTATAAAGTTATGGACTTGAGAAAAAAAAACGTTTAATTATAAAATTTAGTACTTTGTAAGAATTTTTCGAATTTTATCCATTAGATGATAAAGTTTTTTTTAGTTTTCTTAGCAATTTGTCAGAAATCAAAAAGAAAAATGTATCAGTTATACTCTAGAAAAATAAAACAGAGAGCATCCAGTCAGCTTTAAAAAGCATACAATTTTTTTCTATTTCTGCCGGTCGTATAGTGAAAAAATATTCGCCTCCTTCTATACATTTATAAACACGACCAGTTTGTTATTTTCAATAGTGATAAATAACTGAAATGGGCAGCAGTAGCTGCTGGTTTAATATGTTAAGAGATAAATATGTTTCCTTTTACGATATCGATCCACTAAAAGGTATTTATCATTAAATTTTAATTAAAATATAATGAATTAATCAACATTTTTGTAAGTTGTTAAAATGATCATCGATCATGTTTGATGCTCGTATGTAGGTCATCGGTGTAATTATAAAAGTTGCCTCTAAAGATTTTTAATTTATTACATTGGTTGTGAAGTGTTTGCGCGAGTGTGTGCCTGTGTAAATTTAAGTGTGTGTGTGCGTGTGTGCGTGTGTGGCTGTTATTACAGATTTGTTTTGCCATCAAGCGAAAATGAAGGACCACACAAACGAATTTATCAAAAGTATGTTTGGTCCATAAAATAAAGAATGAAATAAAGTGATACTTTAATTTTAACTGCAAAACCAAAATGAGAAACGTTAAAAAAAATATCATTAAAATGCATCTGTTAATGCTCATGCGTGTCTAATGTACGTGCTTATAATTTGCAATGGCCGACACTCTGTCCCGCTATAGGCATTACAAATAACAATGACAACAAAATAATCAAATATAGAAAAAGAGTGCAAAATTTTACAAGCTGGCAAATAGTTTAAGAAATAATAGCAAAATATCTTTAAAGTTAAAAAAAAAATATACAAAATCTTACTTTTTTGTTCAACTTGGTTTCTATGCTTGATATTGTATTCTTGATCATTTGATTCTATTAGTCTTATTTTATAAGCTTGTCAATTGTTTGTTCCTACACATGTGTTTCGTTGTAGTTGCTTTTATCTTTTATTGTCTCTGTTTAAAACAAAACATAAAAAATTATTTGCTAAAAAAACGCATCTAATCACAATTATTGGTGGAAAATGACAAGAACAAGTGAAGACTAAAATAAATTTAATTTTTTTTAATGAATTCTTACAAAAATAAAAGCACTGTAGCAGTAAAAATAGGGTTGAAGGTTTGTGAAATATTTCTGAAAATTATATTAAAGGGTTTGAGCTGATGACTTATGCTGCCAATACTTACTCTCATATTCAGTCTCACAATTAACTCTGCTTATTTATTAAAGAAAAAATAATAATAATTATATATTTAAAGGTTATGTAAGTATAATCCTTTATTTCTTTAAAAAAGGCATCATAGTAAAAAGAAGGCTTTAAAACGGGATTTTTTTCAAAAAGTTATTTTCCCATAAGCTTATTTAAAATGCTCTTTTTTAAATATGATTTAAAACAATTTCTGCGACATCATTCATCGATAATAAATTAAACAAGTAAGAGTGGTATATTCTCATATACCCATTACTGTCTATGTATATCTAGTTTAGTGAAGTAACTCCAATCAAAAAAGCAAATATTGGGGTGAAAGAGAATTAAAACATAAAAAAAAATTTGGTACTACCTATGTATTATTTTATATAAAAATGCCATCTGCTCTTAAAGGGTAAACCAGTTTAAAAAAAAACGATACACATATTGATATTTCAAAAAATTTAAAAATTTCAGAGCCCCGTTACTCGGTCAGGCGGAAAGCCGGACATCGCTCACTGGACTTAAAAGTCAGAAACTATATATTTTATGGGGTCCAAAAATGGATATTGTAGAAATTACACACGGAATGACAAACTTAGATATGGCCATTTTCCACTTTTTGTGGTGAAAAATATAAAAAGATGACCATAAACATCATATTACATTACCTGTAGAGACACCCTTTATTTTTTTAGGTTTTTTAGAATCTTCACCATAAAAAGTGGAAAAAGGGTCTATCTAAGTATGTCATTATGTTTGTAATTTTTGCAATGTACATTTCCGAACCCATAAAGTGTATGTATTCTGAGTTCTTATGTATAGCGAAGTCGATTGAGCGATGTCCGTCTGTCCGTCAGTGTTAGTGTTGAAATCAACTTTGCAAAGGCACTAGATCACCTAGAGAAAACTTAAATACTCCAATGGATCAGGTATAGATTCGTAAGAGGTGCTATTGGGAATCAGCAAGATCGGTCCGTGTACTTCGACGGGCAAAACACCATGCCTGGCCTTATTTTTTCTATATCATTTCGAACAATGCAGTAACTCCAATTAAAAAAAACAAATATATGGGGCTATAGAAAATTAAAAACTAAGATAAAAACATTAAGTGAAAAAATTGGCGCTCGCCCATATTTTCCGAGTTACGGGCCTCTAAAATTTTAAAAATTTTTTAAAATATCAATATGGGTATCATTCTAAAAGCTTTTGAAGAGATCTTTAAGAAAATGCTACAATTCTTAAAAAATGCTTAACCCATTAAGAGCCGTTGACATTTTTATGTAAAACAAGATTATTGTAGCCAGCATTGCCTGGGTCGAATTTTAAGGCCTTTTTAGGCACTGTAGAATATATTATTTCCTTGTTTAGTATATTTTGTAATGGAAAGAATAATTTTGGAATTGAAAATTGCAAATGATTAGAGCAACACAAATGACTTGTTTGATGATGTTTGGTTTAAAATATGAAAAAAAACGAATGCGACTCAAGCCGACTACGTCTGTCCACAATACAAGTTCGATGAAAACGAATCTTGAAAAGATAACTCACTGACAGCTGCCAATGCGTATGCGTGTATGCGCTGCAACGTGTTTTTACCGTGTGTATTAAGTCAGCACACAGTATACATACTGCACACGCTCATAGGCGCCTACGTGTTTGTTTTCTTTTTTTAATTATTTGTAACCCCAATTTTTGCTTCACTAAACTAGATTTACATTAATGGCGATGGGTATATAACATTCGGCTTAGTCGAATATATCACTCTTACCTGTTTTTAATTACTATTAGTGGGAGCTATAGTGATACCAAGTTTGGCAATATTTTATATTGGTGTTAGGGTACGGTTTAAATTTTTGGAATGAGCTAAGAAAAGCTTTAGCTCTGTTTTCACAAACCCAAGAAATCTGCAACTATAGAAGTTTATGCTTCAAATTAAACCTTTGTAGCTTAATAAAAATACCTTTATAACATAATTTTCTTATTTGTTCAGAAGAGCAAGACACTCAAATAATTTAGCTTTAAAAGTTTTATTTAATTTTATTCGAAAAAAACAAGAAAATAATAGTCCGGTTTACTTTTACCTACATTGAAGTTGTAAGCTCAAGCATAAACTAAAAATAGCTTCCAGCTATAAAAAGACAATTTTCATTTGTACGATTTCTCTAATAAAGAATTTACTTTGTTTTATTTGTCAGTTTAGTTTAAATTAGTTGTGTTCAATTGTCCTCAGGTGTGGTACCATGTCGACATAAGCATTTGGTGGTTTATGTCAGTTGTTAAACAATGTTTTTGTACGGTTTGATTTTTAAACTCTTAAAAGACACTGCCGCCAAAATTGCTGACTGGATCAGATATCATTATAACAGTTGTTTAAAACAAAACCACAAATACTTTAATCAGCGTTAAATTGTAGTCAACAAAACGCCTTTTTTTTGGCCTTTTTTAACTTTTTAAAATATTTGTGTTGTAAATTTTGTTGTCATTAAGCTTATAGATTTAATACGAATGCGAATTATAAACGCAGTAGTACTAAAAAAGAGACAAGTTGTTTTATGGTTTTCATAACATAAAAATTTTTAATTTACACCCAGTAAGATTGATTGTTTCAGTTTGACTTTAAGAGCAAAAAAAAACGTAAAAATCATAAATCTTAAAAACTGGCATGTGAGCAATTAAATGTACAATGTTCTATTAACTAAAAACATATTTAACTTCTAACAAAATTTTAATTTATAAATAAATAAATAAATTAAATTAAATTCATGGCTGATAATGATACGACACTCCGATTGATAGTAATAAGGAAAAATGAAATTTTAAAAAAATAGTTTATCAGATTTCTGACTTTTGAAGCAGTTCCAATTAGCAGACTCCATATTTTAGAGATTATTTGCCAATTTATTTATAAAAGTTTTGATAGCTTAACCGAAGTATGGAGAAAGATAGTATTGCATTAAAAACTAAAACAGAAATTTGGTCTTCGCTCGTGGTAGTACCATCGATACAACAACCTCAACTGTGTAAGTAGGAAAAAGATATTTTTGTCGGGGAATATATATTTTTTGAATGAGGTTCTGTTGAGAGTGTATATAGGAGTATCACGGTAAACTTGTCCAAAATTGGTTGTAAAATAACATCCAAAATTAAATCAGTTGCTGAGCGTACAATTCTTAATGAAATATTAATTATTATTACTAAAATACGAATGCCAAATCTAAGCCACTGTTAATTAATTTCCATGACAGACTGCCAAAAATAAAACATTTGCTAAATGCATTTAGACTTTTTTAAAACAGATTTGATTAAGATTAATAACTTTGATTGCTTAAACAAGAAATTGTTATTTAATAATTTATGTTTTAAATATTTCAAGCAAAATTTAGAAAACATTTGTTAAAAACTCATTACCTTGTGAAAGCAGAGATCACGTTTAAATTTTTTTTTTCGGCCACTGTGTATAGAAAACCACACCCAAACATATCTTACCCATCAATTCCGTTTATAATTAACACTAATATTAAAAGAATAGATAATAAATTAAGGTGACTACGATTGACATCATAAGCAGCAATTTAGGCAATTAAAAAAGAATAATTCTTGCAAAAAAATCGACTTCAAAACATATTTCATCTGTCGGTCTATAACGGTTCTAGAGTACACATATATCAAATTATATTGTTACGAATAATATAATCTGGCAACCCCTGTTGTTGTTTCCGTATAAGCGTGGTAAATAAGTTAATTAAACTAATGTTGTGTGTATAGAATAATACCACAATTAGCCAACAAAAGCTGAGCAGCCTCAATGGCTGCGTTGGTAGAGGTGCGTGCTGCAAAACAGGAGGTCATGAGTCCGATCCCGCGTTCAGACATACGTACAACAGAAAATAATAATTATTGTAAAGCAATTTAAAATTATTGAAACAGCAGTACAAACCTCCCGAGAGGCAAAAGACAATTATTGTGTATAGCCATGGCAGATATTTAGTGGAGACGTCAAATTTAATATAGGAGTAACAAATAATTGTTAAAGAAGCCCTTTATAATAAAAAGTAGCGTTTAGCGCAGGGAAGTGTAACAGCATAACAACAGTGTATGGCAGACGTGAGTTGTGGCTATTGGATTAAAGGGGATGAATGGCTTGAATAAAAGGAGTAGTAGAGATGTCTGTGGATGGTTAAGTTTACTAAACAAGGCATCGAGTAGTTCATGTCTCGCCGGAGTAACACAATAAAGTACTGTGGATGGCTGCGTTAGTAATAATAACGCATGTTTAGTATATACGAGACCATGGAATTCACAAGACCGGTAGGATGAAGAAGTATAGCCAGAGAAAGCCATAAAGGAAGAACACAGAAGTTATAGTAAGCCATAGTGGTATTTGCAATCAAAAGAATCTGTACGTTTGTTCTAATAGGGAAAAACGTAACAATATTAACTATTACTAACTTTAAACTTGTTCAACTGTTCAACAGTTTGGCAATATACATCAAATTAGAGCAACTTTAGGGCCATCCTTTAATTTCCAAATTCAAATTATATACTTGCTGTTATATTAGGTTCTGTGTACATTTCTTCCGTCTGTCTATTACGGTGGAACAGTTTGCCCATATACTTCAAAATATATCAACTATTGCAAGACCCTTTAATTCATAATTTAAAATATATATACTTCATATTTCATTTGTAGACGCAATGTCTAATTTTTAAGTGTTTGTATATAAAGGTAAAATTACATTAATTTTGAGAACACCCTTTAATTTCTAAATTCAAATTATAAGCTACTCGTTATAGCGACTTAGCAATACAGATCCCTAGTATGTTTTAGCTGTCTGTCTATAACGGTTCAAAAGTTCGGCTACATACACCAAATTTCATCACCTATTGGGACACCCGTTTATTTCCAAATCTAATTTTTATACGTTTTGTTATAGCGGAGTTAGCAATTCAGGTTCTTTGTAAATTTCAAGCATCTGTCTACAACTGTTTAAAAGTCTGTCCATATACATCAAATTTAATGAGCTATTGAGGCACCCTTTAATACATAATTCTAAATGCTTATACTTGTTATTATAGCGGAGTTGGTAAAACAAGTTCGTTGTAAATTTTAAGCGTCTGTCTACAACTGTTCGAAGGTATGGCCATATACATCAAATTTAATGAACTATTGGTGCACCCTCTAGTTTATAATTTTAAATATTAATACTTGTTACAATAACGGCCATAGCAATCGATATTCTATCCAATTTGCAATCGTTTGTCTATAACGGTTTAAAAGATAAGCCCATATAAGTAAATTTACGTCAATTATAGAAACACCCTTTAATTTATAAATTCAAATTATAAACTTGTTGATATATCGGGCCTAGCAATACAGGCCGTTTTTAGGTTTCAGCGTTCTGCCTAAAACGGTTCAAAAGTTCGGCCACATACATCAAATTACATAAACTTTTGGGACACCCTTTAATTTTCAAATCCAAATTTTATACTCTTTATTACAGCGGCGTTATCAAGACATGTTCCCTGTAAATTTTCACTGCCTGTCTACAACGGTTCAAAAGTTTGGCTACATATATCGAATTACATTAACTATTGGGACACCCTTTAACTTATAACTTTAAATGTTTATACTTAAATGTTTATACTTGGTGTAAGAATCGCCATTCTGTTTAATTTTCAAGCGTTTATCTATAACGGTTTAAAAGATATTCCCTTATAGGTCAATTTACGACACCTTTGAGAACACCCTTTAATTTTGGATTTACTTTTGTATTACGTTTTCTTATTGGGGGCTATAGCAATGCGCAGTCATTTTAAATTTAAAAGAAATGCCGTTTACAGTTCATAATACACGTTAAAATATGTAAATTGATGGGGACACCCTTTAATTTTTAAGATTATGAACTATTTTAAAAACGGGACCAATCTGTAAGCATAATCAAATCGGTTCAAAAGCTACTGAATTCTTTAGGCACAAACATTAAAAAAAAAAAACAAAACAACATTCGGACGAATTGATTCCTTCTTTTTTTGAAGGCGGTTGAAAAGCCAATTATATCTACTTCGAAACAATAGTACTTTAGTATTTTTATAAATTATTTTTTTTAACAAATAGACTGTTGAAAGGGACGTGACATGAAGGATTTTCCATTATCAGCATCGCACGCTTGAACAAATTTCACACATTTCTTTTGCAAAATTATTAATAAACGGTTTCTTTATAATTTTTTTTTTTTTTTATTTTCATCATTAACAAATTTGTGCATAATGAGCTAATTTATACATTTTTTTTAATAATTTTCATTAATAAAGCTTATTAATAAAATTAATCGAATAAAATTAAAGTTAACTTGTATTGTAATTAACATAATTAACAAAAAATATTAACAACAATAATGAGAATAATAAAAATGATAATTAAAAAAGATACACATCAATTTAAAAGTTTGATTGTTTGTTTGTGTTAACTGGTTTGGTTTTAGACCTAATTATAATGTCACAGTTTTATAGAGATACAATTTTATTGTGCGTGTTTGTGCATGTGTTAACATGTGCGAATTATTTATTTTATTATCGTTATAAATTATGGACACAAATTAATGAATGACCAATTGACACACTCTGTTGTTTTCCAATCAAATATGTGCATAATTGGAATTTTTACAATAAATAATATTAATCATTTTATGAAGCAGTAACCGTTGTATTGATTGTTTAAACAAATCAAATAAAAGATTGTTTAATCGATTGGTGATGTTAAAAATATTTAAGTTACAATTTTGGGTGTCTTTCTTTGACTTTGCATATAAAAATGTTTAACAATTTGATTATCTTTAGTTGATTTTGATTTTCCTTAACGAATGGGAGCCTCTAGCACAGTTTGACTGTCCATATCTTCAGCAATAATTCAAATCAACAGAAGGTTTCACAAGAAATTTGTTTGTTTATTTCTGATATACATAGATATTTCTTCACAGATAGAAAATATAAAAAGAGAAAACGTTCTAAAAAATTTTTACATTCTTTAAAAAATATTGTTTTCTTAAAAAAATTAAAGGACTTAAAAGCACTTAAGGACTTAGTTGACATCCAGGCAAGCAGATACATATGAAAAAAAAAATTAATAACACTTAACGATAACGCCAAACAAGTCATTTCTGTTCGGCGTACTCTTGGGTGGTTCAAGGATGTTTTTATTAAAATGGATTTTTTTTTGTGTTTGTGTTGGAGTAAAAGTGACACAGTAACATCCTTTTGTCGTTGTTTACACATAACATTATTTATTTATTTTTTCGTTGGCAATTTATTTTGTTATTCTTTAACTGAAGGGTTGTCATTCCTTACCTTCGCTTGTTACAACAAGATCTTTTCTTTGGGTATTTTTTTAAACTAAATTAGATTACACAATCAGACATTAGGAGCTTTACTTCTGCTTAATGTTGAATTAAGTAGAAGTTACAGTAGGAGTATCTGTATTTTTAAACACATGTTATAATTCCCAGTACAAATTTTCAACTTTTTACCTCGATGTAGTGAGATCTGTTTTCTTTTCACTACTTAAGATTCCAAAAAAAAAAAAAAATTTAAAGATTTATTTATTTTCTTTTTTTTAATTTTAAAAACATTTTCCTCGATATTACACTTCCTGTGTTATAAAATACTTAAAAGTAGAAAAAAGCCGTTTGTAGCTCTCCCATTTGCTTGTTAGTTTTGTAAGCTTTTGAAAAATATGTCTTCACATTATTAACGATAAATCAATAGTTGTAACCCCAATTTTGCTCTTCATGTTTTTTATACATCTTACTTCTTGCGATAGAAAGAACTTTCTTGTTGGAAAATGTTCGAGTCAATATTTTTGTAATTTTCTTCCCACTTTTTATTTTGTTTCGCCATAGTTCCTGCCACTTGGTTTCCTAATTGTTGTTAATATTGACACAATACTCACAGGATACCAGAAAAAACAATACTCATTACTTGTGCATGGTTTATCCGGAATACTAAAACAAAAAGCAAGAAAATTAACCAACAACAACAAAAATATTTACTCAACATGATGAACGTAAAATTAAAGTATATTTGCACAGGGTAGCGGGGGGGGCTTTACGTTTCATTGTTTGTGAATATTTATGTATGAACTTGTGTGGTTTCCTTTATTCTAGATTGTATTCAGACATGATGTTGACATTAATTTATCTTTATTTAAATTTATCATCGACTTTGATGGTTATGCAAAAATCCTTTAGTTGATAAAGAGATGGCGAAAGTCATTGAAAATAACTTGTGAGTTTTTCTTTCAGGAAAACTTAACAGCAGGCACTCAAACTACAAGAAAACAACACTTGTAAAACATTTTTCAGTTTGTTTAAATTTATTTGTCAACTTTAAATTGCTATTTTAAGAAAGAAAACCTTTTTTTTTATTTTATGAAAAAGTTCAAAAATTGTTTTTCTTTTGCTTTTAAATCAAACTTTGGTATTTCTTGCCAATTTACTTTTGTTTCTTTACTCCCTGTATAACAAATGTCGTACTGTCATACATAACACTTATTTAAAGAATTTCTTCAGATTTTCATTCCCATATTTCACTTCAATTTAAACCTTTAATAATATCTCGTTTTTTTTTAAAGAAAAACAAAAGAAACGTTTGGTTTTTTTACACATAAAGTTTGGCTAATTTTTTCTTTATGACACTTTTCAAACTTTCTTTCAGGAAGTTTTTTTAAAAGCTTTTTTAACAAATCTTTCAGTAACGAGTTTAAAATTGAAAATTGTCACTTATAATGTCAAAAGTTGAATGAAAGAAAGCCTTAAACCTCAACTTTTTTGTAGTTTTTGATGGAAGCATTTTATTTAATGTTTGTAATAAATAGTTTAAACTTTTAATCGAAAAATGAGCATCAGTCAATTAATGTCTATAAAAAAAAACAAGAGTAAAGAGTGGCTTCATTTCACTTCTTTACTCGCAATAATTTACAACAAATCAAAAGCTTTCCTTTATTTCAATAACATCTTATGTTGCGTTTATAAAAGTATTACTTTTTTTTAATTTTTGTTATTATTCAAGAGGAATTAATTTTACTAGATGGCAATACGTCGAATTTTTTTTTGCATTGTTCTGTGTTTGCCAGCTGTCAAAAGTGTATTATTTTTTGTTAGAAAATTTAATTTTTTAATATTAATTTTTTTAAAATGAGATCATAATAAATTTAAAATCTATTGAAAAAAAAACTTACAAAAGACGTAATTGATTAATTATTTGTGATTTTGACATTTCCCATACACTTAACCAAAAAAGTGCCAGTTTTTCTTTTTTTTTATTTAGACGCGTAGCCAGCCACTTCTGTTATGAATTCACTCAAGGCAGATTAATATACTAGGTAGTGGCAGTAGATCAGTTGACTTTCTTGTTTATGTTTTCAGATGTCATATTTTGTTTAAACTTATTATTTTTTTTCCTAGAAATTTTTTTTCTTACAGTGGTGTTGTGGAAATATTTTTAAAATTTTCATAAAACAAAATTGTTTCAGACACTTTTTGAAACTAAATTTTATTTACAAATTGTAGGCTTCGCCTCTTCATGATTTTGTTTGCTCATTTTATATGTTAAAAGTTTGGTACAAAATGTGTTTATACACATTTTTGGTTTTTACATATAAAAAATAAGCTGACATAATAACGAGGTTTAGGAAGCTCCTTAAATATATATGCATGTTAGTAGCATCAAAGGAAAGCTTATGACGTCTAGATTAATAATATTCTAATTTTTTTTTCGAGCTACATTTAGAGTTTTTAATCAAATGGTAAAATAAAATTTAATTTTTTTTGTTTTACCATATAAATTCCCGGAAAGCGGAAAATGTCCCAAAAAATTGTTTTTTTTTTAAGAGGCCTTAGATAATCACAGGGCTGTCAAATGGTTTTTTGAGTATGTAGCCAAAATTTGGAGACTTACCGTTTACCTTTTTTAATCGGTGCTTTGCACTCCGAGAAATGTTACGATAATTTTAAAATTTTGTTCCAAAATTGGCGATGTTGGAAAGGGCGGGAGGGGAACGGTTATAATTGTTGACCTAATTTTGCTTTAGTTTGTCTTTAAAATTGTTTAAACAAATTTGCTACTACTGAAGTAAATTTAAATTACATAAGCAAAGAAAAAAATACCACCTTTTTGCGGAAAGTCCTTAAAAAGCGATATTTAATCATAACTTTAAACTTGTTTGTTTTAAATTTTATTAATAATATAGCAAATGTCCTAAAGTAATAATCCGATTATTAATAAGCGCATTACGCCAAAAACACTAAGTTAAGATTAGCTACATTTAAACATATTTTATAGACATTTTCAAGGTTTGATTAAATTTAAAAAACCTTAACATTTGAGTTAAAAATAAAATTCTTATCACATTTGGGTACGTTAGACATTTTAAAAATCCTGCTCTGCCTCTGTAGAATTTCGTTGAAATATATTAAGTGGTTTATATGATACCCAATTTTGCCAAAAAAAAAAAAAAAAAAAAAAAAAAAAAAAAAAAAAAAAAAACTTTTTCAAACCACTGTGCTTTGTTTGAATTTGACATCTGAAAATATATTTTACACAAACAATATACATGTTGTTTACTCATTGTTGTAGTTGTTTTAGAACTGCTATTACCTGTAAAATTAATGTGCCTTGGAATTCACTTTATGAAAAAAGAGGATATTCCGTGAGGAATTTTTATAAATTAAAATTAAATAACATTTTATTCATTTATTTTCTTGGATGAACAATAAATATTAAAATTTCTCAAGCCACACTGTATTTCATATTGGGTGCTGGTATCTTTTATTAAACAAATTTCAGCTCAAAGGTAATAAAACAAACGTTATACTGATTGCTGAGTGTAGAAAGTAAAAACAGTTAAAAAAGTCCTCCGCTAATTCCTCCGTTGAGATCCGTGTAACAATCATTAAAATAAAAGTAAATTCGAAGGAATGATGTCTCGATTAACAATTTAATACCTCAAGTTAACTTGCCCCACTTATTTTAGAAAAAGTTGCCTTTCTTGACTGCAAACATGATACCTTAACATTTGACAAAGGGGGTAAAAAAAGGGACAATTAAGTACATTGAGCATGTTAACAGGCAGTTTCAAAATGCCAAAAAGTTTTCAATGTATTTATAAGAGTGAGGAACCAACCTTATTGTAAAAACAATCAAAGTACGAAGAGTATGCAAAATATTTTGCAAATTTTAATTAAAAAAAAAACTAATATAGTTTATACTAGAAAAAAATCACGAAGTATATGTAAAATAAAACATCATGAAAATTCAAGGTAATTTTTCTAAATAAAATTTTTACATAAAATTTGTGCTCAAATTTATGGTCGGAAAAGAAGTGAATCAAATCAAGCGAAAAAATAAACAACACAAAAATTTGTAAATTTATGTTTGAAAATTTGTAAATGTAAATGCCAAAAGCTAAAGGCAAAAGAGAAGCAGAAATGTTTTTTCAAGACCTTAAAAAAAATTTTAACAATTGTTTTGTTTTTATTACTGTCTAAATTTAAGCAGAATGTTAAATGAAATATAAAATGCATACAACCGTAAAAAAAAGAAAAACTGGGAAAATAAAATTTTTGCAAAGTAATAAATCTTGTTCTGTTTACAAAATAAACAAACAAAAATTAGAAAAAAGAATTTACGGTTAATTTGTTGCATTTTGAAGTTAAGCCAAGCAGTGAACAACCACTTGGGTAGAAAGAAGTATCACTTACTTTTCGCATTTTTTTGAAACATTTAAATTTCTTTCAAGTTTTACTGATAAAAGTGAAGAGTTTTTTTTAACTAAACTTACCAATTGTATAACAGAAATGTGTCTTAAACCATGTACAAAATTTTTTATTAATAAGCTATTTTTAGGCAGGTCCTTATATTCTTGCGTGAGCTTTAATGATTTTTTTTAGAATCGACTTTTCGTTTGCTCTTAATTTATTTTTGTTAATTGTGATTAAAATTGTTTTTTTAACAGTATTTTATATGATTTTATTTTTCACCAAGTAAAATTATTTTTATTATTTCTAATACTTTTATATCCTTCACAACAAAAAAAGGAAAAAAGTTATAACTAAGTTCGTCATTCCGTTTGAAATTTCTACAATATCCGTTTCCGATTCCATAAAGGATATATATTCTGAGTTTGTAAAGGCAAACTTGATTTCAATAAAAATTTAAATATGTCAATCGATCAGACATAGTGTCGAAAGAGCAAGATCGGTCCTTGTTTTTCGAGGCAGCGGGCAAAACACCAAGCAATGAAGTAACTCCAATCAAAAAAAAAAAAAAACAAATATATGGGGCAATAGAGAATTTGCAAAAAAGGGAAAACATCAAGTGAAAAATTTTGCGCTCGCCTATATTTTCCGAGTTACGGGCCTCTGAAATTTTATTTTTTTTAATATCATTATTGGTATGATTTAAAAGCTTTTGAAAAGATATTTAAGGAAATACAATTTTTTTTAAATTCCTAACCCATTAAGAGCCGATGAAAATTGCAAAATATTGCAGTACCAATATTTTTTATTTTTAAATTCTCTGTCACCCAATATTTGCCCTTTTGATTGGAGTTACTTCTTTACATAGATGGTCTAGGGTATATAAGATTCGGCATTATACTAAACAAAAAAATCTAGTATTTTTATAGTACAGTGAAGCCATTATGCTAGCTTTTAATGTATTAAAAAATACTGGATGTCTCATTAAAACAAAAAAATTTTAAAATTATGTAGATTATAAAACTTTAGAATATAAAACGTATCAAAAAATGTTTTAGATTTTTCACTATCCTTTTTAATGCAAAGTTAAAACTACTAAAATCTAAATGTTGACCTTCAAAAGAAATTAAGTTTTCATGTTTGCAAATTCCCGTCACAATTTTATCAATATTTTAAAAGCAAATAAATTATGGCCATTAAGTACAATATAAACAAAAACACACAAAAAAAACTATAGTCTTTGTTTTATAAAGGTTTTTCGAAATTTGTTTTTATATGTTAAAATGAGATAGATTCCAGCCATTTATAAAAATTTTATACGTCAAGATAAATGCACATATTTTTCATTTTAAATAAAAATTTATTCATAACTGTTAAACATTTATAATAATAATAAAACATACTCAGACATGATTATGACCTTTTTGGGGTTTATGCGTATGTATGTGTGTGTATATGACAGTGTCTCAAATATCATCAAATAGAAATGAAAAACAACAAAAGAATGTTCTTTTGATAACTTAACGAGAGAGAAATACACAAAAGCACGTTTACCATAAAGAAAAGTAGCGACTTAATTTAAATAAAGAAAAAAGTTCTATTTCAATAAATTTGTAAAAATGTTAAAAAAAAATGGAAATCAAAAGGAGAATCTTATAAAATTTACACAATTTAATTCTATAAATTTAATTTAAGTTTAATGGGGCTTTTTAACTTTATTAGTGACAAAAATATTTCGATACTTTTCGTCTTGTTCATTAAAGGCACATAAGCTACTCGTCAAAAATATATCTGAGGAATTTTGTTTCAGTGTATTCACAACTTTATAGATGTAACCTGGAACTCACTTTCCTTTATTCCTTTGCCTTTGCTTTACTTTTTCTTTGTTGCATGCATGACACACTTTTGTAAATTACTTTTTAATTTAACGGTCGTTATACCTGTTGTAGTTTGTTTGTTGAATTGTTTTTTTTTTTTATTCCGTTTGTTAAAGCAGCAATTATATCCTAGAATATTCTTCTCCTAGATCATACTTGGGATCTGTCAGGAGGGAGGTATTCAAAAGAAAAAAAAATTACATTTATTTATTGCAGTAGAATACAGAATATAAAACAAAGAGAAGAAGTATATAATAAAATGTCATTTATTTTTCTCTTCTTCTTGTTAATTTAAATTTTGAATTTGCATTTGAATTATTGTAAAATTTATGGTGGCGACATATTTTCTGCACCACAAACAAAGCCACACACAAAGAGACATTTAAGCTTTTAATATTAACTGTAATGTCATGACACTTGTCATTTAACTATTAACACAAATGCCATCGAATATGCTCAAGCACAAGCCTTCATACAAAAACACTTGACTCACTTTCATACTTTTGTATAGTCTGTCATTATAATGGGAAGCAATTTTTTATGATAAAAAGTTTAAAGTCATGTGCAAAACTATACAAAAGGACGAAGATCAGCAAGTCATTTTTAATTTTTTTTATTAAATGCAGAAAACGTATATTTTACGCTTAAAAAAAATGAGATAATAATATTGAAATATCAATATTATTTCCCAAATATATGGATTAATTACAATGGTCTGTTTTGAAAAATTACTTCTTCTGATTTGTGTAACAGTTTTACACGAGTTTTTAAAGTTATTCGTAAATACACTCGTACCAAAATAATTGTTTAAGAAACTTTTTGAAACTTTTAATTAAATTCACCCTTCGTATTTGACTAATTCATGAGTATGTGTCTTCATAACAAGAACCCTATGTGCATGTGTGTAATAAACGTAAATGTATTAAAAAGTGACAAAGACCTTTTCCATAACAATTGTTCTACTAACATACATTCTTTGCATTTCATGTTTTTTTAATGTTTGCGTGGGGCTGTAAACAAGTGTCTTCTTTTCTTTTCTTTTGTTTAATATCCTTTTGGGGTTTTGAGGTTGCCTTTTGTCAATGCTTTAGGACTAAAACGCCTCGCTATTGTGTTTCTCATTGCTGACTAATCAATACGATAGTTTGAGCACTAAATTGCCGTATGTGCACTTAAAGGCTTTCAGTTTACCAACAAATGTCATGCCATAAAATATAGAAACTAAATTACAACACATAGGAAAAAAAAACTCTTCCGCCATAAAATATATTGTTTTTTATGTTTTTTTTTTTTCTTAATTATAAAACACGTTCCAACTTAAAATTACATGTAAGTTAATTTAAATTTATTAATTAAAATTTTATATTTTAAACAGGCAGAATGTTTTTCTTGTAGAAATTTCTTAAGTTAAAATAAAATAGTGTAGACGCAGACAAACAGAAGTCCTTTTTCAAAAATTAATTAATTTATGAAAAAAACTGAACTTCGTTTATTATTGTTCATAAAATACATTTTAATTTTGTCGTTATAAATTTTTGGTAAAAGAAAATTGAAAGACATTAATTAAACTTTAAAAGTCTTTCCATAAAGTATGCGAAGAAGAGACGCCGAATCAAAGAGAGAATGTGTTATGATAAGTGACACATATTTATTTTTTGTTTTAGGCTGACGGCATACCAAAGGAAAATAATCCTTTTAGCCTGAAAACATATTGTTATTTCAATGTTTAAGTTGAACCTAAAACTAATTGAAAATTTAGTATGTCGCGCTACAGAAATTTATTTCAAATATAAAATATGGCTCTTAGTAACGTACACTAGAGTATCAACATTAATACACGTATCTTTTATCTTATTTATATGTTAACTACACAATAACACGCACATGAACGTACATTCATACATGTACATATGTAATCATAGATTTAATGAATTTGTTTGCGCACGTACACACGAACACCCGCACTTAAAAGGAACTAGTAAAGTTGCTTTTTATGGAAATGAAAAATTTTAAATAACTACTATACGAGGTAAAAATGAAAAAAAAAAAACACTTTTCACTTAGAGAAACTTTTTAATTTTAAAACAGTCCTTTTTAAAAGAAAAAAATATATTTAAAATGAGAACTATTTAAACAAAAAATGTTTTTAGCTGACTTCTACAGAAGCACGAATTGATAAATTTCAGTCTGCAAGTTGATGCATATCGTCCCCTTTGGAAAAAATATCACAATTCTTAATAGAAATCAATTTTTAATTTTCTGGAAAATTCTGTTTTTTAACCCTTTGATGCGTGGCGTACATTATATTGTACTTAGATTTTATCAACCCGTCACTGGTTGAAATTTAAGCATACATGCAATTAATTTGCAGTTGCAGGTTCGTTGTTATTTTGGTTTTTAAATTCTAAAGAGCTGTAAAATTTCCAGACAACTTGAGATCCCTTTTATATATTTTGTCTAGTCATCATCGCAGCCCCTCATATGTGAAAGTTTATTTACAAATTAAAAAACAAAAAATGGATTTTCTCGCTTATTTTTTTGACGAATTTTTAAATGTTTCTGTTTATGTATATTTGTATACTAAGATATTTTAAACCAATAAAAAAATAAAATAAAGTGAAAAAGTTTTAAGATTGAAGCAGATTTTACATTAAACCGCTCATCTTCAAAATCCACTTTCGAATAAAAAATTGTTCCCATAATTTTTTACACATGTTCTTTAAAGCCTTTTTAAGCTATAAAAACCATATGTAGAATTTTTCAACGTCCGAAATTAATTCCCGTGTCAGAGGGAATTAAAGATAGTTGATCCGTTTAATCAAATTTGATTTAAATATCATTTTGTTTAAAATTGGAAATAAAGTTTAATTCCACAAAGTATGATAATCCAATTTAAACAAGGGTTTTTAATAAAGCTGTAAATAAAATCTTCCATAATGTTTTTTATAGGAATCAAGGGTTTTATATAATGGGTTCATTAACCAGTCATTGTTTGAAAGAAAAAAACTAAACTACTAAAGGATATTTTTCTAATTTTAATTTCTGTTCTGAAAAACAAGTAAGATTATTAATACAAGTTCTTGCTAGAGTAAAAACGAGTTTATTAATTTTATACAATAAATCTTAGAACACAAACAAATAAAAACTTTAATTATTTAAATAATAAGTCGATTCAAGTTAAAGTTTAATTAGAAAGGTTTTAGTTATTTTCACTTTCTCACAATTTTTTCCCACTTCTGTTTTGTATAAATCTTTCCTTTTTAAGCAGTTGCATTTATCTTGTTTGTCACACTCAATATTTGATAATAAACATAAAATTTTTTGTTAACCTGAACACAATTTTAGCCATATGGCTAAAGGCCGTGGTATAACAGCGATTAAATCTATAAATAATTTAAGTAAAACAAAAAAGTGTCATAAAGTCTGCCGAAATATGTAATGTAACACGTGTAACGTGAGATAACTCAGTTTCATGGTAGACTGTTTGCTTAAATGTATATAAAACAATTGGCGTATGACTGTCAAATTCTTAAAGAGTAGAAGAGGATAATTATCTGAAATTTATACAATCGCCATTACGATAAAATACTGAACATAATATAATTCAAATTAATGTTTTTAGTCCTGTTTAAGTTCTTTTATTTTAATATCTAAATTCATTTTTGTTTTATATTTTAATTTTCTAAGAATGTAATGTAATGCGTTTTCTGGATCGCTACATCTATCACATTTAGTGTACGTTGCAAACATCAAGTGTTTAACAAATAGTAAAAAAAACAATAAGAGAAATACTTAAATTTAAAATACAATTAAGGAGGATAAGGTCTGCATTATTAGCTGCTTTCTCTGTAAATTCTGAAAATTTAAAATGTTATTAATGAGAGCATTAGGTTTTCTTATCTCTTCAAATAGAAAATATACCTTGGAAAAGTAGATATTTTACTATGTTTTTCGTTCTGCTTTTGCAACATTTGCGGCAATTTAATTCGGTATCAGAATTCTTCCGGCTTCATGTCGCACCCCATTTTCTTGATTTTCAAATAATGTTTCTTTTAATATTCCTTGGTTTAAGGTGGATATCCAGGGATTTAAAAGCATCTAAATCTTTGTCAACACACCTTTGTGTTTTTTTTGTCTGCAACATCAAAACGGCCATATTTAAAGCTTTGAAACCAGTCTCAAGGAGTAAGTGCAGTGATTTTTCTCAAGATTTTTTTATGTAAAAAAAATAATAATAATGAAAAAAAATCAGCAACAATGACAATTTTTTTAAGCTTAATAAAAAACTGCTCCCAAACTTTTTCTAGGATGGTATCAATAATAACAACTACAACCCAGTCATACATGTCATAAATGAATTTATTTTTAGATAAATTAAATTCAAACGCTTAAACGAAAGAAAAGCACCATCTCAAATTGAATATACAATTTAATAAGCTCATTACTTTAATATGAATTTCTCCGAAAAAATATTAATGTCGATATTTTGGTTATAAATTAAACAAAAAAGCCATTAATTATAATGGGGCACATAAAAATTTTTACTTTTACTGATTTGAAATTTATTGTTTATTTGTTTTTTATTGCACATTTTTGTTTTTATTTCATATTTTTTGACGAAGAGTAAATTGTCTATAATTATTTAAAAAGTTACCACCCACATTTGGCGATTTCTCGTCTAACCTAGAGAAATTTAAACAATTTACGTAAAGAGCTACTTTTTGTTTAATGCCTTGTGGGCTTTATCCGATTTATCAAATGGTTAAGATTTTTTAGGCGATTATTACTTTTTCAAATTTATTTAAATAATTGATTCAAAAATAATTTATAATTGGATATAAACGTCATTTTATTTAACAATGGTTAAGGAAAAATTGGAAAAAGAGATCTGCCGATTGTGAGAAAAAAATTTTCCCTTTTTGCTGATCTGCATTTATTTAGCCACGAGATTTCATTAATGCGAGTCTGCGAGTATTTTAATATCAATTTTGGGGTTAATGTTCTTGTTTTTTTTTTCTAATGAATTTTGGTTAAATGAATTTTATCTATGTCATTTATGCGATCTTGAAAATTATTAGCAAAATTTTTTATTTGTTTCTTTGTTTGGGACGAGATTTGCAAACATGTTGCTTTATTTGCACTAATAAAACTAATGGCGCTACAAAATTAAAATTTTAATTGATATTAAACCTAATATTTTTGTGTGAAAATTAGTTTTAAAGTTAATAATTAAAATTAGGCTTAATATACTTAACATAAAAAATATTTTTTTTAATATGAAAAAAATTAAATTCGCTAATTAAGCCATAATGTGAAAATAATAAGAAAAATAGTCGAATAATTTTAAAGAAAGCTGTAGCGTTTCAAAAACTATAATTTATTTGGTTAATATCTAAACACACTACCTTTAAAAAGCAACCATATTATCTGGAAAAATTATTCTAAAATTACGAACTTAAAAGCTATTTGGTTGAACACATTATCATAGAAGAAAAATCATTCTGGTTCGGCTACAGCCTGTCATGCAGGACAGCTTAATTTGTTTTGGAGAGAGCTAAATAATCCCCATATTAGAAAATGAAATTGATTAAATAAGTATTTATTCTGAACTTATTTGAAAATTTACAAAAACGAAAACGAAAATAGACCTTAAAAAAAGTACCACAAAAAGAAAACTATCTAATTTAAGGAAGGACGACGGACCTTTTTCAAAATTAAATTTTTGGCATAATTATTGTTGGTGTTTACAATTTTTCGCAAATGTTTTTTATTTCAATTTGGGGTTACTGCGCAAAAAAAAAAATTTAAAAGTTAATAAATACTTAAAATAACCCTCGCTCTTAAAAGTACTTTTAATAAAAAATAATGTATTTTATTAAGTATAATAATGTATTTTACACAAATATTTTTGCACTTTAGAAAATATAAAAAATTTTGATATTTTCCATTAAAATTGTGGTTGAATTTTTTGTCTAAAACGAAGTGCAACGTAACACAGAATATTAACCACAAATTTGTTGCATGATAAAACAACAATGCACAAAGCTTTAAAGAAAGCTTTAATTGTTGGCATAATATTTTATTTCAAAATGATCGATTATTTTTATTTTATATTAATTAATGTCTTTAAAGGCTTTTGCGTAATAATACTATATAGTGTCCTCTTCATCTTTATTAGTTGTGTTGTAAACATTTTTGTCACTTTGTAACCATAAGCTGTTTTATTTATGAAATTTTGTGGCTTTTGCGTTTTATTCATAACAATTATTTTTAACAGATTTCATATTTTAAACAATATTTAGTGATTTAAGTGGTGATTAGATTTATGAAAATAAAATTAAAAGTAACGGTTGGCTTTTAGGTCTGCAAAAATGAACTAAAATATATTTTTAAAAATCAAAATTTTTCAATAAATTTAGTTGACAAGATAAAATAATTACAGAAATAGTATTTCTTTTAAAAAATATTTAACTGACACATATTTCAATTGCTGTAACTCTTGCTTAGAAACTGTTCCACATAAACATTCGCTTGAACACATGAATAAAATTGTATAGTAAAATCAACAGAGTAAAAGAAAGAAAATTTCATATGAAATATTAAGTAAATAAAATGATGAGGACAAGTTAAACACTTTCTTCTCCTTTTTTTATACAGATTGCAGCCATAAAAACATTTCTTAAATTTAAATTAAACTAAAGAAATAGCAATTTTCTACATTAAAATATTGTTTGTAAATTCATGTCCTATTAAGGATTTTATACTTTATTTATAAATAGAAATTATTAAGACATAAGGAAATTTCTGCTTGAAATGTATTTATTTTATTTTAGAAAAAAATCAAAAAAATAATTTCAATATTTAAAGAAAGTTTTGCAAAGACCATGACACTTAAGGTTAAGAAATATCAAAAGTCGTCAAATTTGCATATAAAAATATTTAGGAGTTTTTTCTATTGCCTTTATGTCGGAGGTATGCCTTCTTATAAATCATCAACTATGGCATAATCAAACCAAGGTATGCCGCCGACCTAAACCCAATAGAAAAAAATCCTAATTATTTTTATGAGCAAATTTACTGATTGTTAATATTTCTTCTAAGTAAAAAAGGTCTATGGTCAATGGCAGTTTTAACCAAAATCAAAAATAGGCACCACATTAAATTTTCCTCCTTTTGTGCCGTTAAGTGTTAAACAGTACTTTAACACAATAAAATTTGACGGTCTGACTTCAAAAAAAATCACATTTTCACACAAATATTATCGTCTAAATTTCTGTGATTGGGACTCGGCCAATCTTATTAATTGTTCGAAAAAAATTAATTTAACCTGTTTGGATAGTATTTTTGATGGGTGTTTTCATCAGTTCCTATTTACACTTCTTGTAATATGCAAAAGCCTGGCAGCTTATAGCTTCCTCAATAAAAATCAGTTGTAAACTTCTAAATCGGCAAAACATGTAATTGTTTGCCCCCTCTGCCACAAGCTATTAGTGGGAACTTCTTTTATTTTTAAACTTTGGATTTTACTATTTAGTGTTTTTCATATGAATTTTTAAATATCAGAAAAAAAATTTTTTTTTTTAAAAAAACGGAACAAAAAAAGCGAATTTCTTTTCAGGACTTTAATGCGTAAAATAGTGAAACTTAAAAAAGTTTATTTTGCGTGACTGTGCTACACATATTGGGGTCAGCCACAAGATAATATTTTGCTTTTAGATGAACTCTACAATTCTACTCTATAATTTTTAGCCATTTACTGTATGTAAACACGAATGTAAAATACGCTCACACACAACAATAATGTTTTTAAATATTTTCTGTAACAACAAATTGTATATTCAGCTTTATATTGTTATCGTTATTACTGTTGACTCCTTTTATGAAAGAATATTTATTTAATAAAATTGTTAAAGATTTTTTTATTGTTCTAATTGTTGTTGTTCTTTACTCATTCATCATATCTTTTCTGAACAAATACACACATCAAGTAATATAAAAATGTTAAATACAAAGTAAAATGCATGTATACTTTTTAATACATACATATATGTACATATGTATCTGAACATGCATGCATAAATAAATATATAGATATAAATTAAATACATGCAATTCAAAGAGAATGTTGTGTAAACAAAAATGGCTGTTTTATATTTACGTGTTTGTGTGTGTGTGTGTGTGTGTGTGTGTGCGTGTGCAAGTACGTATGTGTGTAAATAATCCATTCTTTAGCTAACAACAAAATGGAAATGTATTTTCTTAACTGCTTTTTTTTTACATAAATTGTTTTCTTTTACTTCTGACTCTCTTGTGTTGTAAAGATTTAACTTTGCTTGTGCTTAAATTGGTATTTCTTTATCATTTTATGGCAAGCACGAATTCATACATGTTTGTGCAAATTAAAAATTTACATACATTTACAATGGATATTTAATTTAAAAGCTTTCTAAAAAAGATATTTGAAAATTGTATGTTTTGTGTGAAATTGAAATAAGCAGATGTTAACTTAAAATTGAAAAAAAGAAGCAAAAAGAAAATAAAAACATAAAATGATAAATTATTTAAAGTCTCATGTCATTCACCTGTGAATGGATGAAGTACAGAAACAAGAATTACGCTTCCAAATAAGAAATGAAATGCTTTTATTATACAGCATGATGATTTTTTAAGATGTTCAGAAAGGACGCTTTATTTATTATTATTTTTTTTATTAGAGTTAACAAATATAATGATAAATATTATAATATCTGAAAATCCTAGCATATCATTTGAAAGGCACAATCCCGAAGAAAACATACGATGAATGAAAAATACAGAATTATTCTTTTGGCTTCTTGATGTCAATTTTTTCGTAAATATTAGTTAAAGAAAGAATTTGATAACAACTTCGAAATGAATTATGTTATCAAAAAAATATATTTTGAATTTCCACCTGCTAAACAAAATTATAGCACTACAAAAAAATAATATGCAACTTTTTAAAAAAGACAATTGTAGAAGTATTTAAGATGTAGGGTACTATCTCGGAGCATATAGAAAGTCGCAGTTAACCCATAATATTTTCAATACAATTTACGGTCTGTACTATTTTCTAAACATTTGTGCTTGTGTACATTTTAGTTTGTGCACAATAAATTTTATTTTGTTAAATTTTTATGACCTTTTAAATAAACAAAAACTTACTCTTTTACAGTTTTTTTTACTTTTTCTTGCAGTCAAAAAACCTATTACTCAAAACCTTTAAAAAGTCCAACAGTATATTTGTTTTTTTTTTAATTTTTTTTATTTTTTTTATTTTAAACATAAACTTGTCATAAAAAGTTGTTTTTGTCACAATTACAATAAGAAAATCAAAACAAGTCATTGCAAAATCCAAAGTACATACAACCGATGTTATTTGATATTTTTTACAACAATTCAGTTGCAACAATAGATCGAAAGGATATCATTGTGTTGCAAATAAAAATAAAAACGTAGTAAATTTACTTTTGAGTTTTTGCATTTTTATTTCATTCATTTCAATCAAAACAATAATTGTACAAGGACTCTTGTTATTTTTTATTACAAACTAAAAATAAGAAATAAGAATATTTAAACAATGTTGTGGTTAAAACTCAAAAAGTCATAACAACAACTGTAAAAAAAATAATAACGGTACCAGTTTATTATTACATTTGTTTTACTTCCGTACTTCAGATATGCAAAAATACTTGGGGTTTCTTTCTTGAGGCAGTAGTAATAAAGTTGCCCTTAATTTTCTGGAGCTAATTGCAAGTTTGTTCACAAGTGTTGCACTTAAATCATTTAAAAGAAACTTGTGAATAATAGTAATATGTAACATGAATTAATCCCGCTTCACTCACACTGACGCTAAGAATAGTATGCTAATATCTGAGGCAGCCAAAAATATATGCGGTCGTTTCTTATATTATTCTTGTAATATTTTGTTGATTACAGCTACTTCGTTCAAACAATTTGTTATATTGAATGATGTGACGGTCTTTATTCTATTTTTAAAAGTTCAAAAACTACGTAGGGGAAATCTTTCTCTCTATGTCAAAGCACATGCAAGTTGGGCGTGACAAAGACTGTGTTACTTATCTATAATGTTGTTAATTAGAAAGAAATAAATCAAGCTCTAACTAATTTAGTTACATAATAAATTTCATAAGTTGTATTATTTTATAGAAGCGAAATAACTATTTAAAAACAGAAGATCCAAGATCCGCTGATACAAATTACAAACACATAATATTAAGCGATTTTGTGTTCAACAAATTTCCTAACCTTAATTAAAGAATTGCGCGTACCTGGAATTACTTACGTCTTGAGTTTCGGATTTTTTCCACGTCTAACAACGTTTTTCGCTTAAAGATTATGAGATATTTGTCATGTTATACATGATAACCATTAAGTGTGTAATAACTAATGAGTGCGTTGTTGCACTGCATACGTTCATAAGTATATTTGTTCAATATATTTGTCTTTAAGAAGAACAACTTTGTTTGACCGTAAATTTGATTTACTGCTAAGAGGGACTACATTTCCTTTCTTTTCATTTTGCTGTTACTATTCTTGCTTTGTATATTTGGGCTGGGGAGCTAATTTTGGTAAATATGTGTTTTGTAATTTGGTTTATACAAAATTAGATATAAGGACATAGGAATTTCTTACTTTGTAATACATATTATATTTTGGCCTTGAAGGCTTTGTATTACTAAACTAAATCAATAAATAAATAAATAATTCCTGTTCAATTCTAATAAAAGACATAAATAAACTGAATGTATAAAACGAAAGTCCTTCAGGTTTTTTTTCTCGATTTTTTACCATCATAACTTTGAAGCATAATAATAAAAAATTCTGGCAAAAAAAACCAACTTCAAAACAGATTTCATCTGTCTATCTAGAACGGTTCAAGAGTATTGCCACATACATTAGATTAAATTAACTATTGGTACACCCTTATATTCCATCTTTAGACTTTATACTTGTTCAACTGTTCAATACTTTGGCATTATACATCAATTACAGCAACTAAAGGGGTTCTTTATAAATTTCAACCGTCTGTCTACAACTGCTAAAACGTATGGCCATATACATCGAATTAAAGGAACACCCTTTAATTTATAATTTTCAGTATTAAAACTTGTTACTATAACGACATTCTGTCCAATTTAAAGCGTTTGTCTATAACGGTTCAAAAGATAGGACCATATAAGGGGCGCCCTTTAATTTTTAGATTCATTTTAGTATTAGTTTTTGCTACTGGGAGCTATAGTAATACGCAGTCATTTTAAAAAATATGTATGTTGTACGGGAATACCCTTTAATTTTTTAAGATTACTAACTGTTTTAAAACGGGTCCAAAAATTACAAAAAATTTTCAAAATCAGTTCAGAAATGACTGAGTTCTGCAAGTTCAAACATAAAAAAGCAAAGCGAATTGATAACCTTATTTTTTTTTAAGTCGGTTAAAAATAAAGAAGATCAGCACTTTAAATCATTTAACTTCCATCCCTATTTGAAAAGTTTTATAAATAAGTCTGTTTATATTTTCTTAAATGGCAACTTGCATGACATGAGCAGTTCAAGTTGGATTATTTTGATGATTGCCGTCGTCATGCAAACATGTAATTCTGGTACAAATATAAACCTAAACATTTTAACAAAACATCCATAAATAAACTTAAATATCTGCCCATTTACTTGCAAATGAAGAAATTTATGTTTTACAGTGATTTGTAGAAAATGATAGTGTGTGTCAGTTCTGCACATTCACATATTTCTTGTTTGCATGTTTTAACTTTTTCTATGCACAAATATTAGAGAAGGATTCAATCTAGAATTTAAAGAACGAAAAAAAGTTTTATTGTACAATATTATTGAAAATATTTGAATTGAAGGGTCAAATTATAATCTGTTAAAAGTACAACTTTGTCAAAAAAAATTATGTTAAAAAATTTGTACCGTAAAATGTAGTCTTTCAAGTTGCTAATCGAAAATTATTTAATTCATGCCAAACGTTACGCTGGTATTAATTTGGATCCTAAAATCGGACTAGAGGCTTACAACCGTTTTTAGATTTTGCATTAAATTAATCAAAACGTTTCCTCCCATTTTGAAAAGTTTAACTACGACAGTGTTCGGTTTACATATAAATTAAGGAAATTGTTATTAGTGTTGTTGCTGTTGTGATGGTGTATATATCCGTATATAATTTTAGTATAAATGTTTCCCTGTAATGCAATGCAGATGAAAAGTTAATTTTAATAAAGATAAATTTGCTAAGTAAATAAATTTAAAACTTGGAAATTATTAAATATTTGTTAAATAATTTAAAATTATTCAATAAATATTCATGTTTGTACATATTTTTAAACAGGTTTGCAAATTATTCTCATATGGCATTAGAAAATTTATTAAATAATTTACACCAATAATTACGAAATCTGTATTTGATTGGAGAAAGCAATCATTGAAATTTGTATTATAAAGCTACATGAGCTTTTAGTTAAAAGCTTTATACAGTAACCTTTAAGAAGTACTCAACAAAATGCCTTTGAAGAAAAGTACTTGCAAATACCTTTTTAAAAAGGACATTTAAGAAAGCACATTTTACAATTTTTAATTAAATTTAAAAATATATTTTATTAAGACAGAGAAGAGGGAATATTTCAATAATTTTAATTGCATTATTTGCCATGTACAGCAGTATTTTGATGTTCTCTTTCAACAGTTCAAATATTTAGAAAGCAAACAGTGCTTCAAAGGTTTCTTGCAATATAAGTACTTTTAAAAATATATTTCTAAGAACATAATCATATTAAAAGTATCTTTCAAAACTACCTTTAGAAATACTTAAATGTTTTAAGAAAGTAATTTCGAAGGAAAGAAAGTTATTAAAGAAAGTTTCAGATTGAGGGGTTTTTTCCCCAAAATGGGGAGTTTTGCTTAGAAATGGGGTTAGAGAATTTTTTGGAGAAGCTTTAAATGTTTTAGGGATTTTTTGCGGTCTTACATTTTTTACATTATTTTTATTGCAAATTCATATAACTCCAATTATTATAAGTTCTCTTATCTACAAGACTTTCAATATGGCAACAAAACCATTGCTTGAGATAAAAATGTATAAACATTTTGTAATAAATGTGACTTATTTTTACATATTTCTACCAGCTGGTTCCTATGTTCCTTAATTTCAAAACAATTATTTAAAAGGAGCAAAAGAAAACCTAAGAACAGCAATTGCATTTATGAATTTTTTCAAACAATATCAACGAGTAAATGTCATTCTCTAGCATTTTATTAATCAAAATTTTTGTCTGCCTTTAATGCAATGACGCTATTTTCCACTCCAATAAAATAAAAATATAAAACTTATTTTCTTAAGGAAACAAAGAGTGGTTTGTGTAATAAAATGTGCCAGTTCTTCGTAACAGACCAAACCAAACAAACATAAGTTGCACAATATGCAAATGCTACTCTTGTCTGCTTTCATTGACTTGTAACTTTAACCAGCGACCGGAAATATAAAATATATTGTATTGCTATGACGCCAAACAATAATAAACAAATGTCTATAAAAAAAGCATTTAATAGTATTTGCTTTTCAATAAAAGAGGACACAAGGCATTATAAAAGGATATCAAGTGTTAAGGGCAAAATATTGGTCTTGCAAAAGAAATCTAACAAAGTAATTTTGTTGAGCTTTGGTTGGGCTTAACAAAAATTTAAACTTTAATACTCTGATACTCTAATAAAAATGGAATATTAGTAACATTAAAGAACAAATTTAAGCTGTTATTTCTCATGGTACAACTTATATAAGTAGATTATATCAAAAATAAATCTCAATAAATTTCTGTATAATTTTTTCCTACTCTTAACTTTATCCGTTTCCCAAACATTTTTAAAAGATTTAAATATTTGGAACGCATATTTAATATACGCAAATTTTATTTTTATTTTCTGAACTTTTTATGTTTTTTTGCAATAAAATTTTCAAACGTTCTTGTTTGTGAAATAAATAAATATTTCCTTAAAAATTCAATAGTAATATTCAAGACGTAATTTGATTATGATCAAAACTCTCTCCTACCGTAATCAACAAGCAGACAGTCCTTATCGAAAGGTATAACAAAAGCAATCAAAAATTAATTTTAATTTCATTTATTTGCAGAAAAGTTCTTTAATAATTTTTAAATAAAGTGTTAAAAAATTAAATAGAAAATTGAAAATTAAATATCGAGTTTCTTTACATAAAAATTATGAATAATTAAAATAAACTTTGAATATCCCGAAAGTAGTATTTTTTATATTTATTTCTTATGCAACGCCTGTAAGTATGTGATGTTTTAAATACTTTTGTTTATGCACCATTTCCATTAATCTTACGGTGTTTTTAAAACAGTCTGAAATTATTAAGCAAGACATATATTTACATATAACCCGATTCTTAATTTGTTTCTTATATTTAAATTTTTGGTCATATGTGGCATCTATAATATTTCGTTTGAACCTTAAAAAGGGCAAGAACAACAACTAAGTGAAACAAATATATTTTTACCGCTTAAATAAAAGTTATTTTCTTTAAGAATGATTTTCTTTTTATCAATTATCTTTTGGTTTAAGAAATATATCTAGTATGTTATTCTTAACGCAACAAAAAGGAACTTGGTCCCTAAATTTCAGTGCTTATGAAATTTACATCTTTTTTATAGTATTTCCGATAAAGACATTTGATTTTCTGCATCATTTTTTTTGCAAAATGGCTAAGTAGCATAATAATAATAAAAATAAATAAGCTCAAATATATTTTCATAAATATTTGGAGTATAAAAATATTGCAGTAATAAAAATACAGCACTTTGTATAATTTTATGGTATTTGAGATAAAATTTATACAATATCCTCGTTGCAATAAAAAAAAACAAATATAATTTTATGAAAAAAACCAGGAAGACCTTTCGTCAATACAGTTCATCAATAATTTTAAATGGGATTTCTGTGAAAATAAACTACTAAATAAGGTTTCTGAAAGGAACATACAAATGTATTTTTAGTATTTTAATAATACGTCTAAATCGTATAAATAATGAGGGTATTTTCGAAAACCATTTTGAAATTGATGCCTATTTACATTTCTTGAAAGAAGTTATAGTTTTAAAAAAATTGCCTTAAATTGTTTCAATCTACGTCAAATAAAAAAAGTAATAAATTAAATCTATTTTAGCAAACAATAGTAATAACTGTTAAATATTCTAGATTTTCATTTTGATAACATTTTACTCTATTCGAAAGACACTGTTTATTTAAAATTCAAGCACAATAAGAATTACTTCTTTAAAAAAAATTTTTACAAGACTCAAAAATAATCCCGTCTTTTATTTATTTAAAAATTTCCAATTCAAATTTAATTTTTTTTTTCATACTTTTACTTCAATTTATTGTCTAGTATTTGTCATGTCATTATCTTGAAAAAATATTAAATTAAAATACTACAACCAAGTATTAAATAACCTGTCCGTTTCAACCTACAAACCTAATTTAAGCTCTCAGAACAAAAAATAAAAATAACAATACAATGAAAGAAAGGAAAGCTATGGAAAAATAGCAAAAAGTTAAGAATACACACGCTGGCGTCAGAGAATATCGTTGTTGTTATTGCTGTAAAGGATGTTGAGAAAAAAAAACAAAGACAACAAAAGTTTTTGCTGATGAGTGATTCTGACTATAAAATTTAAATAAACGATTAAAATGCCATTTATTTACACAAGTAACTTTGAAGGCCACCAACAAAAATAAAGTAAGCTGGTGTTCTTTGCTAAAGGGGGTTAAGAAGGAACATTTTTTCTTGACTTAAATTTCTGTAATTTTTAATAAAAGCTGTCTATTATGCATGCTTCAAAATCCTATTCATTTTATTTTTTTTTTATTAATTTTTGCTTTACCAAGCAATATTATTAAACAGGACACTTATTAATAAAAACACGATTTACCTAGAAAAGATAATTTGCTAAAAAATTTAATTAAGGGAAACCATAGAAAAAATCACTGTTTAGAGAAATATTAAAGAGTAAATCCATGTAAAATTTTTAACCTCTGCTAAAACACATCAGAAATAAGGAATTTAAGTTCCTATGAAATTTTCATTCCCCTCGAAGTGAAAAATTGGTTCATGGATTTCCCATAAAATATTTGTTCGTCACAGTGCACATTGAATGTAATTAAGAAGAATAAGCTCAGTGTAAATTGTTAAGTTGTTAAATTTTTAGATACAACAAAAAAACAATTTTATTATAAAAATAATATAATCTCTTGAAGTTACTCAATGCTTCACTACTGACCCTTTTCAATAAATAAATTTTGTATTCGATTTTTCATTTAATATCATTTTTAATAAAAAAATCTTTATAAATTTACAATCAATAGATCTCATTTTTTTTTTGCTTCTGGTCCAGCAAATGTCAACCTGCATTGCAGTAACTGATCTTGAATTTAAAAAAATGTATTATTAACGTAAAAATTCTGATTAAAATAGATAAAAACTTGCATAATTTATGCAGTTCCTTAGCAAAATTTAGGTGAACAAATCCGAGGATTAAGTAAAAAAATTTGAGGGAAAAATCAGTAACGATAAGGGAAATTTTTGTTTACGTAAAAAATTATTCACCTGAACTATTCACGATTGCAATCTGGAGAAAAGGTAATACATTTCGAGAGAAAAGATTTTCATGATTGGAGTGATTGTCGTTAATTTTTATCAAATTCCATTTCGATACCATAACCGTTTAACTCGTTCGCATGTCCGTGTTAAATTTATAAGGAATTTCGCAGATAACTTGTAGTTCCTTCTAGCATTTCGAGCTTCTAGGTATATTTTCCAAAACATATAAAGTCCACATTTATTTAATCACTTCAAAATTTGCGTACAATAAGAGATAAAAATAGGAAGTTCCTATAAATTCATCACATTCTCATCATGTTGTTAAAGTGTTGTTTTTTATTCCTTTAAATGTTGAAAATTTGCAAGAAAAAAATTAAAAATTGTTATTAATAAATTCTATAAAATAAGGCAACATCCAAAAGAAATTAAACTTCAGAAGAAATCTGCATTATATTGTACATTTTGGCTGAATCATTTTCATATTTTATTGACACAAATGATGTTGAAAGGCAAAATTGTTCAACACTTTAACGAAGGTTGTAGGTGAGATTCATCAAGGTGGAATAAAGCACTCTCATTTGTTTTCCCCTAAAGCAGAATGTTGTTTTTTTTTCTACTTTAATTACATAATAAGTAACGGAAAGAAAGAAGAAGAATTTTATTATTTCTTTACCCTTATCACTGAGGTTATTATAATTTATTCGTTGGAAGTTCTTCGCTTCAGCCCTCAGTTGTTAAGTCTGGATGACAAGTCGCTAATTTATTGTAACGAAAATGGAATAGAAAGAATTAGCAGCTCTGGCAGCAAGTTACTTTAAGATACAAAATAATAAATGGAATAAAGGTTATTTAACTCTTAAGGTTAAATTTCTCGCTTTCTAAGCATGACGACAAAATTTTTATTGACATTTATTATGCCTGATTGTATAAGTTTACAAGTATAAAAAAATACGATAGTATTGTAATTTAAGTAATTAAGTTTTATTCAACTAATCGATTTCATATTTAAATCAGTTAATCGAACAAATATTTAGACATGATTAAAATTAAATTGGCCAAGGTTATGTTAATAAAATAAGTCAATTGTTAAAATGTTAACTGCATTAATCCTCTCAAAACTAAACCGCAAAAAAATTAAGAAGGAAGCTATTTTGAATAAAATATTTCAGTTTTTTAAGAAATTAATTAATATTAGCAACATAAAATAATACTAATAAATTGATCTAATAATTTTTGCTAAGTATTTAATTTTAAGGTAATCGAAAACCTGTTTGAAATTTAAATCGAATTAATTTTTTTAATTTTTTTTTTCTTAATCAGGATTTGAACCATCGATCTTATAAATTAATGAAAGTTGACTTATTTTCGGCTTTTTGATTCATTTTTAATTTAATTCCTCAACATTTTTAGAAAGAAAGATCAGCATTTTCCGGACCGCATAATCCTTCATCAACTTGACATTAAAATTTAATTGACATTAATATTTAACCAACTAATCTTAAAGTCAATTTGGTGAGATGAAGTCCACAAACAACTTGAAGCACATCTTTGTTGTTCTCTTTGTGACTCGTCTGGTACATTTGTTGTTGCCTTTGTACTAACCTTCGGTATAGCCACGAAATGCAACTTTTTATTTTTAATTATTCATACTTGTTTGCTCACAACATTATAGATGCTGTTTTAGTATCATATTGACTGTTATGAGTTAAGTATGAATGTAAACACGAGGTGCCTAGCCTTTGTTTTAATTTTTTCCCATTCAGGATTTGAACCATCAAAAATTTTTCTTAAAAATGCACTAAAAAGCCGAAAATAAGTCAATTTTCATTAATTTTAATCGAATTAAATAAAGCGTCTTCCAGCTGATGACTTTTCTCGTTATAATAAGTCTGTTTCTCTACTTTATGGGTAAAGTTTGTGAAAATGGGAGCAGCAATGTTTTCTCGCACAAAGAGACAAAACTTTATAAAAAAAAGTACGGAAACACAAAATCTAAGTTTTATACAAAAAACAAAAACTCAAAGTATTTTAATTGTTTTAATAATAAAAATTAATGTCAATAAATCAACAAAAATAAGTAATAATTTATTTTGTATTTTACTTGTGTTTTAAAGCTCTTGAACAAATTTAAATAAATTACACAAAGAAAAAGTTTGAGCTGTTTCGTGCAAGAAGAAGAAATTAATTTTATTAAAGCCGCTCTCATTCTCCCAATTTTGAAGTAAGAAAACAATTTTCACGCAAATGAGGACCCCCATGGGATCTTAAAGTAGAGTAAAGAAACGGCCTTATTTTAATTCGTTTTATAATAACTCGTTTCATAATAAACTTGTTTTCCATCTTAACGAAAGGAACAAAATTTTATCACGACAGCAAACACTTTAAAACGCTGCTATCCTAATGGTTTACTTGTTTTTTGACCTTTTTTAATAATTTTTTTGTTATCACTTTTTTAAAAGATTCTCTTCATTTTTTTTTTTTAATCTAAATACGATTTAATAAATTAAAATCCAAAATATTTCCTTGCAACTTTTAAAATAATTTTTTTATCTAATATCACATGCAAAATTTTAGAGGAAGAGTAATCGGAAAGTTTGAAAAGAAATATGAATCCTTTTTATTGTTAATCTTTAAAAGAGTTTATAACTGCCAAATATTAAAAGTTTTTTAGTTTCTAAACTTGTTTATTGATGGCTTGTGTACGTGTATATTTCGATGTTAACAAATGAGTTATAGTTTTCTTACTACATAATAGACAAAACTTTCTATAGGAATTATTTGTGACATGTTTTCTAACTCATGTCAGCCAAATACATGTGACTCCATTGTCGTATGAGTAAACAGTTTATTAACTTATTCTTTAGATAATATTTCTTGATTAAAGATAAATTAAATATATATATTAAGATAATTATAATGTTAAATTATTTAATTTAACCTACAATAAATATCTTTTATATTTTTCATATTCCTACAGTTTTTCAATGATGCTGTTATTAATTAACTCGATTTATGAGAATATATTAAAATGCGAAAAAACAAGCAATTATTAATTCATACTGGCATGTTCTGCATTCCACATCAAATTTTCACTTTGTATTTTCCAAAGCGTTAATGCTACAAAATATATATTTTTTTTTTCGTTTGTTTAAAAAATACAAAGTAAAAATTTTGTGTGGAATTCAGAACATGCCTGATAAATTTTCCTGCATTTTGCCCACAAAGAAACGTATGCTGTTATCGGCATTCATCTACATGAGAATGCTCAATAAAATTGTCTCTAAAAATTGATACACTTTAAGCCACGATTATTACATAAGCGAGACAAAAGCGATGACTTGAAATAAAAAAATTGCTTAGTGTTTTTTAGTAAAGATGACGCAATGATGAAATGGCATAAGTTAGATTTAAGTTTCCAAATTATATCCAATAATTTCAATTACCAAAATCTCATGCAGATAAATCGATATATTTTGCAGCGTTTACTGCGACTGCAAAATTCCACCCAAAAAAATTTTACCAGCAGTAGCGTCAAATTGTCAACGTTTTACACTTCCCCAAGGAGTTGCCATTCCCTTAACTCATTTATGCAGAAAAGTGATTTTTTATTAAATATTATAGTCTACAACCAGATCGTTCAATTCAAATAACTTTGATAATTATTGATTTCATGTACACGCAGAAATTTTTATATTGAAGATCTTAAAGTTCAAAACCTTGAAATATGCAAAAATTGTGCCTTTACCGCAAACTAAATATGAGTTTAAACCAATAGCTATACTTTGTTACTTGTCAAAAGTCCGATAAGCAATCAGGCTTCCGTAAAGATCATAGTTGTGTTTTTGCGCTTTTTGACGTACACGAAAATATAAGACGCAAGTTGGATGAATGTAAATTAAACTTAAAAGCATTTGACGCAGTCGACCGTAAGTTGCTTACCATGAAGCTTACCAATTTTTAATTTAATTTCTCAAAAACTTTAACATAGATTTTATCATCTTATCTCTCAAATCGTATGCAATTTGTCCATTCCAAAAACGTTCAATCTTGTAACTTGTCTATATCTAGAGGTGTACCTCAAGGGTCAATCCTTGAACCACTCCTTTTTGCTTTTTACGTAAATGATTTGCCTGATCAACTTTTTTACTACAGGATTCATACGAGTATGTACGCAGATAATGGTCAGGTATACTTAAGTACTCCAATACAATCTGTCACTAATAATAATGAGCGATTTTATGATGAATTGGACAGAAATACTGGTGGATCACTGCTTGATAATTCAAAGTGCTTTATAATTCAAAAAACAACACTCGATTCTAGTATCGATATTGAAATTTGAATGAACGGAGAAAAAATCAACATAGTGAGTGCTGCCAAAAATCTTGGGGTGATTTTCAACAATAGCCCCACTTGGACAAATCATATTAACACATTCTTAGAGCAAACTTACATAAAGTTAAGATGACTTTTGATCGACACAGCATTATTAATGTACGTTATGTTGAAGAATATTGTAAGATATGTATACGGCCTGAAAAAATATGACCATGTCATTTGTCTTCCAGGCTATATGGAATTTATTTCATAGCCATCTGATTGTTTGCGTGCTATAGCTTTTACATCAAAATATTTCTCTGAAAATCTCGGTATCTTAGGCTTGCCAGATCACTTATAGGTAAAAAGATTATAATTCATTATTTAAATTATACATGGGAGTAATTAATTAGATGGACTAATTAATTGACGATTTCATTGGCAGTGAATGATAAATAATGCTAGCATTATCATTATTTTTACTAATATTAATACTTTCTAATGAAAAGGTTTCATTGGTTATTAGTTAAAAAAGAAATCATTACCATTTTCAAATGATTAAATGAAGATGTTCCTTGTTTTTGTACACTAAATATACATCTTAAATCATAGTAGAGCAATATTTTAAAATAACATTTAGATCAGAAGAATTTGGTAAAATATTTATGTTTTAAGTTTCTCAGGAACAATGAATTGTGGTTTTAGGTGACTTTAGATATCACACATAAAGTTTTACACCTGGCTCAGTTAAAAATGATAAATTGTTAAAAGTTTCAAATACAGATATATGTACAAGAGTGTTAAAATTTAATTTTTTCATGTATAGTTTTTTTAAGTTTCTACGATCAAAAATTTGTATTTCATAGAAACAATTATTTTTGATTCAATTGTAATTAGTAATGAAACGATTTCATTGAAATTTCATTGCCATTATTAAAAACAATTATAATTAAAATAAATACATTAGCATTAAATAGTAATTAATTTTTTTTCATTGTCATTACTTCAAACAATGCTAATGAAATTTCAATGGTAATGAAGTATGATTTAAATGTATAACAATTTTTATAAAAACTAAATGCTTGAATTATATAAAGAAATACAAAAGCATTTTTACATGAACTTACTAAACCATGTCGGTCCCTGAAGTAACAAAAAACAAAACAGTGTTATAAAATACGTTAATTCAAACTTATGCGTGAGTAAACACACACAAGTGTTTGAGAGCTATTAGCCAACAAGAAAATTAAGGTTGATTACAACAATACAATTTGTAATGCAAATTTTTTTAGTTTTATTCAAAAATATTTAATAACGTGTGTTTGCGTACCCAGATGTGCGTGTGCGTTGACATGTTATTAAAAAAAATATGTAAAAAAGAAATGACGGATATAACGTGACATATGACTGTCATTTAATATTAAAAAAAACCCTCCGACATTAAACACAACCCAAAAGCAGGGCATCTGGGATTTAAATTAAGTAAACGAAAATAATTGAGGCTGCTATTACACTTGTTTATATAAATTTAACATTAAATTTTTGTAGAAGGGAATTGTTTTATTTAAATTTATTTCATTTTATCTTTTGGAAGTCACAAAATAATATCTAATTTATTTAGAATTTTTTTGAAGTGAAATTTGTATTTAAGTTTTGAAATTGGCAAAAATTAAGAAACTGTAAAATTAATGAACTTCGTTCGACAAAACCTTATAATTTCGTACTGCTTTTTGTTTTGATTCTTGAAAAAAAAGAAATCGATTAAACAATTTCCTTTGAAATATTCCAGTAGAAATTTTTACTTTAAAATGAAACTTCTGACAAAATTTTTTTTTTCCAAATAACCTTGATTAAACTTGGATTTTCTTAAATTGTATTTGTGTGAACATGTTCCTGAAGGTCATTGACGCATACAGTTTATTCAACCAAAAAAAGTTCATATGTTCGAATATTTTATAAGTTTTTTGACTACCAATTTGAAATGATTTTTAACTAAAAATAACAACATATTTATGATATAAATTCAAAACAACAAAAAATGTTTTTGTTTTCTGCAATCAGAACCAACTACAACATATAAAAATCAATGAACTTCTTCTTGTTCTACAAGATGCTGACCCCTGCGCTTAAGAAACAAACAGCTTTATTAACAGTTACCATAACGTCGCTGCTTGCAAATTTCCAAATATTTAAGAGATTTTGCAAAAAGAAAAAATTAAGCAATGACGCATCAGTACTGGCAGTTTAAAAAATATAAAAAGTTGCTTCTTTAAAGATAATTTATTGATTTTGCATTGCACGCAAGAAAAATTAAAGTTTCTTTAAAATATTCCAAGCACTTGCTGGCACGAGCTCTTGGCAAAAAACTTTAATGAACGCAGATAAACAAAAAGATTAAGGGGAAAAAAATAGCATAAAAAACAAAACTTAAAATGATGCAATAAAAATCTTACGAGTCTTATAAACATTTTTCGTACACAATGGCATCATCAAGCTCAATTGTTTACGAGCTATCAAACTCACTTCTATTTCAGAGTGTTCTTAAGGTGGTTTATGGCCAATTTATGATCTATGGTATTTATGGTATGAAACACAATTTCATACACAAACTGTAATAAAATTTATACGAAAGTATCTTTATTTATATTTTTATGAAGACATTATAAATATTACATCTGCTATAGAAGCAAACATATCCTCTTCACCCCAGTGCTTTGCTAAGAGATTTAATCTCATATACCACGTTTCTTAGTGAAATTCACAACAATTATAAGACAAATACGAGTTGTTGAACACAAGCAAATAACATAGAATATTTCATATCGCTATTGAAATATTAATTAAAAACTTTTCATGCTTAATCTTGCGTTGACATTGCGGAATTATTCATGAAGCGTATTTGAAAGGGGGCTGTAGTTTTATAGAGCCGTAAAAAAATTTTAATTTAAAGCGAAACTGTTTTTTTTTTTTAATATTTTCTCTAGAGTATGAGTAATAAAAATTTAAAAACAAACATTAATCATACGACGAGTGGTAATTTCATTGCCAGAATTTTCGTTGCAGCTTTAAAAAATTGTTTAAACGGAATTAATGTTTTTCCAGTTCTTAATATCTCTTTAAATTGAATTCTGATTAAGTTGAAATTAAAAAGTAAATAAAATAAATGTGGTTTTAAGAAAACTTACTTGTTACTGAGTTTATGGCTGGAAACATTAAAAAATTATTAAGCAGTTACGAAATTTGAAAACTATTTTTAATGGGCAGTTTTCATTTGATTTATTTATTTTTTTACTTTTTTGTTGTCAAAGTTTTAAGGATATATTTTCTTTATACATCTATTTAAATTGGTTTTAAATAATTTTTATATTAAATTCTCTTAACGATGTTATATGATGAACTCCTTTTTAACTTATAAAATCTTTAGTTATACTAAAACACCTTCAAGGCCAATAAAAGGGTATTTATTATTATTCATTAAAATCATTTTTGATACAAGGGTTGTGTTTTTGGTGGTTGATTAAGAAACTTGCTCGGATCTTAAACTCTGAAAAGTTTATTATATTTGAATTGCACCATCTTTATACGCCAAATTTATATTCAATAAATAAATCTTTAATTTATTTTTGTCTCGAGCGGCCTTTTCATTTTAAATGTTGGGTATTTTTTTTTTTTTAGCTTGCCAAATAAGTTAATTTTTTTCGCTAAGTATACAGTGTTATCAGTAAAAATTCCAGAAATTGCGAATTACAGTACCAGAGCTGTTAAGAACTACAATTTTTTTTTTTTTTTTTTTTTTTTAACCTTGTTTTTACCAAACTTTTGGATTTTTACTTCGTATCGCCTTTTGAAAACATGGTCCAAACTTTTGCGAAAGCTTTATCAATCTATTTTTATTAAATAATTTGAATATGATTTTCTTATTAAAATAAAACTGACTTTTGCAATTGACTAATTTAAAATATTTATTCTTCTTATGTTTGATATAAAATCTACAGTTTTTTATTTTTGAAACGATTTAATAATTAAATTTTACACAGATTGTGTTTATTAATTTAACAATTTCTCATGACAACTTTTGTTAAAAATTGTATTTTTTTATTGTCTGAAAGGCATTTTGACACTTTAGCATCATGAATAATTATTTTCCATATCAATCAATGTCATCAAATCTAAAATTGCTGCAGGATCGAAATGGAAGCAAGTAAAATAATAAAAAAAAATCACACTAAAACATTTATACAAGCATTTCTAAACCATTTTTCAAAAAGTTAAATAATGGAATAATTGTCCCCGGACATTTTAAACTGAAATGTGACACATAGAAGAATTCAAGCAAAAAAAAACTATAATTAATTTTAAAGTTATTAAATTTTAAACTCTTGTTTTACACCAAATAAATAACAGTTTTATTTCTAAAGCGTTTTATTTTTTATAATCTATTCGTACATAAAAAACATATTTCATTTTTCTTTTGTGAACAGAAAACTTCTCTTTGGTTAAAAAGAAAAATGAAGCTTATTTGTTACACAAGACCAAACTAAACATGACATGAGTTCAACTGAAAAGATTTTTTTCTGCATTCAAAAGTTTGCCACCAATACTCCTGCATGTTAAACTAAACACAAAAACTATTTTATAACACGAATTTATTTACCTGTTTAAAAAAACATAGAGATATAGATGTGGTTTCATTCGAGGGTTAGTCATGATATATAAGCATTAAATGAAGAGTATTTTAAATAATGTGAATTTTTTAAATAAAATCTTCAAACCACATTATGCTGCCTCATATTGTTTTCTTGTTTCCACAAATGATTGGATGAGACAAATTTTTTTAGTTTTGAAAAATGCCAAAAATTAGTTCACCAACCACTTTTAAAATGTAATTAACGCAAATTAACTTCTCTAAGTTCGCCTAATTAATGCAAAATATATAAATAAAATTAGCTACTCAGATTCAGTGATTCTAATTTTACAAACAAATTGCGCACAAACAAAATATTGTTAAGTTGATCTTAACGTTTTATTACAGTTGGGACTAAGTACAATCATGTGATTAATTTTAAAACTTATTTAGAATCTTAACGTCGCGATGCAATAAATTTCTTTTCTTATAAATAACAGTGTAAAACACACAGATAATAAATTAATAAAGTGGAATAAGAGAAGGTCACTTTTTAGGGCGTAAATAGAGTTATCTACGTAAATAGAGTTATCTACGCTTATTACATAAAATGATAAAAGATATAGTTTTAAAATATTTTTTGTAATTGTTGGGCCAATAAATTTAAAAAAACTATATTTAAAAGATAGTTAGGTTCATCAAGTGCGAGTTAACTTATCGGCGAGAGTTCTATTCCATGTTTAAGCAACCTTTTTATTTTTAATTTAATGTTTTTATTATTGGCCGTTTAAAATTAAAATTGTCTGTCAATAACAGTGTATAACATAAAAAACTTGAAGTTAAAGTCATGTCTTCTATGGGACCTAATTTAATTTTTAATTTTTATTTATTTATTTATTTTTATTTTTTTATTTGATTTTATCAATAACCGAAAAGTCTATTTAGTCCAAATTAATTACATAGCTTTACATTACTAAATTAATTGTTTTATTCGATCTTATAATACGCACAAATCCTATAAAAATTCCGCTCTCTCATGCTATTTTGCACAATTAACACAACGTTTCGATCGATAAATGACAGCAATAGCCACTTAATAATTCCATACAACTGATTTTCTATATGATCATTCAAAGGTTCATTAAGACATTTTTTACTTCTAGAAATTAATAGAATTATGATGAGAAGAGGTAACTGTGTTCCATAATCTGCAAACTTTCATTAAATATGATTTATACATAAAAATGAATGCGAGAATGTAAAAAATTTAGATGTAACACCTTGCAAAATTTTATAATCTTGAAAACAAAAATAAAAGCATACGTTGCTTAACAAAGTCATCAAAACTTATACTAAGAACGCCAAAAGCATAAGAAGTTATCAAAGTTTTAAAAGTTCTTATTTGTATTCTTGTTTTAATAGTGGATTTGAAATCTATAAGTTTCAAATGTCTCCAATTTGTGGTATAAAATATTATTATTATTGAGGGAAAACTTTTAATTTTTATTGTTACGTTTTTATACTGTATTTTAAAGAGGATATAGTCCTTACTGTAAATAAAACGTGGAAACAACGTTCCTATTAGAGACTCCGTAATAATACAAGGGCCTTATTCTGTTTTCGATACGAAATAAAAGACGTTTAAAACACAATGCATAAAAATTCAAAGAAGTTTTTTTCCGAATCAAAATACAGAATAAGCCTGTCATACTGTCAAAACGCAAAACGATATATTGTCCATCAACGTAGAGTCACAATGTTCCATGGATATTAAAGGTATATTTTATTGTATTCTATGTAAGAAAGATGTTACGTTTTTGTAAACCGGCTTGTAGAAAATCGTTGGTTAGCAAAGCTGTTGATATTTTAAGTGCGGACATTATGACACTTTAATAAGCGACACTATGTCCATACTAAAAACGACACAGTATACATTAACATTAAGAAGTTTTTCAAAGCGGCATAATGTCCACTTTTGATTGCGAAATAAAGTCGGGACAGACATTGTAGCGTTACGGTTTTACCCTTCGAGTACGAAAGCCAGCAAATATCATGATAATGGTCAGCTTAATGCAATGTACCAAGAGTAAAAAAACTTAATCAGGAAAGAAACAAAGAGTCTGCCTAAAAAAGGATGCACTCCTCGTATCATTTTATTGCTTTTTAAAAGGGTACTTTTTGCAACAACTACTTTTAAAAATGGTGCTATTTTATTTCACACATGAACAAATTTTCCTTATAAACTCAGAGTGTCTATTGTCACTCATACTAAAACACGTTCGCTTGCCTACAGGATACATATGCATATACTTTTTTATACGTTGTACCTTTCCTTGTGTCAAAAACATTATGATAAACTAAATCGTATACCTCATTTTATGGGAAACATTGTAAAGAAAAAATTAAACAAAAAATCATAAATAAATTTTTAAAGTGCTGTATAAGGAAATGTTGCTGTTAATAGTCCTGTGCTGTATAATCAGATTTCATAATATGCTTGAGTATTTCCTTTTAAAATATTGGGTGTTTTCACAACATTTTTCTAGAAGCATAACAATATGTCTTGTCGAAGGAAAATTTCGAAAAAGCCCCTTTAAAAATGTCTTTTTTTATTAGGACCAGCACTCAGGGGATGACCCCTACTTATGCAATGCATTGTGCCAGAACTAGGAAATTAATCTGTGGGAAGGAGGATAGAGGGAGTAGTGCTTGTGGACATTTGATTTGAATCTTTGCACATTGAAACTGGCAGGAAACACCTCTGCGGGGAGTTTATTCCACATGCGAACAGTTCGGCTAAAAAACGAATTCTCTCTGTAATGTGTAGTGCGATTCACTGGCCAATCGACCACAAATGAATACGCTCTTGATGCAGAGCGCGTTGCGCGTCAAAATTACGTTTTTCAGGAACAAGTTCCCTAATTTCATAAGAGCAAATTCCGTTGTAGTAACGATAAAACAGCGAAACACACCCGACATTGCGTCGATGCTCCAGTGAGTCAATAGAGCTGGATACCCTACTGTCACCGATGAACTTCTTCGCTCTCTCCTGTACGCGGTCGAGTAACTCCAAAATAGACTTTGAAACACCGGCCCATACATGAGAGTTGTATTCCATTTTTGGTCTAATAAAGGTGACGTTGATACTAAGGAGATCAGTATTTCTTACACCGTTTCAAAAAATCTAGGCACTTGAATGCTTCTTTTGTGACATGAAAAATATGCTGGTTCCAACGAACATCACATTGAATTTTCAGGCCAAGAACATCGAGAGCTTCTAATTCCTTAATATTTATATCACCCATAATTACAAATGAAGCAGCATATTTAGCCGTACGCCTGTGCGAAAGCAAATAGCACTGGGTTTTATGAGGGTTAAATTGAACCTTATTTGCAAGGCCCCATTCGGAGACTACCAAAAGGTTATCGTCCGTGTGCCTTCGCATGGGCCCAAATTCCCGAAGGCTTGGTCTATTGCGAAAAGAAAATGAATGTCATATGCTACTGTCATCTGCGAAAGAATAGACATGGTTGGAAGTCTGACGTAGAAGGTCATTGGGAAAAATAAGAAATATGGTAGGGGAAAAAACGGTACCCTTGAATTTATCTTGAACTGATTTGATGAGATCCCATCTATAACAACTCGTATAATGCGATCCCTGAGAAAGCTCGTTATAAGTCGAGAGAAACTATTACCGACACCAAAAGCAATAAGATTTGATATGAGTACACCATGCCATACTCTATCAAACGCCTTGAAAATATCTAGAGCCACCACTTTACTTTTGGCGAAGTGGTAAATGGATTGAAACCACATTTCCGAAAGGAAGGCCAGTAAGTCACCCGTAGAGCGTCCCCTACGGAAGCCGTACTGCCGGTCACAAAGTAAGCTGTTGGACTCCAGATATTTCACAAGATTAAAATTAAGCATACTCTCCATAACTTTGGAGAGTTATGGAGAGAGCTGTTTTAAAAGATTAGTACTCTTCATTAATAATATTCTAAAACACAAATTGTAGATAAAACGTGTCGTAAGAAAAACAACACATGAATGAATTTTACATTTTTACAGGCAAGTTGAATTGAATGATTTATTTACTTGAATAAATTTTCTTTAATTTTACAAATATTTGTCTTTTGTAGAGGTATGTGCACTAGAAAAAGACCTGATTAAAAAAAAAAAACTTCAATAAATTCAAATTTTGTGCGACATGTAGGAAAAGAAATGTGGAACAATAATATGAATATGTTGGCAACTGTTTTTACCACATAAATCACAATTTTAAAGCTGCAAATAACTTGTTTTCAACACTTCCACTATAAGCCATTAGAAACTTGAAGCTACGTGTCTAATTAAAATATGTTTTTTTTTTCAATATGTTATATAATCGAACTAAGAACTAGCTAAAGTATAACAAAATATATCTTACTTTATTTTTATCATATTTACAGAATTTTCAGCAACAAGCGGGAAAGTCATACTGAAAAAATTTTGTAATGTAACCAATTTCCTAAATTTTCACAAAATTCATAAGTAGAATTAACTAAAAAAAATTGTTAGTTGTATATAAACCTACGTTTCTTTAATTTTCTACCCGATTTTTCAGCATTTGAGCAACTTTCGGTGCAGTGTAGTTTTTATTGCGCAATTAAAAAAGGTAATTTTTTCGAGGTACTTCTATGAAAGTTGTTTTAAAACGTAATTCTCATTGAGTGCTTATTTTATAAAAGTTTCTTGTAGCACCTTTTTAATGTGTTTTATTAATGTTACACTTTGCTTAAAATAACTTCCTTAAAATGTTCTCTAAATGGATAAAACGTACATTTTCATGGAATGTTATTAAAAAACTCTGATCTCAGATTAGTAAAATTAAGTTTCTTATCCATGATTCCAATGACTTTTCCTGCAAAAGGAAACCCCAAGATTTTTGCTTACACCTAATACCACTGCTAATACTTTTATTTAAAATTCATATTTCTAGTTTAAGTTTGTATTTTGTATTTGGAAACTATTTTTATTGGTCATGTTTATGCATAAAAATTAAGAGTATGAGAAAATGATGATCATTAACTTGGAATTTCTCATGTTTCCTACAAAACGAGCAAAATACCCATTAACACTTTTACGAAACAATCTAAGCTATTAAAATACAATGTTCAAGCAAATCCTAATAGCTTTCAAATAACGCTGAGTTCGTGTGGATAATAACTAAAAAAAATTTTGTAAAAATTAGTATTTATAACATATTTAATCTTGCACTTTTATAAAACATAAACTTAAAAATTGTTAGTTAATGTTTTCTGCTTCTGTACAAAAGTTATACCAATTATAATGAGAAAAAAACATCACAATAAGTTTGCTGGGTTATAGTTAGTACGAGTTCAGGTTATTCGTTTTTTTTTTTTTTTTGTATTCTAAAGAGGTCTTAAGTTGTTTTATTGTATATTTAACACACATATGCAAGAATTTATGCAAATCACAAGAAGCACTCACCCAAATATGTAAGCAAAATTTGTTATTTGAACATACGGAACGATAAAAGCATGCTTTAAGTCCTGCATACAAACATAAGAAGAGAGAAGAGAAAGTATGAGTTTCCTTCAGTATTTGTATTATAAACCAAACACTTGCCTGCAAATTATAAGAGGTATAAAATTTAATTTGATTAAACTGAAATAGAAATCAATAATCAATTTTAAAGTATTTTTATTGAAGGAATATTTCAAGAACTATTAATAACACAAAACTAAAAATAACTAAGTACGAGTATTTATTTTATCCAGGATAGATTTTAATTTTAATAAATACCAAAAAACCGATGTGATTTTAAAAGAGAAAGTTTTATAGCAGACCCAAAAAGATATATCTGCTGCTGTCTAATATAGACAGTCGTTACTACTGTTAGTTAGATAAATTTATCAGCTTAAAACTGTTCCAAACTTAAGACAAAATGCATCAAAATTGTGTCTTTATCCTTTTATTTTGTAATTTATTTTTATACTTATTATTAGAGCGGGCAAACTCTTTGTTTCTATTATCTGTGTTGTAGCGGCAAAAACAGTACAACTTCTGTGAATAATTCCAAGTCTCTAACTATTACGGTTTTAGGGATAGAGGGGCGTTGTATCGATAACAATAGAGTTACGTTTTTCCCTTTAGGTATGGAGACTGTTGTAGTCATGGTGGTAAGCACGTTGTCTACAAATCAGGGTTCAAGCCCTGCGGCAATAAAAAAACTAAAAATTTTCTTTTTTTTTTTTTGTTTTCTGTTTAAATACATATTCATATTCCTTCGTCGGTAATTCTTCATAGCATATTCGCTAGCGAAGTAATATAATCAAATAATTGGCTGTATCTTTCTCCTTTCACCATCTGTAAAATGAACTTAACTTCTTAAAATTATTACTGCACGGCGTCAGTAAATTGTAATTCCCTAAAATGCATTGCTCAAGCAGATAATAATTAAAAATTTGTTAAATACGAAGTAAGACCTTCAGATTTGCATCGGAATAGTAGCGAGAAGGTTATCTTGTAATTAAAAATATTCTAAATCTGTTTTTTCTCTGACTTTAGCTATCGATATATTCATACATTTGTGTTAGCTCTCTGTTTAAAAAAAATGACAATATTTTGATTTGACTGCCTTAAAATCTTAAATCCCATAACATACATATTTATATTCAGTAGATTTCTCATAAAGAGAATTTATACCTTAATTATTTTAGAAAATTTAAATAATTTTTATAAACTTGAGTTTTTTAGTTATTTTCAGTTTTAATTTATTTTCGCATTCCCTTAATAGATTTAAATTAAATAAAAATTACATAAAATAATCAGTAAAAAAAATCCACAATTAAAAAAAACAAAAAAACATAAACTTCACCAGGTGTTTATCGACAGCTGTTTTATAAAAAGACATTAAATTCGATAATCGCAAAAAACAATGGATTTGAAATGAAATTTCCAGCGGGTACGTATTAACAATTTGCCAGCGAATCTTCCCTTGCCCTAGCAGCGTTCACACTAAAAATATGAGCAAGAATATGGACTCCTTAAAGCACTCACCGCGTCGCGAAAAGCCTCAAACCTTAGACGGTATACAAACCACAAACTCCCTTAACGATTCTTGTGGTTCTGATACATCGCTTAATCGTGTAATGGATAAACGTTTAGCGCGAAATCGTTCTCGTTGTTCAGAAACACGCACGTCGCAACGTGAACACTCTTCGGATGGTGTGATGACAACTTCAGTAAAAACTTTTAAGACGGATATAGAACTGTGTAGCGAGTTTCATGACAGTGATGGTGACCAGCGTAGAGAAAGTTTCAATTATGACGCCAGTAGTCCTGGTGGTCACAGTTCATTTACCAAGTCGTTTCTAGGTAGATCATTGCGTTTGCCCAGCATGGTTGGTGGTACAACAACAAGAAAGTGTGTTTTAACATTAGATGGTTACTCATATGTCATAGGTAAGTGTTGTATTGAAAAAAAAGTAAACCATTCAATCTTATCGAATTAAATTACAAAATTATTATTGTCAATATATTCCTAAATTTAAAAATAGTTTGCAGCTTTCCAACGATTTTTGCAAACGGTAGAGTTGAAAGCTTTATATAACTCAAGCAAAAATACTCTATGATATTGAATAACACCACAAAATTTAACTAAAATACTCTATGCAAACACTCTGCTGATTGAATCATACTTACACATACATAATTGCAAATGTCAGATCCTTAAATAATCAGTGGATTCCAACACGGCTGCAAATAAAAATCACTGAAGCAAGTCATATGGCAATACGTAAGTTTTTGTGTGTGTGTGTGTGTGTGTGTGTGTGTGTGTGTTATTATGTTATAATAAAGCGCTGAGTAAATAAAGTGACTTCTAAGAAATAAATAAATTGGTATGTAAATTAAACGTTAACAAATTTCTTTTACTTTCAGAGTTAAAACCATTTATTTAATGGTGCAACAAAAAGTCTGATAATTTTATGAAGCCTTCTTTCTAAAAGTAATAATTATTTCAATTAAAAACTCTGATGTAAATTTTAATTTTAAGAAAAATGCAATTAATATTACACAGCCACAAAATAACATTCTTTGAATAATTATGCTGTTTTCTCTTCAATAATTAACGGTTTTCCGTGAAAGAAGCAGTTGAAATTTATTTTTAAAAATAAATTTTATTTATAAACTATTATTAAATTTAGACTTTCAAAATGTATGAACGAATTGATTCTAACCAACTTATTTTTTAATTAAGTGAGACATTTTTTTTTCTCATATTTGCTGCCCCTTTAATGTTTAAAACACATGTTCATTTCTAACTCAAGCTTATTCATGTGTTCTGTCACAGTTGTTTTTGTTTCATTATCCTTGCTGTTGCACACATAATTCAAAACTATTTTAAAACTTTATTATAAATAACACAGCTTCGAAGCTCATTTATCACTTTGATAAATCTTTGGCAATTCTTTGACCATCAGTCTTCTCAGATTATGTTGCAAAAAAAAATACTGTTCATGTCGCAAGAACTTTTTTCGTTCAAAATATTATGCAACTTACAAATTGTAAAGGACAAGTTAAGAATAATAATTTAAATATATCTTACTAGAACGTATGTTTAAATAAATGCAGGAAATGTACGCAAAACTATACTGCATTACATATATTTTAACTGCATTTGAATCTGCAAAAACTATATAATTTCAAAACGAGAAACATTTAATGCAGGATAATAAAATACACTAGATGTGGATTATGCGGGACTACATGCTGTCAGATAAAGTAAAAAGCAGTCAATTATAAGTTACACATAATATTAAATATATGATGACAACACACTTAACACAAAATTAAATAGAACAAAAATAGCAACTTCCCTTTTAAGAAATTTAATTAAACAATAGACACCATTTATTATGGTCTGCTTTTTAAGAAATTTGTTACTTATAATTTTAAGTAGGAGCTCTTCCATATTTAACTTGTTTAACCTTGTAAAAGTCCTTGACAATTCTACTTATTTTCTTACAAATATACACACATACACACATCTGCATGCACACAACCAATTTTAACCAGCAGATAACTTTTGAAAGAGAAAAGAAAATTTACTTGTTTCATCGGACGACAACATTTACTTGTTATTGTTTTTTCCATAGTTATGTGGAAACACATAAACATACACACACATATTACATTTAACTTTTCCTTGTTTTTTTTGTTCCTATTGCATTTAATGTCTCTTTCATGTTCACTACAATACTTAATGCAGCCATTCAATTATTGCGGTTAAAACATTTCTGGCGCCTTAGTGCTGACTACAATAAATAACAAAAGACAATCTGTGTAGAAGGCAGCAATTACCAACATGAAGGAATGAAACAAAAAGAGTTCGAAGAGAAAACGAAAAAAATAAAAATGAAAATAAAAATTTTTCGAGCCAAAACTCTGTGAGTGTACGTTGGTTTAAAGAAATTAACATTTGCTTAAAAATTCAATATTAGAAAAAAAATGTATTTAGTTTATTTTCATTGAAAAAGCGCAAGTTTTTTGGTAGGCGTAAAACAACAGTGGGCTTAAAATATTTCATATTAAATACAGTGAGATGAAATTAAATATATTTAATAAGACATTGAAGACGAGTTTTTCCATTTAACAAAAGTAAAGTACATTCTTCAAGAAACCAGTGTTCGATTGTAAAAAAGCATTTTGTTCTAGAATTATGATTTTCCGAATTCGTCTTATTTTATTAAATTACTGGGCCCAAATCGCGGCAGTCGTAATCGAATGCATTCGATCGAAATTTTTGTATTTGAGATTATCGCACTCGCTAACGAGTAATGTGTATCGTAATTTGAGATTATGGCATGCGATAACGAGTACTCGATCGAATGTCATCACTCGAAGTGTTGCTCGATACTTCATAAGCAATCGAAATTATTTATTTGAAAAGAAAATTAACAGAAAATTTATTTTTACTGGAAGCTACCGCTGGCCAAAAACGACAGTGTTGCAGCTAATTGCAGTTTTGCTGGCACTGATGTAGACATGGTTCCGGAAGGGTTGATTTTTGAAAGCACAAAATAAAAAGCTTCCTTGGATAACCTAAACCATTTTTGGAATCTAAGAAATATATGTATATTTTTTCACTATTTATGTGCCACCACTTTATTCAAATTTGTTTCCACTTACGCAGCGTCTGACAATGACAAGGGGTCGCTCTTGATTCGCATTTCTCTCTTTGAACGCATAACTTTATGATCTTTATCCTCCTCAGAGGAAGATAAGTAAAATAAAAATGATGGATCCATTTTCCTAATAATTTAAATTACATTAAAATTAATCTCAGTATTATACTGTAATTCTTTTACCCATTTATTTATTTGAAATTATTTGTTTTGTTTATATTTGTACAAATCATATGTTTTCATTCTATTACAAAACAAAAAATTCTTTACATTTTTCTTGAAAATTTCGATTCGAAGGCTATCGACTGCCATGATTTTTATTATTAAAAAAAAATTACTTGTTTTGGTTAAAACGAGAACAGCTTCCAAATTAATTATTTAATTTAGGTAAAAGGATTTTCGTTATTAAAAAACATGGAAACCGAACGTTAATTTACATAAGAGAAACACATGTTAAAATTTAATTATTTTTTTTATGTGAACAAAATGGTGTATGTCATAGTGTACACAGACATAATTTCCATGGTCATTATGTCGCTTTGAAAAAAAAGTCATAGTATCCATGGATATTGCGCCGTTTTTGCATACATAATGCATACATAATGTCATTTATAAAAGTTTCATAACCTCCGCACTTAAAATAACAACGGCTTCGCTTAATAAAGATTTTCTGCAAGCCAGTTTATAAATACGTTATATCTTCCTTTCTCTTTCTGGTGCGGCATAATGTACATGGACGATATGATATCCCGCCAAACAAAATACTGAGGAAATTATTCCAGCCTTGACAAGGGATACGAACTCGTTCGCTTTCACAGTTAAAATATTAAAAAAGAAGACCGCATTTGTTTGGTAATTTTTTTTTAGGAATTTTTTACTAAACCAAAATTTATTAGTCTCGAAAATTATGTAAAAAACTGAAAAATTTTATTCTTTGTCAAATATTTGCTTCTTATTTTACTTTCATTTGTAGTTTAACTTTTCTGGTTCAACCATCTCTCTGATCCTGGGGCAAATTATAGCTTTCGATGATATCGACAGATTTAGGCTCCTATCGAATGCCTTAGTTTCCCCCTGAATTCTAAAGTTATTGATTGCATGGCATTTTATTTATTAAAAATAAAAAAATTGCCGCAAGTTGGTTTGTGGAAGAAGCCTTCGTTTTAACGAAAAACCCCTAAGCGACTGCGGCTTTTTGGAGAGTTTTTTCAAGAGTAAGTCGTCTAACTTTTGATATAATTTTATAGGGCCATTACACACAAAAACAGTATATATGGTTCGTTCTCAACCAGTCGGAAATTCTAGATTACTACTAAAGTTTCAAGAGTCCCACAAACCCATTCTTTATGTAAATTATTTACAACAACAAGTAAGGAACATGTGGAAAAATTCAATCAACCGAAACAGAATCGTGTCCCCCCTCAGTTAAAAAAACACAAAAAGTTTAAAACGTTTGTTAATATACCATCAAAAAGATAACTTTACTTCGACATAAAATATTAAGTTAGATCGTATTGTGACGCTACCGCTAAAAAGTATTTTCTTTTAATTTCCAACTCCTGCATAATTTTTTCTGTAAATTGGCTAGCTCATTGAACTGTATTAATGTGTGGAACGCTACATCGTCTTCTGGTTTCTTCGTTCATTAATTTTTCAAATAATGTTTTTATTTGTATGTTTTCTTCTTTTTAATAAGAAACGTTGTTCCCATCAATCTACCTTCGTAGCTTATCGAATAACATATCAGATCAAGCAAATCCGAAAAAAAACAAAAGAACGATGTAGTTTATTTAAGACACATATGTAGTCACAAGGTGCGAGGAAGCCTTACAATTTCTATTTTTTTTTTTTTTTATCAAGCTTTAATGCTTGATTTAGATGCAGCTGTTGAACCGAAACAAAGTTTTCCGTGTCATTTTGTTGTTCGGGCTTGTTCTCTTATAAACACCTTAATGAAGTAATTTCAAATTTCAAGAAAATTTTGCAACTTATTTTGACTTTGTAATGAACTAAAAGGCATGAGAAGTAACACACCACTGAGTTATTTTTACTATGACCGACTGTAAAAATGAAATCTTCGACATTTAAACAACTAAACAATAATGAAGCAAAATGTTTAAGGAAAAATTGAACGTTCAAATAAAAATGGTAAAACACTTGAACAAATTTCTTTACCCTTTTTAAAATTTCAGAAAAGTTTATTTTAATTCACTTTATTTATTTTATCTTTCTCAGGAATTTCCACAATAAATAAGCAGTTTTTTTCTTAAACAAAAAACAAAATTTCTTCTTCAACTTTGTTGTATTAAACAAATAAACAAGATTTAACCTCTAAAACCGCTTTAATATATTGACAGTGGAGTGGGTTTTTATTTTAATGACATTTTCTGTATTTAAAAAAAAATGTTTGGAAATTGCCAGAAAAGTGAATTTTTTTTTTTCTTTTAGCTTTTATAAGTTCCAAAAAAAAACAAACTACAGTTGAAGTTACTTTTTTATTACAAACAAAATAAACATACAAGAAGCAGAAGAAAAACAAAAAGCAATTTTGATGATTAACTTGTTGTTTAGAAAAAGTTTTATCATGTTAAAAAGCAAGTCAATCAACAACTTTATCTCGCAATTTAAGACGTGTTTTATCGACAAGAAAAATTTTTCAAGGTTAAATAATTTTAAAGGAATTTCTGTTTTAATATTTCCTCCTTTTATGTTTCAAATAAAACGTTTTCCAATCAAAAGCTTAGTAAATTGGCTGCAGAAAGAATGACTGTGTTTATATTTATGGTTATTTTTTTATAAGTAAATTTGTTTTTTCTTTATTCCGAAAGAGAATAAGAGATTCATATCAATAAAATGTCAATTTTAATGTTCTTTTTTAGAATTGAAGAAAAAACAACAAAAAGGCCAATAAAAACCTTTTCTTTTCATGTCATAAAAATTCAGTGATGCTTATGATGAAAGTCAGCTTGAAGTCCTTGTGTCATCTTTTATAAAACCTCTTTTGGCATTTTTTCTTGCACTCGAAACTATAAATAATGTTGTTAAAAAGATTTAAAAAAATGACATCTTCGTAATGGTAGACGAAGCAGGCCTCTTGCCTACGCAACCCTTAAGCTGCTTTATTTATGGTCTAAGAATTTTCTTAAGCTCGTTTGAGTGGAACTGTTTTAAATGACTTACAATTATTTTCCTTTATAACGGGGTAAACATGGCAACTTCATATAAATAAACATTAAATTCAAGCCGTTAACTTTAAAGTCATCTATCTGTCGGATTGGACACGCGTCTGTCTCTCCAATATATTTCTCCTTTTTTTAAGTATTTAAATTTTTTGCGAACAAATCCAAAAATATTATTAAATATTATTTTCTGGGCATACATTTCAAAACCATCTCTTTTGACAAAGAGTCCCTGTTATGTGAAGAAGTCGCCTCGCAAATGGCATCCACGGTAATTTTGAATAAAGAAAAACCAATTCTTATAAAATAATCAGCTCTATTACGAAATCGTTGTCGACGTCATTGACAATTCTAGTAACTTTCTTTCAAAGCAGTTTTTATTTCTGGTATTGTTATTAGAAATTTGATCAAAAGCTTTTTTGTTTATGGCGTTATTTTTGTGAAACAATTCCTTTTCTTCTGTTTTGTTTTTCTTTTATTAGAAATGTTTTCATCTTGTGTTTGAATTGAAGTTGTATTTTTCAAGTTTAGCAACAAGGGTCTGGAATTGTAAAAGTTAAACTTTTCTTCCATGGCACTAAAATTTTAAAGAATGTCTTACATGGAAACAAAAATTCACTATGTCGACACAAAAAACTTTGTTGACAAAAGCAAAGTCAGTTCCAGTCAACGTCGGCATTATATTGCCTTCATTAATATAAATTTGTCGTCGATAACTCTCAATGTTGACGACGGCAATACAATCACTTGCAACGATGTCGACATTCGCAATAAGAGTGAATATAATTTATTGAGTTCTGAATTTCTCATAAGAAATTATTATAAACATTTTTTGTAAGGATATCATATACAAAATTATCTTACTTTTTGGCATTATAACCACTAGAGTTCTTATCTTAACAAATTTTAATAATGTTTATAAACCAAATTTATGAGAACTGCAATGGTAACCATTGAATGGATAAAACGTCAAAAATGGTGATGATTTTAAAAGCTACAAAATATGGCGGGAGCTAGCAGCTCAATTGCTGTTAGTTCAAAAAAGCTTGGTTTAGAGATTTATGTTTTTCATTTTATTTAGAAACACGGTTGATTATTTGTGGTTTTGCCAGTGGCGGCAACAATCCCATTACTAGAGATGTGCCCGGTCGTTTGTTTCAGTGACCGGTCTTTTTGGTCAATTATCAAAAGCTGATCCGTTCGCCCAATTCGCTCAATCGTTCAATTTGAACGATCGAACAAATTTGAATAACAATCAGTATTGTGTGTGATTTTCTTGTCTTTTTATCAAAAAATCTAGTATACAGAAGTGAAACCCTGGCAAAGAGAAATTAATATATTCGGTATTTCTGTAGGTTCTCAAGAGAGAGAGAGAGAGAGAGAGAGATAAATGAAAAAACAAAAACTAGATATTTAACAAGAAAACACAAAGCACAAAACTATTTTTCCCACAAAAAGATAATTGTTGTTCGTGAAAAGAAAGAATTTAATTATAAAATTGCTTAAAAATGTTATATGCAGTTGCCTTAGGAAATAATTCCAGCACATACAAGTAAAAACGTCTTAAAATCTGCAGTGTTTTTTGAAAGCAAAAACTGTGATCTGTACCAGCAATGCACCATCATTGTTTGTGTGTTAAAACACTAAATATTACAAAAATTAGTAAAAACATGTTCACGAAACGTAGCCTAGAGTTGGTCGAACAGACTCATCTAAATGTACAATCGCTCTCTTATTCAAACTGAAACAACAGAGAAGTATGTTGCAACAAGGTGTCCTTATGATACGTTCAGCAACAGAACATTTACACAGTGTCGTCAGTAAGGTTTTCCCCGCTAAAACTGTCCGATACTGTAATCTATCAGCCCTGAGATAACAAAAGAATGAAGTCATATAAAAAATCGTAAATTTAAAACAATTTTTGTTTATTTTCCACAGCTTTTAGCACCAGTCTGTCAATACGACTACGATGTACTTTTATAACGGAAGAGGAGGCAGCTTGTAGAAGATTGTATGCTGCTTCGAAGTTGAACGAAACTGAATCATAGACCATATCATAATCCATACACTTTTGAACGAAAAGTTTTTAGGTAAATGAACGTATCATTCCGTTCATTCGAGTAATTCAGTCTATTAAACCCGTTCGTTCACGAACGACAGAGCTGTACCAATTACTGCAAGAGAATAAAAATTGCTTTTCTATCTATTGATTGGATTTCTTTCTTTATTATCTTATATTTCAATTTGAATAACCAGAATGCACAAACATTGCATTAAATTTTCCTACTCAAGTTGAAACCTTTTATTCAACTTTTTTCTAAAAATTATGTTTAAACTTTCAACTCACATCATTTCATGAAAATGCGTTGATTTAGAAGAATTTTTAATAAAATCTAATTCAATTAGCTACAGTACTGTCAGTAAAAAAGTATTTTATTTTTCCGTACACACGCATACGAGTACACTAATACACCATACGTTCCATAGATATACTTGATTTTATTCTAAAAACGTTATAAATTTAAATATTACTCTTCGCTAATATTTTTTTTTTTTTTTTGCTTTTTTATGTGTTTCTGTTGTGTTCCAAGTGCAAAATAATGCGAAAGTTAAACTATTTGAAAAAAATAATAATTTTTCATTTTAATATTTTCCTTGAATTATGCTTCTGCATACGAAGTCATAATTAAAGCACCAAGAGTAGAGAAAAGAGTAATAATATGCAATCATAAAAAATAATTTCTTTGGCACTTTCAAGAAGAACTTGTGGAAACAGGATCAGCAGAAACTTTTCACCAAACCAGTTCATTATTTACCTTCTGTAACTGTAAGAAATTCTTTTAAATTTATCTTTATTATTCTTTCACTCCTTTCTCGTTTATGTTTTCAAAAAGAATTTTTGAACAAACAACTTTAAAACTTACTTAAAGAAAGAAAATAAATATGTTTCAGCACAACGAAGAGGTGAAAACTAGAACAGCAAAAGTAAAAAAATATTTTGTTTTTGTAAGCAAAAATAGCAAAGGGGGGAAAATACATTACGTCGGCAAGAGTGTTCTGTTCTGTTATGTTTACCCTCAAGGATTTAAATGTCATTCTTATGTTGAAATCATTTCAAAAGGACTGAGTTCACAAAAATTATCTAAAACATATTTAACTCATCCTTCGTATTTTGTTAAATTTTTAAATCATTTCAGATTTAAAAAATTGATTTACTTAAATTTAATCACATTTTTAAATTTAGTAAATGTAGAAGTACAATAACAATAACGAACTTAGTTTCAAGACACTTAATTTACTAAACCTACAAACTATGGTTTACACTCGTTGTAAGAAGCAGAAGAGATTATTTGACAGGGATTGAATTCGAAACAACCAAGTTTAAAAGCACCCTTCCAACAAGCCTCCGCCGGTGGCTTTTAAAAATTAAAAAAAAAAAACGTAAATTGTCACTTACCTGAACCAGTTTGACTGATATTACTCCTCTTTAATGTGACAATTTTCAAAACACTTTAAGTAGAACACGTAAAAACACAACTACACACACGCAAACAGAAATAAACATTTGTCTCACTTACAGGTTGTTCTAAAAGATTCATTTTTATTTTTATGTATGAACACAACTATAATGTGACGTCTCTCCACTAACATCAACATACGATGAATACCTTTGTTTACCTTAATGCGTTGTTATGTCAAACAAGAGCAATGGAAGTTACAGCAAATTATGGTTTTTGTAACAAGATGCTTGAAAATGTTATTTGAGCTAAAAAGTTTCCCTTTTTATACTCAACCTGGCTGAGTTGGTAAACTGTGTCAAAGTCCTTTAGAAAACATCAACTTTGCAATAATCATGGAATACAAAAAAAAAATTAACTACAAATTATTTTCATTGTGCAAAATAGTGTAGATTAAGCTAAAATGTAAATTTTGCTAAAACTTAAAAAAAAAGAAAACACACACACACACATAATTGAGGTCAAAGGTAGTCATCATTTAAGAGGCAGAAAACTTATAAACGCAATTATTAAGAAATTTTTGTGCTAGCTTTAAAAAAGAAAAGAGGAAAAAGTGGACACCAATACATTGTGAAGCCCCATTATATTCTGCTGGTGCCTATTTTTTATTTTTAACTTAATAAAAAAATTTTTTATATTTTTATTTAATTAATTTAAAAACTAAAATATATGCGAACTTAAGCCGAATTAAGATTATTAAAAAAATGTTATAAAATGCCAGTTGAAAAAGATTTTCATGAAGCATCTGTTATATTTTGCATAAAACTTTTTTTTTATCAAAAAAGAAACAATTTTATTTGAGACATGGATTTTATGTCGAACTTAAGTTTCTAATACAATTTTCTCAAAATAACAAAAAAAAAAAAATTACTTGTGAAAAATATATTTCAAACAAGTAATTTTTTATTAAAAAGCTGGGGTAGAATCGTTACATCCGTGAACGTACAACACGTATCGTAAAAATACGTTTTTCGGATTATGACATACGTTAACGGAAGATAATTCACAATAATGCAGATTATAACATACGTTATCGTATAAATGAACGTACGTTTTTTACGAGCTGTCATACGTTAACAAAACTTTGTTCGAATAAAATAAAAAATGCAACAAATTCGCTAAAAAAAAAGTGTGAATTTAATAAATTAAATTTTAGTTTATGGTACAGTTATTATTACAATAAGTTAATTCTAAGATTCATGAATGAACACAAAAATTGGGCAAAAAACATGCTTCCCTAACTGAGCATATTAAAATCTACTGCCAACAGCCTGTGGGATAAGCTTTCTAAGTGTATGAACGCAATAGTACCACTAGTTAATGATGTAAAGATTTTAAAATAGGTAATTCGCAGTTTTTATTTTTGCAAGAATATAATTTATGTTTATAATTATATGGTTGAGACTGATCAAAAGTAGGTATCAAGCGAAAAAAATTTTTTTTTTAATTGAAAACCAAGAATGAGGGAGGCCTTTATAAAAAAAAAAAGCTGCTGGTGCCATGTTAAGAAGTGCTAATAGGCAAAAAATCGGGTTTGACCTTTGGAAACAATAAAATTTGAAAAACTGACCAGCCTCAATACTCTTTCTTTAGCTCTAGAATTTTTTAATTTGAAAACTATTGTGAATCATTCAAAAAATTACGATCCGTTTACAATCGTATGTCATAATGCCATTTAGTTCATACGATTAACGTATCACGTAATGTAACGATTCCATCCCTGATCTTTTTTTATATATAATTTTTTAAGAGGTACTCTTCCTGAGAAACACTTATTTGCCTAACAAAACAATATTTTTCTGTGCTTTGAAAATAATAGTTTTGAAAAAATATTTTTTTTAAATAAATGAGTTTCTATGAAAAATCCAAAATTATTTTCTTATCTAAAAAGTATAAAAACTTGGTAAAAATGTGTTATTTTTTTAACCTTCATTTTTATTAACAATAAAAAATGCCTGAAATTTCTTACCTTTTGAAATTTTTTGTACCTATTCTTTGAAAAAATAAGATAAAAGCAAAGTAGAAAGTCATTTTTAAACAAACAAACAAAAAATAATTTCTTAAAAGGAGCTTGAGGTCATAATGTAAAAAAAAAGTTCTTCTCAGTTAGTTCCGTCAACTATGAACAAAGACTTTTTCCTTTGGAAAAGTAATACATTTCATTTTTTAGTTTTAAATAATAAATATTTCATGAGAATATCATGAAATATGTATTTATATTTGAAGGAATCAAGCAGAATTAAAATAGAGTAATATAATTTAAAATAAATAACTATTTTTGAGTAAGGCTAAAATATGGGATTAACTTTAAAGAGAATAATTAAAGTCAAATGTTATCAGAATGTAGTACATTTTCTAGATCGCTGCCTCCTTCGTCTTGGAGGTAGACAAAAAAAATGTTGTATTGTGATAATATTTTTTCTAACAATTAATTTCATAAAATGAAAAAAAGTAAACAATTCGTAGTCAAATAGTTTCAATAAAAAAAGGAGATAATGAATTTTAAACTTTTAACGCTGTTTTGCTCTTAAAATTTACTAAAACTCAATTCAATAAAACTCAGTCAAAATTTATTTTATTTCTTTCAGGTGAGCCCAAGTTTCAACTTATAATTTTCTTAATTCCGATAAAAGGTCGGTAAGTTCAAAATTAAAAAAAGAATTAACAAAAGGTTTTAATGCCAACAAATGGGGGTTTAGTTATAAAAAATGATTTTGAAAGCTTTAAATACAGACGAGCAGAGCTTTTGTATAGTACAGACAAAAAAATTTACATAAATAAAAAAATGTCACTAATCTGAAAATAAAAAGAAAAAATGAGCAAGTTAGATAATTGACACTTAACCAAAGCTAAAAGCTTTCAAACGTGACATTTTAAAGAGAAAAAATATAATTCAGTATTAAGTTATAAAAATTGTATGAAATGTTTGTTGACTTTTTCCTCGTTTTATAATCTTAGGATTATTTTTTAATGAAAATTTTTCTTTGTTCTATTATTTTCTTATAAAAACTGCATTTTAAAAAAGGAATTAACGTCTTAATTAAAAGTCTTTTTTGTCTTGATGTCAAAACTCTTTAAAATACAAAGTGATAAAAATGTGTTTTTATTTAATTTTTTATTTGTAATTTTTCTCTATATAATTTAAGTAACTTTATTAAGACAAATTAGAAAATAGTCAGTTTACTTTAAAATAAAAGTTGGATTATTATTCATTTCAAAAGGTGAACTGATACAAAATAATTGTTCTCAAAAAACTGCTCTTAATTAACTTGTAAATTTGCAACTGCTCGTGCAAAAACACTTTTGCAACAAAATAATTTTTTTGATTTTTTTGCTAAATAGAAAATAAAGCAATTGCTGCTGTTTGCTACTAATTTTTACAACTGCATTAAGTTTAGGAAAAAGTACTCAAGTTTTTGATGAAATATAAGCAAATAAAGTCTTGAAGTGATTATTGGGTTTGTCTATGCTTTAGTTAATTTCCTTATCCATATTTCTTATTTGGTCAATTAAACTCTGTGGTAATCTATGTTCCTATAACAATGGCAAACAATAATGTGTGAATTAAATTAATGTCATGCGCCGTAGAAACACTTTTCTGTGTTTTGTTTTAGTTTCATTAGCTCTGACTCAAAAAAAAAAAAATTCCTTAAGCTTCTACGCTTTTTAAATTTTAGAATTTAACGTATTTATTTTTGATTTTCTAAAACTTAACATTTCTATTAAAATTAAGTTTGGTCCATTTATTATTCCACAAATTGTACAATAAAAGACCAACTAAAATTACATTTGCTGCTTTAACTACCATTTTTACAAGGGCGCGCCGTTCTCTGAAAGTGGGAAAAAAATGTTCAGACAAAATATTTTAATTAAAGAAGATTACAAATAAAACAAATACAAACGCAAAAATTCCAATTGGTATACGACACACCAACGCCTCATGGTCCTTCAAAGTTACGCCCACAGTGGTGTTTAAAATGATTTTTATGCTAAACATAAACATTTCAAATAAAATCATTGTTAGGAATTGTTTGTTTACAAAAATCTACATAAAATAATTTTAAAAATAGACAAAAAAAACTGTTATTAAAGCCAAGCGAAAAAATTACAGGGGGCGTAAGCAATATTCCAAAAAAAACGTTTAATACGCACAAGTGAGTTGGAATTTGCAATGTCATTAAAAGAAAAATGTTTTCATCAACACAAGAAATTATGTAAATTTTTCTCTGTAACGAGTCTTCCAGCATAAATTAATTGAAAATGAACAAAAACCAGATTTTATAAAAAATAAGTTATTTCCATTAAAGAAAACAAAACAGTTAATGAAAAGCTTTCAAAGTTATAACAGCACAAAATAATTTATTTCATTTGAAATTATTTTTCATAAGACTTTACTCAAGTTTAAATTTAAATTGCTGACTGTCGATATATATATATGCCTACTTGTGTAGACCCAAAAAGCAGATAATTAAGTGTTAAATGTGGCTGAATACTCAACTCAAAAAAAAAAAGATCAAATATAAATTGAATTATTCTCCCATTTGGGAGTTTTAACTGACTTCTTAAAAGCTTAAAACTTTACTTTATGAATTTTTTTTTAGAAGTGTCCAAACTTTATAAGATCTTAGTTAAATGCCTAGTTGAAGTTATAAATTAAAATATAAGCAGCTGTAGACTCAAAGCGTCTTAGTACAAAAAAAATTTATAAACTAAATACCGTTTTCCTTTCAGAAGTTAAACATTAAATTATAGTAATTGCATCGGGTTACGCATACACTCACAGAAAATATTTAAATGTACGAGGTCAGATCAAAAGATAACCATTATTTTCAATTTTTTCAAAAAGTATTTATTTATTCATTATTAACTATCTTGTCCCCTTCAAAGTAATACCCCTCAGATATTAGGCACTTATGCGTTTTTTCTAATCCTCGAAACTTTGTTGAAACGCGCTTTTTGGTATCGCCAACAGCTCCTGTTTCGGGTTTTCCTTTATCTCCTCAATCGTAGCAAAAAGCTTTCCTATCATCGGTGCCTTCAGCTTTAGAAAGAGGAAAAAGTCAGCGGTTGCCAAGTTCGGTGAAGATGGTGGTTATGGCATGATAAAGGTTTTGTTTTTGGCCAAAAATTCACGCACAAGCATCGATGTGTTTGCTGGTGCGATATTAGGGGGCAAAATCCATAATTAAAAGCTTAAAACTTTACTTTATGAATTTTTTTTTAGAAGTGTCCAAACTTTATAAGATCTTAGTTAAATGCCTAATTGAAGTTATAAATTAAAATATAAGCAGCTGTAGACTCAAAGCGTCTTAGTACAAAAAAAATTTATAAACTAAATACCGTTTTCCTTTCAGAAGTTAAACATTAAATTATAGTAATTGCATCGGGTTACGCATACACTCACAGAAAATATTTAAATGTACGAGGTCAGATCAAAAGATAACCATTATTTTCAATTTTTTCAAAAAGTATTTATTTATTCATTATTAACTATCTTGTCCCCTTCAAAGTAATACCCCTCAGATATTAGGCACTTATGCGTTTTTTCTAATCCTCGAAACTTTGTTGAAACGCGCTTTTTGGTATCGCCAACAGCTCCTGTTTCGGGTTTTCCTTTATCTCCTCAATCGTAGCAAAAAGCTTTCCTATCATCGGTGCCTTCAGCTTTAGAAAGAGGAAAAAGTCAGCGGTTGCCAAGTTCGGTGAAGATGGTGGTTATGGCATGATAAAGGTTTTGTTTTTGGCCAAAAATTCACGCACAAGCATCGATGTGTTTGCTGGTGCGATATTAGGGGGCAAAATCCATAATTTTTTTTTTCTGAGGAACTGCTTCGCGCAAATGGCGCATAACTTCAAGGTAGTATTTCTTATTGACCGTACGACCTTGTGCCAAAAACTCATGATGCACCACGCCATTGCAGTGGAAGAAAACAGCAAGCAAAACCTTTACATTTTACCGAACTTGACGTGCTTTTTTCGGTCTTGGCCCTTGTGGACGCTTCCATTGGGATGATAGGGCTTTGGTTTTAATGTCGTAGCCATACACCCATGATCCGTCACAAGTTATGACCTTTTTAAGGAAATCTGGATGACGATGTTCAACAGCTCTTGAGAGATGTCCATGCGACATTGTTTTTGCTCAAAATTTTGCAATTTTGGAACAGTCTTCGTTGCCGCACGTTTCATGCCTAAAACATCCGTAAAAATTGCTTGTCATGCGCCGAATGATATGCCAACATCATCAGCAACCTGTCTGATAGTGATTCGACGCTTATCCAAAATCATTTTCTTCACTGCTTCAATGTTTTTATCGGTTGTTGACGTGCTTGGGCGATCAGGACGAGCGTCGTCATTGACATCTTCTCGGCCTTCCTTAAACCGGTTATACCATAGTATAACATAGTAGACTCGCCAAACGCCACAGTCAACATTTCAAATATTTTTTAAATAGAACTAAATACAGTTTCTTTGATTCATTTTTTTGAATAGTAACAAATCGAAGAGCACACCAAATTACGACCAACCCTTTTATCTGTCAAAAACAAACTGGCAATCAAAAATGGCTGCTATTGTCAACATATATAACAGACATGTGTACCAACATAATATTTAATAAAATGCGAAATTCGAGTACGTTACTTACGAAATTGGAAAAAAACGGTTATTTTTTGATCAGACCTCGTATATACGTATAGTATCTGCACATGTGTGCATATAGATATCCCTTTGGCATAAAGATATCCTTAGCACAGAAAGACGATTTTGGTAACTATTTCTATATTTAGCATTTGAAAATGAGTTTTACTCCATTTTGTTTAAATTTAAATGAAGTGCCTTGAGCCGGATGTTGTTAAATTGCCATCTAGCAAAACTTAATTTAAAGAAAAGTAAGTATGAGAGCTAAATGAACGTTCTTAGCCAGAATAGAATACTGACTGATAATAGATGGTAAGAAAAGCCGCAAGCTTTAGTATTTAAATTCATTATAATCTATTTAATTAGTAGCATGTAAAAGTGTTATATACGGCCGTGTCAAATGTGATGTTGGTATTGCCTAAATATTGCAACAGCATTTTTTCTGGTCTTTATCTGCATTTGTACAATTATAATATAAGAAAAGGGGGCAAAACTGTTTTCTGCCCATAACAGCACAAAAATTTTTGCTCTGGCAATTAATTTTTTGCGTTTAAAATCAAATTTTTATTTTAAAAAAATATTAATAGAAAATAAGTTTTTACAATTTTCTTCCGATCGACGTTCAGGTTAAATTAAAACAAAAATGTTTATATTTTCACAAAAGCAATTATTGTCGGCAACAAGATATGAAAGTACTCCCACAAAAAAAAACTAAAAGAAAAACTTTAGAAAGCAGCAATAACAATTTGTGTAAAAACAATAAATTTTCCTGAAACCAAAATTGCCAACAGACATGCAATCATGACAAAACTATACAAACTTTTTTTATGCAACTTGTAACCTATGGATACTGAATTTGAGGAATAAATAACTGGGAATAAAATACTAACAAGGACAGTTAAACAAACAAAAACAAAACTTCCATTATAAAAAAAAATCATAAGTTTTTAATTACTTTTTTTAATGAAATTGAATCAAACTCAAAAAAATTTAATTTGCAAATGTAACAAATACGCATGTTAGTGCTCTAGTTGTGACGATGCTGGTAGATTTTCTCTTTAAACATGAAAATAACTTGATTTGTAACTGAACATGAATTATTCGATTATTATATTGGTGGAGAAATTTCTAAAGACACAGGGCGAAAAATAAAACTGAAGAGCGAGGATTTTGATTTCCATGAGGAAAATTTATTTTCTCCTAAATCTTGTCCGTTGCAAATTTTATATCTATGGCGTTAACCGTGTAGGCAAGGCTATGATAAATCAGTCAATCGATATGTCCTTTTATATATTTTTACTGGTATTCAAAAAAAAAATAAAAATATTTTATTATACAAATAATACAAATAAACGTTAGACTTAAATCGAACAGAGAAAAAATAGTAAAAAGTTTTGATCGAACATGAATTCAAATAATTGGCAATTCTAAATTTATTACAACATATTTGAAAAATGATGCCAGAGAAGAAGGTGAATAACAGAGACAGGTATTAAAATCATATGGAAAAATATTTACTAAATACTATTTAGTGCTTGTATTTCTAAAAGTAAAAATATTCCTCGTTTATATTTATTTGAGTTTTTAGCGTAATGTCACGCACGTTTCATACATGAAAAATATATTAAGTTCACGTTCATGTTGTAAATATTTAAAAGTACATATTTATTTATTTATGAATAAAACAAACTCAAATGAGAAAAGAAACGACTGCGTTTTATGTTTCACTTAATTGTGATGTCAACTTAAAATAGAAGAATAAATTAAAAATACGCAAACTAAGGCCGGATTAAAATTATTGATTTTATTTAATGCTAGAATTGTTTAATTTATAATTATACATTTTTAAAAGTTTAAAAAAAAATATAGAAATAATTTTTATTTTACATTCAAAAGTTATAAATTTAACAAGCAAAAGGCAACGCAAGAAAAATGCCTGTGGAGTCCGTTTAAGGCATCATACTTTTCGTTAAATTTAGATTGAATTTGTCTTTTCATTACATTTTATGCCTACACTACAGCTCTTATTTAAGAAAATCTTACTTTATAAAAAAATTCTTTAAATAATAGAAAATCTAATTAAAACTGTCTGTCATCTACATTTTTTAGCACTTTTTACATCAAACTTTCGTATCAACCAGTATTAAAGTCTAAAATATTTTTTCAAAATTTTTAAAATCAAATTTAATAAGAAATTATCTCGAAGAAGACTTTTCTGCTTGTCAACGTAAAAAAATCTGTTTTTTTATTATAAATAATATTTTGTAAAAAGCATTCATATTTTGTGCTGGCCTTTCCAACTACAAATTAAACAAATAAGAGCGCTCTTTTTGGCTATGCCAAATTTTACATACCCTTCAAAATAAAATCTTTTTTTCATGCTATTTTCTGTTATCTCGAATAATTATTTAATTATTTATATAACCGATATTGATTATTGACGGTCAAAGCACGTTTCGATGGCCATTTCGTTACCGCTTACTTAACTCTTCGGGAAACTTCTTACAAACATTTTATAAAAACTAAAAATTTTGTCTAAACAATAAAGCAAAGACAAAAATCAAAGTTTAAGCAAAAACAACAATAAGCAACAGTAATACTATTTTTATTTCTCCACTGTATACGGCTGACTTTTTTCGGCTCTTTTATACAGTTCAAAGACGATGAAAAATAAAACATCAAAAAGTAATACCATAATTAATTTCTATGCACGGGCACTTTGCAAATATTAAGTAATTAAAATTAACAAATTCTATATTATGTTAACTAATAAATAAAATATTGTTTTCGTGCCATTTTCTACTATCCCGAATAATTATTTAAATACCCTTCGCCATCTATGTAAATCTAGTTTAGTGAAGTAACTTCAATAAAAAAAATATTGGGGTGACCGAAACTTAAATAATTAAAAAAAATTTGGTACTGCATATATATAATTTTACATAAAAATGCCATCAGCTTTTAATGGGTTAAAGACTTTAAAAAATTTTAGTATTTCCTGAAAAATCTCTTCAAAAGCTTTAAAATGAAACCCATATTGATATTTTAAAAACTTTGAAATTTTCAGACCCCGTAACTGGAAAATAAGGGCGACGCCAATTTTTTCACTTGTTTAATTCTCTATCGCCTCATATATTTATATATTTTTTGATTGAAGTTACTTTATTGTTTAAAATGAAATGAAAAAGTTCGAGGTAGACGTGATGTTTTGCCTCCTGTCTTGAAGTACATCGACTGAGCACGCTGATTTTCAATAGCACCTCTTTCGCCACTATGTCTAATCGATTGGCGTATTTAAATTTTTGTTGAAACCTAGTCTGCCTTTGTCAGAATATATATATGCTTTATGGGGTCGGGAATGGATATTGTAGAAATTACACATGAAATGACAAACTTAACTAAACCCTTTTTCCACTTTTTGTGGTGAGGACAGATCTGTGAGTCAATAAAGATTTAAGATAACTAAAATATTTTAAAAGTATTGGGCAAAGATGTGTGCTCTCCATGCTTAATGGATATATTACTGATTATGTACTTTAAATTCCTCATCCAACTTAGATCTTTTTAAATCAAAAGCTTAAATTCGTTTGGCTTTAGTTTAGCTTACCGGGAAAGATCTTATTAATTGTTAAAAATTGGTTTCAGAATCTTTTATAGCGCATTTTTAAAAATTAAGATACAGAACTTTTTAATGAAATAGAAATTATATTGAAATATTACATTTTTATACAAGAACTATTCACTTAAACTTATTCCGCTGTAACTTACTGCGAAATGAATATTAATTATCATTTCGGCGAAAACAAAAGCGACAGCACAAACAATTTCGATTGGTTTTCCGAACAGAAATATAGAGGAAACCGAATCATAGAGAAAACCCACTGCTTTGAATATATAAAATATTAATAACTAAGTTAATTAAGATCAACAAGAAAAACAAAAACTTTAACACCAGCAGAACATTTAAACATTGTTAGCATTATCTATTTAACCATCCGCAACGAAAAAAAGCTTATTTATTTAAATTTCTATAAATATTTTAAATTAATTAATTTTTGTTGTTTTGCTCACACATTATACAATATCCTAAAAATGTTTTTCCTAATTACATGAAATTAGAACACACATATGAACTCACACATATGATTTACTGTTTTTTATTCTTCTAACTTGTATTTTTTCCTTAGCCCAACCTGTAGCGTGTTTTTATAATTAAAAAATTTTGTGACTTTTTGTTGTTTTTGTTTGAATGTACACTACATTTTTTGCGTGTTACTAATCCTTTTGTAAAACAATTATTTTAATATCAAATAAACATCCTCAGGGAAATTAATTCAAAAAGCTTCTTATCATGTGTGTTGGCCTTCGGGAACTATAATTCGCTTAGAATAACCACAACAAACATCCAATTAAAATTATACCTTAAATGCTTAAATATTTTTATTGTTATAAAAACAAATTTAAAGCACAAAAATTTAACTTCAAAATAAAACACAAATTAATTGAATGATTGCAATTGCGGTAGCCCAGTGGTACTGCTTTTTGCTCTGCACGTTCAATATTTATTTATTTTATTATTTATTTTTGGTAGATATTTTATTTGAATTTTTATTGTTGCATTAACATTAAAAACTCTTTATTAAAACGCTTCCAACTACAAGCATTTATTTGTAGCTTTAAGATACATAAAAAAAATTTGAAGCAAGGTTCACAATTTTTACTTCACTACGTATGAGCTTGAAATCTGATTTTTTTCAAGATTTTTTGTTTCATTCAATCATGCAGACAAGCGATTCATGGGGTGCCATAATAAAATTTGTAAACTCGTCCAAAGCAATAACAATCCTGTTAAGTAGCACAGAAAAAGAAAATAAAAATAAAATATAAAACCACAATAAAAATACATAAAAGCAATTTGTTAAAAATTATTTTTGCAAGCTTAAGCAATCAATCAGTTCATTAATAAAGGGAGGATGGATTAAGGATAAATTGTGTAAATATTTACCAACTAAAACAAGCAAAAAAAGATTTTTAAATGTAGAAGAAGAAAGTAACTTACCCTTTTTCGTAAATGGAATTAATACCCGATACGAGCACAGTTAACTGTTTAACGTCATCTAGTATATCATTTAAGACGACGACTTCTTCTTCAGATCCCACATTAATGATGGTTAAAATAGATGTATCGCCTTTTAAATATCTTAATATTATAAGAAATAATAATGATATTTTCTATAAGATACCAAGGAACTCAAACGATAATAAATAAAATTGCACTTTTTTACACCGTAAATATTTCGATATCTTTTTTTTTTTTTTCTTATAAATGAATTGAAATTGATTTTTGGTTTAAGTAATTTTTTTTTAATTTTTTAACTCATATCATCTATACTTTGGTTTGTGTATAGATTTAGTCTAACCAAATTAAAAATGTTAATATAGTTTTTTATTTGACCTTTTTAATTATTTATTTTTTAATTTATTATTCAAGCACAAGATCTTTTATTTTTTATTTTTTCAATATTTCACTACTCCCTTGTGTAGCATCATCAGGACAAAGAAACATTTATTTGAACACAAAAAAAAAATAAAGCAACAAGAAAAAAGTTATAAAAAATTTTTTCAAACTAACATAAAACAAAAAACATAAAATTATTTTGTCATATAAAAAATTTTTGTAACAAAAAATAAAGTACAATATTATTTCTTATTATCAAGTGTCTGTAAATTTGAGCTACATTATCTGTGTCTGCCTTAAAAAAAAAAAAAACAAATTAAAAATGAATTAAATGCTACTCGCATCCTTATTTACAAAGTTAGTTGGTTAAATAGATGATGTTTACAATTACATTACTAATACTAATGAAGGATGTAGCGATCCAGAAAATGCAGATTTACTTTCTGCTGGTCTGTAATTTATCTAGTGGTCTTTGGAAAACGTCCGCATACATTTGTAAAATAATAATTCTTTCTAAAAAAAAAATTTTTTTGAAATTAAAAAAAATGAACTGAGCGAAAAATCAATTTCAATTCATTTATAATATCCACAGTTCAAATCCTAATTTAAAAAAAAATTAAAATATTTTTTATTTTACTTTTTATTTTGTTTACTTGTTTTTTAATTTTTATCTAAAAGAACACCTTGTCCATAATATAATTAGATAGAAAAATAACAAAAAAGAAGATGGTCAAAAAGCTTACTATATAACATTAAATATTTTATCTTGAAACTTGACCTCTTCATTTCTGATTAACGAATAACTAAAAGTCTTGTCAATTATAAAGAAAAAAAATTACGTCTTCAGGTTTTTTCTATTTTATTCTACCAAAGAAATATCAACAGTCTTTTCTTCAATTCTCTTACCTTATTACAGCAAAAACATTTCGATTAATAACCTCTAGACGTGTACGTCCCTTTTGAAGAACTTCCAAGTTTCTTAGTTGCACCAAATCTTTATAAATTGTATAGTGGCTCTTTTCTGCAGACTTTTGCAATTCTAAATTTAAGCTTTCATAGTTTGGATGTACCGGCAACCAAGTTTTTTCCGCATCAGAAAAGCCAGCATTCTTGTCAGAACTCCACTGAAACGGAGTACGTTCTGGATCACGAGAAACTAGTTTATAATTATCTGGTCCAGCATTACGTGCCGGAGGATCAACAGTATCTTCCCAACTAATATCACGAAAATCTTCCATACCAATTTCTTCACCCTGTTGATAAAAAAAAGAATAATTTTGCATTTATTTGTTTACTGCATTTATGGTTAAAATAAATCCCACGTTGTATGTTACAGCTACTCCGGGCAACGTCATGATTAACATATTAATGCCATCCACACTGTTGTTATTAAATCTAGAAGCTATACGTGGATTATCATGATTACCCATTACCCAATTTGCTACATGATTTCTGGGCATAAATGTCAACCATTTTTGTATGTTAAAAACATAATCTCTAGCATCTGATTTCTCATTAAGATCAGTAAGTAATATAAAGTTAAAAGGAAATTGAGGACCCTTAATTCCCTCGTTATTTTCATAATAATCCATTAAAACTTTCAAATCAGCATAGGCTTCAGTCATCATTATGCGTTCAGGACCTCCATGAGTTTTTGAATATTCATCCAGTAAAGCGCGCCAATGATATAAAATATCGTAAACTTCGGGCTGGAAATAAGAAAGAATACAAAGTTAATTACTTTTATGGGCGCATAATTCAAAAATATTTACCAAATCTTTAGTGTATATATGTTGGGTGTAATCATAAGATTTGGAATCATCAGTTTTGCCGCTTAAAGGTTCATCTCTTTGATCCGGATCTTCAAATAAATGATTAACAGCATCCACACGAAAACCACTCACACCCTTATCTAACCAAAATAGCATAACATCATCCATTGTCTTTACTACCTGGGGATTGCGGTAATTCAAATCTGGCTGCTCTTTGGTAAATTGATGGTAATAAAATTGTTCTCTTTCTGGATGCCAAGACCAAGCTGAACCATAGAACACCGATTGCTGTAAGTTGTTTAAGTTAAATACTAAATGAACTTTCTGCAGCTGAAATTTGACATTAAATACCCAATTGTTTGGTGGCCCGCGCTCTCCATCTTCATTGATTCTGCCATCCGACCAGATATAGAAATCCTCATAACCCTCTTCTCTGGCTGCTGATTTTCTAAACCATTCACATTGATCGGACGAATGATTAGGTACAAAATCCAATATGACTTTTATATCCAAGCTATTGGCTTTCAATATGAGTTCTTCAAAATCCTCCATGGTACCATATTCACTGTGTATGGCTTTAAAATTGGAAATATCATATCCAAAGTCGACCATAGGTGATTGAAATATCGGACTTAGCCATGTAGCCGTTATGCCAGTTTCAGCCAAATAAGGCAGTTTAGAAATGACGCCTAAAAATTTTTAATTGTCAAAGTAAAAAGTTTGTATATTTTCATTTAGAAACAATTTGTTTTAATTATTTCGTGTCCCACTGTTTCTATTTATTACCACTTCATAATCATTACCTTGTAAGTCCCCGATTCCATCGTTATCACTGTCCATAAATGATCGTGGGTAAATTTGATAAAATACCACATGTCTCCACCAGTCATTATCCACTACCACTTCATTAGAATCTTCGCTGCCATCCTCTGCTCTTACTGTAGCCATATGCCTGTGTAAAATTGAGATGAATAATAAAAAGAAAAATTCAAATCGACTTAATTTATGGTAACACATGTTGATTTGTTTTTTTATAATGCAGTTTGTTGCTTTTGTTTTTATTCAAGAGCACAGATTGAATAAAATTTGCTTCACTGAGATATTCTTTATATTATTTTAGTTTCTTTTTAGCTCATTAAAATCTGCTTGCTGGCTAAACACTAACTGAACTTTTTATTGAAATTTATTCATGCTTAAATATTAACAATACACATATGTATGTATGTATATGAATAAAATCATTGATGCAATCTTCGCCAATTATTTTACTTATTTATTATATTTATTCTAACATTATTAGTAAATACAATTTTCATTTCTACAATTTTAACTTTTTATAATTGTTCTAGGAAAAATTATTATTTTATTTTTTTTTTTTTTAGTTTTCTCACAGATTTTTGTTAAATTAAAATAAACAAATTAGTCTCTTTTAATTGTTAACTGCACACAATGATCTCACATGAGATTCGAAACACGCTACTGATTATCTCTTGAATGATATTTTTAAATATACCGAACAAATGTTGAATGCAGATGGCTGCCAGATAGAAAAAAAATTTTATTGTTCAGAAACTGATTAAACTGTTAATTTTCCTTTTTAACCACCCAACAACACTTTAAAGCTCATCATTAGTAAAAAAAAATCAGATGAATAAATTATTTCATTTAAATTTATTGATTACCATTTAATTTTTTATTAACGCTAAGAAAAACTGTCGTCAGCCCAATAATTAATGTATATGATTTTACCCGCAACACTAGTACTTTTGATGGTGCCGTAAAGTATGCTTTAATAAAATCTACTTAAATATAATTAACCCAGCATATATAAAGTCAAAAGCTTTTAACGGTAAACAAAAGAAGTAAAATTGCTATATTCGGCTATGCTGAATCTTATACACCCTTTACCATTCTATCTAAAATTAGTTTAGTGAAGTAACTCCAATTAAAAATAAACAAATATTGGTGTGGGAGAGAATTAAAAATAAACGGAATATCAACAATAAAAAATAAATTTAAAAATTAAATATAAAAAAATTGGAAAGATATTTTTATATGACCCAGCGATACAAACAAAATTATCCAATTCCCATTCAAGGTGCATTTTAATGCTTCTATAAATATTTACATATACTATTATATGTAAATATATGTTAATTTTCAAACCTCCGTGAGATATTAAAGATAATTTAAATTATTAGAAAATTAAAATTGATACATAAAATATTCCACAGGATATCTGTTTGCTTGAAAAAATTTGAAAAGAAAATATGTGTTAGGCCGACTTCCTAAACGCCTGTTGCAATGCATAATTTAAAAAAATGCGTATGCAATGCGAAACATGTTTTAAATGCAAACTTGCGTTGCAGAGAAATTTTTTGAATTTTATCGGCATTTAGGAACGTCGCTATGCAACTCATACGTAAAGCAAATGTCAAAAACATTTGAATAATTTTTTTTTTTTGGATAAATAGAGGTTACACAAAATTATTTATCCATTTTGTTGGCAAGTGCTGAGGAATTATCTCAGGTCAAATCTTCCAAAAAATTCTATATTGCTATAGAAGGCTATTAAAAAGAAAAAAAGAAGAGACAACTTTGTTAAGGACAATAAAAATCCCGGAAACAAGTGATCAAAAATAAATATTTTTTAAGAATTCATTGAATAAATGGATGATGGTATTTTTTATTCACATTTCATTTTAAAAATAACATTTTTAAAATGTTTGCATACAGAATAAAAATGATGCGTGATTTTGACTTCTGATACTCATTAAAATGAGTTGCCAAACGATTAGGAACATTGTACGTTGCCAAAAAGTTTAGATATACGTTTACGAAGTGTATGCATTGTAAATATGCATTGCAACTTGCGTTTAGGAAGGCGGCCTTTTACATTTATTTTCTCGATTTAAAAGCAAGCACTCATCTAATTTTTGTTTTTATATTTTTTATCTTGACAGAATTAAATTATCTTCTGTTTCTGCCCTGTGGCTTTCGTATACACAATCTTTTACTTTCTAAAGTAACTTTCGCAGCCATCCATTGTGGTGTCTATGATTTTGGTAGTACTCGAAATTCCGAATTCTTCTGTTTTACCACTAGGCCCCTTTACCAACAGGTTTAGTACGCTCACAAAAAGAGGAGGAAGTAAGAGAATTTCCAAATCATAATATAACGATAATTTAGATACTAAAGTTTAGATTAAAGCTCAATAAAATAAATTTTATTTAAGCGCATTGAAAAGCTTTTTAAATATTGACAATTTTATTTATTTTATTTTATAACCTGCACTTCAAAAAGTGTCACTCCGTGTGTAATTTTTGCAATATCCGGTATATGTCCTTCGAGGCAGTGGGCAAAATACCACGCCTACCTCTAATTTTTTCATGTTATTTGGAATAATAAAGTAGCTCCAATCAAAAATAAATAAATATTTATATATAAGTGAAAAAATTGGCGCTCGCCAATTTTTAATAGTACTTAACCCACCAAGATCCAATTTTTTTAATCTCGGTCTCCCAAATATTTACTTTTTTCATTAGAGTTACTTCACTAAACTTGATTTACATAGTTGGTGAAGGGTATATAAGATTCGCCAAAGCCGAATATAGAACTCTTACTTGTTTTTACTGATAAGATTGTGAAAATGTTGTTTAATGTTATTTTTTACGTTTACGCACAAGTCATTATTATTTAAAACTTTTAAATTCAAGCAAAAGTATCTATCAGTGAGGGAAAAGATGAGACGGTCGTATTTGTTTGATACTACTTGATAATCGAAAGTACCGTTTCTCTTCTGAGTTATTTAATACTCTCAACGTAATTTCTTTGTTATATTTCAATAAGAGTTCTTTTTCCCATATAATGTCCCAACAAATTTTTTATTTTATTATTTATTTTTTCTAGTCAATTCTTGCTTGTATATTGCAGAATCCTCTAGAGAGATGGATATAATTTTTAGTTTTTGTAGCGGAACACAACACTCAATTTAGCATACTGGATCATCTTAAGTCTGAAAATAATTGATAGAATTATTGTTCAAGAAGATCCTCGTTAGACTCCAACTAAGAAATACAGTCTGAGATACGGGTATTAATACCTGACGAAAACAAATCTTTCTTATTTTTCTTTCAAAATACATAGAATTTTGGGTTGATTCCAAAACCGGATTAGATGAACCGATATTAATTCATTTAGTAAGATTTGCTGCACAAATTTTATTTCTCTCCTAATTATCGACAAAAAAAAACGAAAAATCGAAGTCAGTGTTATCAGGCATGTTCTGAATTTCACACGAAATTTTCACTTTAAATTTTTCAAAGCATTGTTTCCTCAAAATTATTTTTTACAAAAACAATGCCTTCAAAAATAAAAAAGTGAAAATTTCGTGTGGGTTTCAGAACATGCCTGTATGTTTAACTATACTTTCTTCAAGTTTTTTAAATAAATATTTTTCTAAGTTTTTAGTTAGAAAGAAATAAATAAGTACTCTGAGAATCACAAAAGTGCTATTTAAATTTTTTTGATATTTTTTATCTCTGATATACATACGAGTATTAACTTAGGCTGATATCATAAATATTTAAAAGATGTTTGACGTGTTGTTGCAAATGTGTAACTTGAAAATTTCTAGCAGAACTTGTACCACAATTGCAGAATCTAACAACTCACAACAGTTTGGGAATTGAATATTTGAACCAAATTTTAAGATGCAATTATGGAAATCCCCAGCAACGTACACCTATTTTATTAAGTTCATATCAGTTATTTTTCTTTAAGTTTTATCGTAATAAACCTCTCCGCGAAAGCCACAAAAGTAGGAATTAAACTCAATTGTTGACGACAGCTAAACTGATTAGTGTATAAATTGCATTTTTAGTTTTATATTTAGGAAACCCAACTGGTGGCTCTTTATAGTTTAAATTTTTAAAACACATGTTTAACAGAAAATGTTATTTTGTTGATATTTCACGCAGTCTTAAACTCTGACACTGACATTTTGTGTTTTTGTGAGTTCTTAAAATCAGTTTAATTTTACATTCACGTCGTGCACTTAACTTAGTCATCAAACAGTAGAGAACAAAATAGTTACTTAAAACTATTGTATCACTTATAGTTATCCTCAAGATATTGAAGGATTTTGTGAAATTTGCAACTTCGCTATTGCTCCATACTGTTACCTAATGTTTTTCTATGCATGTGTTTTATTCTGTTTTATTTTTCAGCTTTTTAAACCACAAAACCAAATATTGGTAACTTTCGCTTGATAGTTGAAATATTGTGATTGTTAGAGAATATGTTATCAAAAATTCAAGTTGCTTTTAACCAAATGCATTTCAGCATAAACCGGAACTTTAGGTTGACATGCTGCGCGTAGGAAATAAAATTTAAGTGACGTGAATACACGAAAAATTATCTAGCACATGCTACGATGGCAGCATTAGGGGGTTCACAGCAGGCATTAAAATTAATTTTTGCTTTTCTTTAGACAAAAATTTCTCTACTTTATATTAGTCCTATTCTGTGGTTTGGTACAGCGTCAACAGGATGAAGCTTTTTTATATTTTATAAATATTATGAGAAGATCGTAGAAAGCCTACTTAAACAACAAAAAGATAAACTTTAAGAAATGTTGCTTTATTACTCGGCACATAATTTGACCAACATATTTCAAAAGACAGGTTGAAAAACTAATCTAATTTTAAAAGTACCATACCGATGAATCCAAAGTTAAATAGCTACAAATGAAACAAAAAGGTAATGCTAACACTAAAGCATTTAGTAAATAGATTATCAAAAGCATAAACTTACTAAACCACTAACCAGCACTAATATATACAAAACGAGAGGCTTAAAACATACCTCGTGTTTTTTTATTTGTCAAAATCGAATCTAAATAAATTAACTTAAAATCAATTACAAGAAAGTTCGAATTAAACCCTTGTTAGTTGTGTTAATTTGTTTTACCACCATATTTAGTAAACATTAGTTTTGATAGTTCATATTTGGCAGTCATGAAGTAGACATGTGACAAATTCCTTATGGAAAAATATTCGATAAGCCAACGTGTTTTAATCGTTAATACATTTTATAAAAATTAATCATCGATTACAGTGACGATGACAAAGTTACGTGAAATTTTTGAGAGAAGCAACGTGCCAACAAAACACTCCATTTATTGTGTAGTGAATCATTTCGAAGAAAGAGAGGCTGAACACATTACTGCTGCTCAAGAAAGTGTTTAAAACAATCCATCAACCTCAATTCGACGCCGTGCTGAGGAGCTTGGTCTTTAGAGAACAACTTTGGCCACAATTTTACACAACGATTTGCATTTGTTTTAATTTAGGATTCATTTAACACAAGAGCTTCCAGATATGACTGAAAACTTTTTAACACCACATGTAGTATCAACAAGACAGTGTCACATTGCATACAGCGACGTGGATTTGATACGAGACCTCTTTCCACAACAAGTTATTTCAAGAAATGTTGATGTTGATTGGTCTCCACGGTCGCCTGATTTGACTGCTCCGGACTTATTTTTGTGGAGATATCTGAAATGCGAGGTTTATTCAAACAAACGAGAAACGCTTAAACAACGCAAACAAAATATTCGCGATAAAATTAATGAAATAACGCGTAAAATATTTGAGAATGATTTGAAAAATGTACTCAAAAGGGCTCGCACTTGTAAGGGGAACAGAAACAGTAATTTATTTGATATTGAATTCCATACATAATTGCCGACAAAACATTGATCAAAAAATAAAATCCCGACGGACGCCCTGTATAAAACAAACTTAGCAAAAGACACGGGAATATTTTTTAATTTATTTAATTTTTATAAAAAACTTCGTGCTATTTTTAAATTATTCCGATAAAATTAATTACTGATATAGATTATTGAAGATTTCGTTTAGTACTCAAACAGAAATGTCAGTTTTTTAGGTCATGCATTAAATCCACCTAATGTTTTTGTTAGTGGCAAAATAAATGCATGCGTTTTCCTTCACTCACTTTTTACATACAATTTTATAATTAAATATTAATAAAAAAAAATCTTGTGTAATAAACATAAAAGTATAATTTGAATTCTTTTCCAAAATTTAAATTTTAGATGGTCTAAAGACCTTTGTACTGGACGTATAAAAGCTTCCAATTCATTGTCTGCTTCAGTGATGCTTTTTACAACATAAAAATGTATTGATACAGCAAAGGATTGAATATTTAAAGGGACGAAACTTTTGTGAATGTCGTTAAAATAGAAACATTGAGAATTTGAATATTTATTTACAGAAAGTTTTATTTAAAAAAATCGTGTTTGTGTTTTCGAAGCTTCAATTGAAAGAACTATTAACTTGCACGCTTTTCCTGATAAAACAATGTTAGTGCCGATATGTACTCATGTGTTAAAAGGGTTTCTATACAAAAAGAATAAAAGAAAGAATTTTTTACAATATCCGTATTTTATCAGTTGTTTTTTACCGAATGTTGTTTTAGTTTTTTTTAGGGTTTTAAATACAAAAGAATATTTTTGTTTTTTAACACAAATTTTATTTTTAGAAATTTCAGTGTGATATAGATTTATTTTGAAATAAGAAAATATATAAAAACGAAATAATGAATTTTAACTATCAATGATATTTGTTGAATAAAAATTTTTTTATTAATTGCAATTAGGATTAATCAATTTTGCCTCAGACTTAAGTATCTAAGTTTCTGAACAAAATTTGGGTATGCTTTAGCGAACTGTAAAAAATTGTTGCCTTTAAGGGATGATCTCCAATGAAATAAAACTGCTCCGCTTTTATTTCAACCTTAAATAATAGAACTTTTTTTGAAAGAGCTTTTGCTAAAACAACAACTGATAAAAATGTTTAACAAGCGTAAATTTATTTGTTGTTTTTATGCATATCTGCAATATTAAAACACAAATAACTTTTGTTGTAAAACTTATATAAATGAACAACAAAAATCTATAAACACCACACAGTCCCACCAATGACGAATATTTTCCTAAATTGTTTATTCCCAAAATAAAAGGAAAACCCAAGAAAATAATTGGGATTTTTTTTTTTATTTTGAACGTGAAAAACATACCATATTTTCTCGTAGACTTTGTTATTGCTGTTAGCAATTTTATGAAAATTCATTCTACATTTTACTTTCTCTTTTAATTTAAATAACAACAAAACAAAAAAAGGGTTCGAAAAACATTTAAGAAGACTTCATTTTCCAGCACCAAAAGAAATCTCAATAAAATATTTATATAAGAAAATTTACTTTTGCGGTTGAATAATCATAACAAAAGGCTTCGAATTGGTTGTTAAGCATCAAAATAAAAAGGAAAAAAGGAAAATATGTTTGAAAAATACAATTCTTTCTTTTAGAAAATAATAAATTTTATTTATTATAAGAATTTTTTAATAATGGACACAAATGAAAATTAATGATTAAAATTTTTTTAGAGGTTTTATAATGAATTTAAAGATTTAATTTCTACTTTAATAAATAAAGGCGAATAATCAAATCTTCTGTTATACAAAACTTAAAAAGAACCTATGAAAATATGTAGGTTTTTTAATTTTTGTAATGTTTTTTTTTTTTATTTGCTCATAAAAAATAATTTTGTTTTTTATTTTTTTCATCTACATTTCGAAGAAAAATTAATTGAAACCCGTTTATACAAAAAGTGAGCCATATTAAATCATTAAAAGCAAAAAAAAACTCCCTAGCAATAATAACTCACTGCTCAACTGCATTCAAACTTCCACCAGGCTGATAAAAGATTATTGAAAAAGCATGAAATTTATCCAAACTTTGAAATTTTGAAAAACAAATCTCTCAAACGAAGCTATTTGGAATAATTAAATTTTTTAACTCTTTAACTTTTGCAATTATGTAATCGATTTTCTTTTTTCCTTTTTTTTTTTTTTGTAATAAAGCAAATGATTTAATTTAATTCAGATTAAGTTCACGTTTATTCTAATTTATAAATTATTTACAAATTGTTTTAATTTTTAATGAAAACAGAAAAATTAGCCAGTTGTTAATGTAATCTTTATAATTTTTTTTTTATCGTTATTTACATTTTTATAAATAAAATAAATAAAAAGTAATATTGCATCTTCTCAGAACTGCAGCGTTATCTCAATTTTTTGTTTCAAATTCAGTTGCATCATTAAAACAACAGTAGCAAAAATATACCAGAGGTTATCTGATTTGTCAGTGAACACCAATTAAAGTGATTTAAGCTGCTTTTAATATAAAAGTCTTTTAGATTAAATAAACTAATAATAATAATAATAATAATATAAAAGTAAAATTAATTATTTACATTTATAATATTTTACAGTAATATATGTACATATACATGTGCAATTACTTAAATTTAATGGCCCACATCTAGAGCGGGTTAAATTGACCGAATCAATCAAGTGAACGGAATGATCCGGTCATTTAAATCCGGTCTTTTCGTTCAATCGTGTACGGGTTAAATTGAGCGAATGACTTAATTGAACGAAATAAGCCAGATATTTAACCGGCTCCTTTCGCTCAAATTGACCGATTGAACGAATTAAAGGAACGAATCAGTCTTTGATAATTGACCGAAAAAGACCGGTCATTGAAACGAACGGCCGGTCACATGTCTACCTACATCTATGAAAGACGAGCATCTAAGAAATTTGGTTGTGCTGTTTTCGTTTCTTGGTTGTAAATCGATTATTAAAAGATGTTATCAGAGCCGTCAATAAACAATACTTAAAAAAAACACTTTGAAAAAAAATCCTTTACACTTCCAAACCATTTCTTACAAAATACGCCTAAGCGTAGGAACACAACAGACGACCGTAACGGAACTTTTTATCGTTACTGAGATTTGATAAACAAAATGACGGCGATTCTCTGACGGCATTGTCAATATTTGTTTACATTTCTGTTTTATTTTTGTTTTCTCAAAAATATTTTGTTTAAAATTCTATTATACTTAAATAAATCCAGATGAGTTCTATTAAGGTAAACACAACTTTGCTGTGAGTAATAAAACTATTAAAGTAATTTCCAAATTGTACGTTACTTTCGCACTGTTGGGACATCGTCTAAAAATTGCAAACTTTTCGCATATTTTTATAACATGTTTTCCTTCTGCATCGAACTTTTGTATGCGTCTCTTAAGTTCTTCCACTTATCCTTGACAATGTTTCATTTCAAATATTTATTTCACAAATAATTAAAAGAATTATTAAATATATGTATTTTTACTTGGCACTTTAATTGGTTCTCCAATTTTGGTCAACAAATCTTCCTTCAAACTTAAGTTTTTTTAGCCTGGCGATTGAAGAAATTTACTGGGGCTCATATTTTTTAAATTCTTCAATTATTTTTTCATTTAAATTTTTTGTTTTTTGTTTTTTTTTGTTTTAATAATAATATAACAACAGTTTTATTTTTATTTAAATGATATGACTTTTACTATTATTCTAAATTTAAATACTTACAAAATGCAGTTATTTTATGAAACATATGGCAATATTGTTAAGAGAGTAAAACCTAAATAGGAGAGAATGGTAAAAACCGACAAGCAAATAAAATAAATTTAATCTCAGCTGCATTGTCGTTGAGCGATAATTTATGTCAAATTTGTATGAAAATACCGTTACCGGCGTGTGTTGTTTTCCTACACATAAATAATCTAAACATTAATATGTGCAACAAAAAGAAAACTTCTTAATAAAAAGAGGAAAAATATGCAGTACTTTTTGCAGCGTGTTTTGATACTAACGATAAAATTCGAGAGCCAACAGACTTCTGTGATTTTTTTTTCTTTTATTATTAAATTTATTATATTAATACGAGGGCTGCTCTATATATTTCTGGCCTAATAGTGAAAATGCGAATATTTATAATCAAAAATGGTTTTACTGTTTTTCAAAGTATTCTCCAGCATGATTTATACACTTTTGGATGCGCTCAAACCAGTTGTCGAAGCACCTTTTCCACTCCGATTGAGACACCTCTAAAACATGGTTTTTGAATACTTCAACAGCTTCTTCTTGCGACGAAAATCGTTGACCACGCATTTTTTCTTGATGTGCGGAAACAGGAAGAAGTCATTAGGTGCCAAGTCAGGGCTGTTCGGCGGATGACCCATTAATTCGACGTTTTGGCCGGTCAAAAACGCTCCGGTTTAAGCCGATGTGTGAGAGCTCGCATTGTCATAATGAACAATGATTCGTTTTCACTTGTTGGTTTTTCGAATTTCTCCGATGACTTCAGGCAAAGAAATTGTAGTGTACCACTCAGAAGTGACCGTCCTACGTTGCTCAAGCGGAACAGTCGCCACATGACTTGTTTTGCCGAAGAAACAGGCGACCATTTGCTTCGAAGTGCTTCTTCCACGAACAACTTTCGTTGGATTTTGCTCGTCTTTGAAAACCCACACGGTCGATTGTTGTTTCGTTTCGGGCTCATACGCATAGATCCATGATTCGTCACCTGTGATGATCTTATAAACATCTTTTGAAGCACCGCAATCGTATTTTTGCAACATTTCTTTGCACCAATCGACACGAGCCTTTTTTGAGCGACTTTCAAATTGTGCGGGATCCAACAAGAACAAACCTTTTTTACGGCCAGGTGTTCCTGCAGTATCGAATGTATGCTGGTGGAAGAAATGTCCAAGGATGTCTCTATCTCTCGGTATGTCGCATGTCGATCTTGCATTATGAGTTCACGCACGGCATCAATGTTCTCTGGCACAACAGCCGTTTTTGGACGACCTTCACGGAATTCGTCTTTGAGCGAGCTTCGGCCACGATTAAATTCATTATAACAATTTTTCACAGTGCTATAGGATGGTGCTTCATCGCCATACAAAGATTTAAGTTCATCAATGCACTCTTGTCGTGATAATCCACGTCGAAAGTTGTGAAAAATGATGGCACGAAAATGTTCACGAGTTAATTCTATTTTTTTCTATATTAATTTTTTCAAGTCACTGTAAACAACACAAATAATGGTCGTACGTCAAAACGTTTTGAGTACGATTATGCTTAAAAATTACAAACTTTCCAATGGAAATGTCAGATTGCACTTGGCAGCACTCAGTGTTGCCAGGCCAGAAATATATATAGCAGCCCTCGTAATTATGTTAACTTTTGGCCTCAGCGCCCATAATGGCTTACAAAAAGTTGAATACAATCAGTAAGTTTTTGTAATAAATTTAAAATATATAGAAAATAATTTACAATATTAGCATATTTTTAATTCATTCATAGGTAATTTTAGAATGCAAGAAGCATATATTGCTTTATATTTGTTTTAAAAGTTGACAAAACAACAATATTTTTAGGTTTTTTGATAATAGATTGAACTCTTTCGCACCAGCAAATGTAATTTTTTGTTTAGTTACTTCAAGACGATAACTTACAACATTCAAATTCACTGCATGCCTTTGTTATTTTGTTTGTAAAACTTATATTCTGATGAAACCTATTTTAAATCTAAATTTAAATCTATTAAATTAATTAAATCTATTTTTTTGCAAACTGGATTAATTTTTTCATTCCAAGTCGCTTATACTTTTTATACATATATTTTTTTTTATTATTTAATATATTTTCAAAAACAAGAAAATCATTACATTATTTTTAAATTTTAGTTATTTCTATCTGGGACAAGGACCCACATTAGACATTTCCAAATTGCGTCGCAATTTTTTGTAAAATTCTTGAGATCTTTCAAATTCATAACGGTTTATATAGGTGATGCCGTTAGAGCCGCATATTTTATTCTTGTCCTTTTTTGTTAAACCAAACAGACCAGTTAATGACAACGTGGAACAGGTGCTCAAAAATACAACAGCAAAAAATAAGAAGAAATATTTCATTTTAACTTAAAAACGTTTTGTTTGTCTGGGTAAATTACACACATCCAAATATTTGTATTTATTCAATTATCTACATTAACCGTATTTCACAATTCCAAATTTCAGCTGTAGAAGAATAGATGATGACAAATTTATAATAAATTTCTTTGCAGTAGAATTACAGAAAACACTTTTGTTTTAAATAATTTTCAGCTTGAGGAATTATTTTTTTTTTTCTGTAATCAAAACGTATTTTTTATCTCAAACATCTGCTTATTGAGATCAAAATGTGTTGTCGTAATTACTAAATTCGTATTCGTATTTTTTATTTAATGAGTAATTTCGTTATCGTTTTAATAAACAGCCGTTTGCTAAATTTCAGTTCAACTGCTACGTGCTACTGACTGTCTTTTATGAAATCGACTTGATTATTCACTACAAGATATCCAGCATTAAAAACTGCGTTTTGTTTTGTTTCTACTCATTTAACTTACTTTTGCTCTGATATTGACAATGCAAAAAATATGAAAGTGAAAGCCAGTTTACCTTATTGCTTTCAAGAGAGCGAGATTTTTCCCTCGGAATTTTAATGAACTTTTAAATAGGAATAAATATGTAATGAAATAATGTAATTACTCTGTGGTTGTCCGTGCAATAAAAAGTCACAATATTAAATTCATTAAAAAAATAGATTTTCTAAACCCCTTCTAAAATAAAGTATTTTTTTTTAACATAGAAATCCCAAAGATTAATTGCTATTTTCTTTCAGCTTTCCTAAAGAAAGAAAATAAAAACTGGTGAAATTTATAGAATGTGGTGAAGAAAGCGTTCATCAATAGATTATACCCAAAGTTTTTATTTATATTTTGTTGTTTTTTCTCCTCTTCATCTTAAAAAATTAGCACTGATCGCATAGAGAAAAATATTTTATGAATTTAAAGAAGTCTAACGGTGTCAAATCACATAATCTTGGCGACCAATTGATATCGCCACTATATGAGCGTGAGAGATGCAATTGTTTGGCACGACGACGAGTTAAGGTGGATGGCCCTTCAGCCACATTATCGCAAACAGCAGCAATACTTTCGGCAGTACGAGCAATAGGAGAATGCACTAGTGTTTTCATATCTCTTTACAGACTCAGGACAGATTACAGATTTTGCACGATTTTTCCTATTGTACGCATATTTGGACGATTAAATTGACCGAAAAACTTACGAAGTGCACAATATGCATTTTGATTTGAACGCCTATTTTTATAATAAGCCTGAACAACTTTATTGCGTTTCACAATTGTGTATCTTTCCATAGTTCAACTTAAGTTAGTCTAAACTTGAGAAATGTAAAATTAAATTTAGAATAAAACTTGACGTTTAGGTGTGGTTCACATTCAACTCGGCCCTTAAAATTTAACCACCCGATATATTCCCAGGACAGGCTAATTTATTAAATATTTAAACAGAATTTTCGAAGATACACATGGTTTTTACTTGCTTTTGCTTCTGCAAAACGTTAGACAAAAAGAGAAACGAGATCCAAGGCCATAGCTTGCGAACCATTTGCAGATAATTGCACATAAACATTTGGAATTAAAATAATGAACAGAATGAACAGAATGAAAACGTAAATTTTCACAATTAAAACACACAAGCTTTAAGCTTTATTTAAAAGCTTTAGATTCCATTTACTTAAATCTATTTTATTTTAATGAGCACAAACATATTTTTATATTTTTACTTTTGCCAGTTTCCACGTTGAATTTATAAAGTTTACCAAAGCACATGACGTTTTAGTGTCAAATATTATTAAAATTCGAAGTAATAATTAGAGAAAAACATTTTGATATAGTAAATATCTCCACACACCAATTAAAAATTATAAAAATAAACTTTAACTCTTATTGTTTTCTTTTTGCGCAGTTAAAGTATTAAAATTTATCAAAAAATTTATCACCTCAGCTATAATCAAATAGCTATGATTCACCTTAAGCTCCACGAAATATATATGCAAATAATATTGTACTCTACTTGAATAATTATACTTTTTATCATCTTTGCTCAAAAATTTTATTGAGTATTTAAATTAATAATTGGACGTGCAAAATAAAATACACATGTTAGAAAAAGTGTTTACAATAATATAATAAAACTATCACACAACTATTTAACTTCTGTGGTAGTTAGCACTTATTTGTTAATTTTAATGTCATTGCAGTCATTTGTGGTCATTTGACTTTCAACAAGCTCCAACATTGCGAATATTCAATGTGCGTCCCAGTTTCTTGTATTCCCTTTGAGTACATTCGAACTCGCAACGATTTTTGTAGGTGACACCATTCGAACCACAAACCATTTCCTTATTGGACAAATCGCAAGGACAATACCCAGCTTTACTAACTCCCGCAAACAAAGCGATTTTTAATAAGGCGAACACGAATAAAGAAAAAATTTCATATTGATTTTATTATTTTTTATTTTTACTTTAACGTCAGTATTTCAATAACAAAATGATTACAAAGCAAGAAAAATAAACCGATTCGATTGTCTTTTCAAGACTAAATTAAAATTGATTAACACCACACTTGAGTGGCCCTGCGAAAATTTTTGTTTACACTTTGCTACAAAATAAACAAATAAAAAGTGATGCGACGATAACCAAGCGATGAATTCTTCGGAGTAATTTTCATGCAAACAGTAAAAATTTTAGATTTCTGGATGATTTTTTTATTCTATATTCGAAGAAGTGTTTACAATAATATAATAAAACTATCACACAACTATTTAACTTCTGTGGTAATTAGCAGTTATTTGTTAATTTCAATGTCATTGCAGTCAATTGTGGTCATTTGACTTTCAACAAGCTCCAACATTGCGAATATTCAATGTGCGTCCCAGTTTCTTGTATTCCCTTTGAGTACATTCGAACTCGCAACGATTTTTGTAGGTGACACCATTCGAACCACAAACCATTTCCTTATTGGACAAATCGCAAGGACAATATGCAGCTTCACTAAATCCCGCAAACAAAGAGATGGTATATAAGGCGAACACAAATAAAACGAAAAATTTCATATTGATTTTATTTTTTATTATTATTGCTTTAACGCCAGTATTTTAATAAAAAAATTGATTACAAAGCGCGAAAAGTAAAACCGATTCGATTGTCTTTTCAAGACTAAATTAAAATTGATTTACATCACACTTGAGTGGCTGTGCGAAAATTTTTGTTTACACTTTGCAACAAAATAAACAAATAAATAGTGGTGTGATGATAACCAAGCGATCAATTCGTCGGAGTAGTTTTATAGAAATAACTCAAAAAATGAGTACTTTTCATACTCGTAAAAAACTTAAGGCAAGCTTAACACTAAAAATTTTTGATCTATGGATGATTTTTTTATTTTTACTTTTTTCTTATTTTTTTTTATGTAATTTAATTTATTTTAATATTATTTCACAGCTACAGAAATTTTTCGCAGCGCCACTACGTCGAGCTTATATATATATATATATATATATATATATATATATTTTCAAATACTTTGGAGTTTTCTTTCTTTTATAAATTTATATTCATTAAAATTCAAAATATTCATTCCTTGATCCAATGGAAAAAACTATGGGGATTAAATATGAAAATTTTATTAATACTAGATGTTCCTGAGGCGCTGCACTACTCCAATGAGAATAATCGTACCATGACCACTCTTTCAAGCAAGTTTTTTATTTGAATAATGTGGAAGTTATAAGATTTCCCTCTGCCTATTGGGTCTTATGAATCATGACTTATTTGGCTTTTAAATATTCTTAAAATTGTTTTTTGTTAAAATCGATTCCGGGAACTTTTAAATAAATATCTATTTCTGTTTTAGTTTTGTTTTTAGTCGGTGCAGCCGTAAATGGCCATTTGAGTCATAATTCACTAGCGCGTCGACCGGAAAGTAAAAAAATGTAGTAATTTTTATTGAAGATTTAATTTTTAATGAAATTTTTATTATTTCAACTTGTGGCCTGTAAAAAAAATTTTTAAACTGTCAAATCAAATCAGTTTTTAAACTTAGCAACATACAAAAGTTAACAATAGTTTACAACTGACCCCAAGAACCTTGAAGAGATTATAAGATATTTGCAGGAAACTTCTTGTGTTCAAGATCTACATAGTGCTTAAAGGAAGTAGTATACAACTACTGACTTTTTTACCCTTTTCTAAAGGTGCAGTCAGATAAGTCAAATATTTGACCAAAAAAAGTGTAATCGCTATTTTAACAAATGGTAATTGAATCTTTTTTGATACGTATCATTACGTATGACAATTTATAATAAAATAAATGTGATATCTTACCTTTTATACTGAGTAGGATCTTAAGAAAGAAATAAAAAGTATTTGGGAAAGACAAACTTTTTTTCCATCTTTTCCATCTTTTCGGTCAAATATTTGATTAATCTGCCCAATATGCTAAATTCTTAGCTGGAAAAACGGTAAATACGAGAAAATTTTACTATTTCTTGGCATCTTAGAATATATTAAAAAATATCAAACAAATCACTTAATTTTGAAAACAAAATAAATTACAAAAATTTAATCTTCGAAGAAATTTTCAGATTTCAATGCTATTTCAAATAAGTTATCGATTTTCAAATATTGCAAATTTTTTTTAATATAATGAATATTGAACAATAAATCCTTTTTGTCTAGCTGTGTCAGACGGACATGTGTCTTTTAAATAATGAGAAAACTTTGTTATAAGTATAAAGAATACTTTTCTGTAGTTTCAAGGCAGATTCTACTTTTAAAATGTTGGTGATACTTTTGTGAGTTTTTTTTTTGTAACAACTTGTTGGGTGACACTGACATTATTCCTAATATTTTATTACACTCATTTATTAAAAAAAAGAACTCTATTTTTTATTTTTTAAAAAGTAAGCACAACGTTCTCGTTATTCCTGTTGTTCAAAACAAATTTTGATAATGGGTTTTAGAACTTCGTACATTTAAATTATTAATAAAAAAAAAAAAACTTAAAATGGTATAATTATAACTCTTGTAATCATTTTCATTTAATTTTAAATAGAGTAGAACCTGTAAACAACCTCTTCAAAACAACAAAATTTAAACTGAAAACTCGTAAATGAAAGACTTTTTAATTTTGACTGTTTTGTTATTGTACTAGAAAAAACGATTTGTTGTTACATTATCATATTTCTTTGTTGTGTGTTATTTGAGACTTTTATAAATTTGTTTCTCTGGCTCACTTTTTACGCTTAAATTTCTCTTTACAAACACATGAGAGTACTATATACGGCTATATCGAATCTTATACACCCTTCACCATCTATGTAAATATAGTTTTGTAGAGAAACTCCAATCAAATAAGCAAATATTTGGGTGGCAGAGATCTAAAAAATAAAAAAATAAAGTAATTTTACATAAAATCAACTCTTAATGGGTTAAGATTTTTTTAAAATTTTAGTTTTTTCCATATTAATATTTTATAAAATTTGAAAATTTTAGAGACCCGTAACTCGGAAAATATGGTCGAGCGTCTATTTTTTTACTTGATTTCTTTTTTCTTATTTTTTAGTTTTCTATCGCTCCATTTATTTGTTTTTTTGATTGGAGATACTTCATTGTTCCAAATGCTATTGATAAAATAGAGGTAGGCATGGTGCTTTACCCGCTGACTCGAAGAACATGGACCGATCTTGCTGATTTCCAATAGCACCTCTTTCGACACTATGTGTGAACGATTGGCGCATTTAAATTTTCTCTTGCTGATTTAGTGTCTTGACAAACTTGATTTCAATACTAACACGAACGGACAGACGGATATTGCTCAATCGATTTTGCTATGCAAGGTGTCGAAAATGGAATTGTAGAAATTACAAATAGAATGACAAACTTATTTATACTCTTTTTTCACTTTTTGTGGTAGAGGGTATAAAAATAATGTTAAAATAAAAAAAAAACAGAAAACTTTATTTTAAAGTAAACAAATGAATTTGTTTATGTGTTTATTTAACGAAATAACAGATAAAGAACGAAATGTTAATTGATTACAGTGAAGTAAATAACTCATTATGATTTAAGCTTTCTGAGTTATGTCTCAATAGTGACCTTCGTAACGTAAAAAATTAATATAAAAGCTGACTGAAAGCTTTGAGACGCAAATATAAACTAAATTTATAATGTGTTTGTGACAAACTTTTTTGTTACACCGTTTATTGAATGCATGTGACATATAAACAAGAAAACGCTTAAACTTCGAAAAAAAAACGGTGAAATTACATTTGAGCCAAATCTACCTCTAACTTAATCTCAATTAAATCACTAAAAAAATGCAACATAACTAATTGATTAGCACTTTAGTTTGTATTGATCTGAAAACGATAAAAATATTTTTTTAACTATGAAAATTTTACAAAATACTTTGGGAAAAAGTGTTTGATTAATTTAAAGACGTATTTCATAAATTTTTTGGCATATAATTTCAGTTAACAGGCTATAGGACTTCTTTATTTTAAATGTCGATATATTACTATTTCATTATCCGAAAATAACAAATATTTATTTTTTAGTTTTTTTTTATAAACTTGTTATTTCAAATACTTAATTTTTTTTTTTTTTTTTTTTTTTTTTTTTAAGTTACCAGACATCTGCTCTGAACCATAAATGTGCACACTGCGTTAAATTTTTATTGCATTCTAATTTGCAGCAACCAATCAATTTTTACTGATACTGCCATTTACTTTTCATTGCCACTATATTTTTGCTGATTACTGAAAAAATAAGTGAACAGTCAATTTTATTTGCATTTCCAGTAAATACTTTCGGTTGGGAATATAATTTGAGTTTATACCTTTTGTCCTTTTGTCATCATGCGCACGTAAATCTTTTTATTGCCTTAAAAAATCTGTAAAAATACACGTTCCCTAAAAATGCACTTATCAAATAGATTTTAATGTTTACGCAGTTTCAATTTCCACATCGTAAAAATAAACGACATGTTGACTACGTAAGCATTCATAAATGGAAATTATTTTCACTGGTAATGCAAATAAAATTTTAGCCACAAACTATGGAGCTATAATAGAATTATATGAGATTTTTGTTATTTAAAACAACTAATACATGAAATGTCATCAGTTCTCTTTCCGAAATAGCATAATTTTTGTTGCGGTAGATCCACAACTGCAAACTTAGTGTAACTGACGTCTTATATTAACGCAAACTTATATAGCAGCCAGTAAATAGATGTCATTAATGCAGACAAGCTTTTGACAAGGTAAAGAATAATATATTAAAGGAGACTTCATGTATTAGATACCGTACAGAATAATTATATTCCCCAACGCCAAATCTAGTTATATTAAGGTAATTTTTGGTGTTCCTCAGATTAGCCATCTGGGGGCTCTCTTGTTTATAAATGACCTCCCAAATTTCATTAAATTCGATAAAAAGAACAACAATATAAAAATTAACGAAATGACAAAATAAAATTTTATCGAAAACATTTAATCTGATATTTTATTATTGTAAATTTAAGTTGATTAAAATTAAATGTTTGTCTAAAGCATTATGACTTTATTAACATTTTGCAGTTTTATTACTCATTTAATCGAAAAGTTTAACAGAGAGGAACGTTAATAACAATCGAAAACGGTTATAACGAACACCGATGATAGCGAACTATATCAATAATAAACACTTTTCCACAATCCCGTTGATTTACCTCAAAATTGTCATACAAATTGCAACGTTTATTTAAAAAAAACGGTTCTAGTAAAGGTACTTTTTTATAACAAACACTGCGTCCTCTAAAAATATTTTATACGAAAACTACGTTGTTATATATTGTAACGTATATTGAGTATCGTAAGTGAAAGGCGTAAATGCACATGAACTATTTTTTATATGCATGCAGTTTTTTATAACGAACGAAAAAATTAAATTGCTGTCATCGAGTTCATTATAGCCGTGTTTGATTGTACAAAGTTTTTTACTTTATTGTTCATTAATTAAAAACTGCTGTTTCTATTAATAGAATGGGGAAGAGAAATTCTTAATTAAATTATTACACTATTTTTAAAAGACGCAAGTTATTAAAAGAGAACGTTTGTATAAATTAATATGAATTTGTTTAAATTATTTATTTTTTCTTTTTTAGCATGACATATAACTATCTCATGTAAATTTTTAATGACATTCGAATAACCAAAGGGTTTGTAGGTCTCTCGATATTACTTTTAGTAACTGCACGTACATAAACGGAAATTAAGATCTATGTTTTCTTAATTTATTATTATTATTATTATTTCTTTTTTTTTTAATTATAAAGATACTTTCCCCTAAATAAGTGCTTGAAACAATGGTAGAATTTTTTTTTTAATTCTACTACAAAAATAATAATCAATTTTTTTCAAAAGTTCTACTACAAAAATAATAATTTAGTTTTGTTCAGTAGTAATTAATTAATAATTAACTTTAAAACTTTGAATAAAAAAAACAACATTTTTTTATTAATATTATTAAAAAGATACAATAAATTGTTTAATATTTTCAGCTTAATTTACTTAAAAATAGAAAATTAAATATCAGAGTCTTGTAAATATTGATAAATAACAAAACTTGCCCTTACAAAACTTATAAAAAGATTTAATTGGAAGTTGATCCGGATGTTAGTACAACTAAAACAACACCTTTGTCCTTGGTCTCGCATAAATAAAAATATTTAAGATTATAAAAAATATATATTTATTTCTTTTCACAATTAAAAAATATACCCGGAAATAAATGTCAATATTTTCATTCTATTTTCTGGGTACTAAACTTAAGTAAATAAAAAAACCTAAAAATTTTCCCTTATAAAAGCACAAATTTTTTGTAAATGGATCAGTCTGCTAACAATTAAAATTGGAAAGTTTTGAATATTAACTTGATATCTTTAAATAAAAATAAGATGAAATTCCTTTACGTTTTACTGGCAATATTTTTCCTAACCTTTGCCGTCTCTGCTCAAAAAAATGAATGCTTTTGTATACGCATACTGGATCCTGTGTGCGCCTCAAATCAAGAAACTTATGCGAACGAGTGTGTATTCCGATGCTTTAAGGCTGAAATGGGAAGCGGTGGAAAAAATTTATCTATACTACATAGGGGAGAGTGTTTTGAAAACACGCCATGAACTGAGTTAAAATTACACAAAATCCATATGAATTAAATGTATCTGAAAATATTTAAAAGTTGCTGCATGTAAAACTTAAAATTTCTTCTTCTTCTCAAACACCCATGACAAAAAAAAATTTTCCACGTATTAAAGTTTTATTTGTGTTCGGGAAGAATTTTAATAAAATTGTTCATTGTATCAGTCATTTATTTAATTAAAATATTGTTTCTTATTTTTTACTTATATATATAATTAAAACTACTAATTATTTAGTTCGAACATTTTGAATTTATTTTTCAATTAAATATAAAGTCGAAAAAATAAAAAGTTTAATTATATTTCAATCTGAACACAAATAAAACTGTAATGTGTAAAAAAAATATTTTTCGATGATGAAAAAAAATTGTTTTTTTAATATTTATACTTTTTAGAGAATTGAAACTATCATAAACAATACTTAATTTTTATTAATTATAAAATTCATATGTAGTTATTTTTTTTTTAATTAACAAGGGATTTAATGATTTTGTTTCGTTTAGCTACAATATATGTATCTTTCTAGAAAAGTGAAATTCTATATTTATTTATGTAATAAGAGTATTGCTTGATTGTAATTACTTTACTGGGAAACAACGCTAAAGGCTGAATGCTGTGGTGCCTGCGAAGTAAACAGTTTGTATGGAAAACACTGTACCAACAAGAGCAATTCGAAAATGTCTTGAAAAGTACCTTTTTAAATCTGCAAAATGTAAATAATACATTAACATAGAATTATGGCATGAAATTCTTTTTAAATATTAATGCATTTTAGAAATATTTAATATAATCCAGGCTTTCGATTGAACCTCTTACTAGGAGTATAAACCTAAGTATAACACAAAATTTTATAATTAATTGCATATGATACAAAATAAGAATATTTGTATTTAAAAAATTGTTGCGTATATATAGAAAAAGTTATCAAATTGTGTTACATAGTTTACAATTATGTTGAGTTTGTATTTATTAAAATTTATTTCTTTCCTTATACGGATGTATTATTTCTGCTTGTATTTTAACATTAAAAATAATTTATACTTAAAGGTTCAGTTAGACATTATATAAACACATAAAAAACTGTACATTCGATTAATGGTGACATATATAGTTAACCACGTAATTGAGATATTAATGTTATGTTCTGGTATTTTTTTACTGTGTTTGTATTTTTTACGTTCAGCATTGTATTGCTGAGTTTTAGTTTATATTTTTCACGTCGTTGCGCTTCTTGAACAAGTGACATAGAAAAAGTTCGAAAGTAAATATGGTTACGGGCATATTTACGGTTGTGGCGTTATTGTATCGCACGTCTAATTGAACCTTAATTTATGTGCATAAGAGCTTTAGTTTGATATGAATAAAACTTTGTAGAATTTAAACATGAAATCAAAGCATACTTTAGGGGTAAACATGTGCTCTCTTTAAATATTCTAGAAAAACAAATGCAATTTCTAAGAAGCTTATGACGCAATCCACTTTTTTTTAATTTTATTGTTTTAAAAACCACATGAAAAAACTTTTATAAGTAAATTTCAACATTTAACTAAAAGAAAAAATTAAATTATATAAATAACAATTTTTACCTACACAGTTTTTTTTATCGAATGACTCTACTTAATATTCGTTTAAAATGAACTAATTAGTATTGAGGTTTGTTATATAAAGTATTACTTAATTGTTTCCTTTTTCCCTTGTCAAACAGCGGGGTTTTTTCTTATTTGTAAATAATAACACGACATTATTTTACTCTTGTTTAGCACTTTAGTAATTCTGCATTTTATCTAAATTTGTTTTCTTGGCCTCTTGTTACTAAATATGGATAGCAAATGAGCCTATCAATACCATTGTGCTACTCCGGCGATATTATATCTACTCGCGTATGGCCCCTTAACCCATACAGCCATGCGGGCGACACTACGCTCTGGCTCTGTCTGCTTAACCATTTTTATAACGTAGACTACGTAGGGTACGTTCTGCTATTTTCCATTTATTTACTTTTTAAGCAACTCATACAGTAACAATTAGTAGTGGTAGGAAATGACTATCCAGACATGCATACACCTAATAATCAACATCGTTAAATTTAAATAATTTAAATCGGAATCCAGCACGACTAAATTTAATTCACAGTCAAACATATACGCAAACACCTCTACTGCCACATCTACTTTCGCAAAAACCGCGGTTGCCTAACAAGTTTAAACACACCTGCAACGAGTGGCAGTTGTAAAGACTACAACCGGCCAGTTGGAACTTTATGTTTGATGTCGTTATTTTAATGAAACTAAAACAAATCTTTTGCTCTCAGTTTTTTTAATTTTTTTATCTAGTTTCCTTTCAAAATAGTTGCGTTTGGAGTGGTGATCATTCCACCAATTAAAGCTAGTTATCCTGCTCTTGGAGCTTAATCAAGTTTTACAGTTGGTTGTAGATTTATTTTTCCGTTTGATTCGTGAGAAAAAATCTGGCTTACAGTATTTTTCGCATTAAAATTATTATATGAAGACCTAATTGGCATTAGGAGTTTTCAAAAATTCGGCAGCGATTTGGCAATAGCTCTTGCCAATGTCTAAATATAATGTTTCTTACTATTTGCATTATCTTTTAAAGTTTAAAAGATTCTGGGCTTTTAAGATCCACTTGAGTCTTGAGCATTTCAGTATAACTTTATTTTGCATAACAGGACAGGATAATTAAAAGCTCCCTTCAAGCACACTTAGTTATCACGTTATTTGCTATAATCGATTATTATTTATATTCAATGCATGTTATAGACGAACTCGACTGTTGTTCTATTTCATTTTGTGAGCACCTTGTTTACGATAACCAGCCAACTAATTCTTGCTGATAAATAAAAACTCAAAGTTGACGATTGGCAGCAAATGTGTCAACAGTATTCTTTTGTAATTTAATCAAACAACGTTAAAACTTATTTTAGTTTAACAATCGGTGCAATTAATACAAGAATAACGAGGAAAATTATTTTCAAATACCTTTAACAAAATGAAATTATTTCATATTTTATTGGCTATTGTTTTGGCCATTTTCGCCTATTCAACTGAAACCAGTGCTGCCTTTTGTCCTTGTCCTCGCAACTATGATCCTGTATGCGGTTCAAATACCGTGACTTATGCAAACCGCTGTGAATTCGATTGCTCGAGACGTGAGGTTGAACGCAGTGGACGCAGTTTGTTTTTGATGCGTTCTGGGGTCTGCTAAGAAAACTACGTTTATTGATTCTGATTTCATTATTTTACAATAGTTTTTCTTTAATGCGCACCATACAATTGCAATGATTTCTTAAAAGTGCGCAGTAACAAATAATAAAAAAATAAAGCATAAATTTAATTTATTTTTTTTTAAGAAATTACTTGAAACGTTTTCTTTTAAATTGGTTAAATCTATTTTTGAGTAAATGGAGATATTTAAGTGTTTGTATTTGAATGGTCTGAAGAAATACTCGCTTATGTGCGTATTCTAATTTTATTATTTTCAAATACTTAATAGATTTTATTTCATAAGGTTTAGCGATCAAATGGAGTTAAAACACTTTTAATGTCAACATAAATATCAAACGCTGATGAAATATGTACATATATTAAATTACAAAAATTAACCCAGCCAAAAATGAAAAGGTGATCGAGTGTGGAATTAAGCATTTTTGGCAGAAGTACTTCCCAACTAGATTGCCAACTTAATGATTTTAACAAGAGACTTTTATAATCAATTACTGAGAATTGAATACATTAATTATTGTAGGAAATAATGAGTACCATTAGTACGGTATTCTCTTTTAACATAAAGAACTAGTTCCATTACTACTTCATTTTTTGGAAACTAATGTAATGTGTTTTGTAAGCGAGTAACAAAATATGACAATCACAAAAGTAAGTCATTATATGGCAAGTACTTTTTAGGGTAATGTCTAATCTTTTGCTGGGAATTAGTGAACTTTGGATCCCGCAAACACTGTTTTGTATTTATATGGGTTTACGTTTTATTTAGATTCATAAAAATGAAATTTTACGTGACACTTTTAATTTTCTTTCTCTATTTTCCGTGGACATGAAGTTATCCGATGATTTAAAGAAAAGTATGTTTTAAAGTGAGCGTAGACAATTTTTCTTTCCGAAAATAGCTTTTTTGGCTATAACAAACATTTCAAAGATCTAAGTCGGTGCTGACGTTCATTTATTTTAAATATATCAAAAAGTTGGGCTTTAAAATGGGACTACTACGAACATTTAAGAAAAAAGTATACAAACCGGTACAGCCGTTCTTCGATTTTAGATAAATTAAAAAAGTGAGCGTAAAAGTGGTCGTGGTCAATTTCGTAAAAACTTAAGTTGGGTTGTGGCGAAGATTTAAAAAAAAGCCAAATCAATGCAGCTGTTCTCAAGTGATGCGACTACCAACGAACGATATTTGATATGTATTTATATAAATTTCAACACTTTATTTAAAATATTTTCAGTTAATGTCATTTAAATCTATATAACTCAAAGGCACGACGATTTTTTGTTCTACCATTTACATGCATATAATATAATTGATTTCGATGAGTAATTTGCCATTTTGAAGATTTTTTTTTTGCAAATTTATAAACAAATTTTTATTTTTATCGGCCCAGTTTTTATTTATTTTTTTTTTTTTATTTGGGTTTTAGAAACATTTAGCGTAATTCGTTTATTAATTTTATCCTATGACTAAGACTGTGTATAATCCTGAATATAAAAGTAGTTTAAATATTCTTTTTTTAATTCGGATGTTTTTTTATCAAGGGATAATCCTTAATAATGCAAGCGTTCTAATATTTGGTTTAAGCCTTTATACGTAAAAAGCAGCAGATGTACGAACAATCGATCGCAGAAGGAATATGTTTTGACGAAGAACGTGTTTGCGCAAGGAATTACGGTTTTCAGCTACAAGTTCTCTAACTTTATCAGAACACATTTTGTTGCAGTACGATAAAACAGTGGTATAACTCCAAAATAGGGCACCGGCCCATACATTTTCGGTCTGATAAAGGTTGCATAGATAGTAACAAAATCAGATGGAGTGAAGAATCTCGTTGCAAAGAGGCAAGGCACTTTAATGTTTTACTTGCGACCTGAATATAACATTGAATTTTTATGCAAAGAATAAAGAGAGGGTCTTATTTCTTAGGATCTATATATCTCATATATAAATAGTCGCTAACGTCAAGGAACACTGTTAGAAGACCAATGGTGGGACTCTATCCGGACCAGAGGATTTATTAATTATGTTGAGATCGGCAGTATTTAATATTAAAAATATGCATTCCGCTTTAAAAAAAAATTAATATTAATATTTTGTAATTTGTTGTCTATATGTTAAGAAAAACTTATGAAATTGTGATATTTAATAATGATATTGAGCTTGATTAAAATTAATTTATTTCTTTATTATTTTTGCTTATACGTATTTGAACAATTAATAAATTTTATAGATAACTTTAATAAAGTTATTATTTAATAATACTTTTTACATTTATATAATCTAGACGCAAAAAGAAAGCAAATTTTAAGACTTTTAATTTGCTAGAGAAATAGTTAAAAAATTAATAGGTTACCGTACTTCCTGGTAGATTAATATCGATTTAAATAGCGACTGTTTTGTTTTATAAATAATAAATAAATCCAATCCATTAAACCACAAGAAACAAACACTATAAAAATTAATTTGAACATTTAAATTTTCACTTTTTTCCAGGCATTTATGATTTATTTTACTATTTTCCTATTATTCTATAGAAATGCATCTAACTTGTTTTTTAGTGGCTAAGAAACCTCAACTCTATTTACCACACAAACACAGCCAGCAACAGCTTGTTTTCGTTACATTATCGTATTATAAGTAAAAAAAAATTACGCAAAGGTTAAATCATATACAAAGCATTTTATCAAATATGAGCTGATGCATCAATTAAAATGAATTCATCAATTATTATAAATTAATTATCGGAAAAACAAAATCGTATAAAATAAAAATAAAATTTACCGACCAAATCAAAAATTAGGACATCACTCATATAAGATCTTCCATATCATCACCATTTTTTTGAAATTTAACTTTTATTATTCCAAAGATTTTTTTTAATCGTGATTATTGTATATATTTTTAAATCTATTAAGAATAGTTTTTAACTTGATAACAATTGCGTTAACAATCTGAAAATTTTGCTTCATGCTTACGCACATACATACATAGATGTATACATACATATTTAAAAATCAATTTTTTTTTGTGGGTATTTGAACTGATTATTACGAGATTGGGTTTTTATTAACGTTTGTGATAACATTCTTTGTCGAAAATAATTCATACAAGTAAAAAGAACTTTAATAGATTCCAATATGCGTTTAATTAATATTTTATTATATTTCGAAAGCAATTTTCATACGTAACAGATAAAAAATAAAAGGGTGTAAATAAATATGTTTTGAATTTAACAGTCACCAGGATGAGCAATAGTTATTGATCCTCCATCACGTGCTTTTCTGTTCTGTTGACATTTAAATTCACATTCGTTAGAATAAGTTACATTATTGTCACCACAAACAGGAGAATAATTGCGAGGACACGGGCAATCGTCATTATCAATATTATCCGTAGGGCTAACATCAGTCGCAGCAGTGACCAAAATGGCCAAAAAAATTATGACAAAAAGCAAGTTAAATTTCATTATTGTTAACTTGGCAAAGTGTTAGAAACAACAAAACTTAAAACTTCAAATTTAATTTTATTTTGTACTCATATATATAACGCCGCTTCAATTTTTATCATTGGCGTAGATGATATGGGGAGTGGTATTTCTTGTACACAACATAATTTTCATTTTCGTAATTTCTGTAGCCCCCACCAGAAAAAATCTGTTTTACGCTAATGGCTTATTAAAGTGTATGGTAGAAAATTTGGGTTTTTTTGTTTTTCTGTTTTAGAAAGTAAATACTGATAAAAAATAAAGCAAAACAGAATTTATAATTTAAAACTTGACTGAAAATGCCAACAACGCAGCTTTAAATTAAAGAATTGGACGTAAAGTGTTATGTCGCTTTTCACTACAATTGTTTGCAATGGATAAAATGTTTTATTTGAACAACACAATTTATTGGCCATTCTTGTTATCGTTGTCGTATATTTTAAACTAAAATTTTTCTGAAACTTTAAGCATTAGATAACACAGATCAATACGAGTACAACACACAAACTGTGGTGTGTTCTGTTATCAGCTTTTTTATAATTGAAAATAAGACAAATTTATATTAAAAATAATTTACTGTAGTGATTAGAAAATAAATGTAACACAGCAATGATTCACCCTACAAGTTAATATTTTTTTATATACTGTATATTCATGTGCATGTATACATGTACGGTATATACTACACATATGTATGTTGTTTAACAAAAAAGCAAATAAAAATTATTAGAAAAGGTAATCAAGTACTTCTAATGGAAATGGGTTATGTTTAGAATAAAAACACAGGCTAACGTACGCAATACAACTAAAAATTAACTTTGGAAAGAGAGAGCAAAATACATCATACACATTCTAGCTCTCAACAAAAAAAGCATTACTCAAAGAAATAAACTTTGAATATTTTCAAACAATCATAAAATATACATAAGTATGTATGTTTGTTACTATTTATTGATGTTTTTTTTTTTTAACTCCATAAAAACACACTTTCAGTTAATCAATAAGTCAATCATTAAATGAAAGTGGTATAAGTCCATTTTTGTATATATTGGGATATTTAAGGGTTAATGTTTGAATCATTTTAAAAACCTTGCTTTATTTTAATCAATTGAATTTTTTACACTATACATCTTTTAAATTTTATTATGATTTGATAATAATACCTAAAGTTGTTTAAAAAACTATCCGATTTCTTTGCATCCACGAGGACTTATAGCACTTTTAAAAATAACATTAATTACATAAAGAAATATTTGAGCGGTAGAAATGTACAGCAAAACTATTTTCCTTTATTTTATTTAAAGAAACGCTATTAAAATTCTGATTGTAATTATGGAAAAGAGGTGTCTATAGCTCAATAAAATTACCGTTAACTTAGTTTTTCTTTTTTTTTAAGTGGACTTATAACACTTTCAGAAAAACTAGCTTAAATATTAATGTTTTCGTCTTTGTTAATGTAAAAACAATATGACAATTAAATCTCATAAAATAGTGTAATTTCAGTGCAAAAATTTTTTTCGGTGCTAGCTTAACTATACAATCTCATTTAAAGCACACACTCTCTTGTTGGCGTCGTGAATATAAAGTATAAAAGGAACAAACTGAATGCTTCCTTATCCTTCTAATAACAGACTACAAAAATCTATAAATAATGAAAGCTTTTTCATATATCGTTTCTTAATCTTTAATAATTATTAAAAACAAGAACAACACACTGAACAATATAATTTTTTACCTTTTTCAATAAAGCGATTTGTTTAATACCACAAAATTATTACTAGATTTATCATTTCTACAAGCCGTTTCTAGTTTTGTTACGAAAATTTCCAGATGGAAAAAAACCATTCGCTTTTGATGGATGTTGGTATAATTGTGCTCGTTCAAAAACTGAAAATTTGTTAACATCACACATTGCATTTTCTGCATTTATATCTTGAATAATTCTATCTTGAAAAGATTCAACATCATTGTAAGCGTCTACAATAAAGTCTGATTCCATATGCAACTACTAACTAACTGCAATGTAACACAAAACATAACAATCAACAACAATTATACACAATACACACCAGGAATTCATAATTGTCCTCATTCAAGAAATGATGAACCTAAAAAGGCAACTTTAAAAATAAGTTGGCAATTACACTTAAACAAATGACAATGTGTGTGAGTTTACTTAAAATATAAAACAATCTTTTTTTTCTACCAAATTTATTTATCATTGACCGTCTAAAGGCCAGTACTGCTACAGGCGATTTATTTGCATAACTACCAAATATACATAAGTATAAGGAGGTTAACAAAGCGTCTATGTGACAAGCGTGTTAAATCTTTTCCGTGAATTTATTTGTCCTTTAACGAAGAAACCGGAAAGTTTACGTTAGACCTCCTAGCAAACGTAAAGGTTACTTTAAATGGTTCAATTGGAAAAAAAAATAATTTGTTGTCAACATACGAAACTAACTTTTATGCGATTTAAGTATCTAAAATGTCTAAAAATGTTACCGTGTTTTCTCTAAGTGCATATTTATTATTATCATCAAAAACTGTTGTAAAAGATGTAACTTGTAACCTTTCATTAAAAACTCTCTTAGTTTTTCTATTGTTGTATTTCAATTAGATTTGCTTCATTTTAATCTTCCATGAAGCCTGAGTGGCATGACAAAAAGGTTCGTTTAGTTGGTATTACTCGTGACCTTAAACATGCGGCTTCTTGTTCCAAACTAAATCTTAATTTGTAACAAAAAAGAAGGAAACAAAGAAGAGTGTTGGTTAAAATACTCAAGACCAGCAGAAGTTGGAGAAGATGAAAAACATTAAAGAAATAGAAAAATTGAAACCGCATTAAAAAGGAAAAAATAAAAAATAAATGTTAAAATAAGAAAAAAAAAAACGGCGTAATACTTATTAGACCTTTCCGAGAATTAAAATAACCGTCTATTGTACTAAGAATGATTTTTATTAAACATTACTCTTCGCTAATATTTTTAATAGAAACTAATAATTTTATTTATATTTTGTTTTATTTGCAGTTGCAAGCACACCAGAAAACTTACCCAAAAGGGACGATTTATCTTCTGCAGGTGGCAATAGTCTTAGCACGAGTGGCTATACACAACAAACGGGCAGCAGTGCATTTAATACTCAACAATATTCAACGAGTGATAAAACAGCAGCATTCACAAACAATCTTTCAGCGGTAACTGCAGGGAGTGGTAACGGAGTAGGAGATGATGAGAGTACAATATTAACACCGACATCGACTTCCTCACAAACAGCTATAGGTGGCAGTGAGAGCAAGCAAGATTTTTCAAATATAACAAGTCCCTCCGGTGTTGATAATAACCCAACGAGTCTTTGCAGCAACATCTCAATTACAAGTAATTGCCCTGTGTCAGCTTTAAATGGTCAAGTTGCAAGTAAGTGTTTATTTTTCTAATTTTCCTCTTTATGTTCATTCTTACATTTTATTTTAAATACGTTTTTCTTTTTATGATTGCTGTTCAGCATACCAAGTGATTATTAAATATAAAATTATCAAAAAGAAAATTTATTAGAGATGGGAAAGGTAGTTTTTCCAGCCATTGTGTTGATCCTTCAGCAAAGTATATGAGAAATGTGGACAAAGAAGTTAATAAACAAGAAGATTGAAACTTATTCTGTGTTATTATATTAGCACCTTAAAAAGTTAACGAATATTAAAAATTAAAATACTTTTAGATTAAGTAATAGAAAGAACGGATTTACTCAAACAATATAAATCTTAGAATCATAAAATTGTTTGATTAGTTATTCGAGTTATAACAGTCCCTAAGTTTATTATGATAACATCTCAAATAAAAAAAAATCGACTTTCGGAGCTGCCGTTATCGCAATAAACTCCTAGGTACCGACCAGCAGCAATCGACGTGAAAGACTTGTGGGCGGATGAATAGCGAACACTATAGAACTATGTCCAATGACTTTCTCCCACTTAAGCTGAATTGGGACTTAACAACATTTGGTTCGAAGAGGATAAAGCAACGACACATACTGAACGACCTACAGCTTGGATTCCGAGATCTGCATTTCCGGGTAGCCTAATCTCTCGGATTAGTGTTTAGCGCTACCCAGCAAGATGACCTGATTTAACCGTTCCCGACCTTTGTTTGGTAGGGGGGTTTCTTAAATTCAACAAACCTCAGACTTTTAAAGTCTTCATACAGTCAAAAAACATCGGTCGACAACTTTTGGCTACCTTCTACCATGTCTTTTACATTGAGTATATTTTAATTAGAGGATTTACAATCTGTCATATGGGTTGCTATAAAAAAAGCAATAATTTCGCTTTAACGGGCAGATTAGTTTTAGGAGAAAAATGCGTTCTCTTTCTTAAACAATTGTTTTGTTTGAGTTCAGAAATAAGAGAAATAAAAGAAACAAATAAGTATTCGTATCAATAAAAAAAAAACCCTTTTTATTAAAAAAAAAAACAATTATCTTTTTATCTTTTTTATCGTATTTTAACAAAACTATCAATTTTTAAATAACACTTTTAGTTTCAAAACATGTGCATATATTTAACTTCTGTCGATTAATTTTTCATCTTGTATTGTTTTCTGTGTGAACAGCTGTTTTAATTTTCTCTTTGTATAATTTACCCATAAAAAGAATGTCTGTCTGTTTTAAGGTGCACAAAGTTATCATAATATACAAAAGTTTTATCATTTTCTCATCTGCTCTTAACGTTATGGTTCAGAATTTTCTGAGAACCAAAAAAAAAACAAGAACATGGTCCACTGATTAAATAGCATGACCGCCAAGTTCAAGGGAACCCTTTAGAAAGTTAACGACTGTTTTTTATGAATTGAAAGAAAATAAATAAATACGTCGTAGACACAAACTTATATTATTCAAACTTAACAAAAGGATGTACACGCCAAAATTTTTTCGATATTTTTATCGATATCATAAATGACATATGACAAGTCTTAAAGTAGCTTCACACCACATTAGATATTTTAACAACTTATTTTGTTTAGAAAACGTTTATTCATGTCTTGTTCTTGTTTAAATGAAAATTTTTAAATTAATTAAAAAAATCATTCGCATAATGCGTCGTAACGTTAGATCTAAGAAGCCTTTCTAAATTAAATAATAAGTCGACATACAAAACACTTCAAATTAAATCTCAATGTATAAATGAGAATAGTTGTGTCCTAATGGATTACCCGTGCAACGACTTTGGCAACATAAATATTAACAACTAAGAGTGCTATAATCGGCTATGCCGAGTCTTATATACCCTTCCCCAGTAAATGAAGTAACTCCAATCAAAAAAGCAAATATTGGAGTGGCAGAGATTTAAAAAAAAAAATTGGTACTACATATATATTATTTTACATAAAAAATGCCCTCGGCTCTCAATGGGTTAAGCATTTTTAAAAAATTTTAGTATTTCCTTAAAAATCTCTTTAAAACCTTTAAAATGATACCAATGATATCAATGTTATTTTTAAAAATTTGAAAACTTGAGAGCCCCATAACTCGGAAAATATGGGCGAGCGCCAATTTTTTCACTTGATATATTTATTTATTTTTTTTTTTTATTGAAGTTACTTTATTGTTTCAAATGACCGATCATGCTAATTTCCAATAGCACCTCCTTCGACACTATATCTCGCTGATCTATACATAAGAAGTCAAAATATATATACTTTATAAGGTCGGCAATGCATATTGTAGAAATTACAAACGGAATGACAAACTTAAATACACCCTTTTTTCACTTTTTGTGGTGAAGGGTATAAAAATATGTATTTGCAAAGATTTTGTAATGCAAACACAAAGAGATTTTGAAATGTTTATTAATTGCAGATTGTTTATTTTTGTAGCAGAGCATATTTTAATGTTTACTTAAAGATTTTTTTGTACTTCGTTAGATTAGTTTAGCAAACAACAAAAAACATGACAAGGTCAAACATTATCAAAGAGTTTAATTTTGCGTTTTTCTTTGTTTTTTTGCAGGACACGGTGCTCTTACTATTGTGCGTCGTTCAAATAGTCGTAAAAGTTTCAGCCAACACGACAGCCAGCATTTATTTTCAGTGGTCACCACTCCTACACCCACAAGTACTTGTTCAACAGGCAACTTCACGGGTGAATCCTCGTTAGACCAAAGCTCTTACGAAAATCGCGTAGACGATTTCTCTCATCACACAAATCCAACATTAACACCCTTATCAAACACCTCACAGTTCTCATCTGCAACCCCCAATACGACCAAAATTTGTAGCAGCAATAATAGCGGTCCCACCACCACTGCGGCTCAAACCATAATAAAAATGTTACCAACAAGTTCAACTATTAATGCTGGGGCACCGGGTGACGATATGGAAAATATAAGGGAAGATTCAACGTATTCAACCGTCACATCGCTAGCGGCCGATTTGGCTACGGATAATTTACCAGCTGTCGATACACCAGATGCATGTGATAAAGCAGCGCTAAGGTGAGATCAAAAGTACATTTCTTCAGCTACTCTAAAAACTAATTCTTGTTTATGTTCTGATTATCTACTTAACAGGCTTCGGAGTCTTTTGCACGTGCTTAATACAGGTGAAATACAAGCAGATGTTTTGCAAAAAAATCTGCATTATGCCGCAAGGGTCTTAGAGGCCGTTTTCCTCGACGAATCCAAGTAAGTATTGTAAATATATGTGTTTAATAATTTTAAATTTTAAACCTAATATGTGCCTAAAATAAATAATATGTTGCTAGCAACTAAAACTGCTCTTAAAATTTAACAAGTCCAAAAATTATCTGCAGCATTATATAATTTAAACGCCATGGCTCCAAAGTATTTAAGCGATATATACAAAAAATTGCAAATTAATATAAATTTTTTAGTGAAATGTAGTTTACATTCGCCAGAAATTGGAAGTAAAATGGTGAGAATTATAAGCTTGTTTGAAAATCGCCTACAAAATATCATAATTCATAGTCAATTTTAGCTTCATGTCGTTCGTGAAACAAGATATTCAGCGGTGTGATGGAAATCGATCGATTTAAACACGTGTGAAAATATATTTTTTAAAACGAAAACAAATTCAAAAACAATTTATTCGTTTAATCGATCGATTTTGATCTCATAGATTCAGTCGGAAAAATGGTTACAGGTGAACAAGAATTTAAACTTTATTACATATACTCGTATTAAATCAAGCCAACTTCATAACAGGTGACTATATAAACTTCAAAAGCAATTCACTTTTCCGAATTCCACGTTATTTGTGAAACACTTAGAACAGGCAGTCATCTGTAGACCACTTCAGCTAGTGCTTCAGCATTCTGACTGGATCTATAAAATGAACTGGATAGCAGCTCATAAATTACCCAACTCATGTGAAACCATTAGGATATTTAGGGACTCACTCTCTCTCTCTCTCTCTCTTTCATAGAAATAAAACATCAAAAATTGCTTTTTGTACATAGAAAAGCTTTAAAATTCAACTTAAAGTAAATCCTTTATCAATGCATTATTTAAAATTAGAAATTCATTTCAATTGTTTTGTTTTTTAATGTTTCTTATTGTTTTATTAAGGAGCTTATAATAATTATTATAATTCAAATTAAATGTACATTTTAGATGTGAGTGTTCGTTTGTATTATGTTGATAACCATTTATCTTTTTCCTTTCGCTAAACGCTTAATCCGCCATTTTTTGTATTAATTGCTTGTGTTTAATTGTCAATTTTCTTTTTCTTGATAAATGAAACATTTAAATTTTCGTTTTGTAAAGTTCTTCACTATTATTTTTATTTCTATTTCAAATCATCTTTAAACAAAATGTATGATATCAGAATCAATATTTCAAAGTTAAGGCGAAAATCGGGTCCATCTGTCGATTGTGAAGAGTAAGTTGTCTTTTGTTTAATTTGTATTCGTTTTTCGTTATTAAATATTTCGTCATATTTTTTCTTTAAAATGCTCATTCGCTTATCATGTAAATGCTTTTAAATATTTTTTAAAACCTTTCTTTATACTGACTCTATGAAAAAATAAATGTTTAATAGGTAGTACACATAATATGGAAGACAGACGGGAATCGATGTTGAACATAAGCAATTTTCAGTAAAGAATTTGCTTCTTTAAACAATTTGTATAGTTTTTTTTTAGAGTTCAAAAAAATACACAACATGCAAAACTTGTACATAAATGTAAGCAAACACAGCTCAAAGACACATACACATATTTCTTTACATTTAATATAAATGACATGGCTATTACCTGAAAAAAAATTTTGTAAGTCATTAAACTGCTGCAAATAAAAATGACAATTAATTCAATCAAATTTATATTGTAACTCCAAAAGTTTTAATTTTATATACAATCAAACGTGTGTATCATACACCAATCGTCTGTTCGATACACCTACACGAACTTCAAATATATTTTTTAATGTATGTTTTTCCACATATTCTTTCTTGCCAAAGACCTGTTCGTATAACAACCAAATATTAAAAAGCAACACAAGCATATATGTATGTGTGTTCAGCAACATAGCAAATTTAGAAACACACATAATTGATATGTAAAAAATATGTGTATGTTGTTTACGAACTGTACACGTTGTTTTTGATGTGTGTATTTTGTGAACTCTAGTTTGTACAAACAAATTTGATCAAAACTTCGTAATATTTACAATAAATTTTTTCGCAATTTTTATAGAGTATCATACGCAATCTAAAATGTGATTTAGTTAGTAATCGGAAATAGCATTCCTTAAAATATGAAATGAGCTGGTAACAGCACGTTTAAATAATAAGAAAATTTTCAGTTTGTACAAAATTGTTTCGAGTTCTTTATGTATAAAGATTTTTACTTACTTGTTTCTTAAAATTAATTTTTAGGCAACTTTTTATTTTATAATTCGTAAAAATTCGTCTGGTCGGCATTCTTATTTCAATTGAAACATCTTGTAAAGTAAATTAGCTACCTCATTCTTTGGCCACAAAATTAAGACTCAGTTTTTATTACATTTTCACTATTTAAAGAGATTTGTTAACACATTTTCGCATAACATGTTTAAAAGGTTTTAATTAATAAAAAAATTTTGATTTTTATGTATGCAGTTCTACAGAACCCTTTTTAAGCCTAATAGTTATAAATATGTGTTTGTGCACCCACCCACTTTTTAAATGTTAGTAATTTTAATTCGTATCTTCCCATTTAAGGATTTTTATATAGTAAATGGTTAAATTTTTATTATTTTTCCTTTTATTTCATTTTACATTTCGCTAATTATCAAAATAAATTTTAAAATGTTTTTGAAAGAGAGGGAGAAAAATTATTAAAGCAAGTGTAGCCAATTTTTCGTTTTTTATTTAAGGTTTATTATGTAGAACTTATTGTTGTCGTTTTATATCTGGATGTTTAATTTAAGAAATCTACAAATTTAAGTCGTCTGTAATTATATATATGTATATCTTTGCTTTCCAGAAATTTCACTTTCATTTTAATGCTAAATTAACAGATATATCAAATTTTACCTATACTGTATCAAATTCTAAAATTCCAACATTAATATTAAGTTTTTCAACGAACATTTCCACATTGATTTTTCAAAAATATACAGGCCTGTTCTAAAATCCACACGAAATTATCACTTCAAATTTTTCAAAGCATTGTTTTTGTAAAAAATAATTTTATAGCAACAATGATTTGAAAAATTTGAAGTGAAAATTTCTTGTGGAATTCAGAACATGCCCGATAATAAAAAAAAAAAAAATGTTCGGAACCAAAATCTACGTTTCAACTCTATTTACCGCGACATCTACTAAAGGTCGTATATTCCTTAAATGATAAAAATTTGTTCTTTCAGGTTATTTTATTATTGCTTAAAACGATATTGTTTTCCAAATACGGCAGCAAACTTTGATATAAAGAAAATTTTTTCTTATCTTTTTTTATTCCTTTTTTAATCGCCTACATTTATTTTACTCAACACCTGTGTTTCATATTAATATAAAAATTGTATTTGTGAAATTGGTTGCACTTACTTCACTGCTCATTGCTGAATTTACTGTAACTTAAAAATAAACAAAAAAATAAAATAACTGAACTAAAGTCAAGGAAATAAACGAGATACCAGGAATGAAAGTTGTAATGGTGATTGCAATCAGCATAAACACAAGACACACTCATCATTGCATTCAAACGCGACAAATGATAATACCACGGAGGGTAATTACCATTCTGGTGAAGAAGAAAATAACCAAACGCAAAATGCGTCAAGTAATCAAACCAGCATAGACAGTCGTACAAAGGGTGTTTGCTCAGCTCCTCAAACACATAGTGGTCCTACGGGACCGCCGGTAGATAAGGATGATCCAAGTAATGCAAACTCAACAGAAAGCGAAATAACGCACAAACAAACTATAACCATTACCTGCTCAAGCTCTAATCAAGCTACGTCGGACAATTTTAGCAACAGTTCAGTTAGCAGTAGCAGTTGTAGTAATAAGGCAACCATACAGAGGCAAAAACGCCTAAGGACACCTGTTTGGGCCAGATCCATCTCGACAAATAAAACGTATATAATATTTTTACGTAATAATTTTAAACACAATTGAAATCTTTTAAAATATTCTTGTATTAATATATTTTTTGATTATAGATTATTTTGTTAAATTATTAATTTTTTTTTTATTTTTGACAGTTGTTTTAACTAACAACATTACACTTTGTACAGAAACAATTTAAGGAAAAACACTTGATTTTACATTGATCCATAAACACTAAAGTTTTTAAAAATATTTTAAATCAGTTTTTAGTCTGAATTCTTATTGTTTGTCCTTTTATCTCTTCTATTGTATTTAAAAATTACTTAATTCTGTTGCGTCTTTGTCATGAAATCTTTTATCTATCTATATATTTAGAAAGTTTTGTAAATATGTAAAAGTCAGTCTTTTATATTTTACACTCGCATTTTTTGCATGTTTTTACAGAATTTTTATCTAACAACTATAAAATAAGTTTTTTAAATATTAAGGAATTTATGTATGTATGCCTATTTTGCACAACTTGGTAATAATGATTAGAATTAAAATTTAAAAGAAGTTATTGAGTTCGTATTACTTGTTACAAAACAAAATAATATAAATACATTAATGTGTGTATCATAGGCATTTATAACAATATATATATATACTTTAAATGAAACTAAAACTTTCAACTTAATTTAAAATAATTTTTTTTTTTTCATTCTGCTAGCGTCCAATTTTTCTTGTTTTCTTTGGAAAACGTCCGCATACATTTGTAAATAATTTTTCTTTCTAAAAAAATTAATTAAAAAGAACCAAAAAGCCGAAAATAAAGTAAATTTAATTTAAAATATTTATGTTTTTCATGTTGTACTCGAAAAAATTGATTAGTTGCTACTTAACTACTGTACATACACAAAATTGCCGGTAATAAAAAAATTATATTAAAAAATTTCATGACAGCATTAAAACCGCTGAGATTACATAGTTATCTGGCAGCTTTAACGAAACATTTGAAATACAAAGCTGAACAGCTGTTATCGATAGTGCAGTTCATTCGACACTTGAAAAATTTTTTACCCGCCAAATTTACTGTCATTGCTCAATGTTTACGTTTGAATTGATATTAATTTTAATAATAGCACTTTGTATAACTTTGTGTTGAGAAGTTTGGTTTGCTAATGTGAGAATTTATATGTAATGGCAATAACTGTAATAGTGTATGTAAATAATATAACTATAAATTAAAATAATAATTCTAATAATGTCCAAAGTAAAATCCGATAAACAGTCACCCAAAGAAAGTGCCAAAGCAGAAAATAGTGAGAACGAATCAGTATGCGTAAGTGCTTTAATATTCATCTGATCAATAAAACGAATTCAGTAATAAAAAAAGAACATTAAAATCTTTTATACTTAGGATGAAACTGCTAGTGTAAGTACTAGCACAACATCACGCAGCAAATCTCCAGCTTCTCGTAATGATCGTCGAAAAAGTCGTCATAGTAAATCGCATGCTAATGTACCGGCATTTAAATATGAGTAAGTCAAACTAGGTGCTATTTGCAATGCAAAACAGTTTAATTTTATTTAATTAAAGCTGTCACTTGAAAGAAGACCATGGCCAGGCGATATTTGGGGTGGCATTTAATCATTTATTGTGCAAAGACCAACCAAATATATTTGCTACTGCTGGCAGCAACAGATGCAGTGTTTATGAATGTCCTCGCAAAGGAGGTATTAAATTATTAATGTGTTATGCTGATCCAGATGTAAGTTTTTAACATTTTTTCTTAAATATTATTTTAGGGGCAATTGTTATGAAATATTTTTTTATTATTTTTCCTCAGGTTAGGAACACTGCCATAAATAACATTTTTTTTTCAAAATATGTATATTTTCGTATGCAAAATCTACAATTTTAAATCAATTGTTAAAAGAAATTGTTGGTATTTAAAAACTTAAAAAGTTTTGGTTGACTCCAAGCAATTATAAAGATGAGAATTAAAAAACTATATCAGTTCATATTATTTTAAAACCTTGTAAATTCTTGTTTAATTAGTTGAGAAAATATTTTTTAAAAAATTGATGAATACCTAATTCAAATTAATTTAGATAAATAAAAATGCTGATAATTGCCCCTAAATTAATTATTTGTTTTTTTTGCATATGTGCTTTTTCTCACCGAACGTATAAACGGTTTAATTTTGCAAACAGCCTGATGAAGTGTTCTATACCTGCACTTGGTCGTATGATTTAAAAACATCTGTACCATTATTAGCCACGGCTGGTTATCGTGGCGTTATACGAGTAATTGATATTCAAAGAAACGAAGCAGTTGGAAATTATGTAGGCCATGGACAAGCTATAAATGAATTAAAATTCCACCCACGTCAACCGAATCTCTTGCTGTCGGGCAGTAAAGATCATGCCATACGACTGTGGAATATACTGACTCATGTATGTATTGCCATCTTTGGAGGAGTTGAAGGTCATCGTGATGAGGTACTTTCCATAGATTTTGATTTACGCGGCGAACGTATAATGTCTAGTGGCATGGATCATTCCTTAAAACTGTGGCGTATAGATACAGCAGAATTTAGAGAAACCATAGAATTGTCTCGTACTTTTAATCCAAATAAATCCCAATTACCATTTCCCACAATAATGCAACATTTTCCAGAATTTTCAACACGCGATATACATCGTAACTATGTGGATTGCGTTCAGTGGTTCGGCGATTTTGTACTCTCCAAGTCATGTGAAAATTCAATTGTTTGCTGGAAGCCGGGTCAATTACACCAAAATGTTTCTCAGCTTAAACCCAACGATGCCTCTTGTACCATAATATGTGAGTTTGATTATGATGAATGTGAAATATGGTTTGTTCGCTTTGGTTTTAATCCCTGGCATAAGATAATAGCATTAGGCAATCAATATGGCAAAGTGTATGTATGGGAATTGGATCCCTCCGATCCTAAACATACGCACTCCTGCACTTTGAATAATATACGCTGTACATCAATTGTAAGGCAAACAGCGTTTTCTCGTGACGCGAATGTTTTGGTGTGGGTATGTGATGACGGCACTGTTTGGCGTTGGAATCGAAAAAACGCCGAACTACACACACCTTAAAAACCCGATAGTGTTAAAAAAATTCACATTTTATTATATATTTACTGTTTTTTATAAAAATGTTAAAAAGTCAATAACAAATCACGTTGTATGATTTTAAATCAAAATAATAAAACAAAAATTACTTTTCTTCTTACTTATTAGGGATCGAACGAGTAAACGAGTTTGAAAATGAATGAAATGAAATGAAAATGAATCAATTTAAGAGAAAAATTATTTAAAACATGGACGAATAAATTTATGGTGTTACTTAATAAAATGAAGATGTATGCACTGTTACATACTTGCTATTATAAATAACTCCACCTTTAGAAAACCATCATTAAAAAGACGTATAAATACGAATACTTTGTTTGGTAAATTATGTAAATCAAAAATTCTAATTTCAGGCATAATTGTAATGTAGAATACGTTAAAAAGAAAAAAAAAATCAAATAATTAAGACAGAATTCAACTTAATGCTAGGAATACAACTGGAAGGTACGACTCATTTTTAGCCGCGAATACTCGTCGTTAAAAAGAAAACACATTTTTGTATTTAAAAATGAACATAATCATGACGTCGAACGAAATTCGTAAAAGACGCCGAACTTTGCAATAGATTTATTTATATTTTGTACTCCGGCGAACGACGAAATATTTTAGTAAATGAAGTTATTTTATTTAAAAGATTTAGTTCTTTTCATTATGCAGCACTTAAAATAAGTGTAAAAAGGGGCTACTCTTTACTTCTATTCGAAAAGAAAATCACACGAGTTTATGTGGCCTTTATATTACGTTTCGAAAATGTTTTCTTTCGAATCGAAATACTGAGTAACTCCCTAGAAGATAATTTATTCAATATAAAAGTAGTTTTTAGTTTAAATAAAGAAACAATATTATTATAAATCAAAAAAGATTATGTTCATTCAACTTTCAAGGAGCTTTTTATTTAAAACAATCTTTGGAATGAGTTTGAGCTTTTTTCAACTACTGTAAATCCGTTATTCGCCAACACATGAAACTGAATTTTTTAAAAAAGGTGTATTTGAGCTTTGACTACCAGAATATGCAAAAATCTGATTTGGAAAAAAACGAGACATGACCTTTCTATATTAGGCAATCGAAATGTAAATTTAAAAGTAATTCAATTGTAAAACGAAAACAATTGTATCCGTTTTCTTTAATCAGTTGTGCTGTGAAGCTCAAAAACAATTGATTCCCTTGAAATCAATGTTGTTTTTTGGCATAACGTATGAATTTTTTTAAAGAAAACAATTAAATTTTAATCCTAAAAGAAACTAAAAAATAATTGGCCGTTTGCGCCAGTTATTAAAATGATATTTCAAATTTATTATAAATAAATAAATAGAATTGGTCACACCACACAATTAAGTAGAGTTTCTTCTTTTTTATTTATTTTTATTAAACTATTTAATTAAAATTATGTTCTGCTTTTTCTACCTTTTTTATAACGCCACCTTCTTCAAAAAAAAAAAAAAAAAAAAAATAAGGCTTTAAATTATGTACGTTAGATATTAGTTTCCAGAAACAAAGTAAGAAATTTTAATTTCTTAAATGTTATTGTAGATTTTAAAGAAAGTAAACATGAAAGTTGCAACTGTAGGGAAGGTCTTAAAGACACTTCCTTCCTATTTAAAAAATGTTTAGAAGATGCCTAGAAGATATTTAAGTAGCTTTTAAAAAAATTTATTCACCTTAGTCGGGCTTGAATCTTTCAAAATATTTCTAGACCTCTCTTTTAATCAGTTAAGGTATATCATACCAAAGGTTTTATTAATTGTATGTGATAATTAATAATCAAATACAATAAAATTATGAATGTTTTGCAACATTTTTAGTGACCTTAGTCTGCCTTTGATATCTGTTTGTAATGTTATAGATCAAAATCAAACTTTTAAATATATATTGTAAATCTAACTTTTGATGATGAACATGAACAAAATTGTTTACGTCCTCAATAACCTCTGAACCTACCAAACGAAATGTTAATACGAAAATATAAAATAAAATAAATTTTTTAACTAAAATATTTATTTATTAATTTATATTTTTTCCTTACATCTCTCGTCAAATAAATAAAAAATAATTATAACACCAAAACTCAATCAAAACTAATAATATAAAAAAGGAGATGTTCATTTACTCCAGCAAACGTTAACAAACGTAACCGACATCGACAAAATGACATTTTGCAGCACCATCAACAGACCGGCACTTGCCATGACAATAAACATAACAACAATAGCAATAACGATTGTCCTTTATACACAATGGGGTTGGTTGTTTTTTATAATTTAAATTAAAGTACACATTTATTTGTACTTTTGTAGATTTTTAGAATAAACTGTGTTTTAAACATTTTTAGTTTTTTTTTTTTTTTTTTGTCTTTAATGTTTTACCAGTGTGTTGAAGAAATGCTGTAAATATTTTTGTATATAAATAAAACAATATTATTTATACTGACAAGTTACAACATTATTTTGAATTATAGAGAACTGCACTCACAATTATATTTTCTTGTAAAATATTTTTAAGAAACTTCAATTATATATGTATGTATGTACTTATGGGCATATATTATATAACACACATAAATCCTTACAGACTGGAGCCTACAGTTTTAATTTTTACGTGGTCATTTTCGTACACAAATTTATTTGACTAAAATTTGTTTATTAAAGCACCAATGAAGGCAAAGAATGTAAAGACAATTATAATGTCCCAGCTAACCCCCGCGTTGTTCGTTTAACACGGAAGAATACCTCAGTCTACGGTGTTGTATTCAGTTGTCGTCAATTTTAGCAAAATAAAAAATATTTCAATGCAAAGGACGCTACCGGAAGGAAAGGCTATAAAAGTTATTATTGTATACTTGTGTCTTTAGGTTTCATTTACATATTTATTACTTAAAACACAGGAAGAAAAATATTGAATTTTATTTCATTATCTAATTTTTTAAAATAAAAAAAAACTATTATCAGCTCCAAAATCTGATGTATTTTTAATGGAAACTGCCTTCCGACGTCTTAATTTTGATTAGAACATTCAAAACTATTATTTTTGCTATCGTCACTGAAAAAACTGTGGAATTTGCAAAAAAAAAAAAAAAAATACGCTATAAACAAATATGTACTTGTACACACCGGAAGTCAGTAACTCCATTCACCTAATTCTAAATTAAAATCGCCTGTTTTTTAAATTTAACGTTCTAATATACATATGTATTTGTTTAATAAATATAATATTAAAATAATATTAATTAAGCTATAAAAGTTATTTTTTAATATGTGCAGCTATCTCTACGCTGCCTCAGTAAGTGTTTACACGAGCTCGTAGTCAAACTAGATTATTATTTCAAAAAACAAAAAAAAAAAAAAATCAATTGTTTCTATTTGCAAACTTTATTAAAAAAATTAAGAACAAACAAACTTGATCAGACGTAATAGAGAAATCACATACAGCTACCATTAGCTCAATTGTATTCAAAAATGATTGGGGTTGAATATTTAAATACTCAAAAACTAACAAACAAATACATAAGTAATCGTGTAAGTGTCATTCATTAGTGCAAATTTGTGCCACAATTTTTATAAAAACTAAACTTGTTTTAAAACGACAAAATATTGGTATTATATTATATTGTTATTAATATCTACTGTAATTAAATTATATACATGACTAATTTAGTTTCGAAACTTTTCTATTGGTCACATTAATGTGCGGTTTCTGATTTGCAAGCGAGCGACTCGACTAGAAAATTTGTCTAGGAATCTCTCAAAAAATTGAGACGAGTCGCTCGCTTGTCATACAGAAACCAACCGCACATAAGTTAAACTTTTGGCAGAACAAGATAAATATTACAAACTAATTCGCTAACATAACGGATGTTACGAAAGTTTCTTAAGCTTTCAGTTTTTGTTAATTAAAAAAATGTATATAACTAACTTAATTTTCCTTTGTACGTAAACGTTAACTTAAAAATATTTATTAATGTGCTGTTTCTGTATAACCAGCGAGCGGGTCGTCTAAAAAATTTGTATGAAAAGCACTCAATTTTTTAAGTGATTCCTATACAAATTTTTTAGACAAGTCGCTCGTTTGTAATACAGAAACTGCACATAAAAAAGTCGTTTACACATACATAGCATATAAAATGACATCTCGTTTTCTTTACATCTTTTAAGTTTTTTGATGGTAATCGTTGTTCAAAAACATTTGTATTTATTTGCTTGCAACAAATATCAACTTTTATATGACCTTGTTTTATATTTATGCACACAAATACAAAATCTAATATGTATATCCATACATAGATACATACATACATATGTATGTATGTATGTTTATCCAAAATGTGTGTATTTAATATTTCGTTTTGCAAATTTGGAATATAAAGGACTGATAAAATGTTAAAAATATTTTGTCAAATAAACACTTGTATAGATAAAACTTAGGAAGAGAAGAAAATGTTTCTTTAGCTATAAAAATAATAATTGTACTGTAATAATATAAAATAATAAATTATAACTTGTTTGAACTTTGTTCCTGTCTATTTTAAAATCTGCAGAGGTGTCATTTTGATTCTAACTAAACCATATTCTAGGGACGAAATTACTCTCTTGTTTCTTGTTTTTCTTTACTTGCGTTTAGTTGAAATTATTAGAATTGTGCCAATTTTGTTTTTTCTTACTTTTGTCAGTTTTATTTCTTATTCCTGGTGTTCATATTGAGTTCTTGTGAAAAAATAAATTTATTACATTTTCTAAATTAGAAAGTAAAATACACAGACATCTTAAGGGTACTTGTCAATTTTGTTGTTGTTCTAAATTCCTTAAGGAAAAAATTTTAAAATACATACAGACTGCTGAGGTTTAATTTTCATTCAGGAAAATATGTGGATATGCTAAAAATCTATTTTATAAGAAATACGACATGAAAAGTTTAATCGTGTAATAGAAAGTTTAAAGAGAAATTCTATTTTCGGAGTGAAAATTAAAACAATTTTCATTTATAAACTCATTTTCAATAAAAATAAAATTAAAGTATTCAAGATCAAATCTAAAAAGTATTGCAATGGATTTAAAAATAAGATTTTAAAATAGCTTTAAATACGTTAGAAGAATATGGAAATTGTTCAATTTGACATCAATTGGTCCGTTATCGTTTACATTTTTATCAACAATTTTCGATGAAAGCTAGAGACTTAGCACTTTTGCTAACAAAGTATATTTTTGCACACTCGCGGAAATGTTTTTATAACCCCAAATTTAGCTGATGTACGGACGAACAGTCGGTGATTCAAAGAAGTGAAAATAATTCTATATTTTCCAAACGAGTGAAATGAACATAATCACAGAAATATGAAAAGAGGCCAATGCAAGTTTAAAGTTCCTTCTTATTACTGGGTACAGAAGTATTTAATTGAATTTAAATAATTCTCTTTTGGAAATTTTCCTAACGAGTCTATTAACTAATTTACATATTTTTAAAATAAACTTTAATTCCGTCTCATCCCGTCTCGTCTTAGTACTTCAGACCATGTTTCAAGATGAGAATCAAAGTCTGTTAATGCTATCAAAATGTCGTGGATGTATATAACAATTTTTCTATTATGTACTGAGTCTCCAAATATATTTTGAAATAAATCTCCGGATATTCGAGGAGAATTCATTAGTTCGTACTGCCCATTGGGAATTACTAAAAAGTAAACGCTATAGAATGCTTTTTTGTATCCACATTATAAATCACAACCTTTAAGTCCGCAAGAGTAAACCAGCTTTTCCTAGATATATAATAATTGCAATCCATTATTAAAATAAAAGGAAAATTATATCTGTCAGTTTATTGGTTTTGTAAAAACAATAGCGGACCATTTTCTGATGTCTTCGTTATTTTAATCGAATTGGGAAATCATTTTGTCTAATTCATCATAATTTATTATGTTTGCCTCATTTGAGGTTCTTGACTCAAGGGCGTTAATTCTTTTTTGATGATGTAATAGCTCGCAGTGCATTTTTAAAGCTTAAGTTCATTTTCAGATTCTTGTTCCTGGACAGAAGTAGTAGTAACTGAGAAGTAGTAGTTGTTGACAAATTAAAAAAAAAAAAACAGTGGTACATGGTATTGCGTCCGAAATTATAGAGGAGGTTGAAGTTACTCTACTCGAAGTTGTAACAATTGTTGTAATTTAATTTAAGGAGGTAGATACGTGAAAAGCATTAGCAGAACACTTGGCTCTGAAATTAAATCAAGAGTTCTAGGCGAAGAAGTTCCAACAGAAAGAAGAGTCTTGATAAAATTTGCAAAATCGAATAAATTTCTTAACTGGCTCATGGTTGCTGATTCTGCAAACTGTATTTCCGATGCAATCACACTTTAAAAAATCTTCTGCTGTGTTCGTCGTAAATTCATTAAAAATTTATTCTTCATGTAAATTCACACCCGATTTATAATATTGCTTTTCTAAAAGCAAATTGACCACTAATTAAAAATAACACCGCTGGTGATCGAAAACTCTTTATAAATTTTTATTTACATTTTGTTGACGCGCCATTCAAGAAAACGAAAAAACTTTAAATTTTAAAGGAGTGCAAATAAATGTAAAATAAAACAAACAAAAAACAACATTTATTAAAAAACAAAACGTTAAACGTTAAATACACTAAACTAGAATTTTATGAAAAGAAAAAAAAACTGCATTGAAACTTCAAATCTATCCACCACTTTTACTTACGCATTGTTGAAGTATATCTTTCGCTTGCAGGTTTTATACTATAAAATTATGGTATAAAACTATAAATTTATGATATATGGTACTTATACCATAAAATTGTTTTTGAAATACAGCCTAAAATCTTTCTTTATTTGTTTTTTAATTTTTCTGATTATTTTTGGGAATTTTTTGAAAGCCTTTAGATAAAAACAAATACAAATATTTGTTTACAAATGACTTCATTAAAGAAATGAGTGTATTCTGCAGTAAAGATAAGAATTTATAAAATTATTTTATCGTTATTTTCATTTAGAAAGCGGTAAATTAAATAGTAAAGTCGTAAACGTACGCTCACTTCTCTGCTTTGTGAATCCGATGAAAGTATCTCAGTTTAAAAGGAATCGAAATATTTTAGTGTTAATGTTTAATTACAGGTTTCCCTATCATTTCAATTTGAAGACATATACATATTTACATATTTGTCAACTTAAAAATTTTATACAAATTTCAATTTCAATTTTTTTATATGAAGTTTGATATTTTGAGCAAAGGCGGAAATGAATGACTTCGCTAATGTCATAACCTAATTCATGATTTCTTCATGTTATGAGCTGTATATTTTTCAAACCACCAATTATTATTTGAGGACACATACTATACAAGGAAACGAAAAAGTAACAAGTGTTCAAAAAGAAACACACGAAGAAAATAATTTTTTATGTGTTAACCCTAATTATTTAAATCGAATTGTTTATATTTATTTATTAACATATTATAAGTCCTTTTCCTTAATATTTTCGCTTTTTGAACTGCATAAGGATTCTTAAACATCGCTGTTAAATGTTGTAAAAATATTTAAAACTACAATTATTAGAAGAGTATATCAGCCATATGCTGGTTATAATCTTTAAAGGTGTAATTACGGTTTGAAAAATAATATGAATTTGTCGAAAAATAAAAACAAAAAATTAGATATGAGAGGAACAATAATACGGAGTCTTATTATTTAAAGTTTATTTAATTTAAAGTATTTTTATTATCAATTTTATAAGTAATTATTAAGCCTAAATGTGAGGTCATCTAATTGTATGAATTCAGTTATAATTGATATATTGAAGAGTGAACAATTAATACGCGCAGACAATAGAATTTTTATAATAAAATAAAATAAAAATTTAAATTTTAAATCAATTAAAATGTTATTGAATCACTGTTCAGCAATTAACAATTCCAAGATGTCTCTGTAATAAAAATAAATAAGAAAAAAACTTATTAAAATAGAAATCAGCTTTGAGTTCGCCTTTATAAAAATTAAATAAAATACCTTAAGGAACTAACACAATCTGAAGTTTTCAGAAAAATGTTCCATTCCAGCAATAAAACTAAGTAATTTTAAATTATGTAAATTTATAGTTCAAGTGTAATACTTGGATCTACTGATTCTTGTATACCCTTCTCCCAGGTACGCCATAATAAAAATGTTGTTTAAAGTGTTTGCACAGACAAGCAACTGAAAAAACGTCTTTACATTTTTTAAAATATAAAATACAAGGCATCTGTTTTTCATATAAAAACCCTGCAGGTTTCTACAGATGCCTGAAACGAAACCCTCGAAATTTGTACTTTATTTATTTATTTCTAAGGACATTAAAAATGAAATTATTTTATAGTTCACTGAAATATATAAAAGCGAATTTGGAAGTGAATAATTGACACCATTTGAAAGCCTAGAGTAGATATTGCTAGAGCTGATTTCGTGTGGAATCCGCGACGCAGAAGTAGAAAAAGAAAAGGACTTTTACCAGCCGCTGACAAAAATAAATCCATGCTGTAAAGATGCAAATTAGCTAAAAATAAAGCCATAAAAAATTCGGACATGATCTTAATACAAAAAAATGTTGAAGGCCAAACTCCTTGCTTTTTTACTTTATTGTGTTTGCTTGCCTTTAAATGCTTTGCTTTTCACTGAGTTAAAAACGGTTGTTTGTGATTTTGTGAGGCGAACCTGTTCTAACCACTTTTCTTAAGTTCCACAAATATTAAGTTTTGCTGTCCCCAGTCAACTACTCTTAGATAAAAACCAACTGTGTATTAACTTTAAGATATAAAAGTTTCTTTTTTTCAAAGGCGTTAGAAGGGTTTTGAAGTAACTTGTTTTCGTAATTCATATCAATTATTTCCGAGTAAGGCATTAGATTTTGTAATCCAAAAATATTTTCTTTACAGCGAAAAATAATATTAAAACTTCCTATCATTGACAAGAATTCTAAATAAACATACAAACATATTATTTTCATTTAAAGTGTTGAAAATAACATTATTATTAATAATAATCAATTGAAGTTATTAAAAGTTTTTTACACAAATTGGGTCATCGCTAATCAGCTAAAAGGAGGAAGAAAAAACAATCCAGAAATTTGAAGAGAAAAGGAAAGAAAAAGTCTAAATTTAATATTTAATCCAGTTTAACATACAACTTTAGTAAATTAATCGATCATTTTCTTTTTTGTTTTATTATAATTATATTATTACGTTTTTATTGTAGTGTTTGAAAGAACAAAACAACACAATGTAAGATTGTGGGTATTGCTTAGAATTTTATCAAAGGCAACAAAAAACCCCATTAACATTGAAAATGTTTGTGGATATTTTACTTTATTCCATAGCAATGATAATAATATTTATACAATAAATACATGCACAAAATTCAATAAAATACCACTTTCCCATTAACTAAAGACGTCACCATCAAACAAATTTTCTATTATTATTATTATTTCAATTTAGGCAACAACCAAATCAAACTGACAAATTGAGTATTGTCAATATGACCTAAAAAATATTAACAATGTTTGTATGGATGTATGTATTTATATCAAAAATCAATAAATTAATATGGCCAAAATTTAATATTCGCATTTTCGTTATTAAGCTGGCTGTTTTTTCGCCTGAGTGCCTTCAATGTAGTTGTGTCCTTAATTAAATATACAAAAAAATATCCCTTTAAACAAAAAATGCCTTAAAGGTTTCTTTCCTTTTTCATACCATTCATCCTGAATAATGAATTTACCACAATAAACGGTCAACAATAATTTAATGTCTAAAATCAAAAATTAACCACCCCTTCACTCCAACCATGCACTTTAAGGACTGATGCAGCTCCTTTTTAAAATGTCGAAAGATTTTGGAAAATAATAAAGTTGAAGCCGTTTGAATTGAACAAAAGTCTGTGCCAGAAGTCAACATAATAATGAAATTTGCGTCAATTAATCCACTTCTTTTTTTATAATAGGCGGAACTTAAAATCAGAAAACCTCAAGTTCAAAATACAGATTATTATTTAATGATTGATAAAAAGTTCTTATCAAGGCGCATTAATTTGTAGGTGTTGTTAATAGCCCATTTGATTTTTGTTTATGTTCGACGTTGTTGTCAATATTCTAAAATAATTTTAAAAATCAAAAATTTTCAAATAATTTTAAAAAGTAAAAAAATTTTAAATTTTACAAAATTAAATTTCAAAACCAAAAAAATTAAATATAAGTTATTGCTGCACATGTAGGAGAAAGAAACCAACTGTTACAAATTCACTGAAAGCACTAAATGATGATAAAAGAATAAATCCAATTCGGCTTCCTCTTGTTTAGTCAGCTATTTTTGACATCAACGTGGTGCTCTGCAACAACAAAATGATATTAGGTATTTGTTTTTGTAGCAGTGCGGCCATCTAATATTTAATTCGCCTGGGTTCTTATTGAAAACAATTTTTAAATTGTTACAGAGTAATAAAATTCCAGTGTCCGATGAATTTTTAACGGATGATATTATTTTCTACATTTACATACATTAAAAATATCGCAAATGTGTATTTCTCGTATTCATTTTTGAGAAATATTTTGAGGTGAAAATAATTCAGTTATGGAATATATTGCTTAAAAGCTTTCTGCCTAAAGCTCAATGTAATAAATTAGTTTTATATACAAAATAAAAAGTGCAGCTTGTGATTATAAGGCTTCAGTTTTTTAGACTGCCCTACTTAACCCGGACTAAGTTTGTACGCGGAACACTGGTAAGTGTGTGCTGGTCACCTGGGTGTCAGTGTCGAATTTAAATTATAAAAAGCTTAGAGAGTATTAAATACCGAACATAAGTCGTCAAAAGACTAATAGCCATATTCATTAAAAATAAAATAAATTTGAAATGTATTTTAGGACAAATCTTTTTTAATTTTTTATGAATATGGCAGTATTTATTTATAACATTATCAGGTGTTTAATGGAAATCGAAATTAATTTAGAAATATAGCTTTAAGTATTTTGCTTACTTCCACCTTTTTTGAGAGCAATCAACTCTTTATTTACCATGAAAATTTTAAAAGGTAATAAATCGTACATTAAGATTGCACCAAAATCTACAAGATTTAATTTGAAATATCTTTTAAAATCTAGACTATATGTTTTTGACACTAGGAAGGTTTCATATCAACAAAAAATCGAAAAAATGGGTATTTAAATATTTTTTTAATTATTATTTTAATTAACACATCATTTAATTATTACTTTTGTTTCTATCGTCATTTTATGAACATTTTTTTTTGTAAATTTCCTTTTTTGTGTCAATAAAACTATAATTTTTTATTGTGAAGCGTAGTATTTTTTGTACAACATGAAAAAACCCATAGTTGCATTATAAGGTATTACTAGATTTTGAGTATATTTTCTATTTGCGGGGTAGATTTTGTTTTGTATGGGAAAATATTAAAATGTTTACAGTTATTAATAACCCCTATCGCAAATTACTCTCCACATGAATTTTTTTTTACGTTTCACTGAAAACCAAATTCATCTTATCATGATTGTTTTCTTTTTTCGTGAAATGTGGAATTTTTTCATTGTTTTGTTCACGTTGATTTTTATAGCGGAATTCATTTAGAGGTAAGTATTTTTCATCTAAAAAGAAGTTTTAGGTTGATAAAAAGTAATTTTAGTGTAAAATCGGTAAATAAATTTTAAAGTGACATTCTTCCTTACAAGATGCAAGATATTAGGTTAATTGCCTCGATATATATCATATTATACATACAAGCTTTGGAGGTCTTAACGCCGAATCTAAGGGTCAGCCCAAAATTTTTCACTTAACATTTTTAGCTTAAATTTGCATTTTAACCCCGTAAACAATTTATTTTTCATTTTTGCAATATTCAAGTTGTGGAAAAAATTGTTCACGTAAAATTTCCGATATCAGTTTTCAGTTCGGGTGGAATAAAAATTTCACGTGAACAAAAATTTCACATTTTATTCACGAAAGAGGCGATTGTATATGTTTAATTAAAGAAGAAATTTCACGATATAAAATACTAATTTGATGTTATTATTTCATCAATTGCTCCAACTCAAAGCAACACAATATCTAATAAATGTATTAATAGTGTTGTTCTTTAATGTTAAAAAATAAAAGAACAAGCGCTGTAGAACGCTTTTAAAGCGCAACTAATAATATTTCACTGCCAGTTTTCTACGAGTTCCTCCCACTTATCCCGTTCTGTTTAATGGAATGGTGTTTAAGTACTTGCCAATTTTCGTGTTTGTCTCTATGTGTTCAAAGTAATAGAACATTAAATTTTACATCCATTTTTGTCTGACCATTTGCAATTTGAAACATATAAAATGAAACGATTTTACACGTTGGTCGTGGCCAGATTTAGATTTTATGGTATTATCATCAGCCATGTATGTATGTATGTATGTATGAATATAGTACGCCCATGTAGCCGAACAAATACTTTTACTTTTAATACAACATTACATGTCTTTAGGCGAAATAAATTACAGTTGATGTTTTCTTCTATTTGGTGGTATAAATTTATTTTTGTACGAGTCATATATATTAAGCTACGTTACGGTCTTATGTACGAAAGTATGCAACGTATCTGGTTTTCTATTTTGTCTATTTTTATTGTTGTTATTCTGATTGTGTGTATTACTCAAGTTTAAGAATACTTATTTTGTACTATATTGTTGAGGATGGAGTTCCATGCCATGTTTTCGTCCTAATAAATGCCTGATAACATTTTTCTATGAATAATCAATCTATTTATTTGTCTTTAAATAAAAGCAGGTAATAAAATTTATAATTTCAAAATACTATTTAAGAAATTTTTCAATTTTCATAAACTTGTCTGGAACACATTAATGCAATATAGAATAAAATTTCATTAAAATTCGTCATTTTCATTTAAAAGACTTCGATAAAATTGACTTTTCGTGCCATGTATCTGACATATAAACACAACACTTCCAAGGTCATTAGCTACAATATATTTCTTGTTGTTTTACCGTCTTTTATATTTTACACCAACTAAATAAGTAATAAAATAAAAAATAAAAATTCCTGACTTGAGATGTCTTAAGCTGATAACAAATACTTTAAAAATGTCTGCAAAAAATAGCAAACAGAATATTAGAAAAAAATTAAACGATGCTACACGTAAAACACTTGCTTGAAATTATTCTTCCTTTACAATCATTTCAGGCATTTGCTTCATAATACTTCGTGGCATGAGGATCAGTATTTTACATACTTAATATTTGTACAGCACTCAGCTGATTTAAAGAGAATTACAAGAAAATTAAGAAAACTTGTTCTCTGATTTTTAAATGTATCTTCTCCTTGAGACTTGCGTTTTTATTCTGTGTCATCCAATTACTGGTATTTCTTTGCAAGCACTACTACACTTGTACAAATTACATAAAAAGATAAAATGTTTTTATTTAAATATAGAAATTGTTGTTGTCGTCATTTCGTGATAGTTTGGAATTTGTATTGATGGCTGTTAACTTTATTACCGAAAGGACAGAATATTGTAATGGAAAATACTCAATAAATAAATAAATAATACTTCATGAATAACGAAAAAAGGAGGTGTACAAAAATATTACCAAAAGGATAATATGTTTAATAGCATAAATAAATATATAAAAAAACAGAAAATCTAAATGATAAATAGAGTAAACCTTAACAAACCCTACAGTAGTGAAGTTAAGTGTAAATTTAGAAACTTTAATAAAAAAATTTATTGTTTGGAATCTTTTTTATATTAATTTACTTTAATTGTGCTTGATTCCTTCAAATATAAATATTTCATGATATTCTCATGAAATATTTATTATTTTAAACTAAACTAAAAAATGAAATGTATTTCTGGGAAATAATTTGTTGTTATGCCATGTTTAGTTTAGTCAAATTGATTGAAATTGTGACAAGTAGAATTCCAAAACATAAAATTGTATTCATTAAACGACAAATAAAAACGAAAAAACATATGATAAAAAATAGTACCACTTTGGAAAGAATATGAAAAACAAATAAATAAAAAAAAAAACACCGGCAAAACATAATCCTTTATCAAGTATGGAATTAATCATTTTTGGCGGAAAGACTTCCAACTAGATGACCAACTAAATGATGATAAGGCATGAGACTTTTATAATCAATAACTAAGAATCGGTTACATTGATTTTTGCAGGAAATAATGATGATCTACAGTCGGTATTTTAAGGTATTCTCTTTTAACTTAAAGAACTAGTTCAATTATTGCTTTCTTTTTTGCGAACTAACAGTGCAGTCACATGGTCAAGTTTTTGTTCAATTCTCTTTTAAGAAATTTACACATGCCGCTTGTCAAAATTCACAAAAATTGAAAGCTGTGACGTAGGCTGCACGCAATTTCAAAGCAAGTTTTTAAGCAAGAAAACAAATGTCAAAAGTTTTTAAGTCAAGAAAAAAAACTTCAATCAGCTGTTTTCTTGAATGTAATTTGAAACACTCAATTGAATGAAAACTTGAAATCAAATTCTCAGCAAATTTTTAAAGTGTGAGTGTATTGATAAAAAAAATGAGAGAAATTTTAAAACTTGAAAGAAAACTTGATCGTCTGACACCCAAGTAATGTAATGTGTTTTGTAAGCTAGTAACAAAATATGGCAATCACAAAAGTAAGTTATTATATGGCAAGTAGTTTTTAAGGTAATATCTAGTTTTTTGCTGAGCATTTTTATAATAAATCAAAGCTCTGGTATGGGTTTCACTTAAATTTGAAATAAATAAAAGAATTCTAAATAGTAAAAATACGGGAATAGTGTTAAGTGCCATTAGTAGTGGCAACATAATTGATGTTTTTACTTTTTGCTGTAAAATACCCGTTTGTGCCATTAACAAAAACACCAATAAATTTATAGAATCATTAAAACAATAGCGTGAGTTGGCGAAATGGAAAAATGTAAAATATAACAAGAAAACAAAAACTAGAATAGGGAAAGAAAGGAAGAACAAATGCTTAATTACTACCAAAAACAAAATGAATTGCTGGACTTAAAGTATGAAAGATTTTTGGCTGCAATTTAGTTGAAATTTTAACCTCAACGTAAGGACGTTATATACGGGAGAATTTTATCAGGATAATTATTAAAAAATAAAATAATATAAATAATTAAGGAAAGAATTTCTTGTAAAATTTCTTTAAATAAACATTTGAGCACGCATATTTTGCAATTATAAAGGATAAATTGTCATATATCCTGTTGAGTGAAACAATGACATTAATAAAAAAAAAATACACATTTTAATTGCAAATTAGTGTTTAATACTCAAAACTTTACATGTTGACTCTTATAAATGTAATGTTGTTTTACACACAACAACAACTACTAATGCAACTACAAACAAACAAACAAACACAACATTAAATGTTAAGAGTGCAACAAAACAAAAGTGTGTTTGAATATCAACGGATCTACGTGTCTTCAATTTTAATCTTTTCGTGGCGGCGATATGAGTCGCTTGTCACGTCAATATAGTCGCAATAGTATTATAACGGTTGAATTAATTCAGTTTATTATACAGTATCGAGCCAAGGAGACTAAGAAAAGGTGTGAATTAAATCAAGCGAAAAAGAAATTAATTATTTCAATATCCTTTTGCTCTCACACTTGCGAGCACTTTAGTGATCTAGTCTAATCTACTTACTTCCCTCTTTGTATCTGTGTTCTAATTTTAGTATAATTGTGTGCGTATTGTGTATAAAATAAGAAAAGTTACAGCGTTATAACTAAATCGAAATTTTAACAAACAAATTGCCAACAATATTAATGTATTATTACGAAAGGAAAGTTTTGAAGAAATTAAAATTTGTTCTTATAATTTTATTAACAATTTTTTATGCACTTAAATATATCATAAAATAACAAATCAAATTACAATAACTGAACAATAGAAAATTTATATATTAGATTTTTCTCATTTAAAAGAATACGAAAAGTTTCCATAAAGTTCAAATTCTAGGTTTTTATATTAACAAACTTGTCTCAATATTTTTTTTTGTGTACTGCATCCTTAACACTACACTGTAAAATATTTCTCCAAGTAAAATTAATCATATATTTTAAACGCAGATGTATTGAAGTTAACATGTCATTTCTGTGAGCTACGAATTTTTTGAATTCTTAATTTTCAATAATTATTATCTTTGAGTAAAAATTAATATTTTTTAAAATAAATGTAATTATAAAATTTAATAAGAAGACAAAATAAACAATTCTCGTACATTCTTTCTCCGTTGCTTAAGTAAAAAAAAAGAATGCTAAAAAAGGTGGCAGCGTTGTAGAATATTCTGCGAATATCTATCATGTATTATGTAACTTAAGCCTTAAAGGAAATGAATTATTACTGAACTTCAATAGTCGGAATAAGATGTGATTTCAATAAACTTGTTAAAAAATTTTTTTAATAAAAATAAAACGTTACTTTATTAAATTGCAACAGAAGCAAAACTATTTTTAATAACTTTTAGTGGAATTATACTATTATTGTTAAGAAATCTAAGTTATTTGTCGTTATATTTCATGTATATATTTGTCCTTTTTTTCTTTTCTGATTGCATATTTCCAAACAAATTTTCTTCCTAAATTTGTGTGCGTTAGCATATTTATAAAATAGCTGATACCCTGAAGATAACGTGACAAATCCATACACGCATGTAATTTATATTCCACTAGATGAAACCGGTGTGCTTCGCTACCCCCCTCGTTATTAAATAAAATTAAAAGTATTTATATATTTACTTCAAAAAATGCCCAAGATATGACGATATTAAATTTTGGGTTATATGGGCAAGGCCACGCCCCTTTGTCCACTCCCAAAATAACATGTGTCATGACTGCATTATGTAGGACCATGTTGTAGCTAGTCCATTTCAGTTACAATGGACCACGTAGCCCAATATTATCTGCAGGGTATATATAATATTTTCATTACTTGAACATTCTCTTAAATTTTTAGAATAATGGCAGCGATAACTTGTTACTAAATATTACACAAACTTTTTTTTGCATAAAAATTGCTGCGGATTTAGTTTGATATATGGGCTGGTTTTTTTTAAGTGGTATAAATCCATTTTTTCATATATTCACAATTTAAAATATTGGTCAACTTTAATGAATTTAAGTGGTGTTTTTTACACGGTGTACCTTTTAAATTTTATTTTAAATAATAACGATTACTAAAATTATTAAAAAAAAAGCGATTTTATAGCACCACATGGACCTGTGCCACTTTAAAAAATAATACTTTAAAAGTAATGAAAACAGGGGCAAATTTAAGTCCATATTTTTGTAGACGTAAGCTTTACGAAAAAAAATGTTTATGCAAATGTAAAGGTTAAAATGAAGATATTTATATACACAAAGAACCAAATTTATTCAAAGTTTATTTTTAGTTATGTTAAAAAAGCAAAAATACAAATTACTTACTTTTCTTTAACATTAGTATTTATGGTGAATAGGCATTATATTTCTCTCTTGTTATACTCCATTAAGTCTTATAAAGTGGTAACATAATAGTTTTGCTGAGGTTTTTTGTCTTTATTTTTTCTTAACCAAAAAATTGTTTTAAAGGAGAATTTTCTTTCAGACTAATTTAAAAAAAAAATTTTTTTGAATCTCATCCATCTCTTCTAGAGATTTAGTTAAGACAAAGTCTTCTCTTTTCATTTCCTACAAAATGAAAAATGAAGCAGTTTTTTTCGGCTAGCCGTTATTGCATTATAATAGTCTTGGGCAGTGTGTAATTGGTCTTTTTTTTTGCTGTTTCCCTAATAAAAGTGTTTTTAATTAAACTTATTTGGAATGGACTTTTTCCACTTTCAAAAGAAATATTTGTGCGATAGAAGTCTACAGCAAAACGGTTTTTGTTTATTTTATGTCAAAATAGAACTCTATTAAAATTGTGATTGCAACTATGGAGAGAAGGAGTCTAAAATAACCGTTAACTAAGTTTTTAAACAATTGGACTTATACCACTTTCATAAAAACTATCGAGCAATAAAATTAGACAGCACAATTAGTGGTTTGTAGCACTTTGTACCGTGGCATTACGTCGTCGTATACTCGTATAGCACGCACTCTTACATTCGCCTTACACTTGGTGTAAAGGCCAGGATTCACTATCATACACAATCGTACAATTTAATCACACAAAAATCTGACAAAATTCTCTCCTACTTTAAAAATCACATTAAAATGGAGTCGTCGGTGCCACTTTTATACAAAAAAGATGCAAAAAACACATGCCGTTAATTTTTTTTCTCTTCATCTTAAACAAATCAACTCTGATCGCATAGAGAAAAATATTTTATGAATTATTTCAAAAGATTATAAAATCGTACAGATCTATCAAAAAGTCTATCACACACATACATGTTTAATACACAGTGTACTTTAATACACTGTGTATTACACAATATAATATATTTTGAGCACACATGCAATTTTTGACGGATCGTACCACTAAGTATGATGGGAGTCCTCGCCTTAAGCAATAACTAGAATCCTCAATAAAAAATGCTTATAACTTTTGCAGAATCGTTTACAATTTTTTATTGAAACAATTTTTAACTGATGTTTTTGAAATCAATTTTTGATTTTTTTTTTTATAACAATATCAATTTTATTTACCGCCAATACCGTAAAACTTTCAAGAACGTCTCTTGTTATTTACGTCAACAAAATACTCAGCTGTTTTAAAAATTATTTTTCAAAAATTTTTAGTCTTGCAAATTTGCTCAAGTGCAGCAAAATTAAATTTTACGTATTTTATTGTTGTGGTTTTGCAGAATTTCGCATTTTTGTTTGACTTGTTCTATGTAAAAGATTTGCAAGGAAGAGTGAATTCTGCTTATGTCACTATTATTTTGTCTTCAAGATTTCTGAAGTCTTTGATTCTTTGCTTTAACTTTGCTGAAGTATTTTTTTTTTTTTACTTTTAGTTTATGCTTAAGTGCATACACAAATGCATATGTACGTATATATAGGCATCTAATTAATTATTACTTCAACAAAGTTATACAACTACTTAAATGGATTTGGCATTTTGTTTTAAACAAATAATATAAAATTGTAAGATGTGAATAAAACTATGAGTCTCTGTAGTCTTGATGATTTAGATTTTCTTTAAGATTTTCTGAATGCATTTATTTATTATTATTTTTTTTTTTTCGTTAAAGTGGGAAGGTACGTCGCCACAATATTCGGCTGTTTCCATATGAAAATTTTCGCATAAATAATTTCCTATCTTGTGTGTAACTTGCTGGATCTGAAATATTTGTACTTTTAATTTGCGAGCAAGAGTTAATTAAATCACAAAACCATCTTAAGAGCCCTTGTGTACGTAAAACAGGGAATTGCAATTGTTGGAGCCCTTTTGCCTCTAAATGTGTGAGCTGCAATTATGTATTAACCAAAATATGTTTTGGTGTACATTAGTTTAAAATTTTACCATCAGACACAACTTTAAAATTTAATTCGGATCCAATGAAACATTATTTTTTAATTGTTCGCTTGCTGGGTTGTTGAGTGCATTGAATAACTTATAACAGACGTTGTCTATGTAACGATTTAGTTTGTCAATTTAGTTCTGCAAACTTAATGAAATGATTGACATCAAGCTAAATTAGATTATTTAATTTTATTTTGTGTGTATTGTACGTTGGTGTTCGTTGTTTTTATTAGTGATATTAAATGTGATAAATAATTTAAAGAAAATTGTAAATAGTATTAGAATTAAAAGATTTTTTTTTAAATTGTTTATAAAAGTTGTAATTTCATTTTTTGGAATTCATAAAATTTTACAGTAATTAATTGAAAAAAGTAAAAAACTCAACAATTCATTATAATTGATTGATTAATTATAAATAATTCTTAAATTTAGCAAAAATAAAGTTGAAGTATTTTTTTAGAAATCTTGCAGAGCCGCTTCTTAGCTCTTAAATAAAAGTTATCACAAACATTTTAAATAAACTAAAGATTTTTGTTTTAATGTTAAACCTAAAAAATAAAAAAGGATCAGCAGCTTAAAAGTGAAATTATTAAACTATATTTTTAACTTAATTTTAATTTTTTAAACTCAAAAGCGGATACATAAATTGAGCACGGATAATGAAATTAAACATATAACGCTGTTCAGTGGGGCAGAATCAAAATATTTTGGAATTAGCTCAGCCATTTGATTGAACCACAATTTTACAGGAGTACACCAGAGGAGTATTTGAACTTTAGTTTTAAAGCTGGGTACCATCGACTTACCAGGGATGGCGCTATGTGGTCTCAAATTTGGGTACCTCGCACCTGCAAATTTTCTAATGCTTGGCATTTCTTCAATTTAAAATTTCTTCAAATTAAAATTTTTGGTTTTTCGATACCCTGGTCGTGTTTTTTCAATTTTTTAATTTTTTATCGTAGTAAGCGAGGAAAATTTAAAAAATTTGAAAAAAAAAATTTAAGATTATATCACCTCTGACTTAGAAATTATACGATTTTCAAGTTAAAAATTCCAAAATTATTGCATTTTTGTGTATTTTAGCCTAAAAAGGGCCATCAATCTTTTATTTTTGATAGGAAAATTGTTCTTAAAAAAATTTTTCTTATAAAAAAATTTTCTGTATTCTTTATTATTGTTAGACTTTATAATTGTGTGTTTAGATTTTTTATGTAGTTTAATTGATTCCAGAAAAATAACAACCTAGAGAAAAATGGTGTTTCTATTTAATTGAAGTCGTCCATACCCTTTACATTTATATTTACCCGCAAACAAGATTTCACTTAAATCAACACACGCATTTTCACAAAAGAATGAAATTTTCATGTATAGAATGTAAAGTAGAAATCGCAATAACTTCTTTTTTTTTATTTTTTTTTTTTTTTTTTTTTGTTTATGTTTTTTTGTTAAAGTTTTAATATTTATAATAAGGCCTCTAGTAAAACTCTCATTTAGTTTAAAGAAGAAGGAAGGGTGGACTCATTAACGTCATAAGAAACTAGAAAAATAAACGTAGAGATTGTCAGCAAACAAATAGAAAATTAATTGTTAAATATTTAAAAACAAGACGTTGATTTTGATATAAGTTTGGAGATAATTATGCTTAACAAAAACCTAATGTGAACAACAGTATAATGAAATTACAACCATTTATGTGTTCTCTGTATAAGAAAAATGTTAAGAATTATTACTTAAAACAAAAACACTTCACACTTTCATATATTTAAATGTTACAAAATTCACGCCATACACTTTTCAGCAACATTAAATCAAACTGTAGAGTAAAACGCTGAGCAACAAAAAAAAAAAAAAAAAAAAAAAATAAAGCATGTGAAATATAATAGTTTATTGTCTTGTTAATCTGTATATTTAATATAAACAAAAGCACCCTACTTCCCACACAAAACTCTTTACACGATTTTTAAACACTTTATATCAGCAGAAGAGAAAAAACTAAATGAAACTTTTTTATTGCATCCACTCAAACATGATTTTTTTATTCCCAATACATTTGATTTAATTTTTTTTTTTTCTTTTTGCTGATTAAATCATAGAATCTTAAAAAAAGATAAATGGCTTATTTTTGTCTTATCACTGCAGCACTAATTTTTTTTAATATTTTTTTAAGTTCTTATTAATAATTTATTTTAGAATACTTTTTTTCAGTTTTGTTTTACGATTTTTATTTTACTGTCGGCTTTGTTTCTTTTTAGTAATTTGAAAATCAAAAAACTAATAAAAAAAAAATAATAAACTTGTTAACTAATTGAAATTATTTTCTTCTTCTTTTTTCCCTTTGTCCTTCCTGTAAAACGTTAAACCTTTAATATCCCTAAAATATCCCTTTTCCAACAACATTTTACCGACAACATAATGCTGTAACTGATTGCAAATTAATTGCTTTAACATTAACAACAGACGTCTTGCCGATGAAGATGATGAACTTTCTGAAGTCCAACCGGATGCTGTGCCACCAGAGGTACGTGAGTGGCTGGCGTCCACATTTACGAGACAGCTGGCAACAACCCGCAAGAAAAGCGATGAAAAGCCCAAATTTCGCTCCGTTGCACATGCCATACGTGCTGGAATATTTGTGGATCGTATTTATCGTAAAGTGTCAAGCTCGGCGCTGCTACAATTTCCTTCTGAAGTTGTTAAAGTACTGAAGGTAAGTGTAAGTCAGAAATAATTTTTTAAATAATCTCACACTAATTTTAATTTTTGATAACAATATGCTTCATTGAAAAACATAAAAGTTTTGTTCAAACTTTTTTTAAAAAAAAATTTCGCTTTTTATACCCTTTAGCACAAACAGTGGTAATTTGTTATTCCACAATATCCATTTTCGACTCCATAAATATATAATATTCTGACTTCTTTTGCATAGCGAAGTCGATTAAGCGATGTCTGTCTGTCCGTCCGTGTTAGTGTTGAAATCAAGTTTGCCGAGATACTATAACAGCTAGAAAAAAAAATTAAATACGCCAATCGATCAGACATAGTATCGAAACGGGGGCTATTGGAAATCAGCATGATCGGTCCATGTCCTTTGAGGCAGCGGGCAAAGCACCACGCCTACCTCTAATTTTTTCCATAACATTTGGAACAATGAAGTAACCGCAATAAAAAAAAGAAATGTATGGGACGATATAGAATTAAAAAATAAAAAAACATCGAGTGAAAAAAGTTGCGTTCGCCCATATTTTCTGAGTTACGGGCCACTAAACTTTTTAAATTTTTTAAAATATTAACATGGATATCATTTTAAAGCTTTTGAAGAGATCTTTTAGGAAATACTATTTTTTTTTTAAATTGCTTAACCCATAAAGAGCCGATGTCATTTTATGTAAAATTATGCATATGTAGTTTCAGAGTTCAGAAAAGTACACCCACTATACAAAATTCTCGTACATAAATTGAAAACACACAACTAAAACCAACCCGTACATTTTTTTCATAACAATTATGTATGTTTCTTAATAAACTCACGAATGTGTGTTTTATTAAAATATGTTTTTGCGTACACGTACGTGAATGTACGACTGTAACTACTGTTAGTGTACGTTTACTCTTTTACTATAGTAGTACTTAATTTTTTTTTATATATTTTTAATTCGCTGTCATCCCATTATTTGCTTTTTTAATTGGAGTTATTTCACTGAACTAGATTTACATATATTTTAAAGGGTATATACGATTCGGCTTACCCGAATATAGCCCTCTTACTTGTTTTTTATTTTTGTTTATTTACACGATTATATTTTTTTTTAATTTAATAACACGTCCTTTTTATTTTCCGACGTAGGGAGTCGGAATAAATTTAAAAAATAATGAAAGATGTAAAAAATAGAAAATTATAATATAACATTAAATATATGTTTAATTATAATGAACGGACAGCAAAACAAAATGTACTGAAGATATTTAAAAAAAAAAAAAAATCAAGCAAAAACGTCAATGTAAATATTAGTGCGCATGTTTTGGAACATAAACTTGCAATAGAAAAAGACATACTTAAAAATCATTTTGTAAGTGCCGCCGTACTTTTTCAAAAAGCCAATTTGTAATTAGTAAAAGGTACTTTTAAAGAAATATTACTTTTTGAGTGTTTAATTTTTATAAATTTTTAAATATTCTCTCTATGATTTTGATTACAAGGGTTATTTAATAATACAATATGTTTTGTCTGCATGTTATTTTTAGACTTTAGACGATTGGTGTTTCGATGTTTTTGCGTTAGCCGAAGCCGCTAATGGTCAGCCTGTGAAATATATTGGTTACGATTTGCTCAATCGCTATGGCATTATACATAAATTTAAAATTGCACCCGCTACTTTGGAAACTTTTCTCAATCGTATCGAGGAAGGCTACTGTCGTTATCGCAATCCATATCATAATAATCTGCATGCGGCTGATGTCACCCAAACAGTACATCATATGTTGTGCCAAACAGGTCTCATGAATTGGCTGACAGATCTGGAGATCTATGCCACTCTTTTGGCAGCTCTAATACATGATTACGAGCATACTGGCACTACCAATAATTTCCATGTAATGTCGGGCTCAGAAACGGCTTTGATGTACAATGATCGTGCTGTTTTGGAAAATCATCATATTAGTGCTGCTTTTCGTGTGCTCAAAGAAGATGATTGCAATGTATTGGCGCATTTGTCGCGCGAAGAGTACCGCGAACTGAGAACTCTTATAATTGATATGGTTCTGTCTACAGATATGTCTTTCCATTTTCAACAATTAAAAAATATGAAAAATCTTCTGACGCTCAACGAGGCAACAGTGGACAAATCAAAAGCTTTAGCTATGGTCCTTCACTGTTGTGACATTTCACATCCTGCCAAAAGATGGAATCTACATCATCGCTGGACGATGTTATTGTTGGAGGAGTTTTTCCGTCAAGGTGATCTCGAGCGAGAGCTTGGTCTGCCCTTTAGTCCCCTGTGTGATCGTAATAATACTCTTGTGGCAGAGTCTCAAATCGGTTTTATTGATTTTATTGTTGATCCAAGTATGACAGTAATGGCCGACATGTTGGAGCATGTCTTAGCGCCAATAGCACCAATGTGTAAAAATGTTAATGCCAGTATTGATGCCGGTGATGTTCCCGTCGATGGAACTTCCAATTCAAAAATCTCACTGTGTAGTCGTTCAGCCACTTGCGAAGTTATAGACGAGAATAGCGAAAATAAAACGTCGGAAGATAAACAATCATTTCAAAGTTCTGTCGCAGGAAGTAACAGCTCAGGAATGTCATTAAAACAAAAGTTCACCATACGAAAGCCATGGATTGCATGTCTAACAGACAACAAAAAAATTTGGAAAGAACAAGCAATAAAAGGTGATTAAAAAAATTTTATTACGTATAAAGGTAATTGCCTGTGAGTCAGCAATATTTTTTCACAAAACACATTTGACAAAAAAAAACTCTTTTTATAACCTTCACCACAGGTGGAAAAGAATATATTTAAGTTTGTGATTCCATTTCGATTTCCGACCCTATAAAGTATATATACTCGTATTATGAGTTCTTATGCAAAGCGAACTCCATTGAGTAATGTCCGTCTGCCCGCCCGTGTTCAACTATGCCAAGGCACTAGATACGCTAATCGATCAGACACACTTTTGACGATTTTGCTTTTGAAAATTAACGAGATCGGTTCATATCCTTCGAGGCAGCGAGGAAAATACCACATCTGCCTCTAATTGTACATATTTTTTTAACTTTCGTTGGTATTTCTGCATGTGGTCATTGTTTAAAATAAATATCAATTGTAGAGTATAGATTGTGTACCACCCTAATGTAATTCATTATTAACATAAACACTACAATTAACATGTTTCAAATAAATCTAGTCAGTAAGCATTTGAACTCACAATACGCCGTATGTTTTTAATTTTTCAATTGTGATGAATACACTACATTAATGAAAAATTGATGAGCTTTCACCTGATACAGCCACCTTTTTATTTACTAAGTTAGGACAACAACCCTAAGCAAAACTTGAAATTTTTGGAAAAAGAGTTTTTTTAAACAGAAATACTTTATGGTGGAAAAGAATTTCTTATGCCGATTTTTATTAAAACTATGGGAAAATCTGCAGTATGGTACATGTAATTACACAAATATGTTGAAGATTATATAAGATTCGACATAGGCGAATATAGCACTCTTACATGCTATTTTTAGTTTTCTGTATCACTATTTTAAAATATAAATCCGCCAAGTGTTAGTTGAACTCACAAAAGAAGGGTTCAGTACTGTTCTGTTCCATTGTTCAAAATTAAAACGGTCCGCCTCTTATCTTACTAATTAAAAGAAGACAACAAATGTCATAATATGTGTGACTATCGGCACAACCTTTGTTTATTTTTAATTATTTTCGTCCTTTTGGCAGGCACAGCAATACATACTCTGTGCCAATTTTCTAGAGTCTGCCTATAAGAACTTAAGTTTGAAATTTACTCTACAAACTTATTTTTACAGTGTAAACTTTTGTATATAGTCTAAATTCTAATAGTCGGCTTAATACTGTTGAAAAACTAAAACCTTATAAGCTAAAATCACATCACTTTGGAACCCCCTTTATATTTATAGTTTAGTTTTATTTATAATTTTTTGAACTTTTAGCTGTAGCAGACATAAACAAAAGCAAGACCACGTATATGAACATCATATCACTATTGGAACACCCTTTCATTTAAAGGGCTTTTGTACTTGTTGCTATAACGGACATAGTTTTACATACACTCCGCAAAGGAAACATTTTCGTGAATAGCTTGTCACTTTCGAAAAGCCCCTCTATTCTTTTTGTTTAAAGGAACATTTTTTCAGAATAGTGTAACAAATACTTATACATACATACAAACATATATACATATTTTTGCTGCCGTTGACTTGGTACATAACTGAACCTTGTATAAATTTGTTATAATTTTTTGTTTTTAAGCGTAATCTGGCGCAAATAGAAAAGCGAAATAATAGATATAAATTTCCGAAAACAAGCTCTACATTAATCTCAATTATTTACTTTTACTCAATACGAGGGCTGCTATATATATTTCTGGCCTGGCAACACTGAGTGCTGCCAAGTGCAATCTGACATTTCCATTGGAAAGTTTGTCATTTTTAAGCATAATCGTACTCAAAACGTTTTGACGTACGACCATTACATTGTTTACAGTGACTTAAAAAATTAATATAGAAAAAAAAAAATGGAATTAACTCGTGAGCATTTTCGTGCCATCATTTTTCACAACTTTCGACGTGCATTATCACGACAAGAGTGCATTGATGAACTTAAATCTTTGTATGGCGATGAAGCACCATCCTATAGCACTGTGAAAAATTGGTATAATGAATTTAATCGTGGCCGAAGCTCGCTCAAAGACGAATTCCGTGAAGGTCGTCTAAAAACGGCTGTTGTGCCAGAGAACATTGATGCCGTGCGTGAACTCATAATGCAAGACCGACATGCGACATACCGAGAGTTAGAGACATCCTTGGACATTTCCTCCAGCAGAATACATTCGATACTGCATGAACACCTGGCCGTAAAAAAGGTTTGTTCCCGTTGGATCCCGCACAATTTGAAAGTCGCTCAAAAAAAGGCTCGTGTCGATTGGTGCAAAGAAATGTTGAAAAATACGATTGCTTTGCTTCAAAAGACGTTTATAAGATCGTCACAGGTGACGAATCATGGATCTATGTGTATGAGCCCGAAACCAAACAACAATCGACCGTGTGGGTCTTGAAAGACTAGCAAAATCCAACGAAAGTTGTTTGTGGAAGAAGCACTTCGAAGCAAATGGTCGCCTGTTTCTTCGGCAAAACTGGTCATGTGGCGACTGTTACGCTTGAGCAACGTAGGACGGTCACTTCTGAGTGGTACACTACAATTTCTTTGCCTGAAGTCATCGGAGAAATTCGAAAAACCAACAAGAGAAGACGAATCATTCTTCACCATGACAATGCGAGCTCTCACACATCGGCTCAAACCAGAGCGTTTTTGACCGGCCAAAACGTCAAATTAATGGGTCATCCGCGGTACAGCCCTGACTTGGCACCTAATGACTTCTTCTTGTTTCTGCACATCAAGAAAAAAATGCGTGGTCAACGATTTTCGTCGCCAGAAGAAGCTGTTGAAGTGTTCAAAAACCATGTTTTAGAGGTGTCTCAACCGGAGTGGAAAAAGTGCTTCGACAACTGATTTGAGCGCATGCAAAAGTGTATAAATCATGCTGGAGAATACTTTGAAAAACAATAAAACCATTTTTGATTATAAATATTCGCATTTTCACTATTAGGCCAGAAATATATAGAGCAGCCCTCGTATTAAAGGGCAAAAGTTAGAAATAATTTTATAATTTTCCTAATATATTTTATAATATTTATGGATATTTTTTCTTTTCTAATTTTTTAAGCACTAGGTCGGTTTATAAATAATAAAATTTTTATTTATATTTTCAATATTTCCCCAATAATAATAATTTTTTTTTTTGGAAAAACAGAATTAAAATGAAATTATTTTTTCAAACAAACTAACTAAATAAATATATTTTTTTGCATTTAAAGACGCTGAAGCTCGAGCATCTGCAGCAGCATTAGAAGAAGCAGACAAGGCAGAAACTGAGACTTAATTTGTTTTTTTTCTCGCTGATCTTCGAAAATATCGTCGTTTCGAAGCAAAAAATACCACGACGTTTTGAACAAAAAGCTCAAATATAAATAAAAACTAAAGGATAAACCTTGAAAGAAAACACCTGAAAATACTAAAACAGAAGCCATTAACAAAAACAAAACAACAAAAAATTCATTATCAATGAACAAACATTTCTTAGTAATTAATTAACAAACAAAAAATATAACAAAAATAGTATTTTATTTAATGTAAAATTAATTTAGAAAATTCTGTAACAAAAAAACACCACATGATACGCTTGACAAATATTTAATTTATTATTTTTTATTTTATTCTTTTGTAAATATAAAATGTTTATATCTATATCTATAATTAAAATTAATATTCTTATTATTAAATATTAATAAAAGCAGTAAAATAATTGCATTATAGTTGTAAAAAATTAATTACAAAATTATTGCTAATTAAATATTTAAAGGATCGTCGTAATTGTATTTATGAGTTTTAATATGTCTGAAAGTGTAAGTTACCGACAAACAAACAAACAAACAAATATATTTGGCTAGAGTTACACTAAAGTAAATAAAAAGAATTGAACATATTATAATGCTACATTTATCATTATTATTATAGCCTTTAGTAAGATATTTAAGTTTTAGATTTGTATTTGCATTTTTTTTCACTTTTAATAATATTTTTTTAACATCGCACAGTGGTTGTTGTTAATCACAATTACGATTATGATGAAGGTTATGATGACACTCGAATTATAATGACAAAATAAAGTTTAACTCATTTTAAGAAATTCTTAAAATTTTAGTTTTATTTATTGCTCTTGCTTTAATTTAACCTTTTCGCTTTTCTGCAAAAAACTAAACACTAGCAGTTTTTCGAAGCTTAATCAAACTAAGAAAATATTTCAAGTACCAGCTTCAACAAAAATGAAAATTTGATTTCAATTTGAATCTACATTTGTTTTTTATTTAGTCAATGATTTTTCAACAAATGAGACTGTTTCGCTAAGAAATTTTTTCAACAGCTTTAATCCAGAGTCAGTAACATTTAGAACATTTAATAAGAAAAAAAAAACAAAGTTTTATCTATCACGTATCATTAGTCCCTCTCTTTTTGGTAACAAAAATAAAAACCTTTCATTGCTGCTAAAACTAATTAAACCAAAAATTAACTTTCATTTTCGCCCGAAGAAAAAGCATAAAAAATAACTTCTTCCGAAAAAAATGAAGATTAAAATTTTTATTACTGCTCGAAAAGAGAACATCAACGCATTTTACAAAAAAAAATGATCATGTGAGTTTATTATTAATTAAAATTTAAAAAACAACAACTTATTTTCGATTTCTACTTTCAATATTTTTAGCAAAATAAATCTCTTTTCTCATCTCGAGCAAAAACAACACACATGTCAAAAAACATTGTATGATCTTAAACCTAAGATTTTCTTATTAAAGATTGTGGTTAAAAATATGATTTGACAAGATGGAATAAATCGAATTCGAAAAAGCTCTACTCTTTAATTTTTTTTAGCGATTCATAGAGTAAGAATATCCTGCAATTTTTACTATAATTTTTGTTTTTGTATTTTCTCCATTTTTTTGTGTAATAACTAAAATTTATAGTGAAACAATTTTCTTTCTTTTTTCATATCAAAAGTGGCCCCTATATTAAATTAAGATTTATAAAATCGTTAACACAGCCTCTTTTTAGCTGTTTATGGATTCTACGTTAAGACACGCATTTAATGTCTAATATGAATTTATTAATAACCAACTTTTTGGAAAGCTGTCTCAACAAAAGAAACAAGTTAAGTTTAATAAGCTTTCCATTTTGTTTTTTTTTATTTGTCTTAAAATTAAGTTTGATATGATTATTAATTCATTAATTAACTGTTTAATCAAAAATAAATGTTATGATTTACAATTATACAGGCATGTCACAGAACTCAATTCCAATCGGAAGTGGTTTTAATTTCGTAATTTGTTTCTTCAGAAAACGAAAAACGAAAAATTTCTTCGGAATGAAACCACTTTTAAATTTCAAAGTGGAATTTAGATTCTTTAAAATTTCGTTATTTGCGACTTTCTTGTTGACTTTTATTACGTGTCCTTATTTAGATTAGCCTTGTTGTTTACTTTGGTGTGCGCAATATTGTCACATTTAAATGAAAAGGTTGAGATTAAGCACTTTTTAGAAATATGCAAAATCGATCGGAATCTGAAGAAGGTTAAACAAAATCGATCGGAATTGTTAATACGGAATCAAAACCATTCCGATCGGAATTTGTGACATGCCTGATAAATTGCCGGAAATTCTTTTGTTATTGTGATATAAAACAGCTTATAATGTTTAAAAAATTTTGATTTACATCGTATTGCATTGCGCTACACGTATGCGCGATTTATCATATCCTTAAAGTATGCTATATAATTAGTACGAATTTCAATTACTCATACGGCATGTTGTTTTGTAAACGTTGGATTGTTTTAAGTTTTATCAGTATAATGTGCAGCTGAAACGACATTGCTAAAAATAGTGAAAAAAAGCTTTTTTGATTTACATACATAAATTAAATAACACTAAACAGAAAAAAACATTGCAACAGAAATTTCAAAAATCAACAGAAAAAAATGTGAAAAGTAAATATATAAATATAATTAATTTTAATATAATATTTATGAAATTAAAAAAGGGACGGGAAGGACATGCGAATTAATAAAGTAAAATTTTATATAGTTTAAATAATTGTAATTTAAATAAAGTACAATAAAATATTGTATGACTTAGCAGCTGAATGTAAATTATATTTTTAGAATATTTAACTTTAAAGGCAGCATTTATATTAAAACTGTAAGTTTTATAAAAGGGGAGTAAAAATGTTTTTTCTTTCCTACTGAATTCACTTGTAATTTCGTATATCTTGCAAAATTGTCATTTTGCGTCGATTTGTAATTTTTTGGTTCAAAAGTACAGTACATACGCAGTTCAATTAAGCGAAAACACTTGCAGCCTTATTCTGTTCAACGCTAAAGCTAAATCTCCATCGCTAAAATTCTAAAAAAATCTGTTTAGCGATTCTTTGCTACAAATGCTATTCTATAACGCTTTTTGCCGCAGTTTGTTCTTAGCTTATAGAATAAGACTGCTGATGTCAAAATCTTAAATTTGTCATATCACTTTTCAATGTATCTTTAAATATTTCACATTGGCAAGCTTCATAGTGCTCTAATGAAATTTATATATTTTGCAGTGAAAAATTTGACAAGCTATTTGTAAATAATATTTGGTGTAGAATTAGCTAAAAAAGCAAACAAATTTTTATCACTCAGTTTATCTTTCCTTCAACTTTCTACACAGCTACAACCTCTAACTTAAGCTAACACTATATCTATTTAAGTCTATTAAAAATAAAAATATTATATAACTATCTATTTTCATCCCTCTCTCAACCTTTTTCTTACACTATTACTCTGTATTTATAGTATACTTTTAGGCTGTTTAATTTGTGTTTTTAAGCATTAAATAATATTTGCTAAGAGCTTTCAAATATACTACAAAGGAAAATAATTATAAATATTAATCAATAAAGAAAACAATATTTTAATTAAATTACTTAAGAAAATCTATTTAAAGATTACAAAAAATGTTATTTTTATACCAACAAAATGCCTGAGTTTAAGTATTGTTAAAATATTATTTAAAGTTTGAACTTATTTGGTTTTTGTTTAAATAAAAAATTGTTAAACACGAGAATATGTTGGTTACACGAGGAAAAGAAATAATAAGTGTTACAAAAATAAAAACAAAACAAAAACATTTTAAAAATGTCTGATAGCGGGACCAGTCTTTTAAGGTTTACCATTGCTCTGAAAATACCCGACTACAAAATCCTCCATAAAAATAAATAGTTTAGTTTAACTACATTTTCTACAATAAGAACAAAACAAAAACTTGAAATTATAACAAACAGAAGTTTCGCGGGCGAAATTATAAGATTTTTGCATATTAACGTAATTTTGTTTACACAAATATTTTTTTCAAATTTATTTTTTTACAAATATCTAAGACTCTTAATTTTATTCCCTCAGAGCAATGGTAAATTTACTTAGCAGTTAGGTACCATAATATCAGCTGAAATTGGGATCATAGCTTTATTAAGGTAGTAAAACAATTCTATATATACATAAAAACTATATATATAAATAAAAATAATAATAAATATATAAAGATATCATAATTGCAATATATATATATATTTAAAAAAACAAGAAAAAATGTATTAAGTAACAATAAATAAATATATAAAAGTATTGGGGTATTGAAAAACATAAAAAATTAAATACCAAAAACAAGTAAAATTTAAAGTAATAATATATAAAAAACTTCAATAAGAGTTTGATAAACATTTTAAGAGCATAATTAATATGTTAAAAATTAAAACAACAATACTTTATAAATCTTCCGTCCTCACTTTTTTTTCTCATCCTAAATTACATCGTACTCCAGCAAATGCAAGACGATTAAGAAAATATTTCTGTTTATCAAAATGGATTCTCTTTCCAACATTCCTTTTTACCACTTCTCACAACAACAAAATATGACAAGGAAATATGAAATTTATAGCCCAGTGTTTAATTTAAAAAATTAGAAAGATGAGCACATCTACAAGATCTTCTATATGCATAACTTGCCACAAGGAATAGAAATAATTTTAAATAGTTTAAAAATATCGGTCATACAATCATTTTTTTAAATTAGAATAGTTTTTGAAACTAAATCTTTTCAATTTTGCTTAGCTATTTTAACCCTTTCTTGGCTATTTTCTGATGATAAATTATTAATTAATTTTTAATAATTTCTTTATAAAGTTATTTGAATGTAAAAGTTATATAACGTTATATAACGACACGGCGTTTTATTATTTGAACTTTTTTCTACAAAATTACTTGCGAATAATGCCTAATTTTTTTATAAATCAGTATTAAATTAAGAAAAATTGTTTTAGTTGTTTATTTTAAATTTTTTTTATTATAAATCCATTTATAATACATTTAATCTGTTATCAAATATTGACTTTGCAATATTAAACCGGTCTGTCACTGTACAAAATCGCAGAAGAATAATAAACGGTCAAACTGTTAAAATTCATACGGCCATCATTTGGAGTAAAAAGTCAAACAATGTAATCATTAATTTTGTTCTAAATTATCTAAACGATTCAGCATAATGTGATATCGTGCCCAACTTGACATTTACATATCATAACGTTAATATTTTTTGTTTATTCAATTTAGAGTACATTATCATCATATTCTTTATTGTTCTCATTTTGATAACTATCAACATTTTGATAAAATGTCAGAATTTTTCGAAAATGGTGTCGTTTCATTTCATTTCGACTTAAATATAAATTTTTGCACTTATTGATGCTTTCAATTTATACGATTCGTTATCTGCTTCGCATTATAATAAGAAGCCATATACTTAGTTCGAATGGGGTTACATACATACATACATACATAAATACATACATACATAAATACATACATACATGCATACATACATACATACATACATACATACATACATACATACATACATACATACATACATACATACATACATACATACATACATAATTCTAAATTTTCTTTGCTTATTTTTAAAAGCCAAAATATCTTTGTTTGCTTTCCTGAAAACATTGTGACGTCATAAATCTAAAATGTCAGCTGGCCTATTTTTAAAGCTTCCATGTCGACAAAACTACTTTGCAGTTGACTTTCGTTGTTTTACATCTTTTACGCAGTATTCTTTCTTTAAGAAGGAATTTATTGAAGCTGTTTGCAATAAGACAACAAAATACATTTTTTATAAAGAAAAATATTTCATATCAAGTGATTGATTTAATAATATTATAGGGAAAATAAATAATAAAAAATCACAATCTTATTTTGATGTTTCTACATCAAAAATGATAAAAGGACAAGTTAAACAAAAAGCATTTAAAAAGTAACTTCCTCACGAAAGGTTCCGTACAAGAGATGAATCAACCTTTAATTTTCTGTTTTTATGTTTTTTTTTTCTATTGTAAATATCGACCTGCAGGAAAACTTCGTACTACTTGTTATAACAGACATAGCAGCACATACTTTGAGCAATTTTTCACCGTCTGTCTATAACGGTTTAAAAGATAAGACCATATTTCTCAAAATCAAGGAGTTATGGGGAAAAACTCTTTAATTTCTAAATATCTTGTTCACACTTGTTTTTATATTTTGGTTTTGTTTTTAAGTTACAACGTATCTGGCTGTTGCGTTTCAAAAACAAAGTTACATTCGTAAAAATCAGGTCACTATTTGGACATCTGCATATTCATTTTTTTTTTTTTTGTACGTATTGCTTTGGTCATCGTTTTCAATACACTGTGCAAATTTGACATGTCTACTTATCACAGTATTTTATGACCATATGCTTCAACGTTCCAGAGATAGTGAAATAAAAGAGCAAGGACATTTAACAGCAGTGTTATCTTAGCACTGAAAGTAGTCTGCTTTCGTTTTTTTTGAAATACGAAAAGAATTCATTTAAATGTTTTAAATATAAAAAAAAGTATATTATGACCGTGGAAACTGGTCATAAACGTTCTTTTGCGCACCTAATAGCTCAATAGATTAATTTTTTTTATTTGTTTTTTAGCATCCAGTGCCTCTAAAACTGTGAAAATCATACTTGTCACATATTAATATTGAAATAAAATATTTTGTTTCTAACCAAAATATTTTGTTACAAAATATTAATAAAATACAAATAAAACATAGGACTTCACAAAAACCTAGGATGAGATTATTATAGAAGAAGAATATAGTGTTAAATATAATCGCGACGAATAATTACTTTTATGACTATTTGAGTGAAGGAACTCGCGAGGCATTGCTCACTTTTGTCACTAATGCGAGCTTCAGGTTTAGTTTTTATTATACATACGGTTGTTATTATTTTGGCTCTTAACTCTTATTTTAAAAATTAAAAATCTGCAACGCATATCGTTTCTTAATGTTTAAGTAAATAAATATATATAATGAAAACAAAAATTTTTAACAAAAAAGTAATTATTTAATAAAACATTGTTGCAATAATTATTTGTTAAAATAAAAGACATATTTATTAGCAATTAAAATATATTAAAAAGTAGTAAAAGCAGAAATATTAGTTGAAATAAAAAATAAACAGTAAAAATAAAAATAAAAGAAAACCGGCTTAACAATTTTCGTAGCTGCTTAATATTAAGAAAAATATATATTAAAATATTAAATGAAAGAAACAAACAAAAACATTGAAAAGAAAGCAATCATTTAAAATTAGTTGGTTTATGAATAAAATAAAATATATTTAAATAATATTGTTGGTAAGAAAAACAATTATAAAGAGGTTTGAATAAAACCATTTATATAAATTCAAATAGAAAAAATAACCATACATTATAATTAAAATAAAATACATAAAGTTTATAACTTTCTTACATATAATAATTAAAAAAATACAACAAAACAAATAATCTGAAATATTTTCCTAATAACCTCTTAATTATATTTATTTAACATATTTTTTATTCTTAGTATTTCTCCTAATGTTTATTTAATATTTAAAGCACTTTTTAAAGATTTTAAATTCCATCAAACATTTTAAGAAAATCACACAAAATGAAGACAAAACAAAAGAAAAACACATAAATTTAATTTACAAAAAAATAATAATAATAACTTACCAAAATCCACAAACTTTAAGCAAGACATTAATTATCCTTATACTAATAACTTACATGAGAACATACTGAAAATAACATTATATTAAACACACCATATAAAAATATAATTATTAAATGAATGAAACTGATTGAATAAATATGAACAATTTTAAAAGAAATATTGACATTCTGTACGAGTTTTTATTTTTTGCAGTTTTAAATTTGACATTGAGAGGTAAAGCGTCGGTCGTCTGGAGAAGTCATGAATACAACTTTTTTTAAGATACTTGTCAAGACGCAATAATTTATCAAATGAGTGCAGTCTGGCTGCTACTTATTATACCCTTATTCCACATTTTGTGGAATTTTTACAATATCCATTTCCGATCCCATAAAGTTTAATTTTTTTATGTCATTTGAAACAATAAAGTAACTCCAATCAAAGAAATAAATATATCGGGCGATAAAGTTAATAGTTAAATAAAAAAATAAAACTCAAATGAAAAAATTGGCGCAGTCCGATATTTTCCGAGTTACGGACCTCTGAACTTTTCAACTTTTTTTAAATATTAGTGTGGGTATCATTTAAAAGCTTTTGAATAGATCTTTAAGGAAATACTAAAATTTTTTAAGATCCGATGACATTTTTACGTAAAATTATATATGTTGTTCTTAATTTTTTTTTCTTTTTTCTCTTATTTTTTATTTCCTTTGTCACCCCATAGATTTACATATACGGTGAAGTATATAATAAGTATATATAAGATTTTGCATAGCCGAATATAGCACTCTTAGTTGTTTATATATGAAGTTTTTTGATTTTAGACGTCAAAATACATATAAAAAATTGTACTTTAAATGTCAGAAACAGCTATAACACACGCCTAATGAATTGTTTTGCCAATATAAATTAAAATAAATGTGCCTAAACAAACTTTTGACTAAGTTTTAAATATTTTCTCTTTCAAAAATGTACATTTGAAGTAGATGCTCTTTCAAAAAACCAACTCTTTTTCAATAAATTTAAACTTTTTTAAAATATTCTTAAAAAAATGCTTTTTTTCAATATTATTTTAAAAAGTGTTTATGTTAACTACTTTCTTAAATCAAGTTATTCTTTTTACCTGTTCTTTTTTAACGTTGCTGTCATTTTAAAAATCAATGGAAATTTTTCGAAGGTAAAGTCAAAAGTAAATTCATGGAATCTCACAGTTTCATAATAAAATTTCAATGTTGCTTCGTGTGTCACGTAAAAACCAAACACTCCAAATTTTTACAGAAAATATGTCGCAACAGGCTTGTGCTAAAGCCTTTAAATTTAGATTTAAACAGTAATTCATGCAAATGACTACTTAGACGAATTTTTTCTACCGTAATAGGCAGCTACTTGGATCTTACACTTATTCGCTATAATAAAAATTAAAAAAAAATTATATTGGCTCTTCTGTTAAACCGCAAGAGAGAGGCAGCCTTTTGAAATGTATGTATAGTATATTTTAATTTGACCTCTGTAAAATCTTTTTTTGCTTCTGTAGTCAATAGGTAAACCTACATATCCTTTTGTTCGACTGATACAAAACCGTAATAGCTAGAAAGCTGGATAAAAGATGTGTAATTATGGCCGTTTCAACAACAAAAAATAAACTTATGTTGAAGATTAAAGGGTGCTGCTATGGAGACCTGATTTTCATATACTTAAACCTTAACAGGCTGACACAAATTCACAGGCTTTTGTCTTACATGTTACGGAATTTTTCATGTATGTTGATTCCAACTCGCATTTGTCTAATTTATTTTGAAAACTTATGCTCATTGCTCGTTTTTCTGTTTTAGAATTATTTATAGATACATTTACTTAAGGGTGTTTTTCAACAACTATAATTTTTGCCAAAATAGTGTTTTTTTCGTTAGTTTGAAATTTAACCTCGAAGGGCAAGCTTTAAAATAACTTTATTATGTTATAAGTCAAGAAGTCAAGTTTTCCAATTCAATTTTAAGCTTTTATTCACTTCAATGTTTCATATAGCTAAGAAGTATTGCTGCATCTATTAAGCAGGTATCGGCGTAGATGGATTAAATTTTCATTACAGTAAAAATCTTCCAAAATGGTATCTAATAATTATAATAACAATTAAAAAATGTACACAGTTTAAATAAAATCTTTGTTGCATTATAATTTTGTGTATATGCATATTAATCAGCTGATTTTTACAATACCCGAAACAAATTTATATTATTTTTTTTAGCAACTAATAAAAGTGGCTGTTCACAAACACACGAAAAATTAAATTTCAAAGTAGATTTTGAATTGAATTTACCTTAAAAAATATTTGAAGAAAAAATTAAATTCACTAAAATAAATAATTCTTACCCTGGAGTTAATGTCGACGTCGTTGACGGCGTTTCAACGCCGAAAAAGTTGAAACAGATTGAACTTTTACGGCATTGCAACGCGTTGAGATTATCTGCTCTCATACAATTTCATACGATTCAACTTTTTTTTTACATTTGACGCCGTCAACGACGTCGACATTAACTCCAGGGTTATAGCTCTAGGATTACAATAGGGTAATAAATAGATAAAAATATTAAAAAAAAGCCGTTTCAGATAAAAGTTTTCTGTAAATTTTATTACTAATGTTATAACTTTTATATGTTAAAATCCATGTATGTTATCTGTTTATTCTTCTGTAGTTGTAACATTTTCATAACCAGAACATTTAGAACATTTTTAAAAGCTCTTTATTTCGCTCAGTTTTTCTTTAAGTTATTAAAAGAAGCTTTTCAACATTTTGTGTAAGAAAATTTATAAAAAACGCTTCCAGAAACACTTTTCACGATTTTAATAATAGCGGGTGAAGTTTCTTGCGATAACTAACATGCAATCATCATTTGGTCGTTATTTTTTTGGTTATACACAGAAAAGGAAATTCGTTGTGCCATCCTAATTTCTTTGCCAATCAGTTGTGCGTAATATTTGAAAAACGGTTGATATAATTGAATAAATATGGTACTCGCAGCCAAATAAAAAAAAGAAATTAGAATCACTATAATGAATAAATAATATTTAGTTTTTATACCCTTCACCACAAAAAGTGGAAAAAGGGTATAACCAAGTTTGTAACTACGTTGTAATTACTACAATATCCATTTCCGACCACATAAAGTATGTATATTCTGAGTTCTTATACATAGCGAAGTCGATTGACCGATGTCCTTCTGTCCGTCTGTCCGTACGTGTTAGTGTTGAAATCAAGTTTGCTACGGCACTAGATCAGCTGGAGAAAATTTAACTATGCCAATTGATCAGGCATTTGCGAAAGAGTTGCTATTGAAAATCAGCAAGATCTGTCCATGTCTTCGAGGCAGCGGGCAATACACCACTCCTACCTCAAATTTTTTCATATCATTTGGAACAGTAAAATAAAATCAAAATAACAAATATATAAGGCGATAAAGAATTTAAAAAGTAAGAAAGGAAATCATCATAGAAAAGCACGATTTTGTGCCATATTTTTAATATATCAATATGGGTATCATTTAAAAACTTTTGAAGAAATACTAAAATTTAAAAAAATTTATATTCCATTTAGCTCAAAAATAAGCCATAATAATAAATTAAAGATTTTTCTTATTATTTATTAACAATATATAACCGTATCAATGCAGAAGTTCCATAATAACATAAGGTAGTTGCAGTGGCGAATTCGTATATTGAACACATACATACAATACACATGCACACACAATACACAATATACACATCCAATGAGAAAAATAGAAAGAATTTTGACAACTCGCAAGGAAAAACACCAACCACATGAGCTAATGCAGTCACCTGTTCAATTTGCCTTTTTTTTTTTTTTTTTCTTTTGACTCTAGTAAGATTTTACATTAATTAAAAATCAAAAAAATGGGTATATATATTTTTACATCGTTAATTATTTTTCTTTTGTTTATATCTTCCTGTTATTAACAAATTTTATAAATTTCCTGTTATTGTTTTAAAAAACTGTAATTTTTTCTTGTACAGCGTGGAATTTTTTGGTACAATATGAAAAAAAACATAGTTGCATTACTAAGTTTACTAAGTTTGGGAAATCTATTTAAAATCAACTAGATTGTGCTCGTAATCTAAATAGTACTAGATTAAGGTATAATGTAAATGGACTATAAAAACAAATTTTTAAATTCATATGTGTGTACATACATATAAAAGGGCGTCATCTCAAATAGACAAGTAACAAAAATAAATATATATATTTTATAAGCTTTTGTTATATTATTTAAGAATCTGGTAACACTCTTTAGTACTAAAATGAGCTAAATAACGAATACATTTAAGTAAAGACACAAATCGGTCAGTAAGCTTTGCTAGCAGTTATTGCGACCAAATTTTAATAACAAATTTTACTTGCCTGTTCTTAACATAAACAATATGTCAGGATTACTTTTTGCCAATAGCAAAGCACATACGATACATATATAAATAGGCAAAAACAACATTTCGAAAATCTTTTTCTTCATGTTTTCAGTTGATTTTGTATATTCTTTCACCTATTTGTAGGTATTGTCAAGCTTCAGTGAACACTCTTTAACTTGTTGAAATTTAAGTAATAAACGACACTACACAGCCAAAAATTTAAATTTGGTCAATTTTGACAATTGACTAAACCCAAGTAAAAACTAGTAATTAAAGTTTGAATATTTTTGAATATTATTAATTGTTTCTTTTATAATTCAAAATTAATTGCATTCTTACTTAAGTTCCGCTTGTGCTGATCGTACACATGAATCTTCGTTTATATTTCATTATTTTAATTTTTTTAATTAAAAAATATTGTTATTGTTGTGTTGTGTTGTGTTGTACAACATTTCATGATTTTAAGTTGTAAACAACTACATGTTCCAATTAATTAATTTCTTTTTATCTATTTTTTCTTAAGAGATACAGACAACCTCTTTTTTGCTTGCATTTTATTAGTGTTATTGATTGTAAAAAAAGATTTTACTTTCTCTAGCCAGGGAAGCGTTAAGTGAAATATTTTTATCAAGATATTTTGCTGCACATGTATTTGCATTTGCGTGTAAGCCTGTAAAACAATACAGTACGTAATAATAACATGTTTACACATACAAATTCTGAATTTGAAATGTCATCGATTCGTAAGATATTAATAAAACGTGTTCTCTTTCTGAAAGAGTGATTAACTATTTCCAGTTAAATTATTGTTCCTAGGAAATATTTTAATATTTTGTTTACGGTCTGCCATAGATTTAATCTACACTTGTTTTAATTAACTATCTAGTTTTTTTCTCAAGCTGTGAAGTTTTAGAAGTTTATAGTGAATATTGCCAAACCGGATTACTCCATTAGTTGAAAATGATTTAAAAAGAAATGATTATAATTGAAATCCTCATTACAAGGTTTTAATATCAGTTATTGGAAAAATTAATTTTAAGCAAATAAACTTAAGAATTCGCACACTTTTTGGAAATTAACGCTTACAAATGAAAAGAAAGTGATAAGTAAAGAGATAATTGATTTTAAAAGTAAAGTGTTCAAATAGTAACCCTCAAAAATACTTGTGTATGATATAACCAGTAGAACTAAAATGAATCTAAAAAAAATTGGATCAGCTCAAGCGTGAAATAAAAAATTTACTATTAAGTCAGGCGGCTTGATAGAGTATTGCAAGTGCAGAAGACGAATTAACAAAGCAACCATATCTTAAACTTTTAAAAACCACCTGCATAGAGAACGTAATTCGTTTCAATATTTTCATTATATTTAATTTGTTATTTAAAAAACATTTAATTCTCTTCTACTTGATTTGATTATTTGTCGCTCCATTGGTAATTTCTACAATATTCATTCGCCAGCCAATGAAGCTCTTTCATTATGGTACCTTTTATTCAGGAGTTTAAATATTTCCCGTGTTGATGAGAAAATGGCTTTGCTGAACAGAAAAAAAAATTTGTAGAAAACAAGACGAATATTTAAATATTTTGCGACTGACGTCTTCTTCGAAACAACTTTAAAATGAAGTTTAATGGGAGAAACTAAATATATATATTAAATATATATATAAATATATATATATATATATATATATATATATATATATATATATATATATATATATATATATATTGACTTCCTATACATAGCGAAGTCGATTAAGAGATGTCCTTCTGTCCGTCCGTGCCAATCGGTCAGATATAGTGGCGAAAGGGGTGTAATTGGAAATCAGCATGATCGGTCCATGCCCTTCGAGGCAGCAGGCAAAACACCACGCTTATCTCTACTTTTTCAAGTCATTTGGAACAATAAAGTAACTCCAATCAAAAAAATAAATATATGGGTCGACACAGAATTACAAAATAAGAAAATAACATCAAGTAATAAAAATTTCCGAGTTACGGGGCTCTGAAAGTTTTAAATCTTTGAATATATCAATATGGGTATCATTTTAAAGCTTTTGAATAAATCTTTAAGGAAATACTAAAATTTTTTAAAAATGCTTAACCCATTAAGAGCCGGTGAACTTTTTATGTTAAATTATATACATGCAAAAAAAATATTTGGTAAGTCTTTTTTATTTAATAGATAAATTAATTTTTTAGGCTTAAATTTATATTTTTACAATTTTAACAAGCGGTGTTTTTGCAGTGGTAAATTACAGCAAGTACATACGTGCGTGTGCTTGTTTGTGTGTAAGGAAAACGACTTAATGATGCTGATAGACACCTTATTATTGCGTTTTGAATTGTAATTAAAAACTTTTTTATTCAATTACTTCTTGTGTAGTGCAACACGTTCAGCTAATTATAAATGTGCAGAAATTTGTAGAAAAGAATACAAAATATTATATGTTATGTTATATCAGAAACTGAATTTCATTTCGTTAAGAAAATTGCGCCTTTAATAAGGAGATTTTAGTTTGCAACTCTACAGGTTAGTATGTCACAAAAAATTTTGTGACAAACTTTAATTCTAAATTGAGGACCTATAAATTTGTTAGATAAACTTGCCACTCGTCTTCCTATTCTAGCATTATAAAACACGTAGTTTTGCCAAATCATAAATTTTTTTATATTAATTCTATAGATAACTAGCTGTTATCTGTAGATAACTTTTACTCTTTAAAAAGTTAATTGCAACAAATGTCAAAACATTACACATCAAATCCCTTTTTGCTTTGCTTCAAATAAGCAATTCAATCTAAACAAAAACAATTTTAGCATATTTTCGAAAAAGTTTATGCAGTTCAAGATGACACTGGTCTTGCCGTTTGAAATTTAGCAAAATTTTTGTTAACTCTATCCTGTAGATCTGCAAGCAATGAACTCAGTTAACATCAAAATAAGGATTAAACTTCAAATTAAACCACAATTTTAAAATAATCTAGAAATCGTATCACTTTTTAACTCTAGAAATATGTAATAAATAATCAATTTAGACATCAAAGAAAAAGATCTAAAATTTATTTACATGTTAACTTATTTTTGATTTCTTAAGTTCTTTTGCATATCGAGTAAAAGTATATGATTATAGACTAATAAAAATTAAATGAATAATTTTTTCCAAGTAATAATAAAAATTTACTTTATTTTTTGCTTTTCTTGTACTCCTTAATGTTTTATAAATAACTATTGACTAACGTTCGCAACTTAATTAATGAATATGTTGAAAATAATATTAGAATAATGTTAACCAAGTATACTAATTAATACAATGTATATATCTTTGTGTTATCGATTTGTGTTTGATTCTGACCCTAGACTTTACTCAAAACAGCAGATAGTCGTCGTGACAATGCAAATCGAATAAGTAAGAGTAATGTGAACTCGTAACAATTTAAACGCCTATTTTAAGGTTTATTATGAAAATATTTATGTACAAAAGCCTACAAAATTTTATGGGCTGCCAAGTATTGAAATGTATTCCTAAAGTATTTTATGTATTTGTATATAAATATGTTTGTATTATTCCAAAAGATCTTTGATAAAATTTAAGTATTCTACTGGTATTCAACATACTACAATGAATAGAATCATCTTTTCTATTTTTACTAGAAACTAAATGAAAAACAAACGTAAAATGTCAACAGAAACAAAAATGTTCTCTAGGTCAATACAGTATACATGTACGCTAAATACGCTCGATAATTATTGTTAGTTGTTATACTGTAATGGGGTCATTTCTGTACATAAAATATTTTTTGAAAATGTTGTTGTTAGTGTAGATAGTAAATGATATAGAATACAAAACACAAATTTTTGGATTTTTTTGTCTGTCTGTCTGTCTGTGTTCGCATCACTTAAAAACTACTGGATGGATTTGAACAAAATAGACGCTTTGTGGGAAAAAAAAGTGGCTCAAACTAGATCGCAGTTGGCTTCTCTGAAAAGATTTCCTTTGGAAAATTCAAGGAGATAAATCGATTAACTATTTTGTAGTCTAGGGTACGAAGAAACACCTGAACTTACAGTTAATTCCACTTACCGAATGCAAAATAAGTCCAAAGAAGCCAATCCGAGTTTATGCAAGAAACAGCCGCAAAATACGTTATGACTGACCGATTTCTTATTTCAAATTCGGTTTGGAACTTAAACTGTATAAATGTGGCATATAAGAGCGACTTAAAGAACTCGAAGGAGTGAACGCCGGAGCAATTTTTGTAATTCGATAATCTTACTTGCTTATTCATTATATGTTCAAAAACCGAACCATACGCCTACAAAAAAAACATATGAAAGTTCAGGGAGTTGGTTTTCAGATAAGCCTTAAAGAGATCTCTTGAATTCTTATTCTTCAGTTTGGCTTAAGTTTGTTATTAATTGTGATTAATTTTAAAGACAACGACAACTGGTATCTTAATTATACTATTCTCTTTAAAATTAATCGCGATGATTAACGAACTTAAGACAAACTGAATAACAATAATTAATTTACTAAAATATTACAAACAAAAAATACAATCTTAAAATATTTTATTTTGTGTTTGTTAAACGATTTCTCCCAAAAAGCCATAAAGGCTTGAAAGTATGGTAAAGAATAAATTTCAATTGTTTCATCTGTAAGTAGATTTAAAGTTAATATCTGCACAGTGCTGAATGTTGCTTTCTAAAGCGGAGTATTTCGGTATTAAATATTAGCAACAATTTTTTTCTATTAAATTTCTATAATATTATGAATTAATTATATGCTAGATTTTATTCCAAGTTTTTGTTGTACATCTTTCTTTTAAAAATTACAAACATTTTTTCTTAAGTGTAAAATGCGCAAAATATTGCTGATGCTGGAATAAAACTTTGTTTCTTTTCTATAGGCTGTTATAAATGATTCATTATAAAAGTCATTCTGTGTTTCCTTTTTTTTTTAATCGATTTTTCTTATCCATTCAAACTTCGATAAAAACTATTTTCATTTAAATTGTTGCTGTTTTTCTTTTTTTACTCTTCTTCAGTAAATTGCCAATTTATTGCAGTCGTTCTTCTTAAATTGTGTAAAAAAATCTTTGTACTTGATTAAGATAAATAATGACGTTTGAAGAAAGCCTGATCAAAAAGATAAATAGCAACGCATACGAGTAAATGTTGGTTGATGTATAATGAATTAAGGAGAATAAATAAAAAAAATTTCAATTAAAATTCCTACAATTTTCAAATTCACTAATTGTAGACAAATAAATTGTGTTTGTATTCTTTAAACTTTATACAATAAAAGTAAGACTTTGGATATAACCCTTCACCATAGATGCATAGATAGACTAAATTATAATTAAAATATATTTATACGATCCTGGATTCTAAACAATGTCAGTCCATGTTAAGGTTAAAAAAATTATCTAAGGACTCTACAAAACTTAGAGCAATCTAAGTTATACAAATCTTTCAAATAAATTTTCCAGTCTTTTATTCAATATTGATGCTTTTAAATAGTAATATTAATTACATTTTAACTACAATTTGTTAGTCACCAACAACAAAATTTTAAATGAGTTCGAAATAACAATAACATTTTATGGTCGTATTTTTTGCAACGAATCCTTGACAACGCATTAGTGACCACAATCACAACATATTTGTCCTTTTAAGCTGTATACTATTGATTGTCTGTGGCAGGCGACTGAAATATATTTTGATACACTTTGTATTCAAGGGGGCGGGGTAAAGAATAATAAAGTAGGTTAGCAATAAAGTTTTATATTTAAACTTAAAAACAAAAACTTTTTGATCTAAGTATAAGCATACTCGTACATACTTATATTAAAATAATTTGTCCTATGTTCGTCATTTAATAGCCCAAGAACCACTTAGCCTGTTAACAAAGGTCTACTCTTACTGATACGAGTAGTTAAACAAAGAAAAAATGTTTACGCATTTATATCATACACGTTGCGACTATTTCGGTCGGTAGCTTAGTAAGCAACACTGGTTGGATCGGACCACAGTGACAGGAAAACTATTTATTTTGGACAAAATTCGGTATCTCATGAACCGCTTAATTTACGTTAATGAAATTTTATATGTAAAAATTAGAAATGTCTATAAACACGTTTTGTTAGCTATTTGTATTTTTCAGTTTGACATAGAATTGAAATTGCCACAAATCAATACGGATATATTCTTATTAAATTTTGAAGTGTATATATAAGAGTTTCTAATCAAAAATGAAATTAAATTTTTTTTTTTAAACATTTAAATTTCCGGAACGGGGAGAACATATCCCTACAAATTGTTTTTTTTTTACAAAAGAGGCTGCCAAATCCTTATTGGATTATGTAGCCAACAATTGAGGACTTAAAAGCCCGTTTCCGTTGTTTTAATCAGTGCTTTGCACTCCCAGGAATTTTACAATAATTTATAAATTTGGGGTTAAAAGAGGTTATGAGGAGGGGAACCGTTATAACTTTTGACTTAATTTTTCTTAATCTTTAAAATAATTAAAAATTGGCTTAAGTCGACTTAAATTTAAATTACATAATCAAAGAAATGAATACCACCTTTTTGGGAAATTTTGTTAAGAATAAAGCGAATATCTTACAGAAATAATGCGATCATTAAAAAGTGCACTTCATTAAAAATACTATGTAAAAAAAGTTTAAGCCAATTTTCATTCAAATTAAGCGCATTTTTTAAAATTCTTGTAACAATGTTTTATTTACATAATTTTGGAAAAGAAATTAGTTAAGATTATAAAAATAAATGTACACCAATATTTAAAAAAATAAAAAAAATTGAAATGTGAGTAGTTTAATTTGAAATTGGCATAAGTCACTTTGCTTTTAAGCCGATACACATACTTAACACATTTTGTTTCAAAGGTTTTAAAAGTATTGAGGTTTATTCTCGAACATAAAATCGTTGCAGTTATTAACATTTAAATTTTTTTCTTTTTTGAAAAATTGACTTATGCCATTTTCAAAAAAACGGCTTATGTAAATGAGAAAAACATACGAAACACAGATCTCGTTGAAACTTGATTGTGCCCTTTTCAATAATAGTATATGTTTATTTAAATATAAGTAATATAATTCTTGCAAATAACCTACTTAAAACCAGACAAACTCAAAATGATGATTTTGTTTAAATTCTAAGCGTTTGTACTTAACTGTTCAAAAAATTGACCATAATTTCTAATTTTAAGTACTTGTTAATGCACTGGATATAGTAATGGACAGTTTCAAAGGTAGTGCCATATAGGTCAAATTACATCAGTTACACCCTTTAATTTCCAAGTTAAAATATTATACTTGCTGTTCTAGTTCTATAGGATCTATTTATATTTCCACCGTATGTCTATAAAGATTCAATATTTGGCCATATACATCATATTACATAAACTATTGTAACACCCTTTAATTTATACTTCTCATACCAGGCAAACTAGTGGACATTCTGTCTAATTTTCAATTGTTTGTGTATAACCTTTGAAAAGGCAAATCCATATAGGACATTATATATGGCCCCTATATTATATTCATATAGGAACACCCTTTAATTTCTTAATTTAAATTGTGTACTTGTTGTTATTGCGGAGTTGGCAATAAAGGTTTATTGTAAATTTCAGCTGTCTGTCTTTAACGGTTCACAAGATTGGCCTTTAAATTTTGGGATTTATTTTTGTATTATTTTTTTGTTAATGGGAGCTATAGAGTGATACGCAGTTATTTTTTTAATGTGGTGTATCTTATATGGGGACACCCATTAACTTTTAAAATTATGAATTGTTGCTAAAACGGAAAGCATAAAATTTCAAATAGAGAAAAAATTTTAAATCGGTTCAGAAATGATTGAGTTCTACGGGCACAAACATAAAAGATTCACAATCAGACGAATTAATAATTTCCTTATTTGAAAGGAAATTAGAAGATTGCTGACAAACTTTAATGTGTAAAGAGAACGGCCAAATATTTAATTTCGCTTTATCTCAAACCAAGTCTTACCTTTGCTTTCTGAAAGTTAGCCATGGCTCTATATTACGGTATACATACATCATGTTCTTTCAAAGCGCTCGTTTTAAAGTTTAATTTAAACTATTATAACTGATAACTATAAAGTAGATTTTTTGTTTTTTATTTATTTTTTATTTGCGGTATTTAATAAACATATTGTACATTTATAATAAATATTTTAAATTAATAAAAGTTAATTAAACCTTTTTATAATAAATACATGAAAAGTCTATTGTACAAAATAAATTGTTGATGTTAGTAAAAAAATTATGTTAATATTTTATTATTTTTCTTTCAAAATTGTTCTACATTCAATTATTATTCTTAATTCGTTAATTTATTTTCTTAATAAATAAGTTGTGTTATAATTTAGTTATTTGTTAATATTAAGGCGTAATCACTTAAACAAGTCTTAAATGTATATGTTAAAAAATATAAAAATAAAATTCTATTTTCTCCGTTTATATCCTCTTTGGATAGACCTTTCGTTCGATTGCAATTACAATAGAAACTATTGCAGTATGAATTTTATATTTTTATAGTATTTTGTGCTTAAAAGCATAACTGTTACATACACACATACAATATAATTTGATTTTTACTCTTCTTTATTATATCAATTCAAACTAAACAGAATCTGCTGTTGTTTTTGCTAAGAATCTTATTTAAATCTTATTATAAATACATACATACACACATGCGTATGTTGATTTTTGTATTGTTTCCTTGTTATGACATTTATTTATTTATTTATATGCTAATCTAAATTTTTAAGACTTTTCCACTTTAACAGCATGAACGAAATCTGTTGAATAGATGACATTATTAAAATAAATTAGAAATTCTTGAAGCTTTTCAATTCAAAGACAATAAACAATTTGTTTTATTATAATTGAGTTACATAAGATAACATTTTTTTGAAGTTTGGAGAGTAAAATAATATTTTTTTTCTAAAACAAAAGTGAATCGGCCTTGTAATTGCACATCAAAGAACAAATTCTTATTTTTGCAGACTGCAAATTTTAAATTAAATAAGAAAGTTTATTATACTCGATAGGTAGATACATAGATGATGCTTATTGTTTCCCAATTCTCTAAAATAAACTCAAGATATCTTTACGGAAATATTTTTCTAAGCTTTTTTAATTATTGAAAACCTTCTACAAAAAACTATAAAACTTAAATAATCCAGTGCTTCAGTCATAAAATATTTTTTATTTAGAAACTTTTTTATTTATTAATTAAAGTTACTAAGTCCAGATTTACACTATGCAATTTTTTGAGGCATTTTTCTCAATTTTCTATTTAAGTTACAGCGTTATGCGTTATCTAAAAGTAAACATTAGTAACAGTAACATCCCCTCAAAACTCAAGCAATAATATATTGCTACTCCTCCTGCTTCAAAAACGAACAAAAATTTCATGCTAGTTTCATGAAAAATTGTATAGTGTAAATGCCATATAAGTCATACAACTCTTAGTTTTAATTATTTGTACTCGTTTCTAGGGCACGAGTATTCTTTAAATAAAAATCACTGCTTCATTGCGAACATCTGCTCGCAAAACCACACCCACGGATTACAAATATTTAGGTTTCACATGTTATGATTATCCAATAAATTCTCTAATTTATTTTGCTGTACTATAAAACTGATAACAAAACTAGTTTTAATTTTAGATTTCTTGAATTTAAGCTTATTAATAATTCATATGAATAAGTTTTAACATTTGAAAAAAATTCTGCCATAAAATGTCTAAAATTTGATCTGTTTCTCTAACTAATCTATATCTGAAATATAATTTATATTTTATTAATCAGTTTTTAGAACTTTATAAAACCACTTTTACTTATTTTGGCGCCTAACGTTTCAAATGTTTTAGTTAACTGTAAATCTTTATTACTTAAGTTTTAATTAATTTGTAATTACTACGATTTTAAAATATTTCCCATTAATTTCTTAAATATTAATTTTAATCGTAAACTAAAGACCCTAATTCTCTATATACAGTCTTATCTGCATCCTCCCTCAGAAATATAGGCCGGAATTCAACATCTGTTAATAATGATGTTGCTACAGTAGTACTTGAAAAAAGCTAATAAGCCCACAATTTGTTATTTATACAAGCAGGTCAGCTATATATCTCTGATCAGCTGATATTACCTTTTGTATAAAAGTTAAAACTATATTTTCAGTTACGCTATTTATCCCCATTTTGGAGATATAAGCCTACATTATAATTTCATTCCCTAAGTTAAACGATTTATTATCTTTTTTATTTTATTTTTGTAACATAGAGTATTTATTCATTTTGCAAACAGCGTAAAAAACCGTAATTATGAATGAATATTTATAATGAATAAACAATGCCCTCACCACCGTCTTGTTAACAAGTCACCAAACAAGTTTTCATAGCAACCCACCTGAAGCTTTGTTGTTGAATAGTGAAAAACAATGAGACATACTCCAGAAGAAAGGATATTTAAAATAATATTAAAGTGTGCTATCGTCCAAACTCTCTATTTAATACGAAAGCAAATATTTAAGATTTCGGTTCTTGTTTCCTAACACTTTAGGAACTCCTTTCATACGAAAAAATTGTAACGCCTAAGATGTGAAATTAGAAAAAACAAAACAAAAATAGATATATGTATCTAACACCCCATTTACATTTGACAAAGCTGTCATGACAATAAAATAATACGTATTAGTTGTCAAAAATTGTCAATAATTATGTCATTATGAGCAAAAAACCTCACGTTTTTTGAAAAGCTCAAATAGCTTTAGCTCAATAGCTTTTCCATTTTTATTGTTTTATGCAAAGAAAATCTCAGTAATTAAAATGGTAATATGATTCAAATACCATTTACTTAAAAAACTAATAATAATATTGTCGGCATACTTTAAATCACTGTCATACGTCAAATTTCTATCTTCAAAATATTCAAACAGTAATTCAGACAATTGAAAAAGTGTACATGGATGAGTGAAAAAGTATGTATGTATCGTTATTATCATGACAGCATTGTCAGATGTATACGTGGTGTAAAAGGCACGAGAGACACTTAAACCCTGACAGAGCTGAAAACTAATAGACCGACTAGAAAGTAGACGCCATTTTATAATCTCTGTGCCAATGTTAAACTCTTGATGGAGTGATTTAGTCTTAATAAAACTGAGACATAGAGCTCATTTCGATATTCCTATACTACGGGATAATTTAGTACCTTATTCTTAATTATTCACTTTTCTTTATATTTCACTTTTCATCACATAATTGTTGCCCAGTCATATCACTTACAAACAATTTATGCACTTTGCTAACATTTTTGGCAATGAAGAGATATTAAATAATCTTCCAAAACTATTTAGACTAGACTACATTTACAAAAATAAAATTTAATTCCTTTAAGTATAAAATATTTCCGTTAGTTCTATTTGTAGTTCTAAATAAAAGTGTTGTTGTTGAGTATAGCTTTTTTTATTTATTAATTAGTGCTGCTTGACGATGTGGTAAACGTATCACTGTGCAACGAACTTGTCGATGAGGTCTTTCGCACTGCTTCTGATGTATTTAGCATGTTGCTACACAAATTATTCGCAATTGTTGTTGCTGGTGAACATGATGTAACACTGTGGCGGCACGGTTGTGGCGAAGTAGGATTTGATAAGCCCGATTCGTGAATTGGGGATAAAGTAGGAGATCGTGTACGCAAAAAATGTTTACGTCGTTGTCGTCGATAAACATTGTTGAGAGTTGGCAATCGTTGTATTGAATTATAAGTAGAGTTTGTATTATTGGACGGTTGAGAAGAGGCAAATGCTAGAGTTTCTGCCAACTCTTCTAAATCTGCAGTATTTGGTATTCGCCTGCGAGTTGGTGGAGGCAATGCAGGGGGTAATGAAATGCCAATAGGTGTAGTGTAAGTCACAGACGTGTCATCTCTTATTACGGATGTAGGCAATACGGATGTTTTGTATGTAGCTGTGCTTTGAGAACAGGGTGTTGCTATGCCGCTACTGCTGTCTGAGTAGCTGCTTTGCTCTCGGGAACTTAGTGATAGGGTATTATTTGGCGAATTAGTTGTAGCTGAGGAATTAGACCCATAAGCAAGTTTTTGTTGGCAACAGCGGTCCTCTTTCTGCAAGTGTATGGGACGAACCTGATTTGGTTTCAGATCATTTTCGGCATTATGTTGTAACCTGCACCTGGGCCTTCTGTAGCGATTAATGACACGCATGAAATGTCTAAATCTGGTTAGCGGCCAAGTTCTTGTGTTTCGTATATGTGTTTGCGTATCTTTCAAATGTTCCACCGACTTGGGAGAATTTTGTAAATTATGACTGGGAGAGATTTCACATTTACCTGTGATTTTTTCAGACAATTCTTGATGGTGTCTGCGTGCCAATGCGGCAATAATATCATTTGGAACATCTGGGCTATCTGGCACAGCTGAACAACAATTCCATTTTCTACGCCATCTCTGATGCTTTGAAATGGTCTGCATACAACATCGTTTCTGGCCCACAGCTGCTTGTACAGATGATTGTGATTTTCCTGAAGATGTACGTGAAGCTTGTTGAAGATTTTCGGCCTTAGGCGTTGTTGCCTTGTTGTTTTTATGGGTATTAGATTCTCTCTTTCCTATAATCGGGCTTCGCAAGCGAAAAGAACAAAATGTGCACTGTTCGGTGTATTGAAGATAGGAGCGTCGATTATTTAAAGTCTCTAGGTTTGTCACTAAAGTTGATTTTGTCGTAGCGCCGCTTACTCTCCTTTGTGTGGAAGCAGCCTTGAAGGATGAACAACAATGAAATGTGTTAAAGTTTTCGGTATTATCATCAGGTGTAGTGTCTAAGTCGGTATTGGCTCCTGAGATATGGGCTATGTGTAATGGTGATTTGATGTTGGTTTCTTCTAACAATGAACACATGTAGTATGACTTTGAGGCAGTCTGATGATATTCTCTTGAGTTGGCACAACAGTGAAAATTCAAATGTGGTTTCGACTCTGGTTGGTTCAATTTTTGTTGCCGTTGCGTTGGGTCCCCATCATTTGGATGACGTACTTTGGAACACATATAGAATTGGCCACATTCTGAAGTCCTCTTGGACAGATGATTGCTGGTAGTTGCAGTTGACTGCATTTCGGCTTGCGTACTTTTGGCTGTAGCTATTAACTTGTTTTTGGCTTCTTGGGCTTGGCGATGATTACGTATGTACTCATAGGTCGTTAGTCCCAGAAACGAAATATATATATGAAAAAAACATAAATGTAATAGAAGACCTGCCGTGATGGCTGCTAATAGGCCTAAGCATCCTAGCAGTACAAGAAAAATGGTGTGACTAACTGCTATGCCGGCAAACGATACAAAAGTACTATTATGTGTTAACGAACTGGGCTCTTTTAAAATATCTTTGGAAATCTCTTCCTCGTTTAAAGAGACTAGAATACTGGTTGTATTGTTGGTTACGGTGTCATTAATGATGTCATTAATTAGCTGTGTGCCATTTTCTACTAGGGTTGGCAACGTCGAATTTTCTGAGAACAAAATATCCTCGTAGTCGTTAGTTGTTTTTAAAGCGAAATCCGTTACGTTGGTAGTAGTGTTCACAGTCAAATATTGACTTGCGTCTATTGAGTGATCTTCCAACACCTGTGGTGTTGGATACCAATAACTAATCCATTCTGGTTGAAGGTAATACAAAACTATCTGAGCAACAACCGCTAGGAAAATTACCAACGTAGCGCAAACTGCACTTACGACACACATTAGAAATGCAACATAGTTACGCGATCCAATACAATGATTCAACCATTTACAGTGATGGTCGAATTTCCCAACACATTTATTGCACACCGAACAGTGCTTCGTGCGATGCGACGAGGTACGTATATTACACAAATGACAGCGGCCGTTTTCAATAACATGGGCGTGTTTAGATCGATCAAACTCGGGAACAATTCGATCGTTACGATGAACTCTACGTAGTTCACGATCGGCAGGATCTGTAAGCAGCGCCACTAAATGGGATACTATGTGCAAAATATAGAGACCGGTTACCAATCCATAAAGTGGACCTTGAATATCGGCATTAAAGGAGGGTATCAGGATCCAATAGGCCGCTAAGCCGAACAGTATCAGTACAAACCAACCAAATAATTGCAGTGGATGTAAAGGTATCTGTAAACCATTTATACGTCTACCTTTACGATGGTGCACATCGGCTATATTTTCTTGAAAGGAGATACAATGCGAGAACTTCCATTGCCCAACTAAAGTATTTGAACTAGTGATATCAGCTAAATGATTATTGTTATTCGAAGATGCCTTGTTTCCGCTAAGACCTTCACTGTAATTGGAATTTTCTATTGGCTGTTGAGTATCTCGTTTACTAAAAAAATTTAATATTTTCGCCGCTGTATTACGGGTTTTGTGAGTCTTAATTTGCGTTAATTCGGTGTATAATTCAGGATTTTTGGCATAGTCATTTATACTCGCTGTTGTTATGGTAATAATGTTGTCATCGTTATTTGTGTAATTTGTAGATTTATTGGATATGCTTGTTGTATCCTCTATATCACTATAGGACGATATTAGGGTAATGCCGTTTTGTAAATGGTCCGAAGAAATATCTAGTTCAGCATCTTGGGATTGATTGGAGTTTTCCGCAGTAGCTTCATTGGGTTCTTGTACGATATAATCAGGTTGCATGTTGCTTTAAATTTAACATTTGTCTTAATATTTTGGAAGTATGAGAGGATGCAGGCAAACAATAAAAATAACAAGATTCTGATAATTAATAAGCGAGATGATGTGGTATGTTTTTTACTGTTATGGAAAGAATTGTTATGCATAAAACTAGAATGACTTTTCGAGTTTGATCTGTCCAACATTACAGGTTAATGCGTATCCAGTGTGTGATGTACTTTGTTTGTTGATTTTGGTGTAGAAATGTAGAATAAAGTTTTCTCTGGAATAATTCCGTAGTAGGAAAGAATAGATTTGTATTTTAATATTTGTATTATTTCTTTTAGTTAACAATCTTTTACTCTATTAGTTTTATTATTTGCTGTTATTTTTCTTTGTGAAAATATTTTAAAAGTTCTCATATTGTTAATTGTTACTTCTCTGCCAGTTATTATTTTTAATTAAATTGACTACGTTTTAATATTGTTTAAGATATTTCTTAAGATCTGTTTCCATTTTGGTTCATTATCACTACGTTATGTAGTTTATTTAATATTTGTCTTTCTAATTAACACTTTGATATAAAATTTTTGAGTTTTAGTTCGTTCGAAAAGTTCACCAATTTTTTAAGCATTTTTCTACGTAAATAACTTTTTATTCTCGTTATTTTTTTACCACGTATGAAGATTTAGAATTTCCATGGTATTTTTTATTTCCTTACAATTTTTATAATAATAATCAGTGTCTGTTTAATATTTTTAGAATTTATTTTTATTTACTAGACATCGTAGCACAGCATATATTTTAGGTTAGAATTAAAATCAATATCTTTATTTAAAAAGGCCTTGTGCTAAAATAAATTAGATGAAAAAAATTAATTACTTTTCTTGTTTTTATCTTGTTCGCCTTTATATAATCGCTTTCCTTAATCTTTTAGTATTAAAATAACTATTTGTTTATTATCGGTGTTTTATTGCATATCTTACGTAACGACACCCCTTACTATTTCATTTAAAAATTTCTTTATTATTTATTAACACATTTAGTTTTAGTACGTTTTACGTTATAAATAAAGAATAATTATACTGAATCGTAAACAAAAAGAATTAATTTATGATGTAAAATAATTACTAAAAAATACTATGATCACAATTTCAACATTTTTTGTTTAAAACGTGCTTTTTTCGCAAATATTATGTTCTTTTAATTTCAATTCTTGGATCTATCATTATGCAGTAAGATATTATTTTACTTGTTACTTTTATACACAGTGTTTTTTTTTTCAAATTATTTCATTTATTTTTTTTATTGAGTTGCGCTGCTGCAGAGCATAATGTTTTTTCTTCATTAAAATTGTTTAGCTTCACTGGAACTCGCAAATAATATCAAATAAAAACTTTAAAGCACGAGAAACATTTTTCGCATTCTGTAGCTACAGATTTAACTAAAACTTTTTACATGTAACAGCATTCGAAGGAAATTTGGTTTTGTTTTAATTTTTTTTTTTTTCGTTTAAATACGTAATTTAGGCATTTAAATATTTATAAATATGCCCTGCAATTTTCTACTGTTCTTCTGCAATATCCTTAATTTTGTTCTTTTTTCAATATATTCAACGCAACAGCTACAAAATGTTCAGAATTTATAACGCAAAACTCACATTGTTTTATATACGAACCATGCATAGTAGGCATTTATTCTCGTTCTCGTATAAAATTCAATTCAAAGAAAATGTATAAAAAGGATAAAAATCCGTTTGCTAAATAAATCCATGAGTCAAGGTTACAGGGATTTCTTTCATTTTTCGTTTTTAAAGTGCAATTAAAATTGCAGTTTAATTTTTATTAAAATGTAGAAAGTTTTTTTGTTTAAATTAATTTTTATTTGTTTGTTTGTTTGTTATTTTAATCGTCGTAGTTCTTTTCAAGTATAACATTTGTTTTAATACTTTTAATTATAAAAGTTTTCACATGACTGAGAGCAAAGTATTCATTTCAATTTCTGTTTGTTTATTTCTTTTTGCACTTTTTGTTAAAGTTTTCGTTGAATTTTTAATTATTATATTATATTGTATTTATTTGTTAATTTTCCATAAATAGTTGGATACGTTAAAGTTCTTTGTAAATACAAAGTAAATGGATAAAACTAGAAACACACTTGTTAAGTAGTTATTGATTTTTGTTTTTTGTTGGCTTTTTATTTGCTTAACAAACTGAGGATAGATTTCTGCTGACCACATTTAGCTTTACAAATTTTTGTTTGCTTTGTCGTCATTAATTTATTGTCAAAAAGGCCCTGAATCAGTATTTGTTGTAGAGGTTTTTGCTGTAAAAATAACTGACCCTTTAAAAATATATCTATAATAAATGAATTGAATTAATTTTGGCTTAAGTTCAATTCCTTTTTACTTTCTAATTTTTTTTTTTTTTTTAAGAAAAAAATATTTACAAATGTATGCGGACTTTTTCCAATATAATATATAATCGCTCAATAATTTATTTTTAACTATAAATTTTGTCGTGTTATCTTTGAAATTTTATTTTTAAGTCTGAAGACACGAAGCAGCACTTTATTTGAAGAAGTAAAAAATTGGATTACAACGCAAGTCATTTTTATTGAAAAATATTATTCGAATAAAACAAAAGTGCTTTTAATTAGATGTTTATTAATTCGTATTTTAATTAAGGTAAATGTTATTGTTGCAAAAATGTAATTATGTATTTCACTTGAACTCTCAATAACAACCAAATATTTTTAAGTAGCAGAATAAATTCTTCTGACAGTTTAATATTCTTTTAAATTTGCGTTATTTTTGTATTATTTCTAGTTGAAAATTATATAGCAATAAAAGCGTATGTGACATTTAGTTTCAAGTTTCAAGCATTTTTTATTCAATCCTTTTCAAGGAACTGTAACTGCTACTTTATTAATTATGTTTGTAAAGTGCAATTTAACTCATTTTATTCTTTGACGTTGTTTTATTAATTTTTCTTCGTAATTTACGTTTATTTCTTCATCTTAACTTTTTGTTTAATAAATATTAATATATAACGAAATACGATATCGCATTCTACATTCTATATTTTTTCAAAAATTCTTTTATTTTTATTTAAAACATTTTTTCAGTTATTTATCAAATATCAAATTCTTTTAATTTTTGAGAAGTTTTTCAGTTCTTCCCAGTTGACCATTTCTTAACGAAGAATACAAGACAATAAAAGTAACAACTAGAACAAATCATTAATTTTGAACTGTGACTGTGTGATACTTTAACCAGAATAATTTTCACTTCGAGTACAATAAATTACAATTTACTGTTTAGAAAATAATTTTCTTATTTAGAAAATTAAAACTTCAATAAATATATGAATTTTTTCAATAAATTTCTTTGATTTTAACATAGGTTTTTCGTTACAATTTATAAAAGATGTAAAGAAATTAAATAACCAAACTAACAATTTTTAGCCAGGCTTAAGTTTTTATTTTATATTTCTACTTTGATTAGAAAATAATGTGAAAAATCTCATAATCAGATTATTTGGCTACAACGAAGTTCACACATCACCTACATGTATTTATATAATTTAATGATCTAAACTTTCATAGATTGCCTACAATGCTCTTTTCAATAAAGTGTTAAAAAACAAAAGAAAGGTTTATTGCAATAAATAGCGATTGTTATTTATTGTATAATTGAAATTTGTTAAATGCTCTTTTACAGTTCATTGATATTAGAGAAAAAAATTTGGCGGTTACTTGTTTAAAGTTATAAATTAAACAGAATGAAGCTTCGCCTTGTTCTTTTGTATTCTCATAAGAAAAGAAAAAAATTTAAAAATGGTTTATTATAAATTGTTAACGACATGAATTTTGATCAACTGGGTTATTCTTTAATACTCATGCACAAGTATTTTGTACAATTAACTATATTTGTTTGGTACTCTTATGATGAGAATAATGTTGGCCATTTTTTTATTTTTTACAGTTATTTAGTTTGTTTGCCTTTCCTTTTTCCTTCTCTGTTATTTTACTTTATTGTGCTTTGTAACGCTTTTAGTCGTTGAAGTAGTAGCAAACAACACAAGTAATAATAATCCTATTCACATACACTTTCACTCATATTTATACACTTTTGAGTGTACTATGGGCTGTAAGGGATGTAAGGACGTATGCACGATATTTGTTTAGATGGACGGACGTGAGAAAAACAAAAATGTTGCTCCTCAACAAGAACCACAGCTTTTATAATGTCCAACTAGTAGAACGGCAAACCTTTTTTTACATACATATGTATTTTTATATGTGTGTACATATATATGTACATATGCATGAATGTATGTTTGTTTTTAATTATCCACTATAAAGATGTCGACATTGTAGTGATGATAGATATTTTTCTGAAGGAGTGTAAGAGGTTTGTTTAAAATTTTTGTAATAAATATTTTTTGTAGTGTTTTTTTTTTGGTTTTTCTTTTTATTTTATGTATCGTGGATACTCGTAGACACACACATTTGTATTGTATTTTCGCCGTTTTATATTGTATAAGTATTCATTTACAAACAAACAGACATTATAAAACCATATCTACAGAAACTCTCACACATATGCAAACAAGTTATTAAATTTTTTTTTCTTTTTTGTTTGTACGCTACAATTTTTCTACCGTTATTTTATATGTTTTCCCTGTGAACTTCGTTAAGCAACTAAAGAAATCTCAAGTAAATTTCTATAGTGAAAGTATTTTCTCCTTGTAGTGAAAAGCTTTTTTAAAAAGCTTTGGTTTTCTCCAAATACATATCTTTATGTGGCTTTATCACTACTTGAAATTGCTTGTTATTTTTTTTTCTAACAGTGCTAAAGAATAAGCGTACTATTTCGTCTTCAATAGTTCCTTCATTCGAAAATGATTGATAAAATGTGGATACTATCGTTAAATAGAAAATGGTTTGAAATTCATAAACAATATAAAAGTAGTTCGGACTCTCTAAAGTTCCACTCGTTTGAGTAAAAATATAATAAAAGGAAAATATTTGTGATAAGAAATGTAGAATATAACTGCGAATCTCAAAAAAAATTTTAACTGATAAAGTGGATGATGTGACAAATCCCATACAATACAAGTTCTTGTCAGTTAAATAAAAGGATTAAGAACAGAACGAGCTAAAAATTTTTGTGGTTTAAATGAAATATCAGCTGTAAACAAAGTTCGTGAGTAAGTTAATCTCTAAACATTATAGGAGTAAGTAATAAAGAATGAGCTGAAAAGGGACGCAGTGTGTGGCACTAGCAATACAAAAGCAAGTATCAAATGATTTTCTTATTTATTGAAAACAAAAACCTACCGAAGCCTAAGTGCGTTGTTGCTAATGGCGAGTGCACTACTACGCTACTACTGTTACTTCTACTATAGGCATAGCAAATAGTGTGGCTACGTCTAAGTTGTTTAAATAATAAGCGATTCCAACGAAGTTCCGATATCTTGTCATATGCTAAAATGCCAGAAAGAAAAGCTATTTTCTGTTCGGCGGTCTTCTAAGTAAGCTTCTCTTCTACGTTGTATGCAGAAGTGTTTTTTGTTGCAGAAGTAACTGTAATCTACAAAGTTTACGATTTTTGTTAATACAATATAATTTGTTCCTAATAGACCTTTTGAAGGTACTAAATAAGCAATTAGGTTTTTTTGGCCATAATTGGTATCGAGTCAGCAACACTTGCTCTGTTTTAGTTTCTGTGCTTTAATGTAAACGTTTTCGTTCCTAAAGGGAATGAGATGCAAACGCCAGGGGCTCTTTTGTAATCGTTATTCCTTTTTATGGCTGTGTTTGAATAAATTTATATATTGAAGTGTGTACTTCTAGTTACTTGTTTTTATGACATATTATACCTGTTGTTAAACATTTCTTTTTTTAATTTTAATACTCGACTTTTATGTTTCCTATTGTACCTCTAAATAGAAACAAACTTCATTATTTTTGTTTTTATTTTACGTGGTGAAAGCTGCTGACGGTGGAGGTGGTTGCTTGTGTTGGAAGGCATTGTTTACATCATCTATCAATTTAAAAGAATCGAAGGGATTTTAAATTTAAATACCGGCAACACTACGCACCAAGAAAGGCTTAAGTGCATATATAACTTTGATGAAACATGCAATTTTTTAAACGTATACAAAAAGTATTCTTTAAAAAAAAAAAGTTTTTTAAGTAACAGAATGAAAGTTTTATATATTTCAAAATTTTTATTATAAAATTGAAATTATCTTGGAACACACAGATTTAAAGAAACTAGAATTGTTGCAACAACCATACACATACAACCATACATACACTACATACATCCTTTCTTTTTTAAGTATTTCGATAAAAATTATTCTTTTAATCTAAATATTTGTACACACATCCTGTTAAAATAGTATTAACAATTCTGCCAAATGAAAACAGTCTCTAATTAAATTTCTATCTGTACCCACAAGAGATGCAATTAGCAACTCTTTGTTACTCACCCTTTCAATTTAAATTTCTTATTATACTTTTTGCTATAGCGGCCGCAAAGCTAAGCCTGTTGCGCGGTTCAAATGAGTCATTTGTTACTTAGGACATCTTTTAATTTCAATTTTTTCTTTATAATTTTCATTATAGAAGATGTTGTTCTACATGCACTGTGTAAAAGCATAAGCGTAATATTTACAGACAGACACTGTAGCGATATTATTGGGGTAACGTCTTTACCGTATGCCTTAAAACGTGAAGTACAGAAACAGTGGGTTAAATATGAAGTTTTGTTTTTATTAATTAACAGTGCAGCCAAACTATTCGCCCCTCAATATTTAGGATTTCAGATATTTTTGTTTGGTGGCATGTGACATTGTGTCGTTTTTAGTATAGACATAGTGTCACTTATGCACTTGTCAAAATGTCTGCAGTTAAACAATAACGGCTTCGCTTACCAAAGATTTTCTGCATAGCCGGCCTTCGGCGGAACACAAGGATTTTCTCCTCTATGATATAACTAACAACGGTTTCGCTTAGCAAAGATAGACATTATGTCCTTGGACGTTATGACATTTTTTGTTTTGTTTATCCAAGTATTCACCCCCATGGAAAAGTGGAACAGAATATTCATTTTTTTATGTTTTTGTTAAGATTTATTTACTTCCCCTTATTAGATTTATTTACTTAATACTGATACCAACGAGAGCGCTGTTATCATATGGTTGTAATGTAACAAGTGATGTAATTAAATTAAAGAGGAAATGCAAAAAAACAAAACAAAGAGCATATCTTCTTAGTATGGAGATAATAAAGCTTAAACGCCCTTAGAGCTTTAAGAATTAAAAATCAGTTGGTTTGTCTTCCTGTTTTTTTTTAAAGAAATTTGTTTTAAGTACGAGTGTAAAGCAATTTCCGTATCATTTGACAAGCTTTTAATTATTTTTATCAAAACAGTTAATTTACAAAAAAAAAAAAAATAAAAAAACACATTTCTTTTTTAAAACAACACATTATTTTCCGTGACATAAGTAGGAAGACAGACGTATAGATATGTAGTTTTACACACAATTATAGTTACAATTAAGTTTCCTAGGTAATTGGTACAATTATTTAACACAGACAAAGTGGCATAAATTTATTATGTTTTTATGTTTTGCGTTGTCAAGGGTTGTTATTGCTTTGTAAACACATGTCTGGGTTGCTGGGGTTGTCTGTTCTTTTGTCTGCTTGGTGTTTTTCTTTTTTTCTAATGAAAAATAAAAAATAAAAGATGAATCCCAAATCAATTTTTGATTGTCCAAAGTTGATCCAAATTTATGCACAGTAGTGCGAGTTACTAATTATTTTTATAGAATTACTTACAATTAAACAAAAAATTTAAAGATGTCTTTAAAAAAATAGTTAGTGAGTTTAGAAGATATAGGCCAAGCAGTTGTAGTGACATTTTTCGCGACGCGACTTTTGACGCAAACAAAATTTTTGCACAATTCTAACAATGTTTAAAAAAAAATAATTTTCCTCCTAGGTTTAATGCCAGTATCGGTAACTTCATCTCGAAATACCAAAATTTTTATGCTTCTACTTTTAGTTTCTCCGTCCCCATAGGCCTTACGTTTGAAACCGCTATAAGTAGACATTTGAAATTTGCACAGAGTGTGTGCCCGCTATAAAATATTATAAAAAATAAATTTAAAATGTAACCCAACAGAAGACCTAATTTTAATAATATAATCTTTCATTTTAACAGTAAAAGACAAACAATTTAAATTTCGCGAACAACTAATAAAATTTTAAATTAAAAGATTCTTTATGTTTTTTATATCGGTATAAGAGTTTAATTCAAGGTAAATCTCGATAAATTTTATATGAGACTTTAGATATAATTATGTATAGATACCAAACCATCATTCTTTTTGTGTCGTCATTGTGTAAGTTTTTGAAAAATCAAACTCGTTCTGCAAATCTCATGTTGTGTTTGGCGAAATTCCACAACTTTTTGGCTTATATTTCTTTTTTAATGGATTTTTAATTACACTTGGGAACACTGGTAAAAGGTGTAAAATGTCAATAATCGCGCTTTTGCTCAAAACCAGCTTATTTTATTGAAAAAAATACATAAATTTGAAGAAAATCTAAAAAGAAAAAACAGAGGATATCTGACAAAAACTTCACATTTTAAAATTTCTTTTTTATTGAATACACCATAAATTATTTTTTTTGAAAACAAATTTTTAAATCTTTTTTTCTCAAACTTTTTGAACAAAAATTTTCGTTTGAAATCGTAGTTTGTCCCCTCAACTTAAGATGATTGAATTATTGTCGTTGCCACGAAGAACGAAACTAAATATTACTTTGCCCAATATTAAACTGCAGTCAGGTTTGCCAATAAATAGTCTACCAGGATGGGAGCACATACCACTCAACTTAAAATTGCCGATGTTAAAGTGTCCCGGAAATCAAGTTATATTTTCGAAAAATAAAATTGGACAGTCGGTAAAACTTAGCATAAAATTTTATACATACATATTTACATTAATACATTAATTTTAACAGCTGAGAAACCTAAAACATGAATTCGATCCATCTGGCCACGATAGCATCCCCGAGTACAATCCTTTGCATGACAATAATTTAAAAACTTTTTATGCCAATGAAAGAAACTTGAAAAGACTTCGTGAAAATGGTGAAATAACCTTAAATAATGATGTCATATGTAACCTCAAAGATTTCAATGAATATCGCCAGCAGCTGCATAAATCCCAATTGTATTATATTTTGCAGGAAATGAATCGTTTGGTAAGTACACACATACATACATAAATAAAAATATTTATTAAAAACAATATATTTTAATCAAATATATTAAAAAACAAAAACCAGGATGCCGAGCAACATGATCGTGTATTGATATCCAATGCCGAGAGCATTACAAATCGTGATCACAAACATCTCTCGGCACGGGATCATTCGTACTCGAAAAAAATTTATCGAAAAGCTATATTAGACCAACAAAGAGCAGAGCGGTTTAAAAAATTATACGAAATAACTTTGGAAAAATTTGAATACGTACAAATGATGAATATAATTAATCTGGCTGCCATTACACACAAGAAGGCATTACAACAGTTAATTTACCAAAAACACGTCGATGTCAGAAACGATTTACAGCGTAAGCATTTGATTTCCCTTAAAAAACTTTTTCAATTCAAAAAGGAACGCCTAAAGAAGAATTTACGAATTCTTCACGAAACTCGAATGCAAAAAGCAGAAGAAAAACAAATAACCTCATGGAATAAACGCTTGGCTGAAAGAATAGCCAACCAACATAAAGTGAAGAGATTATTAAAACAATTTAAAGAAAAAAGGAAAGTTTACATAGAAAATCATAGAGAAAAATACCTTCAAAAGTGGGAAAGAATCCAAAAAGAAATCAAAAATAGATCCTTAAAAAATAAAAATAAACGCCTCTTAAATGCCAAAGACGAAGACAAATTAAAAATGATTGCTAACAAAAAGGATGCCAACCAAATTACCAAAATAGCTGAGTTTGAAGGGGAATTTGAAAAGCTGTTAGATAGCGAAGTCTGTGATGCTTTGAACACCGCCCTTGATTTAGAGGCTAAAATCAAAGTACCCTTTGAACGAGATGATCCCATTTTCAAAGCTGCGCAATATATAATGGAAGTTATTTTGAAAAACTTCAACAAGGACATGTCTGGAGACAAAACGACATACGATAGTGTCTATTATCGAATTAGCAAATTTTTTAATGATGCTAAGCAATTCGTTACATTTGTAAGTTTTAAGGTTCAATTAGACGTGCCAAAACCACAATAATAGAAATTAGTTGAACAGCTTATGGGAATACTGTATTTGATTATTGGTGACATGCCATATTACCATAGCCATAACCGTAACCATAGATATAAATTAAATTTTGATTCTCTAACATAACCGCATACAGTTGCCCATTGAATTTAAGTATTAACTGTTTGCTTTTTATTTTGTACTTACTTTTTATGCTCGATGCATTGCATTGGAGATTTTTAATTTATATTTTTCGTTGCGCTGCTTTCTTAACTTATGGCAACGGAACCACTATTTGTTGGCAGTAAATATGATTATGGTTATGGCCATGGTTACTGCTCAAGCGTTATGGTATGGCACGCCTAATTGAACCTTCAAGGAAAAAGGGGAAAAGCGTAAAAAAATTAATTTTTCTTATATATATATTTGTTTTTTTTTTTTTCAATTTTAGAGAGCCACTCAAATTATATCTTCGTTTCAAAATCATTCCAAAGTTAATAATCACAATTTTAAACGAAATTCTGTGTCTTTTCTTAATATTCCATGTACAATTGGTATGTCAAGCTATCAAATACATCCTCTAATCGAAGTTAAAAAAGTTTCAAATCGAAAACCGACTCCGGCGGTAAGTTATTATCAACATGGACAGACAGTCAATTAATAGTTTTCCGAAAAAAGTTGATTTCATAAAATCAAGTATATTATCTTGAAATTGGCTGACTTCCAAAATGTATGAATACAAAGTTTGTATACAGTTTTACTGCGGTATTTAAACTTTTTTCATATGCAAAGTTCCGATACGACGCAAAATGCACCATTTTTATTATTGACAAACACGAAAATGGAAACGTCGAGTGTACAATTTTTATTTTTATTTATATTTTTTTTTAATTATCAGAAAATTCGAGTGGAAACTCTGCACAAAATTTCCTCGCTGTAATAAAATCTATTAAAAGAAAAAGGAATGTTTTACTGAAGCCAAAACACTTACAGCGCAGAAAAATACCAAAAATTATTAATTTTTGGAAAGTTATTGCAAAAATGCCGGAAGACTACTTTTAACGTAAGGAATAGAAAGTTTTTTCACTCGATTTCTGAAATTTTGTTTATAGGCTTTAAAGGACATGCTTGAGCCTTTGTGGCCAAAGCACGACCATGAACCAAATCGATATACCTTACTCCATGGAAGCTAAGCAACCAAAATAGCTTTAGAGAATTGGTTGATCGATTTTGTGTAGGAGCTGGAACAATATATTGTTATTAGAAGCAATTTTTTTTGCTCATGATTCCATTTTTTTTTTCGCTAAAATATGTTAAAAAATAAATTTTTGCTATTTATATATTTTAATTATTAACAACAAATTAACTTACTTTTGTGAGTCGGTCATTATTTATAATATTGTTTTTTTTTTTTCTTTGCGAACAAAAACATTTTGTGGTTGTTTTTTATTTTTTATGAGTAAGCAAACGAATACCAAACAAAACATCAACTATAAAACTGATGCCTGGTTGCATTTTTACTGCCTTAAAAATGCGCATTATTGACGTTTTGAAATCGTATACATTGTAAATATTTTGTACAGCGGCTTTATGAAACAGTATACTTTGTTCGAATGCAAAGCAATTAACATTTTGGAAGTCAGCCATTCTTTCTATTTATTGAGGCAAAGAAGTTTTAAGTTTTTATTTAATTTTCATATTAAGAAGTGAGTTTCAATCTCAAAATTCCTTCTAAATATTCAATGAAATAAAATGGTTTTAAGTTTCAATTTGCGGTAACAATTAAGAAAACCTTCAAATTAAAAATTATAAAATAGTTCATACGTGGTAAAAAAAAAACTTCGTGTAGGAGTCCAACCTGACACTTGTTAGATTGATTAAAATATTAACTTTGTTATTTCTAAACGAATGTTTTAGACAAGTTAATCGCTTGTACGGAGAAACAGCACATAAATTTATTAGAAAAAATTATAAACGATTAAATTAAAAATCTCTTCTTGTTTAATATTTTTTCAATTGACTCTGTAAATTTTATTTAATAATATAATTTTCAAATCTTGAAACGGAGTCAGATTTTGGACACAGAGTCCAGATAAACAAAATAAATAACGAAATAATTAATTGATATGCAAAATAAGTCATATTAATATTTTGTATCTTTCCTTAGGGCTCCTTAACATCGCTAGTTGTCGACTCAACTATCAACTTGGTTGAGAAATCCAATTGCGACAATTTGTCGCGCAACGAACTAGTTTTTATCGAGCACTATATTGCAAAATTTAAAAGAGAACTGATTGTGGGCATGGGACGTAAAGTATTTGCTGCCATTCAATGTCATTATGAAAACAAGTTTGTAGATGTCAGACAAGAACTATTGGGTAAATATTATTTAAGATATTTATTTTTTTTTTTTTTAACTGAATTAAAATTATAAATTTTAAACAAGATATCGATCGTGAATTCCTTCTTAAACAAGTTACCAAATCAATACTAAGCTACGCAATAAATCCTTTAAATTTTGAATCAATACTTAAGCTATGCGTTAGTGCTTTAGCTGGTGATGTTATTTGGTCTTTGCAAAAGCAACTATTGAAACAAATTCCTGATCGAAGACGTGTGGTTAAACCAATTATTCAATGTAGTTGTAAGAAAAATTCCGTTAAATTATGTTTGTTTTGTAGTGTTTGAGTTCTAAAATATTTTAAATTGTATCATTTTGAAAATATATGCTCAAGTAATAAATAATTAAGATATTGAAATATGTATGGGGCCATAAATGCAATGATATCGAAAACACCGAAACCAAAGCTTAAAACAACAAACTTTTTTAGCTTCACCAGCAAGCCATTGTTTAAATATGTAGCTGTACATATATACATATGTATTAACATATGAAAGCTTCACTGGACTGATCAAATTACTTTAGTTGCATATTGAACTTGCACGATTTTTATTTCACATTGATCAAAGCGATTTTTTTTTATTTATAACCACATGTACGTCGAGCCTCGATTATCCGTGATCCGGTTAACCAGTAACCCTGATTAACCGTGATGACCAAAGATCAGTCTATTTTTTTTTTTTTTTTTTGCAAAATTTTCAAAATATTCGCTTCGATGAACGGTGATTACCACTATTATTTTTATTAAATTCAAATTCATACGGGGAATTCTCTTGTATACATACGATGAGACAGAAGTAATAATTTTTTAATGTAAATCGTTATGTCCACTTGTTAAATAATAAAAATATTAAAAAGCCGTATACTCAAAATTGTTATTCGATTAACCGTGAAAAAAAAATCGGTATGTAAATCGGTATTAGAAATTCTTTCCAACCATAAGGTTTTTCTGTTCAAAAAAAGCTTAGCAAATAAAAAGGTTACTGTGTTAGATTTTAGTATAATTCATTGGTGAATAAGAAGCACACCAATTTTCTTACCTTTTTCATTAATTATTTTTATTATAAATAAAAAAGAAATTTGAATGAGATATGTCAAAATTTCAATAGATCTTGCTGGTTTTCAATAGTAAAACTTTCAAAACTATATTCGATTAGCGAATTTTAATCTTCTATTTGAATTTTCTCTTTGAAAAAGATGATTTTAACACAAAAACAAACAGTCAGACATCTCTCAATCGAACTCAGATTATCTGGCATGTCACATATTCCGATCGGAATAGTTTAAATTCCGTATTAACAATTCCGATCGATTTTGTTTTACCTTCTTTAGATTCGGATCGATTTTGATTATTTCTACCTTTTTATTTAAATGTTGCAATATTGCGCACACCTAAGCAAACAACAAAGCTAATCTAAATCATAATAAAAGTAAATTTGAAAACCGTTAGTAACAAAATTTCAAAGAATCTTAACTCCACTTTGAAACTGAAAAGTGGTTTCATTCCAAATAAATTTTTCGTTTTTTAAAGAACCAATTAAAAGAATTAAGCCACTTTCGATCGGAATTGATTTCTGTGACATGCAAGTATATATACTTTATGGGGTCGGAAATAGATATTGTAGAAATTACAAGCCCTTGTGATGAAAACTTGTACACAAAATTTTGCTCGGTTGCAACGTTTCTAATGCTTGTCAGCGACATTTTGGAATGGTATGCATTGTAACCATTTAGTACCACTGCATTATGAAACACAATGAATATTGTTCGAATACAAAGCAACTGACGTTTTGGAACTCAGCCTCAGCTTTTTTTAAAAACACGTCTTTCACTTTATAAAACTAAACTGACATAAAAGAAAAACAAAATGAAAACATCAACAATTAAAAATTATGTAAAAATAACAAAAAACGAACTGATACATCCCCCATGGATCCATTTGGAGTATTAAGCGAGGCATAAACAATAAAACAAAAAATAGTTTCGATAGCTCGCTTATTACTCCAAACGGATGAACAAGTCATTACTCCTTTATTGCTCGATTATGGATTAATCCATATATTTTTTACTGGGAATAGGCAATACGATTTTTTGTTTATCCACATTTGTTTATCATTTTTAATATATTTTTTGCAGATATACAAACATAAACTATATTTTATTTAAATCGGTTAGGTATTTCGGAAGTTATACGCCTTTAAAGTTGACACTAATTTATTGTTAAATAAATTACAATGTATGTACATACCTACCCAGCAAAAAAATGAATTAAGATGTTTGTATCATTTTGAAAAATTATGTTTTTGTAATTTGGTAATATTGGCCCCTAGAGTTCCGTCGAATGAGAATATATGCTTTTTTACTTTTTCGTTTAGAAATTGCGAACCTGAATGTTTAAAAAAATATAAAGTTCGAAAAATATGATACATATACTACTGGTTCTAAATGGATTATTTGAAGCGGCCAAATTTCTAGCAGTTGCAAACTTACAAAACAAGTATTTCGTTTTCGAATTTTGCACTGATACCTCCAGATGTAATTGAAAATCACACCTATAATCAAACAAAAACCAATCAATCACATATTTATATGCGTAATAGTAGATATTACAACATATAAACTGTCCTTGCAAATTAACCCAAAACGAGCCTTTATTTGAAATCTAGAATACCAATCATTAGAAATGTGCGTGGCGTTGGATCAAGAAATGCACTGTAATTTTTTTTTTTTTAATTTTCTGGATAATACTACATGAAACGTTGGTTACGATATTTTTATATAAATGTTTTTTTGACCTTTTTAAATAGTTTTTCTTTTCTAATTTATTAAGCACTAGATCAGTTTTATAAATAATAAAAATTTTTTATTATTTTGTTTGATATTTGTTTCATTGGTTTGTTCTTGGGAGATAATAAACTAAAATTAAATTCACTTTTAAAAATTAAGCGGTAAATTATGAGCTCTACTTATATTAAAAAAAAAAGTAAGGAAAGTTTTTTATATACATTATTTTGACCAAACATCGTCTAGTATATTGTGGTGTAGAAATAGAAAGTATTTTCTTTTATTTTGTTTAATACTATAAACTTAAGACTGGTGGATTATTAAACAAATCTGTACAAATAAAACCTAAATGCGTTTTTCTTTAAATCTTTGCAGTAAATTATTAGTTTTATAACATTAGTGAATAATTATTATTATTTTAATTATTGTAAAGGCTTTACTTAAATTAATTAATCATTCAAATATTTAAAGATGGATTGATGATTTGTTTGTAGGCTGGATTGGTACATTAATACATCCTATATAAATATTGAGAGACATGATCTACTTAAAAGTTTTAACTATGTTTTCTATTCGTTCAAATTAATGTTACAATTAAATCTAATAAATTTAAAATAAATTTAAAAACAAACACAAAATAATTATACATAAATTATGTAATATTAATGTAACAAATTTAAAAATAAATAAATATGTTGAGTATGTATTATAAAACATTCTAATGTGTTAGAAAGAGAAAAGATAAAAAACTTAAACGCAAATACAAATTCCTTAAGTTACATTTAGAAAATCACAAAGATCCTTATTTGTAGATTTAAATTTATTATTATTATTTTTTTAATTAAACATCATAACTCAATAGAGGCGTATCGTAATAACGCAGTGCTGAAGAGGACGATGAAAGAGACGCACATGGCAACAGCCAACAAGCCGGATGACCTCTTCCAAATACATCAGCCAATAAATAAAATTTACGTCTGTTTGGCCGATATGAGCCCTTCTGTTGGGCCTGTTCCACAGCGGTTTCATCGTGCAGTATGGCATGCATTTGGTCTACCATTATTGCCAAAACAAATAAGCCAAACAGTGCCGACTCTAGCAGCAGAATGACGCTGTGTAGTCTAAAAGTATTAATTTGCAATTAAAATATAAATCTGTTTATTTAGCTGAAACTATTAGAGCAAAATGTGTAAAATCATATTTTTATTATTTTTCCAGAGTGACAATCCTGTGTAAAAAACTTTACACTTACTACAAACAACAAATGCTATCTTATGTTTTTGATTGTTTTAAATTGAACAAACTTGTCGATTATAATTTTAAGAATTTTTCCATTAAAAATCGTAAATCGTCGTAAAGTTACAACAAAATAAAAAAAATATATATTTTTTAAATAAATAAATAACAAAAATCAAAACAGTGTTATTAAAAGAAATTTTGTTATTAGTGAAACGAAAGAAAGTAGAATATGATATAATCAGGTATGTGATGGAAATCGATTTCGAAATCGAAACTATTTAAAACCGAAAATGGTTGCGATATGCTTGTGTTGAAATTTTATATTTAAAAAAACGATCTACTTTTTTATACTAATTAATTGTAGCTTTCACAAAAAAGGTTTTACATTAGGAAATGCATTTTTCCGCAAACATTGAATGAACTTAAATAGTGTACAATTTTGGTATTGCCTTTAATAACCAAAGTAAACGTGTTTTGCATATTGAACATTATGTTTAATAATCCAGTATATATATAATAGAAATTGATCACTTTATGAACTATCGTTTTTGAATTTGCATACTTTTTTAACAATTTACGATATTGATTAAACATTTCACAGAAATCGATCGATTTCTATCAGATACCCGAATAATAATTATGGTAATAATAAAAGTGTAAGTAAGTAAATTTCTTACAATCTTGTTTGTGATTCCAAAGTGTCCGATCTACAGCTTTCACAAGGATACACCCAAGAACCCACTACCAACGCAATAGAATATAAGGCCAGCAATCCAACATATACCAAAAATTGCAAGAAAAACTTTTGATTACGTTCGCCTACACAATTGTTAATCCACGGACAATGATGATCCATTCGTCTAATACAACGCTTACAAATGCGACAGTGATGAGCTCTTGGTGGTCGATATGTTTCACAGCGTGTGCATACTGTCCATTCTTTGAGCCCATTGCCAGTACCGTTAGTTTTTCCCACTGTATGTAAATCGGAAAAATCTAAACGGTTTGCTGGTAAGGGGACGGTACCCGGGTCAGATAATACAGCCTTCAGATGCGATAAACCCAAGAGAAAAACAACGGTATTGAATAATATGACATGCATGGGAGCCCAAATACTAAAAGTATACAGTTTTTAATTGAATACACAATTTAAGCATAAAGTATAAATGTAAAAAATCGATCATGAGCCCTTATACCTGTTTTGCATTGTTTGCAAAATAATCCATCTCATTACTACATAGTCAGCATAAAGGACCATCAGGTAAGTAATAATAAGGCAGACCACGCCACAAGGATCCCGTACAAACCTCATTGTGATGTTAATTTTCTCAGTGCGACTATTTTGAATTAAATACTTTTCTACAAGGAAAATTTTTTTTGTTTTTCTATTTTCCGCAACCGCCTCTGAGAGAATTGATAGTAAACAAAATAACAATATTTCCACTTTTTTCTGTAGCCTGCATAAGTTGTTTATTTCATAATTTTATTGTAATTATTTCGTAAATATTAATAATTAAAAATTTCTTGTTCGAACGAATTTAGTTAATAATAAAAACTCAATTCTTTCTTTTCAATTTAATATTTTCTTTATATACATAGTGATTGAGATTGTTTTTTTTTTTTTTTTTTTTTTTTGCTTTTCGTCAAATGACGTTTGTGATGTTACCATTGAAAAGAAAAGAACAAAAAAAATGTATCAAGGCGAATTCATCTTAAAATGTACAAAATTGAATCTGTTTATAGGGTTGTATAAAATTGTACGTTTTTGTATTTTTTATATATTTATTTAATACATATTATTTTACAATGCAACTGAATCCAATGGGATGTAAATAGTTAACAAATTGAATACTTAACCAAGGCAAGATACATAAAAATGCAAAAAATGTTAATGTCTTTCGTTTAAATTAAACCGTCTTAAACATAAATAGAAAAAGCATGGAAACAAACAAGTACAAAAATTTAACAGTAATTCAAATGAATACTTATTTTTTAATTATTATTCTATTCTTATTTTTAAAATTCTCATTCACACTGAAATAATTTTTTGCATTTGTAGTAGCTTCGCTACACTAAATTAGGTCTACATGTTCGTATAAAGTATATCATTCTTTTTAAGAAATTTAATCTTACAATACAACTATATGGATATGCTTTCCCGCAGCAATACATTTCATTTTTGTAGTTTAAAACAATAAATATTTCATGAGAATATCATGAAATATTTATATTTGAAGGAATCAAGCAGAATTAAAATGAATTAATACAACCCTACCTTAACAAAATTCAAATCATAGTTTCTCACAAGGCGAATCAATTACCAGGTGGCAGCGTAGGCGAATTCATTAATTTTCGCAGTGTACACTACTGTCAAACTACATATATAAAAAATCTGTTTACAATTTTTTTTATATGAAGTTTGACATTCGTTTCTACCACCAAAATATAATAAATTCTCTTAAGCTGCAACCTGATAATTGATTCGCCTTGGTTTCTCATGTATGTGCCCACTGTATAGTAGCTTTACAATTCATTCCAATGTACAATAAGAAAATAAACACAAGTGCATATTGGAATTAAACAGAAATGATGATAATTTACTCGGGCAAGTTGAACGATATACGACGTCTTTTTGTTAGTCATTTTCACTGCTGTTTTTAAAGATAATTTTTGTCTACTGATAAATTAATTAAACTAAAAAAAAATAAGAAATTTGTTTAAAGTAATAGGAGTCACGAACAATTACTTTAATGACAAAATAAAACAACGATAAAAGGAAAAACACCAACAAATTTCTAAAGAAATCGTAAATATATTTAGTTTCGTGAAAACAAAAGAAAAATTTAGCGTGCCAAGAAAATTTTGCTTAAAACATATATTCATTAAATCAGTTTATTAAAAAGAAAAATGGGGTTTTTTGGACAATCTTCTGGATTTGATGGTGATGTGGGTAAGAAATAAAGACGATCAAAAAGTTAACAAAAGCATAAAACAAAAATATAAATAATAAATTTGGAAAAGAAGCTCAGTTTGATAGGAATTCTGGAAGAGGACTGCTTTTATGAAAACTCGGTCAAATAGCCAGACAATAGTTTATATTATAATATTTTGGCAACTGAACGAGCTGCTTGTTATCTGTTTGCTTTTCGTCAAAGTCCTTTGTTGCTCGTGTTTCTATAACAAAGAATGGTTTCCTTTGTAAAGGATCAAGGAAGCATTAACATTAGAGATAATAGAATTTTATTTTAAAGAAAACAAAGAAATGTATTTTCAGGTCATTAAACTCTCGCTTTTCTTTATAGTCTTTGCTTAAAACCCTTTGTATACATATGTGTATGTGTGTACTTTGTGATAACTTTCAAGGTGCAAGTGTGCTTTTATTTACTTGTTATAAGTGGGAGGAAAATATTAATTCATACATGCATTTCTAAAAATATTAGAAAAATAATTTTTTCGAACGCTTGTTACAAATTTTAATTGCAAACTAATCAATCCAGTGCACTTGTAACCAGCCCTAATAGGTATTTATGTTTATTTTAACTAGAGCTTGTGTATGACTGTGTAGTTTGTACTTACAGTTGCTCACAGCTCATTTTATGCACTGCATAATTTAATTTTTTAAGCCCTGTAACAATAAAACCAGTAGGAATTAAAAAAGTAAAATCGGTATCAGAAAGAAAACTTCAATTATTTTAAAAATTAACATTTAAATATCCTAAAAGGCCATTTCTGCTTGAAAACTCGTGTTGCCTTATATTTTATCCAAAATTGACCATTGATTTTTAATGACATTGAGGCTTGGTAACTGAGTGGCGTAATCATCAAGTGCGGGCAGTTGTAAATTGACCGGGACTTTACAATTCCCGATTTATGTTTCGGATCGTTATCCTGATAAAATCGAAAGTTTGATCTTATACCCAGATTCTCTGCATTCTGCAACAAATGGTCATTTAAAATTTGCCTGTAAATATTCTTTATTATGCTCGGTGTTAGGTTTTCGCCATACGTAGGACTTACCATCCGAGCGGAATTTAATAAATTTGGATTCATCGGTTAAGATAACTGCATTCCAAATCGATGCGTCCTTGGAATCATGTTTTATAGCGAATTTGAGCCTGCATATTTTGGTTTTGGACCAAATGAAAGGCTTCTTACGTGCAACGCGACCATTTAAATCATGGTGACGAAGAACACACCGAAAAGTTTCGACGCAGCATTGCTTGCCCAAGTCATATTGAATATCGAAAGTCAGTTTGTGAGCTGAGAACCCTGTATTTGCTTTAATTTTTCTCACAATATAACGCTCATCATGTTTATTAAAAATTTTATTTGGTGCTTCTCTATATTTGTTAAATAAACGGTTTTCACGAACGAAGCACTTGATCATTTTTTGCGACGTCTAAGCTTTTTTATTCATCATTTCAACTATTTTCCGCTGCGAGTGACCGTTTTTAAAATGATTTACTACCAATTCTCTCTGTACTAATATTTTGCGTCGACCCATTTTAAATTTTCTCGAAATTAACCAAATTACTGACAAAATATGACCAAAAATTAAGTACCAATCATTTCGAACAGTAAAATAAGGTAGAATAAAAAATAAATTTCCGCTAGACAACGCATTCTGAAAGTATCGTTACCAAAAGAAGTAAATGCATAAAATAAAATGTGAGTTGAAAAAAGCTGTATATTTTACTTTTCTTGTTTTTTAAATATGTTAATATTAATTTATTTAATATATAAAGTTCTCTTGTTAAACTTGTTAGACCCTTTTCTCTATTTAGTGATAGCAATTATGTTTTTTTTTCCTACTGGTATTATTGTTATAGGACTAGAAAGATAAAATTATGCAGTGCATAAAATGAGCTGTGAGCCACTGTACGTACGTTACATTCATTTTCTCAAATAAAATATCTATGTAATTTGCAGAAACTAGTTATTTTTTATTCTAAAATTTTTAAATTTGTTTATTGAACTAAACGGTTTTAATGCGGTTTTATATAAGTCCTACCAACCTATTGCTGCAAACTTTAATAAAATACTGAGACGTACTGATTTTGATTACTGGTGCCTTTTGATTTTAGGCTTAAGTTCTTTAAAATAATTTTCTTAATCAATTGAACTTTCTCGAAAACAAAATCAAGTTCTTATTCGTATCTTTTTCTTTATACATCTAATTTGGTATTGGAACAGCACAATTTTGCCAATATTAAACGATTTAATGATTTCAAATCTTTAACTGAGCATGTTGAAATAAATTTTTGAAAATCGTGGCGTTTTTTACATTAATATTTGTACTTAAGAAAAAAAAAAACTTTCAAATCAAACATTTAATCACAGTTGTAGAAGATTTAAATTTATTCTAGGTCAAACTCTCTTAATTCACTTTTTTGTACGGTAACATTTTTATAATAAATTTTAAGGAAAAACTGTTGTAGCAAAAAAGCTTTTGGTGTTTTATATTGACTTTATAATAAATTTTTGTAGAAAAGGCAACCAGTGAATCCCACACAAGTGAAAATTGGGCCTTAATATTGGAAGTATGTGATAAGGTGTCCTCAAATTCTCGCAATGCCAAAGAATGCTTAAAATCTATTATGCGACGCATGGGCCACAATGATCCGCATATTGCCATGCAGGCTATAACTCTATTGGATGCTTGTGTGAGTAATTGTGGTAAAATATTCCATTTGGAAATCGCTTCAAGGGATTTTCAAACAGAATTTACGCGTTTGTTGGGCAAGGTTCAACCAACAGTTAAATCGGTAAGTGCTAAATAATATTTGTTAATTGTAAAAAAAAAATTTTATGACTTTCAGAAAATGTGTCAAGTTTTAAAACGTTGGGCGGAAGCCGATTTCAAAAGTGACCCAGATTTAAGCCTTATACCGTCATTGTACATGAAATTACGCCAGGAGGATTCAGATTTTAGCAATTTTAATGAAAAACCACCAAAATCTGCAGCAAAGTTATCAGCTGCAAAAGATCCCAATGTTGTGAGCAGTCAACAGGAAGAGGATGATTTAGCCAAGGCTATAGAGTTATCTTTAAAGGATGCAAAAAACAGTCCGAAACAAGGAACTTCTACAGCATCTGCTGGAGGATCCGCTAATTATGTAAGTGCTAAAATAAACTCTAATGTCAACATGTTGAAATATTCATATTTTGTTATTTAAGCCTTCTCTATATCCCTCAATGTCAACGTCACCATCTGTTGCATCAGCAGCGGCAGCCGAACCACGTAAAGTCCGAGCGTTGTATGACTTCGAGGCTGCCGAAGAAAACGAACTCACCTTTGTGGCGGGAGAAATTATTTGTGTCACTGATGACTCCGACCCAAATTGGTGGAAGGGTTATAACCAACGAAGCGAGGGTTTATTTCCATCAAATTTTGTAACGGCCGATTTATCTATAGATCCGGAACGTTTGGAGATAAATCAACAACATAAAGTAAAAAAAAGCACTCAATTTGAAGAGGACTCTAAGGAGTTGCAACAGAAAACTGAAGCGGCAGCTGCAGCAGCTGCTTCTCAAAGAATAGATATCAATGAGCAAAAGATTGATCGTTTGTTACACTTGTTAAATGAGGCTAATCCTGAAGACCCCTCTCAGGATACAGAGGAAATGCTAAGACTAGAACAACAAGTCCACCAAATGGGTCCGCTTATTGATGCCGAGCTAGAAAGAGTTGATCGCAAACATGCTCAATTGTCGCAGCTGTCAAGTGATTTGGTAGATGCCATAAATTTATATCATTCTCTGATGAGAGACGATCGTAATGCTTTGGCTTCACCTTACAATTTAACTGGAGCTGGTATGCCAATCCCAGGACCTAGCGGATATCCCAGCATGATGTATGGGACAAACCCAGCATTTGCTGGAAGTTTTGCCCCACAAAGTTTACCGACTGGCATGAGTTCTTTACCTTATTTACCACCAACTGGCAGTTATACACAACAACAACAAATGACAGGCATACCAGCGCAGTATCAAAACGGTCATGTTGGTCCCCAACAAGCTCCTACTCAACCGCATTTACTGCATGGATTACCAGCACACATGAACCAACAAATGATGCCACATCAAAACCAACAGCCAGGATTGTTTGGTTCACAACAGCATGTGACTGGCAGTAATTTAAGTGCAGGTAGTGATTCTCAACAGCAACAACAACAACAGCCCTTAACAAATCCGCAGCAACATTTAATTCATATGTTTCCCAACCATCAACAACATTTTATGCCACAGCAGCCATCAGTAATTGCTACTACGCTAGCTGCGGCCATGCCAACAAATCATATGGCAACACCCTCACAACAACAACCGCATACTCACTTTATATCGCCACAGCACCATGTCCAACAACCTCCCTATATGAATAGTTCTTCTAATCAACCCTCAGCTAATCCTCATCTCTATAATCGATCTGAACGCGATCAACAACAGCAGCAACCATCATTTATGGGTGCACCACAGAATGTGGCCACTAATATGCAGCATCCTTCTGGACCACTTGATCAATTCAGCCAGTTGCAACAACAAATGGCAAATATGACTACGTCTGGCCAACAACCATATGAAACAAATCTACCACAAAACATTCCAATTTACCAACAACAACGGTAAAATATTAAAAATATTAACAAAACTCAAAACGTAAAAGTATCGAAATATTAATACTATTCCCCTCAACCGTTTTTAATATTGAAATACATTTTATTTTTGTTAAATTTTTTTGATTTTTGTAATCTAAAAATCAATAATTTGAAATGAATTTTAAATATTTTGTTTTACCTTTTCTTAGTTAAATCAGAAATTGTTTGCTTTTTTATTATTTTTTTTTTTCTGTTTCGTTTTCATTCATATTATAATAGTCGATTATTTCATTTTGTTTGCTAACTATGAATTGTGGTTTAATATCATATCGTTTTTTTTTAAGTTGTTGAGTTTGCGTTGACATAAATATAATAAATGCGAGAGAATAATTATATAAATTTAAATCGCAATCCTTATATGAAAAACTTTGAAAACATCAAATAATATTTTAACTACAATTACATGTAAACGTAAAGAACAAATATCCATATAACTATTACTAATATTCTTACGATAAAAATGAAATATAAATTATTAAAATAATATCTGACGATGTTTCATTTCCTTATTAAAAATTTGGTTTTGAATTCAATTTTTTTTATTTTCATTCACTTTGATGCGTAACTAAGAGTCCGAATTAAAAAAAAAGAAACCACAGCAAAACAGCAACGAAAGTCAATTTTAAAATAAAATTACTTCAATAAAAGTTTTGATTTGTTACAAAATGAAAAAAAAACACTTCAAATATTCCTTGTGCTTCTATAAAGTGAGGTACAGTGTAAAGAAGGATGAGATATTCTTTATTCAGACAAAATAAATTTAATACATCGTCAACGTATGCAAGCACCGAGCGTTTAGTTTAAAAGTAATCACCCCTATGGTGAATTTTTTCCCTTCTCCCTAAAGTTGGATCTGAATTATTACCACGTAAAAAACTCGCATGTTCGAAAAAAATATGGTATCGCCGGTTTTTTATTCCCGTGGGGTTTTCTCCAAAAATTATGTGAATTTTTTCGCAAACATTTTGCTTAGGAATAAAAAAAAGAAACACAATTTAAGCAGTTTTCTTGTCATTTTTTAAAATATTTGTTAATTGTTTGATTTTATTTGAATCTATCAGGGCCCAAATCGCGGTACTCGTTATCGAGTGAACTTTCGTATCGAGTAAAATTTCGTCACGTATGAAATGAACAAATCATGGCAGTCGATAGCCTTCGAATCGAAATTTTCAAGAAAAATGTAAAGAACAAGGCGTATCTATAAGGTGTAGTCATCAGCGAATTGTTACAACAAAGCAACTTTTTGGTACGATTCCGTGTCAAAAATCAGTTGTTGGAGCGAATAAAATTTTAATTTGCTTTGAAAAATATAAAGCAAACAGTCAAAAAATGCAAAACAAGAAAAACAATATTTAAAAAATAAACAACATAAAATTTAACGAAACAGAACTAAATTCTGTGTTTTTATAATTTTTTTTTTCATTTTTAATAAAAATAAAATTTCTACAAAGAAATAAAATTACAACATGCTGTGGGTCTTTCTTAATACTAGAAACAAAAACACATTTTTGCTGGAATAATTTCAAAATTTTTCTTTTTTAATTTATTGTGTTTATACATATATACACTCTGGATCAGTTGATTAGAACAACTTAATAATACATATAAATTTATGTTTACATAGCAACACTTTGTATTTCTTTCCATAGTTTTAAACTTTTTCTTTAAGTTTCCGAGCACAGTTTTGAGACATTGCCCAAATTCATGCGCAATGTCCTGATAGGACATTAACTATTTACACTGTTCTTGCCCATTTTCCACTAATCTTAGTGGAAAGTAGTTTTTTTTTCTAGTAGTTTAATGTTTAAATTAAATGTGACTACATAATTGGAAATAATTTAAAAAACGAGAAGTGGCTTCAAAGTGGGGCATATAAAGGGAACAAAATTATATATATATATATATATTTTTTTTTGTGGAAAAACAGTTGCCTTAAAGTCTAATCTTGTTGTTACTTTTGGAATCTTAAAAAAATTCTGTTTCCGATGGTATTAAAATTTAGCTTTGTACAGAAATAAATGGCGTACTAAAAATGGAAATTTAAGTAGTTCTAATCATTTGATCGAGAGTGTATGTACATATGTATATAAACAAATAAGGAAATACAAGAAACGAAAAACAAACAGAATTGAAAAAAAAAACAAAACAAACTTTGACGTTATTTCGAACAGTACTTAATGCTGATGATACCACCTGGTTATCAATTCGCCTTGGTAAAGAATTTTTTGTTTTGTAATAGAATGAAAACATATGATTTGTACAAATATAAACAAAACAAATAATTTCTAATAAATAAATGGGTAAAAGAATTACAGTATAATACTGAGATTAATTTTAATGTAATTTAAATTATTATTAAAATGGATCCATCATTTTTATTTTACTTATCTTCCTCTGAGGAGGATGAAGATCATAACATGCGTTCAAAGAGAGAAATGCGAATCAAGAGCGACACCTTGTCATTGTCAGACGCTGCGTAAGTGGAAACAAATTTGAATAAAGTGGTGGCACATAAATAGTGAAAAAATATACATATATTTCTTAGATTCCAAAAATGGTTTAGGTTATCCAAGGAAGCTTTTAATTTTGTGCTTTCAAAAATCAACCCTTCCTACATCAGTGCCAGCAAAACTGCAATTAGCTGCAACACTGTCGTTTTTGGCCAGCGGTAGCTTCCAGTAAAAATAAATTTTCTGTTAATTTTCTTTTCAAATAAATAATTTCGATTGCTTATGAAGTATCGAGCAACACTTCGAGTGATGACATTCGATCGAGTACTCGTTATCGCATGCCATAATCTCAAATTACGATACACATTACTCGTTAGCGAGTGCGATAATCTCAAATACAAAAATTTCGATCGAATGCATTCGATTACGACTGCTGCGATTTGGGCCCAGGTATGCAATTATGTACCACTATATCTTAAAGATATTGGAAAGCTACTTTACTTACTCTATAATGTTGAAAGCTGCAAAGAATTTATTTATATACATATCTACATAATGCCAAAAATTTTTCCTGTTTTCACTTACATTGCTTCTGATAAATACAGTGGATTTGACACATCTCTCAAATTTCTTCTCTTTATTTTTCAAATAATTTTTTTTTTCTTCTAACAACTTGAATCTCATGGATATACTATTCATTTTGCAAGAAAATAAAAATTTATTTTAAAAAATCACAAAATTACGCGTAAAAAATAAAATTACATCAATTCACAATAGAGTGTTCGAACTGCAACAGATGCTTATTTTATTCCCTGACAATTAGCGATGCCAATTTATTGTTCATGGGAATAACAAAATTATTCCCTAGAATTTATTCCCTTGAGATTCGCGATAAGGATGAATGTTTTATACTCACAATAAATAACATTTGACCTAAGCTAATTAATCCGGCGGTTGCCAGGTTGATCTAGAAATATCTATTTAAACTTTTTGTTTACGATAGAGAAAACACCAGTTTTTATCTTATACGCTGTTTGAGATATTGCTTTTCATCTACATGTTTGTAATCGATTTGAATGAAATTAATGTTTATATATACAGCCCAATTATAAACAAAAATTCCGTGCGAGTTCTTTCCCTTTTCTCCAATTATAAATTTTTTCTTGAGAAATATTTTCCATGGGAAAGAAATTCCATAAGAATATTCATAATTGGGCTGATAATATATCTTTTTATATTTGTTCCATTTCATTATGAACAATGCTGGCAAGTTATTGAATTTTATTATTTAAATTCATAACGTGAGAAATTATATGGTCGCTATAATCGACCCACCCACTATCGAACAAGTTATCCCAGCAATTGCCATCAAAACTCGCAACAGTTTTAATAAAAAATTTAAACTTAAGTGTAGGCGCTGCATAATTAACAAGAAATAACCTTTAAAAAGAAAATGGCGGGAATTAATTTATCGCCCGAAATTTTACATTTTTATTTCTAGAATCATAATTACAGGTTCAATTCTAAAATTAAATAATTTCAACTTTAACCTCCATAATTTAGTCGTTATTCAAAATCCCTAAAGTATGCTACCTTTTAAGTGAATATCATAAGAGAAAACTGTGAAAACTTGGATCTTATTCTTCAAAGCTACAGATATTATTGGTGCGCATACCCGTGTTGCCAGGGAAAGACAAAAAAAGTTACGCTTTTCTATCAAAAAAGTTACACTTTTTCATTAAAAGTTACATTTTGAAATTTTCCTTAAACAAATAGTAATTTAATGTAATTTATATAAAAATAGTAGGTTAGGATGCACAGGCTGCCGGCATGAGGAAACCTAAATAGTAAAAAGTTTTATTCCGTATTTCAGGAAAAAAAATAAGGCAACAAATTGTCGGAATAAAAAAAAAATCATTAAATAATGAAAATAGAAAAACGCATGAACAAAATTTAAGCCCTATTATACTTTTGAGTATTTAAATAAGGACTTAATGCTTATATTTCGGGATGAAAAAGCGCATGTTTTCGCCATTCAATTTAATTATATAAAGTAGGATTTTTTTAAATAAATCCGTTTAACCTTTAAGTTGTCAAATTTTTCAAGCGGGATAACTTAAGTTGCTAACAATTCTCGCGCAGTTGAGAAAAATTGTTGGCAGAAACACTTTTCTGTTTTTAAACATGAGGAAAGACACACCTGGTTATTTCTCAGTAATTGAAAAGCAACGTTAATTTTTGTTTCTTTTAAACTAGCTTTTTATGAGAGTCTTTGTTATTAAAATCGAATTTATATGTTAAAAAAGGTTGTTAAGTTAAGAGAGGTTTTTTCCTCAAATAAGGAAACAAGTACTTTTATCAAAAATATCACTTTATTTCGTGTCTGTACCAAACGTTACGAAAAATTTGCAAATGTAACAATATTAAAGATGTTATGGGGAGCCTTCAAAAGTTAAAAAAAATGTCAAAAATGTAACCATACATTTGGCGCACACAAAAGTAGCAGATATAACCTCTTAAGTGTGTTTGACGTGTATACACGTCGAACCAAATCTTTCGTGAGAAAAAAATTACCATCGACTATAAAATCTCTAAATTTTAATGAAATCCAATAAGAATATTATTTGATTATTATTATTATTTTTATTATATTATTATAATCATTATTATTATTATTATATGCTTGCAGTGACTAATTCGAAACAGTATCAACACAAATAGTTCGACGTATTCGATCCAAAAGATTTTAATTCCGCACACGGTGGAGGTTTTTTAAAACTGAATTCCACGTTTAACTGGATAAAGATAAGCGTTTAAAACCAAGTGTGCCAGATGACTGACGAAAACGAAAATGTTTTTTAACACTGATTGCCATGTACTACTCTTATCATAGATAAAATCTTTTATTTTAACATAAGAGTAGGGTACCTCGGGTTCGACTACCTTCAAAACAAATTTTGTTTTATTTCATAACCAATAACCTATCTTTTATCGGCTACAGTCGGCTAAAAATTGATACTAACAAATTTATATACATATATAAAAACTGTTTGCATTTAATAAAAACAAATTTTAAAAATACATATCAGTTTAAAATTTTTAATGATCGTTAAATTCAAGTATTGTTAATACATACATATGTATATAAATATATACATATGTTGTACGTAAGAAAACTAACTTGCAAGAAATCGGCCATAAAAACTTACTTAGTATCAATTGAGTACAATTGCAAGTAAATACCGTTACTAAAAGGATTATAAGAATTTTATAAATCTGCTCCCCAATTTCATTTTTTCTCAAAATCTCTTCTCTCTCTCTCTATTTCTGTTATTTACTATCACAGTCAGCTGCATTATGTGTATGAATGTCTGACTGCAAATCTAAAAAAAAAACAAAAAATTTTTCTGAACGAAATTGAAAATTGCAATCAAACGAAAATATGTATAAATTAACAAGAATAAGTTTGTGCGATTTATGACTGTGCTTGTGCTTTACTTGTATTCTTAAGCTCAAAAGTTTTCAACGAAATTCTCCAGTCAGTGTGCGGTTGGATATCAACTTAAATGGTTGCAGTTGTCGTGGGCATAGAGGCTATTTATTCAGACAGAGCACGATACTAGAGATAGTAGAAGTGTGTGTTTTATATAGTGGTATACATATAGGTATAAATAGTATATGTAAATTGTAGTAGTAAATGTGGTTTGAGAAAAATAAAAAAAAAACTTACAAAACAACGGAAAAAGTTATTAAAGAGTAAGAACAAATAATTGATTAAAATATTCAAGGGATATAATACAAAAAATTAAATCCGAAAATTACTAATAATTAATGTAATTAGATAAAAAAATTTTAAGCATATGACGAAAAGTGTTTGTTTGTCAGTCAACTACAATAAAAAGTAAGTGCAAATATTGAAAAAATGCATATATTGCAAAAAAGTAAATAATTAAATTTTATGTACAATTTTGATACACAAGTTACAAACACACACTACCTACATATGTACCTATATTAAATTAAGTGTACGTGCACACTATGAATTTAAAGTGTGCTGTATTTTCTAAAAAAAATGTAAGGAAAACGAAAATTGCAATGAAATTTGTTGAATAAAAAATTTGAACAAAAAAGTGTATAGTTTAAAATTAAGTAAAAAAAAGTTGAAACCAAAAATTATCAACAATCAACTAAACCCTACATTGTACATGGACGTCAAACGAAGAGAAAACTCTACGTAGGCATACACATGTGCATACATAGTAATTTTATTTTTTGCTTTTTTATTTATTTTTTCTCTTTACTTAATTTTTTAATACCCCAAAAACAGTATTACATACACCTAAACGTGTATTCACTCCCATAAATAAAAGTGAGTATGAGATCAGCTGAAATGTGCAAACGAGTAAAACTACTAATTCTGCAGTAGCAGCGAATATTGTCATAGCTGCTGTTGTTGTTACCGACACTACAGCCTGCTGCGGCCGCGGTTCTACTAGTAGTATTTTTTTGTAGTAAAAATTTGCATGCGTTTTGCATTTCCTTTTCTTTTCGCTAGAGAACAAATACTTATAAAAAAAGATATCAAAGGATGACACAGTGAGAGGAGTAAACTTTTTGTGAAGAGAATTGTAATAAATTTGAGTTACATGTCAAGTGTTGCCATTGTGGACATTTTCCCAGAAAATAGTTTCGTACGAATCTTTTTTGTATAATTTAAAATTGTTTGAATACCGACAAATTTAAGTGTGTATTTGCATTATATGTGATATATTTAGGCATTAAAATTTTCTTCCACCTGATATAAATATTTCCAATTAAAAAAAAAAACTTTTTTGACTGAAATAAATAATGCTAAGGTTTGAATAAAAGAAATAAAATATTTACATTCTAACTATTGAATTCTTTCAAAGTATATTTTTCTTATTTCATACAAAAAAAACATAAACACATGTGCATAAGCGCAGTCAAAAGTTTTAATCATTAATCAAATGTATGTAAATGTTTTAGTGGAAAGATTCCTAAATTACTTACAATAACGTCAAATATTGTGTGTATTTGATAATTATACAAAAGATGAATTTCTAAATTTCTAAGTGAAAGGTTTTAGTAAACTTTGTGTCATCAAGTAAATTAACAAATTTCTTAAGAAGTCCCGTAACTCAGGGAAGATTTGATTTGTCGCCATGCCTGCATTAAACTGATTTAAAAAGAAAAACTTTTTGACGGCTGAAATTTTTGCACAATATTTTAAAATTAATGATGGCCACAGTTCAAAATTCGAATAAAAGTGAGAGTAATTGGTGATGCAGAACACACTGCAGCGAGTGCTCCTGTAGATATAGGGATATCAATTGGATGTTATATAAAGGAATGGCAAGTTAAAAAATCCGCGAATCAAATTAATTTCTTCATGAGACATTTCCTGGTCACAAAAATAACAATCTGAGGATATAACTTTAAATAAAATCCACCAACAATTTTGCAAGATGAATTTTCATTTAAAATAAATCATACAGCTGTAAAAAACTTTTGTCCATATTGTACGATATTTGTTACGAGTTGTGGATCTATTTTAATCGATTCTTAGATCAGTCTGTGCGAAACGATGAAAAAATGTTGAATTGTCTTTAAGAAGTGAACAAATACATACGTATTGATAGATATATTTTTTTTCGTTATAATTTCAATAATTTTAATATTGCAAGACATTAAAATTGATAATTGATTTACATATGTAAAGGAAAATCAACAGTATTTTATAAAGAATTTCTCAAAATGTTTTTACATTAAATCATGTATTTCTTAGTAGTATTGTACAAACAAATAACTAAATTCTATCTGGCCAGAAGGTTAAGACATTTTTTTTATCCACAGCAATTACTTAATAAAAAAATATTTATATTTTTTTAAACTGAATAATTTTTGTGACAATGTAAAATGTAAAAATGAAATGTAAAATCAATTCATATTGAAGAAACTGTACCAATATTGAGAGAAGTTTCTGAATATAAGGATGCAACAAGCAATAACCCTTCGATTAAGTAAATTTAATCATTCAAGAGCAAGTTACGTCACAATTTTAAACGAAACTGAATACTGGATTTACCTGCAAAATTTTTATATGTAAAAAATACGTTGACTTTTTTGCAAATTGTTAATAAGTTGCTACATTAAGCATTTTTAACTTCCAATTTAAGTTTTTCATTCATTTATATTTCAAAATGTTACAGATAAAGTCAGGCGTACGTGAAAAAAGTTTAATTTGAGGTAATATCTATTCAAAATTTAAAAGGTCTGGTGATATAGTAATTTTTGCACCCTATTCCGCCATTTTGTCATCTAAAAAAGTTTAAAACCTTTGTGGAGGCATGTATAAAAACTTGTTAAGCCGCAAAACAAATAAATGTACGGCTTGTAAATGTTAAGACCACAAACAAAAAATAAAATAAACTTAGGAAAAATATTGACGAAAGTGTACCAGATTGTTTTAAGACTTTTGAAAAATATTCATTTATATAAACAAAATCGACTAGAACATTAAAATAATGTAATAAAAATAACTATACAAATATAACTTTATCTACTATCGTATAATAATTAAATTATGTATTTGAAATGATAACATGTAAACTCATTCATTTCTTTCATTTAAGTGTTCGGTAGCCAAAATTTGAAAAAAAAAACAACAAGGTTTTAACTATTTCTCATTTTTATTCTGTATATGCACACATCCATCCGTCTATTCATTTGTGCTTTAAGTTGTGCTTTTCCATTATACAGCACCAGCGTTGCCACACAAGAAATTGACTTCCTACCAATAATTTTCAAAAATCCTACCAAAATCGTTCACAGCCTACCAAAAATTTAAAAATGCGTTTCTTGCACATAAACTCTGTTATACTCACTTGGTTTTTTCCGTAATTGTTGAGGTGGAAATTTGTCTTTTGGTGATTTTTAAGATGGATGTTATGATTTAAAATAGTTTTAGAGCATACTATGCAGAATGAACACCCATCCCTTTCCTGGAGTCAATCAAATTCGCTCAACCATTCGGGTCTAAATTTTTTTGACTGTTTGTTTACATGCAATATTAGTAAATATTTATGTAATTAATAGGTACATATATACAATTAAAAAAGTTTACGTACTTTTCCCTTTTGTCTGTTAATTTTTTTAATACAAACACTTGTAAATAAGACTTCACTCAAAAATTATGTCAATTTCAATTTCATAATATAGTTCGCGTTTCTTAAACCAGAGATGGTTATAGCTTTAATCATCTTTATGCAAAAAAGCAGAGATGTTTTTTATTACACCTAAAACAGTTTTTGAAAACAGTGGTAAAACTATTCACGGTTATTGTTTATTTAATTCAAAGTTACATTTTTTTATTTTATGTTCTGAATTTTTAAGGTAAAAAATTTACTATTGCTAAAAATTTGCTACATGAGAAAAACCTACCAAAAATTTATAAAAATGCAACAAACCAACCAAACTACCAAACTGTTTTTTAAAAACGAAAAACTACCAATTTTGGTCCGATTGGACCAAAGCGGCAACGCTGTACAGCACCCATCGCCTATTTCACCCCATCCAACGTTTAATATAGAGCTGTGTCTTTCGTGAACGAACGGCTTAAATTGAACGAATCACTTCAGTGAACGGAATGATCCAGTAATTTAACTGAGGACTTTTCGTTCATTAGTGAACGGGTTAAATTTAACGGTTCAGTTTCGTTCAGGTGTTTGTTCGCATTTTTATACCCTTCAGCACAAAAAGGGGAAAGAGGGTATAACTAAGTTTGTCATTCCGTTTGTAATTTCTACAATATCCATTTCCGACCCCATAAGATGTATATATTCTGAGTTCTTAGGCATAGCGAAGTCGATTGAGCGATGTCCGTCTGTCCGTCCGTGTTAGTGCTAGGAGTCAAGTTTGACAAGTTACTAAATCAGCTAGAGAAAATTTAAACACGCCAATCGATTAGACAATGGTGTCGAAAGAGGTGCTTTTGAAAATGAGAAAGATCGATCAATGTTATTTGAGGCAGCGAGCAATACACTACCCCTACCTAAAATTTAACCATATCATCTGGAACAATGAAGTAACTCCAATAAAAAAAAAAAAACAAATATAGAAAATTAAAAAATAAGAAAAAAACATCAAGTGAACAAATTGGCGCTTACCCATATTTTCCGAGTTACGGGTTTCTAAAATTATCAAATTTTTAAAACATCAATATGGGAATCGTTTAAAAGCTTTTGAAGATATCTTTAAAGAAATGCTAGAATTTTTTACAAATGCTTAACCAATTAAGGGCCGATGGAACTTTAATGTAAATTTATATATATGCAGTACCCATGGCGAAATAATACAGGTGAACGCACGGGCGAAAAAGCCCATCAGCTGTAAACATTACAGTTGTCAAAAAAATTTGTCAAAAATAAATAATTTGTTAAATTTTTTTTAATTTAATTTTTTTTGATTGCTAATAGAAAACAAACAATTGAAATTCCTAGAGGAAACTACCACAACATGGAACCGTATTTGCAGTTCCTGATGTGTATAATCAAAATATGCGTAAAAAGATAGTAAAATTATTATTAACACATTTATAATTTCTTGGTTTTTTTGTGGAAGATTATGTTAGTCTTCAAATGGTCAACGTGCAAGAATGGAACGATGCATGTGATTTGGGCAAACTATTGGTACAAAAGAATTTTGGTCACTTTGCCTGTATTTTTATTTTTATGTAACTTAATTTTTATAATTTTTTTATTCTGAAAATTACAACCACTTTTTCATCAAATATATTTTTTTATTTTGTTTGTTTTTACAATATTTTTTTGACACCATACATAATTTTGTAGCAACAAATTGCCTGTTGTTTTTTGTGTTGTTGGATTGTTGTAGCCGTGCGGTCACCTGTATTAATTCGCCTTGGCAGTACCTAATTTTTTTTTTTTTTTTTGTTTTGTAATTCTCTGTCACCCAAATATTTGTTTTTTTGATTGAAGTTACTTTACTAAACTAGATTTACATATATGGTGAAGGGTATAAAAGATTCGGAATAGCTGAATATAGCACTCTTACTTATTTTATTTCATGTTCTTTAATTTCAGCTTTGTGTAATAAAAGAAGTATGTAAGTACATATTTCATTTGAGCATCGAGGCGTTGCCATCATTCTTTTTATTTGAAAGTGTTAAATTTTTAATTTCTATAACAAATACAAATATTTTATACTTTAACTTAACTAATAAAGATAATTAGGCCTTTTTGTCACTATAAACTTTAACACCATCTTCAAGTACCTCCTCGTCAAGATTATCGATTAAAAATTAGATGAGAAAATGATTTAAAACAAACAAAACAATCTACATTAAATATATAAAGAAATCATGGTTAAAGGTATATGAAAGGCCACGTTTACGTACACATACTTTCAAGCCAGACCAACAATAAAGCAAGTTTAAAATGTTTCTTTTAATAAAAAATTATCAAAACTTACATATTCAGGATTATCTTTTAATAAATCTTGGATTCGCTGCACTGAGGCCGGAGTCTGTGGAAAATAAACAAAAAGTGTTTTAAATTTATTTTAACATACGATTTTGGTATGATATCCATCAGCCATTCTTTTGTTATCTCACTGCTGATAGATTACAAAATCAGACAGTTTAGCGAGAAAGACTTTACTGACGACAATGTCCAAATGAGCTATTGCCGAACACTCCATTAGGACACCTTGTTGCAGCACACTTCTCGTTGTTTCAGTTTATCGCCTCCGGTTAAGAGTAGCGATTGTACATTTGGATTTGTCTGGACAAGTTTGTTCAGCCAACTCTAGGCTAGATTCTATACTTTTTTTGTGGAAAAAACTTTTTGCGCAATGTGTTTTCTTGTTAAGTATCTAGTTTTGTTTTGCTTATTTTCCCTTATTCACAATAAAAAAAAACACTATATTTGTCTCTTTCGTGAGAAGCTACAGGAAACCTGATTACCTGATTATATTGTTTTTGATAAAAAGACAAGAAAATCGAGTAAAATAAGGATTGTTGTTCAAATTCGTTCATTGAATAGATCGAATGAACGGATGTGTCTTTGATAAATGAACGAAAACGACCTGTCACTGAAACGAATGACCGGGCACATCTCCAGTGTAATACTAATTGGATGATTTGCTTTTAGCTCTCATTCTTTTTGCATTCTCTCATGATTACATCTCTGGGATTTACATTCAACTAAGCAACAATTCACTTTTCGTTTTTGAAAAATAATACAGCGTCTTCTTAAAATTAAAATAAAAAGGCTAAATAATATCTGAAGTGAATTTGAATTTTCAGATGCAACTGTCATTATGTGCTACGTTGAGTTCATAAATACTTAATGCTTAATCGTTTTGTAGGCTTGCAATTTGTTCACAGACTGTGAAGCATAAATCTTAATGAAAAAATCAAATACTTTTAGTGTTTTGCCGTTCAACGTAGTGGCTGCTTAAAAAAAACAAAAAGTTAAAAATATCAATAAATAGTAAAAGATGTATATTTTACGATTTTTTTTTAAATATTCGAAGTGTATTTATTTCTTAAAAAAATATTTTTTGTTGTATGTTACGTGTTCGCGAGACCGCGAGGGAGTGTTTGAGGATCATTGGTTAAAGCTATAAAAAACAATGCTCCACACAACTATATAAGGAACCAAAAAGTTTAAGCTAAGATAATAAGGCAACCTTAATAGAATTGCATTTGAGTGTGTAATGAAGTCCATCTGTCTATTTGTTTCATTGCATGTTCTTTATAGTTGATCAATAAGGTAAAATTGGAAGGTCTTTTTACAAGAAAGATCTTTAAAAAAATATAATAATAAACCAGGTTACGTATGACATATAAAGACAAATAAAAGAACTACTTTTTCAAAGCAAAACAACAACAGTTTTTCAAAAATGCTGACTTGTAAGATTTTGCTCAGTTAAGTAAGTGAGTTGTTTTACAAAAAAAAAGGCAGACGAAGGTCGCTTACTCCATATTGCCAATATTTAAATAATCTTTAGCAGACATAGGTTAAACAAATTGTCTCTCATTAAACTTAAAAAATTTTCAAAAGAAAAAAAATCAGTATGAAAATTTTTTATTTGGAATATTTTTAATTTTAATTTGTTTTAATCCTGCTTGATTACTTCAAATCTAAATATTTCATTATATTCTAATGAAATATTTTTTATTTAAAACTACAAACTCAAATGCATTACTGCGGGGAAAGCATATCCATATGGCGATTTCACTACTGCTCATAAAGCTCATTATTTGATTTTCCCAAAAAGCTAAAATTAATTAAATGAGAACTCCATTGAACATAAGGGATCCCATCGGGAACCATTCATATGTACTTGAAATTGAGAAATTAAAAAAGGACTGCGTCAACAAAGGTTTTTTCGTTTAGTAAATAAACGAACCATTTTGTTACTAAATTCCATCTCTGATTGTACGTACGTATCTATCTCTGAGAATCTCTTACCGTAAGACGACATTTCTCAGATACATTTAAAGTTTTTTTTTGCTCTCCTTATATATATATGTGGTGTTGGCGTATGTTTTATTTTATTTTATTACGAAATATCATTTAGAATAAAAGTTTTTATTCGTATGCATTTGAGAAAAGTTCTCAAGCTTCTCATTCATTTTTATTCGCTATGAATACTCATCACAATTTTTTGTTTTTTATTATTATTTCATATGGTTGGGTTCAGTTTCAGTGTTGCCGGCTTTAAAAATCGTCACTGCTAATTTACAAAGTTGTTTCATCAAAAATTCTCTAATTAATATGTTTATCCCAGATTTCGTTTTTTTTTAAATTAATTTCAATAAAGAAAATATCGACATAATTAACAATTATATAGCGAATAAAACTTTATATTAAATTTCTTATATTTTATTATTCTGTAACAAATGTGTAAAATGTATGTTCACATTTTTTTTAACTTTTGTTTTATTAGCTTTCTGCAACCATATTCCCAAACTTACAATCACAATAAAAAGTACCCATTGGGGATAAATATTTTGATTGGGAACACTGGTTTATACAATCACAATGTCTCTCTGTAGTCAGCGTTTCTGCTTAATGTTCCTGTATACAATTTTAGTGTGTAACGCTGATTGCAGTGCGGTGGTATAGAGCGTATTGTTGTGTGCAGTCGTCAGTCACCAGTCATATTGTATTTTATTACATTTTTCTTCCAACATCAGCTTCTTTTTTACTTACTGCAAAAAAAAAAGACTATGGAAAATTATATTGAGTAAATTTATCATTTAATTTATATTTTGCTTTGCAATGCTTTAAACAAAATATTAATAAATTACTTGTACTTGTAGTAGATTAAGTTAAATAGTGTTAAAAGGTCAATACAAACGTTGACAAAATCTGCCTAACCGTATTACGTGAGATACTTTTAAATTTATTATTTGGTGTATGGCGAAAACCGTAAAACACACATTACTATACACGTGAGTGGATGGATAAGCAAGTTAAAAAAGTACAAGAAAATATATAAAAAAATTATACTATAACAATATAAAGAAATCCAGTGAATCGTTATGTTACGAACTGAATTCAACGACAAGAGTTCTTAATATTAAATTAAAGAAGCAAAGCGGAAGTAATATATAATAACGTAAGTAACGTAACATATACAATAACAGCAAAAAAAAAAAACTTACCAATACTTCCACAATATAGTATTTTTAAGCAAGACGCTTAAATATGTATGTACTACAAATATGTATATGAATATAATAAACGGTAACAGCAGACATAAACAGACAGACATAACAATTTCATTCATGGCACTCAGTGGCAAAGGACATCTTTTAAAATCTAAGCAAATATTTTCTACAAATAAATAAATTATTTCAAACTATTAACAATATATATGTATATATGTGCATATAAATATGTACATATTTTTTTCTAAATGTACCTGATAGAAATATAAACATACATATATGAATTTTTATGCATAAATATGCTTTGTTAATAAACTGTAGTCACCACCATATTTTATTATGCATAAATCCTTTTTATACCCTTCACCACAGGTGGAACAGGGTATATTTAAGTTTGTCATTCCGCTTTTAATTTTTACAATATTCATTTCCGATCCCATAAAGTATATTTATTCTGAGCTCTTAAGCATAGTGAAAATTTAAATTTGCCAATTGATCGGACATCCTTTTGAATATTTTGCTATTAAAAATCAGTAAGATCGGTCCATGTCCTTCAAAGCCCGCTGCCAAAACACCAAGCCTGCCTCTAATTTTTATATATAATTTTTTCAACTTTCATTTGTATTCCTGCAGGTGGTTGTTGTTTATGATAAAAATTACTGGGGGAAAAATGTAAAAATAATTGATGAGCTTTCAACAGATACAGCAACCTTTTAATTTACTAAGTTAGAACAACAACCCCAGGCAAAACTTAAAAATATCAGAAAAAAATGTTTTTTAACAGAAAAATTTTATAGTAGGAAATAATTTTTTATGCCGATTCTTATTTAAACTATTCAATGGCAAATCTGCAGTATGGTACATGGGGTAATACATATATGGTGAACGGTATATAAGATAGTCGAGTATAGCACTCTTACTTGTGTATTGTATAATTTTTACTCCCTTCACCACAAAAAGTGGAAACAATATACATTTCCAACCCCATAAAGTATATATATTCCGACTTGTTATGCATAGCGAAGTCGATTGAGTGATGTCCGTCTGTCCGTTAATATTAATAGTTCAGATATGGTGTCGAAAGAGGTGCTATTGGAAATCAGCATGGTCGGTCCATGTCCTTCGAGGCAGTCCGATATACCTTCGAAGTTGGGCTACGTTGAGCATACAACCTTGATCGGCTCATTTCGGTCCACCTGGCGATTCCTTTGTAATGCTTGCAAAAGAGAAAAGAAATAGAGACTAAATAAGAAAAGAAGGGAGTAAAATGGAGATGCAATCCGTGATTAATTGTTGGACTAACGCTTTTCTTTACGATTTGCCATATTGTCGCAAAATTTTGCTTTGTGACAATAGAAACCGAAAACATAAAAAATCAGAGTGTTACTAAACAAAATGTATCTGAAATATTATATTTTCACCAACATTTAAAAAAAAAATGAAATTTTGTTGACTTAAAGTTTAGTTAAAGATATAAAGTCTATGGTTTATTATTCAATTCAGAACTTGAGATCCTCTAAAAGATCGAGCTTAGGTGGCCAGTTTATTCAATAAAAATTATCAATTATTTATTATAGATTTATAGCGTACAAGACAACCGAGAATGTATGCTTTGCTAACACCCTCATCAAAAAATGAAATAAGTTCTCTGGATGCAGGGTGAGAGTACTTGTCCCACCATTTCTATTTCACCAAGGTTTAATTTGAAAATGCAAATTCCTTTAAGATTAGCCTGTATCAAATTTAGAGTGTTTCACTATTTTCTCTACATATAAAATAATTAAAAATTACTTTCTATAGGAAGTACACGTTCCAACCGTCTTTTAGCGAAAAGCTTTAAGTAAAAAACCAACAGCTATGTCAAATTTCGAGAGTGTCACTATATTTGTTCCTTAGGAGTGTTATTATCATTAATTAAACTGCTCAGCGAGTACCAGCCGCCACCAAGCTTTTACACAAAACTCACGTCGGTTTCAGAGTAGCCTATTGCAGTTGTATAGATATTGGATAATTGTTGAGTGTACTTTTACTAAGAAGATAATGATGTTGAACACTTCTTCTTCTTAAATATATACAGTTTATGATTGGCCACAACAAAAAGATAAGTGTGCTTTTTTTTTGCAATTTTCTCAAAATCTTTTTCAACGTTAAAACAACAATAATTATTATAAGTTTTTAAACTTTCCTTATTTTATGTTTTCGTTCATCTAAAATCAGATATAATATACTTGCTCATATGTAATACAAGTTTGTATGTGTAAAATACTACTGATATAAAATAAAATAGTAGTATTACTACTACGAGCACGAGTACGAGTAGTAATTGTAAAGCATGTTGAGTGGCCAATTTTGTTTTTGTAAACAATAAGACTTGGCTGAATTGGCATGTACAATCAAATTCAGCGTCAATAACAAAACTAGATAGCTAAACCTACAAACAAATATTTGTACAACACAACTGGATACAAAAATAGCATCATTGATTTAACACTGTCGTCATGTAACGACATCAACTTACGTACTATGCACGCGTACATACATACTCACAGACATATACTTTATAAATATTTCTTTTCATATAGATTCAAGTGTTTAAACAAGTATCTTATGTGTATGAATTTAATAAGTTATTTTTTTTATTGCGTAACGTTGCCAGACAACTGATGTTTGTAATAAAGTTAGCGTTGCAAAGTGGTTAAAGAGCCCAAACGTTTAGTAATGCTAAGCGAATCGATCAATGTGTCTATAATTTGTGTTGGTTTTTATTTCTTATCACTAGAAAGAAATATACCCCCATTTATTGGGCAAGTGAAAGTTGCTGACCATTTAGAAATCAAGCATTTGGCTTAGAAAAGTTTAATTGGTTAAACAATTAACGATTAATTGACTGAACACCTTAACTTAAGAACTAGATACGAATTTAGCGATTTAGGTGCTCAAAGTAGGATTAGAGTAAAACATGCTCATCTGGCAATGTTATGTACAATTTCTATTTACATAACATGTACAAGTACGTATAATAACTGTTGTTGCAATTTCGTAGCTTCACTAGGTAAAAACGTTTAGAGCTTGCTTAACAAGAGCATGAAAGAAAAAAAAACAAAATATCAAACCATATCTCCACTATTGTGTTCATGAGTAATGGAGGTTATATACAACTTCGTGTGTATTCACATATGTACGTTTATTTACTTATTGATATACAAGTAACTTAAGAAGTTATGTTGTGACACCCACGTATAACAGAGCTCGCGGCTGCATTGTTGGTGACAGTAATTATTTAAGAGCTACAACAATTCATAGATTGTTCAATATACACATACACCGTTAGTTAGTGTGTTTGATGGCAATAAGGGTTACCAGATGTAAAAATGACATCGTATAAGAATTAAAAAAAATTATGCTAAAATTTGAAAAATCATTATCCAACAATTTATTAGGTAAAAGCAGTGAGTGTGTTTTTTTTTTCAAAAATTTTAAATTTGTTTGTCGTTTTTATGAATTTATGATTCTATACATGATAGTTTACATACAACAAAGTTTTTCAAAGTATATCCCAGTTTCAAAAGGTAAATGTTCTACAGATTTTCAATAAGGAGATGTTATTTAAGAGATATATTGATATAAAAATGCTTTCAAAAGCGTGTTAAAAACTACGTGTTTTGCCTTACATCACTAGTTTTCTCCCACACATGTTGATGGTCTATTAAAAATATTCATGGCAGTCATTTATTACCTTTTTTTCTTTTTCTGCTTATTTTATGCTTAAGCAAAATTTTTAAAGTATTTGCCATCAAACAACGTAAATATTGTTACGTCTTAATATGTATATGCTACTCCTTCTATTGCAAATGTATACTATATCCGTTTTTAAAAGTTGTTAACTATTTGCAATTGCATGAACATAACTAATTTATGATTTTTTTTAATTGGATTGAATTTTATTGAGACTTATTTTTTCATTATAGAATTAATAATTAAATTATCGTACTATTTCAATGAAATAACTGGATTTTGAATATGCAACACGCTTATCAATAGAAAAATTTAACAACCTATCGGGTGTTTTTTTTAAGCCCGATATAACTTTAAATTGTAAAAAATAACACAAAAAATTAAATTGTAGTGAAGAAATTTTTTTGTACGAAAGATCAGAACATGGCATTAATATTAAAAAATGATTTCAGCGGCTGCTCATGACGAAGCGCATTCTAGACGTCCAATTTTTGGTCACTTTTGCAAGTACAACACGTACAATGTTGGCCTCCAAAGCGTCAATTGTTGCTGGTTTATCAGCATGAACCAGCGACTTAACATGTCTCCACAGGAAATAATCGACAGGTATCAAATAGCACGACCTTGGAGGCCAATTGACAGGTCCATTTTTCGAAATCAACTAATCGCCAAATTTTGATCTCAACTCGATGGTTGCGTATGGAGCGTAGTGCCATCTTGTTGAAACCACATTTCGTCCGAACCAATATCTCATTTTTGAAGAAATAAAGCCGATCTTGCCACCAGCGTGTAAAACATACCAAACGGAATTTTTCTGGATGCAATAGAGTCTGTAGGGTGTGTTGTGGATTAGTCTCACACCCGATAAAAGCACGTCAGTTACTAACTGCTCTAGAGCCCAATCGGCGAAAGAACGACGCATATAATGGTCTCGTGACTTTAATTCCTGCACAAGCTGGGTGAAGGCTAAGATCTTTGCGCAATCTTTTCAACGTAGTGGACGGACAGAGCTACAATTCCTGCGACCGACGATGAATCGATAAATTTGGATCTTCTGCCACACTTTCATTTACAGCAGCGATATTTTCTTTAGTACGCACATTCTTTCGACATGAAGCTTAAAAATAGAAATCCGCTGGGCGGACGACACTTCCTAGTAGAAAATATACCTTGGTTACCGTGTTTGTTTAAGCCAGTAATGTTAAAAGATAAAAATGCAGTTTTATTGGTCTGAACCATAAAGTTTCACTTAGAGAAAAGTTGAGTGATTGTAAAGGATAGAAGAACTCACGCTTTGTAGCAAATTGTTATGTTTTGAAACACCACAGCAACAAAAAATATAGAACTAATATTTTTTCATCGTAGCACATTTACAACGCTAAAGACTATTGTATATTTCCAAGAGCAAACTTTTGCAACTATTTTCAAGCCAAAAGTTGATCATTTTGTTTTTTCTTCGTTTTCTTAAGTATTGTATATAAGTTTTTTTTTATAAAATCTTTTAAGATTTACAAATCTAACGTTTAAATAACTTATTAATGTTTCTAGAAATCAGCTGTCACAATAAATTTGCTATACGCTTAGCCAAAATCGTTATAAACATTCTAGATTTGCAGATATGCTACGAGGAGTGAAATTCGCTTATTTGTTTTTAAGTATTACCCTGGAGTTAATGTCGACGTCGTTGACGGCGTTTCAACGCCTAAAAAGTTAAAACAGATTGAACTTTTACGGCGTTGCAACGCGTTGAGATTAACTGCTCTCATACAATTTAATACGATTCAACTTTTTTTTTGACATTTGACGCCGTCAACGACGTCGACATTAACTCCAGGGTTAATAATATTTCAAAAGAAAAATATTTATTATAGTTACAAATAAAGCTGAGAATTTTTGTATAGTTTTGTGAATAACTTTAATGGGAGAGCAAAATAAAAAAATTTGGTTACATGTATTTATGAAAATTTAAGTGGAATATTAACTGTTCTCACAAAACAAAAACAATGAAAAAATTAGATATTAATATATAAAAACTAAAGAACAAAATGATAACGAATAAATGTTTGCAGAAGGTAATCATTCGAACAAAATTTTGAAAAACAAAGACAAACCTTTTCGTGTGTCATCTCTAAATTTTGTCCAGTGCATCTTCAAAAAATTTGTTGTTGTAGTGATAACTCATAAAACGAAGATTTATGATGAAATTCTGGTAAAGGCAATTAGAGTAAACATATCAAAAAAATAATAAATTAAAGTATAATAATCAACCACTATCTATCGTTGTCTTGCTGCAGCTAGAATTGTATTTTATACAAGCATCTAAAAATTACTGAAGAAATTACTGCATATTTTATATCATTAACTAAGAAGCGAACATGAAAAGTCGCATACTAGAAATGTAATTCATTTTTCTATCAACTCTAATACAGCCACATTTGAACGAAAGAATTATTAAAAAGTTTATTCATCGGATATATACCAATGTAGCATACATGGGCCTTTCAAACAAAATAGAAAAAACAAAAAGAAAATAAAACTGTTGACTTAATATTGTGTGTTATTAATGTAATTAAAAACTCTAGACCTATTGTGCTGCGATCAATGTGTAAAAACCTATTATAGTTTCTTAGGTATTTTGCATTTGGAATGAGCTACTCCCTTTGCTTCGATAATAAAGGCTTTTAAGAAAAATATTCACACAAAATTTGAAGAATTTTGCAGATTTCAGTTGTTAATATCCTGACTGATAACCAAATGGCTATAAGAGCCATTTCCTCTGGGAAGAAACCATACTGGACTGCACAGAGAAGAACATCTATTACATCTATTACATCTATTACTCCGTTGATGTAAGAAAATAAACTTCGTATGCTATAATATACTTTTGTCTAACCAGGAAAGTTAGGGTATTTTGTGTGAAGAAACTCATTAAAATTTTTATTTATTTTATTTTCGATGTCCCATACACAAGACTTTAAAAATTATATTGCAGTATGGAACTCAGTACAATTATTTTTAAAGTTTAGTAAAACTCACTTAAAACTAATTTAAAAATTGACTAACTATATTTCTCCTTAATTGATGTGCGTTACTAATAACTTGAAAGCTATAGGGAATATCGTTCCAGAGACTTATTACATAAACAAAGAATTGGCATTTAGACATCTGAGAGCTGTATCTAAAACAAATTATTCTTTTACCTCTATTAAGGGTTAAAAAGTTCAATCGCCCATAAAGATGGCCAAGTTCAAGCGTATATATTATTTTATGCATTAGGATTAAAATCCTTACCTTTAAATAGTCATCAAAACACATGCCATAAAGCTTGTTTGCGTATAAAGATACATGATCAAATCTTTTCAAGCTAAATACGTAACGCATTATATGATTAAAAGTCATATTAAGTTTTGTTCTAACACTATCGCAACTGGCAAAAAATTCGAACCCGTACAGTAAAATTGGCATTAAATATGTTTTAGCAAGAAGTATTCAAATATTTATGGGAGTGCAATAATGACTTTGTTAAAGATTTCTTAACATAGAAGACACACGACTACAGGCAAAATTAATATGGCTAGACCAAGTGATAGTGCTGTTAAAGTAAATTCCCAGATTTTTAGCAACGTTTACATTCTCACTCTGTTTAAGATTAGGACAGAACTATAATCAAGTTTTAATGAATTTTTCTTTATAATCAAACATTTGGATTTTTTGGGGATTTATATCTAGATCATTAGCGGTAGCCCATTCAAAGATACGATGCAGTTCTTCATTTAAAATTCTCACACATTGCTCGACTGATCTAATATTACAACTTACATAAAGCTGCACGTCATCAGCGTACAATCTAACTTTGGAATGTTTGAGTTTGCTTGGCATATCATTAATGTACAGCGAAAATAGTAAAGGCCTAAGTTTGAGCCCAGTGGAACACCTCGACTCAAAGACAAAGAAGTTGATTTTGAGGTACCTGATTCAACAAATTGATTTCTGTCAGTTGGATAGAATCTATGAAAAAATGTTAATTTCTTACATAAAATGTTATGATCTACCTGTTGAAAGCCTTCGAATACTGAGAATATAACATTACCATAATCGGCTTGTTGTCTAATATCCAATAGGGCCGTTATACAGTTGTGTTTTTTTACGAAATCCAGATTGACAATTTTAAAAAATGATATTATTTTCGAGGTAGCAAGTCACCTGATCATGAACCAGCTTTTCAAAAACTTTTCAGAGGAATGATAGGATTGCTATCGGATTTCTTTTTTGGGATCATTCTGGCAAAGAAACATTAAATTGCATTTAAATGTTAAAATAAAACTTTCATAAAATGTATTTCTTTAAACTGTTCAATATGGCAGCACTGTACAAATATTATACTTAAGTTGTAGCAGTCCTCTTTATTGAAATTTAACAACGACTACAAACCCCCTTTACTACACATACTTAAACTTTGGTACAAAAATCCTCTTGAAAAATAAAAACAATTCAAACAAAACACAACACCAAAAATAAAAAAATAAATAAAAAAGGCATCAGTCAAATATATTTGTATAGTGCGCCTGCTTTTAAAATTTAAACGAAAAAGAAAAATCAAGAAAGAATACAAAAGTTCAAAATTTAAGAAAAAGTAAAATAGAAATAAACGTAGAAAAAATATTATAAACATCGAAGCTTAACTTGGCTTACTCACAATCTCAATCCGTGTCCGTCGTTTAACATTATTTACTAGATAACAACACGCGACATAATACCATTAAATATTTACAATAACCATGCATAACACACTCGCTTACCTACAAACAACAAACGAACAAACGAAAGAACTTACACATTCACAACTGTGGACGCTTACACATACTAAAGCACTTATAACAATAAGGAAACAATTTTATATATACAATACATGCATATTTATTTTCTTGGCTTAAGGGAAACCTATCCATCCAATTTATCCTTCATCGGTGTGTGATTTCCTAGCCTACATTGCCCACCCACTCACTCCTGACACTTTTTATGGTACTTCCACTTAAAATTTATAAAGGAAAAAGAAAATACATTGCCTGTCCATCCATTTCAACTGCACACCCACGCTTTCACGTTTGTATCCTTGTTATTTTATGTTTATCGTAAAATTTAAAGCGCATGTTATGTGAATGAGAGTGTTTTCGAATTGTTGCAAAAGGGTGAGTGGGTGCAATTGAGTAGATTATTAAAGAGAGCTTACTTTTGCGAGCAAATATTGTTGAACACAGACATGACGTATGAAACTTTTCTTGTAATAATTCCAATAGTTAATTTTTTTCTCAAAGGTGTGTGATTATTAACAGAGCTCGCTTGGAATTTATTAAAACATTTTTTCAATATGCTTATGATCCACATCTTAACGCTAACTTTAATGCTTTTTTTGCCGTTATTTACAAATGATTGTTCGTTATTTACTGTTTGATTGAGAAAAACTAATTTCTCGAGCTTAAAACGAACACATTGCGATTGTGAGAATCATGATTATATTATAAATGTGAAAATGTCTGTAATCTCGGATGTATGTTGCTTAATCGCGCCTAAGCTTCCAAGTAGATTCTGATCTAATTAAGATAATCTATACAAGATTTAACATATGTATGTTAATTTATTTTAATTGTGCTTGATTCCTTCAAATATAAATATTTCATGAGAATATCATGAAATATTTATTATTTTAAACTAAAAAATGAAATGTATTACTGCGGGGAAAGTATATCCATATGGCCATTTCGCTACTGCTCATATATCTCATCAGTGGATTCTACCCAAATTTTGTAAATAAAAACCTCAGAGTCCTATATTAAAAGCCAAATTGATTAAACGTGAACTCCATTGAATCAATAAAGCAAAAAGACCATAAAATCTCAAAAATCTTTTTATTTTTATTTTTTCTTTGATTTTTATTTTTCTACAAAAGGGATCCAATTGGGAACCATTCATTATTAAAATAAATTAATATAAAAAAAGATTCCAAAAAATAAATTTTCTTATATGATATATGTATTTTTTTATCGGAGCATACTTTCAGACTTAATTTATGTATATGCAGAATAAAAATTATTATATCCAATTTTAGAACCGATTATTTGACATTGTGTTTCGTATAGGAAGTAAACTTCATTATGAAATTATAGTTAAGAGTTTTTATGCTTTTATGTGTGCTATGATTTAAAACTGAAATTTTATCAGTTATTCGAAGCCACTTCTGTTCAAACAATTGAATTAGTATTACATTTCCGATACATAATATCTCCTGAATCATAACTGAATATTTAAGTTTCACTACTACTTACTATATACGTTTATTTCAACGTTTTTTTTTTTTTTTTTATTAATTTTATGTTTTTACTACTTGCTATTGGAAATTTACCTAAACTTAATCATATCTGTAATTTTTAAAGGCGTAATCCGATTTTATTAAAACTTGTACAGGAAATTGTATTGATTCTTTAAAGTGGGCAGCAGAAATAAAACCTTTTTATTTTTATAACCTGCTTGTAAGATGAAAATTATTTCTACAAAATGAGAGGAAACAGTATTTATTTACTAATTGTGCTACTACATGTCTAGTGTTTTTGTATTAGTTTGACGCATTTAAAGCCATTTTATTATTTAGACTTTTTCGGTGACTAGATACACAGCACTATTAATATTTACAATAGAGTAAGAAAAAAAGTCGTTGCAAAGTCCAATTTCTTCATTAAACGAATGAACTTTCAAGGCTCTTCTCCTTTTTTTTTGCAAGTTATAGAAATTCCTTTTATAAATTTCTGATGAATAACACAAGTGATAATACATGTAATGTACTTTTGTTACAGATTTCGTTGTCCCAGTGATAAAATAAATTTGGCTTCTTCTTTGTACTTTTGTCAATTTTTCATGAACCCTTGCACTAACTATTCTCACATTTTTTTAAAAAGGACTTTAAACTATAGTGTATTATTTTAATTACATTATTATAAGGTGATTATGCGACTTGCTTTTTGAAATTATGATAGAGAACATTTTAACAAAATGTTAATTCACATAGTTTAAATAACAGTGTTTGCTCCCGGCACTTGGCTACATAAGTAGAGCTGTATCTACTTTTAATAAACTTAATAATAAAAAAATTAAACCTAAATCATACAGCTAACTCTCAAACTATATTGAAGAAAATTAAAGAAATAAGTAAAAAGAAATATAAAAACAATAGCAAACCAAAAACAAATAATTTTACCCGCTATGAACGTCGAGAGTAATATATGAATAAATATTGGGAGGTTCTTGAAAAATTTTAATACTGTAAATATATTTAGTATTAGACCGACAAAACAATTGCTCGCGATATAAAATATCTTTAATAACACTGCCTGCAAAGTAAGAAAGTTTTTCTACAAAATGTTTCATTAAATGGAGAGCATAAAAAGATATATTTAATACTTCTGTTTAAGCTTTTATACATAATTTTTCTGTACGCATTTTCGTACGATGTGGCAATAATTTTTGTGCAAAGTATATTTAAAAATTCTGAGTAACCTTTTTTAATTTTGTATTTCGATTTAAAAACCCATTCAATCATTTGAATGTAAACCAAGGGTTCATTAAGTATCCAGACGTATACAATTGAACTCATACTTCTACAATTTACCATTAATGCAAACCCTTTTATATGCACATGCGATACACAATGAATTTTTACATATTTGTCACATTCATTTATTATTATTATTTTTTTTTATTTTTTTGGCGCTTAATTGCTCAACTATATGTTGCTGACTTTAAGGGAGCCTGCGTAGAACGCTGCCAAAAAGAGAAAAAGTATTTGTTGCTCATATTTGAGAACGTGAGTTAATAATAATCTAGTAAAAATATGTTCATGGTGTTATAAGAACCTTACAGAAAGGATATTTTGATTTGTCTTAGCGTATATGTATGGGTATTCGTTTATGTGTGATGAAGTATGTAGACGGAACATTCACCAGGTATAAGTGAAAGAACATTATTTTGGAATTGTGTTAAGCAATTTGGAAAAACCTTTTGAAATAAATTATAGAATATATAAATTATAGAATATACGATTTATGTAAAATTTTGGCCAATGCTAAAAAAACTAATTTTTTTAAGATATGAAATATTCTCGTTGGACACAAAAAACTTATATGTTTGTAGATATTTGCCCCAACTTATTATTAATGAAATGATTTTTTTTCTTAAAATTTTATTCTACTATAACTTTAATTTCACCCTTTAAAAATACCTCTGTTTTTGATTTTTTGTTCCTTCGCATATTTTAATAAATTCTCGGTTAGTTTATCGTCGTAGTCGACTCGTACTTTAAGTTATTGTCGTTGTTGTTGTTGTTGTTATTGTTGGTTTTATAGTCAGCAAATGTATAGAGATGTTCGTGCAGGATATTTTGTAGAGAGCGCCATTAGTTTGTATGTAACGTTTGCCGGTGACAGGCGAATTATTTTTAGTATCGTCAATGTGTGCATTTCATAAAAGTTTGTAAATTAAAAAAAGTCTAAAGGAATAAAATAATTATTGTGGAAAATAGTTTAAGTTCCTGTGTGAATTAATGCAAGCCGAATAAATAAAAATTGAATAAATTACTGTCGTTTACAAAATAAAGAAAAACTTTATTAATTTCTTTGCCAAAATGTGTGGCAGATTAATATATCGTTCTTCCTTTATAACAATGTGTACATGTATGTGTGTGTGATTTTATTTTTTCTTCTAAATATAATTTGACTGCCAAGTAAGAAAATCGATAATTCAGTACTGTATCTTACGGCAAAGGTGATCTGAGGCTGTACACAGAGGACGAGGACTACAACAACATTTTGTTTTTTTTTTGCTATCAAAGCAAAAGAAGAAACAGTATACACATGTATATGAGTGTATAAAAAACTACGATGGTTACGATAAAACGATGTAGTAGTATCTCGCATTCGTTTTGGTTTTCGTTAAGCAGCCCCGGTTTTTAGTAGCTGCTAGTGGAAAATTCTACAGGATTTTACTACATGTGTGTGTGAAAGTGTAAAAGTTTTTGTGTAGCAGGCTTATATGTTTGCCTGTCGTAACTGCGTGCAGCTCCGCGCTGTTTCTTAATGTCTGTAAAATATATTTTAGTTTTTTTATTATTGTATTTTCCTCTCCTACTTATGTGAAACATAGTAGTAGTAGTAGTGATAATCATCACTGCGATGTTGTTTAAGTTTTTAAGCGTATGAGTGATGTCGTCGTAGTCGTCGTATCTACTACTATTTCGATTGGGCTATTGCATGGCTGCTGCTTATTACTCCGGCTGGTATAATTTTACACTTTTTGTAAAATTTCTCGCCATACAATCCCTCACATAAACAAAAGTAGAGACAGATAGACTGAAATACACACAAAAAAGCATACAAATATACACACAATTGCAATTTACGCACACAAATACAACTGATAACAATCAACCATAAAAAAGACAGACACAGAAAAATATCACAGACAGAAAGAAGTGTCTGATTTTTCTATGATGTGTATGTGATGAATATGAATTAAATATCTTCGTTTTTATTGACTTGCATAGCAAAAGGAAATAAACAAGAAGGAGTTTAATGAAAATTGAAATTTGCAAAATAAAACGATAAAAATTCTTTTAAAACGCCAAGTCAAATTCAAGTGTTATAATTTAAGAACCAGAGTTCAGATGTAAAAAATTAAAAAAAGAGAATGAGAAAGAAAATTACTTAAATGAATATTTAGAGTTTTCGAAAAAAAATAATGCTAAAGTTAGTTGGGCAGAAACATCATCTCCAACAACAACAGCAGCAACAACAACAACAGCACCTAACTTTGTTGCAGCAATCAACACAGCAAGACAAAAAGTCTTATAATTATAAAGCCGCTAAAAAATTTTTTAAGAAAAAGGTTGTGATACAGAAGAAAAAAATTATTTTCAGACTAAAAAGAATTAAATACATCGAAATATTTAAAATCTAATTCATCATTTTTCTTTTTCTTGTATCTGTGCGTGTGTTTTAGGGCGAATCAAATGACTCTGGCACTGAATCTGATGGCGACATCTTAGATGTGGATATTAAACACCATATTTACTTAGAGTTGGATATGGAAACTAGTAAGTCAGTTTTGATATGTAAATCTTTTTAATTAGCATACTTTTAGGATGAAACATTTTATTTTTTAGTAAAGATTTAAAAGAAATAGTCATAGAATAATCCAAACAATTTAAACGTGTTTCTTGATATTTACTATTTCAATTGTAATTTAGGCTCTTGTGATATCAATGGAAAATTTAATTAAAAAATAAAAAAAGGATGTGTGTGCAAAAAGAAACATGTCTGAGTTTTATAGGCCTAAAGCAAAATTGCCGTCAATCAAGGCGATGTGATTACATTGTCCCAGGACAGTTTTTAATTTTTTTTTTTCAGCAGTTTAATTTAAATGATTGCATTTTTTATTTAAATAATAATAATAATAATAAAGTTGGTAGGAGTAGTTTTTTTGTTTGTAAGTTTTAGATTAAAAGGACATCATTTGCATTTTCGGCAAAAAAAATTATTAAAAGATTTTCTTCTTCTAGTAGCCAAATCTTAGACGAGATTAGACAATTACCAAACTTGACTCAAAGCCATTACGAGGAGATTAACTCGAAACTTTATTACATAACTTAAATACAAAAAATTAAAATATTTCAGTCCACAGTTTTTCAACTTCATCTTCATTTCAAAATATATTTTTTAATAAATCTACATAATTTGTTTAAAAAATAAAGTGCTGCAGTAAATTTCCCGAAAACGTGTAATGTTGTTATTGCTTGTAGGCACAGAGTTGTTTATCAATATCTGCTATGTTCTCTGTTGCCTTTTCACTCCTAAAAACACATTGACTTGCTATTGTTGTAATTGTGTTGATCTTTTCCAGTGACATGGTCTTATAATCTTAATTGTGGCGAATGTTTTACCTTAATGAGTCCTTTAAGTTTTAGCCAAATTCAGTCAATATATAGTACCATCGGGCAATGTTAATGTGAAGTGTGGGACATCTGCGTATAAGTAATATGAATTTATGAATTAAATAAAATATATTGTTACGAATAATAAAAATCTGGCAGCCCCTGTTGTTGTTTTCGTATGAACGTGGTTAATAAGATAATTATTGTGTGAAGCAATGGCAGATAATTTTGTGGAGACGTCCAATTTAATATAAGCGTTACAGATAATTTTCAAGAAGCCCCTTTTGCGCAGGGAAGTATAATAGTATAACAACAAAGTGTATGGCACACGTGTGTTGTGGCTGGTGGATTAAAGGGGAGTAGTGGAGATGTCTGTGAATGGTTAATGTTACTAAACAAGGCATCGAGTAGTTCATGTCTCGCCGGAGTAACACAGTAGTCTAGCGTGGATGGCTGCGTTTGTAGTAATAACGTATGTTTAGTAAATACGAGACCAAGGGATCAAGAAGTATAGCCAGACAAAGCCATAAAGTAAGAGTACGGAATTTATAATGAGCTACAGTGGTATTTGCAATCAAAAGAATCCGTATGTTTGTTCTAAAAGGGAAAAACGTAACAATTGCTTAATTCACAAAACCCCTTGTATCCGTGTATACTGTGTATTGTTCAATTAAAATACAATAGTGTATGCTTGTTGTTGGAAATTTTCATATAAAATTTCAATACACCGATACACTTTTATTTTGCATGTTTTTGAAAAGTTGTATTGGTAATCGTGTTATCAACTACATGTGAATTCCATATCACATTGAGAAGAAGAAAATAAACAAAAGACATTTGTATTGTTGAGGTTAAAAATTTGTTTACAAAAAAAGAAAAATTGATATTAAATGCTTTTTTCAGTCCCATTGTCCATATTCCTGAAAACCTTCTTCTTAATACTTATTTTCTTCTTCTTATTTGCTTTTTGACGTTTAATATACAAAATAAATTGATACAATAATACACTGCGTGTTCACAAGCATATAAACAGGAAGTGTATTTAATACAAAATAAACTATACAAGATTTTGTGAATTAAGCAAATATTTTAAATTATAAACAAAATTAAGCACTGACGAAAACTGATATACTTCATATGTATATCATGAGTCAATGTATGGATTTGTATGTGGTTTGTACTTAAAGTAACGTTACCTTAAGTTCATACGTTACGTAAAGGTTAGAAGAAATTTAAACTTTTTCTTCTTCAAAAGTGTTTACTAAATTTAGAAAATGAGATATGTCTTCTGAAAAAATAAACACTGTTTATTTTTGTTTACTTATTTAAATAGTTTCCTTTGTTTTTTTATTAAAGGTTTTAGTTCCTACACCGATGCGAACTCTCCAACTGATACAATTTGTTCTTCAGAATCTTCTGCGATGATGTGTAAATCCCACCTTCAGTACGATCAGCATAGTTCTGAAGAAGAGCTAGAGGTTATTAATGGACCTTCGTCGGTTGCAGCTGCAGAAGCTGCTGCCAGCAATGTATTAACAGTACGTGGTACATCATCGTTAATATCAGAACGCGGATCCTCATCACTAGATCCTGATGAGTTGCAAGGTGAAATAGCAGCTTTAAAAAGGTCTAGTTCGACATTGGTCGAAAATCGTAAACGTTCATTGGCACATAGTTCGGATGACGATGTAAATTAGAATAAATAAAAATTAAAATTGATTATGTATTTAAAAATAAACATTACGTATCCATTTACAGTTACGAAATTTTTTGGAACCAATTTTGACGCCTGTCAACTTTCGCACATCACCGCCTTTGGAGGCTTTCAAGCCAAATCGTAGCCACATGTATCGCTCGACTACGCCACTCATTTTACAAGAGGCACGTTGCGGTATTGAAAATATTAAGTTATGTGATAATAGTGTTAATGATGAAAACGGTGGAGAAGGAAGTAGTATTGGCGGTGGCAACAACGGTGATACTTCCTGCGCCATGGGCGCCGAGGAAGAAAACGCCGAAAATGATGAAGCCACAGCCAGCAGCATTATAAAAATGAAGATAAGCAATTCTACAAGCAGCCATCATATTTATCAGCCTCAAGCCAAGCATAATTTTCATTTTAATAGTTCGCGAAGCAGTCCTGCCTCCACGACTGGCCTCGATGTTGAGGTAAGATCGGTTAGTCCACCGGCGAAACTCTTCCATTGTGCAATATCACCCAGACGCCGACCTATGCGCACACAGCATAATTCACAACGGTTACAAAGACCGCACAGGCCATGCTTAGATTTCGATAAAATGCAGCAGGTTAGTTTGTAATGTAGCGCCAAATCAAACAGAAATAAATTATACAAAAAGAAGTCGATCATCACCTTTGATAACAACACCATCATCACCAACAATATCATCACCAACAGGAACAGCAACAGTAATAGCAACACAAACACCACCAACAACAATTATAATTATAACAATAACAATCACAAAACTGGCATCATCTTAACGACTGCAACAAAATATTCATCTGCAACATTAGCCAGCGATTGTTGTATGCCCAAAAGCATCACAAGATGAAAAAGCCTTCAAGGAAAGTAGCTTTTCATTAGCGGTCACTCAGGTCCAACAGCAGTTTTTAACTTTTTCGAACAGTCGTCCTAAAGTTTTCGTACATTGTTTAGAAGTTGGTGTGCTTCTGGTACAAAATAGAACTTCTTTTAATAGCAAAGACTCTCTATCCATCTTTTTTTTTGTTTCTCGAAAACCCACGCCCACTTAAAAACATACTCACATATATACATACATATACATATAAATAAATATATACATATATGTATTTATATATATATTTTGAAAAATTTGAAAAAAAAAAACAACAAAAACAAAAACAGTTTAACTAATATTACTAGGTAATATTGTATGAGTTATAAACAAATACAAAATACAACAACAACAAAAAAGGAAGAAAATGGATATCATTATTATTAAACTTATTCAACTACAGGTTCTGTTTTTTATATTATAAACAATTTAATTTAATTAGAATTAATTAATTATAGTTTAACTTGTGAATAACTTGGATTTTAATGTTGTGTCTCTCTTAGGGAATCACAAAGAATTAAAAATAAAAACAAACAAAAAAATGGATAATAAATTTTGAAAAAACAAAAACTTTTAAAGTCAAACACGTTTGTCATGTAAATTGAAAGAAAATTTTGGTGTCTGTAATGATTGAATTGGATGCTAAGTATTTAATTGCATAAAAACATTAACTAAATGTTTTTGTTTATCAAAAAAAAAAAAAAAAAAAAAAAAAAGAATGTTTCGCCGCCTTTTCCTTTTTTCTAGTAACATTTAAAAAACAAGCAATAGAAATAGAAACTGTTTGTATGATCTTGTGTTTAAAATTTTTGTAATTTATCAAGGAAGATTCTTTTAAATTATTTAAATTATACTTACATTAATAGCTAAAGGGAATAGCAAACAAAAGTCAAACTTTAAATGATTCTATTGTTATAAAGAGCATTTTCAAAAGTGAACACAATTCTATAAAAATAATATTTATTATACTGATGCACAAGTTTGTGGTGCTATTTATTCTAAACCAGTTTAAATGAGAATTATTAGTCAAAATATTTTTAATGAATTCATTTTTAATATAACTAAGCTGATATAAAGCTATTTGCCTTCGATGATTTAATTGGAACTAAGTTTAACTTTTTAAGACTGAGTAGTTAAATATTTTTTAATATTCAAAGTATTTTTTTTTTTTTGTTGATAATTTCCGAGTAACAATGTAAGATTAAAGAATTATTTGCTAGTTTTTAAGTAATACAGCATTTACACTATGCAATTTTTTATGAAACTAGCATGAAATTTTTGTTTGTTTATGAAGCAGGAGGAGTAAGCAGAGGGGATGTTACTGTTGATAATATTAATTTTCAGATAACGCATAACGCTGTAACATAAATAGAAAAATTGAGAAAAAAATGCCTCAATAAATTGCATAGTGTAAATCTGGACTAAGTGCAAACGTTTCTTGTTGTTTAAAAATGGAATTAAAATCTATTTTTGATTAATAGGAAACTGACAAGTCGAAATTTTTTAATTGTTATTTGCCAATAAATAATATTTTGTTCGGCCTTTTTTAATGTGACAGTGGTGAAAAGTATTTTTTTATGTTAAATTGCTACTCATTTCCTTGATAATAATATCCGATGGATATCGAAATATTGGAAGAAAACATAAAATAATTAAAATATTTTATGAAAAACAAATTGGTCTCAAGCTTGACTATTTTTCTTTTTCTAAAACCGGTAGGGTTATTTGCCAATTAAAGTTTAAGTGCAGTTTCTAATGAATATAATTTTTTATGGATTAGAATTTGTGATCAACAACCTTTTTATGTTATGTTTACGTTTGGGGCTTGTGAAAAGTAACTGATGGCCGCATTAACATACTTGATTGTAAGCCCTTTTTTATTTTGTATTTAAGAAGCGGACCTAAAGCTAAGATTAAAAAAAAAACAAAATAAATTGATCAAGTGTACGAATATCACCACGCGGTTATAAAAGCGGAGTCCGCCTTCGAGAAAAGTGACAAATTAAATGAACTGTAGGAACAGTTCCAATTTAATTTATTTATAATAAAAATAATGTACATAGAAACGTTTTTTGTTTATTTTTTCTTGTATGTTAAAAATTATATTTTACATTACAAATATATACATACATATCGCACTTGATCAACAATAGGGTAATAACTCAAAATTTTTGAAATATCACTTTTTTCAAGAAATCAGCTAATAACGTCAATATCTATCTAATGTAAAAATTTCAACGTATTCCGTTTACTCTTTCATCTCGAAAACCACTTTTGAGACCATATTCATGATAATGTAGTGATTACCTTTATTTCAACAAAAAGGTATTATTTCGAGTTAATACAAAAGTTTACATGGAATTGATTCGTAAATTTTCATAAAAAGGTATTATTTTGCGTTAAGTCTCTTTTAAATTTAGTTTTATTTTGAGTTGATACTGTCTTGTTGATAAAATTTGTTTCATTTATGATCGAAACATCTCAGAAAAATGGTGTTAACTCAAAAAATTGATTTTTTTTTTTTGCAATACTTGCACATATTTCTAAGAAAAACGATGTAAATATATTTTTAAATGGAATTTGCTTCCTATGGTATATTTGAATTTTTAAATTCTGTTAAAATGTGGCCACAAACAGTTTTTTGACTCTACTGAAAATTTAAAAATTTTGAGTTAATACCCTCTTGTTGATCAAGTGCGATATATATTTAAAATTTTTTTTGTTTTGTTTTAAGTTCAGTAGAAAAAAATTTTTTGGTACCCAAGTGTTATATTAAATTACAATTTTCGGTTTTCCGTTTTTAATTTCTTATGCCTGATTTCCAACAAAGTTGAAAATTGTGGCAACATGAGGAAAGAGAAAAAATTTTAAAATGAAACATTGATAGAAAACGCTGCAAAATTGAAATAGATTCTTAATTCAATCGGATTCTTTAAACGTTTTAAAACCGCTTCCGCATCTGTGAGGTTGTAACATTAATCTGACATTAATCCGTTTTACCAACAGGTTTTTGCATTCAAAATTAAAGATAAGTTCGAATTTCATGATTGTAAAATGAACTCAAATTAATTTTTCTGCATCAGTTTTTCTCTTAATCGCCTTAGGTTGATGTTGAAATGTGCACTATAAGCGATAATATACTACGATACAATGCGCTATAAATCACTTTCTGTTATTTTGCGTAATCGCTTGAACAACGTCAAAGTAAAAGGGAAGCGATAAGCGAGTACGTACTATAAAGCAGATAAAGTCTACCGATTTTTTTTCTTGTAGGGCGCACTCTAACATCAGCCTTAAAAATAAGGCTAGGAAAAATTAGCTTTAGAATCAATAGCAAAAGTTTTTTCTTATAGCAAATAAATTAACGACAAATACCTGCGATATTAAAAATCAAATTCAAATTTAAACTGGTTTTCTTTTCAAGCTGGTTTGCTTTTCAAGCAAAGTTTTAAATTTGATACTGAATCAGATTCTAAATTTTATAAATGTCAAAATTTTGATTTCCTTGAAGTCAAATTTCTACACAATCTGCATCTTTGCTACGAAGTTTCGTATAAAGTGCTCCAAATATTGAAATTAATTTGTAATCCCAAATTTCTTTTCGAAAGTATATGCATTTAGCTTTTTGTTTTTATATTATCTTTTTATTGTTATTGTATAATTGTGCAATAAAGTGTTTAATCAGTCAATGTATGTAAATATGTATATGTTATATCTCAATGGAGACTGAATAATGTATAATTTAATTTTTTTATAGCATAAAGACTTAAGAAAAATATTCGAAATGTGTTAAATTTATTATTAGTGTTTGTAATTGTGTGTACCATCACTGTAATATTTATAATATAATAGATTGCTTTAACAATTTTTTGTCTTATTATTGTTATTTGATCTCGCTTTTTTAACTTGTAGAGACAGAAAATTCCAAGTCTTCAACATCCCACAAATTTTGTTGCAAAACTAAACCTACCAAGTGAATATTTTTCCTTTCAGAGAATTAAGAAAAAACAAAAATAATAAAACAAACAATAAACAGAAAAATTATATCAAAAATCGTTCAAATGAAAAACATTTTTAAATTATTGTAAAAACAAAAATATAAAAATATTAACAAATTAAACCCCCCAAAAACAACTGCATTAAAAATAAAAAAGAAACAAGAAAATATTTTCTAATAAAAAATTTTAAGAAAACTAAGAAAAAATATGGAAGAAAATTTTAAAGATTTTTTAAGAAAACCAAACACCTCTACTCAAAAACTAATAAAAATTAATGAAATAATACAAAAATAAAATAAATGTATTGTAGAAAACAAATCATACCATACAAACTGTACCGTATCGTATTTTACTGTAAGTGTAAGAAGAAGAATAAAGAAGATTTTTTTAAATAAAACAACCAACCAATAAAAACAAACACAAAAACCCAACCAATCATTAGACAGTCGACAACCAAATAACCAACCGATGTTTAACGGAACAAGGAAATATGATTACAACTAAAATAATTTAAAAATTAAAAAAACAACAAATAAATAAAAAATAACAAAAAAGTTATTAAATTAAACATTATAAATAAATAACTCGTACTACTACATTTGTTTTTACACGCTCAACCAGAAATAATAAATAAAAGGAAAACATATTTTTTCACTATTATATATTTAAACAAACAAAAAAATATATAAATAAACAAATAAATAAGAAAAGAAAATATAACAAGCAAAACAACCAACCAACCGTAAGACCAAAAAACATCAAAATAATAACTGAAATTATAACCGAAATCACAACATTACGATAAGTATATTACAACCACAAAATCAACAATAAACAATAATAACAACAAAAACATACATTAACATTTAACATATTTCATATACAATATTCTTAAAAATAATACAAAAATTAAAAATAATAATTCATAAAAATTTTAAAAATCTATGGGCGAAAATATCTTTTGAATTATCTTCTCCTTATAAATGTAACAACTTTAATAGATTATCAAATAAATTATATAATTATATGAGTTTTTGCTCCGAACATTCGTTGATTTATTTTTCATTATGTATTTATAAGAGCCAAGCCAAGGCGTATCAATACCAGGTGTTCGCGTTGGCTTAATTTTAACTCCATGCATACAAAATATATATAATTTTTTGTATACCGTATTTGACATTAAGCGTTTACGGCGAAAATTTAGTATTGATTCGCCTTGTGCCAGGCGGTTAAGAAATGGAACAGAGTGAAACGAAATTCTATTAAAGACAAAGCAAATAGTTTAAAACAAAAGCACATTTTTCATTTTTAAATTCATAGCTTTTCAAAATCATTTCTGGGATCTGAATATCCAGATCTTGTCCGGCTTCTGTCTATCCGTTTGTGGAATGGGTGAGTCTTCACCCAGATTTCGAAGGACATTTTCCTACACATCTTTCACGTGTTTCATTACAAGGCTTTCAAGCTGTGAATCCAAAAGTTTATCACAAATTAGTCGGATAAATTGTCCTCGAGTTATTGTGAAATATGTTTATGTGACCACTTCTCAAGGAAAATTTTTAATTGATTGATCATAACTCAACTTATGAGCTTCTCTTTACAGTGCTTTTTTTCGATTAAATGACAGGCATATTTGTAGTGATAGTAAAAAATTTGTGACAAGAACAACAAATTTTTTATGTGTCTTTCAACAAAAACGCTTATTTTGTTTACGTTTGAAGTGACAGTTGTTATATTATCATAACAAGGTAAAAATATATTATCATAACAAGCTAAAGATGTCCTTACATATGTTTAAATAAATTTATTGACCAACTGAGAAATATAGTTAAAGAAATTTTTAAACATAAAATCAAAGCGTAGACTAAAAAGCAGAAGTCAACACTGACTTTATTATTTTTACATTTCTTCAGAATTGTTACAATGACATGTACACATGGTTCTCAAGCCGTTCTACATAGAAGTCTATTAGTAATGTTTTCTTTTCACTGGCCAAGTAAAAGCCCCTTTTTTAATTTTTCAACTCAATTTTTTTTTTTTAATTTATTATGGAATAATTACTATTTAACACATTTTTTAACTTTATGAACAATTTAAGTTATATTTTTTTTTTTTTTTGTAAATTTTAGGTTTCAAATAATTTTTTTTAAAAATATTGGAAACGAAATTTTGGTTTCGTTGAATAATTTTTTATTATATTTTTTGTTTCTGTATTTTTTTTTTCGTACCTTTTAAATAAAAAAACAAAAAAATAAGTGAAATTCGAAAGCTATTTTCGCCTTAGTATTATTTGAATAAATTATATGTAAATATTTGTGAAAATAAGTTAAAGTATTAAAAAAAAAACAGAAAAAATCAGTGTCATTTTATTTTAAAAATAATCAACATTAGGTCTGTTTCTTTACTCTACTTTGGGATCCTGTACTTCAAAATTACTTAAATGAGAGCAGTTTCGAGAAAATAAAGTTCTTCTTCTTCTTCTTCTTCTTGCACGGAACAACCGAAACTTTGTCTTCGTGCAAGCAAATTAAATATGTAAAACAGTTGCAAAACGAAAAAAACTAAAAACAAATAAAAAAAGGAGTATAGAAATATAAAAAACAATGTCTAATGGCATTTGAAAACATGTTAAAAACTATTGTCGCAAATTTAATGGACGGTTTAAATGATTCTAGTGATGATGACGACATCCTAGACCTTATCAATTGATCAAGAATCCGACTTAGAAGAATCGCTAATGTTGGATCTTTTTGAAATATTTGAATGCCACGCTTACCACCCAACACTTATGTGGCTTTTTTGTGGATTTATGGCTTGTAGGCGTCTGGAGAACAAGAAGTTCGTTTTATTATTGCTTTTTGCTGATTTATTGAAATTAATTTTTTAATTAAAACAGTAAAAATAGTTTGATTTGTATTTAAAATTTAGATTTTGTGTTTTCGTACTTTTATAAAATTTAGACTCTTTTTGAAAGATAATTATGCTTGCTCTCATGTTCACGAACTTTAGCCAAAAAGTAAAAATACAGACCTATTACAAAAAAATTAAAAAAAAAAAAAATACTAATAAAAGCCAAATAAAAAATGGCCGAAAAAAATATTTTCACTTTATAAATTGTTCTATTTTAACAGCTTTATAAAACGAAATGCAGAAACTTAAATAAACTATATTATAACCTAAGCAATTTTGTGTTTGTCAGCTATAAATTAGAGCAGAAATCAATAGTAAAAGTCTATAGAATTTCTACCCATCTATCTCAACAGCAACAAAAAGATATAAAATATTTTTTTTCAACAAAATATAACGACATACATATATTTTATTTAAATACTTGTAATGAAATAAATAAATTAAATAATCAACCAAATTCTGAATTATTTGCACATTATTTTATAAAAGAGAAAAAAAAAACCAAAATAACTTTAAAAAAAAAAAAGGAAAAACCTTCTTAATTATTTTACATTATTAAAAAAAATAACAAAAACAAAATAAACATTGAAAAGTAACCTTGCCAAAAATGGAAAAATTACTCAACTCAATTATCCGATAAAAATTTTCATTCAACTTTTACTTCCTCCTAAAACGAAATTTCTCATTGACCATTTTTGAGTCCTTTCGTCACCTGTCTAAAAGGCTTCAAAACAAATATTCCCTTAAATTATTAAACAACACCTACGCTGAAAAAACCAAAATTAAGAAAACGTATATCATCTTATCATCAGAAAACAAAAAAAAAAACATATTTAAGTCAAATCTAATTAAATAAATGAAAATAATTAAAAATCATTAATTTAGAAAAGAAGACAAAACATTTTAAATATTTATTTTAATATATTAAAAAAAACATTAAACAAATAACCCCCATTTAAATTTAGTTTAAAAAAAAGAAAAAATGGAATTAGTAAAAAAAATGTTTAATTAAAAAAAATGTATGTATGTATGCTTTTAATAAATTTAATTTTCGGTTTCAATTACCCGTTACGTTTTAGTTTTAAAATTTTAAATTATAAAAAAAAACCGAAAACAAAAATAAACATTGAATTTCATTGACTGAATATAAAACAAAAAATATTACAAAAAAAAGTTAATTGTAGTTTTTTAAGTCTTAAATATTAAATATGATAAAATCTTAAAAACAAAAACAATTGAGTATATATATATAAATTATATATAATTATAAAAGAAAAAAAAAATAACTTAAAAACAAAGATGTGAGAAATAAAATAAAAATAAGAATAAGAATAAAACTCATCTACATTGTACATATAATTAAGTACAAGTGCAAATAATAAAGGAAGCTCTGCAATAGCGAAAAAATCCAAAAAAAAAAAATAAATTTGTTTCATCTCTAAAATTTTAAAAGTTTTAACTTTTTTTTGAAGAATTCACAGAAATTTAAACTATGACTCTCCTAAAGCATTAGGTAAGTTCAATATTTGATTTAAAAACATCTTAAAGAAAACCAGAAAAAAAACAGAGGTTAATATTAACTAAACCTGAATTGAAAATAAAGCCAAAGGTGCTTTTGCAAGAGGTATTTTTAAAAATATATTTGCAATTTTGTATGTCTGTTGAAATTTTCAACTAAGTTTTATAATTTTGGCGCTTATAATGCTTTATTAGATCAAGACAGAATGCGCTCTAATTAAAATTTTACATTAAAACAAGTAATGTTTTAATTTGTTTAAAAGGAACGTATTCGTTTTTTATTGTGAACTTTTAAAAGTCATGTTTAGAAAACATGTCGTCTGAAAGTAGTTTTAATTGGGCACTACATCTGTTTCCGGTTGCAGAAGTAAGAAAATGAAACTCTAATCAACGTTTGCTAATTCATCTACAGCCGTATGCATAACGAAAACTTAGAATGAGTTTGGCATGAGTGAAGAAATTGATAAGGCTTTCGGTGTGTTTTGCCGTACGGTCTGGCACTCAAAATCATTGTAGATTGTTGCCGTAACCCATAACTATATTTTGGGAATATTTTCGGTGTCAAATTGTGTGAAGGAGCCTTGCAGAGACCCCGCTTAGTTTCGTCACTTATGCTAACCTCATGCTAAGTCTTTGTTATGCATACAGCTGCTAGATTATAGATCAGCCGTTGGTAAAAATTTAAAACCTTTAACAACTTTATTCGAAATTATAAAATAAGACCATTAAAACAAAATATTCTTCATGCTTTTTATTAATTTTTCATGCATACATTCAGTGATATTTTACTAGGGATGAGTGATCCCGTGTTTTTTGAGGAACGTCGTTACCAGTGAACGGTGATTTTCAAATCACCGTTCTTTTAAATAGTTACCGTGATCACCGTTTGCAGTTCTTTTTTAGTTAATCACTCATGTTTATATAGGAAGTATTTTATACTAAATAATATTTTATTCAAACAGTAATCATAAGGGAAAAGGTACATTAAAAGCAGCTGTAATTAAATTTGCCCAGAAATATATATTGATTATGGGTTCAAATAAAAAAAGCACACAACATTTTTTTTGTTTTTTGCTACATATGTATGTATGTGTAAAGTTTGAAAAAAGAATATTTGTTGTTAATAGGTAGAATCAAGAAAAAGCAACACAGCAAAGAAGCTGCTTTGATATACATATGAAAGAATGAAAAGTCAAAAGTCTCTTTCACAAAGTAAAATAAAATTTAAGTTTGTATGTGTGCAAATATAAAAGAACGTTTTTACGCGGAACTGTTATTTGATCAACTCAGTTACTGTAGTGACCAGTGATTTTTTAATCACAGTGATGCTGGGAACACAATTGGGACGAACGACGAATTTTTCGTTGCGAATATTCGCCGCTAGAAATAAAACGCATTGGTGTATATGAAAAATAACACAACACCGCCGTCAACGAAATTCGTCGTACTCTGCGATAGATTTATTTCTATTTCTTACGCCGACGAACAAACTAGTACAGGGTTGTCGTTTTTTTTTTAGTTTTTAAATATATTAGTAAATAAAGTTATTTTTGCCTTAATTGTTGTTTATTACTTCATATACATCATTAAGTTAAACATCCACAATTATTTCCTGTAAAATTGCCTTCTAATGGCTTTTTCTTAATTTTTAATTTTTTGTTTAACTATTTATTTTTTTATTTTATTCTTAGTAACACTTTTAGCTGTCATATGCAAAACAAAACAAATTTAAATATAGACAAACATTTTTTGCCTCATTTTTTTAAATGTTTACTTTTTTTGTCCAAGGCAGCAGCAAACAATTTTGTTGATCATAACAGTTGCAACTTTTTCGTCCTAATTGTGCACCAAACTGCGAATTTACACAGCGAACTTTTACAGCCGTTCGTGCTAATTATGTTCCTTGCTTTAGTCACAAAATATCGCTCACTTCTATATTTCACTGCCTAAGTTTTTAAGTAACTGTAACAAATTCATCCCAACATTCAAGTATGTTTGCTGGACCTCAAAGCCATTGAAAAACTATTGAAGCTTATAGGTCAAAATCTATGTACTAACAATATTTCTTCCACACAAAAAAAAAACGCTGTAGTAATTGTAAGTACAATTTTAAAAGAAGCAATATTTTATTGCTGCATTTTTTCTTTTATTTTGTGATACTATAAATTTCAAATTTAGAGCCATTTTACACGATGGCATTTTGCATGAAACTAGTTTCATGAAATTTTTGTTCGTTGACAAGACGTGTAGAGACACAAGAGGAGTAGACAAAATGGCATATCTTAAATATTGAGGGGATTTTTTACACTTGCTTTGTATACGTCATACTGTTCTTTTTAAGTAGTCGCTATGAAAGGCTTCATTTGTTTTAGATACATCTTTAGCTCGGGTAGTGGGAAGTAGAAATTATGTTTGGGGATTTTTATACAGAAATTTAAAATTCGTCTGGCTTGAATTGGTAAATCTTATTTTTAAACTCTAAGGAAATAAAAAAGTGCAATTGTAAATCGCCCAATTGTATTTTTCTTAATTCTGTTTTTAATTTGTTCAATAAATATATATAAAACTTATTTATTTGACTATCATTAAAACTGTACAATTCTCTTAATGTTGCAATACCAACAATATGTTTTGTTTAAAAAAAAAATAAATTAAAAATTGAAATATTATTATTCTATACTTTTAATAATGACTATAAATGACGTAGGTCGTCACGAAATATTACGATTCCGACTCGTTATCTTTCTTTAATAGTTCCTGTTTTTGTTTTTTGCGCTCATGAATACGCTGGTGACGTCGCAAATCACCAGAAACTCTAAATCTCTTAGAACAAACATCGCATTCATAGGGTTTTTCACCTGTTGAAAATAGAAGTATACAAAACAAATTTACATTTATATTTAAAACTGAGGGTAAATTACGGCATTCGATATCGATAGAAATTTACATTTAAATTCTATTGAAATTTCGATCGATAGCGAGTGCAGTAATTTGTAAATTTTATTAAAACAAATAAGAAAAAATATAAATTTTAATGAACGTTACATTACCCGTGTGAATTTTACGGTGATTTTGCAAATACGTGCTAGCACGAAATGACTTCGTGCAAAATTCACATTTGTAATTGCGTTCACTCGTGTGGATGCGTAAATGCACGACTAAAGAATATTTGCGGGAGAAAGCTTTGCCACAGAATTCGCACTGATGATTTTTTTCGGTGCTGTGTATGGAAATTGTATGGTATTTCAAATCGCCCCATTGTCTAAACTTTCGATCACAGTGTTCACATTCGAAGGGCTTGTCCCCTGTGTGAGTGCGTGTATGGGCTTTTAAGGCACCAATGGCAAAGAAAGATTTGTCACAAATTTCACATTGATGTGGCCTTAAACCGGAATGTGTGCGATTATGATATTTGAGTGCATTGCATGAATTGAAAATACGTTGACATTTGTTGCAGACATAGCGTTTACGTTTGCCATTTTCATGATTATGATCGTTTTCTGAACAGAACTCTTCGCCATTGTCTTCAAAGACACTTTCGTCGCAATCTTCTCTTTTAACTCGACTGAAGGGTTTAATATCTGTCTCCTGTTCTTCTTGGTATAAATGTGAGTTATGCTCATCATCTGTGTCTTCATTTTCTTGATGAAAATCTTCTTCCGGTTCAAATTCATTGCCACTTAAAGTGTCTTCGGGATTCTCATAAGAAATGTCGTTTATGTGTGGAGAAGTTTCTTCAATTTTAATATGTTGTGCTTGTAAGATTTGAGGTTCAGTAAGGTGGTGTGTTGCTATATCTGTTGGATGCTGCTCTTGAGCAAAACATTGTTCGTTATTAGGTAGAGAGGGTTGTGCATGTGGAAATTGTAAACGTAAGTCTTCATCACTTTGTACTGGTTGCGTATGTATTGGCGGTGGTTGAGCTGGTGCAGATGTTTCTAATTCAGATTGGTTTTGGGATAATTCTCGATGCATTAATTTACCCGTTGTTAAATGAGGTTCTGGTTGCATAAGAGGCACTGTGGCATCGTTACTTAAAATAGGTGCAAATTGTCCCGAAAATAGAACATCACAAAATGGTTTCGTCTTTAAGTCAATATTATTAAAACAATTGTTTGTAAACCTTATAAAGTAAGAAGCAAATTTAAAATTATTTTTTTGAAATATGTATATTGAAGGTTACATACCAGTGTGGTCTTGCACCGTTTGAGGTTGGTGTCATTAGATCCATGGCATCACAGGTGTCTTCTATTAGTACTTTATCTCTTATCCCTTCCAACATATCCTCAGTGTCACTAAATTCTTCGGGTACTAGATTTGGTGTTGTTTGCTGCTGTTGTTGCGCTTGCTGTTGTTGAGGTTGATTGTGTTGTTGTAGGGAAGAGTTTGCTAAGGCATCTGTTTCATGTTGATGATGCTGGGATTCCATTACCACGCGCACCGAAACAACATCGCCAGCTTGATTAAAATTTTCAAATGGAAAATGAACGTCTTGGAAAACTTGATCAAGTCCGTCAGTCTGCAAAAAAAGCAAAAACTCACTATTGAACCAATAATTTTTAAAAACGAAATCGATAGAATTAAAAATGATATTGTTACGTAAAATAAAAATTAAGATTTAATTCAAATAATATATTTCCATTTTTACCAAACTATTAACTATTATTCTTAAATAACTTTTGTTATATATATGTATATATTATTTTAATTATTTAATTTGTAGTATCCAGTATTGGACATCATTCAAGGTTACAATTTCTATTTTCTCTATATAATATTATAATATTTTGTTAGTGATACTCATCAAGGGAATAGTGGTATAAAAAATATAAAAGTTTTGGGAAAATTATTAAAACATATTTTTAAAAAAGTATAGTATAATACCTTTTTAATTGTACATAAATCTTCTTCCGTTTTTTCTGGGCCTAAAACATCCAGGGAAGTCTTCATTGCAGCCAATATTGTGTCAGGAGTTGAAGGTTCGTAATGTTGTTTAAGATGAGTAAAAAATTCCAACTGAGAACAGGTGGCATGACCACAAATTTCACAACGAAATTGCTGCATGCTAGTGGCTCCCACCACTAACTGATCCACGTGCGGCAATTTATGATCATTCAGTGGTACATTAATTTGAAGATCTGAGTCACAGTGGTTAATTTTTAGCTTGCGAGAAATACGTTTTTTATGGGGCAAAACTTTGCGGGAATTAAAACGTGTGATATCACAGTCGTCATCAATGGAAGCATCCTTAAAAAAATAATACTATTGTATATGCGTCACTGAATTTGAAGAAATAACTTACATCCAAAGTGACATTCGAATCAGTTAGTAACAATTGCTGAACTACTTTTACATTATTATCATCATCAGCTGCAACTGATGGTACAGCTGGACTGTAAGACTTCTGTACCGGCAAAAGAAAATCATTATTTAATGGGATAAACACCGTATTTTGAGATGTCTTGCGTGTTTCATTCGTATGTTGGTGATCATCAGTGCCAACATTAAATAAACTATTGTGAAAGTGTAAGTCTGTCGTAAGATTGTCTCCATTATTATGAGTACCATTTTCTGTCTTAGGAAAACTCATTAAATCCATAATGAAGTGATTGGGATCCCTCATATACTCCGGTGCCAGAAGAGTCTGCAAAAATAAAAATTGAAAAAACACTTTTGCACCATGATGTTTTAACTGAATTTTACATGATCTATAAATTCTTGCTCCTTTCGTTGCATTATGTGCTCCATAGTGTCAACGGTATTAGATTCCTTTTGTGTAAATTTTCCTTTCAGGTCCTTCAAGACGAAATAAGAATTGAAACATTTGTTAGCACTTATGATAACCCCATCCTTATCTTTCATTAGTTTTTTTAATGTCTGTTTAGTAAAACTTACGATTGCATTATTTTTACAGTGGTCTTCGAAATCATTGTAATCATTTAGTTCCATAATATTGGTGTGTTTGCTTTAAAAAAACTTTGTTTATTTCTAATTAATCTTGCACTTATTTTAATCAAATAAACAAATAAAAATCAAGATAAATAGTAAAGAAACAAATTGTCAAACGTATTAACACAGAGTTGGTATACGTTAGATGCTAATAAATAACAGCTGTTAGAAAGTAATGACAAGTTTTTTAATGAATGAAAAAGTATACAAAATCTGTAGCATACTTATCTGGCAGGGAAAAAGTATGTTATATTGCTTACTTTGTTTCATCACCAAAATGAATTGATAACTAGTGCATAAAAATCGGTTTCAACCTTGAATTAATGATTAATTATGTTAACTGCAGGGAATATCAACAAAATCAAACAAAAACAGTTTTTCAAAAATTGATTAGTCTGACCGTCCCACTGTTGCCAGAAGTGCAGATTTATAAACATTTTGCAAATTGGAACTTCTTCAATCGCCAAAAACCAGAAGTTAAATATTTTTGGCGTAAAAACATGGATTTTCGCAGGAGATTACATGAAAATTTATGCAGCTAAAATAAGTCTGAAGAAAAAAACATAGTTATTTATTTTATTTATTTAATTCATAATAATATAAAAACCCTAGTAAGCCAAGCAACTTATATTACATCGGTAAAACACCTGAATATTTTATAATTTATGTAACTACATATATCGCTCATTTACTAATTCATCGTCATAACTAAAAAATTTGAGTTTAATCATACAGAATTGCTCGCCATCTTATGCTTTACATTGTGTATACGTTTCATCTTTCTTACTACGTTGTTTAAAAATAATTTTTTTTTTTGATTCATTTTTGAATATTAAAAGTTGAGCGAAAATTATTTTGGCGGGTCAATTTATAAGATGCTCAAATGTTTTCTGTCAAAATTTTACCAGTTAAATATTAAATTTCAGTCCGGCACCACTAAAATGTCGAAAATATTCTTGCTGTATAAACAGTGACTTAAATAATTAGAAATAAATTTTATTTGCAAATAGGGTACTTATACTTTTCACGTTTTAAGAGAATAACCCGTTATTTCATTTCAATTATGGAAACTTTATCAATAAAAACGATACATTTGAGTTGTGGAGTAAATATTGTTACGTTTTTCCCTTTTAGAAACAAACGTACGGATTCTTTAGATTACAAATATTTTAACTTTATGACTTTATCTGGCTGTACTCCTTGATCCTACCGGTCTTGTGAATCCCATGGTCCCGTATTTACTTAACATAGGTTTTTATTACAAACGCAGCCATCCACGCCTTGTTTAGTAATCTTAACCATCCACAGACTACGTACTGCGATCTTTTAACCAAACCAGTCATCTCCTTTATCTAATAGCCACAACACACGTCTGCAGTTGTTATGCTGTTACACTATCCTGCGCTACCCGCTACCATTCTTACTTTTTATTATAAAGCACGTCTTGACAATTATCTGTTATTCTTATATTAAGTTAGACGTCTCCAGTAAATAATCTGCCATGGCTTCACACAATAATTGTCTTCTACCTCTCGGGAGGTTTGTACTGCTGCTTCTTAATTTTTAATTCCATTATAATAATTGTTACTTTCCTTTGTACGCATCTTTTTAAAATGTATCGACTTTTTGCATATAAAGCATTTTTTTTATTTTATAGCTATGTTTATGAAATTTTTTTCTTAAGTAAAACTCCGTTCTTCTTTTCATAAATAACGACCTATTTTAATTTATGACACAGTCGCGGATATATTTTTACAGCAATAACATCATAATGCTAATATTCCAGATTATTTATCCAAGGCCTCCCCTTTAATACATATATATATATTTGGTGAAAGTTTTCTTAAATGGATTTTTTTTTATAAATAATTTGTACTACTTGTAGTGGGAACTTTAGCAGTCTGATAATGGGATGAACGAGTCAAATACTTAAACTGCGATTTTAACAAAATGATTTTTTTTTATGAACAAAACTGAAAAATGTTTTAATTATTTTTAAGACTATTTTATTCAATTTCATTGATTTTTTTAGTTAATAAATTAAAAAAAAATGTCGCGCTATTTATTATGCCGATTAAATTATTAAATCTCCGATAATTATTATTGAGGGTGAAATTAAATAAAACAAAGATTTTTTTTCAAACAATAATAATCCCTCAATTGGCATAATAAATTTAATTAATTTAATATTCCCGTGGTTTATTTTAATTTATTAATTATATAAAAATATGTTTTTTTCATGATGATGCTATACAAAGTAGTAGCGAAATATTGAAAATATAAATTAAAAAATAAAAACTTATTGCTTAAAAAATTAAATAATTATTATCGGGGATTTCTAATTTAAATCGGGATAATATAAAAAATAGTACAATAATTTTTTTTTTTTTTTTTTTGAAAATTAGTTAATTTAATAAATGTTTTTTTTTGTGTTTTTCATTTAATCAAATAAAATATAATTTATTAAAAGAACAAATAAAAACTGCATTCATTTATTACTATAATAATATTTTTAATTATAAAGTTTGTAATATCTAATAGAATTTTTACATATGGAAGTTTAACATAATTTATAAGCAATTATTTTTTAAATGGAATTGTTTTGTAATTGTTTTTCTTTTTTCATTATTTTTATTAAAATTTAGACATATTGCATAGAAATAACTTGAAAAATAAAAAAGGAAAAACTCTTTGTAGATTAATTGAAGATTTTTAAAGTAAGGTCCAGATTTTGCAGTTTTTTCGAATAAATATTGTTGGATTTTGCTGATTTTACGCGAAAAGTTGTGGCAACACTGGTCTGAACTCAAATTTACAATATCATAATATAATATAAATTTGTACTGTCCAATTCGTAAGCGATTAAACAAATACTTTCCAGTATGTTGTACATACTCGTACAGTGGACTCCCAATAATTCCTAATCGCAAGGGACCATTTCTTACGAATTATAGGAGTTCTCGATTTAGCGGGGTTTCGACTTCAAATAAAATAAATACGAATGGACGAGGTTTTTCACTTTATTTACCTTAAGCAAAAAAAAAAAACATAAAAAACAATTGTTAAAAATAAATAAAATAAATGCATACATAAAATAAATTAGCAATTTAATTTACTTAGCGTAAAATAAGTGAAAATTTAATAGCAAAAAAAAAACTATCAAATAATAATGAAACTGACAAATTCATTTTCTTCACTTAAAATATATACCTGTTTACACTATCTAAAATTTATTTAGAAAAAAATCGGTGATTTGCATTTGTTTCCGACTTCTCTCACGGAAGTTGTCCTAGTTATTTTCTATTTTTATGCCTAAATTAAAAATTTCTTCGTCCAGAATATGTTTGGTGACATAAAATTTTAGTTTACTAATTTCCAAATTTGCCTCTTTATTCGTCATTAAGGAACTTCGTGTTTGCTATCATAGTCGTCGTCATCACTTTCCATTTTCCATATTGTTAGCTATAACTTCTTTTAGGATTTCATCATCTTCCAACGTCCCGGCAACAGCTAAATCCTTATCTTTCTTGAATTCATATGTGTGATAATTGTGTGAAAAATCACAGTCTAAGTCCTTGTTAAAACCACAAGCATGAAAGCAGTTTTGAAAGCAAGATTTGCTGATATTTTCCAATGCTTTATGAGCAGATGCATTGAATTCTATTTTATCGTCTATGCAATTTAACATGTTTACAACAATTTCTTTGCAGTAAAATGTTTTAAAATTTCGTATTATTGAAAAATAAAATACGAATTAGCGAGGGGACCAAAATATATGGAAATCTTACAAATTAACGAGATTTTTCAAGGGACCGACGAATTATCGGAAATGACCATTTATCGGGATACGAGTTATCGGAACTTGACTGTATTTGACGACCTTCAAAGTTTCCGAAAGATGTTCGGTTTTAGACTAAATTACGACTATTTGATGACTTGTATTTTTTTTATTATTTTTTTTATCTCTTGTTGTTCTGTTAGCAATGATTTTTATTTAAAAATTTAATATTTTGCGAATAACATTTTATTCTAAATGGAATTAAAATAGTTCAAATATGATTATTTTCAAGCTAAAATTTTTTATTTTCGCTTTACGGAATCGTGTTGCAATACCATTGAATTATAAATAATACTGCTTGGGAGAGTAAGCTGGACCTAGCGGGTTTTTTGTATTGCTTACTATTCTAAGCTCCCTTGAGCATGTTTTCTATAAAAAGGCTGTGCCACCTTAATCCTACTTAACATCAGAGACGCTGTAACACTGTTTAATAATTAAACACATCATGCCAAGGAAGGTGCCAATATTATTTAGTGGGCGTTGTTGCCTTAATGTAACTTCTCTTTAAAAATAAGTTCACTTTGCTTCAAAAGAGTCGAATTTGGTATATAACAGTTTTTAAGAAGGCTTAGTTTTGTTAAAGATCAAACATTTAAGAATTACATGTCCTTTTCTAAATGACCTACATTTTATTAAAACGCCATTCCTGCCATAAAATCTATTAACTGTTTCCCAGAGATCAATAACAATAAAAAGCGTAATAAATTGCACCACAAGTTCATTAATTGTGTTCGAAAAAAAAGAAACACTAAATTTTCAAAAGAGGCAGTTAAAGTTAAGCCACTCCATATGGACACAAACATCGAGGTTCTCAAATTTTTCTCTTCCGCACACTGTTTTATTTAACATTCATCGCGTATTGATGATAATCCTGAAATTATAAAAATAATTTAAAATATTTAAGGTCATTATGGATCAGCCACTAAAGCCGCAACCAAAATGTTTATGAGTTTTAACACTTAATGATGCAACTGATAGACTGCGTGAGTGAGTGTATGTGTGTGTGTGTGTGTGTGTGTGTGTGTGCGTAAAGGGAGTGAATGTTGGAAAGAGCATTTACAACATTATCACTTGAATTTTATAGTTACAAATGTGTTACAAATAAATAAATAAAAAAAATATTTTAAAGGCAATTGCAGCCTGCTTGTAAATAATTTGTATTTTTCCCTGTTTTAAGAGGGGGAATATTTTAAATATTTATTTTTATGATCGTTTTGAAGTGTTAATAAGGCACTTCAAAGTATATTAACTAAAATATACAAGATATTGTGGTGTGGTAACGATTTTTAAAAGATTTAAACGAAATTTATGTTATTTTTACTTGTATTTGTGTTTTGTATTTCTCGCTTTGAAAATCATTCTAAATATTTTTATGAAAAACGTATGGGAGTTGTAATGTATGCAAAAGGATACGTTAAAATTAACGATATGCTTGGAGACAATTTGTCAATTTCCCTTGTACTAAACTAAACAACTAATGCTGTTTAAACTATAAAAGTTAACTTAACCTTTAATTAAATTTAAATTGAAGGGCATTGCAACGTACGACTCGATTAACTGCTTTTTAATGACAATAGTTTTTTAAGTATTATTTTTATTCCAAATTATTTTAATAATAATAAAAATTTAAAAGCTCCTGCTATGAGTCTCTGCGCAATTGGTAACAAAAGGAAAATGAGTGCACGCAGAAAAAAACATGGTCATGATATGGTCATTGTAACCATATAATAACCATATTATGTTCTTTGTAACAATCTATAGTTACGGAGAACCAATTATAGTGTTGTTTTTACCAAAACTTTAGTCACGATAAACATTTTTTATTAACTTTTAACGATTATATGGTTACTGTGCACTAAAAATGCAACATGGTTTGTTTTAACTTAAAAAAATTTCAACCACAACCAAAGTTTTATAACTTATTAAAAATAATATAAAATATTCAACCATAATATATTATTATTAATCAAAGTATGATTAAAAGCAACAGAATAATGTTTGCGCTAAAAAGTATTTTGTTCTAGTTCTTGGCAGTTTAGTAATTTTTCTGGTAGCTAAAATTTGAAATTGTTTTTTATTGTTGGAGAAAGTGAAAAAAAAAAAATAACAATTTATATACAAAATAAATAATTCAAAATAATAAGCAAAATATGAAAACAAAAAGGGAACCAAAAAAGTTAAAAAAGTTGAAGTAAATATGTATGAATTGTAAGCATATAAATCTTTATTTTTGTGTTTGAAGCACAATTGTAAAATAATTTGTTTGGGCTTATTAATTATATTTTTATATAATTGATTCTTGTAGCCTATGAGCTAAGCGTTATTATAAGCAAATCGTCAATGAATAAAACATAATAAGTCTTTTATATCAGGAAAATTTTGCACTTACGAGACTATATTAATTCAATTATATAACATGACATTTTCAGCCATATTTTAATTTAACAATTTAATGTTTATATGTGAAAATAATTATGTTTATTCTTTATACAATAATATGGTTGCAAATGTAACAAAGCTATGTTTTGTTAGCAACCATATAATGCAACCATAATATGTTGCTCTTAGTTTATGGAAGCCTCAACCATGTTTTTTCTTTGCTTGTATAATACCTTTGTACTTTTTTTTCGGAAAATATTTTTAATTAATTAATCGGTTTTATTTAATTCGACTGCGTTTCTTTGGCAGCTTCTAAATGAGCTTTTTATATCTAAACAAATTTGTAATCTTTGGTGAGGGTTTCATTTTGTGACATGGACATAATAAAGGAGTAAACATTTAGACAGAAGAGCTATTAAACCGTAATTATTAGTCTCTTTAAGATAGTGGTTATTGCATTATACTGAATGGCGTGTTTAAAAAAAAAAAATAAATTTATTTATTTATTTATACGGCATTTACATTATGCAATTTTTCATGAAACTAGCATAAAATTTTAGTTTGTTTGTAAAACAGAAAGAGTAAGCAATATGATATTGCTTGAGTTTTTAGAAGATTTTACTGTTATAAATATTTACTTTTAAATAACGCATAACGCTGTAACAAAAATAGAAAATGCCTCTAAAAATTGCATAGTGTAAATCTTGACTTATTTAATGCAATCTAAATTAGCAAACTCATTAGAAAAAAAACTTTCATTGTATGGCATAATTGTACTCGTAGTCCATAATCGGACAACTCTCAAATAAAAAGATATTTTTATAATCAACAAATTAAAAGTAGAAATTCTTAGTGAGCCTCTTCTCATAGAATTAAAGTTAAATCTGGCAGCTAAATATGTAGGAGAGTTATACTTAATCGTTCTTTAGAACATTCACATAATCGTCAAATGTGCAATTTAAAAAAAATCAATAACGTAAGCTGTCATATGGTCATAATAAATCAGATAATAAACATTTTTTATTAAACTGTTGAAACAATTCTTTTATTGTACCCTTTACCACAAAAAGTGAAAAAAAGGGTTTAACTAAGTTTGTCATTCCGTTTGTAATTTCTACGATATCAATTTCCGACCCCATAACGTATATATATTCTGACTTCTTATGCATAGAGAAGTCGATTGAGCAATGTCCATCTGTCACTACGCGTAAGTGTTGAAAACAAGTATGCCGAGGTACTAGATTAGTATTAGATTAGTGCTATTGGAAATCAGTATCGTTAAACGTCCTTCGAGGCAGTGGGCATTACACAACGCCTATCTCTAATTTTTCCATATTATTTGTAACAATGAAGTAACTCCAATCAAAAAAACAAATATGTATATAGGGCGATAAAGAATTAAAAAATAAGAAAAAAATATCAAGTCAACAAATTTGTGCTCGCCCATATTTTTCGAGCTACGGGCATCTAAAATATTTTTATTTTTTTAAATATTAATGGGGGTATCATTTAAAAGCTTTTGATGAGACCTTTAAGGAACTGCTAAAAAATTTTAAAAATGCTTATCTTACTAAAAGCCGCTGACTTTTTTATTTAAAATTCTCTGTCAACTTAATATTAGCTTTTTTGATCGGAGTTACTTCACTAAACTAGATTTACATGAATGGTGAAGGATATATAAGATTCGCCATAGCCGAATAAAGCACTTTTAGAGTTAAAAACATCAAACAATTTTAACAAATGTATGTTTTATGATTATTTTAAAATATTCAAGGGGTATTTAGTTCTTTGAGCATTCAATGCCTTTTTTGTTGAGAGTTTTCTTTTTTCTTTTGTATGGTTTGTATTGTGTAGGGGATACCGCGCAGGTTTGCCTTGCGATCATTGCTAATAACATTTTATAATACGAATACACGTTTTTGATGGTTGTAAACGCTGGTATCTAAACATATTTTACTGCTCCATTAAGCCAGATCAGCAAAAAGAGATTTATATACAGATTATAACTCCATTAAATTTGGTATCTGTGCGAAGATGCAAATTAAAATAATTAAATGTCACTTTATCTCTTAAATTAAAGCTAGTAGAAGATTTGTATTATACATTTTTAAAACATCCAAATAATATTATTTGGAACAAGAAGAGCACAAAAATACTTCAAATTCATAATCCTAATGACTATTGAAAAAAAAAAAAAAAAGAAAAACATAAAATGATCAATGTCTTAATAAAACGAGAAATATTCTTTTGAATTTCAATTGTTTACAATTTAATTTCGATTCCTCTTTTTAAATAAATTTTATATAAGCAAAAAAAAAAAAAAAAACAACAATAACACAGATACAAACTGAATTTTCTTTTTGTTTTGTTTGGAACTTTAAATGTTGTGCCGACTTTTTGTGCGAAATGATTTTTGTTTGACAGATGAATTCCAATTAAATGCATCATTTCTTCTACTTCGTGCTCATAGCCAGCCGTTCGTTCGTCTGCTTAAAAGATGATGAATGCTCTTCAAAATTTTACATTTTTGTTCTTGTTCTTGTTGTTATTGTTATTGTGTGATGATACATAATGATCTACATTCCATTTGCATTGTGTGCATCAATGAACTGATTGAATATGGTGAGAACAGAAACAGAAACATGATCATGTTTATAAATTATAATTGAAAGTTTAAAGCAATTTCACATCAGCGATCAGCGACACTTGTTACCAAATTATTGTTTGATCGGCATTTCAAAGGCACTTTCTCCGAAATTCTTTAATGCTTATTCAAACAGATTTGTTCTTGGGAATTTTGTGTTCTGTTTTCGATTATTGTAAATAAAAATTGAATCTTTGAAATTTGGTTTTTTAACAGGTCTTTAAGAAGTTGTGTTATTTAACGTTAAAAAATAGAGAGTAAGTGTTCGAAGAATAGATGGACTTTTCCTAAATGGTGCAACTACAACTTGTGTCAGATAAGTAAAGAGTAGACGGAGTAATAAGGAAGGCTTGCTATTTGATTAAAGAAAAAAGCTCTTAGATCAGCTTAACCAAGAAAGGCAAATAATATGACATAAGCCGCAATAGTTGGTGTTTATAAACATGAATAGGCGGCAGGAATACAAAAATTATGCTTTAGGCTAAATAACTAAGTTGGTTATAGAGCCACTTCTAATGTCCTCTGATAGACAGCAGTCTATGTTTTGTATTATAATACAATACTTACTTGACTGGTGAGAGACCTCAGCCTATAGACGCCTACTCAGGCCTACCATATTTGCCGATTTTTCGCCCCAAATTTACCAAAGTGCCGTTTTGCCGATTTTGGCTCTAAAAATGCCAATTTTTTGATAAGCACTGCAACAAGGTAACTTTGTCTGGTTTAGAATAATTTATTAATTTTGGGCAACACTATAACATTAGAAAGAGACAACTGTTAATAAGTTAGCCTTTTTACTAAGAAGGGAGTTAGGTTTATTTGCTATTATAAAAAACGTCGTTAAAAAAAATAGTTATTAACTGTTTGCGAGCTATTAAAAAAAAGTAAATGAATCAACCGATCAATGCAACACCAAGTCATCGTGGTGTTGGTTGTACGTACGAGTATAAGTATGTGTAAAATTTAAAATCCAAGACTATTTCTTCCGATTGATAAAAGTATTTTAATGCTATGCCAAAGGTTTGCACAAGTTTTACACAAAATCGTGAAAACTAAAAGTCCAATTTGATAGGATTCGGTGCTGCCGTTATTACAGGCTCAAATTATGTAGTTGCAAACTAAAAAAAAAAGATATTCGAGATTTATTTATTAAGAAATGTGTGGCCATCACTTGAATTACGTGCATTATATGCTTCTCTTTTATTACCTACCGAATTTAAAACTCTACTTAGAGATATTTACAATTACGTATCAAATAGTCCAGAAAGTCTTCATCAATTTCAATAATATTCAAAAACTACTAGAAATAAAACCAAAAAATTACTGCACCAAAGTCAAACCAGATATCTGGCATGTGAAGCACTAGTTGTTTGAACACTAGATTTGTATGAAGCGTTGGAAATTTACTTTTTATTTGCTGCTAATGTTGATCAAATCGATACAGCGAAAACAATTATAAAAAATTTAAACCAACCAAACCAAATATATTTATTCCTTTTAAATATATTCTTGAAATTGTTAATAGTATAAACAGAATATTTTAAAGTGAGACAACTGAAACAGCCAAATGGAAAGGCTTCTAAAATCTCTACTAAGTAGCTTTATAAAACGGAATTTCAGAAATTTAATGAGGCGTATTTGGGCTTATTAGCTAAAGAGTTAATATAAGAAGCAGAACTTAACAAAAACGAAATAAACAAAATTGTAAATAAATGTATGAATTTTTATTTAGAACTTACAGTTCGAATATTAAAACATTTTGGTTGGAACATAAATTTTTAAATCTTCAAAAATGATAAATTATTTGATACATTTTTTGAATAAATTATATTTTATTGTATCTAAAATGTTTTTTTATCTTGTCGATTATTTAAACTTTTTAATATTAAAGTGTCGCTAAAGCCGATTTTTTGTGCAAAAGTGCCGATTTCTTATCAGCATTTTCTGGCAACGCTGCGCTTACTCCATAAATAGAGAGAAAGATAACCGATAGTAAATGGCCGACGGGTTTCAACAATGGAAACTACCAATCGAAAACCGGAAAACAATGATTATAAGTCCTGTGCTTTTTCAGATAGGAAATACCATTGACTATTCGACAACAATAGACTTTTGAGAAAAGCAAATCTTACGGTTGGTAATAAATTTGTGCCGTAGGACGAAACAGTTCGTAATATGAACGAAAGTGCCCATCAGATGGACTTTTAATCATTTGTTTTTAAACACAAGCAACCCACGACATATTTATTTTAGTTTCCTGACCACCACACTTTTTAATTCTAATCGTTAAAACAAACACAAGCCAAACAAATGAGATCCTTCTCAATCCTACCTAAACATTCAGTTGTGTACTAATAAGCATTCTTCAGATTAATTGTTTGCGCAAAATAAATATTCAAAATAAACCAAAATATTTATTTTTAATTTTAAAACTATTATTTTTAATCCAAAATAAACAAACCACTATAAGCCCCTTTTCAGACAACTAAAAAAGAAATCAAGGAAGAAAAATAAATCAATTTCTTTTTATTTATTTTAACTGGATTTTAAAATGCGGCAGCAAAAACATAAAAAACTACCTGCCAAACAAATATTTATCAAATTTAAATATTCAAAAGCAATTGGTTAAAATAAATATTCGCTTTGAGAAAAATATTTATGCAAACAAAGAAAAAAATAAAATGAATCACATTAATATTCAAACGAAAATAAACTAAGAAAATTTCGTTTAAAAGCCGGTTTCAATTATTGCACACAAATCTTTGCAATTTTATTAACAATCTTCTCGTTAATCGCATTTAAAGGAAATTGGTTTTATTCAAATCGATTTAATTTTAAATTTGTTGTAGTGTTTTTATTTAAAAGATTAAAAATATTTACACAATTTTCAAAGGAATGCAAAACGAGCACTTGAGATAATTTTACGAGTAGGAATTTTTCCAACCGCAGAATTCAACAAAAAGACACAGAAACGTTTAGAAAAGTCTCAAATCTCATTGTGTCTGCCTATAGAAAGTGCACAAGGACTTTAAGATATTATTATTATTATTTTATTATTGATAAATAAGTGCACGTGTACATTTATGTTGTAAATGTGTTTGTGCTTTTATATACACACATACAAATAATATACTTCCTCCTTCTCATTAGTAAAGTTGTCGAACAAAAGACTTCAACAACCTAAATTTATTTGTCCGCAGTCAAACAACACTCAGCGGTATTTCTATAAGGAAGAGAAAAGTAATAAAATGAAGGATTCATCTAAGATTAAGTATAGAAATTTTTTCAGAAAGTCAGACGATTTTTGTCAGAAATGATAGAGAAAAATTATTGTTTCTGATTTGCTCAAGTTTTCGAATTTTTGTAGATTTAACTAAATTTTGTTGTAATTTTGTTTTGCTATTAAAAGCTATAAAAAATTCTTTTGATTGCAAATACCAGCACGTAAATTCTTATTGTTTTATCGTTGGGTAGCACGCATTTTACTCTGTAGTACTCTTCTTTACTTAACATCTACCAAACATGCGCTACAGTGCCATGTTACTTAGGCGAGACCCGAACAACTCAATGTCTTGTTTAGCAAGGGGGCGCCCTTACCCTTGGAGCCTAATTTTTTGTTTTTCTATACAGGCGACCAAGTCATCTCAGCTGCTTTTGTAAAATACAGGTTGCTTCGCTACTTCGCTTTTGCTGCTGTTATTCTTGTTTTTCTTTTAATAATAAGAGACTCCGGGAAGTTTAAACTGCAGTCTTCCATCTATTTGCCTGTAAAACAAGTTATCCATCAAACCAATTCAACAGCAAATTTGTTCCCTACATTTATGTCGCGGAAGGAAATTGAACTTATGACTTCATGATCTTTTGGTTTCCAACAAGCAGACGCCTCTACCAATGCAACTATCGTGGTTGCTCACACCATCTATATTTTGTTACTGGTGAAAGGAAGTAACTTATTCAATTCTGTTTATCAAACACATTGATAACTACAATATTAGCTTTTTTGTTGTAACATACATTTAAAGCGTTGCCAGATCTAATACTGATGACACTCAATTAGTGTAAATTTTGTAAACAGCAAGGAGAATTAAATAATAGGTGGTCGCACGGCTAAAGAATCAAAAACCTAATGCCATTTTGTTGTTGCAGAGCACCACGTTGATGTCAAAAATATCTGACTAATTTATCCTTTGAAGTTGTAGCAGTTGGTTTTTTCTCCTACATGTGCTGCAATACCTTATATTTCATTTTTTGGTTTTGAAATTAAATTTTATAAAATTTAAAATTTTTTCCTTTTACAAATTATTTGAAAATTTTTATTTTTAAAATTAGTTTACAATTTCGACAACAACGTCGAACAAAAACAAAAATCAGCTGGGCTTTTAAAATCACCTTAAATTAATGCGCTTTGTTAAAAAGTCATTAAAACAACAGTTCATGATTATTAATTAACCCACTTTAAGCTTACAAGTGTCTAGAAATTACATTTACATATGATCTGGCATTAGTTGTAAGTTTTTACAACACAAATATCGAATGCTTTGTTGAAATTGCGATTTAAAATTTTTTCATCTATTATTTTTGACTATTAAATCAAAAAAGATAATAAGAGCCTTTTATTTTAGAGTATACTTTAGCAAGAGTCGACTTTAGTCTATAACTATGATTTTATTCTTACGCGCAGTAAGAGATTAGCAGTTGGGCCAGCGCAGACTTCTAATCGAATGCAGGTTTAAAGATAATGCCCACATAAATATAATCACAACTACTGTATATTTTTAAAGGAAGGTATTGTCTGGAAAAACGGGCATCCACACTGGCCAAAAGAAAAACATTTGGAATATATGTTGCCCATGTTTTTAATTTAGTTTTTTACTATTAAAAGTGGGAGCCCAAGCTTAAAAAAATTACTCTAATTTACATCAAAGAAGGAAAAGTGGGTTCCGTGGCTGCTTTTGTTCTTGCATGCTGTCACTACAATAAAGAAAACTTAAATTATCTGCCACATTGTTGCTGGGTCTCTAAAACACTAGAAAATACAAATAAACTGGATGTTTGTTTAATCGAAGATCAATGAAAGTAACCTATTGTGAAGCGATTTTGGGATGAAGGTAGAGGGAAATCGTTTTAACATTCTGTTTATACAACAATTGTTCATAGTTATAGACTAAAGTCGACTCTTGCTAAAGTATACTCTAAAATAAAAGGCTCTTATTATCTTTTTTGATTTAATAGTCAAAAATAAAGTATACTTTAAGTTTAGCCGCCTTCCTTCATACAATACAAACATTTGAAGTAACCTTGTTTTTACTTTGTTCACTTTGGTATTAAAATCAGATGTAGACTATTGTGTTCTTAAACCAAATAAAATAATTATGGAAAAGTGACTTAAAAATAGCTTTAGATAGTTTTAAATTTAGAGTTGACTTTAACACCAAAAGTATATTTTAAATGGCCTATGAATGAGTTACTGCCATCCCTAAATCAGCGCGTAAGACGCAAAGCAATGTAATTAATAGCTTTTGCGCTGGCTTGTCATACCTAAATAAAAGCGTCAACTTTGTGTCTTTAACAGTAATGTTAACTCATTTTATTTTATAAAACCCGCTGTATAAGAATAAAGGAGAGATATAACCGCTAGATTGTCTTGAAAATAACTAAATTATCATTAATTTTCAACCATAACAAAACAAAACAAACCAACAAGCAGCCAACTTCACTTCCTAACGCACTGTCAAACGTTGACGTTGTGCTATTTAGGAATGCTTCATACATTTTGTATGTACATGAGAAATTTTAAGAGATATCTTGCGCTTTACGCGCTAATTTAGGGATGGCAGTTAGAGTCGACTCTAAAGTAAAACCAACTTTAGTTCCTTTAAAGTATACTTTATTTTAACTAACTTACATCGTATATATTTTAGGAACTCACAGTGTGCTCTGTGCTGAAGGATACGCTTATGCAAAAGTTGCAATTTATGTTATTTTTTATTATTATAAAATATTTTTTTTTAGTTTAACTTTTCTTTAGTATTCGATATTATTTACAAACAAACAAAAAGAAAAAATACAAAAAAGTATATGAGGATATAGTGAGTTTCGAGTATCTGTAGAGTAAAGTGTGCTGTAGGAACATGAAAAATGCCTTCTTTTGTTATTTGTCACGTTCTGCGGTACCATTCGTTGTTGTACTTTTACAACAAAATGTCCAAAAGCTGTTCGATGTCAAACCAAAGAATACGTGTTTTCACCAACATTTTGCACAAACACTACCATTCTGATTTGAAACAACACAAAACAGACAGAAATAAAAAAAAGAAATGAATTTGAAACTGAAAACTGTAACGAAACACTCAAATCAAGTGGATTTTTCCCTTTCTTTATTTATTGAACTGTAACGAGGGTTGGCAATTTTAAATTTAATTGCTTAGAATTCATCTATAAAATAATTAATATTTTCAATTACAACAATTACTTGAACTGAAATTTTATAATTGATAGTTTCTTTGTTGGAAAAGTTCTGTTTCGATTGGCAACCACAGGCAATAAAAAGCTTAGAATGTAACAATTGTCACAATTAATATGAATCTAATTTTAAAATAAGTAAAAACAAGCGTTTATATTCGACTTTCTATTTTTACTTCGTTGATGTATAACCAAAGAACTGATTCATTTTTAAAATGCATCTATTTCGACATGTAAGGAAAATTGGAAAATAAATGAATTCGCCATTACTAACGCCTTAAAATTGGATATAAAAAACTTCTTGAGTTTGGTGTTGCTCTGAATGTCAAACTCTGTTGAAATATGAAAATATTTTTTTATAAAATTCGAGCTTCTTTGCAATTGAGAAAATTAATTATTTCGCCATTGCCACTATCGGATAAATTGATAAGCCATGCCTCGTTCATTCTCCCCATAGAATTTAAAAACAAATTGAGATGTTTTGTTTTCTTTGTTTTCTTTATACCATCAAGTGTATTTATTGCTTGTTAAGGACTTTAAGATACAAAAATACAATATGCTAAAGTTACGACAACAGCACAACAATTTTCCATCTGAACTAACTGATGATGATGATGAGGCTGAAAAGCTTAACAAAAAGCAACAACAAAATATGTATAAAAAGTAGGTACTTCAAGTGTATTGAGTAAAAACAGTAACAAGGCAAATTCTAAAGAAGGCAGCTTTTGTTAAACTCAATACACAATACACAATAACAATAACAAATACAAATACATTTTCAAACATTTCCCCGTATAAAGAAAAACGGACCAACTTGTTTACATACTTGTAGTTAAAGAAGGAAACGGCACTAAGCAATAACAACACCAACAACAACAATATGTTGATTGAATACTAGTGTAACAAACTTTTGCCAAAGCAGCCAAAATGCCAAATCTTTTTCTTTTTTTTTTAAATTTGGGATGAGTATTGTATTTATTTTCCACCCCTTCTTTTTTGTGTATTTGTTTCACCACTGGCTTTTATCCTGGTTAGAGGAAGGAAGAATCGTTAACAACCATAAATACATATTGATTTAAGCTGTGATGCGAAGCGATGAGCCTGATGATTATGACGTTTAACAAATAAACACGTATTTATTTACGGATAATTACGTGTTTTTTGTAACTGTTTCGTGTTTTATTTTATTATTTATATTTTGTTTTGTTGTTGTTGTTGTTAAACGGTGACAAAAATTTCAGTTGTTTACTTGATGGTCACGTGTCAGTCTTCGATATCGCAAAACATTAATAACAACACGACGACAACAACAACAGAAAAACAAGATCTATTAAGTGATAAATTATTCAAAGCTTTTGATTTAATTACTCGTAATATGTGCTTGTCCTCGTGTTGGTACTTATGGTTTTTACTCGAAGTCTTATCGCTTGAACGCGCAAGATGAAGATTATGATGATAAGGGCCGTCACATGTGTTGCGTGGTAATGTTACATTGTACAAAAATGCCGAAAGTGACAAAATATTTTATTTTTTTAATACGCACTATTACAAATGGAACTTAAAGTGTGTTTAGACTAGAAAACATTTGATTTAATATCGCAGAAGCAAAAGTAAAAGTAGAATAAAGTAGGAAGCAATAAAATCTCACATTTGGTTGTATTTTTTATTTCTATAAATGAGAACATAAGTAACGTTTTGATATTAAAATACATATTTCTTTCAAGAAAGTTTAAAAAAAAATAAGGAAAAAAACACGGAAGAGAAGATCGTGAAGTAAATTTCTAACCCAAGGAGCCACGAGTATAATAGTTAGAATGATTGAAATTTGAATTACTTTATGTCACTTTTCTCTACTTTAAACTTATACAGCTACCGTTTTTCCGATGCCCGGGGCTCTCCTTTTCTTATCTTTTTCAACTTGTCAGGGGTTCGTAACTGTTATATGTCGTAAATTAAATCGATAATATTCGAAGTAACTGTCCTAAACTACGTTTATCGTTTTTAAATATAAATGCAGGCTTAAGTTAATTTACCCAATCAAAGAGTCCTAACAGGTTGTTCAGATTTATCAAATGCTAATAAAAGCATCCTCAGAGAAAATCAAAAAATTTACGAAATTGAATTAAACTTTTTTGCAATAAAATGTTTATAATTGGTTTAGTACTTAACGAGGTTTTTTTTATCAAAGAAAATTTTTATTTAAACTAAATCAGTTTTTTTTAATTAGACCAGAGCTGAGGACAAAGCGCAGAGAAAATTAGGATATGGGAAGGATTTGAATAATATTCTTTAAAATCTTCTAAAAGCTTAAAATTATCTCACAAATATAAAAAAGGTGACCTATCTATCTGACTTATCAAACCATAATTGCATAATAATTTTAATGAAAATTATTCCATACAATGTTGAAAACAATAAAAAAAATGGCTTGATAAACCGTCGAAAACCGATAAACACCTTTATTCTATCATCGATTTAATAGAATTGTTTTCCTTTCATTTCGACAGGATTTCTTGTCAACAAATAAGAAATTTGAAATGAAGTCTTACGCCAGCTGCATTTTGCTCAACCTGCCATTTATTATAAATATATTTAAGAAATTTTTAAAACCACATAAATATTGTCATTTGATTGTTAAAAATTGATGTCTTAATAAACACAGTTTAGGTTTTTTTATGTGATATTTCGTACCAAATTGAGTTGCTTAACAGAAATTCTTTTCAGCTTCTTATTCAACGTTGACTTTTTGATTGTGGCCGCACCTTGTTGGTTAACACCTTTTTAAATTCTTGCTCTGATGTTGTTGTTGTTTTTTTATGTGTGGACGACTTGATTACGAGTCCATTATGTAGATCAAAGCATTATAAATCAATAAATACACATTGTGCAACACACATATGTGTGTGTGTGTGTGTGTGTGTGGATGAAGAAATAAAGAAGAGAATAATGTAAACATATGAAAAGCTGTATTAATAATATTTTGCACGTGCGTTTGTTAAAAAAATAATTTAAGAAATTGTTTTTAACCAAAGACACTAAAAGAAAAGAAAAACTATTGTGGTATTAAATGTGTTTGATGATTTTATTATTTTATTTTTTGTTTTGTATTATTTTCACATCTATTGTTTTTAAGTTGTTACAAAAATATTGCGTTATGTTTGATGTTTTTATTTCACTCACTAACTCTCACAGAGAGTAAAAAACAAACAGGACATTTGATATGAAACGATATAAACTCCCAAAAGGACAACAATGCAGAAACCCAAAATGTTGTGTTACACTAAAGCGGCAAAATTAAAACAAGAAACGTTTTGTTTTATTCCTCACGATGACAAGCGACATTTAAAGAAATCGGTTTAAAATAAAACAACAAGCAGCTACAAAAAATAACATTGAATCGTGCGTACGTAGAATATTGTTTGTATAAAATGTCCTGCTGAGACGTATAAATTTCACCTTTTCTGGTCGTTTATTGTACTTTCATCTCGTTAAGGCCGAGAACGGTAAAAGAAATGAAAAACAATGATTACAAAACAAAAACACACAAATAATCATAATCATCAACGTCATCATCATCCTTATAATGACACGACTAACGATATCAATGATGATCGTCATCGCTGCCACCACTGACACCACTATCACAATAATACATGATCAGTTTTAAAGGCGATAAAGCATTTTTAGGCATTTTTAATCTTTATTTTTTTCTTCTTTTCTTTACTTAGAGTACACTTGGAGAAAAGTTTAAAATACGAACAATATTTAAGGATCACATACATTCCACACAACTAGGAACGAATTATAAAATATCATTGACAACTTTGTATGTATCGTAACTATTTTGTTTTATTCTGGTTATTTAAGGATTGATTTTTGTTTGATTAATAAACAAAAAAATTTTACAAACAGCAAACAATTTACGCAGAAAGAAAACAAGAATTCTAGAACTAATTAAAAAAAGAAGTTATGAATATTGTTACGGATTTCCCTTTTCAAACTCTCGATATATATTATAAACAAACATTCCTCTTGGAACTGCGTAGCCCTTTAAACCTTACTACGCTGTGACTTGAACTCAATTACTCCTGTTACCAAATTAACAGTTGTTGCGGCTAATCTAGAAGTCGAAAGACTTGTACTGTCTTTTTAACAACCCATCCAGGCACAATTACTTCTTTTCAAAATTAATAGCTCAGATGGGAGTTGAACTTATGACTTCGTGACAGTTGCACTACATGTGTTACATAAGTTTTCATTTTGTTCAAATACACCGCACTTGTTAGTGTGTACAACTTTTTCTGCAATAGACATGATTTAATTATTTAACTTTTTAAAATCAATTTTTAGACATTACAGGAAATAAATTAAGCCATTTATTAACTTTATTTTTTTTAGATCATGTATTACAGAGAGGACCGGAGTGTTACAGTAATAAATTAAAATTAACTTGCAACTTAAGAAATAATTGAGTAATTGACCTACACATAAAAATACTAAAATAAATTAGAAAATTGGAGTACAGTATTGAGTTGGCCAAATTGTTTATAACAGTGGTAATTTATATGATCCTACTAAGAAAGACTTTTGTTACAAACTACTTAAAGATTCTTAGCAGAATTCACTATTTAAATTTTCTGGTTATTAATCAACAAATGTGTGAGACGTTTTTGAATAATAATGCATTTTGAATTTTAAGGATTGACTGCTAGACCATTTGCTGATGCCCAAATACGTATACGTCGAAGCTGTTCGCTCAAAGAAAGCATGAATTAAGTGACCACCTCAGTATTACAACTTGTATAAAGTTTTACATCGTCAGCATACATCCTAAACTTGCAATCAGTTCATATATTGAAGAGATTATTAGAATACATAGAAAATAAGAGGACCGAGAATTGATCCTAATGGAACACTACTCGTAACAGGTAGTGCACTTGACTTATTATTTTGTATTTAAACATAGTGGTATCTCTTGCTAAGGTATGTAAACAATAAGTGAGTTGATGTTAACAGTATTGAAAGCCGGTATTGAAAACCTTGCAGGGATCCAATAATACCAGAAAGTTTATTTTGCCATAATCAAGTTCTTTACGAATTTCCTCATCAACATCAATTAATGCAGTTACCCAGCTTTGTTTCTTTCTAAATACAGACTTTGGAGATGTAAGCATATTACTACTATTAAGAAAGCTAGTGATCTGTCCATGCATAATTCTTTTAAACGATTTAGATATATAAGGAAGTACAGCTTTAGGCCTAAACGCGGTTCCTGTTTTTGGTATCGGTACGATTCTTGCTGTTTTCCAGTTAGAGTAAATTGACTTGAATTTAGTATTCTATTAAAAATAGCCGTAATTAAAGAAAGTTGTTTTGACAACAAACCTTGCGAAAACTTTGGGTTAATACCATCTGTACCTACAAGGTTAGATTTTTTGACCACGGGCACGTTTTTAAATATTATTATGATGTAAATCAATCGTTTTATTTTCAATAATCATTCGACAATGAATTCAGGTCTTAATTCTGAAGCATGGAGAAACCTTTATAATTTTTTTTAAGTTAAAACTACGGTTTCACTTATTTTTAGGTTCCGTAGGAGCTATCGGCACTTATATTTCCTAGACTTAAAGATACTAAAAAACAAGGTTTTAGATTACAAACCGTGTACTTTTTTGTGCTTAATTACTTATTTACTACGTTTTTCTTTAAGTGTTTTTAATTAGGATTTTGTTTTTATGTTTTAATCATTGTTATTCTAACCTTTATTTACATCCACATTTTTAGATGCCTTGTGGTCTGTTTTTTTTTATTTCCTTAAACACGTACTGCTCCTCCAAAAGATGTATGTATGTATGTATTCAATCTATAAATTTATATTTATGTTCATTATGACTGTACGCTCTCGTTCATAAACGTATACATTTTCCATTTGATCAGTTATTGAGATGAGAATATTAATGCTGCCCAAATATGACACTGATATACGTATATTTAGATTTTCATTGCAGTTGTTGTTGTTGTTGTTTGAGTGTATTTGTTATTTATTTTTCTTTTATTTTTTAAGTAAAACAATTGTCTCAAAGATACCGCCACAACATCTTTGGTTCATTGTTTTTTCATTAATTTTTCCATGTGTCGGTAAATTGTGTTTGATGTTCATTTAACTGATTTGAAAATATTTGTAAAATTCTTTATTATTATGAATAAGTGAAAATATTCATGTTTTTTTTTTCTCTCTCTCCTTTAACAATTTAACTTTAACATGTATATACAAGATTTATTGATATTTCCTTGTTGTTGTTATTTTCTCGGTTTAATGGCTTTAAGTGGGTAATATGAGATGGGCTGGCTGGCTAGTTGGCCGGTCATGTTCTTTATTGGACATGATTACTTTTAGATTAAGTGGTTTTTGTGTAAATATCCAAAATAAATATGTTAAATTACAACACTCGACCTTCTTTAATTTTTCTTTAATAAACATGTGTTATTTATGATTTTACAAATTTAATTTAATTTGAATGGTATTTTTATAAGCTGCTGAGCTGAAATGGCGAATATTTAATTTTCTTTTGCTCATGTTACAAAATTTTTTAAGAGTTTTAAGATCATTAAATAACAAATAAATTTTTACATATAAAAATTTTTCAATCTTAAATCACTTTTTCCATACATGTAAAAATAACAATTCACTGTGGCAAGTTTTAGCCTATCAGCCAACACTAGTACTCACAAGATGGACCGAAAACATGGCTGTTGTCAATGAAATCAAATGGGGAACTAGAGGCAATTTCTCGTTGAGCACAAGATCTTCAAACTTAGATGTACCTCAAATGTAAATGGATTATATGGATTGCTTAATGTTTTTGAACCCCTAATTAATATATACAGGCATGGTACACATTTCGTTTAAACCGTTCCGATTGATTTTCTTTTACCTTCACAAATTCTGATTGATTTTATTTATTCCTAAAAAATGTTGAATTTCCAATCTTTAATTTAAATGTGGCAAGATTGTGCACTCCAATACAAACAACAAGGCTAATCTAAATAAGAACACATAAAATCCTTTTATGGTTGATTGGTTAATGAATCGCACTACGCATTACAGAGAAAATTTGTTTTTTAGCCGAACAGTTCGTATGTAGAATAAACTCCCAGCGGAGGTCTTTCCTATCAATTTCAGTGCGCAAAGATTTAAATCAAATGTCCACAAAAACTACTCACTCTATCCCTCTTCCCATAACCTTAATTCCTAGTTATGGCACAATGCATTGCATAAGTAGGGGTCATCTCCTGAGTGCTGGTTGGGTCCTATGGAATGCTTGTAGCTCTTAATTGCATAGAATTAATCAAAAACGTAACAGTTCCAATCGTTGTGTTTAATTTGATTCTTAGCATTTATTATTTTTCCGACCACTTTAAAAATGTCATTATTTGCAATCAAATGTATAACAAAACATATTTGAAAGACTACTTTTTCAGTTTTTTACGAAAGGCAATGCTTATCTATTAATCTTCTACTTGTGGTCTGAACCTTTCAATAGGATTATAAAAGTTTTATTGACAGTTCGAAGAAAAAAGTTCCCAAAAAAATGATGGTGTTAAAGTTAACTCTTTTGTTGTTGTATTTTCATACCTTAAAACGTAAAGTTTAAGATTATTTAATACGTATCCTCATCAATATAGTAAAATCCCCTAAGTGTCATCAGATGCCTAAAAATATTAAAATGCCTAATAACAACTATAAAAATAAGAAAAAAATATTAACACCTTGACATGTTTGAATTGAAATTATTTTAAACAGTGATCGCGACACTCAGTCGTCAGTCATGTGTAAACAGAATTGAATATTTAACGAAATTTGTTGACAAACATGGCCACATAATGCGATTTATATGAATTCGCTGTGAACAAAATACCAACGTACAGCGATGGCAACAAATATTTACAAAATTCCTATTAAATGATCCCTCCCGATAAACAAACAAAAAGTTAAAGTTAAAAAATCAACAGATGTCAATTTTTGTTTCTTCATATATTTTTCATTGTATTTTTGCATTATTGATTTTTAAAAATCGAAACGAATGCAATACTTTCACTGTTTGACGTTTAAAAAAATAAAAACTACTAAATACAACAAATTAACGTCTATTTGATTTGTTTATACCAAATTGTGGTTTATTTTTTTTTTTACGAAAACATTTGAAAACGCACCAATTCAATCGATTTACTATGTTTCTGTTGCTGTTGATACACGTCCATTATTTTATTGTTGTCGAGCAAAACAATGAAAAGCGAAACACACATAAGAGTAATTATTTCCATTTAAGTGAATTCTCTCTCTCTTTTTACTTTTTCCGATTATGACGAGTTTTGTAAAAATGTATTGAATAAAGTTCACTTAAGTAAAAAACTATTCAAGTGGAATTAAAATGTGACCAACAAAAAGTGTTGGATAATAATGAGTTTCGGTTTTGGTTTTAGCTTTCGGTCATGAATGTTTGTTTCTAATCACATGCATACACATGTATGTATGTTTAATATGAAACATGCTCTCATGGCAAAATATTAGTCAAAGCATTTATTCTCGGTTTTCATATACAAAGATCTTTTTTTTAAAGTTACTGTTTAAAAATTTTATAAAATCAAAGACTTTTGCTTGTCATGTTAATCAAGAAGTTAAAATCTGGATGGTTAAATAGTTAAAAAAAAACGACTTAAAAACTGACTGTCTGTCCATAACATTTCAAAAGTTTGGCCATATACATCAAATAACATAAAATTTGGGGACACCATTTAATATCCAAATCCAAATTTTATACTTGCTCTTACATCTTGTGAATTTCAACTGCCTGTCTAAAACTGTTCAACAGTTTGGCATTTTACATTAAATTATATCAACTATTGTAACTCCCTTTAATTTATAATTTTAAATATTTACACTTCTTACCGGACAAAGTATTGGAGATTCCGTATAATTTTCGATTGGTTTAAAAGATTGGTCCATTTACGTTAAATTACATCAATTATGGGAATACCCTTTAATTACTAAATTAAAATTGTAAGTAAGTTTCTTGTAAATTTCGGCAGTCTGTCTATAAATGTTCAAAAGTTTGGTCACATACATCAAATAACATGAACTATTGGGACACCCTTTATTTTTCAATTCCAAATTTTATACTTGTTGTTATAGCCGACTTAGCGACTGTCTTTAACTGTTCAAAAGCATGGTCATATACATTAAAATAATTAAACTGTAGGAGCACCCTTTAATTTATAATTTTAAAAATTTATACTTGTTATTATAACGGTCATAGTAATTGACATTGTGTACAATTTTCAAGCGTTTGTCATTAATGGTTCAAAAGGTCTTCCCATATAGGTCAATTTACGTTCCCTATGGGGACACCATTTAATTTTTAGAGATTTTTAAATTTTAGAGCGTTGCCTTTTACGGCTCATAATTTACGTAAAAAAACGTGTATTATGTATGGGGAAAATCTTTAATTTTTAAAATTATTAACTAATTTTTAAACGATACCAATCTGTGATCAATACTCGTACTTTTAAAAAAAGGGAAAACATTTTTTAAAATTAGTTTAGAAAGGCCTGACTTCTGCGATCATAAACATAAAACATTCAGTTTAATTTACTTTATTCGTGCTTGATTCCTTGAAATATAAATATTTCATGATAATCTCATGAAATATTTATGAATTTAAACTAAACTAAAAATGAAATGTATTACTGCGGGGAAAGCATATCCATATGGCCATTTCACTACTGCTCAAATAGGTCATCAGTGGATTTTACCCAAATTTTGTATAGAAAACTAGAAAGTCTTATATCAAAAGTCAAATTGATTAAATGAGAACTCCATTGAATCAATAAGACAAAAGACAATAAAAACTCAAAAATGTTTTATACAAAAAACACAACAAACATTCAGTAATGAATAAAGTAAATTAAATTTTAAAAGTTTCCGAATAATAAATTTTCATATTGATAAAAAAAATTCTGATGAACTTATATATATTTCTGCAGTTGGTTCGAAGCAACCAGGACATTTAATCAATGGTTTAGCTGTGTAATATTGTTTGGCATTTAATATTTTGAAATTACATTACAATAAGTATTTTTTTATTGATTTAGCGAAAACATAGCTTTTTCTGAACATTTTACAATTTTTTGAGCTTGTATGTTTTCTGTTTTAATTCAAATTAGTATATAAAAAAAAAATTTATTTAAAACAAATAAGAGTGCTATATTCGGCTATGCAGAATCTTATATACCCTTCCCCATCTATGTAAATCTGGTTTAGTGAAGTAGCTCTAGTCAAAAAAGCAAATATTGGGGTGATCGAGATTTAAAAATTAAAAAAAATGGTACTGCATGTACACAATTTTACATAAAAATGTAATCGGCGGCTAATGGGTTAAGCATTTTTGCAAAATTGTAGTTTTTCCTTAAAGATCTCTTCAAAGGCTTTAAAATAATATATTGATTCTTAAAAAAATTGGAAAATTTCAAAGCTCTGTAACTCGGAAAATAAGAGCGAGTGCCAATTTTTTCACTTGCTTTTTTCCTTTTATTTTTCAATTCTCTAACGTCCCATACATTTATTTTTGATTGGAGTTACTTAATTGTTCGAAACGACATGGACAAATTAGAGGTAGGCGTGGTGTTTTGCCTGCTGTCTCGAAGGACATGAACAGGTCATGCTGATTTCCAATAGCAGCTCTTTTGACACTATGTATATCTAATCGATTGACATATCGGACATCGTTAAATCGACTTCGCTACGCATAAGAAGTCAGAATATAGATAATTTATGGGGTCGACAAACAATGACAAACAATCAAAGTTATATCCTTTTTACACTTTTTGTGGTGAAGAGTATAAAAATATGAAGAATTCTATTAGGGTTTAACAGTGCTAAGCGAAAAATTTACTCTCTAAATATGTCTTAGAAAATTGTAAATTTTTAATAAACACTTTAAAGTAAACCAGTTACAATTAACCCGTTAAGACAAGGCTTTATTATAATAAAGATTTATATTCACCATTTATAGTCCTTTTCTTAGATGCATTCACTTCAAATACAAGCAGAATTAGCGCTCGACTTTATAACTTTAACTTAAATAAATACAAAAAATACTCAAAGCGTTAAAAGAAATAGTGTTAAATGAAATAAACAGGGAAATTCCCTTAAAATCTAAATATGTAGCATTCACTGCTAATAAGTATGACCAAATGAAAGCGTTTGTTTTTTCGATAATCCTACGTAGGCTTCACAGTTTTTTATTGACATTGCAAATATTTTTTTATTTACAAGCTTTAAAACTATTGTTCCACTTAAATTGTATGGATGGATAAAAAGCTTTTAGAAATAATACCAACAGTTTTTGTTGAGCGTATCTCATTATTACACCGAAATAAGCACATTCAAACAAAAATAAATTAAAAATAGTTTTTTTTTTTTGAAAATAAAATATTTCTCTGTTTTGAAATAACAAAAAGAAAAAAAATAAGAATGAGTTAAATTGTAATTCGATTCAGTGAACCTTTAGGAGTTTTAACTTGTATAAATGTTCTCTCAAAACCCAAAACTACATTTTTTTGTCGGTTGTTAAGTGTTACCAAACAGATTTGGTTTGAGGTCTTTAAAGATTTAATTTCAGTTTTAAGTCTCCATGAAGGTCTTTTTAATGACTCTTTAATTCTGTGCAATGTTTATTCAAAAGTCATAATACAAAATTATCGGTATAACCCCCCAAGACTCAAATGTCAACCTTGTTGCATTAACTCTGCATCACTAATGCCTGTTCAATGTCAGAAGTGTTAATGTTTGCATCAACGCAGTTTCAATGCAGCATTTTTATTTGCCAAAGTTATGGTTTCTTCGAAAATTCTTGGTTAACCAGAATCCCAAAATATCCATTGACCTTGGTGGTATTGCAACTCAAGGACCCAGTTTTTCAACATTACACTAATTATTTTCTTACCAATATTTACAAATTTTTACCATATTCAAGGTCGTAGCACAAATGTAGCCAAACACAACTGGCCACAGTAAAAAAACAAATGCAGAGAAACATATTATTTCTTTCTTTAATTTATATATTGATGACTCCCAAGTGTGCTGACATGTTAGTAGGATATAAAGATTTCGATCGCCCAGGGATACAAAACTTGACAATCGTTAAACATTTATCGACACAGCTTGGGCGTAACGAAAAATGTTAGATTTCCAAAAGAAGTCAATGGCTGTCAACACTGTGAAACATAAGGAAATTAAAAATAACTTCTTCTAAAAATCTTGGGTAAATAAATAGTTAAATAACTCGTAAAATCTATCATCATTATTGAATAAGCAAGCACGGCACAAGAAATAATCTTTCCAACACATACACACAAACAACAAATATTTACTGTGACAAAAAACAACATGCGGAGCAAACAAACAATTGTGTGTACAATTGTTTGTTAGTTGGTCTCTTTCTCTATACAACAAACAATTGTCAAGGCATTATTCTGCACAACTTCACATCCCTGCGGAGCGTATCAGAATCAGAAATAATTGTTGCTAACTATTGCTCGTTTTCTCTTCATTAAGGCACAAAATGTTCACATTGTTTGAATTGATCAGAATACATGCACACACTCGGTCAAACTTACACATTTGCACATTTGAATTCCTTTACTTTTGACAGTTTGATATGAAAGAATATGTGTGTTTGTGTGTTTTTTATGCTTCCCGGCTGGTGTATAAGGATACGTTTAATTTGTTTCTTACTTCTTCGTGTTGCAAATACCAGACGGAATAAGAAAGAAATCACCTTTTTATGCCAATACAAGAAGAAAGAAGAACAAATACAATAGTTTTGTGACACTGTTGGCCAAAAATTATTTCAGCAACTGACTGAGTGAGTATCCTTTAGAAATCTTGACGATTTCACAAACACAAAAAAAAACATAAAATTTGAAAACTAAAGGAGATGAATTGATAAATGATTGCTTTTTTTTAGAAAAAGATTATGAGTTTCTCGTTCTACTGTAACAGAAGGAAATACGGCCATAAAGTGTGAACTTGTGAACATAGGAATTTTATTTAACATCTCTATAAAGATGACAGATTCATAACAAAACAATAGAATTACATTGACTGATCGATCACTATAAATGCATAAATCCGAAAATAGATAAATAAATTGGCTCCTGGGCCTTAAAATCCAAGGATTCACAATTTACATAAAATCAATTTAACTGATTTTAGGAATTTTAAGAAACAATAGTTTTTATTTGTAGATTTATATTTCAGCAGAATTTTTTCTGCAGTTCAGATTTTTAATCTGTAACTGTTTATTGCACAAATAAAAATAAAAGTCTTTTATATTTTTGGAAAAAAATCTTTTAATAAAAATTAACTTTTTTCATAAAGGGTTTCTTACATGTGACAAAAGGATTTTTCAGGGTTTGACAATTAAAAAATATCTTCTTAATTTTAAAATACTTTTGAAAGAATTCATAGATGTGTTGAAAATGTGGGCGCTCGCAGAAAAAAAACATGGTCGTGATATGGTCACAATAACCATATTATGTTCTTTGTAACAATCTATAGTTGCGGAGAACCAATTAAAGTATTGTTTTTACCAAAACTTTAGTCACGATAAATATTTTTTGTTGACTTTTAACGATTATATGGTTACTGTGCACTAAAAATACAACATGGTTTGCTTAAACTTAAAAAATTTCAACCACAACCAAAGTTTTACAAATTATTAAAAATAATATAAAATATTCAACCTTATTAATCAAAGTATAGTTAAAAGCAACAGAATAATGTTTGCGCTAAAAAGTATTTTAAAGTATGTAAATTTTCTGGTAGCTATGTACAAAATAAATAATTAAAAATAATAAGCAAAATATGAAAGCAAAAAGGGAACCAAAACATTTAAAAAAAGTTGAAATAAATATGTATGTATGTATTGTAAGCATATAAATCTTTATTTTTGTGTTTGAAGAACAATTGTAAAATCATTTGTTTGGGCTCATGAACTATATTTTTATATAACTGATTCTTGTAGCCTATGATCTAAGCGTTATTATAAGCAAATCGTTAATAAATTAAACAATAATAAGTCTTTTATATCAGAAAAATTCTGCACTTACGAGACTATATTAATCCAATTATATAACATGATATTTTCAGCCATAATTTAATTTAACCATTTAATGTTTATATGTGAACATAATTATGTTTATACTTTAGACAACAATATGGTTGCAAATGTAACAAATCTATGTTTGGTTAGCAACCATATAATTCAACCATATTATGTCGCTCTTAGATTATGGTTACCTCAACCATGTTTTTTCTTTGCGTGCGGTTGCTTCAAAAGAAAGTTTGGCTGTTATAAAAGAAACTGCTTAAAACAAGATTCTAATACAGCAGGATTTTGAGGTAACTAATGAATATAATTCTTACAAAAAAAACGACTTTAAAAAGATTTTCAGCTATTTGCCTATAACAGTTCAAAATTTAAGCGACGCGCATGAAGTTATATTAAAAATTAATTTCAAAATCCAAATTTTTCTTTTTTAGCGTACTTAGAAAATTTCTTTCAACTTAGGCCGAATAAATATTATAAATTTGTTATTATAATATAATTTAATATTTGGAATCTTTTTTATATTAATTTAAATTAAATGAGAATATCATGAAATATTTATATTTGAAGGAATCAAGGACAATTAAAGTAAATTAATATTAAAAAGATTTTAAATACTAAATTATCTTCTTAAAGTATTTGTATGTGTGCGTTGCTTATTAGTAAAAATTGTATACAAAATTTATTTATTTTAATTTTTTCAATAAATCTTTCAAATACATATGAATGGTTTCCGATGGCAACCCTTATGTGAAAAATGAAAGATAAAAAAATAGTTACTAAATAGTTACTGTGTTTATGTAAAAATTTTTTTTGTGTTTTTATGGTCTTTTTGCTTTATTGATTCACTGGAGTTCTCAGTTAATCAATTTGGCTTTTGATGTAAGACTCTGAGGTCTTTCTTTACAAAATTTAGGTAGAATCTATTGATGATAGAATGGCCATATGCTTTCCCCACAGTAATATATCTAATTTTTTAGTTTAAAGTAATATATACTTTATAAGAATATTATAAAATATTTATATTTGAAGGAATCAAGAACAATTAAAGTAAATTAATTTGTTATAATAATAAAATATCTTTACCGAAAGATAGAAATATATTTCTACTTAAATAACTAAATTTTCCTCCTACGACATTTAGTAAATATAATAAACAAAAAATATTAGTGTTTTAGCAAATATACTTTCACCAAAAAAGTATAGCGATAGGAGTGCCCTTCTAAATTAATATTTTTTACCCTTCACCACAAAAAGTGGAAAAAGGGTCATTCTGTGTGTAATATCTACAATATCCATTTCTGACCCCATAAAGTATTTATATTCTTTTTTATTTTTTAGTTCTCTGTCACCTCAAAAAATTAGCGCTCACCTATTTTTTCCGAGTTACGGGGCTCTAAAAATATCAAATTTTTTTAAATATCAATATTTGTATCATTTTAAAGTTGCCACTTTACGAAAAGAAGAACAAAGAATTTGCAACTTTATGACAAAAAAGTGTTTTCTATATTTCTGCTATACGGTATTTTTTACTTTTTTATTACACTGTGTATGTGAACCATACGTACATACATACATGTGTTTCTATTTTATGTTTTTGAATGCACTGCCTCGTAAATTAATTCTGAAATAATTGAATTGCATTCAATTTATTGTTTCCTATTTGACGTACCAAAAATTCTACTTATTAGAAATTCGTTTCGCTTTGGGGAGTAAAGTTTTAACACTTGGCTGACCGATTGCACTAAAACTAAGGATCCTACGCATTACAAATACGCACACATACATCTACATACATAAACTGTACATTCTCACACTTTCTTTTATACATCATCCTACATTCTCTCATTGTTATAAACAGTAACTTTTATATCAAAACTAACAACAACAAACAATAGTTTAGCTACAATTTCGTCCTGTCCTAATGTCAAATGATTACTTTTAATAAATCTTAATGTGCATGACGAATTGGATTAGTTGCACCAGTTCCCTGTCTACGAGCAAAGCCCTAGAAGTACCAGATAACGAACAGATTCATATCCTCCTATACAAACGCAAAAGTATTTAAAATATAGAAAAATGTAACTAATGATATTGTTAGTTGTGTTTATTGCTTTTTTTATTGTTGTGATCCTCAGTATGAAATTAATAGAAATGTTTTTGTTAAATAGACAGAGTTGTTGCTGTACACATGGTAAAAAGCGTAACGAAATTTACAAAACAAAAACGATAACAGTCACAAAAAGTAATAAAGAAAGAAAAAACCAAACGAAAGTCTAAAAAAATGAGAAAAAGTATCCACCAAAGAGGATCAATTTGATATAGAAGTCATATCTGTTTTTTTGTTTGTATTTTTCCAACTACAAACAAAACAGCTAAGGAAAAAATAGAAAAGAACTCACAGTCTTGCTCTCACGTAAATGATCACATGTGTACATACAGACATACAAATAATTGGTTGTTTAAAAGGATGGCTTAATCAACCAGTCTTGCACTTTCAACATGTCGTCGTTTGAAGAGAAGACCTCAAATGATTATCTCGTTAATATTTTAAGGGAGTTCCTTGTTTCTGATACCTATAGTATTTGCTGTAGGTCGTAGTTTATTTCAGTTTTATTGGTCTATTTTAGTTTTAAAATTTATTACCGTTTATTTGATATAAACATGTGAGATCCTTGATAATGAAAATTAATGCTGCTCAAACAAACAATTTAATTAAAATCAAATTTTTTGTTAGTTTAATATAAGTTATGTTGCACTTTCTTTCAGACAAAAAGCCCCTTCTTTGCTTTTGAACAAAATGAAATATTAGGGCGTGTTTAAAGTCCGATTAAACTTAAAATTTTAAAAAATAACACAACATTAAAATTTTCAATAAAAACACATGGCATTAAACTTTGAAAACGATACAGGTACGTGATTTTTAAGGCGTTTTCAGCATAAACCAGTGAGTTTACGTGGTCCTCGATGATGGAGGAGAGGAAATTCACGTATTATCAAATTACTATATGGCATGTAGCGCAATTCTTTTGAAACCACATCTTGTCCAAATCAATGCCATACTAAACAAGTAGGAGTGCTGTATTCGGCTATGCCGAATCTTATATACCCTTCACCATCTATGTAAATCTAGTTTAGTAAAATAACTCCAATCAAAAAAGCAAATATTGGGAAGACAGAGAATAAAAAAATAAAAAAAATTGGTACTGCATATATAATTTTAACATAAAATGGCATCGGCTCTTAATGGGTTAAGCATATTTAAAAAAATTTAGTGTTTCCTTAAAGATCTCTTCAGAAGCTTTAAAATGATACCAATATTGATATTTAAAAAAATTTGATATTTTCAGAGCCTCGTAACTCGGAAAAACGGGTGAGCGCCAATTTTTTCACTTGATGTTTTTTTTTCTTGTTTTTAAATTTTCTATCATTCCATATATTTATTATTTTTTTTTTTTTTTGATTGGAGTTACTTTATTGTTCCAAATGACATGAAAAAATTAGAGGTAGGCGTGGTGTTTTGCCTGCTGCCTGCTGCCTCCAAGGACATGGACCGATCATACTGATTTTCAATAGCACGTCTTTCGACACTATATTTGATCGATTGACCTATTTTTTTTTTTTTGCCGAGGCAAACTTGTTTTCAACACTAACACGGACAGACAGACGGACAACTTCGCTATGCATAAGAAGTCAGAACATATATACTTTAAGGGGTCGGAAATGGATATTGTTGAAAACACAAACGGAATGACAAACTTATATATATTTTCCACTTTTTGTGGTGAAGGGTATAAAAATCATGGATAATGGTACGGTAATGATGTCCTTCGAGCAAGATATTGCTTCATTGTTGAAGAAATAAAATCGAATGCTACCACCACCGTTACCATAGAGGATGTATTTTTCTATATTAAGAGGGGTCTGTTGTGGATTGGTTTCTTTCCATATGCTGCAGTTTAGTTTTTTTCACCCTTTAAGCCAAAAATAAGTCTCATCGCTGAAGACAATTTTGCGGTTAATTAAACTGATGAATAATCGTTGTTAATGCGTCAATCTATTCGTGATGATTTGCCAAAGTATACTGGTTATAAATGTGAAAAAGAGTTCTATCGGGCTTAAAAAGACTAACAATATAAGTTATACTTGTCTCCATTATGATTCTCTTTTTATACTCTATTTTCATTCTTATTTAACGGACACATGAAATTAAAAGTGTATTTCTAAAATATTCTTGCTCAAACTCTCTTTCGAAATTAATTTTTTTTTTTTTTAGATTCCAAATTTTTACTTTCAAAATGCAATTTCGCAAGGGATTCAATAAAGTCTCAGAAAGAAAATGTGAACAGCAAATTTATTTTTTTACAAAAATCCGATTGAATTTATGCGTAATTTTTCAACAAGATTAAGAATTGCAAAACAGAAATATTATAGACAGCACATCGACAAGTATAATTCTTAAATCTCCTTTAATACAGCTTAGCAAAAATAAGGATAACATAGGAGTCTTCTTTAAAGGTCCTTGGATATTTTACCATGGGAGTGTTGCTTTATAATTCAGACCCACATTAATAATCGAGCATTAACTTCCTCCATCACGATCTACTCTGTTCAGTCCAGGCCTGTTTTACTGCCTTCGGAAATCCTTTCAGTCGTTGCCTTGACTGCGTCTTCCTTATCGATCTTAAACTATGGTTTCTCTATATCTTCCCCCATAAACAAAGTATTTTCCTTTGAGAAGACTGCCTGCGTTTGTATTTAATTGTTGAGCTTTTACCTTCAATTTCAAAATTTTAGAATCGTTTACAATCATTTTTGAAAAACTGATAGAAGATGGTCCAAGTGTGAAACTGATTGAATGAAACCAAATTGACTTTTATTACGAATAATTGCATCCGTTTGAAACAATAGCAAAGTGTTAAAATCATAAAATATTATTTTCTTTATAGCGACCTTTTAGCGTCATAAAATCATAAGTAGTTTTCATTGTTAAAATAATAAAACTCGATCTTCAAAGGACAGAACAAATTCTGTTACATTAAAAAATTACTCGTAGGTAGAAAATTCAAATGTTTAAATTTAATGCGAAGGACGACAAGTATGTATGCAAAAGCCATAGTCAAAGCGAGGAAGAAGATAATTTTCACCGCGACAAATTTAACGAAATGGACACCACAGCTATGGCGTGATGCATGTGGTGTTTAGAGAACAACGGAATGAAAAAAAAAACAATTTTTAAAGGAATGTTGGTTTTAATTCAAGTTACATATTTATTAGTACGCTGTTATTTTTTTGTTGTTGTTGTTCGTATTAACGACACAATAGAAAACGACTGACATTATGAGCAATTATTACTGTGAATGATCTCCCACAGTGGAACTAACCACCGCAATTTGGTCGCAGAATATTCGCTGTTGGCAGAAGAAATATGTTAAACTTATGTTTTAGTAGAGATCGTTTCTTTTTCGTTCCTCTTTTTGCACCAAGTTCAACTTGAAACAGCTAGATTTTGATAACGCTATGACCAAGTTAATTAAGTATTACACGGTTATTTGACATTGCATTTTTAGCAATGGAAAAGTGTTGCTAAAGAATAGTAGAAATTGAATTTTGTTCTTAAAGAAAATCGTTTATGGTTTATTGATTTGCTTAATTTAGAGGCCAAGCATAAATTTCCGTATTTAATGCATTTTAAGGACGACCAAGTAAAGAGGTGTAGTTAAATGTGGTTGCCTATGAAACCATAATGGCAGATGCGAAAATTTTTGTTGCTTTAAGGCGTACATTTACCAACACCCACCATCCATTTCCTTACGGATTAAGTACAACATAATCGAAGACCACAGTGGTTGGGATAACAAACAAAAAAAAAAATAGAAAGATTAAAAGATTCGTTGGCATTCTGTGTGTCTTTCTGTTGTTAAACTGATGAGACGATTATAGTGTTTTAAATCAATTAGTTTTGTCGAATCTCGTCATAATTCGCCCTTCATGTTGCCATACAATGAACAAATATGTACAAAACAGGCAAAAGATACTCTTGCACATACAGAGTTTCAAATTGTGATAGAGGAGTAATTCTCTTGTTGGGCAAAAAGACCTGCTCGTCGTGTCGGCTTCTTTGCTTTCTTTTTACCATTAAAAAAAGAAAAAAATAAAAATAAAGAAAATCATATTTAAAGTCATCATTACACTACTTAGTTTGGCAAATTTTGTTGGATTTTCTAAATATCTCAATTAAATCATAAAAAAAAGGAGGCGGACATTTTTCTCTACAACTTACTCTCCAACCTGCTCTGTGTCAAGCAGTAATGTGATTGTTCTTTTGCCGCCTCAATTCTGTCTTATGTTGCCGACAAGCGTTCTTTTCTTCTTTCATTTTTCAATTGTATGTTTTATCTTCTGCTTTTTGGCAACCTCTTTAGTAGCTACCGCTGACAGGGCATATTTTTCTATTTAAAAAAAAAGTTAAACGATTCCCAATTTCTATTCTTATGACTTTATTTTCTGTGAGTATGTTGAAATAAAAAGGATCAAAATTAAACAATTAAGACATAGGAAAAATCTCAAGAAACTTTATATGATCATGTAGCCATTTCTATGTGACTGTTTTGTTTTTAATTCTCGTATTAAATATTTTAAAGATGTCACACGTCTTTGTATTCAGACAAATTCTTTAGGACTTTGCCGAATTTATAATTTTTCATCTTTATTTTATTGCAAAAATTTCTGTAATTTAAAGTTGTGGCCTATAAGTGATTCGAACAGCTTTAGCAATGGAATCTTGTGATGATATTAAATTATTATATCGCCAATTATTAATCATATTGTAAAGAAACCTTTCTCAGATTTTCTATAAAAATTATTGCTGCTATTGAATACTTCTAGTTTTATTATTTTTAATCTCCCTCTTTTTAGCAAAAGGATTAAAAAATTAAATGTGACTATTTAATTTTTCAATTTTTTTAAAAAGAAAAAAATTAATGTTTAAAAACAAGAACCCTCTCTATTTTCTGTAAAATAAATATTACAAAAAAAAAAAAAAAAATATGACATGACTAGTTAACATTAACAATCTAGACTTGTTATGGAGTCAATCGTAAGATATGTAAATAATAATAATAATTAGGTAAAAGTTACTTTTAATGTGTGATAAAAATTTACCTTTTTTACAACGAACTATTTTCAGAGGTCTCCTTTTTTAAACTTATTAAAATTATTTAGAGGTTCATTCTTACCTTCGTAACCAGGTTCTATTTTAAACCATACTTTTATAAGGTTTCCTCAAGAAAATTCAAATTTCTTCCGAAAATTATATGTTAAATTTCTCATAAAATTGAATTAAGTTTTAGCGGCATTAAATCTTTTGAAGTCACTTTTTTTGTTCAATTTCACGAGATGAAATTTGAGAAAATTGTTTTTCTTGCATTAAACACCCGCCCTGTCTGTCCTTACCATTCTTAGACGAGCATATTTTAAAAATTAAAGTACTGTCAATACATTTAACAATTTAATTCCATTCGTAAGCAAAAGTACAAGTAAAAGAAGAAGTACAACAAAAATCTAAAATGTTAATGTGTTCATATGGCGTTGCTGTTTAATCGCTCCAATGAAATTGTATCAAGTGTTTATGTACAATTTTACACCCAGCCATACAAAAACAAAACAGATGTGTGTGAGTGCGAACGAATTTTTGTTAATTTTTTTTATAATTAACCGACTTTTAAACACTGCAAAGTGGAAACAAAAAATTTAAGATAAAAACAAATCACACCAAAAATTGTAAATTAATACACAGAGAACAGAAATTCGTTCTGAGAACCGAATTCGTTGCCAATCGAATTTTGTCGGTTGTGTGTATTATATTGAATTCGGTTGTAATAACAGAATGAATGTGGTACTCTCAACTGTTTAAAAAAATGATTCTTGGGTGACTATAAAGTATTATTGTGAATGAAATAAAACAATAAAATATGTTAATATTTACTTTTATTTTAAAAATAAATTACAGGAATTATATTACACTTTATAAATTTCATGTTTAGAGCCTTCCTTTACCTCTGATCCTTCTTTACGACATATGTATGTAGTTTCTTCAAATTTTCATCCCGCCAGTTTTGCTGCTGCGAAGTGTAACATTTCAGAATTTTTTTAGTTTACAAAAGTCTTTGTAGGATTGATTTTGGACTTACCTTTCTACAATATTGGAGAACTATTCACCACTAACAGTATATGTATCTTTGTATTTTTTAACTGAAATATTGATTATTTTTTTGTATAATATGTACAAATTCATTTTTATTATGTCAAACATTTTTCGATTTTAAAAGACACAATTGATTTTTATGATTCTAACTACCAAAATTTGGTATGCAGTAGTAATATGCTGAATAAATTTAGTTGTATCTTCCAATTAATACAATAGATTTTAGTAAATACACAAATCGGTAACGATAACTTTTTTAAGAGCTTTTACAACCAACATTTGGACGCAAATATTATATGTTAGCTTTTAGTGTTAAATATTAGTCAAAATTATAATTTATTTATATTAAAAATCAAATAATTATATTAGTAATTAAATTTTAAGCATATCAACTGAATTTTTACCAATCTTTTTTCTGTGTGTATGTATGTGCAACAAGCAAGAACAGAAAAAGCAACAAATAATATGAAACAATTCAATGAAGGAAAATTGAAAACCAAATCAATGTGTCAAATCAGGAGGTAAATTTGTGTGTTTAACATTTGACTCCATTACCCATTAAACCACTACTACCGCATGCACGACCATTCATGCATACGTGTTAATTTATATGCATAAATATTTGTTCTTGTGTGGATGTATGTATGCATGGAGTTTTTCTTTTTTCTTGTTGTTTGCCTAGAACCCGACAACTTCAAACGCTTTCGTAAGTTTTTGTATTGAAACTGCAAGTCAAATCTTGCATGTCAAACATCATGGCATTCAAATGATGACAATTCAGTGTACAAAAATCATTGAAAACTGCGTCAAACATTAAATAAATAAAACAGAAGCCACAACATCTAAATATATGCATTCTTATGCCTCACTTACCTCAGCTCCATTATGTGGAAAATGTATCAAATTTCCTATAAAATGTTTAACAACAAGGCGAAACACCAAAGTCTCCGAACCATGTTAGCCAAAACAAATAAAGTGGAGAGGAAAAAAGAACATGTAAGGCACCGGGATTTTTTTTATAAATATTGAATTTGATTTTAAAATATCAATAAATTAGAAACTGTATAAAGTTAATTTTATCGCGTGAAGGATTTTTTTAACAAACTCGAGGATATAAAAATAATACAGAAGCGTAATTGAAATCGGATTAAATTTCACAACAAAAATTGCTTTTTGTTTAATCTAAAGCTATTTAAAAAAAATTTTTTTTTAATTATACAGCACCTGGCTGTCCAAGCTTTTCTTGGCGTTTATTGCTGGTTATTTGTTTAATTTATCCCTTAATAAAATATATTTAGGCCTAATGAATTTTATAGAAAAGAGAAATAAAGTTAAAGGGCGACTGTGGTTATCGCAAAAAGATCAAATAATAATAAATAATAATAATGCCGTACGCTTCTAGTATGGGTCTGCCTGGGTTCACCAGCGCAAACAAATTTAGTATCACCCAGAATTTGTTTCTTTTTAAGGAATTTCTGCTATATTATACAATTTTCTCTTCATTTGAGAGCTTCTCCAAAAAAATAATAACGCTAATATTCAGCTTTATACCTTATTTTGAAGCAGTTTCCTGTCATGTGTTCATCAATCACTCAATCAATCAATGTTTAGATTTCATCTAAATACGTAATTCATTTTTCATCCTTAAGGAGTCTTAAGCAATATTAAAGCCATCTACGTCCAAGTTAAGTGAATCAAGAGGCGACAACAGATCTTAAGATGCTAATTTTATATTTGCCACCTCCACTACACAAGAACAACATAATTTGTTGTGTATCTGCGCTTATTTATATTCAGAACCGCTGAACTCTTTTTAAAGCACGAACCGGGTATAATATTTTTTGTCGTTGTTCTTTTAAAGCGATAAAGTAGAAGATTACTTTTCTGTCATTATAAAGTAACTGGAAAATAATTAAGAAATAATTAAGCTTTATTATCTGAACTTAAAATAAACGAAATTTATACTGTGAGCGAATGATCGAAATTACTTACTGCCCCGCGAAGCAACCAAGCTTTCTCCCGTCTTGCCATAACTAAAACTAATCATTGTTGGCGTTTTTAGTTATTATTTCGCGATTTCATAAATTCTTTGTGAGTGAATTTACCAAAGGTTTTATTTTTAGTTGTCTTTTTGCATTGCTTCGCGTTGATTGGGAAAATTAATTTTCGTTGAGCATAATAAAGCTTATAAATGAAGCAATTGAACTAGTTTTTTTGAAAGTGGTATAAGTCCACTTTTGCAAAAAACTAAGTTAACAGTAATTTTAATGAGCAATAGACTCCTTCTCTACATAATAACAATTTTCATTAGAGGTCTATCTTAAAATAAAATAAACAAAAACAAATTTGCCATGCAATTCTATCGCGCAAATATTTCTTTTCGAAGTGGAATAAGTCCATAGTCCTGATAGGCTTAATTAAAACAACTATCATTATTTTTTTCCAAATTACAAATATTGTTGTGCAAACAGGTTTAAATTGTACACTGACCAAGACTATTATAATGCAATAAAAGCTTGCCGAAAAAACCAGCTTTATTTTAAATTTTGCAGGATATGAGAAGAGAAGTCTATTGCTCAACTAAATCTCTACAAGTGGCAATATTAAACAAAAAAATTACGGACATAGAAATTGTAAACTGCCTTAAAACACGTCGGATGAGGTTTAAAAAGAATGAACCTTACAAAACTTTTTATAAAATTAGTTTGGAAGAAAATGCTCTATTTAAATAAGAAAGAAAAGGAAGACTAAAAAACCTCAGCAAAAATAAGATGTTGCCACTTTATAAAACTTTACGGAGCATAACAAGAGATACATATATATAACGCTATAAGCCTTCTATTATTAAAGTAGATAAATCTAGTTTTGAAAGCTGATAAAGATACTGCAGAGTAGATATTTATGTCTGGGTGATCTCAGCCAAGCCCCCTTTATTTTTTTCGTAGGTAATTATTAGTTTTTCTAATGCTTTACGTAATTTCCATCTGCTTTAAAGGGCTATAGGTTATATAGTTTTGTTTTAAAAAGTTTTTTAGTTACGCTTTTGTACAGAAGTGAAATATATTTTATCTTTTGTTTCTTAAAGAAGTTTCAATGACAATCCGCAATTTACATGTTTCATTTCAAACTCTATAACTTATGAAACTTAACATTATATAAAACTTATAAGCTTTTTAACATTCTAATTGCTCCTTAAGTAGCTTCTTTATTTTATATAAATTTAAACGAAAATAACTTATAAAAATTGGTAGGTATATCATACTGTAGCTTTTAAATATTTATAAAAATAAACCCCACAAATAATCTACAATAACAACACTGATACATAATTAAACCTTTTGAAACAGCCGTATCAAATAAGACAATAATAAAAAAGTTACAAATATTTGTGCGTTTGTTTAATAAAACCTTGTCATGCAGTGATTTAAATAGGGCTGGACACAAATCAACCCTGTTTAGATTAAAGCTAATAGATATTTTGACGCCGAAGCAACGAAATCTAAAATAAACATTGGAAAAAACAAGGAAAATAAAAGAATCAAAAATAAAATTTACAAATCAAATTAAATTAAAAGGAATAAATTTCTCTAATGAAAAATAGCACACATGCGTATCAAGAAAGAGAGAAAGAGAGAGCTAAATAACAATTTGCACAAATATTTTATCAATAACGAAATCTTTTTACATTCAACTACCCCAGACAACAAATAATTCTCCATTTATTTGAGTATAAATATTGTGGAAGCTACAAGTAAAACAAACACAGAAAATTATACAAACAACCAACAACAATCAAGTCACAACTATTAAAAAAAAGCAACAACTACAAATGCAGGAACAAACAAAAAGGCGGAGTTAAATTTATCCAAACAAACAAACTGATACACACAGATACAAAACTCACACATAAACATCAACAAAATAATTCTAACTATGGTTTACCATGTTGTTGTAGTTGTGGTTCGAATCAGAGTTGCCACACAAGAAATTGACTTCCTACCAATAATTTTCAAAAATCCTACCAAAATCGTTCACAGCCTACCAAAAATTTAAAAATGCATTTCTTGCACATAAACTCTGTTATACTCATTTGGTTTTTTTCCGTAATTGTTGAGATGGAAGTTTATCTTTTTAGAATGAACACCCATCCCTTTCCTGAAGCCAATCAAATTCGCTCAACCATTCAGTTCTAAATTTTCTTTTGACTGTTTCTTTACAATGATCACTAAAAGTATTATATTATTTAAAAATGTTTTAAAAGAAAAATTTTAAGAGTGGTTTTACCTGGTTGATGGTATGTCGTCTTCTGAAAATAAACCTTCACTCAAAAATATTGTTAATTTCAATTTCATAATATTGTTCGGATTTCTTAAGCCTATATATAACCTATAACCATAGGTTTAATCATCTCTATGCAAAAAGCAGAGATGTTTTTTATTTCACCTAAGACAGTTTTTGAAAACAGTGGTAGAACTATTCAAAGTTATTGTTTATTTAATTCAAAGTTACATTTTTTTTTTAATTATATGTACTGAATTTTTAAGGTGAAAAATTTACGATTACTAAAAAATTGGTACAGGAGGAAATCCTACCAAAAATTTAAAAAAATGCAACAAACCAACCAAACTACCAAACCGTTTTTTAAAGTCGAAAAACTACCAAGTTTGGTCCGATTGGACCAAAGCGGCAACGCTGGTTCGAATGCTCCGTGGAGTGGATTGTATCTCATAATAATGCTGTCATTGTGTAGACTTGTCCTGCTGAGAGAGATCAAGAGTTTCTTGGGTATAAATACTCTGCTCTCTGCTCATTTTACATCAGTATTCACTTGTGCTTCAGCAAATAAATATCTATAATATTTGAAAGTTCATTTTACACAACATAAAGAAAAAAAAAAATACAGTAATTGAGTTATCATTAAAAATAAAAACAGAAGACAATGGTCAAAAGTGTAAACAATATGGAATTTAAAAGTAACTTTTCTATCGATGCAATTTTATCCAAAAATTCGTCACAACAAAAGCAACATCATGAACAATTCGATTTGCCAACAGCCATGACTGTCATCAAACAAGAAGAACCCGATAACAAATCGTTATATGTTTCTGATGGCGAATTTTCCGAGGAATTTGACAACCCCAGCCGCACAAGTACACCCATGAGCAGTGCAGCCGACTCTTTATCTTCCGGCGAAGATAAATTGGAAGATGATCACAGTTGTGACAGTGAAGATGACAAGGGAAAATCTGAAGGCGAAGGTGACGATAAGAAACCTTCCTACAGCTACAATGCCTTGATTATGATGGCCATTCAAGACAGCCCTGAACAACGTTTGACTTTGAACGGCATTTATCAGTACTTGATCAATCGCTTTCCCTACTTCAAGATGAACAAACGTGGATGGCAAAATTCCATACGCCATAACTTGAGCTTGAACAAATGCTTTACCAAAATACCACGCAGCTACGATGATCCTGGCAAAGGCAACTACTGGATCTTGGACCCAAGTGCAGAGGAAGTGTTTATAGGTGAGACCACTGGTAAATTGCGCAGAAAGAATCCTGGTGCTAATCGTGCTCGTTTGGCTGCCTACAGGCAGGCCATTTTCTCACCAATGATGAGTCGTTATGGTCCGACTGCTTCTCCCTATGCACCAGCCATGGCCTTTAATCCGGGTTATGCAAATGCTGCCGCCGCTGCTGCCATTTATCATCGCATGAATGCAGCTTACGCTCCATCGGCTTACCCCACTGCTGCCAACAACCAAATACCTGTGTTCAATCAAATGAATATGCCCGCCGCTAATCCCATGTATCCCTCTGGTTTACCCATGACTGCAGAACTTTTCCATCGTATGCAACTTTTAGGAAAATTTCCAGCCAGTTAAACGCAGTAAATCATAAGCAACGCTTAGCGCTTTTTGTATCATCTCGTAAACGTAAATGCGTTTCGAGTGTGGAAGGTACCTTGACCTCAAACTTAATGGGTAGTAGCAAGCGAAGAAATCTTTTCTGACTACTTTTGCACTGAGAACTGAATCCACCAGTGATTTTACTTACAAATATTCATTTTAAGGGATCCATAAATGTATCGAATATTGGGGTAATTGAGCATACGGAATGCTTGGACAGCATTTCAACAATAAGGCAGGCCTTACAAAATAACTTACAATGATTACAACAGATTTGTGTATAAAAAAAAATTTGTTTGTATTTTTTTTAATTTCTATTTAAAAATAATAAAATCCAGAAACAAAATTTTCCTTAATTTAACGTGTTTTATTTATTTCCTTCTAATCTTTGGGCCTTTTATCAAGAATGTCTGTCGGTCGCCGTTTTCTTTCTTTGCTTTGTTGCCTAAAATCCGAAAAATCGATTTGTCAATAGCAGCCGTAGGCAGTCAAAATTATAAATTTAAATGCAGTAAAAAGAATTATTCTTTAGCTAATAATGCCTGAAAATGTCTTAATTATAGTCCACACGTTTGTCGGCACGGTCATTTGAACCCCGGGTAACAAATACTTTTCAGCCTCAACACAATACGGAGTTGAGTTAAACACGAAAGAAAAAAAAAAACATATGTTGTGACAAATGTATTTCAAAGATACAAAAACAAAAGTAAATAAAGAAATCAAATCTGAAAGGTTTACTCTCACAGCAGTCGCATTTTCTTACTTACTTTCATACTTTCCATCCGTTTTCTGTTATTTTTCTTTTGGGTGTTTTAAACGAAGATCAATTATAATTCATGCAGCTCAACTTGAAATCTATACTTTTAAAAACATGTTTCTTCTGTGGCACCACAGGATCTCTTAGCTCAAGCAGTTACAGGTATTTTGGGTACGATCCACACTAATTCAGTTGCAAACAAACAAAACTATTTTTCTTTTTTTCTCTAATAAAGACATTTATTTTATTTTTTGTTAAAATCAAAACAAATTTCTTTTTTATCATTTTGTTCTGACCAACTTTCCTTCAAGAAATAATGATAAAAAGAGCAGCCCATTCTCAGGAGTTTCATGTTAAAGACCGACTGCCTTTTCATATCATTTAATTGTTTGTGATTTTTATTGTTTTCACTTCTCTATTAGAAATAAAAGAAGAGATTGTTCTGAAGCTGTGTTTAGACGGGCGGCCTTTTATATTTGATCATGCGATTACAACTTGTTTTAACTAATTTTTCTTAGGGATTATAATAAATAATATTTATTTGTTTACCATTCACCATAAATGTGTTTAATGAAACCGACAGACGTACATACATAATTTTTCTGGCTTTAGTTAAGGAATGTTTGTTGTAAGACATTACAAGAAAAAATAAATTTCTTTTCATACATTTATTGATCAATTGTTAAAATGAAATCATTGTAACTAAATTAACTTATTGTGCAGCAATAACAATTGATCAATAAAATCAAATTAAATATCATCAAAAGCAGCAAAAACAAGAACTCTGTTGAAACATTCTTTTAGATTAGATTGCACAAAATACATAAATACTATCTGTAGAAGATGCTTGTTATGTTTTTGATTTTTTTTCATATTAATGCTCGCTTGAGTAGCAAAACGTTCCAAAACCTGAACAAATAAATTTCTTTCTCAAATGTCCTAGCAGTATTAACGAGGCTATAATTATGTGGCGTGTACCTTAACATAAAATACTTTATTGAAAATTAAATAATTAAATATTATTTGATCTACCTGGAATTGTTTTTCTTGTTAAAGATTTTGTAAAATTTTTTAGTGTCAATTGAAGTTGTTAAAATAAAGGAACACAATTGTATTTGTTTTTTAATACAATCTTTGAAATTAACGTAAGGAGCTTGAAAAGCCTACAATTACATCATACATGCATAAAAATTCTATTATTCAAAATATTATTTACATTAAGTTTAAAATATCTTATTTAAAATTTGTTTTTATTTGTCTATTTTGGGATAGTATTTATTATATTATATTAAACAACGGGAATTTTTTTTATTATATTAATTAATTTTCAAAAAAATCTTTTTTTCGTGCTATTTTCCCGATTAATTATTTAAATCACCGATATTGATTATTGAGGGTCAAAGCACGTCTCGATTCCCATTTCGTTACCGTTTACTTAACTCTTCAGGAAACTTCTGACAAACGTTTTAAATAAACTAAAGATTTTTGTCCAAACAATAAAGCAAAGACAAAAATCAAAGTTTAAGCAAAAACAACAATAACCAACAGTAATTCTATTTTTCTTTTTCCGCTGTATACGGCTGATTTTTTTTTTCGGCTCTTTTATACAGTTGAAAGAGACGTGCTTTGACCCTCAATAATCAATATCGGTGATTTAAATGATTAATCGGGAAAATAGCACGAAAAAAAGGGTTTTTTGAAAATTAATAAATATAATAAAAAAAAATTCCCGTTGTTTAATATAACATTATAAATACTATCCCAAAATAGACAAATAAAAACAAATTTTAAATAAGCTATTTTAAACCAAATGTAAAATAGCACGAAATAAAGATTTTTTTGTATTTATTATGTTTTATAAGATATCGTTGCAAAATGTCGAAGTGAACATAATGCTTTTTAAGAGAAGTATATGTCAAAATTGATAATGTGGATGGCAGAATTGAAAAAAAACTGCAATAAAAAACATTTTAAGAAAAAATTAAAAGCTAGTGTTACTGATAAAGTTGAAAGAAAGAAGTTTTTGGACCTAGTAATAGTTACGTTTTCAAAGGAAATTTAATAAAATATTAATTGACTCAATTATATATTTAATTAAAAAATAAATACAAAATCTTCTAACTAAAGAAATAAGAAAGAAAAGAAAAAGAAAGAAAATCAATTAAACAAATAATTGAATTATGTAAAAACTTAATAAAATTCCAATCTGAAGACAAATAAATCTTTAATAGAAACATTTTTTCTCTGTTCGTTTAAGATCTATTATCAATTTATCAATATTGTCATTCAAAAAGAAAAATGGCTGACATGAAGTATACTTTTAAAGAGATTTTGATAGAAAATATCCTAAAAGTATGGTTTTTTCATATCTTGGTAAAACTTTACCAAAAGAACAGAAGAGAAACATTTCAAATAGCAATAACTTAAGAAAAGTACTAATTAAAACTATAGAGAAGAGAGTTGAAATGAAACTGGTCACTTACTATGTAAAGGATATATTTGTTACTTCAATATAGTTTGTTATTGCAAGAATTAAATCGACAAAATCTACAAATTTTGCGATGGGTCCCATGTAACGCTGTGCTTAAGATGAACTTAAATGTTTTGCATTTTTCATATATTTTTTTTTTTGGTACAAAAAAAAAAGTTTGAAGTGCATTCTAAAATTATAGAAAATATAATAAGATAGATGGATGTCCTTATGCAAACTAATCCCTAAATTAGTTAAAAGAAAGTGTTTTTGGTTCTTCTAAAGCTTTTTCGCAGGGCACAGGGATTCGTTACAATATAGCTACAGATAAGATAATATTGACACCCAATATTCGTACATATAAGCGCATATATGTGCGATATGTCTCGGTAGTTTGCTTTACAAAAGTTAATTATATTTTCTAATTTTTATAAAAAAAATACCTGGAATACTTTTTCATATTGACTTTAGTTTTATAATAATATTTTCCTAATTTCCCTAGAAGGAAGAGAACTGACGCAAGAATAGTCGCTTAATATGAAAAGAACATGTCAATTTACCAAGATATTGTCACAGGAGGTCATAAATGAAACCGTAATAAGTTTATTCTGTGGTGGGAATATAGAATTTTAAAAAGTATAATAGAGAAGGGCCAATGATCAGCTGTTCTTTATGCCGCATGAATTTATTTTACGCAGGCAAATGAATGGGCCTTATTAAAGTAAAAATTTGTGTAAAAAAATAAAACATTTTTAGTTTTATGACAAAAAAAAAAAAAAGAAATAAATAAATTTAATTGTTAGAAATTTTAAAACGAAAAATAAAGAAAATAAAACGAACAGCTAAAGAGTGTTTTTTAAGCTCGATAGATCTTTAAATTGTAAAAAATAACATAAAAAATTAAATTGAAATGATGAATTTTTTAATACGAAAGAACAGAACATGGCATTAATATTTAAAAATGATTTCTGGACGTCCAATTTTGGATTACTTTTTCAAGTATTGCTGGCCGTATATCATGAATAACACGAACAATGTTGGCCTCCAAAGCATCAGCATAAACCAGTGAATTCACGTGGCACCACAGGAAATAATCGAAAGTTGCCTTATTGCACGACCTTGAAGGCCAATTGATAGGTCCATTTCTAAATCAACTTATCGCCTAATTTTGATATCAATAACTCGATGGTTACGGTCGCCGCATGGCACATAGCGCTATCTTGTTGAAACCACATTTCGTTCGGATTAATGTCTCCTATATTTTCAAACAAAAAATCATTAATCATGGTGCGGTAACGATCTCCATTAACCGTAACATGAGATCAGGCCTCATTTTTGAAGAAAAAAATCCGATGATGCCACCAGCGTAAACTACAACGCAATGCAATGTAGTTTTTAGGGTATGCCGTGGATTATTCTCACTATTGCTTATTAACAAACCCGTTAAACCAAAAATGAGCCTCATCCCTGAGCATAATTTGGCGATAAAACAACGGGTCAGTTACTAACTGCTCTAGACCCCTATCAGCGATAGCGTTGTTCTAGCATGAGTCTATTCATAATGATTTGCCAGAGTTTACTGAAAATAATAAGAAACATTTTTTCATCAAAATTTAATTTTTATCTTATTTTTTATAATTTTACTTCTATCGGGCTTAAAAAAAAAACACCCGATATTTAGTGAAGAAAAGAAACACGAGAAAAAGACTATGAACTAAATAAACTAAACTAAATTAAAAGTTACCGCTCGGCCGCTATTAACGGCATTGCCAAGTTAAATTAAATTCCATTAAATTCAAATGCAATAACACATAAATGTGGTTTATTTTTTTTTTTTTTAATTTGTTTAATTTTAGTAAAAATATAATTTTTTATCGGTCAGCAGCTATGACTTCTTATACCACTTCCATTTTTACATGTCGTAGGACAAGTACGATAAGAGTAATTTTCTCAAATTTTTTGGCAGGGTTTATATTATTTTTTTTTAATTTAATTTTAGATTCTTTATATAAATTATGACATACATAAACTTACAACAGCGTGTTAACAGTTACCATGATTGTTTTCAGGTACCATCTACAATTTAAAATAAAAAAAATTTTAATTTATGCTGAACTATGATTAATTATTTTTAATTATTAATTATTTTCGTTCTTTGCTAATTTAACAAAAATGCAAAAAAAATTATAAATAATTTTAAAAGATTTTGCAAATTAGATAAAAGAAATTTCCACCTTTGAAATGTCTTTGTAACAAAAGATTAATAGAGGTGCGGTGTACTGTTTTATCTTGTAGTGTAATCTAAGTCTTTATTTTAAGCAAAATATTTTTTAAAAATTTAAAAACAAAAACGGGATCAATTTACACTTCAAAAAGGGTCCTAAATAAAAAAAATAAAAAAAAACAAACAAAACTTTGAATAAACGAAGTTTAAAAGTAAAATTATTTAACAAAAATTAAACGTCTACAAAAACAGTGTAAAATGTTGACGAAATGAAAAGTTCAGTGAGATACCAAAAGAAGAAAATTGGCATCTGTTTATAATAAACTAGAAGATCTTTAAGACTTTTGTGGGCGCTGCTCTTTCGACATTGTAATCTGCGCACTTAACCCTGGTAATAAGATAAGTAACTTACTCCTGTGACTACAATTACCAACGTTCCTGCTTAACTTATTTACTACTTATGTGCAGGCTTAAAGAACAACTCTGCTTCTTCCTTTCTATCTTCTCAGCTTCATTAACTGTAAAGGATATTAAACACATTTGTTTTTGTTTTTATTTTTATTTTTACTTTTGTTTTTGCTTTCGCTTGGCAGTGGTGGTGATGAAATAATTGTGTTACTTGTTATTTTAACAAATTGTACAAATTCTTTTAAGCCCATAAGTTGAATTTCAATACAAATCAGATCAGATATTAAACCACATACATACATATACACAGAGAGACAGACAGACAGATTATTGCCAAAACTATGTTTCAACAATACAGGAGTGCATTAGTTTTTGCAGTAGTCGATAGTTTTAAGGGTAGGGGTATTTATCCTTGCAAGGGATTGAATGTAGGTTAAAGTAGGTTAGTAGACTAGAGCGGATAATCCTGAAATCTGGTGCAAAAGACAAAGGCCTAAAACCAGATCACTTAATAGTAAAATACTCACTCTCCTCATACAATTTACTCATACGCACTTTTATCATTCATACAATTTCATTTTGAAACTTTGGTAAAATTGCAAAAAGAACGCACGCCAAAAGAAGATAAATAAATGTATCAATTGTATCTCTAACAATTGTTTAGTGTAGTTACTTTAATGCCCAAAAGAATGGCAAAGTATCTTTATTTAACAAAGAGGATTGATTGAACAATGAAATGAAAAAAAAAAACGAACTGAAACTCGAATATTTTGCCACAATCTGTAAATTGCATTAGGAAGCTTGTCTTAAACAAATTTCTCTGTTCTATGATTGTTCTTCGTTCTTCTTTTCTAATTCGTTTAATAAAACTAACAATAGCTTTAAGAAAACTGCTTAAGATGATTTTGTTATCCGAAATGAGATGGTTAAAAAATATTAAACACAACAATAGAATGGAGTACACAGATAGATAGTGAGAGAGAGAGAGAGAGATAGATAGGGAAATGGAACGGTGTAAGTGGATTGTTTTAATTTAAATCCTAATTCAGTTGTAATCCAAGTTTCTTTAATTGCCAAAATGTGTTAAATCCTCAATGCGTTCATGTGTAAATGAAATAAAACACTACAATGCAAAAAACAATTTAAGAAATTCCCAAAATCTTTTTTCCGTGTTTCATTGTTTTGATGTTCTACTTGTACGCTTCATGATTTATCCTTTCTAAAATAATTATTTCTTGTTGCATGGTCTTAATTTTGTATTTAGAAACTGTTGCCATATAAACTGTAAAATATTGCAAAAATATTTATTCTCTTTTAACGTTTTAACAAAAGCTGCTCATATTCGAAATAATCTAAATATTTTTTTTACCAATTATAAGACGTTCATGAAAATATATTGAAAATGTTTTTCGTGGTGGTGGCATACAAATTTCTTTAAGACGAAAGGATTATTACACTACAAGAGGGTTTAGTTGATTTAAAAATAATCTTGCTTAAAAAAATTTCTATTAAGTTTCAAGATATTCTGGCAGATCAATCCAAAAAAAAAACTGGATAATAGGCTCTTAGCGGTTGAATGGTGTATAATGTTAGATTAAGACATTATAAGAAAATCAAATTTTGATTTTAATTTTGGATCATGATAGAATGTCTTAAGGTTTCCTCAAAAGTTGTGTTGGTCAGCAAGTCCATGTTACCTACCACCATTTATTTAAAAAATAAGAGTGATACATTCGCTTGTGCCGAATCTTATTTACCCTTCACCAAAGTGATTTTAGATATTGCCTGACAGATGTTGATATGTACCAGTATATCTCCGGTTTTTACTCTTACTAAACTTCATTAGTGCAAATATAATATAAAAAAATGCTTTACTTGAACAATTATAGTATAAACAAGAAATATTGCTGTATTCGGCTATGTCGAATCTCATATACCCATCACCATCCATGTAAATCTAGTTTAGTGAAGTAACTCCAATCAAAAAAGCAAATATTGGGGTGACCGAAACTTAAAAAAAAATTTACATAAAAATGCCATCGGCTCTTAATGGGTTAAGATTTCTTCAAAAGATTTTAAATTATACCTATTTTGATGTTTTAAAAAATTTGAATATTCCAGAGAGCCGTAACTCGAAAAATATGGGCGAGCACCAATTCTTTCACCGCTCAAAAAAAAAAAAAAAAAAAAAAAAAAAAAAAAAAAACAAAGAGCTACGATAGCGCTTTCTGTACCTTTAAATAAATTTTCCCATTTTAAACTTTTATTAGTGTCACAACTTTCTTATTGTATTAAAATATTTTTCATTTAATAGCTCTGCAAATATAAAAAAAGTAAAAGTTTAACAAATAAGATTGGTCATGATTTTAGATTTTATTACTGTAGGTTTTTACGTATCAGATTTTTCTTTGTGAAATAAACAACGGTGTTTTTTATTATAATTTTTGACAAAAAAAATGGACGAGATTACTGAGATTTTTAACTAGATACATATGTATATAATTAATTTTTTCGTCTCATTCGCACTTTATGATTTTAAAATATCACAGAAAAAACTGGGAATCACAAAATGCCTACAATTTTTTTTATCCAAAATATTGAATTATTTGATTAAAAACATAGTTGAATTGATAGTAAAATTACATGAAATTGTTCTTCTAAAAAAAACTAACAAATCGATTTTTTAAAGGATTTGTCATTTTAAAACTAATTTTGATTAAAAAATTAATTTATTGGATAAACAACCATAATTCCTCTATTTGCTGTTGTTACTATGCTTAAGTTCATATGTATATATGCATGAATGTATGCACATACAGACATTTACATAAATGCGAATTGATAACTTATAAAATTATTCCCTACATTTTTTTTTAAATTAAGTAAAATACGTTAAGTATATTCATTTAATAAGTTACCTTTGCATAAAAAGTAAAAAATAAAGTCACAAAAAAATAAAATTATTGTTTGTTTTTTTTGTGTTGAAAGAATATGAACTTTTTATATTAAAAATATATAAAGTGAAGAAACATTTATTATACATTTTTATTGTTCGGAAGGAAATCGCATTAGAATGATAAATATAATTAAGTGTTCATTTTGTAATGAGGCATTTTATTCTGCACAAGTTTTTTTGTGCACTCAAAAACCCATTGAACACCCTTCGAGACCCATTTCGTTTGCAAATTTGCAGAATGTTACTAAGATTTAAGCCTATTTAAAAGCTATCTGAGTCCAAAATTTTATAACCTATTTCATTACCCAATGATAATACAAAAATCTGGGCCGTTAAAACAACTCCTTCAGAAAATTCTATCACAGCATTTACTAGAAAAAAATAATTTTAGAAAACTTCGCCACCTGCCTAATCTACAGCTACACAGGATGACATGTACCTTCTCTCAAAGGAATGGAACCTCGACTATCTGTACGAACATTTTATAGGTAATTATATGTCAGATATTAAAAATAAATTTATGATTTCTCAATTATTACAGAACATCGTATTACGATCGACGTTCTTAAGATCTTTAATTCAAAGCATATTGATATGCTGTTTTATGGCCTTCCAACAACTGAAACAACATCCAATGTAGAAAGTCCAGCTTCTTGTACATACTGTATATACTGTAATCAATGAAATTTTAAACTTATAGAATATAAAAATATATTGTAATAGTACTTTGTAAGAATTAATAAAAATTAACAAAATAAAATAAATGATACTACAATAAACAAAATAAATGATATTACAATAAATATTTCTTATTTTAGTTTAGGTGCAAAGAAAAGTATAATATTGGTAAAACTTTTTGTCCAATCATAGTAGATTTCAATAAAAAAAAAATTGGTGGTTTGATAAAGTTTTTAATCAAAATTTTTTACTACGCAATTAATAACATAATCAAGTGAACAAATTATTTTATCAATCAGTCGTTTTCATTTAATAAAACCATTTTTTGGGTTGATAAAATATTTAATCAATATATTTTTATTGTTCAATAAATATCATAATCAAATCAACAAATGACTTTATTAGGAAATTTATATTATTCAACAAATTTATTGTAGAAATTAAGTTATATTTCAACAAAGTTCGTCATTCAAATAATAATTCTATAATTGAAAAACAAATTGACAAACAGCATACAAATTTTCTAGTCAGTATGACAAAATCGTTTATAGGCTGGAAATTGAAAAATTTTTTGTTTGGATCTGCGCTTTTTGTTGTCAAATATGATTTTTATTTTTTCTGTGATTAAATTTTATATTATTAAAAGAAATTTATAAGTGTGATTACCTTAAATGAACTTAGGCACCATATTTGAGATCAAGAAAATATGATTGACGAGATATTAAATATGGGATTTCAATTAAAGTAATCCAATTAAATTTTTCCCTAAAAGGCTTTTTTCAGTATCACCTCAGGTAATTTCACTTTAATTATGTACATTTTAAATTTAATGTATTGGAATTATTAGTTAAACTGTTTGACAAATAATTCAGATATGGTTAATTTTTTTATTTTAATTTCTAAAAAAATTTAAAGAAGGAAAACTATTTAGAAATTCTTTCTAAAGAAAACAAGAAAAATTAGACGCCAGCAGATTGTTATGCAGTATTTTCTGGATTCTCTATATCCGTCTCCAGCATTCTTTGGATCTATGTTCGTTAGGTAGCGTAGACTGTAAGCCTCATCTATTTAACCAACTAATTTTTTAAATAAGAATATAAGCTATATTCGAAATCAATCAACATTAATTTGGTTAAACAAAGTTCACACGCAACCGAGAGCTGTCTCTTTCATAAATCTTCACACATATATTTTTTCTTGCTTCCTTTTAATAATCGATGATTGAGCCACGAATGCAACTTGTTTTTATTTTTATATTTTCTTACTTAAGCCAAATTATTTTATTTATTAATTATATTTATTCAACTTTATCTTCATGTTTCCACTTTTTGTTTCTTTCACTGTGAGAAGGAATTTGAAAGTGGTGATGATGTATTGGAGGAATATAAGGAAACGAGCCCAGCATATCATGAAGGTGTTAGTAGACCTACACCACTTTCAAATTCGTTAAATTAATAATTTTTATTTTATTTTAAAGGGAACTAGCACTTAAGGCATAAACACCTACTTAGTTTTTAACCGTGCTATATTCTTTTAGGAAAGCGATAGTTGAGAGAGATAGATATAGCCAAAGGAGATAGATATAGCCATTTTATTAATTATTTACTTTGCCGGCGAATATGCAATGCAGAAGTACCGACGAAGGAGGCTGCATGTTTTTATGTTAATTCTGATTATGTATTTATACCATTAAAAAGAAAAAAAAAAACATTTTTATTTTTTGACTGCCGCAAGGGTTGAACCCAGGTCAGCCAGATTTGTAGTCAACGTGCTTAACACCTTGACTACAGCAGCCTCACACGTAAATTTATATTGACAAAGTGATCAAAATTTGTCTGGATTTCACTTGGGGATGACCCCTACTTATGCAACGCATTGTGCCAGAACTAGGAAATTAGGTAATGGGAAGCGGGATAGAGGGACATTCGATTTGAATTTTTGCACAGTAAAAGTGACAGGGAGTTTATTCCATATACGAAGTGTTTGACTAAAAAACAAATTTTCTCTGGAATGTTTAGTGCGATTCACTGCCAATCGACCACAAAGGAATGCGTTCTTCTTCGTTCTCTCCTGCACGCGGTCGAGTAACTTCAAAATAGTCTTTGAGAGTTGTATTCCTTTTTCGGTCTGATAAAGGTGACAATGTTAGCAAGGAGATCAAAAATCACCTTGAATTTTCATACCAAGAACGTCGAAATTCCTTAATATCTTTATCACCAATACTTACAGATGAGGTAGCATATTCAGCCGTATGCCTGTGCGAAAGCACACAGCACTGGATTTTACAGGCGATAAATTGAACCCTGTTCGCGAAGCCCCAACTTTGAGATTGCCAAAAGATCGCGAATTAGCGTATCGTTATAGAATAAAAGTTTATATTTAAAGTTATCAATATGTAAATTTTTGTCAAAATAAATTTACAACACTTTTAATTAAAATAGTTAATTTTCAAAAAAGCTACCTTTAGCGTGATAAATATGATAAGACGTACTTCTTGAAATTGTAAGAAAAAACTAGTGAAAGAAATTTTATCTTTAATTAGTTTAAAAACATAAGTCTAATAAGGAAATTGATAAAAAAAATAAAAACAAACAAAAACTCAAGCTAAAAGCTGTTTTATTATTTAGTATAAATTTCTTAAGTGTTGCAAAACAGGAAATAAAAGGTCACATTATAATTAAACCCTTTAACTAATTTAACACATAAACTTATTAACACTATACACATTACATCCCTTCTCATAAGAAAACTTAAAAGCAAAAAGGAACACAAACACACATCAATGTACCAATATGCACAAGAATAACTTGAATTAAATGAAATCAAATGATTGATCATTTATGCAATTCTACAAGAAATTGTATTCATAGTCGTTCGGTCATGTTACACATTTGTTCTAAGAATCTAAATGAAATTAAACTTTAACCCAAGACAATGACCACAATCCATAAAAGACTACAAATTAGATGAATACAAAATTGATAATAAAAATTAATAAATAAATAAAATAAAAAACACTTTATTTCAACTATTTACGACGATCTTGTTTATACGTTCATTCATTATTCATTTTATTAAGTCAGTCATTGATTCATTCTTCGTGACAATAACAACAAGAACAACAATAACACAACTAACATTCAGTCAACAGCACAAACTAAAGTGCCATGATCCTTAATTACTGTTTGTTCATTATCTTGGCCCATGTTGACCCGATTTTCAATTAAGTCAATTGAACGTTGAGGGCAACAAATACTCGTAACCAGTCAGTCAGTCAGCAAGCATCATGATCTTCATCAAAGACGATGACTGATTCTGTATTTCATAAAAAAAAAATAAACATTCTCTTCTTCTTTTTGTACAAAATTCTAAGTAATGTTTTCCTTGTCGTTTACTTGTTTGTTTGAATGCTTTTACAAAAGTTGAATCAACAGAAAATTAAATATAAAACGGAAATTATGAATTTTTAAATTGTAGAACGAACACAATACGAAATAGTCAGATAGTGTCTGCCCATTCAACCAAACAGCCGTCCGTCATTCATTCAGTTATAGTAAATTACAATAGTGGACAATCATACAAACTGCCTACATTGGCAGTAGTTGAAGTCAGCGTCATCGATCAGCGAGTGTTTTAGATGTAACACCATGAAAGTGTTTACACTAGGCAATGGACTTATGGCAATAACAAATGCAAGTAGGAATTAATAAATTATGATATCGTTGCATAAATAAATGTTTTATTTAAATAGTGAAAATCACTCTACTTGAATCGGTAAAATATACAGCAATCTCTTACAACATTTGAAAACTGCGGACATTGCTTTTACTAAAATTCTGCTCGTGATCATAAGGCCCAACTATAATATGCATAACGTAGCTTGAGCTTATGTCAAAAATCAAACGAAAAGCCTGTTAAATGCTTAGGTACCATGTTACGGAAATTTAGGCGACTACAATGTACTTACATAAATTTCGTTACTAATTTGCCACAGTTGCACAATTATGTTTAATTCGTGCTTTAGCCAAAAATAATTTCTATATAAATAAAATTTTGAAACCAAAAGGTATTTAAAGAACAAATTTAATAACATTTATAAACACATTAAAATTTTTTGGAATTTTTCTTTATGAATGTATAACACAAAGCACAATCATCTGTTTCCGTACGGAAAGTGCGTTCAGTTTCTTACTTTGCTTAAATAAATGACATTTGACGAAACTTGATGAAAAGTGTTTTTAAGTACATTATAGTTTGCCACATATACTTTAAGCTATTTGCACAGCTGTTTAAGTTTACTTAAGTTATCTTAAAATTTAAATTTATTAAATTTATTTTTTGTTGCATTTGCTTACTTCAACTTACTTTAAGTTTGTCCAGATTATTGAAAATTGGCCAATTTACAGTAAAAATCTTCTTTAATATAATGCATGTTGTTTTACCATCTTATACTTAGTAAAAATAATTTATAATATATTTTTCTACATAAGTTTGCGGATTCTTAAAAGTGGAGGTAAACTTCTTGCGTAAAATAAATTTTAATGATAGTGTAAACACAACATTTCCTTATATCGAAATTTTTAAATTCTATCGACCATCTGTGGCTGTAGTGAAATAGATGTGCGTCAACATTTACGCTGGTGGTTTTATAATTGCGGTGGAATAAGTTTGCCACACGACAAAGTGTTTTTGTTGTTAAAATGTTGGGTTGTTGATGAAAGTTAAATTGAAAAAATAACATTAAATTAATTTTGTTTGTTGTCTCGCAACAACAACATAACAACAACAGTAGCAACACTATTTTAATGATGTTTTAATGATTTTACTGACCGCCGGCCAGCATATGAATGCACACTCCATTCACTCGCCACACATTTTATAAATGAATATAAATATTTTTATATACTTGATCCCTCCACAAACCATTAGATGAAGAAGCTTAGACACTTATTATCGATCTTGTTTTTTAATAAATCTGAAATCAAATAAAAGCAGTCAATGTGTTAAATGCAACATGTTTTAGTAAATATTTCGTTCATTTATTGGCACAAGACCCGCAGTATTGCATTTTTACATTCATTTCTTTTAAGTGGTTCAAAAACACACATTTTTAATTTATAATAAATATAAAATAAAATTGAATAAAAATCTTTAAAAATGTTCCTTTTTTAAATTAAATATAAACAAATGATGTTTTATTTTTCTCAAAGAAATGTTTTCCATAAATGCATTAATGTTGAAATCTGTTTTTAAATTTATCTCTTGTGCTTTAAAGTAATGACATGATATTTATGTATGTCAATGGTTTATAAACTATATTTAGTTTTAGTGAATTTATTTTTTTCAATAGAAGAGATGTATCTATCGATACAACTTTAATCCATCCGCATTAATCAGCGTTACCGTTATAGCAACTTAAGTAATCCATGGCAAATATCTATATACACAAGTAGTCTTCGACATTTGTTGTACTGCAACTGTAAATATTTAACCCTTTTAAACATAGTTTAAGTAGACAATGGCCCATACCTCTCGTTTTGGATATTGTTGTTGCTGTATTTAAGTATCACCAAATAAAAAGAACTTCTGGTAGATTATTTTTGAAATGAAAGCAAAAAAAAATTTGAATGGTAGTTTAACCACAGGATTATCATGTAGAATGCAAGGATTAATGAATATGCCAAGCCATCCATATACACCGCCAATTTAAAAGTATCGAAAAATAAATAGGAAGGAAGTTTAATGTTTAAGACACTGCTGTATTAATAGAACTTTTGAAGGTCCTAAACAAATACTAACAAACAAATAAAACATGAGTAGAATAAAAGAGAAATATGCCAAAGTTGAAAAATTAATAAGCCAGAGGTTCTAAATTGTGGAAGCTATCATTAGTTTCCCATGCTTTATTTGGTTAACAATGGGACCGTACTTTTTCTAGGAAATACTAGAAGAAACTTAATCGAATAATTGTTGGAGTAGAACGTAGAATTCTGTTTATGGGTAAAGGAAAAAATTAAAAATCGAAACTAACGCCCTTTATTTATAAAATGCTTACATATTTACAACGGTTTTAAATTTGACAATCTTTTAGTTAAAATAAATTTTCCCATTCATTCAAATCACAACCTCTCGTCAACGCATGAAATATTTTTTTTTAATGTGAAGAAACTTGAAATTTAAATTCTTTGAAATTAAATGTTTTTAAACTTTTTTCAAAATGATTCCATTGTAAATCTTGCGTCTTTCATTTAAGGCTAAATAACTAACGCTTATATTTAGTAAAGTAAAAATTGAAAAATTAATATCGGCAATTTAATAATTCGGTCGGGACATAAAAACTTGAACCATATTTTTAAAAATTAAATAATATTTTTTTTTGTGTTTATGTACTCCAAATATAGGGTAATAAGTAACTATCTTGTGTAGGAAATACCCATCACACTATTCTCCCGCCATTCTTTGTCACGAACTATTTAAGTTTGCCTACAATAATGAATTACTTTTAATAGGGAGAACCCGTTCTCCCATTCTATACCACCAAGCAGACAAATTTATTTTAGTTCTCTAGATATTAATTTGAGTTGTACTCTACAAAATAAATTCTGCTTCATTTAGTTGACGAAATATAAAATCATGTCAAATAACCGATTTAATGGAAGTAATAAAGTTTTTCCGAAACTGAAGTTAAATCAAAACCTGTCAAATTGAATTAAAATATGTTTTGTTAACAATGCAATTCACAATAGAAATTAAGATAGTGAACAAAGTAACTGGATCAGCTGTTGGAACTTATTACTTCAATGATTCAGAATCTCTGACTTAAAGCAACAAGTAAACAAATTATTTAAAAGTGTTTTTGTATGCGTTCAAGTGTTTGTGTGTGTGTAGATTTATTTATATTTTAAACTAGACATTAAAAATTAAATAAATATTTGCCCATATTTGTTTTTCATATTTGCCCTTAGATACGACTGACTATGCGTGTTTGTGTGTGTGTGTGTGGATTAACAAACCACACAGTAGTCAATTTTAGCAAATTGGCTTTTTACCTACTGCTGGCTGTCTTCAACTTAATTTGTAAGAAAATCAAACTTTTGTCTTAAAGATCAACAAACACAGGAAGCTACTTTTTGTCGTACACTAGCAGCACAGTACAACACACATACACACACAAATATACAAGAACTACTTTATTGGTGATGTATGTCTGTCTTTTTTTGAAAGGATTATGTGTGGTTAGAAATGTGTATTTATTTAAATCTCTTCCATAAAGACATCCTTAAATACATATTTGATGAAAACATATAAAAATTTTTGCACTCGCAATGACAACGAGAAAAGCATCATCGTTTACATGGCGGCGTTTAATAACCGTACAAATATTTAAAAAATACTATCTGAGATTAAAACCCAAAAATGTCTTTGTCAACATTTAAAAGATCTTTTGACAAATAATGCTTCCTTCCATAATAAAACGAAAGGATTTTTTGTATGTTGGGATTATAAAAGTGGTTAGATTGTGACAGTGATAAAAATAGAACTACTAAGACTGACGACATACTCTATATTTTGTAAAGGATTTAGCAAATGATGAAATGGAAGGAGTAGAATCACAAAAAAAAAATAATAAAAAATAAAAAACACACAACTTTTTTTCTACTCTGCACTAAAACTCAACAACTTATAGCTGTTTTGAGTCAGTTCATAGTGGAAGCGCGTTAATTGGCCAAATTTCTATAAAAACACGAATATTTAACATTGGCGGCGGCATGTGTTTAACATTTGGTAGTTTGTTGGTTGGTCTGCGTGTTGGCTTAGCGAAGGAAAAGCAAAACAAAACACAACAAAATTTGTACAAAAACAAACATACAAGTAGTCCTTGTTAAGGAAACATAGAAAAGGGTGGCAATGCATTAAACATTTTTGTTGCCTTTGGCTACCGTTAAAAGGACACTCAACAATTTGTTTGTTTTCTAGCCATTAACACTTTGAAAAGCACACAATAAGCACAAACACCCTCAAACACACGCGCAGTTATCCCCATCCGGGGACATTAGTTGTTTGCCCACAATTCGATACATTGTTTTTGGAAACATGAAACAACATAATTACGAGTAGTATGTGAGCATTTCGAAATTTGAGTGGAAGGTTGGTGAACATTTTTGTTTGTGTAGCAAATATTTTGCTTAAATTGCGATTATAAGGAAATATTAATCTGTTTAATGATTATAAAATTATTACAAATTGGTGTTGAAAATTAAAAAATATTTTTACTAAAAAAAAGCTAAAATGCAAAAAATTTAATAAGCAGGCATTTTTAATTACTGTAACAAAAACAATAAAAATAGATTTTCTGAAAATTCAAATGAAGTGTCATTAATTTATCAGAAGGTTTGTATCGCTAATAATGAGTAGCTATCAAAGTGGGACATAACAATTATTAGTAAATGTAAATCTTTTACTTAAAATATCTTTAATATAAACATAAAAAAAATCTTTAATTAAATAAAAAATTAAATTAAAAATGAACCAAAAATAAGTCAATTTTCATTCATTTATAAGATCGATGCACAGAGGAGTATTTGACCCAAAAAGCTGGCCAAAATTATTAGGCGTGGTTTTTGTTTTAAAATTTTAACTTTTTTGATAGCGATGGTTCAAATCCTGATTGGGAAAATTTAAAAATTAAAACAAACGCTAGGCACCACGTATTTACATTTCATACTTAACTCAGAACAGTCAATATGATACTGAACAGCATCTATAATGTTGTGAGCAAACAAGTATGAATAATTAAAAATAAAAAGTTGCATTTCGTGGCTATCCAAAGGCTAGTACAAAAAGTAAAAACAAATGTACAAGACGAGTTACAAAAAGAACGACAAAGAAATGCTTTAAGTTGTGTGTGAACTTCGTCTCACCAAATTAACATTAAGATTAGTTGGTTAAATAGATGATGTTTACGACGTACATAACATAAGGTGGATAGATGCAAAGAATGCTGATGAAGGATGTGGCGGTCCAGAAAATGCTGCATTTCATTTTTGCTGCATTAATATTTCTTGTTTTCTTTGGAAAACGTCCGCATACATTTGTAAATAATTTTTCTTTCTAAAAATGTTTAGAAATTTAATTAAAAATGTACCAAAAAAGCCGAAAATAAGTAAAAATTCATTCATTTATTTACTTTTATTATATAAATTATAGCAAAGCGATTCTAAAATCCTAGTGCTTTCGATTCGGCCTTGAATCAGTGTTTTATAATATTTTATATTGTTTACAATTTTATTTTCTTAAAAATAGTAGAAAAGAATCAAACTACAATTGAAGAAAAGCATTTGTCATAAATAATTATAAAAACTACAAAATTTTTAGAGAAATTGCAGAAAAAGTAAACAGAAATAAAAGTACAGCGTTTAATATTATAAAAAGATATAAAGCTACTAATAGTGTCCAATTAAAAAAAAATTTTGCAAACAGGTGCAAATTGTCCGACCGTAATAAGCGGTATTTTGCTTGAAGTCAATCAGAAACGATCCACTTTTGTCAGCAATTGACATAAAAAAAAATTTATGAAATAAAAAATGTTAGTGTTAGCGCTAAAACAGTCCGCCGAATCTTTAGAAGTAATAATTAACATGGAAAGTCTTGCCGCCGAAAGCCATTAATATCAGAGAAAAATCAGAAACTGAAATACGCTTTCGCTCAAGAGTATGCAAATAAAGAAGCATCATTCCTAGTGAAAGTTAAGTACTATTGTTGCAAGTTTTCCCGATTTTTTCGATGCGTATTACAATATCTTCTTGGGTTGTTTTTACAGTCGAAAAAAATAAACCTATTTGGAGCAGATGGAAAAAGATTCGCTTGGAGAAAACCTCCTACTGAATTTCTAGACAAGAACCTTAAAAAAACATGTGGATCTCTTATACAATGGGATTCTATATCAGCGCTTGGAGTTGGGAAAATACATTTTATAAACGGAACTATGCACTCAAACATTTTAAAAGAAAACGTTAGGGAAAGTGCCGACATCAAAGACAACTTCGTGTTCTACCAGACATAAATCTTTGAATACACAAAATTGGCTTTTATATAATTGCTCAAAAGTAATGGATATTACTCTCTCTCCCCTATCTAAGCGAAGTATCTAAGCGACGGCCAAAAAATATTGCCGCATTGAAGGAAGCAGTAACAGAAGAGTGGTAAAACATTAAAGCCGATTTTTGTAAACATTTGGCGAAAAGTATACCGCGGCGTCTTCAAGCTGTAATTGTCAGCAAAGTCAGCTTACTGTTAAAAATTTATTTAACAAGAAACAAAAATACGAAAACTGCAATGTCTCACTTTAAGTGTGAGCTTTGATTTAAGGAGTTGCAATACAAAATGGCAAATATTGCAATATTTTAATGCAAAGAATATATTGTTTTTTATTTGTTTTTGTTATTAGTAAGTTCTCAAAATTAAACTAATTAATTTGCGTTGCAAACATGGCAATATAATTTTTTCTCTATATAAGTGTGAGTAGCTGTACATATATTTACATAAACATATACTTAGATAAAAAAAAAATCAAGTATTAAGTCAATGGCTAAAATATAAATTCTGTTTTCATATTTTAATTGCACTACCAATTTATTTAAGTAAATATCTTTTTATTTTAATTGTAGGTGATTAAATATTTTATGAATGGCACACTTTTCTGTGTTTAGTAGTTTAAGTTTGTATGTGGCAGCAATTTATTTGATTGAATTTTATCGTTATGATATTTGTTTTCAATAACAATGTGCTGATTATCATAAAGTAGAATATTTAGTTTATCAGGTTTCTTTCTATTTTATTGGTTTCATTGGGAAAGTAATTAATAGGGGTTCAGATATAAATGGGTAATATGGGTATTCAGTTAACTGCTTTATGTTTATTAAATTACACAAAATAATTAGTAATTTATCAAATCAGAATAATAAATATTTTCTCGCTGTTATAAGCGTAAACAATAAAAGATATAAGTTCCCGAACTACCTTTAAGTGAATAAGAAATCTAAAGTATTTTAAATTGGTTGAATATTCTTCTAAAAAGTGTTTTAAAGTAAAAATATGCTGTAGCGAAAGTAACGCATAATATATAAGCGGAACTCACGATTCGTAGCAAACGCAGGGTATATGCTATGTCTTGCAACATCACAACAAAAAAATATTAATGGATATTTGCTACAGCGTAGCATATTTACAACGCTAAGCACAATTGCATACTTCCAAAAGAAAGCTTTTTGCAAAAAGTTGAAGATTTTGTTTTTTATGTTTCCTTAGGCATTGTTTAGAAGGTACCTACGATTTACAAATCTAACTTTTAAATAATTTATTAATGTTTCTTAAAATCAGCTGTACGTTTAAATAAAGGCACGCTATGCAACAAAAATCGTTGTAAATATGCTGGACTTGCAGATAGGTATGCAACAAAGAGTGAGTTAGGCTAATGCAAGAATAGTGTTCAGACAATACCTATAAAATTTTACTTAAAATTGGGTAAATTTTTATTGTACCTTGCGTTACCTACGTATAATTCTAGGGCCTTTATAGATATATTATATATTTGTTTGCTATTGAGCTCTACTTCGAACACGTCAAAATCTATCAAATCAGTTTGGATTTTTTTTTGTTAATCTTTAGAATCTGATTTTGTTAAGATCGGTAAAGATTCATAAAATTATGTCCTCTCTCCCACTCCCCTCTCCTATTCTCTTTTTTTAAACATAGAATTATTGTACCCTTTACGTATGTTTAAAATTTAATTGTAATCAGTACGACTGTTAATGGCGGTTTTTCCCTTTTTCTCTCTTCAAGGTCCTAACGCTGGAAACAGATATAGGTAGATGAGGACATATCTATGTTTCGAGACTTTATTAAAACTGATATAGACGCATAAAAATACCCACTTTCTCTTTTCTCACCTCCTAGTCAGCTTTTTAAAAATATAAATACCTATTTAATCATGTGGACAAATAACTACCGCGTTTCCAATTTCATTCAAATCGAACGCACAACGCAAACTAACTTACAAAGAGATGATTATAAATAAAGTTAAATTGTAATGCCACGGACTACACTTTAAACTCGTTTTACATGTTAATCTTTTAAGTTAGACAAATGAGTTAGTCCCAGGTTGATCTCCATACAATATTTTTTAAAGATACGAAATGAATTTTTATATTTTTAACAAAATTTTCAAAGCAAATTGTAAAAAAAAACGTAAGCAATTGTAAATAAGTTTACTCCAAACCTGATTGAAAATATATAGTTTTGGTTAGTTAAATAGTCGCTAGGAATTACCTTTAATCAAAAACAGTCAATTGTAAATTTATCAACCAAGAGATTGTAGCCGATTAATAATTAATTAATTAAATGCTTTTAAAACAATTAAGAGAAAAAGGAAAAATGAATCAAAAGGTATTGAAAATGACTTTTCTCGTTGTACCTATGTTTAACCCATTTGATTTTTAAATATTTACATACATATGTGCATACATACAAAGCACCTACCTAAATAAAAAACTAAATTTCTTTAACTGTTCTTAAAACACCGGCCACCCCATTAACTCGTTTTTGTTAAATCAGTCTAATAATATTTAAAAATATTTACACATAAATAAACATAAATTGGGGAGCATTTTAAAGCAACAGCAAGAATTATGACCACAAGCCCCACCCATCAATGGTTAAAATTGAAAAACAACATGGCGTCCACACTTGTTCACTAAACAAAAATGATTTCTGCTGCATTCAGGCATTAAACAAACAGAACAAAAAAAATAGTGTATAAGTATATGTATATAAATAAAAACTTAAACTTAACAAAGCGAACAAATGCAAACATTGGAAAGAAATGTCAGAAATAAGTTTTATTTGACTCAACTTAATGATCCACTACATTTCATATAAAGAGCCCAATAAAATAAGTCCTGTCAAAGTAAATTTGTATACCTATTTAGATTATAGGTAGTAGATTGTCGATTATCTAATACGAATAGAACTTAGGAAAGCATGTAGCGCATAGAAGTTGCAAATATTTTATTCACCTCTTATTTTAAATTAAGCATTTATTAACAATTGCAAAAGAACTAACTAATGGAAATAAAGTCGCCAATCTTTTGGCCTGAACGTAGGTAGGTACATAGGTATAGGTTTTTTTTTATTTATAAAATACTTAACCTTACACTAAGAAAAAAATTGGTTCAAAAGGTTTAGAAAGTAGAAATGTAAAAAATATTGTTAAAAACATGGCGATTAAAAAACAAACTAAAAAACTTAATTACTTTCTGCTTAATATTTCTCTCGGTTCTAATTGATAAAAAAAAATGAAAGCTTTGCCCTTGTACTCTGTAGTTTCGGTGGTTAGAATTATCTCTCTAAATATTCTGATTTAGCGACACTGAATTTGATTAAGCGGGCTCCCTGAAGTCATAGGTAAACCACTTTTTCATTAAAGTAAATTTAATGCTACAAAATGCTACAAAAACTAAAGGCATAGGTATAAATTGCTCATGAAAATATTGACTAAATAGCGCTTTAGTTCCTGCAAGTTATCCAAGTATCACATCATATGTTGTTGTTAATCTCGAAAGTCCTTTCCTTGGAAATAAACTTCTAGTTAATATGGCTGTTGCTTACTTGACAATCTTTGGGCGAGGGGACTTCGGTTCATTCCGAAGCCAAGATCAAAGATGGGAATAATATAATCTTCTTCATAATAGAGAGACCTCTCCTATACCTAGATAAGTACTCAACATTATCGAATAAAACTAAATAATATTATTTACTTTTTTGATTGATGTAATGAAGTTTGTTATTTTTTGTTTTCTTTAATTTTTTATTATTCGGGCGTATTCAACACACTACTTAACTTCTCAATACTAATCCTACTTTAAAACCATAACCGGAAATAGCGGTGACTATCAGAAACTTAAGGTCCATAATTGTAAAACAAATTTTGCTTTAAAATTTTATTATAGAAAGTAATTTTAGAAACAGTTTTAATTTAATTCTACCTTTATGCACTTACTTTAAAATTTTCTTTTACTCAAAAAGCATCTTGATCTTGGATACCTTTTTTTTTAAATTTACAATATTTACAAATATATCTATAGCAATTTTGTAAATATAAAATGGAAAATCGAGTACCTATAAGCTGATTGCACGAAAAAAGGCCTTTAGAAATAATGCTCAATAGGTATCTTTCTTTGCAAAACACAAACACACTGGATCTGGGTATCGTATAATCTTTACTTTAACATTAAATATACTATTGTAGATCTTAACAAGATTCTTTTGGCTAGACCTAGGTATCAGCATATAGGTACCTATCTACAAACCTATGTACATATATATACATATATATTATAACTCCAAACAAAAAGTAAAAAATCCAAAAAGTAGACACCTAGGTGATTGCACTTGGTTCGCTACTTTGCGAATATGTCGGCGCGGCACTGACATGTAGGGGTGCCTCGTTTCAATAATAGAAAAATAACAACAACAAAATACTGACATGGACAAAAAAACAAAAACTAACATCATAATAAACGCAAAGCACATAACAATATCATTTATTTTTCCGCGTGTACTTAAATGATGTGTTAAGATATGTAAGTGTGTACATTGGCTATGAAAAGCCAGGAAACGTGAGTTTTCAAACTATACTACAAATTATGGAGCAACAAACAAAAACATTTACACTTACTGCTACTGCTACTGCAAAATACATGCCTACATTCATACAATTTATATCCTTTAAATGCGCTAAACACAAGAGTAGATGTACTTTCATACATACATGCATAGGTAGATGCAGACTTACAATTGCTTATGTGAAATAAGTTGAACTGTAACAACAACAACAGCCGCATTACTAATGACATGGTGGATGTGTTAGGAAAATATAAAGAAGCACAAACAAAATATATATGTAGTTTGTTGGTATTTACCATCGAAAAAACATCTGCATGCAAAAAGCAAAAGAATACACTACAGCAAAGTGAGCAAATAACACGTTTGGTAGAAGAACAACTACAAAAAAACAACAGAACAAAAAACCGGTTGTTTTCATTAAAACAACACCCAACAGAAATAAAAACAAAAATGAAATCTTTATCATGCATTTTCACACGCACACGTTAATAGAATGAGAAGGCAACTCATACCAAAATGGGTGTCGTAGTTAAAGAGTAGTCAAACTGGCAAAATTCACAATTTTATCTCTCTAATAACCTAAAACAAGCAAAAGATGTTTGTGTTTACTTAACGATCATTGGCTGCCAATACCTAAACAACAACAATGTTTGGAGAGCACAAGTTCCACTATTTTCATTGGTTGCTCGCTTTAAAACGTGTTAAAGTGAGAAAGTGATATTATATTTTTGGTTGGTTTAAATATTGGTTTCTTGTTTATTAGGTTGATTTTAAATGATGTGAAAAGAGGAAAAAGTGAAACTCTCCACTGTTAGTAATAATGTACTCTTTGTATATCTGACTATAAGATATTTTTAGTCTACTATAATCGTTGCTTATTGACGGGTGTTATTGTTAGAATTGCGCAAAACGAGTTTATAACGTTACCAACAAGATCTCTTATTTCTATATATTTTAAAATAGTTTGTTTTAATAATGAAATAACAATTGAAAGTGTTCTTTTTTTTTCTAACAGAATAATAGAAGATAAAAATACTAAATGAGTGCAAAGAATATTATGAAATAATAAAATAAAGATTTAAGAAATTATATTCGTGTTTTGAGTAAAAAATCATGGTGAAAATAAATGATCCATGTAGTATTGAAAGAGTTTCAGATCATCATCAATCTCCGGTTCAAATAACTCATTTACATTTACCCCTTACCGAGCAACCACATCAGCAGCAACAAGATCATCACCTGCAGCAATTAAATTCCCACCATCAGGCATTGCTGGACACACATCAGCATTTGCAGCACTTTTATAAAATGGCACGTACACCCCACTTGAAATCAAGTTTCTCCATTAATGCTATTCTACCCGAGACTGTGGAAGATAATAATCACAACCATCATCATAATCAGAAACAAAATGATCATGTAAGATCTTATAATCACTGTGATGATACTGATGTCCAAGATGCCGATTCAGATTTGGATGTAACTAGTATGTCCCCACCACCACCTACCGACGGCAGTGAATTAAGTCTGAATAGCACTGAATGCTTACCGCACAACCATCATCCAAATGACGATGAGGGTACGGAAAGTGATCTCGAGGCAGGTTTGGATCCCGATGTAGTCGATGACGATGATCTAGATGGAGATGTAGATGCTGATGTCGACGGCGAGGGTACCGAAGGAGAGGGCGAAAACAAAAATGAGGATGGCGAAAAAGCGGTAACAGATAAAAAGGGCAACGAAAAACCTCCATACAGTTATAATGCGCTCATAATGATGGCCATTAGACAAAGCCCAGAGAAGCGTCTAACCCTTAATGGCATCTATGAATATATAATGACCAATTTTCCCTACTACAGAGATAACAAACAGGGCTGGCAAAATTCAATACGCCACAATCTCAGCTTAAACAAATGTTTTGTTAAAGTACCCCGCCATTATGATGACCCTGGCAAAGGCAACTATTGGATGTTGGATCCTTCTGCAGACGATGTATTCATAGGAGGTTCAACGGGTAAGCTAAGAAGACGTACCACTGCTGCCTCAAGATCAAGACTAGCAGCTTTTAAGCGTTCTCTTATAGGACCGATGTTTACCGGTTTAGGTTATCCACAATTTAATCAGTTCCTATATCCTCAGCAGGCAGCAGCCCCGGGCGCTGCCGCTAACTCCAGCCTCTTAGCTAGTATGTATGGTAGATATAACCCATTTGTGCCAAAGAATCCAGCTTTACCTCCTTCGCCCTTTTCAACCAGAGTAAACAGCGCGATGGCAGCTGCCAATTACAGCAACATGGAGAGACTACTCTCTGCGGCAGCCATGCCGCCTCAAAATCATCCAGCGGCTGCCGCGGCAGCAGCTGCAGCCGCCGCCTCTATTCCCACCTCAGATCTCTACCAGCGATTACAATATCAGCAGCTTTTGCAACAACACGCGGCTGCCGCTGCCATAGCAGCCCATCAAAGGCAACAACAACAGCAGCAGCATCAACTGTCTGCGTTACATCACATTGGTCCGCCATCTCATCCGCATCAGATGCCTACCGCCGTACATCAGCCGCTGCAAGTTTTGACGCACCTGGGACAGCCTTCATCGTCACCCTCTCATTCAATATCACCGTCGACAGTTGCTGCTGCTTCGCCGCCTGCGCCTATTTTAAAACCAGTAACGGTGGTTTCCCGCAACAGCTGAGTTCTTATTGCTGTAAGTCTAGCGTCAAATATGCGCTGTAATTTTGTAAGATTGACCTGTAAATATTTTAATGTTTTCTTTAGTTTTGAATTTGAGTTTTCCATTATTAAGCAGGGCTTATTAAGGACCAAAAAAGAGACTATGTGTAAAAAGTGATAAGCATTTTGTTAGTTCTTTAGGTTAAATATTTAAAATTAAAGATAAATTGATTTTGTTTAAAGAAGAATTGAGACTAAATGTAAGTTTTTCAGAAAACAGAAATAAACCAATAATTAATTTTTTAGTTTGTTAAAAATTTTAAAAAACATGTGCTATAGCTTGAAAATATGTAGAAAAATACATACATATGCATGTTCTTATGTTTGCTTAACAGTTATAAAAGAAATTAAATACAATAATTTATTTAATTTTTATCAAAAGAAATAGACTGATTAAATTTTCCATTAAAGAAACTTTTGCTTAAAATTTGTTAGCAATAGAAGCAGTTTTTTATATAAATTTCTATAATATTTAATCGGTACCTATAAATAATATAATTGCCATGAAAAATTTTAGAGCACCTAGTTGTTCTTGGTGTAGCGAGAATCTGCCTTTTTCCTTTAAGCACGACAGAGATGGAAAAATCAATGTTGTTCCAATATCCTACCATACGCATAAATTAATTAGGAATGAGCATAAAAACAGGTAATTGAATAAAAGTGAAAACTTACCCATACGCATTAACATCAGCACAAAGATGTATTTTGGCACAAGCACAATTATATAAATATACAGAGAGTTTGAACGTCTTGTAGGAAACATAGAACAGTTATGAGATTAGAAATAGTACGCCAGCAGCTGAGATAGAATACGATACTTTACTTAATTAAAATTGTATATGCATTGGAGATGAGTGATATATCAGTACCAGTGATTAAATGATTGTTGTTAAAACATCACTGGTCACTACAGTGACTGATTTTATCAAGTAACAATTCAGCGTAAGATCGTTCTTTTATATTAGCACACATACAAACTTAAATTTGATTTTACTTTGTGCAGAAAAATATTCGTACTTTTGACCCTTTCATTTTTTTATATATCAAAGCGACTTTATTGCTGTGTAGCTTTTTCTTGCTTTTACTTATTAACAACAGCTATTCCTTTTTTCAAGCTTCACACATGTTTACATAGCAGTGTTGCCAGGGGAAGGCAAGAAAAAGTACGCTCTTCCTCCACAAAAGTTACATTTTTTTGTTAAAAGTTTCATTTTATAATTTTTCTTTAATAAATTGTGTGTTTATGTGTTTTTCAGAAAAAATAAGAAGGCAAAAATTTCATTTATTAAACAAAACTAAAATAAAAAACGTAAATTTAAAAATAATAAATTTCAGGCCCATGCTTCTTGTCCAAAAAATCAAATAAAGTGTAACATATTTATTTAGTTTCTCAAACTAAAATATTTTTTTATTCTTAAAAAACTCATAGTTTTGAAGGTCTTTATTATTTTCTTCAGCCATCATTAATGCATCTATTGTATCAGTATTCAACTGGATAAGATGGTCACTCTTTATAAGTTTTAGTTGATTAAATATTCTCTTCACACACCCATTGGAAAATAGAAGTATAAAATTAAGCCTGGTATAAATTTAAATTTTTGAGCGTTACGTCAGGACTCAACTTTAATATTCCGTGGTTGACAAGTGCATTTTCTCGCGGTTCAAAAAAATTCGATAAGGAAAAATTGTCAGGCATTTTGTGTTGAAGTTTTAAGGCAAATAAGATTCAAATTTGTCTGTCGGAGCTCAATCTTTTAAGGAGATTTAACCGATTTATTAAAAAAAATTCTCTACTTTAAATAGATTTCTTCTGGCACTTCTTTTAAATTCAAATGTAACTTTTTGCGGAATTGTAAAAACAGTAGACAATATTGCATATTTCAAAGCGATAAAACGAAAGCTCTCTTCTAAGCCGTATTGCTGTCGCCACTAGCGGGTTTTCAAATTTTTCAAGCGGAATAAGTAAAGTTGGTAACAATTTTTAGAAGTACGAACAGAGCACTTAGTTTTCCACACGTAATAAGAGCAGCACATTTTTATTTACAGTTGGAACAAATTGTTGCCAGAAACATTTTGCTGTTGTTAAACCCAAAGCAAAATTATTTCGTGACTTTTCACAAGTTGGACAGACACCAACTTCAGAATTATTACTTTGTAAAAATTTGTAACCTTTGTAAGTAAAACCGATTTGTTATGTTAAGAAAAAGCGGGTAACAAAGAGGAAAGTTCTTGTCTGAAATAATGAAACAAGTACTTTTTTTTAGTAATAGTACTTAATTTTGTAACTTTGTCATCAAAAGTTGCAAAAACTTGGCCAAATATAACGACATGTTACGTGGAGCCTTTAAAAGTAAAGGTATATTTAGCCGTCCGTTCAAACCGTAAATGTAAAGTAAATGTAGCTGTACAGTGAATGTAATTGAAGTTGTGCTTATAGAATGTGTAAAAACGTGTCATGTGTTTTTGACATAAGCAAAAAAATAATAATAATAAATAAAACTATGGCATGACCATCTCTTCTGGCACAATTCTTCTGCAATAATTAATTAGATTTTTTTTTAATTTAACAACATTATTTGTCTTACCTGGGTATTCTATTTATCCTTTTCTTCTCTGGATACGTCATCTATTCTTTTATTTATATTTCTGTTTACTAATAAATGACACAGCTGTTCAAACCAATGATGGCCACTTTGCGATTTTGTGCAAAAAGTACGTAAATTTTTCAATGGTACAAAAAATGATGTCGTATTAAAATAATGAAAAATATAACATTTGCACAAGTTATACACAGCCTAACAATTTTACAATACATTATGTGTATAACATATTTAATTTAGAAAAGAAAACTCCAAAATTTATTTAAAATTATATTTTGTGTGATAAAATTTAATAACTAAAAAGTTTAAGTGAAAAAGGACAAATAAGTACTTAAAAAGGGGGTTTGTACTTTAATTCATTTTATGATAATATTTATCATCACTGGCTACATGTGTCACGTAACCTCATATTGTAATTCTATTTTCAGCAGGTTGAAACGTTACGACTAAGTGACATTTCAGTCGGCTAAGCATTTGTATAGCTCTTCGTATAACAAAAATGATCAGCTGAAACATCTACATTTACATTTCTACATTTACGATCGGCTAAATGTACCTTTACGGACATATAAAAAATGTAACCAAACGGCAACACTGGTAACAAGAAATATTGTGTGCTTTTTTATTTGAACTTATAATCAATTAGTGTAACAGAATTTTATATTTCTAACCAAATTAAATTACAGCTGCTTTGAATGTAGAGATCAAAATACCTTCTTCATTATGATTACTGTTTGCATAAAATATTATATGGTTACTTAAAAAAATAACTGCAAACGTTGATCACGACAATTGTTTAAGAGAACGGTAATTTGAATATCACGTTCACTGGTAACGACATTCTTCAAAATTCACCGACGAGTCGTGTAGATGTAGATAAGATGTTGCCAAGGGCATAGTGATGGTAAAAGGAATTATTTATCGATTAATAAGCCATATGATAATAGCATGTTTACACAGCAGCATAAAGCACTAGCTTCACTCTCTTAGTCATGAGTGCGAAGCATACCGTTTCCACGACACATACGACATGCTTCGCTTTGACTTCTGTTAATACATATTCACACACCAATTTTAATATTTTTTTTACTTTTTTGTTTACATTTATATGCAGCTAGTTCAGATAAACTAGTGGTAAAATGCCTTGTAAGTAGATTCATTCTGAATCGTCTTAAAATAACGTGCTAATTGGGAGAGCAAATCAAGAATAATGGGCTCCGTGGAAACATAGTATTAGTTTAATTTAGAAACAGCAATTAATTGTAATAAATTAATCGCTTAGATTAGGAAAAGTTGAGGTATAAAAATAGAAGTTTCGTAAGGAGTCTTGTAGTCAGTAATTTTTTTTCTTTAGCGATTGTACCCACTTTGTTCGTGTTTTAATTTTATTCAAAGCTTCAGCCACATTTCGATTAAATTTCAAAACTTGAGTAGTAAGCAAAAAATTTAGCTCACTTTCAGGGTTTATAGACATTATCCTTTCTACATCTGGCTTAAGAAGTTGTTGTGAGCGCATAAATTAAATTCACCGTCAATGGAAGACTTTTAACTTACTCTTTTTGTGCAGCCACTTTATTTCTTATGTATTTTGTTATTTAGGCAAAGCTGAAGGAATTCGGAAATTGATTTTCTTAAATCTTAAGTTTAGTAAACCTGATTCTGCCAGTATATCGTTCCTTTAATGCAACATAGTCATTTCTCAAAAAATCATAATTCTGAAGTTACTTAAGAAGAAAAACGAAAAATCATAATTATATCTCAAGCTAAACTCAAGTTGTAATAAAAATCTCTGCTATTGATTTCTTAAAATTTTCAAGACATTCATTGTGTGCTGTCAAAACTGGTTATTTTAGAGATATGGCTATGTTGCTGTAAAGGAGCTATTTGTATGTTTTATATTCCTAAAGCGGCACTTCAACAGCTCCAAAATGTTCATTTTTAGTATATCTGCACCGGAGAAGTGTTGTTTCGCAGTGAATTATTAAAATGTCTTGGCTTAATGTGGCAAATTTATATTTATGATTTTAAATATTTTAGGCAAATTAAAACTAACGTCTAACATTTTTTTATACCCTTCACCACGAAAAGTGGAAAAAGTGTTTAACTAAGTTTGTCATTCCCTATGTACTTTCTACAATATTCATTTCCGACTCTGAGTTCTTATGCATAGCGAAATCGATTGAGCGATGTTCGTCTGTCGGTCTGTCCGTCCATGTTAGTGTTGAAATCAAGTTTGCCAAGGCACTAGATCAGATAAAGAAAATTTAAATATGCCAATCGATCAGACATAGTGTCGAAAAAGGTGCTATTGGAAATCAGCATGATCGGTCCATCTCCTTCTAGAAAGCGGGCAAAACACCACGCCTACCTCTGATTTTTTCATATCATTTGAAATAATAAAAGAAACCCTAATCAAAAAAACAAATATATGGGGAGATAGAGATTAAAAAAATAAAAAAATACATCAAGTAAAAAAAAATGGCGCTCGCCACCCTATGGTCCTCTGAAAATTTCAAATTTTTTAAAATATCAATATGGATATCATTTTAAAGCTTTTGAAAAGATCCTTAAGGAAATACTAAAAATTTTTGTTAAATGCTTAAACCATTAAGAGCCGATGACATTTTTATGTAAAATTATGTATATTTAGTGATTAAAATTTTTTTCTTCCTCTTTTATTATTCTCTGTCACCCCAATATTTGCTTTTTTTATTGGAGTTACTTCGCTAAATTGGAAATCTAATTTAATAGATGGTGAAGGGTATATAATATTCGGCACTCTTACTTCTTAATACTTAATTTTTTAAAGTAGCAAAGAAAAAAACTTTTCTGCACAGAATTTCTACATGGCATAGTACGTGAGAACTAATCGTCATATTGATGGCTTGTAATATTTTCATTAAAAATAAGAATTAATAAAATTATTGCTTCTAAAATTAAAGTTGAGGAGCAGGCAAAACCAAGTTTTAAACACCTCTGTCAACATTACTTTTTTTTTAATTTTACGAAAAGATTTAGCGGCCACTTCTATTTTCAAATTCAATTTAAAAGAAATTTTTTATGGTTTGTTTCTGAAAATGTTCTAAGTTTTTGCCCAATCGTAAGATCCAGTTAAAAAAAGTCTTAATAAAAAAATCTGTGTAAAGCCTTCAACAAAATCAATTTATTTCTAATTTTTTTTATATGAAAATAAAAAAATTTAATAAAATATAGAGGCATCAAAAATTAAGCGAAACCGCATGTATAGTAATTTTGTATTATAGTAAATTAATTAATTTAAATAAATTTAGATAATATAATTTAATTAAAATATATGTATTTATTGAATTTTATTAAACTTAAAAAAATATATTGTTAAAGTATTAAAAGAATAAAAATAAGAAAACATAAAAAGTGAATTTAAACGATATTATAAAGTTAAAAATAAAACACATCACACATTTGTAAATATAAAAATTAATTAATATAAAACATTTATTACTAATAATATTTATTATAAACAAAGCAACAAATTAAACGAAATACAAAAGAAAGAAAAAGCATTTTCATTTTACAAACCAGCTGAATGTGCAAACGAAAAAAAAGTGTTTTGAAAGAATAATTTTACCGGAAGTCCTTAATATAATTAAAGCAAAAAGCATGAGACTACTTAATCAAATACAGCAGGAAAATAAATATAAAAAATTAAATAAATTGACTTGAACACAAAATATTAAACAAAAAAAAAAAAAAAAAAAAAAAAGAACCAACTACAAAACTAATCAACTAAAAAGAAATGTGTGAAAAAGAATTTCAAACGTTTTTGTGTGTTTTTGTATTTTTTCTTCATCAAATCATAATCATCATAAGCATCATTATGAACGTTCGTTAAAAAGGCGGCAGTTTAAAAAAGCAAAGAAAAATTTTATATGAGATGAAACACTCGTAAAGTGTCACTTCAAATAAGAAAATATTTGACACACGCTTAACTTAACACATTGTTGGATGGTCGGTTGGATGGTTGGTTAGTTCATTGGTTGGGTTTGCTTTTTTTATTTTTATTCTTTTCATAGTTTGAGATTTACACGAGTATTTTTGATTTAAGAATTTTTTATCTTTTTAAATAAACTGTTTCAGTTTTTTCTGGAAATTGGCGAGGTCTACAGAATGTTAAAGAGTTAATAATTATTAATATTTATAATGAAAGTAAAATTATCTTTGTTTTTTAATTTTCAATTCTTCAACGTCGAAAAACTCTGCGAAAAAAATTGCAAAACTGAATTTATAGCGTTTTTAATTAAAATTAAGTTAAAAAATAAAAAAAACCAATTTGAATTTATTACTATGAAAATTTAATGATTTGTGCTGGAATCACTAGTTCTAAGACTCGTATGGTAAGTACTATAGATTCCTAAAAGATCATCTGCAATATCCATCATAAGTAGAAGCATTTGTGTGGAAAATTGCGCGATCTTTACTTCAGCGAATACCTTATTTGTTTTTTTCAAGAGATGATAAATCCGTAAATAAATCAATAGGTGTTAAAACTGGTCATATTATTAACATTGACTCACCGTGCTTACGGCAACCAGACGGATAAACTAGACTTTCGAGCTACCTAGCGTTCGCATAACTGCATTTGGCCCAATTAAAATGCAAAACAAAAAAAATAATAAATAAATAACGTCAGATAGAAAGGGTGTGGTCGAATAATTACACACATTCGTTTGCCCCTTTTTTTGTGTGAACAAGTGTTTCATAATGTTAAATAGAAAAAAAGGAAATAATATTTGTCCTGCGGTTTGTTACACTTGAACAAATACTGAACAAATACTTGACTAGAAGATTATTTGTTCAAATTGTGAAAAATTTTTTTATTTAAATTCGTTTCAAAAAAGAAACAAATAAATATGTATGTGCTGTCATGCAACATACAAATTTTTTATTTTCTTTTGTAGAACAGCATCAATAGTTTTTTTTTTTTGAAGAAAAAAACTGAGGAATGTTACAGACATGGATACGGAAGTGAAATCGTTGTGGAAATGACAAACTTTTAGAGGTTTTTTTATTATATCTTTCACCACAAAAAATGGAAAAGAGGTATATCTAAGTTTCTCACTCCGTTTTTAATTTCTAAAATATTCATTTTCGACCCCTTATAGTACATATATGCATCGATTGAGCGATGTCCGTCCGTCTGTGTTAGTGTTGAAAACAAATTTTCCGAGCCATTAGATCAGCCAATCAGTCAGACATAGTTTCGAAATTTTTTTGTTGAAAATTAGCAAGATCGGTCCATGTTCTTTGAGGCAGCAGGCATAACACCACGCCTACCTCTAATTTTTTCATGTCATTTGGAACAATAAAATAATTCCATAAAATATATATATATATATATATATATATATATATATATATATATGGGGCGATAGAGAATTAAAAAAAAATAGGAAAAAATTGAGAAAATTGGCGCTCACCCATATTTTCCGAGTTACGGGCATCTGAAATTTACAAATTTTTGAAAATATCAATATAGGTATCATTTGAAAGCTTTTGAAAAAATCTTTAAGGAGAAAAAATTTTTTTGAAAAACGCTTAACCCATAAAGAGCCGATGTCATTTTTATGGAATATTATTTATATGCAGTACCAAATTTTTATTTTATTTTTAAATCTCGGTCACCCCAATATTTGCTTTATTGATTTGGGTTACTTCACCAAACTAGATTTGCATATTAGATACGGTACAGCCGAATATACCACTCTTACTTGTTTTATTTTATTTTGTAGAACAGCATCAGAGGATAACATCGTTGCGACCTATTATTCCAACAATGCTGATAAATTTTTAATAAAAATTTTCATTTGACATTTATTTCATTTACGATATACTTTCCGTAAGAAAAATGTAATAATCGCATTTAGGAATTAATTTACGAACGATAAACTTTCAGTTTTAAAAATTTCAAATTTGTATTTGTTATTTCGCGTTTAAGTAATTTTACAGTAACTGCATAAACGCGTAAATGCGTTTCGTTTCTAAATTACTTTTCTCTCGCTTGGAATTGCAAAATGCATTACTTGGGTTTGTTCAATTTATTTTTGTTAAACAATACAAGCAAATAATATTTTCTCTTTTACTTATTTTCCAAAAAGGAGTATTTTATTAGCTGCCAAATCGTAAAAATATTGATTTAGTTTTTATAAATACTGATTTTCAAAGGACCTTGAGTTGAAGTTTGCTGATGATACTGACTAAATAATAAGTCACAAGAAATACTGACAACTATATTGCTGTTGACAAATAATTATCTACATATATCTTTCAAAATTATTTATTTAATTTCTTTTGAAATAATAATTGTATACAATTGACTATTTTGAATTATTTTCAAATAAATTTCATATTTTAAGAATTAAACTAATTTGCATTTATATATTTTTCTAATTATAGTTATTTTTGGAAAATCTTTTTGAAATTGCAGAAATTTTATCATGAAGAATTAAATAAGTAAAAACTGAAAACTCTGAAAATATTAAACTCCCGTTTTGTAAGAGAGTTTGTGATTTAATTTAACACATTCTTTGAACTGCCTGACTTTCATTGGGGAATTTAGTGTTGCAGATGTGCGTTGAAATTAACGTTGCTGGTTCTGACGATTGGCAATTTCTTTCTTGTTATTTTTGTAATAATGTGTGGCGTTAGTGTCATATGTTTTACAATTATCACGCATGTACAATTTTACAATTCTGGCACAAACACTTTCCACCTCACACTTTCGTGCATGTGTACAATCGCTTTTTGGGGTCATGTAGCAACCAGTAACTAGCAACAGGTCTCCTGTTTCCCCACATCCATGCCACTTTCATTTAATGCGAATGAGTATCTATCTGTCTGTCCATAGAACGGAGTAAACGAACGTTTGTATGTTTGTTTATATTTTTGATGAAGAATTCTTTCAAAGAAAAGAAAACACTCGTACCCTCATTTGTGGAATTATTATTTTATAAAAAAAATAATAATAAAAATTCAAGAACTAAAGTAGCAGTCGTGGCAGTTCATTTTATGTTGAACTCGTGTTAATGTTTTGATTGTAATTAAATTTTTGTCTATAATTTGTAGTTCCTTAATTCTATTAACCCGCATTTAGAATATTTTCTAATGCTCATGACCTTTAGAGTTTAGTTAAGTTTAGTTTATTTCCTCGAACGAGTAAAATCTTGTGTGTGACCATAGTGGACGTTGTGTTTCAATGAAGTGTGTGTTTTCTTGCAACATTGTTATAAAACCATAAATTAATTTAAAATTTGTCTATGAGTTTTCTAATTAATATTAAATATAGAAAAAGTTTTTTATGAATATGCCCCTAAATTAGAAACGAAATTAATTAGAATTTGTTGCTTTTTCTGTTTCTTTTTCTTATTTCATAATTATTATCATTGTGATAATTGATCACAAAAATATAATGAAAAAATTGTGTTGGTTTATTTAGAAATTCTGTGGTTTTTCTTAAACAAAAGTCATGAGTTATTGTGTTTTTATTCCTAAATTTGTCTCTACACTGGCATTTAAATTCAATTTAATAATTAAAAAAAAAAAATATAAGATGTGTAAACAAGAATGTTTGTTTGTACACATTAATTCTATTAAATAAATTTAGCTGCCAGCGTTGTCATCTGTGAAATGTGTTATGATTACAAACACTTGCATTAAGTTAATTATTATTAGTCATTTTTAAATCTAGTTACACTCGAAAATAAAATTTGTTAATACTTATGCATTTAGTTAAGTCATCTTTTTTAATTTGGAAATAGCAACGCGCAGTTTGCATTGCCCACATGACTGCTTGCAAGTCGTAATGAATACGTTTAGATAAATTGTCGGTCAATAAAATCGTAAGGAAAATAACTCTTTAACATTTTGTGAATACTGAGATCCAGATTCGATAAAATATATTTATTTTATGCTGCCCCTTCCGGATTTTTTTTCAAAAAGCTATGATTACACAGGCAATCTTTAATATTCTGAAATAAGATGAATACTCGTGTGAGCAAACATTTTGGAAGTCAAGTTGCATTAGAATAAGACCAGAAACGGAACCTTAAGAAAAACATAAAACATAAACATAAAAAGCTCGTTAGTCGGTTTTTTAAACGACTTCAAAGAAACAAGGAGGTTATCAATTCGTCTGAATGTTGCTTTTTTTAAATGTTAGTTGCTGCAGAACTTAGTCACTTCTGAACCGATTTTTAATTTTTTTTGAAATTCAATAGGTTATGCTTGCAGCTTCGTCCCATTTTAAAGCAGTTTATACTCTTAAAAACTAAAGGCTGTCCCCATAATACATAAATATTTTTTACGTGTATTATGAACTGTAAATCGCACTTCTTTTAAATATAAAATGATTAAGTATTACTATAGCTTCCAATAACAAAAAGTAAGATGAAAAGAAATTAAAAATTTAAAGAGTGTCCCAATAGGTGACGCAAATTTACCTATATAGGCCTATCTTCCGAATCGTTATAGACAAACATTTGCAAATTGAAGAGAATATCTTTGGCCGTTATAATAAAAAGTATTGATATTAAAAATTATAAATTAAAGGGTGTCCCAATAGTTCATTTAATTTGATGTATATGGCCATACTTTTTAACAGTTGTAGACATAGTCCTAGCTAGGTGCGCATAAGTATAAAACTTGGATTTGGAAGTTAAAGGGTGTCCCAGTAGTTGATGTAATTTCAAGTATGTGGCCGAACTTTTAAACCGTTATAGACAGAACGCTGAAACTTAAAAGGGACCTGTATTGCTAAGCCCGCTATACCAACGGTTTTATTATTTGCATTTAGAAATTAAAGGGTGTCCCATAATTGAGGTAGATTTATTTATATGGGCCTATCTTTTAAACCGTTTTTATATAACGCTTGCAACTTGGTCAAAATGTCGATTGCTATGGCCGTTATAGTCACAAGTATTATTATTTAAAATTATAAATTAAAGGGTGGTCATACTGTACAGTTTTTGACAGAAGATGGAAATTTACAAGGAACGTATATTACTAACTCCGCTTGAACAGCAAGTATATAACTTGAATTTTTAAATTAAAGGGTGCCCCTATAGTTACTGTAATTTCAAAAATGGAACAAGTATAAAGTTTGGCGATGGAATATAAGGGTGCCCCAATAGTTAATGCAATTTAATGTATGTGGCCATTTCCTTGCCCCGTTCTAGACAGAGATGAAATCTGGTTTAAAGTCGGTTAGAAACGTCAAAAACACAAAGAGAAATAAAAGATAATTGCTCTCAATACAAATGCTTGCTTTATTTCGCGAACGCTTGTTGTTAGTGCTTTTTGAAATTCCTAAACAAACAAAGAAAATACAAACCACTTTTGACATTTCCAAACTACAAACCAAATGGCCGGACGACACTTTCTAGTAAAATAAATCTGCCTTGACCAATACTATCTCATGCTGTCTTAGTTAATAACTGAGAGCGGAGCAGTTCTTAGTGGGCAAAATCTTGGAAAGAGTACATTAATATATTTGTTTTTCTTTTGCTAAGATTGAGACCTGAAGAAGTAAACATCTGTTGCTGTCAATTCTAATTACAAAAGCCGGAGTTGTAGTAGGACTTATGTAATTTCTGGAGTTCTTTGAAAACGATTTTTACTTAAATGTTCATAGTTGCTTGGAAACTAATCTTGTGTGACAAAGAACCTACAATATTCTAACAGGAATAGTATAATTTACACCGTTTTCATTTGCATTTCAAAATTTTCAGGATAAGGATAAATCATTCCAAATGGATACGATGCGCTAAAAGTCTTACCATTATGTTATATTTCGAATGGGACAGTCATGATATTTTTATGTAATGCCTTTTAACATTGAAGCTTTGCGAGTTATCATTGCACCGAAGCTATTTTTGGAATAAACGGAGCGGTGGTGCATGCACCCTTTTATAATGGTGATTTTTTCTTTAATGGAGCATGAAACAATGCCACTTCAAAAAGTGCATATGTATTTATTTAAGAAAGCAAAATATGTTTGCTAAATTCTGTTATTACCAGATATTGATCATTGTTATTTTTTATACTATTTTGCTTTTTTTTAATATAACACTCTCAGTAGGAATAAGAAAAGTGAAATGTTATCGCTCAATTACTTATGAGCATCTCAGGCAATTGATGCCACGGTTTTATGTCTGTAACACAATAAAATATTTTGTTTTTTTTATAAACTGAAAGCAACAATTACATGTTGTCACAATTCGTTTGTACATTTCAATTTAACACAATCAGACAGATTTTATTTAAAAATTATTATTATTTTTTTTGTATTTAAGATGTGGATAATGGATAACTGTACTTTAATAATAACAATTTAGTATCTTTTATATTTTCATATAAGAACTTTGTTATTTATAAGTGTTATAATTGTTCATAACGAATTTGTAATGCCCTTCACAATTTAGGAAATAAAAAAAATCGTGATCAAAACAGGAACGTAAGTTCATCTTAGAGATTTTTCGATTTAATCAAAATTTGCTACATTTTTTTGTTATTCCCCGTTTAGACAAGCGAAAATTTGAAAGGGAAACATTTAGTTTCATAGCGATTACCGTTTCCCACCGGAGAGAATTGTTTTTTTTGTTCGGTACCCGGCGATACGCTTTGTTGACATTTTCTTTGCATTCACTTAAAAGCAAACAATAAGACTACTAATGAAATGTTGCCGACAACATGTTCGACTGTATGATAGCGAACAAACAACAAAAGGAAATTCCAAATGTTCGTTCGTCTAAACTCGGGCTTATAAATTAAATAATTTGTGAAAATATTTACTTCCATGTGTACTAAGTCGTATGTTAGAAATTCTTTAAGAAACTAATGTAATGTTTCTCTATTACAAGCGATGGACTCGCCTGAAATTTTATTTATACAAAAAAATGTATTTACTTATTTTTTTTTTTGAGTCATTTCTATGCCAAATTTTCAGACGACAAACTATCTTTTTCATATTAACTTTGGGAATGAATATAATGAATATATTTTTCATCGGAATAGATTTCGTGTTTCCCAAATAGCAATCGTAAATAATTTACGTAAACAATTTCCACTTAAACTAAATTTTCCTTATCGTAAATGATTTTTTCCCTCGAACTTTTTCACTTTTCCCTTTGAATGGTTCACTTAAATTTTACTGGAGCACTGTGTACGTTATACAGGTTTTTTTCTATTTAAATCAGAAAATATGAACAACATTATTTTGAATTCAACATTCAACCGCAGGATGACGACACAAGGGTCAAAACAAATGTAAATTTGTAAAGATTTCTTTTTATTAAAAAAAAGAAAACTTAATAACAAAACGGAGATATTTTGTTCAGAGTTTTTCCAATAAATCTAATACAAAAATTTATTTTATTGAAATGGGTCAGTAGCAATTTCTCGAGAAACTTAAAGTTTGATTTAACCTTTTAATAACGTTATTAGTTCGTTTGTTAAAATTTTATTTATTTATTTTTAACTTTTAACAAAATGTATTCTTCTAAGAGCCAATTTACGCTATGAAGTTTTTCATTAAACCTGCATTAAAATTTTTGTTTGGTGGTGGAGCAAGAGAAGTAAGCCACGCTTGGCATGGCATAAACGTGAACTTACTTACATTCAATCTGCACTGATAGCTTTTTTATTTTAAACAGCTAATATATGAAGGGAAAAAAAATATCACGGGAAATTCATGAAACCAATTTTCGCCTCGACGTAAATAAAAATTTGATAAGAACATAAACTTCACTTCTTATTCACGACAGGGCTGATTATTTACCAAAATTTTACTAAAAATAATTTAAATGAAATTAATTACGGTTGGAATATGCAAGTTCCTAAGACAGTTTCAGTTATTGCTTAAGTCAACTCAAGTCACATTTTACATAAAATAAAGATGTCTTTAAAAAGATCGAGGTGGTTTCTTTTTCACTTCACTTTATTCTTAGGATTTCATTCCCATTAAATCCAATTTTTTAATTTAATTTCAGCGAGCAGAAATCTCTATAATAGAAGCCTATTCCTAGAATATGGCTGAAATTTATTTTAGTATTTTATATTCTTTCGAATATGTCTAAACTTCTAAAGAAACGCTAAAAATTTAAATTATAAGCGGAAAAAGTCATTGCATCATGCAACGTGTTTGATCACAGGGTACACGTTGCCCTGAAATGTTTTTTTTTATTTATTTTTGTTTGTCAGTTTTTTTGCGTTGAGCTTCGTAACAAGGCACGAAAATCATTTAGAATTAATATTTATTTTATTAAAAAAAAGAATTCTTATTAAATAATAAATTCATTTTATCGAAATCAGAATTTAAAATTTTTAAAGTTTGCGAGTCTTGTCGAATCGACTTGTATTTGTGCTTCGCGCAAATCACAAATTTTCTTTGGAATAATTTTCAACTTTTTTGCAAAGCACAAACTTTGTTGAATGTGTTGGAATGAATCATTGCGTTTTATTTAATCAAAGTGTTTTTTTTTTTACAAAATTCAAAGAAAATCCACATGTATTCATTAAATTTGAATTTAAGTATCACAAATATCGTTATCATTGCCGTCGCAGTTGCTGTCGAATACAAAAAAATATTTATTTAGTTTCTTTGTAAGTTTGTTAAACTTGTTGTTGTTGTATCGCTTTATTGTAAATCAACTTATTACGAATAAATTTATTTAATAATTTTTTAGTTGCAAGATTTGTTTTGCTTCTAGTTTTATTTAAAATCTGGTTTGCTGGCAACACAATTCCATTCAACATGCCAATTATGGTCTCATTATCCAATCAGAGTAAATTTATTTGTTTGTCCAACAGTCCGAGTAATAGAAGTATTTTCTTCCAACCATCCATCTCAATTGCAAAAATCTCAAAACAAGTGAAAGAAATAATTCTCGCAGTCGTCTTAATGAACTCAACTAAAAACAATTTTAAACTTTGAATCAAAATTATTGGATCAGTGTAAGCAGTGATCATTTTAAGTGGATCACTTTTTTTTTGTTTGTTTGCGATCTTGTTCAGCGTGTAAAGATTTTTTTTGAAGAAATGTGGAAAAATTACTCTTAAAATGTTTGATAAGTTAGTCAAGTTCGTAAATTAAATAATTTTATAGAATTTATGATTTGCCTCAATGTAGACAGATACGAGGGTAGGTAGGTATACGAAGCTTTGATAGATGGGTTAGTTAAAATAAAGTTTTAATTTTGAAACCAGTAAGAAACGACTAACATAAGCTTTTTGGAAAATCCATTACTTAGTTTAAAATGAAAAAGAAGAAGAACTCGATAACAAGTTGGACGAAGTTTATTGCTTCAAGCAGTGCCCATGACTTCGTCTGTGTGTCATATCTAATTTTCTTTACATTCAAGCTTAAAAAAATGTGTTTTAAAATATTTGTTGTAAAGTTCTGTAAACAGTGTTCAAAATATCCATTTACAAAAGTAAAATATGTTTACAACTGTTTTAGCAGCATTAACCGGTAAAATTTGGTTGGTTCACATTTGTATCTTTAATTTTTCTACGAAATCATTTATTTTTAGAAAAAAAAAATTCTTTATTCGAACCTAGATTCTAATTTAATTAAGTTATTAAAATCCATCAGCAGTTTCTACGTTTCTGCAAACACAGACTGACTGACAGACAAAAAAAAAACAAGGTTCCAAAAATAGGTGTTTTGTATTCCATATCGATCAACACCAAAATTTTCAAAATATATTTAATGTACAGAAATAACCCCGTTTCAATTCTGTTATTATCCCAAAGTTTATTTATCAACTTTAAAAATCATCATTTAAATTGACGATATAATTATGAGTGACCAACGAACTAAAGTGCGCGAAATAATTAAAGGAATGAGTATAAAACATTTCTCATATATCGCATGGTTCTACGATTTAATTTTTATACCTGTAATTTTTTCATGTCATTTGGATTAATAAAGTAACTCCAATGAAAAAAAAAAAAATAAATATGTGGTGCGATAGAGAATTAAAAATTAAGAAGAAAAACATTAATAGAAAAATTGGCGCCCGCCCATATTTTTCGAGTTACGGGGCTCTGAAATTTTCAAATTTTTTAAAATATCAATATGGGTATCATTTGAAAATTTTTAAAGAGATCTTTAAGGAAATGCTAAAGTTTGTTCTTAAAAATGCTTAACCTATTACGAGACGATGACATTTCTATTAAAATTATATAAAGGGTCCGCCATCTAACGTTTCAACTAGTGGAAGAAGAGAAGCACCGTCAGCTTCGTATGTTCGTTATCTTGTGAAAAAAGCAAAAGAAACTGGCAACCTTCTCAATAAACCAAAGCGTGAAAAACCAAAAATAGTGCGTACACCCGAGAATATTGCTGCTGTGGCAGAAAGTATGCGTAAAGCGCCATCAACATCGATTCACCGTCGTTCTCAACAATTGAATATTTCGGAGACATCATTGAGACGAATTTAGCATAAAGAACTTGGTATGACGCCGTACAAAGTCCATTTGGTTCAGAAAATGAAGCCAATACAGCTGCACACAATCGATAATGTGCTTAAAAATTGGACCGATCGTGTAGGCTACTACATGGCCAGCCGAGGCAGTCATTTGAATGAAAATATTTTCCATTATTAGCTGGAAAGATTGTACTTTAAAATAAAAAAAGAAATTTGAGAAAATATTCCGTAGTTTTTTTATAGCATTTTCAAAAAACAAGTATCTGGAAAGTTTGTCATTCCGTTTGTAATTTCTACAATATCAATTTCCGATCCCATTTTTTCAAAGTAACGGTCCTTTTAAATTTAAAAAATTTTTTAAATATCAATATGGGTATCATTTTAAGGGTTTTAAAGAGATCTTTAGGGAAATACTAAAATTTTTTAAAAATGCTTAACCCATAAAGAGCCTATAGCATTTTTATATATATGCAGTACCAAACTTTTTTTTATTTATTTGCTTTTTTGATTGGAGTTACTTCACTAAACTAGTTTTACATAGATGGGGAAGGGTATATAAGATTTGGCATAGAAGAATATAGCACTCTTACTTTTTGCAGTTAAAATTGATTTAAACGCGTCTTTTGAATGTGCATTATATTACATGCATACTTTAAAAATGAATGCAGATTATTATCCATTTTTATTGGACATATCAAGTAAATAATAAGCCATTATGTGGTAAAAAAAAACCAATCTTAATTGCATATGATTTGAATTATAAATTGGTGTTTTTTATGATTTGTTTTCCTGCTATTTTTTCCTGCATTCATATGAGAAAAGTGACTGGGCTATAAAAGATTCGAGATGTATGAATAGCCTGTCTGCAGTTTTGAAGTCCCTACACAATATCACTTCATGGAAGACTTGAGGAAGTCGGTTAAATGTTGATTAAATTTTATCGAGATAATAAGGAACAGAAGCTTTTTAAGAAATAAATTATATATTTAAAAAGATTTATTGATATAGGAAATGTGCATTTATATAAAATAAAAATAAAGAAAAAATTTAAATTATTTCTTAAACAATTTAAACTAAATTTTTGAAATAAATCTTAAGATGCAGATTCCACCAAAACCATTATTTTTTCACACAAAAGCGACTGAAATCAACGAAAAAAGAGAAAAAACTCGTTGATGGTTGAGTAGTACGAATAAAATTTCGGAATTAAATAAATAATTTTTTCATTTTGGCTAAATTATTTTTAACACCTTTAAATGATTTAATGGCAACTGAATTTCCAGAGAAATACTCTTAAAGCAAAACAAACTAATTTGTTTAAATTAAATCTTTATAATTCACTCTCATTTATAACAGAAATATTTTATATTTCTTTGTCCTTTGTTGTTGTTTTTTATTTTCTTTTTGTTTCCAAAAACCAGGCACAACAAATTAAAAATTATAAATTTAAGAAACACAAAAATGTGTTGCTGGCCTTTTTCTATTGTTTATTAACAATAAATGGAGTAACAATGTGGTCACAATTAAACAATAGATTTTGTTTATCCATCAATTTACATTTGATCCAGCCGCTCAAAAGCATAAACTTTTACACATACAGCGGTATTAAATTATTAATGTATTTGAACATTTTGATGTCATGTCATGCCATAGCATACCAAACAATACCATAAGAAAGCCATGACACATTATAATAATATTACGATTAAAACGTTTGTCATTTACACCCAATGTTACACGTAAAAGTCTTCAGTGTTCACATTTACATAGACACGTTTTAATAAACGGCTCGAACGAAATACTCACCTGGCTTTTGCAGACAGAATGGCTGACATGGTGATCGTTTAATAAAATTTTATTTAGTTTTTTTTAATGCTTTAGAGTTACATGTTAATTAAGAAACCTGAAATAAATACAAAAATTGACACCAGTACTGCCAATTTTATTATTTTTACCATAAAATCTGTTTGGAGCTTTTGCTGTTTAGTAGGGCGAAATGAAAATAATACTGCGTTCAAACCTTTTGCAAAGAAAATTTAATGTACAACAAAAATTTAGTACAAGACTTGTTTGCTATTTCTTTTTATCAGGCGATTAACTCGTCTAAAAATTTTTTACACAAAATTTTTCTGGCGAAAATTACACAAAGTAAACAGGAGCTATAATGACGAATTGATTATTCTTTCGTTCTTTCACTTAAACGGCCACACATTTTTCTAATGCAGGATTTGAAATGAAGAAAAATAAATCACATTATACCCCCTAAAGAAATAAATAGATCGATATGATGTTTTTGTTTTAAAAGCGTTCAATTCACCTGAAAAATTTGTATCAAAAAAAAATTTTAATTCGATGGCTTGTGATAAAAAAACAGCGCATATTTAATAACCGACTAACTCTCAGACTGAATAATAATTTTCTTTATTCTCCGATTAAAATAGAAACTCGATTATTTAAATACCCTAAATTGAATGTTGTTTTATTAGTGAAATTAATACCGATCGATAATAAAGAACAATTAAATTTTTCTTTAAATAATATGATCTTCTTAGTGGCAAATAGCACTTTTTATTAGCAGCTGGACTGAAACATGGTATTTTGTCTGGGAAGAGTTTCTTATTATAAACGTAGTGGCAGTGGTGTAGTAAATCTATTAAATGTTACAACTGTTATTGTGTTATGTGTTTTATTTATTTTATTATTGTGTTATAAATTTTATAATTGTAATACGCTGATAATATCAGGTGTTAATATGTGCGTTTTCCGCTGTACACTGTTGCTGAAGTTTTTTTTTTTTTTTAATTTTAAAAAGTATAAAAGAAAAACTGAACAGCAAACAATCATTATGGCTGCTGTTAACAGATGTTTAAAAGAGTTTGTTGTTTTGTATGTTGTAATAGTTTTCTTATAAAGGGCGATTTTGGAGTAAACGCAATGCTTTTTAAATAATTACTTTCTCTTGATAAATAAATCGTTAATGATTCATAAGAGAGGTTAAATTGTAATACAATTTTTCGTGCATGGATGCTAATATATAGCTAATGATATGGTATTACATGTTATGAACAGGGTGTCCGCTATAAATATTTTACGCAAATTATGCAGTTTTTAAACTCATTTGGTATAACAAAAAAAATTTCCTAAGAAGTTAAACAATTTTTTTGAAGTTTTATTCGCATTAAATTGTAAAAAGTAAATGTAAATTTTTTCGCTACATATGTTCGTCTGTCACAGTCCTCTATCTCTGAAACCGTAATAGGTAGACTGTTGACATTTTCACGGAAGGTGTATTGCTATACCCGCTAACAAAGCAATTTCCGAAAGTGACGTGATATTCCTAAAAAGATTATAATTTTTTAAACTCTGAAGTGTAAAACTATGGTTGTTTTAACAACAAGTAAAAAAAACTTTAAATGGTGTCCCAATACTGACGTTATTTTCGTATGTACGTGACTTTGTTTTTGACCTTTTATTTTAAGTATTTTTATGTTTTCTCTCAAATAAGAAAAAAAAATAAGAATAAAACGAAAATATAAAAGGCGTTCGTATAGTGACGTAAGTTTAACGTATGTTCATATATGGATTCAGATCTTCAACCATAGTATGCAGACATTTAGAATTTACATAAAGTACGTTTATGTCCGCTATAGATTGAGAAATAATTTCAAAGACTAAAGAATGATTCCATAGGAAAAATTTGCAACGACTAAGTATTGCTATGTTTGCTATAATGACAAGAACACTTTCAAGTACAATAGAAAACTAAATAAAATTAAGTTACTTTTACATACATATGTGCCCATAATTATGAAAGTGTTCTAAGTCATATATTTCTTGGTTCGAGATATTTAATGAATTGCATTTGAATAAATTAAAAAATACTTTTACATTAAGCGAGAACCACTATCTAATGGTTCATTTCAATTCGTAAAAATTTCATTGAATAAATTTAGTTTAAAATAATGTGCTATGAAAATAACTCGTAAAATATTTTTTTTTAATTTTGACTTAGATCACTTTCATAATTATGGACATATATATCAAGCAATGCCAACTTGTTACCGAAAAAAATACAAAAATTTAAGAAAAGAACTAAAAGAAAAAGACAACTACATGGAATTTTGAAATGGGCCACTGCTTCTGTTTCAAAATTAAAAAAAATTCTTAAATAAAATTCTCCGAATGATCACTGCAGTGGCCCGGTATATGATCCTACACTAAGACTCGTGAAACATTTGGCAACGCACTTAAAGATACTTGAAACACTCCCCAGCCCTTTAGCTTGCAATATCTTAACTGAATCGGCCATGATATATTTTGATATATTTTAATGTCTATGATATATTTTAATAAATGAATATTTATTTTTAATTCGTTTACATTGAAAATTCAAACAAATAGTTTTATATGTGATGTTAACAACATTTTGATCTTTTTATGTAGATTGTTCTAGTTTGAGTCTTCGCATGACAAATCTACTCGATTAAATTATTCAAACGAACACGTTTTCATATTTTATCAAAAAACAAAACATTTAATTTTCAAAGATTTTGTACTTTAAATATCTGTATTGCTTTTTTGCTGCCGCTTTTTATGACGACGATTTTCTTTTTTTATTTTTGGTTGTTGTCTCATTATGGAGTTATGAAACAACAATTATGCTCATTAGTTTATTTTATAACTTTTTTATCCTTATTTTCTTTGAATAAAAAAGACGGCATTTTTAACTTATTGTTTTCCGTTTAGTTTACTGGCTGCTTGGTTGGTTGGTTGGTTGGCTGGTTGGTAGCTTACTTTTTGGCTTATTTTTCGTTGGCAAGAGCATAATGGTAAGTGGAGTTTAAATAAAGTAACTTGAGTTTGTGTTTGTTTGTATGCATGTTGGATGTGAGTGACTGGATATCATTTTAGTTGCGGCTTGTTGAAAAATTTAGTACGTTGTAATTTGGCGTTACATTTATTTTCGGTTGGTTCATTGTTGTTGTTCTTTGTTTTATGCCTCTAAATATTCTTTTGTTTTCTTAAGACCCTCAATTACTTTTCGAGCATTTTTTAACACATTTCCATAATTTGTATGGCTTTATATACATTTAAGGTTGTTGTATTTTTTGTTGTTTTCCATAATTATAACAGTTAAGTTTGGTGAATTGTTTTTATAAAAATTATTATTGTTATTAAATTTTCAGTTCATTTTATTTTTATTTATGCTGATCAAAATTTATGAATTGTATGCGTTTTTTTAACAAAACATATGAAATACAATTAGTTGGGAGTTTTCTTTCTTTTTCGTAAATTTTTTGTTTAATTCAGTTTCATTATTTAGGCGAAACGGTTTTCATTGTTGTTAATGGCCAGGCTGAATAAATGCTTGAATGCCGTAGCGTGGAGTGGCGTGGTATTACGATTAGAAAGAGAGGTGCACGTAAACGTCGTGTTATTCATTAGGTAATGAATGCTCAACGAATTAATGGGTGGTTTTGTTATTTTAACAGCTTTAAATGAATTTTGTGTTATTTGATCAATTTAAAGATGCCTGAAAAAAGGTGTAAATTGTTAAAGAAATTAAATAAAAAGTGTAAATGTTCTTATGATTACATGTGGATCTTGTTGTATAAAAAAATATTCTTTGTTGTTTAAGAAAAACTTTTTGACCTGGATGGCATTTTAAATGGAAGTAATAAGTAAATAATATTCAAATAAGTTTTATTTCAGACGATTTTTTGTTTTAGCGTTAATGCTCACATTATTCAATCAATAAATAGAAGACTATTTTTAAGATATTTATAAACAAATTTATTTACATACCAGTATTTATTAATGTATAAAACTCTATTTGAAAAATGGAATTTCTTAATAAAAAATTTGTGTGGATATATGTATTTTGTGACATCACAAAGTTGATATAATTTTTTAAAAACATTTCTAAATAATAAATATTGTAAGTTTGTTTGAACGACCATAGTAAAGAACACTATACCCGTGGTAGTGAAACAGGCCAGAATATATGGCGAAAATCGAATCAGTATATAATAATAATCATTACCAGCAAGCTTACTGCGGTACTCTTAAACCATTTTTTTTACATTTACTGATCGTAACATTTGTTGTTTTAAGCCAACTGGAATAATTAATCTTTTTCTTGGACAAATATATTACAATTTTAATTGGGTTATGAGTCTTAGTTTTTCATTACGCATTCATTATTATCTTTTGTAAAGGCTCTTATATAGGGTTTGTGTCGCATTACAATCCCCTAAAAATTTTAAATCAGGAATATTTTTTACCTTAAAACTAATCACATTTGAATTGTTGCGTGAATAATATTGCGAGGCGACGTTTATTTGGGCGCTAGAAGGCATTGAATTAAAATGGCAAAGATTTAGTCATCAAAGTTGCAAGATATCTGAAGAATTAATTAGATTAATATACAGATAATTAGACCTACATATCTTTAGGTAGTGAAATCATTATTTTAAAATAGGGCGTTCCATGTTTTACCTTTTTTTTCTGAATTTTAAAATGAGAGAATAGTTTATTGGTCAAATACGACTTATGAAAACTAAAATTATTTTTCGTATTGGTTACTAAAGTTAATGCATAAAGAACACTGACGTATAGATTTTGTGAGTGGGAAGAAAATTTATCTATCTGTTCTTTATACGCAATTAAATTTGCATCCATGTTTAGGTAAAATATCGAATACAGTTTCACTAAAAACAAGTAAAATGTAGAAAATTTTTCGTTTCTACTTAAAATTTTTTATAAGAAAATCATTTAGCTAAAGGTGAAGGACAAGAACAGCATATGACAGAAATTAATTATTTAAACATAATTTATAAAATAATTCTAAGATCACAGAAAAAAGTCCATCCTAATACAGTTTAAAACAGGCAACATGAAGATATTATAGATTTGACTTGCAAGATTCGTAAGTTTTTTTTTCAAATAATTTTATTTTATTTGTGAGTGTTATTTTTAGTAACTCTAAAAAAAAGTTTAATAAAATATCTTTTTTGTAAATTTTTCATCTTTGAGTACGAAAAATGAATGTGAACCATTTTGTTGAAGAAATGGTTTCGGAAAGTTTATTGTCGGCAAAAGTCAGTAAGTCTAAATAAGATTTTTATATGAATTTAGTTAATAAACAGGATTTTTACTAGATTTGTCGCACAAAAAGAATTTTTGTTTTTTTTTAACTAACTTTTGGCAAATTCTACTTGCAATTTTGCTATTTTTGATAAATAAGTGGAGGGATTTTATTATGACTACAACAAGTTGTGTTTTAAGAGCACGTGTACATTTATTTATCAGATATATCCGCAGTAACAATTTTTTTAATAAAAAGTTTCACATTTAGAAATAAATATTAGCAAGCGAATTGAAATTATCTCACAAGTTCATACAAAATCTATTTCTTTTCTAAATAGAAATGTAAACAACATTATAATCAAGACTATTGTTTTACTGTTGATTTAAAAAGACATTTTTTAAAGTATAAACTGCAATTTTTATTTGTTTATTAATTCAATCAGAGCAGAGAGTTGTGTTTGGTTTTTTCATCGACAAAAAATTTTAAAAATTAAAAATAATAATATTTAAATGATTAAAATGAGTACCCAGCAAAAAATTAGACATTACCTTAAAAAGTACTTACCATATAATGACTTACTTTTGTGATTGCCATATTATGTTACTCGCTTGCAAAATATATTACATTAGTTTCCGAAAAAGGAAGTAGTAATGGAATTAGTTCTTTATGTTAAAAGAGACTACCGTACTAATGGTACTTATTACTTCCTACAATAATTAATGTAATCGATTCTCAGTAATTGATTATAAAAGTCTCATGCCTTGTTAAAATTATTAAGTTGGCAATCTAGTTGGAAAGTACTTCTGCCAAAAATGCTTAATTCTACACTCGATTATCTTTTCAAAAATTTTTTGCTGGGTATTTACATATAAATTATTAATATTTACACATAAATAATCAATAACAACTACAATGAATTGGCGTATTTAGCACACTAACAACAGGTTGTAAATTGAACAAATGTCTTTTACTTTAGTGTAAATGTGTAAATGTATATGTGTGTTCTCTTCTTATATAACAATACTGAAAAAATGTAAATTAACTTAATTCTTATTTCTCGGATTTAAAATAAAATTTTTTTGTTTAAAAATAACCCAAAAATACGGATCTCCTTAAATAAAAACAAATGATTATGGACAGGTCCATATTATTTTTAATCACACTAGAACTGCAGCAAAAGATTGAATTAAAAGAAATTGAATGTAAAAACTTTAAACATACTTTGAGAATTTCTTCTTCTTCTTTTTGTGAATTACAAATAAAATAATCGTTAATTTAACCTAATAAGCAGTCATTTAATTAAAATTTCCAAAAAATCTTTTTCATGTGAAGGAATCAATTAATTTAAATAAGTTCAACGCAGCATAAAAGTTTTTAATAAGTTTTAGGTAAAATTACCAAACAGAACTCACTGAACTCGAAAGGCGGTAAATAATGTCATTAACAATGTTTGAAGAGTAAAAAATGCATAAATATTCAATTTACTTAATCTATTTATAAGTTACCGCCTATAAATTTCGTTGGTATCTAAAAGCCATAAACGGGGTCATTTGCCATTAAGGGTTTTAAATGCAAAAGGCAAGAAAAAAAAAATAGATTTTCTCATCATAAAAAACAGCAAATCAATGCAACTTAAGAAAATCTACAAACAATTTTCGAAGAAAGAAAAAAATACGTTTTCATCACTTCTAACCACATTTTGTTATCAAACCGAAAATTGTTGTGTGAGTGCGCCTGAGTGTGTTACATATGAAAAAAAGAATAATAATAAATACAAATATAACAAACACATTCACATGCACATCGATACTTACAAATTGAGTTTAGTTTCTTGCAATGAAACAAGGACTTTGTAAAACAAATCATTTGTTTTGGAAGGAAAACATCGAAAATGGTCTAATTAATTCCATTTGACTGCACACAATTGAAGTTAAGTGCCTGCAAAATGCCAAACGCAACAAACGCTTAAACAGCTTGATGACTGGGCAAAATTCGTAAGCAGTGTTGTTGGCAGCAGCGGTGTATAAATTATTAAGGACTTGAACACTGCAATTGCACATTGAGGGTGACTTTTATGTTGGATTTAAAATTTTCTTGATCTACATTCGTAGCATATTGTTTTTGTATTTTGTTTTTCTTCTTCTTCTTCCGTATTTTACAGATTTTATTGTGAGAAATATCAAGTACTTATCACTTAAAATAAGTTTTTTTTTTGTTTTATTTCTTATTCACTTTTTTAAGTTTCGCAAATTTAAAAGCGATAAATAAATTCAGAGTTTTCTAATCGATTTGAAGAGCAAAGAAGTGAAATATTGAACCCACAAGTGGCTCTCACCAGCGGGGTTTATGATTTAATTCTTTTTTTTTTTTATATTTCTGTTTTAATGTGAGAACATTTATTAATATAAACATACGTACATTTTTACTTAAGTATGTATCTCAAAAGTCAATTGAAAAGTTCATTTTTTGGTCACAACTTCCGTTTATTTGAGAAGCAAAAAAAAAACGAAAACTGCAAAAACGACAATTGTACAATTAATTCCAAGTTTTTGGATGTCTGCTCGTGCGGAGGGTTTATTTGCCATATGAAAAAATCAAACCAAGATAAAATAGACCTCCAACACAATAAAAGTCTATTAAATGATTTTTTTTTTGTTTTTTTATGTTTTCTTTGGCATGTAAAACTTCAATCAGCGTCTTGTCTTTTACAGAGAATCATCATGAAGTCATAACATTTCTGACTTCTTTGCTGCTTTTTTTTTCTTTATTTATTTTTGTTTGCCCACATCCACATCTTGGCAAACAGTTGTCATGAATTTAATTCTCCATTTGAAACACCATTCATTTAATTAAGCCAATGAATTGTTTGTATTCCTTCCCGATTTTTCTTTCATTTTTATGATGTGTCTTCGTTGAACATTGAAGCTGAGAACGTAGCAGTCAGTGTCTTAAAGAAAACATCGTCGTCTTCATCACAGTTGTCATATAATTTTTCTTTCTTATTTTTTCTGCTGTTCCATTGTCGTGTTAAACTATTTTACTGCTATTTGACTTTAAATGAACCTGAATTTATTTAAACAGACAGATATGGATGATTCCATAATCAATAACATTCGGTGAAGTATTCAAATGACTGGAAACGACTAGGACCTAAAATTCACAAGAAATAACTTTTGAGAGCCAGTCGAATAGGGTATATGGACGTGAATAATGATCAAAAATCGATCGATCGAGTTCCGTATTGTATTGTATCGTATTGTATAATTGGCCGTTTTAGCGACGGTCAAACTGACAGAATATGCTACTACGAAGAAAACCGCTGCCACAAAACCGCAGCTCATGGTCGAATACTTAGGCGGCGGCTAATACCGGCAAAAAATGTTAGCCGACTGTATCGTCTTAGCCCCTCTGATTTTTTGATTCTCAGAAATATTTGGTTTTTTCTGATTTTTAATATTTTGACAGTTATTTTAGTCAAATGAAAATTAGATTTATTTATTTTATCGAAACCAACAAAAAAAAAATTAAATCAGACAGCAACAATTAATTCTGCAAAAAAAAATAACAGTTATTTCGGACAAAAAAAAAAAAATAAAAATCAATAAAAAAGAATTATTTTAACAAAAAAATACCCAGAAAAAAATTAGACATTAGACCTTAAATAGTACTTGCCATATAATGACTTACTTTTGTGATTTCCATATTTTGTTACTCGCTTACACACACATTGCAATAGTTTCTAAAAGAGGAAGAAGTATTGGAACTGGTTCTTTATGTTAAAAGAGACTATCGTACTAATGGTACTCATTATTTCCTACAATAATTAATGTAATCGATTCTCAGTAATCGATTATAAAAGTCTCATGCCTTGTTAAAATCATTAAATAGGCAATCTAGTTAGAAAGAACTTCCGCCAAAAATGCTTAATTCCACACTCGATTACCTGTTCCAAAAATATTTGCTGGGTAATAATAATCAGAAAATAATAAATATTTCTGAAAAAGAAAACAAAATATAAAAGGCGTACTATTTCATGAAAATATAATCAAATATGCTTAATGTGGCTCTCTAATATTTTCTTGTTGTTGCCTTTTTTATTGTAAGAATCAATAATATCTCCTTGTCTAAAATAAATAGAATAGAGTAAAGAAATTATAAACTTTATTGTCAACAGTTGCCGACTTAGTCGACTTTGAGCTGCAAAAATTCTTATGCTATAAACCCAATCAAAGGCTACCGACCATCGACTACCGACTACAAAAGTAGCTGGCTACAAAAATAGCCAAGTCGCCAGATACTTAATTCTTTCAACGACTATCGACCACTAACTACAAAAAATAAACATCTGTTTTGACATATGTATTAAAGTTAACCAAAACAAAACAAACTTGATTTTTTTTAGTGAATTTGTGTAAAAAAAAATTAAATGTTCCAAGAAAATTTAATTAACTTTATAAGTACGTTTATAAGTACTATTGCTAAAATGGTGGAAACAACGACGTCAGTGTATGAAGTGTCCACGTCCATATTTGCATGTAAATTGAACTAAACATTTACAACACAATATAATAAATACATATAAACAGTAAAAATTACTTTTATATACTTACCAACTTCAATAAAAAGCCCAAAAAGTAAATATTAATGAAACAAATTAGAAATTGATGAAAAAAGAACTAAATGGAAAATTTCACAAACAAAATGTAAATGAAAAATGCGCCGAACAAGTAGTAAATGAAAAATGTACAGTTAGGAGCAAAAATGTAACATGATAGCCGGCGTTCGGAAACAATGCTTAGTATTTCCTATGAGGAAGCAAATACCAAAAGTTTTTTCGATTATTATTATATATCGGTTTGTCCAAAAAAATTAATACTTATATGCAATATTCTAGTATGGCAAGGATGGACAGTAGGGGTACAATAACAAATATCAGAAAATGTTACACTTTTGCACCCTGTTAAATTTGAATGCATTTAATAATTCAAAGAAAATAATTCATTCTGTAATCTACCGTTATTTATAAATTTTTCAATTAACTCACACGTGTTTTTAAAATGGAGCCATATAAAATCAATGAAATTATTAATTTATTGCAAAAAAATGAATCGGTAAGACAAATTGCAAAAAAGTATATAATAAGTCATATGACCGTGCAAAGAATTAAAGAAAAGTATGGAATATGTGCTCAATCTCCGCGTATTGGACGGCCAAGAAAAATAGATGATCGCACTGGTCGACACCTCGCAAAATTGGTAACATGCGAAAATCCTGTCACCCCAGCTGAAGCACTAAAAACTCTTCAAATTGATGCAAGTCGCTGGACAGCTCAACGGTGTTTAAAAAGATTGGGTCTTAAGGCCGCTGAAAAAAAGAAAAAACAATTTCTAACAAAAAAAAAAAACATTCTTTGCCGGAAGGAAGTTGTAAATTCGTATAAAAATTGGACAGAAGGCGACTGGAGTCAGGTACTGTAAATTACTTTTTAAATTTTTTTATTTTTTTTATTTTTCAGGTGATTTGGTCTGATGACCGTTTTGAGTCAGATGGGCGCTCGTGGTACTGGACTAAGGACCCAAACACCATAACCTCAAATCAGGTCCGACAAACAGTGAAACACGGTGGTGGTTCAATAATGGTTTGGGGTTGTATCACGAAAAATGGAGTGGGTCCTCTTGTTAAAATTGATGGTATTATATTAAAAAGGAACAATATCTTTCAATTTTGTAAAATAATTTACCAGCTGCTATTGAAAAAACGGGTCTTTCTCCTAAAAACGTTGTGTTTCAGCAAGATAACGACCCAAAGCACACGGCTAAAATAGTAAAAACTTGGCTACAAAGTCAACCATTTTCTGTTTTAAAATGGCCCCCGCAGTCACCGGATATGAATCCGATTGAAAACTTTTGGAGTTACATCAAAACAAAGTTAGCCAAGTATCCGGAACCTTTAAATGGTGTTAACGAGTTATGGAGCCGTGTGAAAGACTGTTGGGAGTCTATTCCGAACGAGATGGTGGCAAATTTTTGCAATAGTATGCCCAACCGACTAAAAGAGCTTGAAAAAGCAAAAGGTTTGTGGACAAAATATTAAAAACTCAAACGTCGCGCTTTAATTACCATACAAATATTGCTGGGTGCAAAAGTGTAACTTTTGACTAAATCTGGTTACATACGCATTTTGTTTTACAAATTTGTAATATAAAAAATTATGTTTGTGTTATATTTTGCAGAGAGTTTAATAAATAAAATAAGTTAAGATAATTTAGTTGTGTGTCTTCTTATATTAAAACTATCAAGCTTTATTTCAGAACATAACAACTCATGTTACATTTTTGCTCCTAACTGTAAACAAATGAACAGATGAATATTATTTTTCGCGTTTTTAATAGCGATATTTAATGTATTGCGTTTTTAAAACCACCATTTCACGCATTTATTGTATTGGCAGCACTAATATGTTTTTTGTAGCCAAGAAAAATAGAAATTAGCCTAAGTTGGCTACGGGCCATAAGCACGCATGTATTCTATTTTTGACATCTTGTAGTCGATGGTCGGTGGACATGATTGTGTTTATAGCATTACACTTCAGTCGACTTTGAGCCGCTGCCGGTGGAAATTTAATATCGGCTTTGTTCCCTGGCCGCGACAGTTGCTTTATGTAATTTTTGTAAATTTTAATTTTTTTATTATTAATTTTATTTATATTATTGTTTATACTAAGAAAACCTTCATAATTGAAAAAAAGCGAAGCTTAAAAGTAAAATTTTAATGTTTTTTACACGTTATTTATCATTGTGTTAAATTGGAAACAACAACAACCTTCAACTCAATCAAAAGCAGACGCGAATGAACAATTTTAATTTTTTATTTTTTTTTTTTTTTGTGTTTTTAGTGGAATATCCCATAATCACTAAATAAATATTTAAAATTACACAGATATCACAACTATAATTTTTTTATGTTTTTATTTCATTTCTTTTACTCAGAACATTTTTGCTCATCATCTTCAAAGTTTACGATTTTTTTAATGTTGTACTGACAGACTCTACTAATCAGATGCGGGTCAAAATATTTACCACTTGACCCGATTGATTTAATAAAATCGTTGAGTAGCAAGACATTTGTTATTTTGTTTACACACACAAAACAAAAACAATCACTTGCACAGTGAGACAAAAACAAAGATATTGACGACTAAACAAACCAGCTTTACATCCGACTACTTAGAAGAGGAAGTTTTTCAGGAGTTGTGTAACAAACAAAAAATTGGAGTAGAGAGGGAGATCTTTGAAGCGATCTTGACTTAAAGACAGTGAGTGCCTTGTTGTGTAGATGAGAACGTTGTGCTTTATTAATTAATAACAATGTATTTAGCAGTCGATGAGAAACGAAATACAAACAAATAGTTGTAAGAAAAAGAAAACAAAATAATGAAAAACAGCAGCGGCTTCAAAAGCCACGTCGATGCTGCTACAGCATTAAAATTTAAATATGAGATCGCTGAACGTTGTTGTCGTCATCAATGCTTGCTATACATCTTCATTTAAATTTTAATCCAACATCGTTTATCATTTTCTGCAAACAGTTTTATAAAACGAAAATCTCTTAAAGGCCCAGATGCCTGCCTGCCTGCCTGATCAACTGAATGACTGACTTCTTCTTGTATGATTGGAAGGCTAGTTGGTCAGTCGCTATGCCAGCCAGCTTGAATGTCTTTATAGAGATATTTTAGTGTGTTTTGTTTTATTGTTTAATTTTTATCTACAATTCATTCAAGCGTTGCTGTCAACACTGATTTGCTGATGTTTGTTTGGCAAATAAAAAGAAAAACCAAAACGAAAGCAAAAGCAAAAGCAAAAAAGCGTATTAATTAACGATCATCGTTAACTAATTGTTGTTGGTTTTGTTTGTGTAACTCCGTAAGTTGATACCAAATTAATTTTGTGTCGACCAAAATATTTTACAAGGAACCCACAAAAACAAAAGAAAAAAAACAAAATATCAAAGATGCTTTGCGCTCAAGCAAACGCCAAATATCAACGCTCGAAGGTTTTTGTTGTCATTATTATTAACTTTGTAGTTCTTGGCTTTGCTTTTGCTCTTGTTGTTGTTGCTGTTTGTTTCCACTTATTTAAGTTTTACCAATATTTCGCTGACGCTTGGCTGGTCACCGTTTGCTGATGCTGGATAATTTTTAAAGTTTGAATTTTGTTTAATCTTCGAGGTTTCGGTGTTTATCCTCTTGTCTTTATTTATGTTAAACATGAGTTTTGTTTGTTGTTTCTAAAGAGCTGATCGTGTTCCTTCTTACGCCTGTTAAGTTTTGACAAAAAAAATTTCCATATTAACCCTAAGATGAGTAGGCGCAATAAATAAGTGGTCTGATATAATTTTTCCTTTTTCAATAAAGCAGTATTTGTTATCAAAGTGATCATAAATGATTTACAAATTTAATAATGTGTGAAAATTATTCAAGTTTTGTGTCCGTTAAAACTGGTTAAAAAAAATTCTGTGACTACAAATAAATCTTTTGAGTGTTATTTGGGTGTTGTGTGTTTGTTAAGACCGGCTTTAATCATTTGAAACAAAATCTGTTTCTAGACGTTGCTATGAATTAGGATCGAGAAATATCGAAATGGCCATATAGATAAATATGCTTTCCCTACAGTAATATATTTCATGTTGTAGTTTTAAAAAATAAATATTTCATGAGAATATTAATTAAAGTAGATTAACAAAAAAAAGATTTCAAATAAAAAATTTTTATTTAAAAATTTTAATCTTCTATAAAAAAAAAAAACCTTAAGCTTAAATAAAACGATAACAAAGTGTTCACTGTTGCCTATAGGTACAATTTTATACATCATCAAATCCATTTTATATATCTGGGTTTATATGGATTCAAGTATATCGAAGGAATAATTTTATATAGCTGAAATAATTATAATCTGGTAAAGTGTAACTACATGAGTTTTGTGAAATAACTTCTAATGCAAATCTTTCTCCAGAGCCGCTATTGAAGAGCATGAATAAAAAGTATTTCCGTATGAATATTTCACGCAGAGAAAAACATGGCTGTGATATGGTCAGAATAACCATATTATGTTCTTTATAACATTGTATAGTTGCGAAGAACAAATTATACTTGTTTTCAACAATACTTTAGTCACCACAAACATTTTGCTGTTAATATTTAACTATTATATGGTTACTGTGCACAAACCAAAAATACAACATGGTTGGTTTTATTTAAAAAAAATTGACTTACAACCAAAGTTTTATGACTTATTAAAAATAATATAATATATTTAACCATAATATTTTTTTTTTTTAATAAAAGTATGATTAAAAGTTGAAATTTTTTTTTGTGAGATAAAATAAAAAATGCTATCTACAAATAAACATATCAAAAATAATATACATAATATGAACACATATAGAAAGGTAAACAAAACATTTCAAAAATAATTGAAATACAAATATGTTAATGTGAATGTGAGAACATAAATCTTTATTATTGTGTTTAAAGCACAATTGTAAAACCATGTTCCATTTAAAGCTGTCATATAATACATTAACAATGATTACTATTATAACAAAATATATCACCGCAGATGCCAGATAAACGTGTTAGAAGTTTTGGATAAATGTGGAGTCAGTTCCGAATTACCATTAAGTATCGTATGATATCTTCAATACGAGTTCATAACGTTTACTCCATAAATTGATGTTCCCGTAGGAATGATTGAATATAAGATGCCGTTATTTAGGGTTTGTCTTGTGTCAAAGACTCTTAATTATAAATCATATATAATAATCAAACAATTGATTTTTTTTTGTAAATTTATATTTTTAAAAAACATCTGTGACAAAACAATAATAAATTAAATAATAAATAACTAAGTATTTTATGTCAGAAAATCTTTGCACTTACGTGAGTATTATAATGCGATTATCTAACATGACATTTTCAACCATATTATGATATTTTAATTTAAACATTTAATGTTTATATTTGAACATAATTGTTATTAGATTAAATCATGTTATTGTTATAGTAGACAATAATATTGTTGCAAGACCAACTATATTATTATTAAATGTAACAATGCTATGTTTTTTAACAGCAACATCAACCATGTTTCTTCCTTGCATATTGAAATATCCTGCTAATCAGGCTACTTTTTCTTTTTTTCTGGTTCTAAGTTGCTTAAGCTACTCACCATCATAAAGCAGCTAATTAACAGCCACATACAATGTGACTTACATACGTCAATTATGTAAAAGACCTATTCATCTAATTTTCCTAAAATTTAATTTTATAATCGCATATTCACACGCCAATAAAACGAATACAAAACAGTCAGTCAATTCTATAAATAATACGAACAAACATTCAGAGGTTTTTTTCTCGTGTTTTTTTTTCTGGTTAGATTAAGACCTCATCGCCTTATTGACAATGAAAATGAATTTGCTACCCTTGCAACAACAAAACAAACATTTATATTATTTCAAAATAACATATGATTAAATACAATGAAATAAAAAATATAAACGCAGCAGTGGCAACCTCGAAATTAGTAACAACAAATTACAAACTTTTCTAACAACAAATACAAATATTTATTATATTTTCACGGCATAACAGATTTTATACTCGTTTTAAACTATCAAAAGTATAAATTACCAAAATGTGCGTGCAGTCTTGTTTCTACATACTGTTGATATCGTGTGTACGTCTCACCATAAGCCTGAAGGCAGTGATTATAAAATTTACAATAACTACACTAAGAAAAATATTGTTTTTTTTTTTAATTGAATTAAACAAATTAAAAAGAATAAACATTTAAGAATTTAAATTTTGTGTTGGCATTAATGTTAAATAAAATCAAAACTCTTTAAATCTCTTAAGCCAGATGCAATCATTTCTATTAAAATTTATGAAAAAGAACTGTTTTCTTTCAGTGTAATATTTTTTTTGTAATAATTTTATATGTAACCAGTACCAGTAGTACTTAAAAATTTATTTACGCACACTGCTCATATACGCGAGTAAATAAATACAGCAATTTGTAACATTTTCACTACACATGCAATCGAATTGGGGTGCAAATGTACGACAAATATTTTCACAAATTTACTCACATTTAAAGAGGGCCATAACGAATGGTAAAACAAGCCAGCAACAACATGGTTAAGGGTGAGAATGTAATCAGGAGGATATTTTCAAAATGAAAAGTTGAAAATCACATCGTTTTTATTTTAATTGTATGAAAACCTTGAATAAATGTTTCTAGTTTGCAAAACAAGCAACCGGGACATACATAATGATTTTTGTTTGTTTGCCTCGTTGTTGGTGTTGTTTTTATAAATGTTTAACATATAACATACGTTTGCAATACAATATGTTTTGACACAGTGGGCTTGGATAGAATAATTAAGTGGTTTAACAATTTTTCTTACTTCAAGAAGATATTTTCATTAGAAAAGCTAATTCCAAATCGATTTATCTTAAACCATCAATGAATTAAAAGTATTACGGTAGATCGAAATTAACATTTACAACACGCTGGTAAAGTTGTCAAAGATATGATCTAATGAAAAGACTCTTTAAAGAAGTTCTATATAGTCTGAAATAATGCAATTTGAAAATGCTCTCTGAACAATTGAACGTAAGGGAGGGAACGTCCAAATAATTTTTGTTTTACTATTACATGTGATGGAACACTTACCTTAGGGTAATTAGTAGAAGCACTTTGCTCAGTCGGTGTAATACACTAACTTGGTATAAAAGACTTCTCATATTAAAAGCTCTACACAAATAAAACAGCAACTCGGACTTGAGTTTGACTCACACACAAAGTGTATCCTATCACGCACGGTCGACGTTTTAAGATATGAAAAAATACGGGAAAATCACACCTGCACGGGAAAGCCCTTTAATTTGCATTTCCAATTTTAACACTTGACATTTTAGCGCACATACTACTACACACTGTGTGTAAATTTTTAAAGTTTTTCTTTAGTGGCTTAGAAGACAAGGCCACATACGTGAAAATAAGGGTCTTTGCTTTTTTGATATCATTTTTTATTTGTTGTTGTAGCGATGCTCGATGGCCACGCCATTTTGTGTAATCATAAGTAATGAAAATGTAGCTCTTTTTGTTTTCGAAAAATATGGTTTTTATTTTAATTATTTCTTAAATGACGATAAATATTAAAAGTACTCGTATATGTTTGAAAAAGTTTATAGTCAAACATAATCTTTCGAGCTTAAAGTGGTTTCAGTCGTTATATGTTTGCTGTAAGAGATCTAACAATATACAAAACATACACATTCAACATATTGTAAGTGTTTTATAGTAGTAATAAATGAAGCTTATGAAGACTACCTTTGTTATTAATTTTAAAGTATATGTTATTGACACACATCTATATTTAAAAAATATATAAAATAATTTTCCTACCATCTTGATAGAACATGTTAAAACATGTGTAACCCTTTTCCTTTTTACTGATATTTTTCTTTTGATTAAAACACTGTTCATAGTGGCAACAAATAAGTACAGTCGAAACTCTCTATAACGAACTCCTATATAACGAAGTTTTCTTTATTGCGTAGCAATTATAAGAACACTGTTTTTTGGGTCTACTTTGAGTGTATTATAATCTCCATATAACGAATTTCCCTATAGCGAATATTTCCTTATAACGAAGTATTTTTGCGACCTTAACTTTAAGATTGAAGCGTTTTCAATCTCCATATAACGAACTTATTCAAATAATTTCGACGTCGCTTTGTTGTGTGTTATTGGTGTTGTTATTGTTGCTCTGTATGTACTTTGTTGCTTTCACAACTCAGAAGCAAAGTCTGATGCTTTGAATCGTTTATTTACCATAAAATTGAAAGTGTATTTTGGGGAACCACCGAACTATGCAAGTGACAACTGGAATCAATACCATCTCTTACATTTCTTGCAGTCGCTATCAGTTTGCCTTTGTATATCGTGATACATATGTACATACATAATAAGTTGTAAAATGACTCCGCGCCTAAGTATTACTGTGGAAAAAAAGCTATTGATCATTAAAGAAGTTGAAAAGGGAAAAGCTTCAAAAAAAGACATTGCTAAGCAATTTGGAATTCCTTCCAGTAGCTTATCTACGATCTTAAAAAACAAGGATAAGCTTTTAACCAGTGTCGCAGATAATGCATTCAGTATTAAACGCAAGAAGCTTAGAACTTGTACCTTTGAGGATATTGACGAAGCAATGCTGAAATGGATATTCGCCGCACGTGGTAGGAATCTTCCTCTGTCTGGACCAATACTGAGAGAAAAAGCAAAACAATTCGCTGAAGCATTGGGCCACGAAGAATTTGAAGCAAGTGTAGGCTGGCTTGAAAAATTTAAAAATCGTCACGGCATTGTACAAAAAACATTGTGTGGTGAAAGTGCTGCCGACAACATCCAAACTCGAAATGAATGGGTGACGAAAGTCTTGCCAAAATTGTTAGAAAAATATAACGAAAACGACATCTTTAACGCCGATGAGACCGGTTTGTTTTTTAAGTGTTTACCAAATAAAACGATGGCGTTTCAAAATGAGAAGTGCTTTGGGGGGAAAAACAGCAAAGAGAGGATAACTGTTATGGTGGCATGCAATATGACCGGATCGGAGAAAGTTAAATTGCTTATCATAGGAAAGGCCAAGAATCCGAGATGCTTCAAAGGAATCAAATCTCTAGACGTAGATTATGAATTCAATACGAAAGCATGGATGACAAGCAAGATTTTCTTGAAATGGCTCTTGAAATTGGACCGAAAGTTTGCTTCTCAACAAAGAAATGTTTTGCTTTTTGTTGACAACTGCGCTGCGCACCCTAGGGATGTAAAGGACCAATTGAAAAATATTGAAATTGCTTATTTCCCACCCAACATGACTTCGTTACTTCAGAATGAGAAGTGCTTTGGGGGGAAAAACAGCAAAGAGAGGATAACTGTTATGGTGGCATGCAATATGACCGGATCGGAGAAAGTTAAATTGCTTATCATAGGAAAGGCCAAGAATCCGAGATGCTTCAAAGGAATCAAATCTCTAGACGTAGATTATGAATTCAATACGAAAGCATGGATGACAAGCAAGATTTTCTTGAAATGGCTCTTGAAATTGGACCGAAAGTTTGCTTCTCAACAAAGAAATGTTTTGCTTTTTGTTGACAACTGCGCTGCGCACCCTAGGGATGTAAAGGACCAATTGAAAAATATTGAAATTGCTTATTTCCCACCCAACATGACTTCGTTACTTCAGCCAATGGATCAAGGCATAATTTGTAACATTAAAACGCATTACAGAAAACGCATTTTGACAAACATTTTGTTATAAATGGAGGAGAAAGAACCTCCCATGCCAATAAATTTGCTGGATGCCATACGAAACTTAAGCAAAGTGTGGAATGTCAATGTAAAATCCGAGACAATTGCAAACTGTTTTAGAAAAGCAGGATTTGTAAAAGTTGGCACCACAGCGAACTACAGTATGCCTTGGCACGAAGAAGACTATCTACCACTATCCTAATTCGTCTTCTTAGAGTCTTCATTTAAAACAGTTGCTAATATTAATGCAACATTTAAAGACTACATTAATGTTGACAATGGTGTCATTACCACAGACAACCCTTCCGACGAAGATATCCTCGAAAGTGTTCAAGAAAATTTTGGAGCACCAGCTATCTCAGGTAAAGAAACAATAATAAAAAAATGCCGTGGCTAATAATTTTTGATGTACATTATAATTTCTCTTTTAACAGATTCAGATGAATACGAAAAAGAATCTGCCGATATTACGAAACCTTTACCCACATATGGACAACTTTCTTCATCAGTTGAAGGTTTCCGTACCTATTTGGAAATGAAAACCAACGTAGCAGATCTTGTGTTTACTTCTCTAAATGTATTAGAAAATTATATAGAAGAAGAAAAGTGGAAAAATGTACTTCAAACCAAAATAACTGACTACTACAAATAAAAAATGGTTAAACGGAACAAAATTGTTTTGCTTTTCTACATAGCGAATTTTCTTTATAGCGAAGTAAATATACAGTCCCTTGGAATTCGTTATAGAGAGTTTCGACTGTATAACGAATTTGTAGCTTATAATTATAAACATCCCAAAACCACTTTATACATTTCATATGCATATGTATGTATGTGTATCCCTCCATTTATCCGTTCAGCCATTCAAGCTTGCTAGGGTGCAAGCGTAACTGATTTTGTATTATAAACATTCGTAAACACGGCAGCAGGCATCATAATAATAAAATATGAAATAAAGGAGGCATCATCAATGTCGTCCTCATCTAATGTTTGACACAGTTAACAACAGCAACAACAACAATAAAAAAAAATTATATCAAATGATGTGATTGTTAAATGTGGTTCGCTAAAAATTTTCAAATAATGGCGAAATGGCTGCGACGACAGTTTGATATCTAAATATTGAACAAAAGGACAAGAAAGTTGGGCTGTACAACAGCAATAATGAAAAAACGGGTGCCTGCTTGTCTGTCTAATACACATCCATACATACATACGTACGATTGTACATACGTATAAATATAAATGTGTACATTAAAATGCGCGGTCTTATTCACCACTTCATACATGAACAGCCACTCATACATACACCCAATCAAATGGAGCAACATCAATCAGTGTTGCCATTTGACTTTGTATATAGAGAATTTATTTACATGACTGATGCTGTATTTGAATCAAGCACGATTAGAGTAAATTAAAATCAAAAAGATTTCGAATAATAAATTTTCATATTGATATCTTTGCTTGTGCACATTGCTTATTAATAAAAATTGTTTTCAATTTTTATTTTTATTTTTTCATTGAATCTTTCAAATACATATCAATGGTTTCCGATCCCTTTTGTAATAAAAAGGAAAGAAAAAATAAAATTAGTGTTTTTGTATTAAACATTTTTGAGTTGTTATTGTCTATTTGTCTTATTGATTCAATGGAGTTCTCATTTACTCAATTTGGCTTTTGATATAAGACTTTCAAGTTTTTATACAAAATTCGGGTAAAATCCACTGATGAGCTATATGAGCAGTAGCGAAATAGCCATTGGATATGCTTTCCCCGCAGTAATACATTTAAATTTGAAGTTTTAAACATTCAAATTTGTTTCACTAACATATCAATACATAATAGAATATTTAATAGCAGTGAATGCCGACCATTTCTAATCAACTCTCCCGTAGACGGACACATCTGCACAACCGACAAATTTGCTCTGACGGTCGGTGTCCGCCCACGGGAGCTTTCACTGTATTTATATTTGAAGGAATCAAGCACGACTAAAGTAAAATAAAATCAAAAAGATTCCGAATAGAAAATTTGCATATTGAAACAAAAAAAAAAAAAACATTATTATTTTTCTATTGAAGCTTCAAAGTTAACGATTTTTATTGTTGTACTGACACATGCTGCTAATCAGATATTTACTACTTTACCAGATTTATGTAATAACATTTATTTTAATTTTTTTTATTTTATTTTATTTATTTAAGCAAGAGTGCTGCTAGAAAATGTTGCCACTTTTGTTTTTTAGCCAGAGTTTCGTATAATTTGCATGCCTATTCCTTATTGTAAATAATTTTTTTTTTAATAAAAAAAATTTTGATATTTTAGCTGCTTATGCTTGTATAAGAAAACTAAACTGAGCACTTTTTTATGAATATATTTTTTAAATTTTAAATTTCGTTCATTTTTTTGTTTTTTCTTCTTACCCATAAGCAGAGTGAAATATGACTTTTGATGTGTATTAGCTAAAGGGCATTTTATACTGTCAAATTTGTTTGAACAACACTTGTTTTAAATGGTGGTATATAAAACTCTGCGATAATAAATAAAATATGTATGGATAGAGCAATCAAAAAGAAAATACAGAAAGAGAAGTTAACATTGACACTTGCGTAAATATTTCTTGATTTTAACAATTGAGCGAATTTATATATAACCGCTTGTTTAACTTAATACTTTGGCAACACTGTTTGCTCTCTAACTTTACCTTTCTCGATAAAGAAAGGCAATGGATGAAAATTAGTTTCAAAATTACAAAACAAAACGTTCAAGGTATAAAATAACTTTGCCAAGTTACCCACAATTGGCACAGCTAATATTGTCAATTCAATTTTCCGTATGCGTGTGTAAGTGTGTTTGTTTCATTTCAGTTCGTTTAATTTAACCCATGTTTGGTTTACAATCTCACCCAACGTTGTCTAGTGTCTACTTTGTTCTTTTATCTAAATGTCTTTATTAAATTTGTATTCATTGGATTTATTTAATTTTGATATTAAGGGTTTTTGTGTATTTAACATGTAAACGAGTGTGTGTGCAAGTAAACGTTTCTTTTTTTATGTTGTTCTTGTGTTGTTGTTGTTGTCACTTTTATGACTGTCATTGTACAATAATATTTCCTTTCTTTAAACTAAATGTGTTCCGTTTTTCACTGTCAAAGTGCTAAATATGGGAGTGTCCTAGTAATTTATACTTTTTGATCCCGTTTGTGTCGATCATTCTTTATAGAGATTTTATATGTTTTTGACTGTGTCTGTATGTATATGCATATGTATGTATTTTTTGGGTTGCACGATGTTTGTGTATGTAAATATTGCATCATTATTAAACAAGCTAAAGCTAATGAATTTATGATTTTTCTCTGTTTTTTTGATAATTTATTTTGTTTGTTCTAATTTTTGTTCACACATTTTGTCATCACGAAATTTGTTCAGTGTTTCTTTTTTTGTTCTTAAATCAAATAAAATGTTAAGGTGATTTATGAATACTTCCATAAAATCAAAAGGACACGATGTTAGCCATAGTCTATGAATGTGCAATATTTGGTCATTATAAAGATGTCATTTTTCGGCAGTAGCAAATTATTGGAATATTGCCTCACACAATTTAACTAACTAAACAGGGGAAACTGAGAAAATTCTGGCGCACACACATACATAAAAATAAATAAGTTTTATGGTTACATGTTTTATACGAGGACTGTTATATATATTTCTGGCCTGGCAACACTGAGAGCTGCCAAGTGCAATCTGACATTTCCATTGGAAAGTTTGTCATTTTTAAGCATAATCGTACTCAAAACGTTTTGACGTACGACCATTATTTGTGTTGTTAACAGTGACTTGAAAAAATTAATATAGAAAAAAATGGAATTAACTCGTAAACATTTTCGTGCCATCATTTTTCACAACTTTCGACGTGGATTATCACGACAAGAGTGTATTGATGAACTTAAGTCTTTGTATGCCGATGAAGCACCATCCTATAGCACTGTGAAAAATTGGTATAATGAATTTAATCGTGGCCGAAGCTCGCTCAAAGACGAATTCCGTGAAGGTCGTCCAAAAACGGCTGTTGTGCCAGATCAATGTTCATGCCGTGCGTGAACTCATAATGCAAGATCGACATGCGACATACCGAGAGATAGAGACATCCTTGGACATTTCTTCCACCAGCATACATTCGATACTTCATGAACACCTGGCCGTAAAAAAGGTTTTTTCTCGTTGGACCCCGCACGATTTGAAAGTCGCTGAAAAAAAGGCTCGTGTCGATTGGTGCTTCAAAAGACGTTTAAAAGATCGTCACAGGTGACGAATCATGGATCTATGCGTATCAGCCCGAAACGAAACAACAATCGACCGTGTGGGTCTTAAAAGACGAGCAAAATCCAACGAAAGTTGTTCGTGGAAGAAGCACTTCGAAGCAAATGGTCGCCTGTTTCTTCGGCAAAACTGGTCATATGGCGATTGTTCCGCTTGCGCAACGTAGGACGGTCACTTCTGAGTGGTACACTACAATTTGTTTGCCTGAAGTCATCGGAGAAACTCGAAAAACCAACAAGAGAAGACGAATCATTGTTCACCATGACAATGCGAGCTCTCACACATCGGCTCAAACCAGAGCGAATTAATGGGTCATCCGCCGTACAGCTCTGACTTGGCACCTAATGACTTCTTCTTGTTTCCGCACATCAAGAAAAAAATGCGTGGTCAACGATTTTCGTCGCCAGAAGAAGCTGTTGAAGTGTTCAAAAACCATGTTTTAGAGGTGTCGCAATCGGAGTGGAAAAAGTGCTTCGACAACTGGTTTGAGCGCATGCAAAAGTGTATAAATCATGCTGGAGAGTACTTTGAAAAACAATAAAACCATTTTTTATTATAAATATTCGCATTTTCACTCTTAGGCCAGAAATATATAGAGCAGCCCTCGTAATGTTCTCAAAATTTATTTATTTCAGAATAAATATTTTAATGTTAATTCTAAAAAAAATCGATATGCAAACTAAATAGATATTTTTAAATAATTCGCAAGCAGGAAACAATTATCTTCAGTATTCTAGATAAAAAAATATGATCACGAATTGGGAGACAAATATAAGTGAACTTAAAAGTGTTAGTTTAATATACAGTAATGTCTTCTGGCTAATCGAAAATCTGAAGTAAGAAGATATTTTTAAATTATTTTTTTTTTGCCTTTGTGTACAATCTTAGCTCAACTGTACTGTGTTTGGAATGCAGCGATATAGTTAACAAAGGCTGTAGAGAGTTACTCATTTCACCAATGCCAGAATAACTTTAAAAGTAAACCCAGTTAACACCGGATACAATAATCTAATTTGAAATACTTTTTTATACTTTAATGTGACTTGAAAAAATAAGAAGAATAAATCTAAAATGTTAAAATTTTTAAATTTCAATTTTTAATTGTTTTAAGACTTCAACAAACAAATTTTTTTTAAAGAAAGAAATTATCTGTTCAATTTCTGGTTTTGCGGTGAACAGTATGGCTCACATTTTTAATTAGCCTTTACAACAAATATTTTTGTTGTAAACAGGAGCTTATTTATATATTATTTTTTATTAAACGCGTAAAGTCTTCCACCTACTCAGATGAAAAATAGACAGAAGGGGAGCAAATATATTGCACTATAAAAATCAATAGGAAATAAATAAGACTAACACTCGGCATGATTATCTTCATAAACTAAAACATTTTTCCAATTAATTTCTTACTTTACTTATTGAACAAGTTTTTTTTTTGTTCTAAAAAAACTAAGTGTAAAAAAATTAGATAAATTCTTAGCGGAGTTCTAGTCCCTATTATTATGAAGGTTATGGTTTTAAGTTTGAAATTTCCAAGAAATGAAGTGTTTTGGAAAGCGAAATAGATGTCGAATTTTAAAAAGACATTAAGAAAAATCTGAAATATTTTTATAAAAACTTTCAATATTTAATATTAATGGAAAAATTTTATTTGAAGGAAATGAACACAGAAATGTTGCTCCTTCACACATTCTTCTAAACCCAAAAATTTAATTTTTTAAATTTACTAAAATATTTAAAAGTTCAGCCGTTTAATTTAAAGAAAACTAAAAATCTAGCTTCGGTATCGATGATAAACACGTGTAATTTTTCGCAATTTATAAACCAATTTTTAATTAAGCCCAAAGGTATGAAAACAATACGAAGTCATCATAAAGTAAAAAGCATCCCAAAATAATCAGAAACAAATATACTACAAGAAAGCTGTGGCTATATAAAAAAGAAAATTAACGTATTATAAACATTATTAATAACTGGAATTCAAAAATTAACTCAAATTTTTCATTTTCATTAAATTGGGAAAGAACCGTTTCATGGACACAAATGCCAGTTGTAGCAGCCAAATAAATTTTTTTGCAAAAGTTTTATCGGTTGTAGCTAAGGAAATATAATCGTAGCAACTTCCTTTTTTGATTGTTTAAGCCCAGTGTGATACTGTAGATAATGATACATTTCGATTCACATATAGATATTTGAAGATGTTGTATAAAATGATAGCAATCATATGACTAAACTAACAGCAGATTTAGTGGGATTAAACCTGTTAAATGTGAACTCTCACAAAAAGAAAAAGCAAAACAAAAAAAAATTAAGAAAAAATAAAATCAATGTTTTTTGTCATTGACCAGCTGCACGGCTGAACACAATTATAAAAACTCCAACATACAGATGAGAGTGTAAAATTGCGTGTAAACACTTTGATCTCCTGCTGGCAACGGCAAAATAAGGGACATCAACATCAACGCCTGCAAACATTCAATCCTGGAATCGTGCATGCAAACAGACCAAACTAACTAACGGTTTAGAATTCGGAAAAAAAAATTTTCATTCGAAACATCAGTTGAATTAAAATAAAACAACTTTATCACTTTTTTTTTCTTTATGTTAGTGTAACTTGCAACATACGAGTATACGTATTAGCAATAACAGCCATAACAAAACAGCAGTAACACGATTGCTTACAAAACAGTTCACAACAAGGGAACACCGTAAAAAGCTACTTCAACTTACTGGAAGATCATCACTTGAATTACAGTGGTTTCAATTTTTTTTTCTTTTATATTTGCTCCAAGAATGGTGCATTTTAATAATAAAACCGACATGGTGTCGAATGTATTGTCTAACTAGTGACTAAAATTAAGACATCGAAATGGAAATAAATTTGCTGCGAAGGAATGTTGTGTTGCACTTCCCAAAATACACATAAAATACTGTATTGGCCAAAATCAAACTTAGAAATCAATGGATATGTGCGAGGGTCAGTCAAATATTTTGTCTGATCCAACATTTTCTTTGTAACAACCGAGCTTAGATCATCTTTGCTACTTTCTCTGGCGACAAATACACCTAAATTGGAAGAATCTGGTTCGTCATTGGCCACTGACGGATTGAATTAATTGAAATATTGATTAACCACCGTACACCAATTAACACACTTGTACAACAATGATGGTAAAGAATACACCACATACATTGTGAATTTTGAATTTTTGCACATTGACATTTGGGTCGCTCCCAGAGTCTTTTTCCATCTTCCATATTTATCGTCTTAGAAGAAAAAGATTTGATTTAATATTAATATAATTTAAATTAATAATAAAAGCAGCTAACGGTAACGAACTGAGATTCATAAAGTAAATTTTTAATAAGACCTTGAAAGCGTGTAACGTCAATAATAATGGGGAAAAAGTACTATAACATACTTGTGATTTAAAGAAGCTAATTTTCTTACAAAATTAAAAAAATTAAAGAATTTAATTTGAAACTGAAAAGAATCTATAGACAATCGAGAAACCCTTAATTAATTTAGATCAGTAAAAGGTTTAAGCATAAGTCCATATGGCGTAGATAAAATATAAAATAAACTTTCAATGCTGAAAGGCAGTCAACTTATAGCTTCCCGAAGCCGGGTCTACGAACTGAAAATGAAAAATTCGATCGTTTTGTATTTGCAATTAAGAAAATCCCTTAGTTTGAGAAGTAAAAACGTATGCAACAACTTCAAATTAAAATCAATTGATTTACATATTTTCGTTGCTAACTGGTTAGTTTTAAGGAAAAAAATATGTATGTATGTATGAGACGATAAATAAGAAAAGCAGAAAAGTCATTAATTAAGGGACTTTTTATCTTATTCTATTCTTAAGAATGCGAGGATGTTCCGATCCAGAAAATTTTTTACTTTAAGATACTTTAAAATTTTTCCTAAAATTAAAAATCAAAGTAAATTGAACTTAAATCCCAACAAAACATTTACATTTCTTTTAAGAATTTTAAAATTTCATATGTTTTGGAAACCCTTAACGGCAGACAATTTGATCATCTATTAAAAATCAAAGAATATTCTCTAACTATTTTAGTTAACGAATTGAAATTTGAGACAAACAATGTGAAGCTTGTAAGGCAACTGTTGTCGCTGGTTGTAAACAAGTCCCATCAACAGCATCTTTGGCAGGAGCAATAACAACATTTGCAACTGAATAATATTAACATTTAACCAAACTGGCAAAAAAAAAAAGAAACTGCTTCCAAGCAACTACCGAGGCAGACAGGCAACAATGATGCTGAAAATAGAAACATCTACATTTTCTTTATAACGGGTGTTTATTTAAGCATGATAGAACTAGAAATTATAAAAAATAATACTAAAAATTAAATTCTGATAAAAAATGTTTTCTTATTATTTTCAGTAAACTCTGGCAAATCATTATGAATTACTCACGATTGAACAACGCTATCAAATCATCCAAGTTTACTTTAAAAATTAGTCATCAATTCGAGCACCTGCTTTGTGATTTTTTTGGTCCGTCTGAGCAAGCCTTCCGTCGAACTGTGGATAGATTTTGTACCACATACTCTCTATAGGATGCAATAACAGCAACACGTCGAAGGAATGTGTGTACTAAAAAGAATATCGCTGCTGCAAAGGAAAGTGTGGAAGAAGATCCCAATTTACCGATCAATCGTCCGTCGCAGGAATTGGGGCTCTGTCCGTCCACCACGTGGAAAAGATTACGCAATTAAAGCCATGAGACCATCATATGCGTCGTTCTTTCGTCGATTGGGCTCTAGAGCAGTTAGTAACTGTCCCGTTATTTTATCGCCAAAATGTGTTCAGCGATAAGGCTCATTTTTTTTTATTAACGGGTTTGTTAATAAGCAAAATTGCCGCATATGGAGTGAGACCAATCCACAAAATAGTCCACAGACTCCACTGCACTAAAAAATATGCACCGTTTCGTGTGGTTTACACGCTGGTAGCATCATTGGATTTTATTTCTTCAAGAATGAGGCCGGGTCTCACGTTACGGTCAATGAAGATCATTACCGCACCATAATTTATGACTTTTTGCTTGAACATTTGTGACAGTAATCCGTACGAAATGGCGGTGGCCATATGTCCGAAATCGTTTTTAAATATTTATGCCATTTTCTGATTTTTGGTATAAAAAACAAAATTCTTCATTACAATTCAATTTTTTGTATTATTTTTTACAATTTGAAGTTCTACCGAGCTTAAAAAAACACCCGGTATTTACATACATTTACTCTGCCACAAATACTGAGTTATTTTTTTCATCCTTCTCTTATAAGTTTAAAGCGGTAAGATGTAACGTTTGAAGAAAAAATATGTTTTTATAGAAAAACGGTTCAGAAAGTCGATTACAAAATGAGCTAAACTTAGTGAAAGCCTTTGCGGCAGCAGACCTAATAATATTTATTACTTCCGCAGACAACTCATGACATATTCTTTTCTATCAATTTCTGATAAATTTGCCTATAAAAAACTTAGTTCCTTTAGCGATGAACTGCTATCTGACGCTCAAGGTTCCAAAATAAAAAACTACCACCTGTGTAAAGCCCGATATGCAGTGGTACCATCGGAGGTCGACATATACCCAGAATTTTCTCGGCTCAATTAAGTCAGAAGAGACAAGACATAAATAGGAACCTGTTGCCGGTTGCCGGGAATAAGTCGAACTTCTGACAGTACAACCATTTATGCCGTGCTATTCCAATATGCCTGTCATCCGACGGCGATTCATTAACTTTCTTTGCTAAATGATTTAAATAGGAACTAAAAAAGATTTTTCGTAATAAAAACACAATTAGGGAGATTTAAATATTAATTCCTATTTCAGCCTTAAATACAACGTTCAAAAGCCTAAAAATATACAATATTTAAAATATAAAAATTTATTATGCTCTGACGATCTGATAACACATTAATTACTTCCCATTTTATAGGGTGAAGAAGAAAAAAAGAATTGCAGCGATTCTTGCAGAATCATGAAAGCACGATGCCCAGATGCAGCAGCAGCAGTAAATAGTTTTGTAAGTGTTTGGCTGTGTTTTTAAAGAATCCAGCTAATAAGACGAAAATGCACAGAACTCTTTTTTTTCAAAATATTTTATTTTCATTCTCACACTGGTACTCGAATATTGCTGCAGTTTTGGTGATACTCGTACAGAAGTTTTATTTTATTTTTTTAAGCCACTGAGAGATTATAAAAAGGATCACAGCATGTTGCCCCTGATGCGTTGATCATTCATTATTTAAGAATTGAAAAGTTAATTAACATTTTTTATTCTCATCTAGAAGAAAAGCAAAGTAAAAAAAAGTAAAATTAAATAAAGATGCATTGGTTGGCAATTTATGAGTATGAATTTATTGAAAATGCAAGAAAATATTTTCTAAAATAAACAACAACAACAATAACAACAACTAAATTTATCGCAGTGAATTAGTTTCATTTTATTTTGTATGTTTTCTGCTGCTGTTGTTTCAATTGACAGTTTTAAATTTGTAATTTGTTTAAATTAAATGGTTAAACTTTCAAAAAAAATTTTATACAAGTGCAACTATTTTAAAGTAATAATTAATATTAACATATGAAAGTATATTACTTAATACTTATATATATTTATTAAAAAAGGATGATTCAAGCACTTTCATAAGTACACAATGAAATAAAGATTAATCTAAAATTGCATTATCTCACCAGTTCATAAGTTCTGTAAAAAGCAACAAGTCGTTTTGGATTAAAATCTGCAGAAAATCCTCGAGTGCATCATGTGGAAGTTAATTTTTACCATTAAAGGTTGAATTTCTTTTCTATTTGCTTAATTCTAACCAAAACATCATAAAATCTGTTACAATAATTGTTGTTATACTCTTGTATATAAAGGTGACCAAATGATTCATTTAAAGTTATGTATCGGCGCAAAAAGAAACAAACTTGTCACTAAATCAAATGAAATTGGATTTATTAGCAAGTGTTGAGAAAACGTGTGGCTCTCCTCTGGCCGAGAGGAGCATAGCCGAATGTAGCACTCGTTCTTGTTTTTGCACGATTTGTTATTTACTTCAACTCGTCGATCACTTTATCAATATTTTGCGATGTTTCTTTTTCATCTCGTCAAAAAAACACAATAATGATAATTAATATCGCCATTTAAAGTACACAAATTAAACTTTAAATTGTGAGCTTTCATATGATATGTACGAGTACAATTATGATAACTAAAAGAAACTAACAATTAAAACTAAACACTAAAGCTACCTGCACTAAATGTGCATTCCCATGCAATATTGACTTTTTTAATTGTAAGCTTTATGCATACCCCATTCATAAAAATTGCAACAAAAACATATATAAGTGGTATAAGTCCACTTTTGCAAAAATCTAAGTTAACATTAATTTTAATGAGCTATAGACACCTTCTCTCCATAGTTACAATTGAAATTTTCATAGAGTTCTATCTTGACATAAAATAAACAAAAACAGTTTTTCTGTAGAATTCTATCGCACAAATATTTCTTTCGAAATTGGAATAAGTCCATTCCTAATAAGTTTAATTAAGACAACTTTCATTAATTTTTTCCAAACGACAAATATTTTGCAGCTTATTTCAATAAAAATATGAACTTAAATTTGATCTTGTTTTTATTTCTTCTAAAATATTATTTTTTAAAGTGGCTTAAGTCCATGTGGAGGTAAAAAATCGTTTATTTTTTAAGTAATTTTAATTATTATAATAAAATTGATAAGGTGTATAGTGTAAAAAACATCACTCGAACTCATTAAAGTTGCCCAACTTTTTTAAATTGATGCAAACACAAACCCTTAAATATCTCAATATATAAAAAATGGACTTATACCTCCTTCAAAAAAAAAAAACCAGTTCATATGTACTTTGATTTTGCTTCAGTAAGACACCATTCTAATGTTTAAGCACGACTGCTTCTTTTATTAGGAAAATTCTTATTAAAAGTGTTATTCATTAGTGCGTTTTAAATCGCAGCTGTTTAAGTTTTTGCATTTACTTATTCCAAAAAAAAAAAAAAAAAAAAACTTGGTAATACTAATTGCAAATCAACTAAGAGCTGTTACACAAAATTGCTTAAAGCGAAACGACCAATACTTGTTGGGTTTTTATTTTATTCCTTTTATACCTGTTAGCTCGATAACTTTAATTTGTAAAATTATTGATTACAAATGTCAGCTGTTCGACTACCAGTGATGCAATTTGAAGCAAAAAAATACATATTTTGAGAATATAACATAATATCTACAACTGCTAATCTGTTGAAATTAATATTAATCTTTAGCATGGGAAACGCGTCCTCAATGAAGTCATGCTATTTCGGAATTATCTGGAAATTGTGAATTAAATTTCTCCAATTCTTAGTTTTTTTATTTCTTTTATTTTAATTTTCTTTTATTTTTATTTCTTTCATCATAAAAAATTTTATAGTTTTTATTACATTTTATATAACTTTTGCACTTTAACAAGAAATCTTTTAATGGCGTTTGTTTGTAGTTGAGTTTGTGATGAGAGTAATAATGATTTTTTTAGTAAAAGTAACGACCACAATACATACAAAGGCAATAGTTATAATTGGATTAGATTATTTTTGTCGTATACTACACGCAGAAAAAAAAAACATGGTTGTGATATGGTCACAATAACCATATTATGTTCTTTGTAACAATGTATAGTTGCGGAGAACAAATTATAGTTATTTTCACCAAAACTTTAGTCACGATAAACATTTTTTGTTAAATTTCAACGATTATATGGTTACTGTGCACAAAAAAAGCAGCATGGTTGGTTTTAGTTTAAAAAAATTTCAACCACAACCAAAGTTTTATAACTTTTTAAAAATAATATAAAATATTTAACCATAATATATTATTATTAATCAAAGTATGGTTTAAAGCAACAGAATAATGTTTGCTCTAAAAAATATTTTGTTCAAGTTATTGACAGTTCAGTAATTTTTCTGGTAGCTAAAATTTGAAATTGTTTTTTATTGATAGAGAAAGTGAAAAAAATAAAAATTTATGTACAAAATAAATAATTAAAAAAACAGCAAAATATAAAAAAAAAAATAAAAAGGGAACCAAAAAATTAAAAAAAGTTGAAATAAATATATATGTATGTATGTATTGTAAGCATATACATTTTTATTTTTGTGTTTGAAGCACAATTGTGTAATCATTTATTTAAACTATATTTTTATATAGCTGCTTCTTGTAGCTTATGATCCAAGCGTTATTATAAGCAAATAATTGATTTTTTGTGAATTTATCTTTCTAAATAATTTTTATGACTAATCGTAAATGAATAAAACAATAAAAACTAAGTCTTTAATATTGTTCAAATATAAACATTAATATTTGAACAACAACAATATGGTTGCAAATGTAACAATACTATGTTTTGTTTGCAACCATAAATGCAACCGTAATATGTTGCTCTTAGATTATGGTTACCTCAACCATATTTTTTCTTTGCGTGTATAACCAACAACAGTGCTGTTTCTTCTTTGAAAATGTAATGGAATGGTAGGATTAAGGTGCAGAATTTAAGACCAGTCTGTTATTTTATTTTCTTCATGTGTTTTTAGAATATTTTCTTCATAATTGGTGTAAACTGTAGATCCAGACTCGGTGTGTGAAAATCTTGATCATGGTACGAACGTTTAGTGTTAAAAAAACCTTTCCAAACTTAAACATTTAAAGTTATTAATTGAATATTTCAGTATCGTGACGATGTTTTGCATTCAATACAAGTTAACAGACTTAAATTATAACGACAAGAAAAATTAAAAAAAATCTACTTCAATACACATGCATATACAAGTTTTAAATGTAAATTTGTAATTTGAGACGACGTAATGCTTGAATATAAAACTGTATCAACACAAATGAATGAATGAATGAGCGAATTTACATATTTGTTCACATATTAAATGATCAAATATAAATATAACGATTGGTTTAACTGATCAAACTATTGCGATTAGACGCCATTTACATTTGAATACAACCGATCAAATGTTTACATAAACGAACTGCTGACGCCAGTAATCCATTTAGATGTCTTTAAAATCCATTTTAAAAAGTGGCTGTTCAACAAGCCGCCATGTCCAGGAAGCGGACAGATATTTAGTCATCGGTAAGATCACGTTTTAAGAAACCAGTTCACATAGTAAAATGGTTTAAAGATTTTTTTATTTTATTTCTAAGCAATAGTTTGTGTTTAAAGGAATTTTACCGAGACAAGAAATTAAAAATGTTTATTATTATTATTAAATATTTTAGCGGAATGAATAGAAATACATAAATGAGTAAAAATAATAATTTAATACAAACATAAACAAAGCAACATGAAGATAAAGATTTAAAACTAAAAAAATGACATTAAAGCCAATAAATGAATTCGTGTAGAATAAATACGATTTGTAATGCGTTTGTTATGTCAGTGTTTTTAAAATAAATTATTTAAATTTCGTTAACTTTTGTTGTATATTATATTCTATAAGTTTCAACAAATTGTGCTTAAAAAATATTGTACTGTAGCCCCCGCTTCGACTGAGCTGTACCCGACGGTAGAATATAAGTGATACTTGAAGTGTAACTGATAGAGAAGACTTAAAATCATCAGAATTAAAATGAATTATTTAATAATGTTTTTTAAATTTATAATCCTTTACCTTTATTTTTCCCATTTAACAACAAATGGTCGGATGTTCTTGTCGCACCAAGATTGTCTTCGACATAAACTTTTCAAAACCTTTGAGACGAATTTCGGGTTCTTAAAAAAACATCACACCATTTCCTTACTATTCAATAAAAAAGCACTTAAAATATCAAAAGAGAACAAAGCCCGTTACTTCCTAAATCTTTATGCCAAATAATCAACAGTAATAGAAAGTACAAATAGAATATTTCCTCAAAGTTTTCGGCATGAAAAGTAAACATTGCCCTGAAAAAAATAACATTTTTTATTTCACATAAAATCGATAAACACAATAAAATCGTATATTTGACAAAGTTTATTTAAACAATCACTATTTTAGAAAAATTCAAAACTACTTCTTCAATTAATTTCAGAACAAGTATTAACATTAAGCGCTTTGTTTTAAGTGCCGCAATTTTGTTACGTAAATTTTTGCTAAAAATTTAAACACACACAGAAAAAAGATTGGTAAAAATTCAGTTGATATGCTTAAAATTTAATTACTAATATAATTATTTGGTTTTTAATATCAATAAATTATAATTTTGACTTATTTTTAACACTAAAAGCTAACAAATGATAATTGCGTCCAAATGTTGGTTGTAAAAGCTCTTACAAAAGTTATCGTTACCGATTTGTATATTTACTAAAACCTATTGTATTAAATGGAAGATACAACTAAACTTATTCAGCACATTACTACTGAATACCAAATTTTGGTAGTTAGAATCATAAAAATCAACTGTGACTTTTAAAATCAAAAAAAAATGTTTGACATAATAAAAATTAATTTGTACACATTATACAAAAAAATAATCAATATTTCAGTTTAAAAATACAAAGATACATATACTGTTAGTGGTGAAAAGTTCTCCAATATTGTTGAAAGGTAAGTCCAAAATCAATCTTACAAAGACATTTTTAAATTAAAAAAATTATGAAATGTTAAATACACTTCGCAGCAGCAAACTTGGCGGTATGGGATAAAAATTTGAAGAAACTACACACATATGTCGTAAAGAAGGATCATGGTGTAATCAAGGAAGGCTCTAAACATGAAATTTATAAAGTGTTATATTATTCCTGTAATTTATTTTTAAAATAAAAGTAAATATTAACAAATTTTATTGTTTTATTTCATTCACAATAATACTTTATAGTCACCCAAGAATCATTTTTTAAATATTTGTGAGTGCCACATTCATTCAGTTATTACAACCGAATTCAATATAATACACACAACCGACAAAATTCGATTGGCAACGAATTCGGTTCTCAGAACGAATTTCTATTCTCTGTGCAGAACCAATAAAAATTGTTTTAAATGACATTTTTATTTTATCGCTTTATGAAAATTTCATTCTTTAAATGACCTGCTTATTATGCTGTGTCGACAGCCAGTGACACAAAACTAAATGTTTCTTTTAATAATTTTCCATTTTTATTAGTTATTGATTAAAGCGATTAATCGAGCATATGGGTGAGTATTCGACTTCGATATGATAACATCACTGTCCAACGAGATTCGTGTGTAATGATGATGACCAAAGCCAGTTTGATGATAATTATTACTATTGTGATTGTTAAAAGTCATATGGCCCATTAAGATGATACAGGTGTCGCTACTAGAATTTCATTAAACTGGCAGGATCATGTTAAAACGATAAAAGTTTAAACTTACGTTTTTTACTTTTTGATTTTTTTTTAAATGCAATAAATTAATTATGAATTTCAAAACAAACTTGAAATTAAAAGAACAGAAACTTATTAATGAATCTAAATATTGCGTTCAGAGACGTAAAAATGTTAATGGAATTTTTTTTCTGTCATCATAATTTTTAAAAGAATTTAAATGAAGTTTTGATGGGTTATTTTGATGTTTTAATGATTAAATGCATTTAATCACAATTTATTATCGTAGTGGAGATATTACTTTTTCAGTTAATTAAGGCAAATAAAATTAATTAAATTAAATTACACTGATCTTTATATTAAAAATGGCAGTGTTTCTTCTATTTTTTTAAGAGAAGTAGCACTTCAGTTTACCCTGCTGTATTCTTTACCAAAGGGATTGATGAGAGATGAGACAGGTGGTGCAAAGAGAAATATATAGCCATTTTTTTACTTCGTCGGCGAATATGCTGTGAAGAAGTACCGACGATATAGGCTGCGTGCTGGAACGTAAATTCTGAATATGTGTTTAGACCATTAAACAGAAAACAACATTTTTATTTTTTGATTTCTGCAGAGGTTGAACTCTGGCCCACCAGATTTGTATTCAACTTGTTTACTATCATGACTACAGCAGCCTCAACAAAAGTTAACCCAACTAAACGATTATTCATATTTGGTAACAAAATTTGATTTGAATGTTAAACAATTAGCTGATATAAGATCAAAACATGATAATGGACCTGACATTGTGCACTAAAATGGAGCATTTAGTCCTAGTCCGTCTGCCCTTAGCGGTCTACAATCAAATTTGTTTGAAAATCGATTTGCTTTCCAATGTTGCTAGCCACCTTAAATAAATAGTCCTGAAAAGGATTCAGCGTTTATGATAGTTCTACAAATATTATCCATATTCGGTTCAGTTCTTCTTCGAATTTTAAAAAGGAATTATTTAAAATTTAATGCTAGTAAATTTAAATTTAAAGATTTTTTTCTTACTACCTGAATCGTTTATCCAATTTGAAAATTTATCCAAATCTTTTTTTTTTTATTTATTCCATTTTTATTTATTTGCAGTCGTCACATGTCAAAGTTAGCACACATCTTTTAAGAAATTGGATCCAAACAACTGTATTGTTTTAAATTTGTTAATGACAACAATAACAACAACAACAAAAATAAAAACATAAAAATCTTGGAATAATTGCTAATCTTTTTAATTATTATGAAGCCAAACAAAACAATAAAGTCTCCATTAATTTCATATACTTTGCATAAAATTTTATTGTTTTCTCCTTTTGTTTATTGTGATTATCTGGCGCATCCTGTACATCCTGTTTATTATGTTGTATCTTAGTATTTTTGCTTCATGTTTTTTTATTTCTTTTGTTGGGGGAGGCGTTTAGATTTTGATGTATTCTGAACGATGTGGTTTCGTTTGTTTAGTCAACAACTACACGAATTAACACATCATATTCATTCAATAATAGTCTCAAATAAATTAAATTAAAATATAAAATAATGTGCTCAGATGAAGCGTTCTTAAAAAATGTCTTGTGCATAAACGATGTACATCTTTAATGATGAATAAATGGCAGCTAAAAACGACCACGACAGGTTAGTTATTTTGAAGGACTTAAAGGTTAATGGAGTTATCTCTATAAATGGCGGGAAAGTATCCCAAAAGCAGCAACTTTGATATAAGAGAACAACATATTGCAGATCTCAATAAACGCAAAATTACATAAATTTTAAAAAAATGATCCCTAATTAAGTATTGGGAAGGTTGATTAGTTCTATTCAGCAATTCGGCTTATTAGAGTTCCTTCCCAGTTATTGAAATTTTTTGGTTTTCTAAACTACGAGACAGAATTAAGTTTAAACATATCGAGTTACACATTTGATTGCTACTTTCAGTGAAATCAAAATAAATGAAAATCTCAATAAATTTCAACATATGAATACACAAGGGTCAAACCAAATAATGCCGCCACTCTTAGTCTGAAAACAATAATGACAATGTTCAGAAGCAACTCTGCGTAATCAACAAATCTTCTTCTTCTTCAATACAATTCGCAAGCGCAATGAAAGAAATCAAGCACTTGTACAAATTTTAAATGTTGTTTTAAAATGGTGAGAAGTCGTAACACGTTCAATAGCAGTAGCAGTTCCCAAATTGCCAACAGAAATGGCACACAAAACTTTTTGTTTATATAAATAAAAAAATATTGTTTTTTTTTTTAAATTTTTGTTTAAGCAATATTCAGCTTCTCATTCTTATGTTTCAGCCCTAAAGACTCCTTTCAGTGGTTGTGGCTAATAACCAACAATTGATAATCATTAAATACTTTATGGCCACTAAAAACTGAAATGGCACCAATTTTTCTTCAAACATCTAAAGCAAGCCGGCGTTACAAGACTAAACCATTTCGGTCATTGTAAAATGCCATCACAATAACACACAACAAATGGCAACAGCTACAGTTAATGTCACAGTAACTGCAGCATAGGCGCAACAAAAATCAACAAGAACGATGACGACTACTGCACTCAGCTATTCAGCTGTTGTTGTTGCTGTTGTTGTTGTGGTGGAACATAAGATCCATTTACAATTTTATGTTTATCGGCTAATGAAGTTGACAACATAAGGATTAGCGTATTTAGTCAGCGTCACCACCATCATCAGCATCAGCACCAGCACCAGCGTCATCTTCACCATCATAACAATATACAAGCACATCTGAATCAGAATCTTTTTTTTTTTTTTTGTGTTTAAGGCAGCAAACTCAATTTATATGCCACATTTAGATTCTGCTTCTTACTTTTCATTTTTTTGTTTGTGTCCAATTGTTAACTGCCTTCTTAAGTTGTTTCTTCGTTTAGTTTTATTATAATAATTTTCATTTCTCTCTCACACCATCATTGTCATTCTTTTCCCCCTTCCATCCACATTAAGGACAATATAAAACTTAATTATAAATTAATAACTTTGAAAGTTATCATTAGATTAAGGCTTAAAAATCGTTATGAGGAAAGAGTGAGAATGCTAGGGCAGCATTAAGTAGTCCCTGTGACTTGCAACAATTTGTTGCTGGGCTTTCGAATAAACGGCAACATGGCAATTGAAGAAAAGCAAAGTTGAATGCTCGCATGTATTTATTTATTTATTTGAATTGGCCATATATGATTGTGGCGTGTTCGGCGTCCTTTGATAGATAAATTTTAAGAATATGCAAAAATATAAATCCTTTTATTGTAAATTAAAACAGAGATACAGAAATCAAAATGATTCATATAAAATATTCAATTCTTTTAGAAGAAACATGTTTTGGAAACCGTATAAAAATCGAGGAAAACGAATTGAACGAATTTTAAATCATAAAGCCAAAAATTAAGATCCTAGAATCTCGCATGAATTTGAAAGTAACGAAAAATTTTCACATATTTGACGTGTTAATTACAAAATCTAAAAAGATGCCAAAAGCAAAAAAAAACTTTAAATGGCAATTATTATTTAAAAAAATGTCTTCTTTCACATGCCACAACCAGCATTGCTAGTTTGGCAATATTAATACATCATGCAATTTATTTCAAAATAATATTTGCTAAAATAAAGCTGCCAGTTTCAACTAAATTTAGTTTTAAATCATTAAAGAGGCAAGAACTTATGTAGAGGTTTTGTTTAACTTTTTTTCAGAAAATAATTTTTTCAGTTTTCGATAAAATAATATTTTTTTGTACTTATTTCTTTTAGTCAAATATTATTTACATTCAATTAAAAATAGGGTGTATCTAAGTTTGTCACTCTGTTTGTAATTTCTACAATATTAATTTCCGACCCCATAAAGTATATATATTCTGACTTTTTGAGCGATGTCTGTCCGTACGTGTTTAAAAACGGCAATCGGTCAGACATAGTGTCAAAAGAGGTGCTATTGGAAATCAGCCAGATCGGTCCATTTCCTTAGATGCAGCGGCCAAAACACCATACCTACCTCTAATTTTTCTACATTATTTGGAACAATGAAGTAACTCCCATCAAAAATACAAATATATGAATCGATAAAGAATACAAAAAGAAGAAATTGGCGTCCGCCCATATTTTCCGAGTTACGGGGCTCTGAAATTTTAAAATTTTTAAAATATCAATATGGGTATCGTTTTAAAGCTTTAAAGAGATTTTTAAGAAAATAATAAAATTTTTAAAAAAAGCTTAACCTATTAAGAGCCAAACTCATTTTTATGAAAAATTATTTGTTCGTATATGTAGTACTTAATTTTGACCTATTTTTAAATTTTCTGTCACCCCAATATTTGCTTTTTCTATTGGAGTTACTTCACTAAACCAAATTTACATAGATGGTGAAGAGTATGCAAGATTCGGCATAGCCGAATATAGTACTCTTACTTGTTTTAATTCGATTTGTTTTTTAACGTTTTAAAACAGCGAACTCAATTAAATTATTCTAGAATAAGTCTTATGGAAAGCTAGCACTGTGCGGGCTGACAATTTCAAGTTTAAAACAGTGAATCTTTTTACCATTTTGTTCTCTGGTTAAAGAAAGAATTTATGTTAATGATTTTCGTTTGATCCTCTTCATATACATTTTAGGGGCCCAATAATAAGATAATCGATTACAATAATTAACCTGTTTCAAACCCAAAAAAAATTATCAGTAGTTTTGTTGTTTGGTTGGCATCCAAAGTACTTATTTTAATTTAAGAAGAAAGTCTCTAAAACAACTACTCTCATTGTCCAATTAACTTCTTGTTTAACTACGAACAAAGCTCATTTTTGACTTGAACTGCTTGACAAATAATTTAATGTTGCCACCTACCTGTGGCTAATTTTGATCACTGCTTTTCAATATAAAATGTTTGCGCGTTTGCATGTTATTTAATGATAAAGTTTCTTTGTCATTGAATTGGAAATAGAACTAAATCTCTCTATTTATCTCTGGGGTCATTAAAGGTTTTCGTATCCATTTTACCACATCGTTTGTAAACAACTGTAAAACAAGAATATGAACATCATTAAGGACAACATAATGTTTAAGTATTTGATTATAAGGATTTATAAGGACACTTGAGGTTAACGTATGAAACTTAAAGTTTACAACAGCCAGAAGATGAAGACGTAGTAGTCGTTGTGTTGTACATTTACCAACATATGTTGACTGGTAATGCGACTCTTCTTTTAAGTCAAATTGAGTGTCAACTAACACAGAAAATATCTGCTTCAGTATCCCTCCTACCCAATTACGAACACTCAAAATACAAACCAAAGAAGACCTTCCGTTATAAACCATGTTAATAAACAATACAACAACGCAGTTATAGAAAATTATTTCAACGATGCAAACAAATGACACTCTTTCTTGCCAAGAAGAGTATGAGTGTCATATTTAATTCGGTTTATAAGCCTATTAGTGAAAATACAGACATATATTCATACAAACATACAAACATACATACTTATATACGTTTGTTGTATTTTACAACAATAATATTTGTAATAGTTATAAATAATATTAAAAGTCGTAACATGAGGAAAAGTGGAAATGGTCAGGGAAAATAAAACTAAATACTCTATTGATGGTTTGACTCTTTTTGGCTGAAATTTGAAATTAATTCTTTTTTCTTTTCTTTTTTTTTCAGAAAAAAGAAACCCTCCTCCTTTAATTTTTTCAATAAGATTTAATGCAAAATTTTGAAATTTTTGCAATTGTCCATCAGACATCTGGTTTTAAATGTTTTTATTTTTGACATAAGTCTTGCATAATAATTCAGTCGCATGTTTGCATGTTTCCCTTATTGTTTTCGAGAAGGATTATAAACATTTCTTTGCCTAAAAGACGTCCGTCCTAAAGAACTTAACACTGCTCTAGAAGTATCAATAAAAATGTTTTAATGCTTTTCTGTTGTTGTTTTTCTTTTCTTTTTTTGTTTTTTTTTTTTTTAATAAATTCAAAATTTATGCTCATTTCAATGGTTGCCTTTCAATTATGCAATTCTACAATTCAAATCTACTTTGTATTTTAATGCCCATTTGTCTGTTGTTGCTGTTTTTTTGATACATTTTTGTTTAAAACATTTTTGGAAACATATTTATTATATTGTGGTTGGGCGTATTACATTTCAAATGCTTCTAATTTAACAATATTCTCATTAATATTTTTTTTACAACAAAACAACAATTGTATAGTTGTGTGTGTGTGTGTGTGCGTGTATCTGGCCGTTATAAGCGGCCTAATTCGGTAAATTATATTTGTCTTAAACTTATCTAAAGTTACTTTGCCAAAAGTACCTAAACCAATTCAACCCTCAAATCTTGACTAACGCACATCATCAGCCGTATCAGCTCTAAATCGAAAATCTTACAAAAACAATACAACATAAATCCTTGTTAATATAATTTTTTCAATGTTACAATTTGTAGAGATTGTTTTCATTGTTTTTTTTTTTTTATTCAAAGATAACAATCAATTTACATTGAGAAAAATATTTTTAACAATTAAAAGTTGAATATTGTATGAGGTTGGTTGGGATGATATTAAGTGCATATTGATGACTCTTTAGTAATGTGAATCACAACTAATACAATCTTTTGTCGAGGCTTTCCATTTACTGAAACAAGCAAAATCACTGAAGCTTTGCCTAGTTTAGATTTGTCTTAGTATTTACGTAGCAGAATCTTTTCGTTTTGGTTTAAATATCCAGTAAACCGAAGACTTGTGCACCTATGGACACGCTAAGAGCTTTTCTTTGCTGATCACGAGCACGCATGGTACCGACAAGTCTCTTGTAATCAGACTTAGTTGTGAGGAATGCGATAGATGTGATACCGCTTTTAAAAATTATAGCTACTTTCTTATATTAAACCTTAATGAGGCCCAGACCTGATCGACTTCCATATGCCATCAGATTTGTTAGAAATAATGAATTTGTTCCGGTTCCACACTAGTATTTTTTCATACCATTTACCAAGAAAAGTGAAAAAAGGGCGTTAATAAGTTTGTCATTCCATTTGTAATTTTTGCAATATCCATTTCCGATCCCATAATATATATATAGCCAAGTCGATTGAGCGATGTCCGTCTGTTCGTCTGTGTTAGTGTTGCCTCGGCAAACTTAAATTAATAAAAAAATAAATATATCAATCGATCAGATATAGTGTCGAAATCAGCATATGCCTCATAGCAGCAGGCAAAATACCACGCCTACCTCTAATTTTCTCATGTCATTTGGAACAATAAAGTAACTCTAATCAAAATCAAAATAAATACATGGGGCTATAGATAAGTTAAAAATAAGTAAAAGACATTAAGTGAAAAAATTTTCGCTCGCCCATATTTTCGGACTTGCGGAGCTTTAAAATTTTCAAATTTTTTTTAATTATAAATATGGGTATCAATTTAAAGTTTTTGATGAGATAGTTAAGAAAATACTAAAATTATTTAAAAATGCTTGACCCATTAAGAGCCGATGGCATTTTTATGTAAAATGCAGTACCAAAATTTTTTTATTTTTTAAATCTCTGTCACCCCAATATTTGCTTTTTTGATTGGAGTTACTTCACTAAGCTAGATCTACATAGATGGTGAAGGGTGTATAAGATTCGAAATAGACGAATAAAGCACTCTTATTTGTTAAGCTTGCCAATTTCCTTATAGCAATTATATTTCGAAAGCTATCGTGTAGTCATCTATGCTCTACCAGATCGTAAACCCCAGCAATCAAAGTGCCCTCTAGATGGTCACTGAAAACTTTAAAGTTCAAGCAACATTGGACGATACATACTTTCAATTCTTCAGAGCACTTTGTTCAATTTCCTTTAGTGACGCTTAAAAATTGACATCATTGATTTTGACAATTTTATTAACTTCAGAAATCTACTCAGTATAAATTAATTTAACGCAACAATCAATAGTTTTAGTTAAATATTTTACTAAAAGAGTTATAACTTTTTAAAACTTAACTTCTTTTCTTTAAGTGTAGCATTTTATTTTTAACTCATTTGTTCAATTATTGGCAAAATAGAGGGGTTGAAAAAATTACTAAAAACTTACTGTTGAAATTTGAAAATCGTTAGAAATTTATTTAATACTCGTTTTTCAAACATTTATTTATTTTTCTACTTTTGGTGTTTTATTGTTGTTAAAATTTATTTTTATATTTTAATGTTACACAATGTTGTTGGTATGTTATTCTATGGTTGATTTTGCAACATTATTCTCGATCATATTTCAATGACTGCATTCTACATTTCTGTTGTTGTTTGTTTTTTCAATTCATTTTTCATTTTTGGCTTTATTTGCTGTTGTTACTAGTGAATAATTTGTATCTTTATTGTTAATATTTGTACAGCTTATCTGTGATTGTAACTCAATACGTTTGTGTAGTTTTGTTGTTTGTACAACGTTTTGATTTTATCCTTTAGTTTTGTTGTTAATTTAGGCAAACAAGAAAAAAAAACTGCACATAAACTAAACAAAGATTTAACAAGAATCAAAAGTAAAAGTACGCATTCATAAAATTCAAAATGTCCTTTTTGTAATAAAATCCAAGTTCAAATAGAAAATAAATATTTTAACAAACAACGAGTACAAATTTGTATGCGACCTGAAAAAAAAAATAATAATAATAAAGTAGATGAAAAAGCCAATTATTATCATCACCATCATCGGTCTCATTATTGTCATTGGATTAAGTTTGTATGAAAATATTTTTAGTTTTGCTTTTACAGCAGATGTCTTGTCTTTTTCCACAATTAAGTTAAAAGAAGATGCAACAAATCAAGAATTAGCTGTTTAATTTGAAGTGACATGCAAATTGAAAGCAAATATTTGAAAATCTTTAAAAACGAAAAACGATTTAAACAATAAACGTTTTAATAGGATGAGGTTGAAAAGAATGATATAAAATTGGCAATTTAAATATGTTATTAGTTTATATCGAATAATGACAGATCATTTGATTTTTTATAAAAATAAAAAAGTTTAAAAATCAATTTATCAAGTATTAAAGTTTCTAAAAGTACAAAAGAACAAAATTATCAAATATTTGACAAAAAAAAACGTAACCATTGAATTATGAAAAGAAATGTTTGTCCTTCTCGAGATGTAAGGTTCTGCTGAACATAAAAGATCATTCGTAATGCTACTTGTCAACCAAGATTGAACATTTATATATCAAATATATGAAATGTTTGACCGTAAATTTAGATCTTTAAAAACAAAACTATTTAAATACTTGTTGTAATGGAATTGGGATGCAAAGAATTTTAAAGCAATAAAAGATCATCTAATTCTTTATGTAAAAAACTTAGGAAACCACTTTATCAAATATTTAAATTTATTGAAAATTATAATGAGTCACACCATCATATAATTCATAGATGAAATAATTACAATACAGTTATCAAAGAAAATTATTTTGCAGAAGGATAAATTTTCTTAACAGTTAACAATTTGGTATATTTAGGACAAAAGCTTTTACGTATAAAGATGCCGCTGAACCAAGACCGTTTGTATACTTACGAGCACTGCTTGTGTAAAAATAGTTTTTCGGCAATAGTTTCAAAACAGAAAGAAATAAAAAACTTGTGAGAATTTACATATAAACTGTTCTAAAGTAATATTAAGCTAAGGAAACTGTAAACTTTTTTTAACTTTAGATTGATGCACTAAAAATAAAGACAATGTGGAAAAATATTTGTACTTTTTAATTTTGTTAATCTTAACCTAAATTAATTTTAAAGTTACTTTAGACAAGTGGCATATTCGTAGCAATGTCAAACTAAATTTAAAGTGAAATAGCATTCTCCGCGAATCTGTTTTATGGGAATTTCCAGGGATAAAATCTTTTAACTTAGATATTCGGTACAAAGGAAATCGAAGAGAGCTCTACTCTCAAGTACTTGTTAATGATGTCTTTACATTCAAAGCGGTCGACCATCAAGTTGTTAAAGTATTTATAGAAACTTAAGCAAGTTTCTGAAACAATTTGATTTCATTTAAGTAACAAAAGCATGACTTAATTGAAGTACAACAAAAACGATATCATTATGCTATTGTTATTTACTTAAAGTTGTTATGAATTATTTTTGTAACATCTTGCTTTTTGTGTTTTTTTGTAACAAAGAAAACTTAAAAACATTGTTATACTTCTTGCATGAGGCATGTGCTGCATGCTGGTTAAACAATTAGATTTGACACTTGTATTGCAACAGATTTAGTGTGACTAGCATTAAAAAACTACTGCTGCTAACAATAAATGTTAAGAGCTTTAGGAATATTTAACTAGCAAGTACCAGCAAACAGATGAATTGCTGCTGCTCTTCCATTATTTGTGGTCATACAAATGAATAATTACATTTTAATATGGAAACAAAACAACAATGAGCGGCAAATAAAAAGCGCTTTGCTTTGATCGCTCACTACAACAATGCAGCCAAAAATACTCAAAACCCAAATCCATTCCATCATCATCAATATTTCTTTTACCACTCATAGACATTTGTTTTTTTTTCATTTTCGTTTTTTATTCTCTGTGAGCTTCTAAAGCAAACATTACACCACAACGAATTGAATCGCGTATGGGTTTTTTGTTAACATTCATTGAACAATAAACATGTTAATATTGTTTGTTATTAGTACCAACAAATTAATTCATAAGCAATTTTATACACTGACATTCCATTGGAGCACAAGTTCGGTAACAATACAAATGAACATCAATACTTTTGGAGCGCGATTTGTAAACAAAACCACATGGTTCTTTCTTTCTTACCTTTATTTCCTTTTTTTTCTTTCTCCAGCTCCTTTTGTTGTTTCTGTTTTGTTAAAAAATCAGTTGAATTGAATAATGAAAACAAAACCAAACAACAAACACATTAAAATGAGACCTGGTAAGAATGAGTGATAAGCAATGACGCTTAATTTTTAAAATAACCTTAACTATTCGTGGCATATGCATTTCTATGGCCAACTAAATGATCGAAACATCAAGCCAAAATTCTTCAAAACTTGTCCCACTGCAACGCAAATGCAACAACAACAAATGCAACAACACACTAATGCATTCATCCGCTTACGCCTTCAACCAGTGAATGGACTCTTCAGTATCTTTTAAACTTAAATATTTTAAATAGTTTAATAAACGTCAAAGTCATTAGTCTTATTGCCACATTTAAAATAAACCAAAGGAGACAGAGCCGTAATTTGTATCACAATTCACTATTCACAAAAAGAGGGGAAATAAAAATTCAATAAATGTAATTTCATAAAAGTGTTGAACTTCGTTTTTCAATATAGTCCGGCGATTAATCAAGTGAAAATAAGGGTTTTATGATATGACTAAAACCTAGAGTCTGTCGGGATAATCCCATTATTCAAATCGATACTTTCTTCGAAATCCATCTTTTTTTTCCTTAAATATGAAAAGGGGAAAGATTTTCAGGAAGAAAATCTAAGCAATGCGAATCTCCAAACTCATCGTGCAACTAATCGTTACGTTTATGGAAGATCATATGTTCGGAGCAATAATAACTTTTTATTTTATTTATTTAAAGCAATAACACTGAAATTATATGGTGTTGCCAGGGATAGACAAGAAATTTACATTTTTTCATTAACAGTTAGTGTTTTATTCCATATTTTAGGGAATAAATTATTTACGGAGAGGAACAAAACTAAAATATAATTTAAAAAATGTTGAACAATTCTAAAAAAAATTTTAGCCCCATGATTCCCATGAGTATTAAAATCAACACTTATATTCCCTGATAGAAAAAAATGCCCTCGCCATTTAGTAGAATTAAATAAAGTTAGATTTTTTTTTATAAATCCGTTTAACCTTTTTCTTTGAAAGATTGACGATCGATAGAATTTACTATTTTATTAATTTTAAAAATACTGTTATTTAAGGCAAATTTAAGTCTTATTTGCTTAAAACTTCAACATAAAATAACTGACAATTTTTTCGTAACATAATCCGACACTTCTTATAGGAAATTAAAACAACAACTTTCAACTTTGCCAACAATTTTTAGTTTTTCGCAAGAAATAAGCGCAACTCATATTATTTTACAGTTGAGAAAATTATTGCCAGAAACATTTTGCTGTTTCTAAACATGTAGCAAGAAACATTTCGTGACTTTTCACTAATTGAACAGAGTACAACTTGGCAACATTGTGCAACCTTTGTTATTAAAATCGAATTTAAATCGAATTTAAATCGAATTAAAATCGAGAGAAACAACTGTCAAAGAGATTTTTACCTCAAATAATGAAGCAAGTACTTTTTCGGTAATATTACTTTATTCAGTTAAATTTTACACGTGCAGCCTTTAAAAGTTTGAAAAAAATTTAAAAATGTAACTAAACAGCGACACCGAAATTATAATTTTCATTATATTTCCAGCAGTCTTACCATCTTTAATTTCTTTTTAGCAGATATACTAGGTAAAATTTGTTCCATTGACTGGTGCTTAATTGCAGATAACAATTTTAAGTCACCATGTAATTTTACTTGTACAGCATTATTTTAAGAATTCTTAGACACAACAGTAACCTCACCCCCCTCATCAATTTGATCAACAGCTGTTTCTGAAGCATGTAAAAAAGTTTAACTGCCGTTGAAATAATAAAATAATCATGCGTTACGTTAAACAATATTTGACTAACAATCACTCAAACGATACAAAACAAAAACAATTCAAAAATTCCTACATACACATTCGCATACACACTTGCATGAATTTATATATTTTGTGGTTATTCCCAGTTAGCATTATTGATCATATTCGAGTCTTTTTTGACTCCTCGACGCGATTAAAATAATCGATTATGCGCTCGTTTTAGAAAATGATTGTTTTGTCGGTAGAAAATGGTACCCTAGCCGCGACTCTTCTGAACGAGTCCCTTATGACTCTCGTTTCCGACTCATTTTCGATACTATTTTCAATCGTACTTGTAATCAAATACGATACTTTTTCGAGTCAACTTTTAATCATATTACTAGCCGTATGCGAGTCTTTTTCGAACCATATTATACGAACATTTCTAATATATTTTTTTTTCAAAACTGAAAAATTGCAAACAACGGTTTGCTTATTTTTTATAACACGCCGTATTGACGAGCCATTGATTTGTTCAAACATTAAACAATTTCATGTCCGCACATTAAAATGGCTATTGTTGATCATCGTTGTCGATGTCATGTCGGCTTCAAACAGCGAGAAAACGAAGCAGTTTTCTCCACGCAGACAAAAATGAACAAATGTTTGTAACCTATTCTGCTGACGTTTTGTTCATGTGCGAACAAATCTATTGCTCGTCAAGGCGTAATGTTACATTCGTTAGCATGTTATTCCTAATTTCTTAAAATTCAAATTTAAAAACATGAATTTAAAAAAATTTTAAAAAATTTATTTTACATTTGTGTTTCTGTTTTTTTACGAAGTGACATATGTATTTTAAAAAATAAAAATATAATATGTATTTGAATCATTTTTTCATCGTTAGGCTGCGTTAAATATGTCTCCAAAATAATTCTAAAAACAGTCGAATTTCAAGCATTTGCTTTTTGTACTTTTTGTTTTTTTAGAAAGTCGCTTTCTATGCATTTGTCGGAGTTATATTCGAGTCTCTTTTTAAACGCATAACTGATGAATCAGTTTTAAGTCATCTTGGGTAGTCTTAAAAGACTCACTTTGGTGATTTTTGTAAAAACAATCTTCCAAATGCTAACTGGGTTATTGATATTGTTTTTTTTTACCGACCGTTGTTTGACAGTCCGATGGATGGTGTTGCTTTTTAATCATGTACAACACAGCAAAATCAACAAAGAAGTACCATTTCTTTCCAATTCTGGTTTTATTCTTTACATTATATAGCTCGTGTCAAAAGACTTTGATAAATTAATCAAAAAAAGAAAGAATCAATACAAATATCTGAAATTATTTGGTCATGTTTGGAGTTAAAATACAGATCGGTATTTGTATCTTTGTTTTCATGTTTTATTGTTGCCACCAAAAATATAAATGTTTGGATTTAGAAATGTTTGATATGCATATCGAAACATACGATCGAACTTTAAAAACGAACGATTTTTAAGGACTCGTTTAAAAAGTCTTCCAGGAAAAATATTCATCCCTATCTTATTTGGCGTAGGCTTTTTTCGAATACAACAATTTTGCAATAGATTAATGATAACTGTTACGAGCTATCTTTAACAAATTACAAAACTGAGTTTTTGCTACGAAAGCGCCAAAGGGTGAATATAAAGAGATCAATTGTACCATCGACAAAGTGTCACATAACGCCACCCAGTGTTTAGTCTGATTAAAAAAAAAAATAACAGAACATAAGAAAAGAAAAGAAAAGAAATTAAGATAAGAAAGGTTTTAAAGAAAAAACATTTTTTTACCGATTACAGTAAAGATGGCTTAAACTTGGTATCATTATTAAAGCAATTACATATCGGCCCGAACAGGACAGTGCCACTTGCCACACAGCTAACGAAACAATGTCTCTTTTGCGCAACAAATTCAATGGCCGTTTTCTCTAACGTAGTGGCGATGTCAATTGGCCGCCAATATCATGTGATTTTACACCGTTGGACATCTTTCTCTGAGGTTATTTGAAAGAAAAGGTGTACGTCGATAAGCCAGCAACAATTCAAGAGCTAAAGAATGAGATAATTCGGCACATTAACGGCATAGAACCTCTATTATGCCTCAGCATCATCGAAAATTTGCAGTATCGAATGGAAATGTGTCGCCGTTATCGCGGCGGCCATTTGTCTGATTTTTTGTTCCATACATAATTGAACCATACCAATATTATCAATATTATTAGAAAGAAATAATAATAATTTCCTAAATAGTTTGTGTTTTATTCAAAATCAACACCGGCCCTTAAAATTTAAACTCTCTTTACATAGTGTAGAGTGTAAACAGTTTTCAAAAAATTAAAATTTTTATAATTTATATTAGCAAATAATTTATATTAAATAGATATTTGTTTGATCCTAAAAAGGGTTTTTAATTTTTTAGTAAACTTTAATTTTTTTACAAACTTTTCTTTTAATGCTAGAAAATATTTTAAACAACAGTCCCCAGTCCCAGTTTCCCTGCAATGAAGAATGTTTATACATGCTCAACTGTTTAAGTAGACAGAACATTTCTTTTTAAATTCGAATCTGTTAAATTTTAAAATTTTTGCAACTTGCCATCTTTTGACGCAATTTGGTGGCTGATTTAAGATCCCATTTTCACGGTGTTCTTTTTTTTTCATTTATTTCAATTCATTTCATTCAACATTTAATCAAAATATTTGTATTTCTTATTTTCATACCGTTTTCTATGGCCAGGGCCCCAAGCAAACAGCAAGCTTTCGAATACCGTCCTCTACCTTTCTTCCATTTAGGCAGACTTATATGACACCCTTGTATCCGTTTGTAATTTCTACAATATCCATTTCCGACGCCATAAAGTAATGGGTGTTTTTTAAGCCCGATACAACTTTAAATTATAAAAAATAGCATTAAAAATTAAATTTTAATGAAACATTTTTTCTTATTACTTTCAGTAAGCTCTGGCAAATCATTATGAATAGACTCACGCTCGAACAACGCTATTAAATCATAAAAGATTATCTTGAAAATCAGTCATCAGTTCAATTAACTTATATATGACTTTGTGATTTTTGTGGTCCGTCTGAACAAGCCATCCGTCAAACTGTGGGTAGATTTCGTACCACATACTCTCCAGAGGATGCAATAACACCAACTTGTCGAAGGAATATGCGTACTGAAGAGAATATCGGTCGCAGGATTGAAGGCTCTGTCTGTCAAAGAATTTGGCCTACACCCGTATAAGATGCAGCTAGTGCAGGAATTAAAGCCACGAGACCCATTTATGTTTTATCGCCGAATTGTGTTCAGCGATGAGGCTTATTTTTGGCTTAACGGGTTGGTTAATAATCAAAATTGCCGCATATGGAGTGAGACCAATCCACAACATCCCCTACAGACTTCATTGCATCCAGAAGAATGCACCGTTTGGTGTGGGTTACACGCTGGTGGCATCATCGGACCTTATTTCTTGAAAAATGAGGCCGGATCTTATGTTACGGTCAATAGAGATCATGACAGCACCATGATTAATAATTTTTTTGTTTAAAACTATAGATGACATTGATCTGGAAGAAATGTGGTTTCAACAAGATGGCGCTACGTGCCATACGGCGACTGCAACCATCGAGTTATTGAAATCAAATCTTGGCGATAAGTTAATTTAGAGAAATGGACCTGTCAATTGCCCTCCAAAGCCATGCGATTTGACAACTCTCGATTATTTCCTGTGGGGCCACGTGAAGTCACTGGTACATGCTGATAAAACAGCAACAATTGACGCCTGTCCGTTTGTGTTAGTGTTGTATCAAGTTTGCGAAGGCATAAGATCAGCTAGAAAAAATTTAAATACGTCAATCGTTCAGACATAATTTCGAAAGATTTGCTTTTGCAATCAGCAAGATCGGTCTATGTCCTACAAGGCAGCAAGCAAATCACCACGCCTGCCTCTCAGTTTTCCATATCATTTGGAACAATGAAGTAACTCCAATAAAAAAACATATATGGGGCGATAGAGAATTAAAAAATAAGAAAAAAAATATCAAACATCATATTTTCCGAGTTATGGACCTCTGAACTTCTCATAGAAAAGTACGATTGTGCAACAAATTTTTAAGATATCAATTAGGTATCATTTAAAAGCTTTAAAGAGGTCTTTATGGAAATATAAAATTTTTTTAAAAAAGCTTAACTCATTAAAGAGCCGATGACATTTTAATGTAACATTATACATATGCAGCATTTTTTCTTATTTTTTAAATCTCTGTCACCCCAATATTTATTTTTTTGATTGGAGTTGGTTCACCAAACTAGATTTACATAGATGGTGAAGGGTATATAAAATTAGGCATAACCGAATATAGCACTCTTAGTTTATTTTGTTATATTTATTTTGAAATAAATTTAATACTTCGATTATAATTTAGGGAAATTTAATCGTGAAACGTACAATATAAATTAATTGCTCATTGTCTTGGATATTTTTAAATAAATTCGAAACGCCAATTACTGCCAGCGTTGCCGCTTTGGTCCAATCGGACCAAACTTGGTAGTTTTTCAATTTTAAAAAACGGTTTGGTAGTTTGGTTGGTTTGTTGCATTTTTTAAAATTTTTGGTAGGATTTCCTCCTGTAGCATTTTTTTAGTAATAGTAAATTTTTCACCTTAAAAATTCAGAACATATAAATAAAAAAAAATTTAACTTTAATTTAAATAAACAATAACTTTGAATAGTGCTACCACTGTTTTCAAAAACTGTCTTAGATGAAATAAAAAACATCTCTGCTTTTTGCATATTATGAATTTGAAATTAACAATATTTTTGAGTGAAGGTGTATTTTCAAGTGTATGTATTAAAAAAATTAACAGACAAATTGGAAAAGTAAGTAAACTTTTTTAATTGTAAATACTTTCCTTTTAATTACATAAATATTTGCTAATATTGCATGTATTTTTTTCAAAATTAAATGAAAAAAATAAAATTTCAGAAGACGACATACCATCAACCAGGTAAAACCACTCTTTAAATTTTTGTTTTAAAACATTTTTAAATAATATAATACTTTTAAGGAACATTGTAAAGAAACAGTCAAAAGAAAATTTAGAACCGAATGGTTGAACGAGTTTGATTGGCTTCAGGAAAGGGATGAGTGTTCATTCTAAAAAGATAAACTTCCATCTCAACAATTACGGAAAAAAACCAAATGAGTATAACAGAGTTTATGTGCAAGAAATGCATTTTTAAATTTTTGGTAGGCTGTGAACGATTTTGGTAGGATTTTTGAAAATTATTGGTAGGAAGTCAATTTCTTGTGTGGCAACGCTGATTACTGCAGCCAACTGATTTACTTTTACTTGCTTTTAGTTGTTCTTGAAATTGACGTTACGTAGAAACCGATCAGTAGGTAAACGCCTTTTTTCCTTACAAAAATACTTGAAACAATTCCCTAGATATTTTCCAACAAAGGATGAATCAAAAGAAGAAGAGAAAAAAAATAAGATGTATTTAATGTTAGTTTTATTAATTCACTTCAATGTACTCCCGTTCTTGTATTTATTGAAAACTTGGCATATGTTTTGCCATGTTGTGTTTTTAATTGTTAATTGTTTGTTGCATGAATGTTTTTTGTAGGTTTGCCAAAATATATCAAACTGAACACAATCAAAAACCATAATCCAACACATGATTGATTATGATATTTTTACCAATTGCTGTCATCACGGTTTAAATAACAAAACTGCAAGAAAAAACAAATAAAACTAACAGACGGCTGCTGCTGTTGCTACTTTTGCTCAAAATACAAAACAATTCAATTTAAAACGCACAGTTAAATTTTCAAAACTCTCCTGATGCATCTATGTTCACTTGAATTCTTTAATGGTTGAGAATACTGCTTTGTGTGTGTGTTTTTAGATTTAGATCCCCTAAGGACACATTCAACCAACAAAACAATAATAAGCAAGCAACCTTAACACCGATATTTGCGGACATGTGCATAAAGACAAATAAATACAACAACAGAACGGTGGTGATATTTGTTGCTCATTTGTTACCCGAACGCAAAATATACGAAAGAAACAGCCATCCAGCCAACAAGTCATTCATTTAGTCGGCCATACAACCAGCCAACCATCAAGCGAAAACCTCTGCTTTTTGCTTCTTTTTTTTCCTTCTAAAAACAGTCAAGCAAACAGCCAACCAGTCTATAGATCTTTTGTTGCTGTTTATTTTTCTTTTTCCACAATTAAGAAAAGGCATTGGGAAATTTATATGGTCTGTACAAAAGCATTTTATATGGGGTAGTGTATGATTAAGGCAAACAATTGAATGGCTAATAAATTAAGAGATCTCTTCTGTCTCGCTCTTGACTTTTTCTGCTTTTGATTTTAAAATTCCTAATGGACCCAGAATTAAAGTGCAATAAAAACTCAAGTACACATACAATTAGAGTTGCTCTAAAGAGAATTGAAAATTTGGAGACTTACGTGTTAAAAAATACACTAAAAGAAATTAATTAGTTTTGGTATATTTGATTTTTTTTATAGTTTTGTTAAATTATTTATCATGACTAGCTACTTTAGGGATGGAAAACCTACCATACCCCGGCAGACGGACGAACTCGGCAGATGGACCAACACGACTTAATCGGCGTTTTTGTGTAAGGCGTTGTCGTACTTCGACAGCAAAAACTATAAAACGATAACGTGTCGTAGTGGTAAGGGCTTTCAATACGTACTTACTTTTATATATTTACGTCTAAATCTTTTTTGTGCTCATTCCAAGAAGTATTGCAGACTTGGGAGTATGATTCTTAATTCAGTATAAAAAGGCAGAACAAAATTTTTTATTGCTCAAAAGCTCTTTTTTATCACAAATTTTTATATTATGTGTACGTTTGTTTGATCGTGCTATGTTGTCTTCTAAATTCGAATAAATGTTTTGGAATAGATGCTTACTCGCTTAAAATAGGATTTCGATATTTTTTAACAGTTTTTTAATAGTTTTGAAATGTTTTTTAAAAGGATAATTGATCTATAGCAGGGGTGAGCAAGCCGCGGCCCGCGGGCCAACTACGGCCCACGCGCACATTAACTGCGGCCCTAGAACATAAAATTTAAAAATTATATGGTGGCCGGCCCTTAAGCAGTGAAAACTAAGAAAACTGAAAAAAGATGCCGAATTTCAGACCAAAATCTAGAAACTAGCTTAATAGTTGCTACTACTAAAATTGAACCAGGCATAAGTACCTTTTCCACAATGGGGCAAGTGCCTTATTAATATAATTATACAACTTATTATTAATTTTTTGTTATGTTCTAGTGCAGTAATAAAAAGTATTATAAATATATTCAGCCCAATTATAAATATTCTCACGGAATTTCTTTCCCACGGAAAAAATTTTTCTCGAGAAAAGATTCCTCCAATTATGAATTCCGTGGGAATAAAATTATAAAAAAGTGGCATTATCGTAATTTGAAGGGAGTTTTTTTGTTTACTTTCATACAATTTTTATTTTATAATTTATAATACCTACTTTTTTCTACCGAATTTTTTTCACTTTCCGCAGTCAATCAAAAGGGGAAAAAATTTATAATTGGAGAAAAGGGAAAAGTGAAAGAACTCGCACGGAATTTTTGTTTATAATTGGGCTGATTATCAAAAATATTTTATTTTTGTTCAACTTTTAAAACTTTTCTTACAGTTTTCTGAAACATAATTTTTATTTACCTCAAAAACCCATGTTAAGTTGGGTTGTTTTCAATTTTGGCCCGCATTACAAAAAGGTTGCCCATCCCTGATCTATAGGATTCATCTTTTGAATATTGTTTTCCTGGTAACCAATGAAATCTTCAACTTTGCAGGGTACTACTCAAGGCGTTCGGAAATAATGAAAAATACAAATGTGTGATTGAAATCGATCGGTTTAAAAACCATCGTTTTTGAATTTGTTTTCGTTTTAAAAAATTTGTTTTTATACATTTTCAGTGATGTTTGCTTTTGGTTTGTTTGTTTAAATCGATTGAAATCGATCACAACCTTTAACGAACGGTTTAAAATAGATCAGTTTCATTGGGCGGATTCATTTTTTTCTTAAAATTTATAATGCAATTAATTTTTATTACAAATTAGTTTTTTTTTGTGCATGGATTTAATTTCATGAATAATAATTCGCTCTTGAAACTCTCTTATTCCTTAAAATTCTCACACTTACAAAATAATATGTTAAAACAACAAACGACAAATGCAAAGCTAAAGAAAAATGTCAATTACAAATTTTTAACTTTGAAAAATTAATCACAAAAACAGCAAACATTAATGAGAAAATCCCTTATACTAAGAGAGTTTTCAAATTCAACAAAAAGAGAAAATTAATGCAAAAAACAAATACAGCCAAATCTCAGTACATTCATTCCTACTTAGTGACAAACACCATGTTGCTTGAGCAAATGCACAAATAATGCATGAATTGCTGCGAACAAACTACAATAATAATAAACTTCTACTACAAATTTAATTACAAGTAAATACAGTCAAATAAAAGAATTCCCTATAGCGAGGGTAGACTAAGAATTTTTAGGAAAATAAGGAGAGGCCACTCCAAAGCATTTTTATTTGAAAATGTTATGGGATATTAGCATAATATAATAAATAACATTTAAAAAAGTTTTCAAGTCTTTTTGCTTCAAAAAAAAAATAATTAAAAATTTATCAAAATTAGTAAAATAACTCATAACAAATGATTTTCTAATTTTTTTTTATCTAAACTAGAATTTTGAAATCTTTAACACCTTTAACTATTACGAGGGCTTCTATATATATATATTTCTGGCCTGGCAACACTGAGTGCTGCCAAGTGCAATCTGACATTTCCATTGGAAAGTTTGTCATTTTTAAGCATAAACGTTTTGACGTTCGACCATTATTTGTGTTGTTTACAGTGACTTGAAAAAATTAATATAGAAAAAATGGAATTAACTCGTGATTTGGCGACTGTTCCGCTTGAGCAACGTAGGACGGTCACTTCTGAGTGGTACACTACAATTCGTTTGCATGAAGTCATCGGAGAAATTCGAAAAACAAACATGAGAAGACGAATCATTGTTCACCATGACAATGCGAGCTCTCACACATCGGCTCAAACCAGAGCGTTTTTGACCGGCCAAAACGTCGAATTAATGGGTCATCCGCCGTACAGCCCTGACTTGGCACCTAATGACTTCTTCTTGTTTCCGCACATCAAGAAAAAAATGCGTGGTCAACGATTTTCGTCGCCAGAAGAAGCTGTTGAAGTGTTCAAAAAACATGTTTTAGAGGTGTCTCAATCGGAGTGGAAAAAGTGCTTCGACAACTGGTTTGAGCGCATGCAAAAGTGTATAAATCATGCTGGAGAGTACTTTGAAAAACAATAAAACCATTTTTTATTATAAATATTCGCATTTTCACTCTTAGGCCAGAAATATATAGAGCAGCCCTCGTAACTATTTCGAAATAGTTTCTTCTAATATGCAACCATTCTTCAAAAAAATATATTATTTTTGATATGCACCTTTTTAAAAAAGACTGTATTAAAAAAAAAAAAACAAAATACTTTTGTACGTTGGAAATCTACAGAAATACAATTTTTATAGAGAAATATGTTTTTAAAACATCTTCTAAAAAACACTTTATCAAATTTAAAAAATTCAACATCTCTTCAGAAAATACTTAAAATGAGAAACGACATTTCTTAGTCACCTTCGTATATTCTCATACAAAATTACAAAATTTTTAATTTAGTAATCATGCTATTGTGTTATTTTCGTGTAGAGTTTATGTTGAAATCTGTTGTTGTGCTGCTTATTGAGTATGCGAACTCTCGTAGAATTTGAATGGCATGAAATGTTTGTTGTTGTACTTTTGTTTGTTGCATGGAATAAAGCAAAAATAAATGTGATGCTTGAATGAGTTGATCATGGCATAAATGTCACTTTTAATCATTTAGCGAAATGTTAATAATCCAAATTGAAAAATAGTTTAAACAAAATACCAAAACAAAACATAAAATTCCAAACGTAAAGCAGAGGAATGAACAGGGAGGAACTTGTCATACAAATAATACTGAAAACTAAAAAATCGAAAAAATACAAATAATCCTCATATTAACAAAGACTTAGATGAAGAGTTATTTAAAATTTAAATGGGAAAGTATTTCGTGAGCGATTTATCATATTTCGGTTAGACAACAACAACAGCAGGATACCAATCATATTTATGATATGCCCTCGCTGCTGTTGTTCCTATAGCATGTGACTATTAAAACGATAACTTTTTAACTACTTTACAAGAGGTTGTGCGATAATTAACCACAAGTTGGATTTTCAGCAAATGACTTTTTTTGAAAATAAAACGCGAAAAACTTATAAAAACACTCTACTCCTAAGAATTGCGTTTGTATTCTGTTAAAATAACATCAACTTCGTCTTATAATATATTACGGAAAAAATGTTTAAATTTTACAAAAAACGCAAATAACACCTCGCGGTTAATGTAAGCTTTACATACACGAACACAACATTTAAGCGAATTTTCAATACCACCTTCTACATTAAAGTGTTCCTTTATCCTCCTTAAAGAAAGAAAAAAATATTAAGCTGTTGCCAATTTATTTAAAGGGTCATTGTGATTCCATCTGTCATAGATCGATAGCCTTATGAATGCAGTAACCACTTCACTTCGCACAAATACATTCACGTACCACACTTTCATGTATTTATTCATTTAAGAGATACAACAACTACAAAATAAAATGCAGTACAAAATACAAAGCGGTGATTTAAGAAGCCATACCACAATCAGCGGGTGTTCAATCCAATTCGTTCGAAAGAAATTGATCGAATTGTTTTATAAAACAACTTGTTCTCGTCGCATCAACGAATGAGTATCATTGGTTATGATTATTGCTTCCAAGCACCTTGCGAAATGTCAATAAGGTCAAAAATATTTAATTGCTCCCATGAAGTAACATGAAAACAAGATTGAGCACTCAGTCGTACTGCGCATCTACGTCATCATAGAATGAAAATTAGTTGTAAAATTTGTGACTTCTAAACGGGTGCATCGATTTAAACAAAATTTTAAATGGAAAGAAAAGAGATGTAGTCGAGTAAATCTGTTGAGTTTAGGCATTAAGCTATTTAAACAAGATTAATAATAAGTTTTTTTCAAATATAAAATTAAATTGAATAAATTTTTTGTCAATGAAACCCAAACAAACTCAAAAACCAAAAGACAACAAATTCAGTATCAAAACAAATTCTCATAAATTTATAACTCCAGAACAATCAAACCGAATTCGGTTAGGGTTTGTTCGTACAGTTTCGTGTATGGTTTATCAAAAGTTTGCACGAAATTGGTAGACGCGTTCGTGAGTTATATCTTTTCATGACAACATGTGATTTTGTCTATATAAAAAAAACCGTAAATTTTTGTACTTCCTTATTATATGCATTGTTTAGAAAAATACTGTAGGAGTGGTACCTTCCATACAAAGTGAAAAGTTTTTGTCGTTTAATTAGGGAACTGTTAGGGGAAGAGTTTTAAAATTACGTAAAAGCAACTTTCATATTAGCGTACATAATCAATTAAAAAAAAATTTAATATTAATTTTTTAATCTTTTAGCTCCGCACTAATTTCACGACGTTAAAAATGCATTTTTGCTCTAAAAATAGTTTTTCACTTTTCATCACAGTTAATTTGATGAGCCTGTTTAAAATACAAAAATTTTGTTTAATGGACAAACCGTCTTGAAAAAGCTTATTATATATGCTTTTGAATTGTTTTTATTGTCACATTTAGTAACTGCATATTTTATTTTTTATTTTTAATAAAATCTTCAAGTTCTTACTTTAATTTGTTGCACTTTCCATATACTCGTGCAAATGTATGTATGTACCTTGTTTACAAAAAATATTCTATGTCTACGTCACACAAACAAAAGATCACAATACAACAAGTTAACGGACCTGCGCAATGCGCATTCTTATTTATTTGATTCATAAATTACAAGAAAAAAAATTAAAAATAACTTTGCAAAAGATAAGTTTCCTTAGAAATATTTCGTGTAGTGTATTTGTGCGTATTAAATAAAAAACAGAAATTAATTTGTTTGTCACTTTACGGAGTAACGAATGTTATTCATCGTTTAAAGAAACAGAAACAAAAACAAAAATAAGATACAAAATAAGTCCCATGTTGTCAAATGATTAAACCTCAATTTTCTTCACATTTGATGGAGATTAAAGTCTACGTAAAATATTAAATGGTCTGTTCCCAGATGTATTTAAAAAGGATTATAAAATATTTTAAATAAACAATGAACACGTAAAAAACTCTGCATTTTTTAAAAGATAGTCAATTTATAAGGCGATTTATTATAAGGCCGACGGATTTGCCATGATTATATTTTTTTTTTTTTGTTTTTTTTTCCTGTATTTAAATAGTACTTGAGAATTGAAAAGCTGGTAGATGGCCAATATCTAGTGCGAATCTACTTTTTCTTCCAATTTTGATGTAATCATTTTTTAGTAGTGTCTTTCCGTACAACAACAAGTCTTAAACATTTTTGACTTTGATGCTGTTGAAGGAAAAAACTAATATTTCAATGAATAAATTTCGAATTTCGGATATAGAAAAATAAATATATATGTATCCTATTCCTAAGAAATAGCTAATGTTCACACAATTTATGGAACACGATTTCATTCGTTTGACTTTTGCTACGCAGTAGGTTATCCTCTCAGTCGAATTTTTGAAGACTTTATTGACTGTTTTCGGTTATCTCACAAATGTCTCAGACGGAATTATAAGGCCGATTTGTCGGCTCTTAAGCATTTTATAAAAATTTCAGCATTTTCTTAAAGATCTCTTCAAAAGCTTTTAAATGATACCCATATTGATATTTTAAAAAAATATGGTGCACAATCGTACTTTTCTATGAGAAGTATGGGTGAGTGGTAATTTTTGCACTTGATATTTTTTCTTATTTTTTAATTCTCTATCGTCCCATATTTATGTTGTTATGTTTAGAGTTACTACACCTAACTAGATTTGATGCAAATGGCATGGAAAATTTAGAGGCAGACGTGGTGTTTCGCCCGCTGCCTCGTGGGACATAGACCGATCTTGCTGATTTTCAATAGCAAAATTTTTAAAGCTGATCGATTGGCGTATCTAAATTTTCTCTAGCTCATATAGCGACAAACTTAGTTATTTTAAAACGCATTTAAACTTAAAAGGAGGCTGAAACAATTCTATATACTTAGTTGCTTCATTGAAGAAATATTTACATTTGTGTAATCGTATTCACACCAAAGTATTATATATTGTTATTTATAATTTAAAATATTTATTTGTTTGTGCTTCTTTCTTTTCATTAATTCTGTTGCCTTTTTGTATCTGTTTTTTTTTCTTTTTTTTTTTTGTTTTTGTTGCGTTTTGGGTTGTTCTTTTTAATCTTCAGGTGTGTAATTATTTGTGCTTCTCTTGTGTTGTCAACATATCAGACATTTTTTTTATTGTTGTTACGGTTGTAGCTGCTGCTAATGTTGTTGTTGCTCTTGATGCTATTGTTACTTAAAGTGTACCCAAAGAGAATTATACAAACATTAAAGAAAAGGTTGTGCGGTGCGTTTGATGCATCTGAGAGAAACATAAAATAACGTAATAGACTCAATAATGTGTTTTTATATTTAAAGGAATCTCATGGTATCCAAATGAACGTAAAAGCCTTAATAAAGACATCATCGGACATTGCAGCCGTTTTAATAATTATGGATTTTAATCTTGACGTTTTCAACACGAGAATGAAAATGAAATCATTTAATATTCAATACAAACATTTAATTCGACAATTAACAGCCGAAGCAGCACAACAATCTTTTTATATTTAACCGAAGAATATTAAAAGTTTATGTGATGCCAGCGAGCTAACTTATGTGGGGATTTGAAAATTTATTTTGTATGTATTTCCAAGTTTTATTTTTAAGAATGTATTTTGCAATGGCTGAAACAATTATTAAAGCGCACTGCTAAATATAAATGTTTAGGACTACCTATACTGTGTTAAAATTAAAAACATGGTTTAAAACAAAATTCTACTTACAACGTACAAAAAGTAAGAAATAAAATTTAAATTATTGTTATTAAAAACATATTTGTGCTTTTTATCAGGCTTTCAAGGTCGTATAAATTAAAATTGCAATTGAATAAAAGATTATTGAGAACCTTCGGTTCTGTGGGTATAATTTTTATATTAATATAATTTAATTGTGCTTGATTCCTTCAAATGTAAATATTTCATAATATTCTCAATATTAATAACATGAAATGTATTACTGCAGAGAAAGCATATCCATATGGCCATTTCGCTACTGCTCACTTAGCTCATCAATGGATTCTACCCAAATTTTGTAAAGAAAACCTCAGAGTCTTACGTCAATGGAGTTCTCATTTAATCCATTGAATCAAGAAAGCAAACAAACTATAAAAACGCGAAATGACCACATGGATATGTTTTCCCCGCAGTAATACATTTGATATTGTAGTTTTTAAAAATAAATATTTCATGAGAATATCATGAAATATTTATTTTTGAAGGAATCAAGCACAATTGAAGAGAATTAATTTTAAAAGATCTCAAATAATTAATTTTCATATAGAGGTATAATTTTTAAAATCCTCAATGTTATATACTCAGCCATGTAAAAAACCTACGCTACTTAATTTTAAATGTTTATTTTATGAACCATAGGTTCAAAAGTACCACGACCTATTACGTAACTTTTCTACTGCTTCTGTTCAACACACAAGATTCATGCTACAAATAAATCCAATCACCCTGTTCAACGAGAGATCGATCACAGGGTACGTGCTCTAAGTTCTCATTGCGAATATATTACAATATTACTCGTGAATATAACAAGCAAGACTAGTCAACAATTATAATAATAAGACTAAGTATATTTCTGTTAATCTTAAATTTAAACTGTTAGTGGAAAACCCGTTTTTAAAATTTGAGTAAACTTGACACCAAAGCGTAGGTCGCGATGGCGAAATCCATAATTTTCGCCGCAAACGCGAAATGTCAAACAAGATATAAAAAATTACATAGTTTTGATTCGCCTTAATTTACTTTTCATATATTTTTCAGTAGATTTTTAATATTTATTTTATTTTAATTTTTGTTATATAATTTCCCAGCTCCTGCTATCACGTTTTATATAGAAACTAAAAAATCTGGCATCCTTTAATAGCGCGACGCTAGCCAGTCAGTCGTAGGCAGCGCTGTTTTTGTGAATGTTAAAAATTATTGTTATTATTGTGTTGCTGTTTTTGTTGCTGCTGTTATTAACATTTTGTCGTCTGATAGCTCTCATTCATTCCACATTTTACTATTGTTGTTATTGTTTTAAGGTTATTGTTTTGTTTTTTATTATAATTTAATTTTTGTATCTTCGTTAAATTATGTTCTGTTTAATCGTTTCTTACGATTCGTTGCGGTTCGTTTTATTTAAAAGTTTTGGTTTGTTTTTGTTATTAATGTTCCCTTAATAAGCCGTAGATTATGATTATTGTCTTGTTTGAGTTCCTTTTTTTAGTTTTATATTTTGAGGTATTTAAAAATATTGTCACTGACTTTTTTCAAAATAAAATTACTTTATTAAAAAATTGTATATGCAGATTTAAGCAGAAACAGGTTTTGCTCCTCGTATATAGTGAGCTTAAATTTTTTTTGTCAACTTAATTCCTTTTTTTGTTTGTTGGGTCAGTTCCATTTTGGTCTTTAAAAATTTAAATATTTAATGTTTTTCAAAAATAAAATGTCAAAACTTGTCGTAAAAATATTTATTCCTGTATTTGTTATTTTATTTAGGTAAAAAAGAAAACTTGCGAAATAATTTTTTGCCAATCGAATTTTGAGTAAGTTTTACATTAAATTTTGTGTATAATTTAGTCGCAATTGTTTTTAGTAATTGGTAAAAAATTTATGCACAAGTTTTGATAAGAAAATTATACCTGTCTTGCTTCAGACAGCAATAATACAACTTTGAGCATATACTTACATACATATACTGAGACAAAAAATAATTGAACCGAATTTGTTGTTAAAAAAAAACAGCTGATTTTGGAATAAAGGGTCTCTTTTCTCTCATTTTAATTTACTTAATCCACTTATTAGCCAAATTAAAAAAAAAAATGCGCGTCTGCCTCATAGCTCTTTTTTAGGTTTAAAAAAAATTTTTGAAGACGTTGATCAAAGATTTTATGATGTAAAATATACAGCTCCTAAATATGGTATTAAATGTTTACAAATTTTCATGAATTTCAGCTCATTTGCCGTCCACACTGCTACATTTTTTGTCGCGCAATTTTTTAGTTTGTCGGAGAGAAAAAAGAAGATTCTTTTGAACCATTCGTAACCTTAAGATATGGTTTGCCGCAACTCATTTCTATAAGTCAGTTATTATGATTTTTATTTTTTCTCGATGCATCGGAATATGTTTAAAAAATCAAACTATAAACAAAAAACATATTATGAAGACTGTATCCCGGGCTATTTTTGGTCAGATTTGTTGTCGATGCGAATAAAAAACTTCCATTTTTTTCCCAACGTATCGTCGGTTTTTTTCCGACTTCTTCAGGGGAGTCATTAACAAACAAAAAAATAATAAAAATGACCAAATTCTTAGAAAAATCACAAAATATTTCAATTACTAGAGAAACCTCATTGACAAGATGAGATTTGTTTTTAAACCAACAACTAAATAACGTTTTTTTTATTCTTAGTTAAATATCTATGTATGTTATCATGAGTAAAAACTTTAATTTTATTTTAACTAACTTTATTTTGCCAAATTTTTTTAGGATTACAAATTTAATGTTTACGAACAGTGAAAATTCTTTTCATGGCTGTCGCTGTCATAATTATAACATCCAAAATTTTTGCCAAAAAAAAATTAACTACAATGCAGGATAACTGCAGCGGCATTTTCAAAGTGACAATAAACCCAAAGATTATTATAAACAAAAAGAACCAGAAATAATAAAGAAAACTTTAATGAAGCCACGTTTAAAGTTTTTTAAATTCATAAAAACTATAAAAATTCATAAATACCTAAATTGGAAAATCATTAAAAAATAAATTTAAAAAAAAAGTCCATGATCATGGTATATGAAACCTTAAAATATTCATATTGATACTAAATACAATAACAATAAAATTAAATACATATAAAAAAGGCCATAATTATGTAAAAGTGGGCGCTTTTTAATGCTGATGCTTCTACCGAGATACGGTCACGAGGAAGCAGTGAAGTAGTATTAGAGATTATTTTAATCATTGACTAATGTTTTAATACACAACAATTGAGTCATGTTGTGTGATGACTGTAGAGTCTCAGGTAGCACCACAAATATTTATGCGTTTACAAAACAATTTAAAAAAGATTTTCTTATATGGCCATTATTTATATGAGTGTTATCAATAGAACTCGTCAGCGTAAGCTTTTCTTTTGATGTCTTTTGTTTTCTTTTTTTATGTACTTTGTCCTATTTTTTCTGTTCTAAATTAAGATTTTTTCACTTAATTTTATTTCTTTCCAAACGAAAATTTATGCGTTATTGACAATGTGTTGATGTTAAATAGTTGTTCGTTTGGACAAAAGGAATTAACAAAATTTACTACCAGCAAAGAGACGAAAAAAAATGGTTATTAGATTTAAATTAGTTAAAATATTTATTTAAAATACAAATGTTGATTAAATCACATGATATTTCGGTAAGTTGTTTAGACAATTGCTGCTGCTGTATAGACAAAATAAAAGCTACGAATTTCATTTTAAATGAATCGAATTCATTTTAGTATTTTCTTTTATAATTCTTTCCAAAAAGAAATACCGCTAATTTTGAATACATATGGAAAAAAAGTAAAACAAATGAAGAGAACTAATAACATATTTAATGGTTTTAATGATAAAAGTTATAATTCGTTTTTAATTTTTCTCAACCTTTTATTCAAATCTGTTGATAATGTGTCAATATTTTAAAGCAGGTTTAAGTTATTTTATGACGAGAAAAATTCAAATAACATCGGTGTTAATTGCTTAATTCAGTTTCGACTTACTTTAAATGTTGTCAACAAAGTGAGAAATAACATTTTTCATATTAAACGTTTTTTGATGTTTTTAAAGCAATACTTACAAATTCTTAAATTTAATACCGTGATCTATAAAATTAAAGAAAAAAAAAAAAACTGGACTCATATTGGGTTAAATTTATTCCATTTTGCTGATTTACATAGCATTGTGAGTATTCTGTACAAAAACAACTTTTTCTTTTTTCCATCCTGTCCATATCGCCTATTTTTAGCCCAGTATATGTATTTTTAAAAAACTTTTTTATAAGAAGTAATCTTTAAATAAATACTCTGCCTTAATAATTTCAATATAATCGTGGAGCCGCCAACATACCCTTTAAACATCTTATTAATATTAAGCTTGAAGACTATTACATACAGTAGGGTATTTGAAATTTTAGCAATGGTTCCTATACGAGTAAAAACATTTACAAAATTCTTAATTTTCGCCTTCAATCTCTTAAGAATTTTTTAAATTTCACTAAATTTGCCTGTATTGGAAATGAAATAATTTTTTCTGTAGACTCTTAATTTTATTGCTTCTTTTACATTAGAGAAGAAATACAGTTTTAATTCACTAAAATCATAATTTACTATATAAGTATATGCAGACAGACTACTTGGTGGTGAAAGAAAACAGAGAAGAGTTAAGAAAAATAAATAAATAAAGAAGAAATAGTTGCGCGAATGTAAGTGAATGGAGCAAGCATAAGAAGACCATAGAGTCAAAGTAGACCTAGTCTTAGCGACGTGTAAATCCATATATCAGACACGTTATCGATAATCCTAGCGGTGATTTCCCATTCTGATCGTGGCAGCTTGTTCAGAAGTCATTATATGGCATGCTCAACTTCTCCTGTCATATGATAAAGTGTAATCGTTAATTTACTGAATTTATCATATCTTCTCACTCATGCACCTTTTTTACTCGTTGCTCACATTTATGTGTTTACACGTGACACATTTTCTCGAACAGTCGAAAAACGTACAAAAAATTTCTTCAATGGTTATTTGCGTTATCGATAATTGAAATAGTTGTCACTACCACTACTAACTCTATTATAACTAATCAAGCAATAAATTAAATTTAATTTAAATCTTTTTGAAGCGACTTGGTTTTTTTCTCACTAAAATGAAAAATTAATTAAAATAATTATTGATGCTGGAGCTTTGATGACTAGCACGCTGAATACTGATCAATTTAACAACTTTAATTTTTCAAATATATATATTCCGGTCCCTTCTTTGCCGGTACTACTTTACAGCAAATCGTCGTTCATGTAATAAATAAATAAATAAAATGGCTGAGACAGATTCTCTTAAAAAAAAATCACAAACCGAAAGTTTTTCGCTCGGAATACAGGAAAACACAAAAATATTAGGCTGTAAGTTAGTGATCTATTTATTGTTAACTTTTGTTCTTAAGCAATCTTTACAAAGAATATGTTTTTTGACAATTTAAGCTTTTCTTTTTAAACTGCGTTTGGTTTTCATTATATAAAAGCTACAATTTCAAGTTTCTTTATATTTAAGAAAAATACTCTTAACTTATTTTTTCATGTTTTCGTTTTTTTATAACAATTAAATATAAAACTTTGCATGAACTATCATTTTCAATAACCTTTTCAACAGGATAATTTTTTTAATTAAAAAGATTATCTTTTCGTTGTTCATTGCAACGTAAGAGAAAAAACTTGAAATCCATACTTTAATGTTCATACGAACAACAGCAGAGATTGTTTTGTTTTTTCTCTGTTCTTATCAAAAAATCTTCTATTCAATGATGTACGTAATCTATAAAAAAGAAAATCTTTTATTCGTTAAAATAGTTTGAAAAGAAATTGCCGCCACTACTAAAGTAATTTATGAGCAAAATAAAGCGGTATGTATTTGGATACGAATAAATACTTACGTACATGACTTTTTTTGAACCCAGTGGCAGGCGTTAATGTGCCTTAATGAAGTGTTTATGGCTGTGTATGTGTGTTTGTGTCTGTGTCTTAAGGAAAAAGAGAAAGGACTTTAAGTTCGCTTATTTAGTTGTAGTATCTACAAGTATGCACTGCATGCATTAAGTACCGTAAATAAATGTATGTATGTAATGATGTAGGTAGTTTTTTATGATGACAGTTGTTTAGTTACAAGTTGCAGTGATAAGAAAATTTATGATGATGTTTCAATTTAGAGAGTTGAAAACAAAACGATATCATTTTTTTCTGTGTGGTCCTTTTAGATTTTATCACTTTTTTATGTATTGCAGCAGCTATTAATAGTTAAACATTTATTATTTGTGGGAGTTCTTTAGAAACTTGTACACATGAAAAATGAGTGTCACGATAATACAACAACACGCATATTGCACTTAAAATTAAAAATCCATTGCCGTTAGTTAAAAAAGGATGTTGTTATTGTGACAGCTCTGATGCTGGCAAGAGTTTTTACCTAAGGAAAAAACTTTCGGTTTGTACAGCTGTTGCTAAATTCACAATCCTTGACTGGGGTCGTTCCGAAACGAAGATCGAATTGTCGTGGGAATGACAGTTTTCTTTAACCGATCTTTGTTGAAGAACAAAAGTCATCATTCGTAGAATATGATTTGTTACCTTTGAAATTCCCCGCCCAATTTAATGGTTTAAGGGCTAATTTTTGAGTTCGTATTTAAATACGCATTTAGTTAATTTTCATTTAAATTTAAGTTGTATTTAAATGCAGTTTCATTTTTTCAGTTCTTATTTAAGTTCTCATTTAAATATGACAAAAATATGGTAGCATTACGAAATATCAAAATAAATCTCTATTGTTTATGAAAAACAACTGCTAACAAACACAATGAATTGCAAATTTTGTAAAAAATATTTTAAATATATTAAAAAATGTCAGCGATACTCATGTATTCACCACCTAAACTTATTTTATTTATTGATTTAACTTTTTAATTGATATTTTCATTAAGAAATGTATGAAAAACATAAAATATTGTTCTATCAATGGCTAAAATGTTTGTTTACTTTTGTTTAGTTTTGCGAAACAACAACAAAAAATGCCATAACCATATGGTAAAACTGTATTATTTAAATGGACTTTAAATGCGCAAGATTGGTCATTTAAGTTTCATTTAAGTGTGCATTGAAAAACTTAATTTTGTACTTAAATGGAACTTAAATTTAAATGACATTTAAATACGAAGTCAAAAACTGGCCCTAAGGCAGAGGCAGTCTAAGCTTAGTGTAGAGATTGCGATTGCTTTTTACCACATCTGAATCAGATTTATTTCTATGTGTCTTTTCAACATAAAACGCCTATCAATATGTATATCAAGAATTAAACTTTCGACCGTTGTGATATTATTCGGCTATTTATTCGAATAGGAGGGCATGATGCTTTGCGCAAGGTAAATGTTATACGAGTTGGTTTTTTTGAAAGTGGTATAAGTCCCTTATTTCATATATTGACATATTTGAGAGTTTGCGTTTGAATCAATTTTAAAATATTGGCCAACTTTGATGAAATCGAGTGACGCTTTTTACACTAAGCACCTTTGAAATTTTATTATGAAATAATAATTACTTAAATTATTTGATAAAAAAATAACCGATTTTTTGGCTCTACTTGGACTTATAACGAGTCCGCCATCTAACGTTTTTTTCAACTAGCGCTTATTTCGTAAATAGTAACACTTAGCTCATGTCTGATTTGACGGATAATTAGTTTTATTCTTCCGCTGAACGAATATGGTTGTGTATACGCTTGGGCAACGCTGGGAAATATTGCGACATTACTTTGAAAATTTTGCCAAAAAAAATCATCTTTTCAGATGAAGCTCATTTTGATCTTGGCGGGTATGTAAGCAAGCAAAATTGTCGCATTTGGGGGACAGAAAACCCCCACGCATACATTTAAAAGCCGGTGCACCCAAAACGAGTCACTGTTTGGTGCGGATCTTAGTCCAGAGGCATAATTGAGCCATTTTTCTTCGAAAATGAGTAGTGGCGTTACAGTCAATGGCGATCGTTATCGTTAAAAAAAAAAGTTATTTGGCGGCCATTATACCGCTTTCAAAAATAACATTTTAGAAGAAATAAAAACAAGAGCAGACATAAGCTTTACTAAAATAAATTTTTATGTAAAAAGTAACATTGAAAATGAAGACATTTATATGCACTTCGTCTAGAAAAATTATATTTTATACTTAGTTTTTTTTTAACATGAATAGGCGGTATATAAGGTAATAAACTTATGATACCGTTACATTTCTCTGTTGTTATGCCATGAAGATTTATATAGTGGTAACATGAAAATTTTGCTGAGGTGCTTTGGCCACCTTTTTTTTTTCTTCACACAAAAGAATTGTTTTAAATCGAGCCTTTTCTTCCAAACTAATTTTATAAAAAAAATTGTTAGGTTCTTTTGAAACCCTATTCAACAAATTTTAAGGTAGTTTAAAATTTATCTGTTCGTATTTTTTTTGCTGCTTAATATTGCCTGTTCTAGAGATTTAGTTGAGACAAAATCTTCTCTTTTCATTTTCTACAAAATGAAAAATGAAGCTGTTTTTTTCGGCAAGCCTTAATTGCATTATATAGCATTATAATAGTCTTGGGCAATGTATAATTAAAGTTCTTCTTTAATGTTGTTTCCACAACTGCAAAATATTTGTGGTTTGGAGGAAACTAATAAAAGTTATTTTAATTAAATTTATTAGGAATGGACTTATTTCACTTTCAAAAGAAATATTTGTTCAATGGAGTTGTACCGCAATTTGAAATTGTGATTGTAAGTATGGAGAGATGGAGTCTTTAGTTCAATCAAATTATCGTTAACTTAGATTTTTTTTCTTTAAAGTGGACTTATACCACTTTCAAAAAAACCAGCTCATATATTTTCTCGCCCAGAATTAAAAGCACATTCGCAAAATGTGTAATAATTATTAAACAACAGAAATAGTGCACAAAAAACTTGGCGGGATCTTTTTAAAAATCTCAGCTTAAACACCTTTAAAAAAAAATAATAAATAAAAGAAGCCGTCATGCATCTGACATTAACCAAGCCATTAGTGAAGGGTAAAAAAGTACCAATTACTTTTTTATATTGAAAACTACACACATGCGATTTGTTATCAAATTACTTTTTACACATGCTGCTTAGGTTACACCTTTTTCGTTAATCCTTCCACTGTTTTCACTACATTTCTTTAAAATGAATCTTTAAGTAGATTTTCAATAAAATAAAAGAAATTTTGCAAACGAAAAAGTTTTCTTTTTTTGGAATAAAATCATATCTTATTACTTAATCGCAATCAATTTGTCAAGATCTATCTATCCATCCATCTATTACTACACCACTACAACAACAAGTTACAATGGAAAACATTCTAAAGATCTATTATTATCCAACATAAAAGACATTGGCAAATGTTAATAACAAATGGAAAGTACCTTGCACTTACAGAGAACGTGTGGGTAAAATATGAGAGACGTTTTCGTATCTTACTAATTTTATAAATTTCATTAGATTTTTACCGCCCATAGTCAAGAGAAAGGTATTGGATTCCAGTACTGATGTGTTTCTTGGCAAAATGAACAATAAAGATATTTACAAAATAATATGAAAGAACGACATTTATTACGATTCTTTTATACAGTTGTGTGTATTTGAGCTGTTAAGACATTCTCGATTTAATCAATAATTTCGGCACCTTTTGGTTAATATGATACTGTCTATTATTATTACATATTTATTATTAAAAACAGATTGAATTGGATTGGATTGCGGACTCAAACCCCATCATATGAATGTTGAATTATTATTTAAGGGTTTGTGAAGGATCATTTTATTAACATGTGATTGAGGTTATAGAAAATACACTGGAAAAAAATTTAAAAAATCAAATTAATTTTTAATTAACGGTACTATTTTGAATTCAATGAAAAGCATATTTGTAGTTGCAGTAATAATATTTGTGACAAAAACAACAAATTATTCATAAAACTCGCGTCGTGAAATTTATCTACAGCTCTTTGCTGCAAATAAGAGTAACATGCAACTATTTGCATGGAAAATATCATCGTGTAAATAAGAATTAAGTAATTCAAAGGAAGTAATTGAAATTAAAAATTAAAAAGGATTCTGAAAAAATAATATTTATCTCAATATTAAAAAATTAACTTATAAGTGAAATTGCATTAACAAATGACAAATGTCGTTAAAGACATTATTAATTGTGGCAAAATCGGGAACATTAAAGGCCGAGTGTCTTATCTTGTAGGTGATTGAAAGCTGCCCCTTGGCAATCTTAGTGAAATACGTAGTCCACAAGACATCATTATTCCACAATTTAAGCAAATAAATCATAAGAAACCACACCATTTTCCCACATAAAATACTTTCGTCAAGATAATAATCGAATGCCCAATTGGGCACACAGTTGCATAAATTTATTTTTTTTTTTCCAATTGATTTCGATTTTGGAAATTATAAATTGAATGGCCAAGTGCGAGTTTGACTTACACACGAAGGATTCTGTAACATTTATGTGACACTGTTAATTTTTTATTATTTGCTGATAGAAACAGTGTTTTGGTTTGTTTTGTTTTTTTTCATACATACATATGTATATGTAATGGTATGGCAGAACTTTTGAGGGGTGCCAAATTAATAATAATAATAATATTAATAATTAAAACATTAAAAATATGTGTTGTAATAATTAATATTATACAAAAAACAAAAATACAATATATTAAATATTTTAATATAATAAGATTGATTGAAATTATTTAATACTCTTGTATTACGTTAAAGATTCATAATTTACATAAGTTGAAATTTCAGACCCATTTCTGCAAATCTGTCTACAACATCTCGACGAAACTCTTAAGAATAGGCTCTAAGGGTTCTTGCGTGATTGAGATCTTATGTTATTTTTTGAGGTCGTTAATTTTTAAAAGATTCTCTCACATGTGCAACTAGTGACCGGAATGGACAAAAAATCGGAAACTACTTTATAAGATTTGGAATTCGTGGTTTTTCTGTCTACATTACTTAAACTTATTAGCCATTTGTGATTATTTTTTGGTGGATAGTATTTATACTGAAGAAGATTAAATTCCGCCTTTAGCTCTGAAAAGTCGAGCCTGGGGTGGAATCGTTACATCCGTGTTCGTATCGACGCTCGTACGAAAAAAAATTACGTGATACCTTAATCGTATGAACTAAATGGCATTATGATATACTATTGTTAATGAATCGTAATCTTTTGAATGATTCTCAATAGTTTTCAAACTAAAAAATTCTAGAGCTAAAAAAGAATATTCAGGCTAGTCAGTTTTTCAAATTTGCTGTTTCCAATTGTCAAAACCGATTTTTTGCCTATAGCGCTTAATTCAAAGACTGCTGCTTCAATTAACACTTCTTCACTTGGCACCAGCTGCTTTTCTTTATAAAGACCTTTTTCATTTTGGTTTTTCAATTAGAAAAAAAAAATGTTTTTTCTTCGCTCAATACCTATTTTTGACCAGCCTTAAGCACAAAATTATAAATATAAATTATTTTCTTGCAAAAATATAAATTGCGAATTACCTATTTTAAAATCTTTACATCATTAACTGGTGGTACTAGTGCGTTCATACACTTAGAAAGCTCATCCCATAGTCTGTGAGCAGTAGATTTGTCAATTAGGAAGCATGTTTTTGCCACATTTTTGTGTTCATTCATGAATCTTAGATTTAACTTATTGTAATAAAAACTTTATCATAAAATAAAATAAAATTTATTTAATTCGCACTTTTTTTTAGCGAATTTGTTGCATTTTTCATCTTATTCGAACTAAGCTTTGTTAACGTATGACAGTTCGTAAAAAACTTACGTTCATTTATACGATAACGAATGTTATAATCTGCGTTATTGTGAATTATCATCCGTTCACGTTTGTCATAATCCGAAAACGTATTTTTACGATACGTGTTGTACGTTCACGGATGTAACAATTCCACCTCTGAATTCTATAGTCATCATCACTAGCTTTGAATTGGACTAGTTCTCTACTCCAACTTCTTTTTTTGTTTATTCGTTTGCTATGGCAGCTGTCATAACCGTGTGCAGGTTAGTACACACAGTCTATGTTAAATATCTGCCATAAAAGTTAAAAGAGAAGACATAAGTAAAAGTTTTTCTTACACTGTAGCATTTAAAAGAAAAACGAGGATCGAACGCAAGGGGTTATGAGTGAAAAATACAGAAACTAATTAGCAAAACGCCTACTTTTTCCTTTTAACATACATATCCATGTGTATCCTTTAAAAAGCACACATGTGCAAATGCAATAAATACAATGAATATTAGGAAATACACACATGGTTTCAAATGGCATAACGCTGACAAATTGAACACATACAACTACATTCACAGTTAAGCTGACTCCTTAAAAATGTATTCTCCCATATGAAATGACAGACATACAAACAATAACACAAGGATATGTGTTATGATATTGCTTTGTTTTGTTTTGTTTGTCAAATTATACAACAATCAAACATCCTGTTTTAATACAAAAATTATTTTTTAAATATTTTCACTCAATTTTGTGTGCTTTTTGTTCTTCTTTTCTAACTTTTTACTATCTACTTGTTAATTAACAGAGTTAGTAAATAATTTAACGAGAGTACGTAATTATAGACAAACATTTAGAAAATATTTTACAACAAAAGCTAAGGCCAAAATGATGACCTCTTATCCTGTATCATTAAACAATCCCCTCCACTAAATGTCAATATTCTTGTAGTTGATTATGGTGGTGCTTGCTATTGGTCACATGTGTTTTTAAATAACACTTTTTCATAGATATCTTATATGTACATCAGTATGTACATTTATGTACGAGTATGTATATGTATGTTATGTTGTTATTTTTTCAATAATTTTACAAAAAATATTATACTTGAGGTTCGTTTCTACGCAAGTATGTGATTTTAAAAATAATAAAAAACTTTTCATTGTTAAACAGGAAAAGGATACATGTGTTGTACTTATTTGTTTGTGTGCTTGTATCGTAAGTATTTATTAAAATTACACAATAAAACACGTTGAACGGGGGATAACATTTACAAAACATCAATATATTGTGTTCATTAAATTATGGTTTAAAAACTTTTATTTAAAAATTCAAAATGAAAAAAAATAAATAAAATTCAAAATAATTGACGACATCGATGACACGGTGTGAAAGTTTCCAGATGTGTCCAATTATCTCGGAACAACTTACAAACAACGGCAGTCATTCCTGCTATTCTCCACCTTTTAACGTTAATACTTTAATAGTTTGTTAAGTGGCATGACAATCATGTGTTTTTCCTTATCGTGTCCTTGTTGTTGGCAGGATAATTTAATTGAACAACAAAAAATGGTAACAAGTGTAGTAAAGATGATTCAATGCTGGTGCAAGTGCTTATTTCATTTGTTCACACTGATACAGCACGCAATCGCGTTTGTTTCCGACTATATTTGTATTATTATACCTTGTTGCGTTTTAACTAAATATGTAATTAATCCGGCACAAAACAAATCGTAAATAAAACAAAACATACATATTTCATGCAAAAAATAAAAAAAAAGAACTGAAGTATGGACTTCTAAAAATTGAGAATATTATTAAATAAAATTTTTTTATGTTTGTAACAGATTCATACCCAAATCGGGGATTTTATTTTTAAAATGGGTAAGAAAATTTCAGTTTGGGGATGGAGGCATTCTTTGAGCATTTTGCATTTTGAGGATTTTTTAGAAAACATGGTTATTAAATTTTTTTTTACTATGTATAAGTTTCCTAGTGTTGTAAAAAAAAATATTGTTAAATATAAGGACTGGCAGTTTTTCCTTAAATTTTTAGCATGTACTCAATGAAAACCAAAATAAGAAATAAAATGCAATACTCGAATCTTGATTATGAATTAATATACATTTTAAAAATTATAAAAATTTTTGTTAAACTTTTGTTCCATCTTAAAAAGTGCCTCAAATATTTAACTCCAAAAATATCTACCAAAAAATAGCTTTAGACAATTCGATAGAACATTTTGTTACAGAACTTTTCGATTTTGTTAATCGACTCAACTAATGTACACACACTTACATATATATACATATTTATATATAACAGCGGGCAAATTACGGCATTTGATATCGATCGAAATTAACATTTAAATTCTATTGATATTTCGATCAATATCGAGTGCCGTAATTTGCTCCATTGATCATTTCTAAACATGAAACATTTTTTGTAAATTTTGTTGCTGATGTAGATAGTAATCGATATGGAATATAAAAAACCTATTTTTGGATTTCGTCTGTCTGTCCATCTGTCTGCCTTTGTTCACGTCACGTAAAAATTGCTGGATGGATTTGAATAATTTTTTGAGAAGGTATCTTAGAACCTTGGTTTAAAAATAGGATACTTTTTTTTTGTAAAAATAAGTTCACATTTATACTATGCCATTTTCTTATGCATTTTTTTTAAATTTTTTTTAAAGTTGCAGCCCCCGAAAATAGCCCTCTTGCTTCACCATTAAACAAAAATATCATGCTATTTTTGAACAATTTTATAGTATAAATTGGCTCTATGTCATTTCATAGAAAAAAAAGAGCACATTTTATTTTTGTAGATGGCAAATTTTTAAAACTGTTTGCAGAACTCTGCAAATAAAATTTAAAATCATATTTTTCTATATTTGAATTTCAAGCAAATTAGAAATGACCACTGACAAGGTCAACAAGAGTGTACTAACTCATTTTTTTTTTTAATTTCACTTTTTGCACGAAATCCACCAACAAGATCAGTATCTATCTACTGTGAAAATTTCAAAGCATTCCGAAAACCCTTTCATTTCTAAGTCAACATTTGAGACCATTTTCGTGATTATGTAGTGACTACAAAAAGTATTATTTTAAGCTAATATTACAAGTTAAAGTAGAAATGCATCATATATTTTCATAAAAAAACATATTGTTTTGAGTTGAGCCTTTTTTTTAAAACAAAAATAATCAAATTGTTTTATTTATGTGCGGTTTCTGTATTACAAGCGAACGACTCGTCTAGAAAATTTGTATAGTATTAACTCTATTTTGAAGTGGGGTTTTTTTTTCTTTTTTTTAAGAATTATTATTGACTGCGGAAAGTGAAAATAATTCGAGAGAAAAAAGGAAGGTATTATGAATTATAAAAGAAAAATAATTTGTAAATAAAATAAAATTACTCCGTTCAAATTACGATAATGCCACTTTGGTATTATTCTGTTGCTACGGAATTCAAAATTGAAAAATTTTCATTATTGGGCTGATATTTTCTTTAGATCTTTCGGATTTTCAAACTATCTTAAAAAGCAACCACAAACAGTTTTTCACCTCTACTGAAAATTATGAGTTCGATCAGGTGCGACTTAAACAATTACAATATTAGAGATATTAAAGGGCGTGATATTTTTTTATCTGAATTTAATAATGGCAGGGGTACATAACCATAGCGCCAGTGTATCCCACAAGTTTTCAGTTATAAACATTCTCTCCAGGAACTGCACATCGACCTATACCTTCGTATAGGAAGTGGTAAATACTGAACATCTAAACAGCTAAAGTCGGTATTTGCTGCTTCAACACAACAATAGTTAAATTAAAAACTCTGTTGAAAAATTCCTAAAAACGAGTTAAGCTGTTAATGCTTGTGGGCACAGAAATATGAAATGTATTACTGCGAGGAAAGCATGTGGCCATTTCGACACTGCTTATAAACAAACATACATGACTCATCAATCAAGATTTGTGTGTCTCAAACAAAAAGGCAACAAATTCAGTCCCTTGGTGAATATTGTTTTTGTTTTTTTTTCACAATAGTAGTTTTAAGTTAATTGATGTAAAATTATTTTTTACAAAAACAATGCCTTGAAAAATTTGAAGTGAAAATTTCGTGTGGAATTCAGAACATGCCTGATTATTACATTCTAACAACTAAGTTTGTCATTCCTTTTGTAATTTCTACAATATCAAATATTCTGACTTTTTATGTATATCTAGCTTTGTCCGTCTGTTCCTCCGTGTTAGTGTTAGTTAGTGAAAAATTGGCGATCGCCCATATTTTCCGAGTAACGGGCTCCTGAACTTTTCAAATTTTTTTTAATATCAATATGGGTATCATTTAAAAGCTTTTAAAAAGAAATACTTAAATCATCTCGAAGGGGGAACATCTGCGTGCGAGCAGGTTTTCCTTTTTCAAAAAAGTGAGGTTATAATCAAGACGCATCACGCACGTTTTTAATACGCCTTTAATAATAAATAAAATAACAAAATTAATATAATCATTTATACTATAATATCCTATCGACCTATACAAAGGTATAGTCGATGTGCCGTTCCTGGAGAGAATAATTACATATTTCTGAAAATTTGTGGGATACCCTGGCGCTGTGGTTATGTACCCCTGCCATTTCTAAATTCAAATTAAAAAAAAATAACCCAATAAGAGTCGATAATATTATTATGGAAAATTATGTATACGTATGTAGTATTTATTTATTTATTTTTTTTTTTTTTTTGTTTTCTTATTTTTTTGGTTGACCCCAAATATTTGCTGTTTTGATTGGAGCTACTTCACTAAACTAGATTAACAAAGATGATGAAGGGTTTATAAGATTCGGCACAGCCAAATATACCTGTTTTTAAGAACATTTTGGACTCTTGCTTTGAAATTGCATCACTTCTGAGATAGCTTTTAAGGCAAGAGCGTACAAAAGAAATTTTTCAAATTTTTTAAAGAATTTATCTTAAAATTTTTCGCCTGAAGCTTAATGATGTTGTAATTTAAGTAAATTACGATGTGACAATTATAGGCTTTTAAAGTTTTTCTTCTGATATCGCCTAATTTAAAGTTTTATAAGCAATGGAATAAAGGCTTATTAAAATACATATAAATTTAAACTTAATTTACAAAAAAATATTTAAATTTAAATTAACGATTAAATTCTCAGTTTTACTTTGTAGTTATCTCGCGGAAGTGTTTAATGTTTACATTAGTAGAAAATTTAAATACTGGTAACTAAACCAATTTTGAAAGGTACAATTCTAAAGCATACTTTTCCTCCATCCCCAAATAGTTGTTGAAATGCATATTTTTAAGCTTTAATCAAGATAAAACTTTTTTTTTAATACGCCTTTAATAATAAAATTCGCTTTTCTTAACAACATAAATTTTTCGTTTTTCTTCGCCTTACAAATTGAATAGAAATAAAATTGTAAAAATTCATAAAAATAATTATCTAAATAAAAAACATTTTTGCAACGTATAAGAAAGAGTATTTCATCATTATGAAACATTATTTTCAGTCTTAAGTTTACTACCAGTAGATTCCTGAAAATAAACATAAAACAAATATAAATAATATTTATTTAATATTATTTAACTCTAAATAAAATAAGCATAACTGAATTTGTTTTAATAACTCACATTATGTTTGGTTTTAGTTTTGTTTGAACTCGCACTTGAAGAGTGAGTCTTCTTGCTTTTATTGTCCTTTAATTCAGTTGACAAATTATCAACAGGCCTGACTACAAAATTTTCAATTTCGTTAGGAACAATGTTGTTGTTGACATTTGGCAGAACTGTTTTAGTATCGTCAGCGATGTCATCAATATCTGCTGACAATGGTGCTGAAGTGTCATCAACAGTGGGCTCAGGGTCTTCAGGTTTCTTAACATGTAGCATGTCAATTTCTGTTAGACCAATCTTAGGTTCCTGCAATAGTATTTATATTCAAAATTATTTTTTTTATAAAATAAAAAAAATCAATTCCTGGTCAGAGTATTTTATTTAAGTTGGCATATGATAAGAATACGAATAGAGAAAGAGCATGGAGATGCATGTAGCATGCCGTGAAGAAAAATATAATGTCCTACCGATTTTACCATCATAAGACTTAATGTGTACGAAAAGTTCGAAAACTCGAAGGGGCCTTATACATGACCTACATATGACTAGATATACCTAATTCTAAGATAACATCTTTTTATTTTTAATATTTTGAAGTTTGGAATTTCTAATTCTAGCAGACTTTTGCACCGGTGCAAGGATAAGCATTAACCGATTTTTAACAATTTTGACAAACATGTTAAACACACGCCCATGTTCTGACAAACGCAAATCGCTTTAAAGTGTCGCTTACGATTTAAAAAAGGAAAAATAGGGGTTCTTAAATCACAATCACTTAAAAACTGGCGGCTTCAAAGCGTAAATAAATTCCAAGACGAACTGATAAAATGGTACAATCGAACTCTAGGGCTTAAATCTTCGCACACTTGCTTAAATAAATTTATCGTTTTGCGATTTGAAAACGCACGTTTGTCTGTAAATACACGATTAACACTGCCATCAAATTTCAAAAATTATTTTTGAATTGTCATCTCCAGAATTTTTTAACTAACTTGCAACTTAATATCTCAATCTGAAGTTCTCTATTCAAAAGATTACAAGGCGACGTTTGCATCACTCTAATCTAAAAACAAAAAAAAAAAAATCATTTTTCTTTTACCTTTTCGAGAGCCGCGTCTGATACATGGAGATGATAGTTTTCTTTACAATAACTTCTCAATAGTTCAATACCTTCATCACGACAATTGCCATAACGGGTTTCCCACGCATCCATCAAGCGATTATAGTAACGAGGGTGTTCAATATACTTTAAATATTTATGCGTTTCGGGTGTTGGAAATATACGCTCCATAGGGTTACAGCGATTTAATTCATCTTCAGATACAATCAAACACCGCACATCATCCGGATTTAGGTTGTCCAATATGGCATCTAAATATTCTTCGCGGCATTCTATAGAACGATTGGTAAATTGGTTATGTTTGCGTATTTCATCATTTCTAAGGCAAGTAGTAAAAATGCGCCTATCATGGCAAAGTGGGCCCGTTAGTTGAAACATGTCCAATATCTCTTTTTGAGTTTTTTCATTAAGTTTTGGTGGCACCTGATACAAGGCTGTATTTAAGATGCATTGTATCAGAGGCCCCTTAACGTGCAAGTCCAGCGGCAGCTCTGAATGTAACGAAGGCGATATATTTATTTCTAAAAGCCAGGGTATTAAATTTTCATCCAACAGCACATCAAAGCCAAACAGTTCATAACAATTGTAACGAAAGTTAACATTCTGTCGATATGTACGATTGAGACCAGGTTCCCCACTAATAATTGCTCTTATAACTAAATTACGTAAAGTGGCCCACAGATGTTTAGTGTTGACACCTCGAGCCTCCAGACAAGACCACAAAGATTGTAAGGTCCACTTATGACCCTGGCAAGCATTTATAACTTCATTTTTCGAGTAGTTACTTGAAAACTTGTTTATACTATAATTTGTTAGATGCATACATCGTTCATCAAGATTATTAAGTTCTGAATTATATTTAACTGTATAAAAGAAAAAATAAAACATTTCTTAATACTGTTTTATTTAAAAACTATAATAAATACTGTTACCGGAAGCAAATCTCGCTAAGCCATCTTTATACATATAAATACGAAGGGGATTTATAGAAGTCATAACCACATACAAACGCATATCAAATTTATTGTCATTTATTAATAAGGGACGCTCTATATATCTGTAACGAAAACGTTTATTGTTCGAACTGTTAACTTATCTAGAAGTTACTACACATGAAGTCTTACTTTTGTACTACTAAGGGACGATCTTTAGGAAACTGGGACCACTTATTTACAATACTTATACCAGTCCCTCTGGCACTAGCTGGTGGTTTAATAATCCATTTTGCTTGTCTTGAAGCATTTTTAGGCCAAGCTTGTCGTAAGTCCTCTATATCATCCGGTAATATGAATGATCTTAAATTATATAAAAAAAAGCCAAATATTTTATTTGAAAGTTTTATCAATTAATATTTTACAGAATTTGGGGTTTTTGTTTTTTATCGCTACAGTAGACAACGCCACGCCAAGCGAGTTTTACCAGGAAACAATACACAAATTGCTGTTTATTATGGATTCGAGCCATGAAGACATCAACGGCAAATGCTACAGATGAATGATAAACAATTTTTCTTGGTGCAAGTTAAATATAGCCGCACATAAAGAACGTCACAATGGACACTCTACATGAATTAGATCACTCGATCGATTTGAAAAAAGTTTTTTTGGCGTCAAGCTCGTTTAGTTATTTCATTTTAATAAATAATTAAAGGATCAAGGGCGACAAATTTATTAGTTTAATAATTTTAAACCCATTTAAATATATGACCACACATATCCTTGGTAGTTACCTTTGCATGAATCCAAATTCTTTGCTACCAAATTTTTTCATAAACTGATGTATACTTCGCCACATACTGTCCTTACGTCCAATTCGAAACGAACCAGGCATATGATTGTATTTTTGATGTGAACGAATTGTGCGGAAACCAGGACTCTTCATATGTTTTTCCCATACAGCCATCCAATCAGTGGTGTCTACAACGAAATATTTGTTAATTTATAAAAGTGATCAACAGATAAGACAATACAGACTTTTGATGATGCGGAAGCCAGAATTTAAAACGACACGTTTAACAATTTTTGGCATAACGGGACTTAGCTTCCATTTTAATATCTTATGTAATTGAGGAGGCATGGGAGGGCCAGGTTTCGCATGAGAAGCAAAATTTAAATACGGAGGCACATTTGGAAATAGACTTGGCGATAATATACACTTAGGAGTGCTATATACGAAGGTCTTACTAGTGTTTTCTTCATCGTTTTCTTTGCCAGTTCCCTCTTTCTTAGACGATGCATAATGTATGTTTTTGCTTTGCTTTGTTTCGTTGCCATCTTCCGCAAGGAAAAATGTATCACCTGTGTATTCTTCCTCTGAATCACTATCTGTGTATGTATTAACATCATCAATAGCTAGATATCATAAATTTAATTATTTTCGCATAAAGTGGCCGATTTTACGAAGATATTTACCTGCACAGGGATCATCATCTGCCAGACCATTATTATGAGGCCCCTCGTTACCACTGTGTGCTAAAGAAACACCAACATAATTACTATGATTTCCTAAAATTGATCGTTCCATACCATTCATTTGATTCTTAAAAATATTGTTATTGCGTGCATCAGGGGTCAAGTAATTTGCAGCATAAAAGCTCGCCTCATAAGCAGTGACCGATGGTGGATTAGTTAAACCATTTTGAGTTAAAATCATTTCTTTATCTTCGTAATGCTGACCATTGAGCAGACTACTTGCATGAAATTGATTTACAATTATTTTTATGTTATTTTTAGCGGGACTGGTTGCATTATTATTAATGGGAACATTTGTTGCAGCAGTACTTTTTATTCGAGCAGTATTATTGCCAGCAGGTGAAGAAGAGCTATAACCTGATCGTTTAGCACTGCGGGAGTTTGGACTTTTTGCACCACTGACCGTTTTAGAAGGCGCCTCTTCTCGTGGTCTCTTTAAATGCAACTTTAGTGTGTTAGTAAAGCAAAAAGGATGAAGCGAAATGATGTGCAACATATAAAAACACAAACACATAAACATAATAATGATTGTAGTTATTATTTGTTAACATATTTTAAATGGTCTTATCATTCTAATTTAAATACATATTAGTCCATAAAGTCAAGTTAATGATTTGTATCAGACCTGGGGGGATTCAATTACATTTCAATAACAATTACACGTAATGTGTTATTGAATATTTTCAATTACAAATTACAAGTAATTGTAATTTAAATCAGGGACTAAACTCAATTACAATTATATGTATTTGTAATTGAAAATTTTCAATTACAATTACTTGTAATTCGTAATTCAACATTTTCAACTACACATTACATGTAATTGTAATTGGAAATTTTTAATTAAAAGTTAAAAGTAATTGTAATTGCAATTAGCCAATAATCATTACTTGTAATTGAAGAAAATTCAATTATTATCTTAAAAATATTAAGTGTAACTAAAAATTCTAAAAATGAACTTTTAAATGTTTAATAATATTACACGTACTTGGGATTTTTTCATTACCATTGAAATTTTATTAGCATAGTTTGAAATAATGACAATGGAAAAAATTTAACTACCATTTATTTAATGCTAATGAATTTATTTTAATTATAATTTTTTTTATAATGATAATGAAATTTCAATGAAATCGTTTCATTACTAATTACAATTGAATCAAAAGTAATTGTTTCTATGAAACACAAATTTTTGATCGCAGAAACTAAAAAAATATGCATAAAATAAATAAATCTTGACACTCTCTTACACAGATCTGTACTTGAATATTTTAATAATTTATCATTTTTAAATGACATAGGTGTTAAACTTGATGTCTGAGATCTAAAGTCACCTCAAACCATAACTACTAGCTCTTATAATTTACACGAAAACAAAATAGTGTCTCATTTGTCCTGAGGAAGTTAAATATTTCACCAAATTTTTCTGATCTAAATGCCATTTTTAAATATTGCTCTATGCTTTAAGATGTACATTTAGTGTACAAAGACAAGGAACATTTTCATTAATGATAATGATTTTAAACCATTTAATCATAAGTCAATGGTAATGATTTTGTTTGTTAACTAATTACCAATGAAACCTTTTCATCTAAAAGCATTACCATTAGTAAAAATAATGACAATGCTAAAAAATAATTAGCATTATTTATCATTCAATGCCAATCAAATCGTCAATTAATTAGTCCATCTAATTAATTACTTCCATGTATGGTCTGACAGCTAAAAAAAAATTGTACAATTAATTGAAATAAATTTTAAGAAAAATCTTAACATATTTAGCACCAGTTGAAAGGTTTTTTCTATCGCTAGTATTATTTTAGCACCTCGGCAACAAAGCTTAACACATGAAAATAATGAAAAAATGGTTTTATTTAAAGCAAATAAAAATTTTGTTTAAATTCGCACTTATTTTAGTATACAATGTATATACATATCTATATGTTTTATATCTTATAACGCCTAACTTATGTGTTTATTATGTGCATGTAATTGATGATTTTTGTAATTAAATATTTTTCGACTCTAAATAATTAAAAAAGTATTCATTACACAATTTTATTTCAATTATGTAATTATGTAATTGAATTTTTCAATTACAATTATATGTAATGTATAATTGAAAAAAACCCGCATAAGAAATTCTTTCCTACCATTTAATGTTTTCTGTTCAACCAAAGCATCGAAAATTGTAAGTACTGCTTAGGGTCTTTGTCCCAGCAAAGTAAAAATGTAGCTCTATTAGATCCTAATATTATTGTGGTGAATAATTAGTAAAAGGTGAACAAGTAGTAAATACAAATGAAAATAGATATGCAAAAAAAATTAGAGGCAGGCGTGGTGATTTACCCGCTGCCTCGAAGGACTTGGACCGATCTTGCTGATATTCAAAACTATGTTTGATTGATTGGCGTAAATTTTCTCTAGCTCATCTAGTGCCTTAGCAAAAGTGATTTCCACAGAAACACAGACGGACATCGTACAATCGACTTTGCTATGCATAAGAGCTTAGAATATATATGCTTAATGAGGTCGAAAAGGGATATTGTAGATATTACAAACAGAACGACAAACTTAGATATATCCTTTTCCACCTTTGGTAAAGGGTATACAAAACTTATATTCAATGTTGATCGAAGAAAAAGAAATTAAAGTATATTATTTCCACAGATTTCAGAACAAAATTGGTTTTTTTGCGCTGTCTCGAAATGCTTTTTATATTTTATACTTGAATTGGCAGTTTATGTAACAAGGCGAATCAATCACAATGGCGATAACATACATTTCCGTCATTGTACTTAATGTCAATGATTTTTTTGTATATGGGTTTGACATTTACAGCAACGGCGAAAATAACAAATTCGCCTTAGACACCACTTTCTACTTCAATAATATTTTTAAATGATCTTATAAAATTAAATTTTAATTATTCGAATCGAAACTACTAACATCAAAATGATATTTTTTTTAATTATAATTTATTTAAACTCCTTTATGGCGTAAATATTTAATGCAACTAAAACTGGGAATATTTTCAATTGTAATAAACGCTCCATAGTGTAGCACAAAACTTTTCATGTTGCATTGTAATAAAAAAATTAAAATTTCATCAACTTTTAGGAGTAGAAGAATAGCCTAAGGGTTTCGATTGCAAAACAAATAATATTACAATTGCACATACTGTATAATTGTATATTTTTTAATTACGCATTACAAGTAATTGTAATTGAATTCAAGGACTTAAGTAAATGTAATGGTAAAATATCAATTATATTTACTTGTTATTGAACATTTTCAATCATAATTTGCCATATAACCCATAGCATTTTAAAATAAAATTGCTCATTAAATATATGCAATTATAATTGATAATGATCAGTTACAAACTGGGAATAGTTCTAATTGTATTTAGAAAATAAATTTTAATTGCGGTTAAAGTAAACCGATTATATTTAACGTCTTTATTTTGTATATGTCACCAAGAAGTAAGTAAAATTGTTAAGATAAACAAGATTGTGAATTATGTGAATGTAATTATTGTAATTAATTAAGAAAGTAATAATATTATTTTGTTGTTGTTATTAATTAATGAAGCCTGATTGGATTTAATTCAATTACAAAATTACATGGAATTGTAAAAATACATATGTATGTATGTATGTATGTATTTATTATTTTTAATACAAATAAAATTCCATTACTTGTTAGTTCATTGCAGCGAAATAAAGCAAAAAGATGTAATAGCTAATAACATTCGATTTAATACAAGTTTGTTTCTCGATCCCTCTCACAGTTTGCTCATAAACACAAGATGTTTTTTTTTTAATATGAATAATTTACTCACCTGATTAGTGGCAGAAGACTCTACTGCTGCCTCTTCAAATGATGCGCCTGCAAGCACTCGTGATTTATTTTCAACCGTTATGTTTCTTTTTACATTGCTGCCACTAATGCTATTAATACTGCTTGCATTGGATTGACTCGTAGCTGTTGGCGTCGCTGTTGACGATTTAGCATGAGAAGCATGTTCTGCAACATTGATGTTATTTTTATGCTGTTTTGTTACATGTGAGAATTTGTTGGCACAAGCATTATTGATCATTTCCAATTGGCAACATTGAGGTGTATGAGCATGGTTGTGTGAACAAAGGAGTATATGTTTTTTGCCATACATAGATTCTTTGTACATTTCTACTTCTTCGCGCCATGACTCATGAAAATCTAATATTTCCAAACCCTTTTTACTGCCGACACTACTCCCCTTTACGAGATTGTTGGTTGCGTTCTCTTTGGTGTGTTGATGATGGTGACTGTGATGGCGATGTTGACCGTGACCATGACTGTGATTTAAGGCATTCTGTATTAAGGACTGAGCCGCTACATTTGTTGCGAATGCACCACTACCTTCTTTAAGCAGTAAGGTCGGTGAATGGTTCTGATCTTGTTGCTGTTGTATCACTCTCTTTTCAATTACAGGTGCCATAGTTTATTTTTAAACTTACTAGTTACTTCTAATTTAGGTTTCTGAAATTTAAACAAAAACGTATTGCACAATATATTTATGGATGTTTTCTATAACATTAATTTTTTTAGATTTAAATTATTTCATTTGTATATTATTTCTTAGTTAATATCATGTTATCAAAAGTATTTTTCCGCTGTGGTACAAGTTAAAAGTTAAGAAATGCAACTGCAACTGAATGTATCTATTTTAAATGTGGCACAGACCCAAGTTTTACAATTTTTTTCGTACATAGTTCTCTTAGCAATTTGTTAATTGTTCGCAACTAGCATGCCATGCCGACCGAGTACAGAGCTCGCGAACGCATTTTTAATTAAAAAAAGCAAAGGAAACACAATAAACTAATCTATTGATCGATGATCAATAAAATATTTTGATTTCGTTTACGCACACAGATTTAATCGTTTAATTATCGCTTCTAACGGGTGACAACCCAGTTAGCATTTGGAAGATTGTTTTTACAAAAATCACCAAAGTGAGTCTTTTAAGACTACCCAAGATGACTTAAAACTGATTCATCAGTTATGCGTTTAAAAAGAGACTCGAATATAACTCTGACAACCGCATAGAAAGCGACTTTCTAAAAAAACAAAAAGTACAAAAAGCAAATGCTTGAAATTCGACTGTTTTTAGAATTATTTTGGAGACATATTTAACGCAGCCTAACGATGAAAAAGTGATTCAAATACATACATATTTTATTTTTATTTTTTAATTTTCGTAAAAATCATACATATGTCACTTCGTAAAAAAATAGAGACACAAATGTAAAATACATTTTTTTAAATTCATTTTTTTAAATTTGAATTTTAAGAAAATTAGGAATTACATGCTGTCGGATGTAACACTACGTCTTGACGAGCAACTAATTGGTTTGCACATGAACAAAACGTCAGCAGAATAGGTTACAAACATTTGTTCATGTTTGTCTGCGTGGAGAAAACTGCTTCGTTTTCTCGCTGTTTGAAGCCGACATGACATCGACAACGATGGTCTACAATAGCCATTTTAATGTGCGGACATAAAATTGTTTAATGTTTGAACAAATCAATGGCTCGTCAATGCGGCGTGTTATAAAAAATAAGCAAACCGTTGTTTGCAATTTTTCATTTTGAGAAAATATATTAGAAATATTCGTATAATATGGTTCGAAAAAGACTCGCATACGGCTAGTAATATGATTAAAAGTTGACTCGAAAAAGTATCGTACTTGATTACAAGTACGATTGAAAATAGTATCGAAAATGAGTCGAAAACGAGAGTCATAAGGGACTCGTTCAGAAGAGTCGCGGCTAGGGTACCATTTTCTACCGACAAAACAATCATTTTCGACTCTAAAACGAGCGCATAATCGATTATTTTAATCGTGTCGAGGAGTCAAAAAAGACTCGAATATGATCAATAATGCTAACTGGGAACATAAAGTATAACAAATAAAATATGTAGATGTATCGTTGTGCGTCAAACCAAGTTTCGGCTTAGCACACAGCGTGTATATTACACGAAGAAATTTTGCATAGAAATAGGTCTAAAAAGGATAACCTATCTACGAACAATATTAACATAACACACTTAAAATAACATTGATAATAAAAAAGTACCCAAAAAACAGTCCAACCTCACAAAAATATACATTTTAAATTAATACCAAATTCTGTTATTTAAAGTGATGAATTTAAAATGAGAACGTAGAAGCAACCACACATCCAACAGGCTGTCATTTGACTTTTAATCTGCTGTCAATAATAAATTTTAGTAAATTTGTAGCTCTGCTGCTGTCGAGTTTTTTTTTCTGGGAATAAAACTTTCGATAATACAGCTATTGCTGAGTTGATATTCTTTGGCCGATTGTGCCTCGGGTCGTTCCGGAGGAAAAATCCAATTGTCGTGGAAACGCGCAATGGCATTTGGATTGTAATACTAATAATGACCTAATCGTAAATAATTATTATATTTTTCCTTTTTAATGGTATAAATACATATTCAGAATTAACATTACAACATGCAGCATTTTTCGTCGGTACTTCTTCACAACATATTCGCCGGCGAAGCAAAAAATAAGTAAATAATGGCAAAGTTGATTTCATCACGAACACGCACGGACAGACGGATATCGCGCGATCGACTTCGCTATATGTAAGAACTCAGAATTTATATACCTTATGACATACCCTTTTCCACCTCTGATAAAGGGTATAAAAATGCAAAATAAACTTTAAACATATTGGCTATAAATCAGTGTCATATATAATTACAATATAACAATTATATTATAATTATTTATGTAATAAATTATATGAAAAAAGTTAATTTCTTAGATCCCATTGCTTCTTAATAATTGTTGAAATAGATAAGAATAAAATTAATAACCAAATCGTTGATAGATACGAAGAACGCTTACGAAGGTTTCAGCGAACCAGAAAGCGCATTTCATTATATAATGAACATACACATAACTACAGATTTGTAAAAATATTTTAAATAAATTTCAATAGACATAATTTAATATATAAAAATAAAATTTAAAAAAAGCAATAGTATTTAATAATAATATTTAATATTAAAATACTTAAAAGGTTTAGAGGCAACGATATTTTTCAAGATAATCTTCTAAAGATGTTAAAAAACTATTGAAACATTTTTATAATTATTTTAAAGAATCTAAATTATTTAATCGAATTGTAACTAATTAAAAGCAAGAAGTTTAAGAATTACAATTGATTTCATGTTTTAACAAATGTATCACCTACATATGTATGTACATATATATGTTTAGCATACATTGAAATTGTAAATTACAATTGACGTTTTTGATAGCTTTCTCTACTATACATAACTGATTTGTCAATTATATGATCCTTTAAAACAAGTGGGTGCGCTAGATAAACTTTTTGTAATTTGGTTCTGGCACATATTTTCCTCATCGCTTTTGATCTTAATTTGATTTACGTTCAATAAAATAAAAAATAAAACAAACATGATTTGCTTAAAATCCAAAAATACATCACTATTTGTTGTAATGGTTACACAGTAATTAATGCAAAGAACAAATAAGGAGAAAGGGTATGTATTTGATACACATAAATCGATCGATTTGAAAAAAAATAATAAATCTTTTTACATCAACTAAAATGATGAATTCAATAATGTGTGTTTCATTTAATTTACACAAAATCAATGAAGTTTTGACCCGAATACAGCAAAGTAGTTAAATAATGAATGTGTTAAAGTAATTTATCGTGCCCTGATAACTCCTGGTATAATTGTACGTTATATTTTTGAACTGTTTTAAATACAAACTAATTACTATTTTTCAATTAAGCTAAAACTTTTTATTCTATGTACCTATTAACAGTTCAAATAAATATAGCATTCTATATTGGGTTTAAGAATTTGTTCGAGATTATAATTCGAAATCTACAAGATTCAAATTTTTACAAAGGCATATTTTAAAAATATATTACCAACATACGATCATTTATAAAAATGTTTAAATTTTTTATTGAATTTTAATTTTAAATTAAGGTTTTGAAGTTAGAAAATTCCATTAAGACCATTATTACAAAAAGTTAAACTATCGATGACTAAAATATGTACTTACGGCATTGCAAGACATGCTTTGAAGAAAATAATTTCTAAGAAAACCCTCAGTACAAAGTTTCCGTTCAATGTACATATAAGTACATACATATATACTTATATATTGCTAGTGCACTTACCAAGTTCCCGAAATATATATTAAAATATGAAGCGTATTTTTAATCTTAAACTACCCACTTTTTTATAATCACTTTGTTCTGAAGATTTATTAATTGAACAACGAAATCCAAACATAAATTTTTTCCAAGGATTATTGCAAAACACCGTTGAACCTAACTTCTATTGAATATGTACTTTAAAGCACACGAACATAATTGAATATTTTGACAACCTCTGACCTATCGCAACATTATAAAAAAATTACTTACAAAATACAATTTTTATATTTAAATTTACGTTCAATTTTAAAATTCTTGTAAAATAGTTTTCAAAATTAAAGAAAAAAAAAAGAAACGTTTTCAATTCAAATCTTTCACTAACAAAGAAAAACACTCATTTTCTTATTGTTTCGAATTGCACCTTACTTACCCACTTATTCATCTATTTTTTATACACACAGATAATTTTGCTAATTTGTTAGTGAATGATTTGCTTCGTCTGCTTTTTTGACATTGAAATTTGTAAATAAGAAAAGGGAAAACTTGTTTATTTTAATTTTGTATTTTATCAATTTTTTATGAGAAATTGTTTTGATAACTGTAGCAAAACGTACTTGAACTATTTTTTATTTCAATAGAATTTAATTAAAGTTCAATATTGAATTTTGTTAATTGGATTTGGATGCAACTACAGCACCCAATAAACAAACAAAAAATATTTTAAGCCGGAAATGTAATAATATTCACCACCCTACTTTTTTCGTCTTTAAATATGTTTTATGAATGAAAATAATCTTTAATTACTTACAGATGAGTTCTTCAATTTTTGATGTTTTACATACCACCAAAGCAGCCTGGTTTCATTTGCTCGGACCACGCGTTCCAACTACTCATTCCACATTTTCAATTATCCTTCCGTAATTTTGCAACACAACAGCTGTTTAAATTTAATGACATCTGCTGGCGGTTTATTCACCAAATTTACCCAACGAACTGTTTGGTGTGTTTTATTATATTTATGTGTTTATTCACTTGCATTATAATTAGCAATTGCACCTTCAGCTGGTATATTATATAACTTTAACTATTGGTATCGTTGTTTTAAATTACTAATAATCGGTTAGAAGTCATGTTAAGAGTGATTAAAAGTAACATCCAAAATTAAAAAATTTTAATTAGATAATCCTTTATCTATTGAATAAACCAATTTAAAATCGGGTTATAACTTCTCTATATTTTGCCAAAAGCGTCGAAAAGCTCCTAAAAAATTATAGTATTATAGAAGAACATGAAAAAATTAGTCTGTCGTTCTTTTTGCGTTATTTTTATATCTTATTCAAATCGATGAAAAATGAAGACGTAGTGTATGGCATGACACAGTAATCCTCCAAGCAAGCACAGTCACCGCTTCTGGGATTATAGATTCTTTTTATATGTAGTCTGACATGAAAAATCAAGAGCATAAAAAAAGTTTTTAAAAAAAGCAATTAAAATACTTAAAAATCTAATTGTTGATCCATATCATCATTTTTAAGTTCTGAAAAGTTTTTTTTTAGCGTCGGATTTCAATCGGTCATATATAAACAGCATTGTTTGCTGGAAAGTTATACTTAGGTATTAATTATGTATTATAATAAACATTTTTGGCTAGATGATGTTTTATCTTTTTTTTTATAAAATTATAATAACATTATAAATTTTATTCAGTTGGCTTGCCTTGAGGTATTAATGAATAATTTAATTTTGTACTCAGTATCACAATATTCCATTGTGAATAAAGAATATTTTTTATTGGATAACAAAATTAAAAATTGAATCGAATAGACATATACTTGAAATACAATTTCAGATGTACAGAAAATTAGACGTAAAGTTCAAGAAAAAATTACTAGTTTACAGTCAATCTTTAGCATATCAAGCTTTCTTAAGGAATTAAAGTCGAGCAGACTTTCATTAAGCATTGTTGTAATTAAATTTGTCGACTTTTCTTTCAAAACACATGCAAGTATTTTGATAGTGTTTAGTTCTTTTAAGGAATTCAGGTAATAACCGCTTGAGTAGAAAAAATGTTGTATATTAATAACTGTATATTAATAATGGCAATAATTTGGAAAGTTGATTAGTACCGTTAAACACCGAAAACAAATTGACTGAAATATCAAACGACTTCACTAAAATTGTAAACATCTATAATGTTCTATTATTATAAATATTGATAACAGATATCGATACAGAGATTTGTCAATGGCATATAAACCACATATATAACATATAAACATTTCTCCTGAAAATTTTATATTTAGTTATTGTATCCGATCTGGCAACATAATCTTTAATTCACCACACCTTTATAAGAAGAAAACATAAACAATTTTGCTTTGTTGCAAGTGTTTTTACATTTTATAGCACAATATTCAGAAGAAATTGAAATAAATAATGTCAAAAGTTTATTTAATGCCTGTAGCAGTATTTTTAATATTTCAAGTTACATTTATTGGAACGTAAGTAAAACAAATGCAAAAGTGCTATTAAGATTTTCAAAAAATTTATTTGTTTTCTTAACCCAACTGGTTGTATGCTCTTGATTTGCGTAGGTATATAGCGGCAGTGTTACAAGGTCATGTTGTGCCCACAGTTCCTTACATTAGCGATGCAGCAACTTATTCTCCAGAAAGCTGCGTATTTGGCCAACTGATCAATATTGGCAGTGTATTGCGTAAGTAAAGCAAAAAAAACCTTTTGAAGGGAAATAACATATTTAATAATTTACCGAAAATGAGTCATTAAAAACATCTATTGTATTTTGATTTTCTAGTGGGCATTACCATTTACGTTCGTTATCGACAAATTCAACAATTATTTCAGCATCACTCCGATTTCGGCAATAACTTATTACGTTATAATAGTTTAGCTGTATGGTTTGGCTTAGCCTCATGCCTGGGGATTAGTATTGTGGGAAATTTTCAGGAGACAAATGTACGGATTGTTCACCTAATAGGGGCTTTTTGTTGCTTTGGCTTTGGCACTTTATACTTCTGGATGCAAGCTTTAATTTCGTATATGATTTATCCAATAGCGGGTAGTAAACGTTATGCTCATTTACGTTTGGCTATGTCGGTATGCTGCACTATTTTATTCATACTACTAGCCGTGACTGGAGTTATGTCTCATATATTATTTAAGGGCTTAAATCCTAGAAAATGGTATGTGGTTCTCAAAATATAATTGTTAAATAAAATGTTGACATTTTCGGTTTAGGTATCCTTCTGATGGCGGTTGGCATTTCCATGTCATTAGCTCTATTTCTGAATGGATTATTGCCACTGTGTTCTCTTTTTACATTCTAACATTTACGGAAGAGTTTCGTGATGTTCATATGGATCATCCTCAAATAAGTTTAATCTCCTACTCTCTTACTATACAATAAATAAAAATTTTAAATAAGAGTTTTTCCGTGATTTAATCGAATTAATTTTTTTATATTGCAATATAAGGCGGGACACTTTTAAATTAAATCATTTAGGCCCGACGTTGTAACGTACCTGTAGATAAAATAAGGATACAAAAAATTTTCAAAATCAGTTCAGAAATGAATGAGTTCTGCAAACTCAAACATAAAAGAAGCAACATTCAGTCGAATTGATAACCCCTTCTTTTTATGAAGTCGGTTAAAAAATGATTCGAATTGTTAGAGATTTTTTGATTTACTTTGATATTAATTATTTTCAACATATAATTACGTAATTATTTTCAGTATTTACAACCGAAATATTTTTAATATTGGGATAGTGATATATAGAATCTATGTAAGACAATGCGGGTTAAATTTTATATAATGGCAATATTTTTGATCTAATTTTTGTCTAGCAATTCTGATTTTAATTTTATTTTTCTTTAACATGTTATTATTAAAAGGATCGAGTTCATGCCATGTTATCAAGATTTATTCGCCTGAATATTCAAATCATTTTTACGATCATTTGTTTAACACCATGAAAATATATTGTTTTCGTTCTTATTATTTAAACACGACAAAAATTAATTTGAATTATAAATAAATTATGCTAAAAGAATACGACATTTTTAAATATTAACCTTTTGCAACCATAAACTGATTAATACCATTCCAATGCTAATTACACCAAAATTTAAAAAAGTCGATAGTGATACTGAGCTCTCATTTTTGTTTTCATTATTTTTACTACTCGCACCGTTAGGTCGAGAAAAGTTCAGCTGATTAGATAACTCCTCGGGTACATCCAAGTATACACGATCAAAACCAAAGGAAAATATTAACTTTCTCAGCTTATCAATATTAACAAAATCATTTTGCGAAGACCATATAGTCAAAGAACATTCATTTGTTTCATTAATAGATTTTACCAAATCATGCAGTTCGTTGAAGCTATTTGCTGCAATGCCAGCACGTACGGGAAGTGTTATAGACTGTGTAACGTTATTATATCTTATGGCTTCTAACATTGCATTAGTCATTTTACGTGTATAGGAGCCATTACTAATGGATGATGTCCAACTTGTTGTCCAACCAATCGATAACACAGCCTTTTTAAACTGAGCGCAACCAGCAAAAAATTGTTCAGGATTTACAGGTCTGGTCTCCGATAGAGTTTGGCTGGTCACTGGTCCTTCGATAATATCGGCATTTAACCAAATCGGATATTTCATCTGATTGAAATAAAGAACGTATTATTATAGTACAATAGTATTTAATTGAAAATTGTTTTGAAACCTCTGGAATTGTTTCCTTTAATGTCTGTAAAGAGCCTCGAAACACTTCTATCGATTTGAAATCTAGTTTAACTCCTTTCATTTTTTCTCCGTTATTTTCGTTATGACCTTTTATTTGCAGGAGAAATGAATCTAATGATAAATCTGATGAGTTTGCTGGAGGATGCGCCATTATTGGCAAATCTGCCCCAGTATTTTTAATTTTTCCCATTACAACATCGGCTTCTATAAAATTAATATCACCTTGAAAAATATTTAAAATTCGTTAAAAATTAAATTAAATAACGGTTTTTGACTCAAAAATATTGAATAGTTCTAGTTTTAAATTTACTATTTTTAATTTTTCCTTCTGTTGAAAGGATTTAACTTTACTTATTGCCGGTGTCTCATAATGCGAACGAAGATTTTATTTTTCGTATTATCTGTTTTTCTTTTCAGTTCAGATACATATGTGAAAAAAATGTTTGTTCGCATTTAGAGAACTCGGCAGTTAATCAGGAATGTGATAAAGAACGACCTTTAAAAAAGCGAAATCAATCTTACTGCCATCCCTAAATTAGCGCGTAAAGCGCAAGATAACTGTCAAAATTTCTCATGTACATACAAAATGTATGAAGCATCCCTAAATAGCACGGCGTCAACGCTTGGCAATTGGAAAATCCAATTTTGACAGTGCGTTAGGAAGTGAAGTTGGCCGCTTGTTGGTTTGTTTTGTTTTGTTATGGTTGAAAAGTAATGACAATATAGTTATTTTCAAGTCAATCTAGTGGTTTTATCTCTTCTTTATTCTTATACAGCGGGTTTTATAAAATAAAATGAGTTAACATTACTGTTAACGACACAAAGTTGACGCTGCTATTTAGGGATGACATTCCAGCGCAAAAGCTATGAATTATATTGCTTTGCGTCTTACGCGCTAATTTAGGGATGGCGGTTAGTAAATTGAGATTTGAGCAGTAGTGAAATGGCCATATGGATATGCTTTCCCCGCAGTAATACATTTCATTTTGCAGTTTAGTTTAAAATAATAAATATTTCATGAGAATATCGTGAAATATTTATATTTGAAGGAATCAAGCACGAATAAAGTAAATTAATTTAATTAATAATATTCAATTTTTTCTTTTGTGTGCGGCAGCGCTGTTGTTGTAAAAATTAATGCCAAAGGCATCGGTATCCTTAACCCCTCTCTTTTATTATAATTCTTTTTAAAGAAGCTAATACAATTAATTAAAATGCATAACAAATTCTACATCTTTCTTAAGGAATGGTGCAAAAATATAAAGGCCGCCCAACTATAATGTGCGTAAGCAAACTTAAGCGTGCTGCTTAAGCTACTGTCAAAATTGAACGAGATGTGTTTAAATAATTTAAAAATGCATTTTTACAAAATTATTGTGCTAATTTCTAAATATCCCGACTTTAATTATAAATCACCGATGTTTATTATTATTATCTCGATGGCCATTTCGCTACCGCTTACTTAGCTCGTCAGGAAACTTCTCACGAACATTTTAAATAAATTAAAGATTTCTGCCCAAACAATAAAGTAAAGACAAAGTTTAACTTTTGTTCTCCACTGTATGCGGCTGACTTTTAATTTAAAAATGCTTTTCCGTAACAATGGCCATAGCCGGAATCGTATCACTGCAAGGGAATAGTGGTGCCATAGCCACAGTCAACTTTTATTTGTGTTGTCGTTTCTTAAAAACGAGGCGCAACGAAAATGAAGAGGAGGCGAAAAAGAAAATTAAAAAAAAAGTTAATACCTAAATTCAATTGTTATGGCTATGGTAAAAAAAATATCAATATCGGTAAATAATTTAATCGGGATAATTTAAAAATAGCACGAAGTTTTTTTTATAAAAATTAAATAAAAAAATTTTAATTGATATCTATGGTTACGGTCACCAATAATCAAATACAATGTTTCCGGTAAGGTTGGATTGTACAGCTGTTTTATATAGTTATGGTTATGGTACGTCTAATTGAATCTTTAACCACAGATATCTTAGTTATCTGTGCCTTAAGTATATAATAGTTTGCGACTTTACGTACGTAAAATCCAAGAGAAAATAATATAAAATTCCATCCGTATTTTAAAACTGAGAGTAAAAATCTTACGACAGTTTATTTTTCCGTTTACACAATTGGTATGGGTAAAATACACCAAAACTAAAATAGCGGTTTGCAGAAAAATTCATCCTTGATCTAATGATTCGTAATTGTGTTTTGAAAAATTCCAAAAAACAAAGAGAGCCATACGACTGTCAAATTTGCGTCCGTATTTACTCTCCGATACCACTGGTACTATTCTGCACCAAAATTTGACATGTCGATCGACTTCTGTGACCACGTAAGCCGTCCTATATACATATCTCAGTTTCTTAAGTTAATTTAAGCCAGCTAATGAACATTGTAGTTGGGTCTTATGCAAGCCATACACGTTGCGACCTGTTGTACAACTTGAGAAGGTTGTACAACAGATTGCAATGTTTGTGGTGTAGATGTATGAAGTTGCATGTTGGTTGTACGAAAGATTAAAAAGTTTTGATTTTTTTTGGCAAGTTGTACAACTCAGTCGCAACATTAGTGGACATGTCGCACAACATTATTCCATTTTACTTTTCATTTTCATAGTAGCAACATAGCAAAACACAGCGCAAAAGTATTCTATACATTCAAAGAAAAATAATTATATAAATAAAGGAGGATTTATATGAGATCCGTGCAATTGTGGAACTGCAGAAATGAATATTATAAAAATAAAAACATTTGCAATAAAAGTTACCATAAATTATTAAATGAATACAAAAAAGTTAAAGATGATTGTACAATATTTTGTTTCCTAACTTTTGTTTGCATTCTTTTTCTTCTTGGTCAAACACTTCATCGATTAAAACATACGCAACAATATCGGAAAACATCTTTACTGTAATGGCTGCGCGATTGCACGGAAGTTGTATAATTTGTAGGCAAAACACCCAACTCGATTACTAGCAAAGTTGTACAACAGGCTTGCATACACGATGCGAGAATGAAAATTGGTACTTTCTCTTCATAATTATAATATATTCCTTCATTTTCACGTGAAAAGTAAAAAGCACCTGATGCCTGATGATTTGAAAGAAATTTTAGACTGATAATGATTTGCTTTTACAAGATCGACACTACAGCAACAAATAAATCACATTCTTGTTGATTTTTTATTTCACACAACACACCTGAATTAATAAACTTTTGTTAAATATTTTTTTAACGGTACATATTTGCTTGTTACCGTGATCAAAATTAACAACGGAGAAGTGAATCAAAAAAAGTGTTGAAACATTAGGAACTACTTACTTTTAAGTGCATCCGTTAACTGCTTCTGGCTGTTGACCGCATGTGCCCATGTTAATGCCGTCAAATTTGATGTAACTGTTTCATCACTTTTATTTCGGTAAGAGTCCATCTCAAAAAAATTAAAATTTATTATGAGGGAAAACCATTCTATTTTTGGTCTTAATTAAAAGTTAATTCCTACCAAGAAATTTTTAGCAAGGTACCTTACGCGGTACATTTTTTGATTTCGCTCTGAGTTGTTTTTTTAAATAAAAACTAGAACCGTTTAAACAAATTATTATTTAATGAATTTTTTGTTAAATTTTCAATAACTTAAAAAAAAAGTTTAGAACGGACAAAAAGAAAAAATAAGAATGAAGAGGTAATAAGACCTTTTTGTTTTGAAAATTAAAAAAAAATTCTTCTTTTCTGTTTGGTGAAAATCCAAATCCACCACTCTTACGAGTTCGAGGACCTCTAAAGTTTTCTTTTTTTTAATATCAATATGGGTATAATTTAAAAGCTCTAAGGAAATACTAAAATTTTTAAAAAATGATTTACGCATTAAGAACTGATGACATTTTTATGCAAAATTATATTTATGCAGTATTTAATTTTTTTATTTTTTGTATCTCTGTCTGGGTCAACTAGATTTACATAGATGATGAATTATCTTATATACCCTTCAACATAGCCGAATATAGCACTCTTACTTGTTTTAATAAGAATTTTTTTAACATACAATAACAAGTTTGTTTACAATGTAAACTTTATATGTAGTTTTTATCCAACATATTGTTACGATAAAAAGTACATATGAAAAAAAGTACGTATATGAATAACATAGTACATTCCATCTTCAATATCTACACAAATATACAATGTGAAACATATACATACATAGTTACCAGATAAAGTCGGTGTACAAAATTCTTATTTTGAGAAACAAATCGTCAAAATAGTAAAGAGATCATAAAGATAAATTAGCACTTGAACATATTCTAACAAAACATGTTTTTAAAGCGAAAAATGACAATCTTATTTAATAATGATCTTAAAGTTTGACTATCGTATCTTAAAGAATACCTATTTTGCGTTTTTAAATTTCAGAACATGGGTGAGTATTATGTATATGTTTAAATCAAAATAAAAAAAATCTCGTGTTTGATGGATTGCTTCTGAAGCATTCGGTGTTGGACAAAATTATTTATATACCACAAGGCCAAATATTTAATTTTAAAAACTATTGAATCGGCCCTTAAGTAGAGATTAACCTAAAACTACCAACAACCGATTACTAATCTCTTGTGTTATCTCCCCACAAAATTCTAACTTTTGCTTATTATTTACAAAAGTACTTAAATAAGAATCACCTTGAAATCTTAAAGCCCTCTTGTACAATGGACCTTTTAATGATATTTTTGTTTGATGCCAAGAGATGTAGAAAAGCACGCAGGGTAAGCAAAATAGCATGGCTTTAATTTTGAGGGGATATTTTTCCGATTATATTAAAAACGAAATGTAAAAATTCCGATGGCTTCAGAAATGGCTCACGGCGAAATTAGCTGCAAATTTAAAAGGGAATTGAAAAAATGGCATCGTAAAAATCTGAACTTATTTTCCAAAATACTCAAATCGCCAATTTGCCATTTTTAGCACATTAAAATTTGCAAATCTGGCAGTTGTGCATACAACTACGTCAGGTAAAATGATGTGTAAACATTACTTCAGCAAACACAGACACTGTGACACTAAGCATAACTGTGACATCAAATCCAAAACACATAAATACTTATATAATTAATTTAAACCATTTTTATAATTATGTGTAACTTTTTGTTAAATGAAAAAAATTGTTAAAGTTTAATTACGAAACGTTACCTAGTATTAAAATGCAACTAGATAAAAAAAACATTTTACGATTTATGAACAAACTGTTAAACAATCAGTTGCCATTAAAAAAAATTACTTTTTCCTTCACACTTCATCCGACTTATTTTTAAATTAGTAGCACTGAATAAAAAATACAACAACTCACGGAATGTCGTTTTATTATTAAATTACAATACGGTTGATTTCTAATGTGATTATTTTCTATTTCACTACCTTCGCTCAACTTAACCTAAGAAAACATTTTTACAAATGATTAACATTGCATTTAGAGCTAAAAATGAAAAGTTCTTGATGGGGAAAATGCGGAGATGCCAACTTAGGCCTTTTTGGGCTGGATTTAACCCGTTTGTAGTTGAACTAAACACGAAAACTGTTTTATAGTGCACAAAGAGACGCAAAATAAATAAAAAATAATTTTTTAGTCATGACTACGGTTATGCTTTTGGTTGCCCTCTATTTGCTTTATTTTGCTAATAGCGACTTACGAGTTCAAGTTACAGCATTTTTTTCGACTCATTTCGAGGGATATATTATTTCTTTCGAAGTCGGTTATATTTTGCTAGCTAACTCTAAAATTCAAGAGTCGTTCAATATAAGTATATAGTTCAGTGTAATATACATACATAAATACTTCTATATATGTATGTATGTACACATGCGAATATCTTCCTATATAAAGTATAAGCAGTAACATTACCAAGAGGAAGCGTAATAATTATGTACATTATTATAACATATTTATTTTTAAATTTTGCCTCTAATATTCCCCTGCAAATACATACATATATAACTTCATTTGAATAAAACTAAGGAACATAAAACATCATACAATGAATGAAAAATCAGTTAACTAAAAAAGGTAATCGAATTTAGTTCTCCGATATTCATATGTATCTCGTCAAAAAAAAGAAAGCAATTCCCACGTAATGTTCATTTGAATTAACGATATGTAAATAGATATATGAATATGTACATGAAGTATACAACTATTGAGATGTACAAAAACCAAATCGCCACAAATATTTTTATCAACAATTTTTTTTGACGTAAAACCTGGCTTTAGTACAAATAGTTATTACAGCTTTTAAAAATTTGATAAGTGCCAGAGTATTTACATGTTACTCTTTTGTTCTTAATATTATGGGTCGCTAGTAACTTTGAAAAAAAAAGTAAAAACTAAGAGTGCTATATTCGGCAATGTCAAATCTGGAGAGTATCACTATCTATGTAAATCTAGTTTAGTGAAGTAACTCCAATCAAAAAAGCAAATTTTTTTGAGAGAATTAAAAAATGGTACTGCATATACATATATCTTTTTTACATAAAAATGTCATTGGCTGTTACCGGGTTAAGTATTTTTTTTTTAATTTTAGTATTTCCTTAAAGATCTCTTCAAAATGATACCCGTATTGATATTTCAAAAAATTTGCCTCGGTAAACTTGATTTCAAGACTAATACGGACATCGCTCAATCGACTTCGCTATGCATAAGAAGTCAGAATATATGTAAATACTTTATGGGGTCGGAAATAGATATTGTAGAAATTACACACGGAATGACAAACTTATATACATGTTACATGTATACACTTTTTGTGGTGAAGGATAGTGTGTGAAACACTCTTATAGGTAAGTAAAATTTTGATAGTGCTGTGGTGAATAAAATTTCCCTAACCCTGAGGGCTAGTAAAATTTTTAACACCAAAAATTTTAATACTTTTATCAAAATGTAAAATAAATTTGTAACGTTTGTAAATTAATGAACATACATTCTGTATAAGAAGGTTTGTATAAAAATTAAGATATCAAATAATTGCGACGATGTCATTCCTAAAAGCATTGAAATAAGCAACAGAAAATATTTTTTTAATTTACTCTTTTTTTAAAATATAAAATTTTCCTTTTTCTTAAAAAAAAATTGTCTCTCCATAGAAAAAATTTATTTAACCATGGTACTTTGCTACCGTTTCACACAAGCCCAATGCAAAAAAGATTTAAATTCCCAGCTGCAGTAAAACTCAGAAGTTTTGTAAACCAACCCTAATACAAATGATAATGTTATTCACAAATACGTTACCTTGTGTTTGCCTTACATACACAGGGTTTCAAAATTTTTTTATACTCAAAAATCCTAAGAAGCCAGTTTATTTTATCCCTAAAAACTCCCGAAAATAATACTAATTTAATTTAAATCGATTTTAACATATGTAAATATAAGATATGTTGATAACCAAAATCAAAAAGTCTGCATTACAAACAAATCTTTCCTTTCGTTATTTAATTATGTTCATAAGTCCATACTTCTAGAGTTAAAAAGTGTAACCATTCTGTAGGTGAATGAAACACTTCGCAACAAATATAATTATGTTGCAAGTGTGTAATAATTTCCATTTGTTTGTTTGTTGTGTTGCAATCATTGTCGAAAAAAGAGATTTTACTCAAGGAATTATTTTATAGATACTACTTTAATGCGCACGCTATTTGCAAATAAAAAGTATTTCTATTACATAACTCACTGTTTAAAAGGCAAATTGCCTCATAGAAGCTATCGATAGTACTTTAAAATTAAGGGTTTCTGTGGAAAACATTTAAGCAAAAACTTTGTGGCTCAGTTTTTTTTTAATAGAAATTATAAAAAGAAGTTTTATACAGATCACGGCCATAGCTGTGCGTTGTTCGATGAGGAAAAGCGAAAATATTGGAAATATTGAGTTGGGTCAGGTACCACGTAAAATATTGGTGATTAATCGTTTAGAAGTAATTACCTTCCACCCTCAATAAGAAAATATGTAAAGTTAAACACTAAAAACCTGAAAAGTAAACTGTCTTAAATTTTTATTTTTAATTCCGAAATTTTTTACGTAAATGGGTACAAAAATAATGTTAATATTAATTAATTAATTATATTTATTATATAATGAAAGCTTTTTTACGATATCACGGAAGTTAATGAAAATTTAAAATTTTCCCATAAACTTAATACTAGAAAATGATTTGTTTAATCGCTAATACTTTTATTAGACTGTGGCGTATTTTTTATTAATCATTAAGGATATTTTTTAATAATGGACTAGGAATTACTAATAATTACAAATATATAAAAAAGACTATAAAATTATTAATAAATTTATGGCAAATACACGTGGGGATGAAGTCATTCAATATCAAAAAATTCTGCCTGTAGGAGTAGATTGAACACAAATACTTTAACCTAATGCTAGATTATAAAAATTTACATTTGCGTACTTAAGATCTCGTGAATAAACTAAATGGAGACAAATATTTACATGTACCAAATTAATACAAAAATTATAATTTCAAAAAAAAATTTCTATGCAAATATATGAAGTCGGAAAACATTTCATTTAATTTATGTTTGGTTTAAAGATTTTGCTGAATAATGTCATTATTTTGCAAAATTATAATATTTGTACTCAGATTCTTCTTTCGCTAAGGAAAAGAATTTTAAAATTTTAACAAAGACTTTCTTGCCATGCGCTGGATTCAACAATTCAGTTAAGATTAGATAAACTACAAAAATATTACATTCTTGTAAAGTAACTTGTAGATTATTAGAAACATTTAGATTATTAACTATTTATCACATGTGGTAAGGACGATTGATTTGAGGATTTACTATTTATTAAACTTTCATTCAATGTATTTCTACTGGTACAAAGCAGATTAACTGCTTTGCGTTCCAATAGATTGATTTGCTCTTTAGTTTGATGGATTGGCATTTGTGGAGTCGCTCTTAACGCTGGAGTTCTTTCAAAGTGTCTCAGTAGCACACTTTTGCCTTTGGGATCGTTCCAAAAGTGCGAAATATATTTTGTAGGATACCAACAAATCATTATAACACCCATCGCAAACAAAACACCGGTTGCAATTTGTCCTAACAATACGACAAGTGGCACTAGAGCAATGTCAGATGCAATTTCCGGGGTTACACGCACCCGCTCTTCAGCCCACATAATGGGTATAAAAGTGCGCGGTAAATATTTGAAACCACTGAAATGAATTCAATTAAAGATAAAATTTATTTCATTACAGCAATAAAGTACAATTTACTTACTTTATACCTTCTACGGATTCTAGGAGATAATTTGCTTGAAAACCACCACCTACATCCATTGGCACGCCCGCATTAGGTTCCAGAGTCATGAAGAATTCGTGATTTTCTTTAACAGGTTTCAAACCTTCAACAGCGTCCAAATATTTAGGATCGGCCTTATAAAAGTGTGGATAAGACATGTATACAGACGAATTGAATTTACAAGGCGCTATATTGAATACGCCAGATGCTTCGCATTTACCATTGATACAAAAGCATTTATTTTCGGGAAACAAAGTGCCTTTGTAAAGAGAAATATACATATTTTTTTAAGTAAAAAGATAATTAAGTTTTTAACACACCGTTATCAACTGATCTTTCAGTACCGCTAAATTTATAGGCTGTAACACCATGTATAGCCACAGTTTCCGTATAATCCAAAGGGACAGAACGACAAATGTTGGGAACATAGAGAAAAACAGAATCTTGAGGTGTCAAATTGGGAGGAAAAAATTCACCCATAGAACCTTTAACACGGCCACATTCACCTTCAAAGACACCGTTATGAGTCTTGTAGTTCCATTGATGTATTTGGCCCATTTTTGAAATATCATCAGCGCCGGTGAACATGTTAAAATGACCCTCGTAATAAGCACTATTGTTGCGCTGTAAATAAAAAATATCATGTGTCACATTATCACTTTCGCCTATTCCAGTAGCTACTGTAAATACTCTAAACATTTAATTACCGTGTACAACCATCCAATACGATCAAAAGGAACTTCAACAGCACTTGTTAATTTCGATACATAACTACCAATTGTTACAAAAGGATCTTGGTAACCCTCAAATAACCATTCGTTGGCACTTTTTGTAATATAGAATTTTTTGTTGTAAGCACTCAGGCCGTGGCTGAAAAAGAATTTTTCGAAACTTGATTTATCCTTTAATCTTAAGGCAGCAGACTAAAAATAACATTGAAATAAATTAATTAAATCTTTATTAATTTGAAATGCTAATTACAACATACATGTGCCACCGTATCAACTGTTGTTATTTTATCCTCTAGCGTGCCATTGCTACCTTCTGGATCAAAATAAAATATAGCTTTTTTACGAAATGACACCGAAAAGTTCGTATGCCATTGTATATCTACTTTATCGGGTTTTTCACGAAATCTATATGGTCCAATCTGTTCAAAACGTGGCTTTTTCGATGATCCGATATAGAAGTCTTCCGGATTTGTCCAATTGAAAAGGTAAACATCAAAATTCAATGGTATTGGTGACACTTTCCAGCCTTCATAAGCGGGGGATTTTTTGCTTAAAGCCATTTCCTATAAAATAATAAAAGTTTATCAAAGGACTAAAAACGTGCGTTCATTTTTTGAAATCACAATTTTAAAAAAGACTGCTTCAAACATTTCCAAAATTCAAAATTGCTTACAATTCACGACCCCCCTTTATGAAGCCTGTTTTTAATGGAGAAAAAAAATTAGAGGATAGGATTTATACGGGTTTCGTTTTAAAGCACTTTAAAGCTTATTTCGATTATTGATATGTTTTCAAAAGAAAAAAAAAAATTAATAAAAATCTGATATTTTACTTTGAAATTAATTAATAGCGGAACATTTATTTTAGCACACACCCTAATAAATAAGTTTAATTCTGCTAAAGCTCATTCTTGTATTTGAATTTTGTAGTGAAGAGACGTTCAAATAATTTGCACATTTTAAAAGAAACAAGTAGTGTTATATTCGGCTCTGGAGAATCTTATATACCCTTCACCATCTATGTAAAGCAAGTTTAATAAACTAACTCCAATCAGAAAAGCAAATATTGGGGTGATAGAGAATTAAAAAATATGGGATTGCATTTATATAATTTTACACAAAAATGCCATCGGCTTTTAATGGGTTAAGCATTTTTTTAAAAATTTTAGTATTTCCTTAAAGGCTTTAAAATGACACCCATATTGATATTTAAAAAGTTTGAAAATTTCAGAGTCCCGTAACCCGGAAAATATGGGTGAGCGCCAATTTTTTCACCTGATGACCGTAACATAACATATGATTGAAATCCGAATGGAAAGCGAAAAATGTGAGTGTATAAGAGAAAAAGTCTCTTTTAGCCATTTAAATTTATATTGAGAGGTTGAGAGTTACTTGTACACTTGGGGTGGGGTAGGATACGATTTTTCGAAAAGTTTAGTTGTCTTTTCACTTATTGATTCATTTGCTTCGATGCTTAAGGTGTGTTGTGAATTCTTTTGTGAATTTTTACCTGCTCCACCCTACCTCATCTATCTAATTTTTGCCGAAAGAATTTTTATTTTAAATCTCAAAAAATATGGGGTTCTAGCAAGGCATTGTTACTAAGGATCTTCATGTAAGTCCCACGCGTATTGAAGTGGGGGGACTATGTTAATGAAACAAATAAACTATGGCCTCTTCACTTTTTATGTATTCCAAAAAAACTAACGACTACAGAAATTGGTCTGTTTTTATATTGGTTCGGCCAAATTAAATTTTTTTTAAGTAAATTAAGTTCAGATTGTTTTTATTCAAATACCTATAAATATTTTCAATAAGCGCTGCATTAAGCAAAATTTTTATTTTAAAATTAACACAAAAGTATGTTAATAGTTTTAAGATTTGTTCTTTAACTTTACTTTCTTTATGATATCAAATTTTTTAGGAAGAAATATTTTCGACTGGTCAATTTTTATATATACATATTAAATATTTGTGAAATTTCGTAACCAAAAATTTAAAACTCAAGAACTCTTGGGATATTTGAACGAAAACTAACTAAAAGAATTTACTAAAAAAAAAATCAAAATCAAAAACCAAAATTACTTTCTCAGTCGGTTAAAATCTTTAACAACTTTTCAAAATAAAATAAACATTTTTATTAACCGAAAACGATCGTTCTTGTAAGCATGAAGTACTTTTTATCAAAGAAAAGAAAAAGATTAGATAAAACTGTACAAGAAATAAAACAATTTTCACATTAATATTCTTAAAAAAAAAACAATATATTAAAATAAATTTTAACTTACCTTTCCTCTCATTTGAGTAAACATTTTAATCCAATTTAAATGCAGATAGACTCCAGCCAGGATAGACATTAGACCGATTCCAACTGTGAGAAAACGTCGTAAATAAATACATTGCCGTGATGTCATAACGCTACGTTTCGATTCGATAACAAACTAAATTTTGCGAATAGTGTAAGACTTTGGCCAACGTTGAAGGTGACCATGCGCTTTTATTTAATCAATTTTATTTTTTCTAATTGTAATCACTGGTTTTTGTTGTAACTGATACATTGGAAAGAAAAAAGAGAATACAAGAGAAATATCGCATTTAAGATTGAGGTATTTAACTGAACAGAGAATTCTGATTTAAAACAACATGTTAGATAAGAATAAATTTTTGTTTGTTTTGGCCACTTGTTTTAATATTGATAAAAAGAAAATTATACATATGTATATTGTATGTATGTACATATATAAATATATTTTTGTATGTACATATGAAAAAATATATTTCGTTTTGATTTGAAATGAAAAACAAACGTTTTTAGACTTTTTTGAATATACATATGTATACAGACATACTCAACAAAAAAGAAAAAAATTATTTTCTTTTTTACGGGTAGCACTTAAATCAAAAATAAGTAAAAAGGCGCGACAATGAATCTTGTAGTGTGTGAAAAATTAAATTTACATGATCGTCTAACTTTTTAAGTTTCCTTTTAAATTTCCTATTTAATTTTCACTTTTCAATTTTCAAGGTTCCAAGATTTTTATGATTGGTATCCCCAATTAGATAAATTTTATTCCTACAATTTCCCAAAAAGAATTCTCAACTATCCCCAATACAAACCATACTATTTATTACTAAATTCAATTTAACTAGTTAAGTTGATTCACAAAATCGAAAAGGTCTGAATCAAATGTCTAAGCAAGTTTTTAGTACAAATTTTTGACGTTAAACATTTGAAGAATTTCTGAAAATGGAACAGAACTGTCATAAAAAAAGTAAAAACGTGGTTTGTTTGTTGGTAAATTTTTTTAAAGGCTTAACATTTTTTGAATGTTGTTTTTGAAGGTTTTATATTTAAAGGAAAATGTTTTTGCTCTTCTATAAATTTGGATAAAGGTTTCCTAATAAGGAGAATAATATAATTAGGTATGTGATGAAAATCGATCGATTTGAAAACGACTCGTTTAGAGATATATTTTAAACAATAATAAAGAAGTTACTCCAAAGTAATTGTAGAAATTGAATGAAGAGTTATTGAAAAATGTATTGAAGATTTAGTAAGGAAATCACAACCATTTTCGGTTTTAAATCGTTTCGATTTCGAAATCGATTTTCATCACATACCTGAATAAATAATATTATAAAATATCATAAAATAACTTTATAAATAAAAGGCGAATTATTTTTTCAAATTTAAAGAGTGACTTATATGTCATAGCGCACAAGTAAAATTAATTTAATAATAGTTGAATACCGTAACAAAAAAGAAAATTTAAAAAAATCACCAAAAAACCACTTTAAATACCCAAAACGCAAAATATATCCTCAAAGAAATTCTAAATCCCAAAGCTGATATTTTCATCCCCATTTTGAAAATAAAATCCCCGATTTGGGGATAAATCCCCCAATCTGCAGACAGCCTAAACTTAAAGATGTGATTCTTTTATGTGAGTAAATAGAGACAACTTCCAAATGAAACTATAATCATTTTATTTTACAGGATGAACAAAGCCTACTTTGTGTGAAAACTATCTCACTTTATGCTAGTTTTAAGGTTAAATTAGACGTGCCATACCATAACGCCATAGCCGTAACCATGGCCATAACTCCCAACGAATAGTGATGCCATAGCCGTAAGCAACTCTTATTTGTTTTGCCATTTGCTAAAAAAAAAAGCTCGTCAATAAATACAGAACAAAATAAAAAAAAAAAAACAAAAAGTTAATGACTAAATTCATTAGTCAACTGTATATGGTTATGGTAAAAATCAAAATTTAATTAATATCTATGGTTACGGTTATGGCATGGCATGTTAAGGCCAGGATTAACTATCATACACAATCGTACAGTTTAATCACGCAATAATCTGACAAAATTCGGTCCTACTTTAAAATTCGTTTCAAAATGGCGTCGCAGGTGCCACACTATTATACAAAATAGATGGAAAAACATATGGTTTTAATATTTTGTTGTTTTTTCTCCTCATCATTTTTAATAAAAAAATTATGTAAAAAAATTATTTTACGAATTATTTCAAAAGATTATAAAACCGTACAAATCTGTCAAAAAGTCTGTCTGTCACACACATCACTTTTAATCCACACTATCATACTTTTTGAGTACACATTACATTTTTGACAGATCGTGCGACTGAGTATGATAGTGAATCCTGGCCTTTACCAATAATCAAATACAGTGTCTTCCATAAGGTTGGTTTGAACAGCTGTTTTATATGGTTATGGCTATGGCAAGTCTAATCGAACCCTTATTATTCATTTAAGTCGAAATTGAATGTATTTTTTTACCTTTTTCTATTTTTTTTCTTTATTATTTTCTTCTTAATTAATTAATTTATTTATTTTAAGTATATTTTATAAATTAATTTATAAATTATACAAATTAAGCTAAGCAAATTGCTCTCGAATAGTAAATACGCAAATTAGTATTGAACATTTTTTTAGATTCGATTTACAGAACATAAAAAAACAATGAAATTTTATTAATAAAAAATATTTTGTTTACCTTCTGACATGTTTGCGATATTTTTTTTTTTACCAATTATAGAGTTTGCCAATAAAGACGGTTGCGTGTGAAAAAACGTAAAAAAGTTTTGTTGGAAGATTGTTTCGTAAAAACAGAAAGATGACAAGACCTATGTACATATGTATGTTGCCTTTAATAAGACCGCTCGTTTGGTGCTTATTACATGGAACTGCGTTTTGAGGAAATTTTACGAAACACAACTTCGACTGCCGTATCGCGTTGCAATCAGATGCCGTTATGTTGAATCGCTATCATTTATGGATGTCTTAAAGTTTGTGTGAACGACGATAATTGGATGTCTAGCAGCAATGAGCTTAAGTTTGAATTTCCTTTGCTGGCATAAACTAATTAATAGTTGGCTGAAACAAAATTTGTAAATTGACTCAGCGCAAGCGAAGATTCCACAAGATATGTAAGTCCCATTTATAAAAAAAAAATTTATTAAAGCACGTGTTGTTTGTTACTGCTACTCCGCATGATAATTTGTCTAAACTATTTTGAGAACATAAGATGCCAAATCTGCCTGTACCAATTGAAAAATCCTTTAGTGCAAAACTAAATCTTTGGGAAGTGAGTAAGTAAACAAATAAGAGGTGCTTCAAAATGTATGGAAATTTTTAATTTCAAAGAAGAGTTTATTTCTCTCTTTTAATGCACTGATTATTATCGGATTTCAATATCGAATAATTTCATAAAAATAAATCTACAAATACGGAAATTTCGTTATTAATAAAATCAAGAAAATTAAAATTTGCTTAAAAAGTTTGACTGCAAAACTCGAACTACATTTTTAAACAGTAAGTTGTTATCTGCACAAATGGCGGCAATTTTGGGACGCGTTTTTAAAAATTATGATAGATAATACTATTGCAATAATTATTTTGAGTGGGTTTTTTAAACTTACAACAACAAATTGTTTTAATTATTTAAATTCAAATTAAAAAAATCCAAATCAAGCTTGTGTGTAGAAACAAATTGCGTATTAAATTTATAATTTATACATGCATACATACATACATACAAATATTTAAAGCATAACGAACATTGCAAAAATATATGAAAAGAGTACAAATTACCGAATATATATTTTTTTGATAAAGTTACCTGGCTTTTTTTTAATATTAAACACACAAAGGCATTGGAAGGTGTCAAAAATGAACGCTATTTCTCTCGAAACGACTTTAATATTTTTCTACAAAGCCACTTTTTTGAGTTTGAAAAAGAAAAAAAAAACGCTAAGGTTGTGATTTTTGAGGAACGTCGTTACCAGTGAATGTGATTTTCAAATCACCGTTGTTTTAATAGTTACCGTGAGCACCGTTTGCAGTTCTTTTTTATTTAAACATTAATGTTTATATAGGAAGTAAATAGCACTAAATATTTTATGCAAACAGTAATCATAAGGAAAAAGGTATTTTGATCTCTACATTAAAAGCAGGTGTAATTAAATTTGCCCAGAAATATAGAATTCGGAACAGTGATTGATTTTAAGTTCAAAAAAAAAGCACACAATTTTTTTTTGCTACATACATATGTATGTAAGAATAGTTGTTGTTAATAGTTAGAAGCAAGAAAAAACTACACAGCAAAGAAGCTGCTTTGATATACATATGAAAGAATGAAATTAAACTAAAATATTGCTCATCTCTAATGTATAACCGAGCGACATTTAGAAATAACGATAATGCTTTTCAAAATTGTTTGTATCTTCCTACCGAAAACTTATTTTCAACAGATTTTGCAAGACTGTCTTTACTTATTTCATTATTTATAGAAAACATCAAATACTTCTGAAGGTGTGAACGTAAACTTAAAGAATGAGCAACAAGTGGACATGTCAACACAACGACCGAATTTCCATGGGAAAGCGCAAAACTAAAGAAAATTACGAAAATTCTGGACTTTAATAAACTCACTTAAAAGACTGAGTGTCGCATTTGTCTATGCGACAATACAAATGAATTAGTCTCTTAACACATTTCCTGTCAAGTTGTATATGAGAATGTGTCATTTCTAGGCTACGTGTACCATTTTCGGCGCACGGTTTTTGAAAGAACTAATATTATTTTCATAATTGTAGATGCTAAAAAGACAAAATGCGCTAAATAACAATAAAAATTTTCGATGAAAACATTTTAAATTCAAAAAACAGCTTGATGTATAAATGAGGCTTCGTGTGTACCGTTTTCGGTACACGTGGCAGGGAACGTGTTAAGCTTTTTGTGTACATTTTTGATGTCATTTAATAAAAAATGTTACGAAAACGCAAATCGATTGTAAAGCAGCATTATCGACAAATTTATAAGTACCCAAGCTTAAATTTTATAGTAATTTCAATACACGTTAAATTGGTTAAAATAGTCCATTACAAAATTTTTCAACTTTATGATTGATAATCTAGAAAATATTTTTGTCAAAAAACGGCGCGTCAGTATTAAGAAATACTCTAATGTACCGCAAACCGAGGTGATTAGAAACACGTAAGAGTGCTATATTCGGCTATGCCGAATCTTATATATCCTTCACCATCTATGTAAATCTAGTTTAGTGAAGTAACTCCAATAAAAAAAAAAAAACAAATATTGGGGTGACCGAAACTTAAAAACTAAAAAAGTTTGGTACTGCATATATGTATATAATTTTACATAAAAATGCCATCGGCTCTTAATGGGTTAAGCTTTTTAAAAAAAATTTAGTATTTCCTTAAAGATCTCTTCAAAAGCTTTAAAATGATATCCATATTGATATTTTAACAAATGTGAAAATTTCAGAGGCCCATAGCTCGGAAAATATATGTGGGAGCGACAATTTTTTCAAATTAGAGGTAGGCGTGGTGTTTTGCCTGCTGCCTTGAAGGACATGGTCCGATCATTCTGATTTCCAATAGCACCTCTTTCGACACTTTATCTGATCAAATGACATTTTTTTTTTTTTTTTTTTTTTTTTTTTTTGTGAAATCAAGTTTGGCTCGGCACTAACACGGACGGATAGACGGACATCGCTCAATCGAAGTCAGAATATATTTACTTTATGAAGTCGGAAATGAGTATTGTAGAAATTACACACGGAATGACAAACATATAAGCTCCCTTTTTTACTTTTTAAGGTGAAGGGTATAAAACACTTCATATTCGCGAACTGCACATTACTGAATACCTAAATATTGATGGGGAAATAATTTTATTTATTTATTTATTGATTCGGTTTCAATTATTATTTTCTTAAGATTGCACTACTTTAGGCTAATAGCTAAACTTGGTTTTATTTAGGTTGGCTCACTGCTTCTTCTGCTTTAATTTGCCTCGCATTAAAGATATATATCGCACACCTAGTTCTAAAGTGACTCAACTCGAGATTTTAACTTTTCAGAAATCGAAAAAAAACTTGTCCTGAATAAAAATGGTTTAAAACAAAAACTTTGGACTATTTAGTGGAAAGTCCATATCGATTATGATATAAAATGTTCTTTTTATTTGTTTTAAATGTATACACTTGATAATGAACAATTTAATTCATTTTTGAACTATGTGTGCGATATATTTTACAGAAATGAAAAAGCAGTTAGCCTTACTGCGTAACTTGAAGCGCCATCAATTTAAATATTCTATTTAAAGCCGCTTTTGTTGTTTTAGTAGTCCAGAGTATTGAGCTCAAGTACAAATTGTAACTTACACTGAAATCTTGAACTTCGGCAAATTATCTAAAGTGTAAATAACTCTGAAAAAATACATTCATGTTTTGAAATTCAATTCTACAACCTGTTCTTTCCCAGTGTGCCGTTGCAAGCTGACAGGAAATATAAAGTTATCAAAATTAATTTTACACAATTAGAATTTTTAATATCATCTAATGTTGCTAGAAAATTGGTTGGACTTATAAAATTAACGATTTAGACAAAGAGTAATTTATAAAATTCTTTTAACATAGAACGAACTATTTTCTTGTCCGTGATTTAGCTTGCTTTGTGTATTCTGTTTAAGTGAATTCTGTTCATTTAACAAATACAGTTTATTAATACGAGTAAAAATATTTTTTTTTAATGAAAAAAAGTAAATAATAACTTGATAACTTTTTGCTCCTTTTTATTTTAACTTTTTCTAAACAATGTTCTAATGCATCCGAGTCGAATTCTCATGAAACCATATCCACCCCAGCATTAAAACTTCTCCATGAATATCATCCCGTTTAAATGTTAATCCAGAAGCCTTATTCTATAAATCGCTAAAGCTAAATCACCTCTGCAAAATGTGCCTTGCTCTAGTCTTTATAAATTTATTGCCTTTGGTGTGATGTTTCTTGCTGTTCTGCTTTAGTATTTTTACAGAAAATTTATATAGTTGACATCATTTTTGGAAATCTCATGATGGCTTACTTTATCATCAAAGTGCGTAAACTTAGAGAAATTAATAAACATATGTATGTAGTTCTGAATTTAAAAAAATAGAAAACCTAAAAGCATATACGATTTGTGGTTCATATTCTATAAAATTAGACATGCACGATATAAATTAATTAGTTTTTTTTTAATATTTTTTTTATAAAAGCTTTTTAAAGGTATCTAATATACGCAATAACTAATGAAATTAAAAAAAGATATCCATCCATTTTGCCTTAGAATTTTTAGTGTTCAAACCACAACCGGGTTTAAAATATAGTACATAATCGTGCACCCTAATAAAAATTTAAAGGCATTAAAACTACATACTTGAATTAAAAAAAAAAACACGATAAGAAAAATGATCGTGGTTGTATGAGTCGTCGTTTTTTGTTTCTTTGTTGTGTGTGTTATTTAAAGCCATTTGAATATCATTTTACTTTAATTAATTTTTAATGCAACATTCTTATTAAAGCAAACACTTGAATCAAATATTAATTGAAATATATTCATGGCATTTTTATGAAACTTACTTTAAATTACAACAAACTATATAAAAAGAAGAAATAATTACACATTTGAGAATATTTTATTTATTTGTTTACTGTTAATGATGTTTTTATTTTTAATCTGCTTGGAATGCCGAAAGCAACAGTTCGCCCTATTATTTTAAATATTTTTTTTAGGGTGTGTAAATAATTTAAATTAAGGCATAAGTTATGCTTTCTTATTGTTGAAATTTAACTAATAATTCAATTAATTTTCTTGTGTTTAATATTTAGTTCATACTTTTTAACTGAGTTTTTATTAAAAAAAAAACATGTAATAGCACTCTAATTTTGTTTTTAAAAAATGTTATTTTGATTCAACAAACACGTTGAAACGATCGCGACAATCGAATGAAAAACAAACTCACAATTTCCACTGTTGATTTATAACTATTTTTTGCTACCCAAGGAAAATTTTCACAGGAGAAGATTACAAACTCTTTTACAGAGTTGTAAAAAAAGTATGTTTATTGTTCATATCAAAAATGTAAACAAAATTTGACAAGAGATAAAACTTTTTAGAAACGGTCACAATTCGTCAATTTTTCATAGATTTTAAAATAAAAATTTTAAATAAGAAAGCTTGCAGAATCAGATTTTCAGGTTGTCACTTTCGTCATTTTAAAAATTAAGGAGCTACACCCAAGATATGTAATCATTAATTGTGATTGTTTTTTAATTATAAAAACCAAACTAAAAGCCGTGAACTATAGCAAGTAACAACAATCGATAGAGGCTAAAAATACGAATCGATCGTGCTATATCTCGTTTCTTGAAAGACTGTACGAAAAAAATTATAAGCCAGCAAACTTTTTAATTGTAAAAAAATCGCTAAAAAATATAAGTTAAGTTTCTCGCTTAAATTTGGAAAAAGTATTCCGCGTGCACATACATCGATATCTACAATCGAAAGATTTTTCTATTTTCTAAAAGACTCTACGAAAAAAGTTATTAATTGACAAACTTTTAAAATTTACAAATAATAAGTTAAGTTTTTCGTTTATATCTCGAAAAATAATCGGCGTGGACATGTATCACTATATACGATCGAAAAAGTTTGTTTTCTGAAAGACTGTACGAAAATTTTATTAAGCGGCAAAAAAAAATCGCTCAAAAATATAAGTTCAGTTTTTCTCTTATATCTCCGAAACTGTTCCGCGTGCACTTTTACCGCTATTTGCTATCGAAATAGGATTAAAATAGGAATTCATCATGTTAAAGCTTATTTCTTTGAAGACTGTACGAAAAAAGTCATTAAGCAGCAAACTTTTAAAAATCAAAAAAATTTAAAATAATTGGTGAAAAGATTTGAACTAATTAAAATTTACTTCTACTTAGTATAAAACAGTCGGTAGCACTAAGCAATGGAGATCGAAAATACCTTCCAGAATAAGTTTCTAAAACGCTTGCATTCAGATGATATACCGCAGCAAACTCTTGCTATTTAAAAAAATTAAAGCTTTAAAATAACAGCGATGTCGGTAATACTGTTTATACAAACGCACAAAGAAAAATGTTAACAAACTTAAAAAAAAAAAAAAATATTGTGTTTTATAATGTTACAAGAATTTGTCAATTTGTCATAAATATATTTAAAAACAAAAGATGTTTTTTAGAATCTGCAAGGCTGTAGAATCAGATCGGAATCCACTTTTATACATTTTAGAGGTGATCACAAATGTTGCTTATTTAATCTCTTTGACACTTAGTTTACGAGAAAATCAATCACTTTTTAATAAAAAAATTAAATTTTTTGGCGTCAAAATCGAATTTTTATAAATTTTGTGATTACAGATTTTCCTTATTTAAGCTTTAGGACGTTTAGTTTACGAGAAAATCAAGTTTTAAACTTTTTTATAAAAATATTCATTTTTTGGGGTCAACATCGAATTTTTATAAATTTTGTGTTTTTTAAAAATCTACTTTCATACATTTTAGAGGTTATTATAGATTTTGCTTATTTAAGCTCTAGGATGCTTAGAAAATCAAGTTTTAAACTTTTTAATAAATAAATTCATTTCACAGATTTTGCTTATTTAAGCATTATTGAATTTTTGAGGAAAAAATTGAATTTTTTGGTCTAAAATTGAACTTTTTTTTAACAGATTAAATCCCTTTTTCTCCTAGGACGCATAGTTGCCGAGATAAATGAGTTTTAAGTTTCCATATAAAAAATTGAATTTTTGGGCAAAAATTGAATTTTTTTGGTCTAACATTGATTTTTTTTTTAATTTTTTAAGTGATCATAGATTAAAGCCCTTTTCCTCCTAGGACGCACAGTTACCGAGATTTGTGTGTTTTAAGTTTTCCATATAAAAAATTGAATTTTTGGGCAAAAATTGAATTTTCACATTATTTAACGAAACTTCACGAAAAGTTATCTTATGTACATTTTAGTTTACTACATATAATTTAATGTATTTTCACATTATTTAACGAAACTTTACGAAAAGTTATCTTATGTACATTTTAGTTTACTACATATAATTTAATGTATTTGCACAGTTGTATAAGCTTGCTTAGGTTGTTTTATGCACATTATTGCTATAAACATAATCAAAGGCTACCGACCATCGACTACCGAATACAAAAGTAGCTGGCTACAAAAATAGCCAAGTTGCCAGCTACTTAATTCTTTTAACGACCATCGACCACTAACTACAAAAAATAAACATCTGTTTTGACATACATGTATGTTTTTAAGTTAACCAAAACAAAACAAACTTGATTTTTTTAAGTGAATTTGTGTAAAAAAAATTTTAAATGTCTCAAGAAAATTTAATTAACTTTATAAATACTATTGCTAAAATAGTGGAAACAAAGACTTCAGTGTATAAAGTGTCCACGTCAAATTGAACTAAACATTTACATTAAACAATATAATAAATGTATATAAACAGTAAAAATTACTATTATATACTTATCAATTTCAATAAAAAACCCAAAAAATAAATATAAATGAAACAAATTAGAAATTTATGAAAAAAGAACTAAATGGAAAATTTCACAAACAAAAAGTAAATGAAAAATGTTTTTTTTTAACTCTTGATTTAATAATGGCAGGGGCATATAACTACAGCGCCAGGGTATCTCACAAGTATTTTGATATTACTAGTTTCTCCAGGAACTGCACATCAACCTATACCTTCGTATAGGAAGTGGAAAATCCTGTTGAATAAAAACTGTGCGCGTTGCGACTTCAATTATAACTTCTTTTTTTTTAAATCTGCTCGCGCGCAGATGTTCCCCCTTCGAGATAAAGTAATAAACTGATGAAAAATGTAAACAAATTAACAGATGATTATTATTTTTCAATGGTGCCACTATAAAAGTTTTTCGCGTTTTTAATAGCGATATTTAATGTATTGCGTTTTTAAAAACACCATTTCATGCATTTATTGTATTGGCACCACTAATCTGTTTTTTGTAGCCAAGAAAAATAGAAATTAGCCTATTAGCATTATGCTCTAAACACATGGACCACAGCAAGCTACACAGCTTCATGGCTACAAATGCAGTTGACTTCATATGTCGCCGTGTAGTCAGCTACTTAATTTTTTTGAAGGCAGCAACAACAGCTGTGTACTTCAGCAATACAAATTTAAGGGATACCGCATACATATATTTTATAATGAATAAAATTAAAGTTATTGATAAAAAATGTAATAATATCACGAAAAACTATAAAAACACATAAATTTATTTCCTTATTGCATTTTTGTAATGTTCTTTTATGTTTAAAGCCTGGTACTCTGTTCAAATTTGTGAAAATTGTTGAGCAACATTGATTATTTCATGTGGAATATTTGACATTTAAAGTGTGGTATCATTGTTTTAAAAACGTAAGTAAAAGACATACGATCAGCTGTTGTATGAAAAATTCCGCATGAAATAATGCCTACTTGCTGTATTTCACAGCTTGGATAAAATGTTGCCAGAAACATTTCATATGTTTTCCTACAGTAAAAACAGAGTACTACTTCTGCAACATTTTTTCATGACTTTTTCATACAAATTTTTTATGTATGCGATTTGACAGCATTCCACATGAAAAGCTGAACAGAGTACCAGGCTTAATATTAAAAAAAAAGTTTTTGTTTTTAATTTTCCAATTTATATAACTTATAAGTATACTGGCAACACTATATTTGTGTATTGCAGCCCGTCAAAATAGAAAATAGCCCAAGTTGGCAGCAGCAGCAAATGCTGTCGTGTAGTCGTGGTGCTGTGATGTCGTCAAAATAATCCTTTTCATTTAAACACATGTATTTTATTTTTGACAGTTTGCTGTCTGCTGCCTGGTGTCGTCTATGTGTTTAGTGCTTAAGTTGGCTACGGGCTACAAAAGTAGCCGTGTAGTCGGTAGTCGTGTAGCTGCTAAAAGATTTATTCTCATAAGCACGCATGTATTCTATTTTTGACATCTTGTAGTCGATGGTCGGTGGACATGATTATGTTTATAGCATATAGTTGGGCCTTTAGTTAGGGCTGAGTAATGAGTAAATCCCACATTTTTTTAATAAAATAGTTCTCATTTTAGGATGCCAGACTTTTTTGGTATTTGCGGTTTTTTTAGGTGTGACAATTTTTACTTCATATTTGTTCTTACATAAGTGTTGTGCAAAATTTTAAAAACATAGTATTTATAGTGAGTTATCATTAGGAAGTTTTTCATTATCATGTTTGTGTGATGTTAAAAAAAGCTAAAACATTTTTGGAAACACTCACAATATATTTAGAGATAAAGTTTTTTGACACGACGAAATATTTCAGGAAATTAGTTTTGTTTACTGGCAAGAGATGTAGTGAAGCAAGAGGTGTACGTTTTGTTGTTTGTGTGTTATTTGATATAATAGAAACGAGTATTAAATTAAAAGCCGAGCGTACAAAATCCGATGGCATAAATAACTTCATCGTTTAGGCACGCAAGGAAACTCACTAAAACTTTAAATAGGAGTTGAGAAACTTTAATGAAAAGTGGCATATTGTAAATCTGGACTCCGGAATTGTAGTATATATTCCTTTTTACAGACAAGAGAAAACACTTAGTTTTCAGATTTGACTTTTCGTCTTTTAACGATATCAGTCTTAACCCAATCATATGTTTATTTTCCAAAAGATGTTTAGAAGAAACTTAATCTTAAAAATGAATTAGTTTTATTTAATAAAATCAAACTAAATTTAAAAACATGTTTATTGTTTTTATTCAGTTGTTACCGAAAGCAAAATCAGTTTAAAATATAAAATTGACAAGTGAAGTTCTTCACAGCAATCAATCACTTTTAACAATTTCTACCTCTCACTTAGCTGTTTAGGAAACTTCCTGTTTCATTTTCCTATATTTTTTATCTGGATAAATCGGTCTATACACGATCAAAATGCTAGATGCCAAAGTCATGTACGTGTGCTAAGTGCTTTGATGTGCATATGCTGTCAACATCGCGCTATTATATACAAAGCAGTGGCCCTGACTTCGTCAGCGTGTTTTTTAATATTTATTGTAGAGTTCTGTAAACAGTGTTAAAAAATTTTCCATCTACAAAAAAGGATGTGTTGACAACTGTAAAACGATTACGATTATACCGGTCACATTTGTATCTCTATTTCTACAAAACGACATACATATGTATTTATTATGAAAAAAAGTGTTCTATATTTGACCCAGGGTTCTATCGCTAAAGAAAAGGAAAATAAAAAAATTATGAATAAAATAATAAAACAATTTTTTTGTTTTTCCTTTTAAACTCTTTCTTAAAAATTATTATTTTTTTATTAAAAAAAGTTGTTTTTTTTTTATTTGTAGTATTCTAATAAAATTGCATATACTCTATACCGGTTACATTTCAAATTGCGTGCGATGACTGGTAAACTTCGACAAATTCCTTGATTTCTTTTTTCTTCCGACATTTTGGATAACCGCATTACTTGAACTCTAGTTATAAATTTGTACACACAGAAAAAAGATTGGTAAAAAATCAGTTAAAATATTTAAAATTCAACTACTAACATCATAATTTAATTTTTATAATAAATAAAATATAATCTTGACATATTTTTTGTATTATGAACTAACAAATTATATTAGACCTTAAAGGTTGGTCACAACAACAGTTAACAAAGTTTACCTAACCAATTTGTGTCTTTACTAAAATCTATTCTAGTTATTGGGAGATGCAACGAAACTTATTCAGCACTTTAGTACCGAAACCCTAATATTGGTAATCAGAACCACAAATATCGATTGCGTTATTTCTTATGATATTTTTGACATAATAAAAATAAATATTTTATAAAAATATTGAAATTTGAAAAAATTTAAATTTGTATATAACTGTGCAATAAGATTTATTGAAAGTTCGGAAAATTTCTGCAATAATGTTAAAAGGTGAGTTATAGACATGTAAATAAACTTGATTTTCAAAAGTTTTATTTACTTCGCAGTGGAGAAGCCTGAAGTATGGAAAGTTAAACGGGAGACAATGGCATCTAAAGTGTAAAGCATGAAAACGTGAGGAAATGGGAATGCTAACCGCTGAGTCAAAATTACATGTTACAGTCAGGAATTGTATTATTTGTTTTCTTTTTTCCTAAATAAAGGTATATATGAAAATGCAAAGTAGTTTTATTTAATTCACAATAATATTTGTTTAGACTATCGAATGAATTTTTAAAATAGTTGGAAGTACCGCATTTATTTAGTCCTTTTAACCGAATTTCAGATAATAACTACAACCGACCAAATTCGATTGGCAACAAATTCGGTTCTCATGACGATTCTCTTTTCTCTGTGTACGTATCGAAAAACAAGCACAGTACAAACATTAAAGCACTGGCACTATCGTAAAATAAATGTACCTGAAGGACCGCTTAAGAAGCCAGAAAAAAGCCAACCACATGCAGAAGAAAAGAAAAATAAAATTATTCCTGACTTATTGCTGTTTTCTGTAAACTTTGTACGCGATAGCGAAATAATCAAAACAAGTGAATTTAACTGGGAAACGAGTAGGCTTGAATTTTATGTTTTTTGAAACTTGTGGGCTTTTTGCTGGGAGTAGCCACCACACTTGAGCTAATCTTTTGTAAGTTACACTTCAGAAACTAATCATAAGATTAATATTTGTTCGGTAAATTTGAACAATTTGAGTTATTTGTGGGAATTTTAAAGTGATTGAAATCTGTAACAGAAAGTCTAGAGATTGGAACAAGGGTTTTTTGGTTAGGATAGTGTTAAAACCTTAATAAAATAGAGCTCTGTTCATTTGTATTGGATGCTTAGTGGTATTGGCTTGTATTTAAAAAAAAAAAATTGGCTACAATTTAAAAAAAAAAAACAAATTAATATTTAATTTAAGGATCAGCTTTATTCTAAAATTTAACTTAACCATTAAATACACTTGAAAAAATAACATCTCGCTGTTTCCCGCATACATTTGATTATGTACATATAAAAACTAAAAACTAAGTCTGAATCACTTTCTTAATCTTACAACTATTATCTTATTAAAACACCTCAAAATAATATTAAAAAAAAAAACGATAAATAGGAATGTGAAAAATTAAATTAAATTACAATTGGATATGACTTGTCAACATACAAATGTTTTACCCTAAACCTACAAATATCCTAGTATGAGTAAATGAGAAAATAATTTTTGATTATAAAATATACATAAATGTCAATTTACAAAAATAATGTCTATAAAATATTTATTAAAAATTTATCAGCTATCACTAATGTCTTGAGCCATATTTTCTAATTCCTTTTCAAAATCCTGTTGTCGACTATCTTCCAGGCACGAACTAAAAACTTCATCCTCATCCAAATGCGATATAATTACTGGAATGCTTCGACGGTGATGGGAAATGTTAAAAAGTGAAGGAAATCTCTGAGGTAGACTGTATAATGCTTCCTTTGCCTTGATATGACTATAATTATTGCCAATCTCCTCATTTTCATCATCGTTGTCATCAGAAACGGTGTTAATTTCCATATGGTGCCTGTAACGTTTGTTCCACAACCGTTTTAGCGGCTGCCAGAGGAACAACACCAATGTTAAAACAATTATTATAGCGCCAGTAATATGACAATACATTTCAAGATTTTGAATTATTTTCAACAATAAGGCGGAATTTTTTGAAATGCGCATATTCATGTCAAACCAAAAAATCGGAAAGAGCATGCGTCGTCTTGTTTTATATGAGCTAAAATTAGTTTCAAGAGAAGATTTTAATTTATGAGAAGATTATAAAGTAGGAAACACTTACTTCATGTGAAAACTTGGTTGAACGTAGAAATTGAATTGTAGTCTTCCTTTAAGTTCTAACATAAAGCCTGTACGTGGTTCCAATACGGCGGTTGTAGTGTGTATATTGTTATCTGGCTTTAGGCCCTCAACTTTTGATAAATAATAAGGATCGGCATCCAGAAAATGTGGATTTGAAATAAAAATTGGCAGACCAAACCAACAAGCTGATATATTAAATGCACCATAGGGTATACAATCGCCATTGCAATAACATTCATTAGCTGGATTTAATGTTCCATTATCGAAGGCATTTGGTGAAATTATATAACGATATCCCAAAATACCCGCAACCATGACTTCATCTAGATAATCTACAGTCACCATACGACAAAAGTCAGTTAAAAAGTATTGAATCGATTCATTCTTCTTAAGGTTTGTCTTTTGAAATTCTCCGGGCGATCCTTTAATGGACGAACACTTTTGAGAGAAATGTTCGGTATAATTTTTTCCATTCCACAAAAGGAGCCGACCAAATTGATCCATGTCTCCGACACCGGTGCCAATAGTATGAGTTCCTAAGTAGTCCGTGGAACCGTTTCGCTAAATAAAAAATATTTTGTGTAAAATATATATCATTTTGTTAAATTAACTAATATTTGCACGACATACACACATATTTACATATTTGGTTGATGACTTTTGTTTGAGAGAACAATTTTTTTTTTGCAATATTTTAAATATATGTATTATGTTTAAAAAAGTTTCTTACTCACCCCATAAGCAAATCCAAGACGGTCCCATGGTATAAATAATCCCAATGAATTACGAATGGATGGAGGAAATTTTGAAAGTAAATTTACTAAATTATCTTCGAATCCTTTGAAAAAAAATTCTTCAGCCGTTCTTTTCCAAACAACACCTGCTTGATAAAATTTTAAAGCCATGTCCACAACAGAACGTTTCATATACGACCAATATTTGGTTTTTGAAGCGGCAGCCTTAAATTTATAATAATAATTATTTTTTTAATTATCTACTTAAGATTTTTTGCATATTCTGCTTACCACCATCAGACCATTTACTGTTACCAGCCTGTCGTCTAAAGGTCTTTTACTTTTGGCTTCATCAAAATAGTACCAACTTTTTTTACCATAATCTAGTGTGTTATTTTCCATATGCCATTGGAAAATTTCTTTTTTTGGTACTTCATAAAAACTGTAAGGGCCAACTTCTTGCAGTTTTGGTTTGACATTGTCATTGAAGAATTCTCTTGAATTTGTCCAGTTAAAAAAATATAAATCCAAAGTAACATTAACGTCAGGATTAGTCCACATATCAATTATTTTACTACCCGGACGAAGTTGCATAAACTAAAAAAATTAAAGTTCAGTTATAAACATTTTAAACCGCAGCATATTTATAATTTTACTTTGATTAATAATATGTAATGTAATATTAATAATATATTTGTATTTTCATAGAAATGAAACCATCCCTGTTCTTGCTTGTAGACGAACGAATGTGTAAAAAACAAAAAGGATTTGTGCTTTACATGGTTTTGCCATGGTGCTTTGTATGCCTTCCTGGCATGCAAAGTATTCGGACGTGTTTCATAGTCAACTATGAAATAAAAATCAGAAAGTTTTGCTGTTTTTTTTTTTTTTCAATAATTCCGATCAGGAATGTTCACTTCCTATACGAAGGTAAAGGTCGATGTGCAGCATTAACTAATATCTTAAAACTAGTGGGATACCTTGGCGCTTTGATTATATACCTCTGCCATTTTAAAATTCATATATTCGGTCAATTTAAATTACTCCCTGTCTTTTGATGGTGTCAAATTATTTATAATTTTTATTAGTATTTTAATTTAAGAAGCAATCAAGAAAAAGAAATCACTGTTAAATAAATAAAAATATAGTGACACATATATTAATATGAAAATTTATTGTTTGGAATCTTTTAATCTTAATTAACTTAACTCGTGCTTGATATTCTCATGAAATATTTATATTTCTGAAGGAATCAAGCACGATTAAAGTTAATTAATGTAGTGATACACATCTAAACGAATTCTTTTAATTGGAACTGCATTAGAATAGTTATTGCGAAAACTATAAGAACAATAATAAGAACCATTTGTTGTTAAGCGATTGGTTGCATTGAAATAGACATAGGAAATGAACAACTATATTCCTATTTAAAGAAATATCAAGCATTATTTTGTGACTCTTCAGTGTTAGCAATCTAATTAATTAAAGTTTGCAGTGATAAGATGGAAAACTAAATACCTTCTGTCATGTCAAACCTCTCAAGCAGAAAATCAGAAATATACCTAGTAACTGTGCACATTTTAAATAAAACTGTGCACAATTTTCTGTTTAATTTAGAAAAACAACTGTGTTGTTTCATACTTATTTTCATACTTATTGAATACGCAGCTGGGAATCCAATCGGGTTCCTAATTAAAATGACATTTTTTAATTCATGTAGAGTATAAAAATAAATCGGTTGTTCAGGTATTGTTACCATCACAGTCTTGTCGCTAACATTAATTACAAAACTATGGACAAATTTAATTTTATTGTATTTGTTATCCACACATTCTATTATTTAAATGTTATTTGTATGTGTAGCGTAAAAATTCAAATAATAATTTTTTAATGGGAGCGGCACTTAGGGCGCAATCCCAACTAATTAGCAGCATTGTACCAGAAGTACGAAATTTAATAAATAAAAAAAATAATAAAAAATAAATAAATAAAAAATAGGGTTATGGGAAAAAGAATAGAGGGAATAGTGCTCGTGGACATTTGATTTGAATTTTTGCACAATGAAAGTGACAGGAAAGACCTTCGCAGGAAGGAACTGTTCGGCTAAAAAACGAATTTCCCTCTTTTTCACATTTCGTTGTAGTAACGACAAAAGACTGAAAAATAACCCACATTGCGTTGATGTTTCAGTCAATCTAGAGCTGGATACCTTACTGTCACCAATGAGCTTCTTAGCTGTCACCTTGTCTTTAAAGAACCAGCCCATTCATGAGAGTTGTATTCCATATGATTTTTGTGTTCATGATTTGGTTATTTTTTATTTCAATGGGATGTTTGTAGACCTCTACTGTGTAGATATAAAAATATCGAATATGAGTCACTATAAGAACGACCGAAGGGGTGGAAACTTAAATTGAGTGGATATTTGAAATAAGTTTTTAAGGCAACATAGAATTAAATACTTTTATATACAAAATATAAATACAAAAAATCTTACTTACACTGTCAATAAAGCGATTTACAAATATTCCTGAAAAAACTATGCAAAATATACCCAGCAGGGCTAAAAATACAGCTAGAACAACATACAAATACTTTGCATATTTTCTCGTCGACTTGACGATCAATTTTGGAGATCGTTTTGGCATTTTAAACGACAACAATCAGTTTATTCCACTATGAAGAAAGAAAAGTTATAAATTCATTAACTTAATTAACTTAATTTCTCTTGAAGGTGAAGGGCAAATGTTAACGGTGATGTAATTATATTTATATAAATGCGTTAAAACTAATATTTAAACAAATTACTTTGTTGCCAAATACAAGTCTAATATTAATTGTTGTTGCTATAAATAGTTTTTACGTTAATTACAGTTTTAATATCTTACAGACCATTCACACATTGTTAGTGAAAACTAAATAATGATTTTAAATAGAAATTAATATTTTGTTTTTTAACCTTTTTGCTTTCTTTAATCACCAGTGTTAAAAACGTCATAGTTGTTAATGTTCAAACTAAATATTAAGTGCGTCAAACCATATTAATAAAGCTTTATGATCTAAGATTTTTCTGGCTGCAGAATATACATATGCAGCTGAAAATGCAGCTTAAGCTCGATTCACACTATAATATTGAGTATAATAAAAAAGTGCGACAGTGTGAAAGCAAAGATAATGTTCATACATACATATCAGTCAAGTAATACGGAAAGCAATTTAGCATTCCATAACACAAATTCATTTCTAAAAATTTGTCTAAACATTCTGATTTTTTATTTTATTAGGGTTGTTTTGCTGCTCATAACCCAGCCAACTATTGAATGAGCACTCAAAAAAGGACTCTTAGAAGAACCCACCTAGGAAAATATATATGAGTATGCCTTAAAATGGCTCTTTAAGAAACACAAACAAATTAAGCTGAAACATTTTAGTAGAAAAAATCCCTCATTTCTCCAAGTTTTCGGATGGCAAATAATTATTTGTTGTACTCTTTATGAACGCAAAAGCTAGGCGAAATAAATAAGTAAAATTTCTTTTCGGATTCTAATGGCTTGCTGGGAATTTTCATACTACTTGAAGTGTGATAGTGTGAAAACAAAATGTAATGTTACGGAAAATTTTTTGTCAATCACAACAATTCTTATTACATTTCTTTCTCAGTCCACTTTTACATTATGCAACTTTTGTCGCTGCAAATTTTCTCTTTTCTTCTTTAAAATCGCATTCTACATTGTACAATTGTGTATATATGTGCGAACTTCGAGGATACGAAACAAATTGCAAGAGTACACGTAGATGTGTACCACCTTAAATGCCTCTATCTCTTCTCGCCCGACTATTACAAAATCTAATTCAAGTCTTAAGACTTGTTACTAGTGTGAATAGACGTTTATTATTACACTAATAATAACTTGAAATAAGTTTTTGTCTGTCGTCAGGGGTTTTTAGATGCTTTACGCATAGTAGACACACAATTAGTTATATTTTTTGCAACAATTATTTTTTGTTGCAAGTGTGTTGTGACCTTAAAACTCAAGAACGGTCAAACCGAATTCGATTAGTCGACGCGTTCGTGAGTTACTACTTTTCATAGCAACATGTGTTTTTGTCCCTATAAAAAGCAACGAATTTTTGTTCTAGAAACTTCCTTAGAGAAATACTGTATTGATAGCGAGAGTTGGCGTTGTACCGCCCATATAAATAAAAAGTTTTTGTGGTTTATCTAGGAAACTGTGATGGGGAACGGTTTTAAAATTTCGTAAAAGTAACTTTCATATTAGCGTGCATAATCAAATAAAAAAGTGTCTGGATTGGGGCAACGAAGCGCACCCGAAATAGCGAATTTTGTTTTTATAAAAAAATTGTTTTTAATAAGGCAACAAACTTGTTTTTAATAAGGCAAAATTTACTGTTACTCGTTTATTTTATTACTCGAAATTCAATACTTTGCCTGATAATAATTTGAAAAAATATTTGAATTAAGTTTATTGTTTTATTCATCATAACATGGAATTCTAAAAAGATTGTAATTATTACTGACATAAAAACTGTAATTAATACTAATTTAATTTGTGTTATTATCTTCAAGGATCATTAGATGTGTTACACAAAAATTTAAAACAAACGTCAGTGCGAATGTTTAAATAAATAAATTAAATGCAATAAAATTGTAATAAAAATTAATTACAACTCATAAGATAAAAAAAAGAATAAAATTATTCATATAGATAATTATAATAACCATTCACACAAGATTTTAAAACTCGTCAGAGCTGTTTTATACTTATTAATAAAATCTTTGCTAAAATTTATTAAAGTTCTTAATATTTTCAAAAAGGACTTTTATATTAATAGTCCCTACTTTAGGATAGCATTTCGTTTTTTTTTTTCAAACATCTTTAACAAATTTTAGAAAACTAATCTTCAATCCACAACTGTACTGCATTAATTTATTTTTAATTTATCAGTGAAAAAAGATATAAATATTTCCATTCTCATTTCTTATTCAAATTATCAATTTCCTTATCTAAACGTTCCACTAATTATATTTAATAAGAAATAAATATAACTTGTGTTACAAATATTACTAACAATGCGCTAGAATGCCATATTATCATCAAATTATTAATTTTATGCATTTCCAAGCAGTTTAATAAATATAACAAATGGTTATGATCAAGTTCGTTCAAAGAATTAAGTTAATCAGTTTAATTTCATGCTGAGTTTACGGGGTCAACAACTGTTGATTGTCATTAACGACACGATTAACTAATCATTACAAACATTTACATCACAGTAACTAAAAATTGTTACTAATTGTTACCCGGGATGTCAGATATGGCGATTTCTTGCCAAACGTGGTGTTTTTCAAGCTTATTTGGCGAACTCATATTTGATTTGGCGACGTGGCGATTTTTTGGCGACTATAAAATATCTGGCTATTTTTACATGTCGTAATAAGTATTTAATTTGTCGACGCCTGGCATCGAAGGCTGTATTCTAGATTAATATTCACCCATATCTTGAATTAAATGTGAAATTTTTGTTCACGTAAAATTTTTATTCCATCCGAACTGAAAATTGGTATCGCGAACTTCACAAATTTAAGCAAAAACTGTAAAGTGAAAAATTTTTGAACTGACCCTTATATTCGCCGTTACGGATCTTCAAAGCTTCTATGTATATAATGGCATATATCGAGGCAATTGACCTGTTACCTTAAATCTTGTTAAGAAGAATGCCACTTTAAATTTTATTTACCAATTTTACCCTGAAATTACTTTTTACATACCTAAAACTTCTTATTAGATGAAAAATACTTATTTACATATATATGAATTCCACTATTAAAATCAAAGTGGACAAAACAGTGAACAAATTCCACATTTCACTCAAAAAGAAAACATTCATGATAAGGGGAATTTGATTTTCAGTGAAATAAATAAATAAATAATAAAAATACTCTCATACAAAATGTTTAACAGCGTAAATTTAATTCAACTTGGCAATGCCGTCAAAAGCGGCCGAACGGCAATGTTGAATTTAGTTCAACTTTTCGTTTTGTTGCTTCAATTAGTCAAATCATCCATAGTATTCTTTTTGTATTTTTTTTTCATTAAATCGTTGTTCATTTTATTTATTTTTCTTTTAAAATTTTTAGCATTTAAATTAATTTATTTCTGCGTCAAAAAACTACAAATGTTTTATATAATTTTTTTTTTATATATATTACACAAGTTTCTACTTCAAGAAGCCGCGTTCATTTGCCTATGTAAAATAAATACGAGTGGCAAAAAGAACAGCTGATTGCCGCACGCGTCAGCATGCCGCTTACAATGGCCTTTCACTATAAGCTTGTCATTACGTTTATAATTTCTACAATACCCATTTCCGACCCAAAAAAGTATATACATTCTGACTTCTTAAGCCCAGCGAAGTCAATTGAGCAATGTCCGTCTGTCCGTCCGTGTTAGTGTTGAAATTAAGTTTGCCGAGGCACTATATCAGCTAGAAAAAAAATTAATATGTCAATCGATCAGACATAGTGTCGAAAGAGGTGCTATTGGAAATCAGCATGATCGGTCCATATCCATGTAGTGGCAGAAGGCAAAACAATAAACTGCCGGTTTCTCTAAATGAGAACGAACATTTCTTTCGCATAGTTATATTGAAAACAAAAACAAATTTTTATATTTTTCAATGCAAGTATCTGAAAGAAGCGTTCGTTTGCATTTAGTGAAATCAGCAGATAGTAACTCCAATAAAAAAAATAAATATATGGCGCGATGAAGAATTAAAATAAGAAACAAAAAAACATGCAGTGAAGAAATTGGCGCTCGCCCATATTTCCCGAAATTTTTTAATTTTTAAAAATATCAATATGGGTATCATATAGATTAAAATAAATTAAAATAAAAAATATTCCGAATAATAAATTTTCATATTGGAAATACTAACAATTTTTAAAAATGCTTAACCCATTAAGAGCCGATGTCATTTTTATGTAAAATTATATATATGCAGTACCATAATTTTTTTTTTTTATGTTTTAATTCTCTGTCACCCCAATATTTGCTTTTTTGTTTGGAGTTACTTCACTAAATTAAATTTACATAGATGGTGAAGGGTACATAAGATTCGGCATAGCTGAATATAGCACTCTTAGTCGATTTCTTAAATTAAGAAAGGGGGATAAAAACAAAGAATTTTAAATCAACAAAAATTCATGGGGTTCAGAATGTTTTAGCTTTGCCGGTGTTTTTTAAGAATAAAAAGTAAACAAGCAAGTGTTAAAACGTTCAACACAATGTACTTTTTTCGATGCAAATTCAATACTAAGAATAGTACAATATTTAAGTATAATGAAAAATAATTTATACACATGTATGAAATTTAAATTATTTTTAATGTAAATATTTTTGTATATAAATTAAAATGTTTATTAGAATTAACTGTAAAAAATTATATTTATGGTGCGCTTAAACATCAAAAACGCTTTTGAAAATTATCTAGATAACAATTAAAAAAGTCTAAAACATTTAATGTACATATTTCTGCTATTTGTTTACTTTGATGTATTATTTTTAATTTTTGTTGTGGTGACATCAGTTTTTAGTGGCTTAAAGGGGTATATTTTTTATATATTCTTTCCCTGCAGCACATTTATTTAAAAGTGGTAATATTTAATGATCAGATCGTACAGTTTTAAAGTCTTACACATCATTCATAAAGGCACACCAATTTACTTGCTATTTTTTGCTAGTAATCTTTTCATTTACTTTTTTACATATTTTTTAAGATGTCAATTTTTATATTTATTTCCTAATTCTTTGTCACCCCAATGTTTGTTTCTGTAAAGCCGAATATAGCACTCTTACTTTTTAACTTTGGTTTGTACCTGCAGTTGGTTGTGTTTATGATAAAAAAGATTTATGAAAAAGGTAAGAAAAATTGGTGGACTTTTCAACTGATACAGCAACCTTTTCATTTAATAACCTCCACAACAACCTGAGAAAAACTTATAATTTTCGGATAAAGGATTTTTTTTAACAGAAGAGCTTTGTGGTAGGATTAAATTTCTAATGCCAATTTTCATTTAAACTAATTAATGGGAAATATGCAATATGGTACATGTGTTTGTACGTATGTATATGGTGAAGGGTATATAAGATTTGGCATATCCGAAGTTATCACTCTTATTTGTTTTTTATGAGTTTTACGTTTTTTATTATAAATCTTAATATTTTTCCTTACACTAATTTTCGCAGGAAACGCTAAATGTCAAACGCCATATAAAAAAATAAACATATTTTTTATATATGAGTTTGACATTAAGCGTTTTTGGCGAAATTATTGAATTCGCCATCTCGACCACATTGTTTTATTTCGATGTGAATATTTTTCCTAGTTGTTTGCTATAAAAATATTATTTATTTGTCATGTATAAATACATTTGTATCATGTAAAAAATTGTACATGAGAAGGTATTTAACGAAAATTTATTGATCTTTTATTCATTTGCATTCTAACTTTAACACCAAGAATTTTATTCAAGTATAATTTATTGTTGTGTTTCACTTCAATTTTGCATTTTTATCACAAATTGTAGCTTCTTTCTTTTTACGTAAATAAAAATTTTTTATTTTTTACAAGTAAACATCTCACGACATTTCGAATTTCAAAGTAAGAGACAATGTAAAGTTTTGCTTTTCTGCTGTAACTATTTGTTTTTGTTTTTTACTCACATATTTACTTCATATAAAATCTAGTTTTTTATGGCGGATTAGAATTTTAAATGTTATTAATAAAAAGCATTTATTTCTTAATGTCGTTTGCCAGTTTTCATTGATATTTCTATAAATGTGATACGAGATGCGCTATACAAATTAAGGTTAATTTCAATATTCAACAATCGGAATCATTATTACTAAGATGGTTAAAGTAAAGAAAGAAATAATTCTCACTACAAAGCAAATGCAAATGCATGTGTAAAAATACCGAAAAATACGTATGTATGTGAGCGGCCCGAGAAATTATTGTATTGCTTAAAAATTTCGAATCTAGCTCGACATATTTCTATTTGCATTACTCGAAAGCCCTAATCTCTTCAAAAACTAATTAGTGTTATTTACTTAAAATACCTAATTCCCATAGCTTTTAGGGTGCTAAATCCAAATATGATATTAAAAGGCTGCATCACCCACAATTGCTTTACATTTTATGGTTAAATTTATTAATTTAAGCGATTTTTAAAGAACTGAACAGCTAAAATGTTTTAAATAAATAATTGAACTCTATGTGTATTGGTGTAGATGAGTTGCTAGCACTGCTGAAACACATTTGCTGGCCAAATAGAGTTGACTCCAAGGCATATGGAACAGGTGAATGCATTAGCTCATACGGTCAACATATGTTTTCTGTGTTCCTTCGCGAGTTGTATGTGTTCAATTGCTTCCTTATTTTTCACAAATACATATGCACATATTGCCAGACGTTTTTGACAGCTCAACAAAATTTTACAAAAAACAAAATACACGCAAAAGCTAATGCAGTCACCTGTATCAATGTGCCTTGGTTGACTCTTTTTATGTTAACAGCTGATGTTTTGTTTACTGTCAATCTTTGCTGAAAGTTTTTGTTATATAAAGTATAGACCAATTCCAGTTGACAAGTGAAACCTGTACTGTATTAGCACATTTTATCACTGTTTTAAGTAGCCACTGAAATACAGACCATGCTTATGATGTAATATCGTATTTTAATAATTCCCCCGTACTCCATATAGGGGTTTATAATTCAAAGCACTGTAGGAAGCTATGGGTGATAAAAAAAACCTAATGCCAGATTTAGATTCAGCACATAAGAAGCTATAAAGATCACCTAATCAAGTTAAAAAAGTTTTCAAACTAAATTTTTCCGTCGGCCTGTGTAATTTTTGATTGATTGGAGGTCTGTATGATTTTATGTAACTGAAATTAGAACTTTTTCGATTTGAAGGAAAAGCCTTTCAAAAGCACAATAAACAATAAAAATGCAATTTTATTCTTAGGAATAATGTTTTTTTTTTTAATTCTTCTTATAGGATTTCGTTTCATGGGCACAAATTTTTAAATTGAGCGTGTTTTTAATAAATAGATGTTTTTCCTTAACTTTTTTTTTTCAAAATTAAGAAATGTATCCTTTATTTTCATTCATTTAAATAAATAGCACGCTAATAATATGTGCACAAATTTTGAGGCAATAGTGTACAAATCAAAGAATTTGAGCGAATTTGATCAACTAGTTTTTCGCAGTCGACAAAGATTGTTTAGTGGGAGATTTTAATATGATATAACGCAAGAAATTTTATTGTAGATAATTTCAGCTGTATGCAACTCTTAAAAAGTATCGTTAACGAAATTTCTGGGAACTCCCTCGTTTATAAATTTGAACTATTTATTAAAAGTAATACATTGTTTCAATGCAAATTGCAGCAATGTAATTGTCTAAAAAAGTGAAAAATGATTTTAAATAACAAGCAACTACAAGTGGATGCAAATCTAAATCTTTTGCTATCGGTAAGCAACTCTTTTCATACCCTTCACCACAAAAAGCGGAAAAAGGGTATATCTTGGTTTGTCATTCCGTTTGTAATTTCTAAAATATCCATTTCCGACCCCGTGAAGTCGATTGAGCGATGTCAGTCTGTCCGTTCGTGTTAGTGTGAAATTCAACTTTGCCAAGGAACTATATCTGCTAGAGAAAAATGTAAACAATATGCCAATAGATCAGATAGTGTCGAGAGAGGTGCTATTGGAAATCAACAAGATCGTTCTATGTCCTTCGAGACAGCGGGCAAAACACCATACTTACATCTAAATTTTCCATATCATTTGAAACAATGTAGTAGCTTCAATAAAAAAACAAATATATGGGGAGATAGAGAATTTAAAATAAGGAAAAAATATCAAGTGAAAAAATTGGTGCTCGCACATATTTTTCGAGTTACGGTCCTCTGAAATTTTAAAATATTTTTAAATATTAATATGGGAATCTTTTAAAAGCTACTGAAGACATCTTTTGTGTTAGTGTTCGAATCAAGTTTGCCATGCACTAGATCAGCTAGAGAAAATTAAAATACGCGAATCGATCAGACATACTTTAAAAGAATTTGTTTCTTAAAATCACAAGATCGGTATATGTTCTTCGTGGTAGCGGTCAAAACACCACGCTTGTCTTTAAGGTAAGAAAAACTAGTGAGCTTTTTTTACCACTTACTAAAAATAGCTTTTTTGGAAGAAAAGATCCATACGTACATACAAACATACATCGTGAAGGATATATAAGATTCGGCATAGCCGAATAAACCACTCTTGTTTGTTAAAACTAATTACACATTTATTTTTAATTAGCAAATGATTTGATGAGGTTTACAAAAGGTTAATCATTTAAAATAAACTATTGTTTACATGTATTTTTGTGTAAATTTATTATTTGCAATTATTGCTATTTCGTATAATATTTGCAATTTAAAAGCGGTTATTATTGAGAGTGTTTTGTATGTTTGCAGGCATGTACATTGTATGTATTGTATGTACAGTTAACTTTAATTATTTATTTGTTTATTCAAAATACATTTTTCAAGTATTTAAGCAATAGATATTATATCTTAAGTTCTTATAGATATAAGATTTCTTAAATTGTATTCTACTCGAAATTTTTACAAATAAATTATTAGTTTTAAGTCTGACTTAAATTTTCTATTCATTGTGATTAATTATTAGAGAGCAGTAAAAGTTAGATATTTACCAGCATAATAAAACACATAATTTGTTTGGCTACAACCATTCTTCGTGTTTAGCAGTTGTATTTCTGTCTATTTATACAACTATTTAAAAGAAACAGAATCTTTTATACCCTTTAACATCTATGTAAATCTAGTTAAGTGAAGTAACTCCAATAAAAAAAGCAAAAATTTTGGTGTCAGAGAATTAAAAAATAAGAAAACAATTAAGCACTTCATATACAAAATTTTACATTAAATTTTATAGGCTCTTAATGGGTTAAGCATTTTTAAAAAATTTTAGTATTTCCTTAAAGCACCAATTTTTTCATTTGATGTTTTTTTCTTATTTTTTAATTCTCTATCACCCCATATACTTGTTTTTGTTTTTAGGTTGGACTTACTTCATTGTTCCAAATAATATGGAAAAATTAGAGGAAAGCGTGTTGTTCTTCCCGCTGCGTCTAAGGACATGAACCGTCCTTACTGATTTGCAATAGCACCTCTTTCGACACTATGTCTGATCGATTGGCGTATTTCAACACTAACCCGGACGGAAAGACGGATATCGGTTAATCGACTTCGCTATGCATAAGAGCCAGTTTAGATTAAGGGCATTGTAGCTGACTTTTTTATTGTTTTCTCTTTTGGTGAATCTCCGTAAGTCATCACGCGTTTACATTATGACTCTTTTGTAGCAAGTGAGAGAATTTTATGATGTTTTATCAACCAATCTTTCAAGTGTTGCCATAAACTCAACGTATTAATTTTTCAACAATTTTTGAATATTATAGGAAAAAAAACAGCCATTTGGTAACACTGCTTAAGCATATAACTGCAAAAGCGAGAGAAAGAAATAGGAATGAGAGAAATATGAGAGAAAAAACTAAGAGTGTTTTTACATTATGGGCATTGTAGCTGACTCTTTTATTGTTTTCTATTTTGGAGCATCTCCGTAAGTCATCAAGCGTTTACATTGTGACTCTTTTGTAGCAAGTGAGAGAATTTTATGATGTTTTATCAATCAATTTTTCAAGTGTTGCCATAAACTAAATGCATAAATTTTTGAACAATTTTTGAACAATATAGAAAAAAAACAGCCCGTTGGTAACACCCCTCCAGCATTAAACTGCAAAAAACGAAAGAGAGAAATAGGAATGAGAGCAAAATGAGAGAAAAACTGAAAAAAGTCATGAATATTCATTTCGTGCTACTTTTGCTACCCCGTAAGCTTCTCTACACCTCTTGCCTACAAACTTCTGCATCATGACTTTTGTAGCTGATACAATGCCCTTAATGTAAACTCCCTCTAAAAAGAGTCATGAAAATTAATTTCGTGCTACTTTTGCTACCCCGCATGCTTCTCTACACCTCTTGCCCACAAACTCCTGCATCATGACTTTTGTAGCTGATACAATGCCCATAGTGTAAACTCCCTCTAAGAAGTCAGAATATATATACTTTACGGGGTCGGAAATGGATATTGTACAAACTTAGTTATATCCTTTTTCAACTTTTTGTGATGAAGGGTATAAAAATAAGAAAGAAAAAATGTGCTAGCAAAAAGTTAGACGGCTCAGCTTAGACATAAATATAAATTGTAATAGTAGACTATAAATCCTTGTAGCGTGTTTAAATATGTCGTCATTAAATAATTATTATAGAGAAATAAACGTTTTAAAAATGCAAGATAAAATATTATAATTTCTATATCCTATTTCTTCTAAATGGTTGTTGACAGATGCTAAAGGTCTGTACGAAAGCATTCGTCTTTGTAGCCACACACTAAACTTTATTTATGCATTCATTCAAATAATAAACTTTGATTATAATCTGTAATTATATTACTTGCGAGACTAATACTTTTTATTTTAATTAAAGCTATTATTTCATTTTAATTTTTTTTTAATTCAAAATAATAATAATTAATTCAGATATTATACATTGTAAAGTTTGAATAAATTCAAATTATAATATCTCGTTCAAACCATATTCATGTAGACATGTATGAATGTGCGAGTATTTCATTCGTTCTAGGCTTTTGGCTTCATTTGAACGTGACAATATTTGCTTCTTATAATATTGTACTAGTTTTCGTTCGCGGTGATCGTTCATATGTTTGTATTTTTAATACTGAACTACCTTATATTGCCCAGTTGTACAACAGGTAGATGTGAAAGTGATAATAGATGCTCTAAATGCTGGCAAATGTTGAAGCGAACCAGAAAGTGCATTTCATTTTGCTGGCATCTAACTTTTACTGCCCTCTTCATAATTAATCACAATTTTAGATATAAATTCAAAGCGCTTTTTCACATTTTATACCTAAAAGGAACTTAATTAAGTTAATTTTTTAACGGCCATTGGAGAATTTTAATTTTTGATTTCGAAGCTATATGTTTCAAATTAATTAAAAATTTAATTCCTTTATTCTGATTCGCAAAATCATAAAACGTTGATCCTTTTTTTTAAACGAAAGGTTAGCATCCTGATAAAAGTGTTTGAAGATTAAAGCTGAAACGGCGTATTGAATCAGTAAATCAGGACTCTTTTAAAGGAAATGTAAAACTGCTGTTTTATAAATATTACAAAAAAAAAAAAAAAAAAACAAATTAATATTTTTTCTTCTCGATTACTTTTCCTGTTTGTTTAAAAGCAACAATTAAAAAAAAATTATAGTTAATACAGACATCATGCTTCCGTTCTAATCTGTATTGTTATTTATGTCTATTTTAATTATAATGAATTTTTACATAACAAGAGTTAAAAGTGTGCATAAATTAATTGGTCCTTAGTTTTGAACCTTTTTTGTTACATTACGAAAGTTATTCAGGAAGTCTCAGTCTGGATGATAAGATCACTAACAAAAAAAAAAAACAAAAAAAAAATTATGTTCTTGCACACATTAAATATAACTGCAAATCACTGTCTAATTTCTTGCTTTTATTTTGTTTATAAATTAAACTATTTTCTTAACTTTTAACAAAACTTTATAAATCATTAAAACTAGTTTTTAAAGTTATTTATTGACCATACTTTTTTATGCCATTAAAATGATACTGTATTTTTGTTAACTTAAAAACCTTTAAAGCTTTTAATCTGTTTTTTAAGAAGAAATATAACTGTTAATTTTTAATTAAAACGATATTAAATTACCTTTGTGTTTATATTAATTTAGTTCTCGGCGACGCGACAAATTTATTTTATTATTTTTTATATTTATTTTTATTTCTTCCTTAATATTTTTATCAATATTAGTGTCTTGTATTTTTTTTTTTTTTGTTTTTTTTGGGTTTAAACGCACGTTTTTATTTAAATTTAGTTTTCATTTAAGCCTTTTAAATCAATTAATTAATTTGCTACAAATTTTCTTTTCTTCTTCGCAATATTAAATCAAGTTTCAGTTTTAAATACTGACTGAAAAATCTTCCTAAAAGCGTTTTGTATTTATTGTAATTTGTTCTAGATTTAGATTTTCTAGAGTTCTGGTAGACTTTTAATGCTGTGTCTGACTAGTTAACTTACTCATACATCGAATAGTTTAACTATTATTTAGTATGTAATTTAATTACAGAAACAAAAATGTTAATAACAAATTATATTTTTTTTTTAAATTCTATATCTTGAACTTTACTGTACAGAGTCTTTTTAATTACTGTTTAAAAATAAAGTGCAAATAGAAATCAGTCTTGCTTTTGTAAATAAAATTAAGAAAAACGTTGTTATTGTCTTTACATTTTTGAAAAAAAAAAATTTTGTTTGATATTTCTGATCTGCATAGCTGAAGAGCAGTGTGGCAACGTCGTTGCACTTAAAGAAATATTTTGTTAAAAGTCCTAGTATTCAGAAGTCTACATAATTAATACGCGATTTTTTTAAGGTTTTGACGAACATTTACCTTTTTAAAAATATTTTACTGTTGTCATACTTTTCGGTGAAAACCATCGTCACTGGTTAATATTAGTACTAATAGAAACGTGACTTTAACATGATGTTTTCACATCGAAAACGCTCGCCAAACGTACCAAACAAACAGCCAATGATTACGATTTTCACCCAAAGGTATGACAAAAGTATAATATTTACTGGCGTAACAAAGTCAATTAACTTAATTTAAAATATTTGCAGATGTGCACAGATGATACTTTTGTCAAGTCGGCTTAGGAGTGGCGATTTTCACTGCGTTGATGTTATGACAAGGAGGTTCATATTAAAAATTAATTTAGCTATGCGATAATTATCAAATAAAAACGTTCATTTATTTATTTAAGAACGTATGTATATTCCCATAATAAAAATTCATTTAAAAAATTTTTCAAAACACTATGATTTTTCATTTTACCAGGATTATTTATTTTCCTACTTATTATTTTTATTTTACTTGAAGTATAATAGTGTAGAAACAAAGTGTTTTTTTAATAGATTTTTTTGACAAAAGCAATAATGTGAAACGTGCTAAAACAATAAAAAATCATAAATAAATTAAAATTGCAGAAAAATAATTATTATAACTGTTAACAAAATACTACCCTGCCAGCAAAGTACTGCAAAGTAGTTTTCGATAGACGTAATTTCTTCGTTAGTTCTTAGATTAGAAACACAATTTTACAAAAACAAAATATATTATTGTCGAATAAAGATCTTCTAACAAACACTATTTTGTATCCATCAGAAGTAAAATTGGATAAAATTACCGGTTTTATTAATACAAAAACACTTCCCCTTAAAATTGTTTCTTTAAGAGTAACTTTTCTCAACTACCAAACGATAATAAGTTGATTGCTCAAAAATTTACAAAACCAAATTGAATAGCCATCGAATGGTGTGTGCAGTTTCTGTATTGCAAGCAAGCATACTTGGGCATACTGCAGTATACTTTTAATGCATTATGTATAGCAGTAACCAGTAAAAGTTTACTGAAAATATTATTTGATTTCTGAAAAAAACTTAATTTTAGCCATGTTACGAATATCAAAAAAATTAACATATACGAGGGCTGCTGTATATATTTCTGGCCTAATAGTGAAAATGCGAATACATATAATCAAAAATGGTTTTATTGTTTTTCAAAGTATTCTCCAGCATGATTTATACACTTTTGCATGCGCTCAAACCAGTTGTCGAAGCACTTTTTCCACTCCGATTGAGACACCTCTAAAACATGGTTTTTGAACACTTCATCAGCTTCTTCTGGCGACGAAAATCGTTGACCACGAATTTTTTTCTTGATGTGCGGAAACAAGAAGAAGTCATTAGGTGCCAAGTCAGAGCTGTACGGCGGATGATCCATTAATTTGACGTTTTGGCCGGTCAAAAACGCTCTGGTTTGAGTCGATGTGTGAGAGCTCGCATTGTCATGGTGAACAATGATTCGTCTTCTCTTGTTGGTTTTTCGAATTTCTCCGATGACTTCAGGCAAATAAATTGTAGAGTACCACTCAGAAGTGACCGTCCTACGTTGCTCAAGCGGAACAGTCGCCACATGACCAGTTTTGCCGAAGAAACAGGCGACCATTTGCTTCGAAGTGCTTCTTCCACGAACAACTTTCGTTGGATTTTGCTCGTCTTTGAAGACCCACACGGTCGATTGTTGTTTCGTTTCGGGCTCATACGCATAGATCCATGATTCGTCACCTGTGATGATCTTATAAACGTCTTTTGAAGCACCGCAATCGTATTTTTGCAACATTTCTTTGCACCAATCGACACGAGCCTTTTTTTGAGCGACTTTCACGTTGTGCGGGATCCAACGAGAACAAACCTTTTTTACGGCCAGGTGTTCATGCAGTATCGAATGTATGCTGGTGGAAGAAATGTCCAAGGATGTCTCTATCTCTCGATATGTCGCATGTCGATCTTGCATTATGAGTTCACGCACGGCATCAATGTTCTCTGGCACAACAGCAGTTTTTAGACGACCTTCACGGAATTCGTCTTTGAGCGAGCTTCGGCCACGATTAAATTCGTTATACCACTTTTTCACAAAGCTATAGGATGGTGCTTCATCGCCATACAAAGATTTAAGTTCATCAATGCACTCTTGTCGTGATAATCCAAGTCGAAAGTTGTGAAAAATGATGGCACGAAAATGTTCACGAGTTAATTCCATTTTTTTCTATATTAATTTTTTTAAGTCACTGTAAACAACACAAATAATGGTCGTACGTCAAAACGTTTTGAGTACGATTATGCTTAAAAATGACAAAGTTTCCAATGGAAATGTCAGATTGCATTTGGCAGCACTCAGTGTTGCCAGGCCAGAAATATATATAGCAGCCCTCGTATAATTTTTATTTTCGAAAAACGGATATAAACACATATGAAATTTGTAACATCACTAATTAGTATTCAGCGAATTGTAATGAAACAAAATATAGAAATATATATACATATGTATATATGCTGTGAAAAATGTTTTTCTTAACCACAACACACCACTCACTACCTTCTTCTGCTCCGGTAGAACGATTATTTTCATTTGCTGGCATTGTTAACGGGTCCAGAAGGCGAAAACTTAGTGATTTCAACTTTGAAATGTTTGTATTAAGGAAAGGTAACAGAAATAAATAAAATTGTTTTCGTTAATTAAAAAAAATATCATTTATTTCATTTACAACACTGCAATCTGTCAAAATTTGCATAGCACTGGATTTTAGTAAAATTTGTTTGCTTACTGAAAAAAGTTGCAGTTGCCATCAATTTTTACTGATTACTGCAATTTTAAAAGTAAAATCTATAATATTACTGCATTGTTTAAATAAAGCAGTATGCTCATGTATGCAAGCAAGCGACTCGTCTAGAAAATATATACAGAAATCACTAAAAAAAATTGAGTGCTTTTTATAAAAATTTTCAAGACGGGCCGCTCTCTTCTATTTCAGAAACAGCACATTAATCTCTTATATGACACAACGTCGACTTGAAGTTTTTGAATTAATTAATGTTACAGATAAACATAAACATTAATGTTATTTAGTTCGACTTGAGCAGTGTTGGGTTATGTTAAATGATGTGTTTAATAAAAAATGTTTAGACAAATTACAAAAAAAAAAAAAAAAATTATAAATGATAAAAATAAAACGAAAAGTTATTCGTAGTTACATCTACAGTGATTTATGTTAGCAAATTAGTTATTTATAAATTTCAACACAAAATATTTATTTTTTAATCTCTATCGAATTTCGCATTCTAGTTTTACAAATTCTTAAAACTTAAATTAAACTTCTCTTTCTTTGAACCTTTTTATAATGTAAAATTAACCTTTTTGATAAAGCAGTATTGCGTTACTTGTAGAAGTTATGTATTTATGATATTTTAAGAAGCCACCCTTTTAAAACTTCTAACACACACATATTCGTCATTTTTAGAATACTCAATTTTATTTCTTCTTAGATTCATTTTACACGACGCCATTTCGCACGAAATAAGTATCATGAAATTTTTGGCAAGAGGTGTAGAGACGCAAGCGAGGTAGACAAAATGTCATGCAGCGGTGCCAGAAATTTTCATAGAAAAATCTTCATTCGTCGAAAAAAAAAATCTTAATTTTAGAAAAAAAATCTTCAATATTTTTCTATTCTTTATTACGTATTTTTAATGACGTTATCATAAATGCATAAACCACAAATATATATATATATATATATATATATATATATATATATATATATATATATACTCTTTGGTTTGCCGCCATTTTGGTAAACATTAGTGTTGACAGTTCATATTTGGCAGTCGTAAAGTAGTCACGTGGCAAAATATTTTATAAACCAATGTGCTTTAACCGTTAAAACATTTTATCAAAATCAATCATCGATTACTGTAACGATGAGAAAGTTACGTGAAATTTTTGGGAGAAACAACCAATAGGATGTTACAGCTCGCCCATGATAACCCCGATTTTCATGAACAAATCGTAATGAGTGCCGAGGGACATTTTCATTTTGATGGATATGTGAATAAATAAAGCACTCGGTTCTAGGCAATGGCAAACCTTTAAATTATTCATCAGTTACTTTTGCAATTTGGTCAAGAGGAATTATTGAACCTTATTTCTTTGAAAATGAAAACGACATGAATAGGGAGCGTATGTCGTCATATGATTTCAGTTTATTTAACGGCACAACTGCATGATTTGGGCTTAATGAAAATGTGGTATCAACAAAACAGTGCCACATCGCATATCGTCAGGATTAGAATAGAATTGATGCGAGACCTCTTTCCACAACAAGTTATTTCAAATGATTAAACTGATCCGGATTTATTTTTGTGAGTATATCTGAAAAGCAAAGTTTATGCAAACAAACCAGAGATGTTTGAGTGTAAAATGTGTAAGAATGCAACAAAAATGTGCGAACATTTGTTAACGAACAAACAATCTTGAGTCGATTCGGATCGAAAATTACTCAGTTTGTCAACTTTGGTATTCTGCGTTCCGTTCCCCGTATTAATTCGATTTCTTTTTCGATTGTATGTATTCTGCGTTACGATCGTAGCTACGTTTTTTCAAGTTGTTTTCTTACTAGCGGAAAGTTTTTCGATTTTTGTTTTTGTTGTTAAAAAAGTCTAAAACTTAATAAAATGTGAGTATAAAATGCTATAACTTTATTTTGTAATATTTTTTTTTGTAATTTTAAAGCTTTATTTAATTTATTGTAGGTTAGTATAATGGCAACGAAGGCTGATATGTATTGCGTCTGGATATTATAAGCGTCCCAAGGAAGAAGTATAGGCATTCTGGGAAGAAGTTCCAAATGCACTTAACGCAATAGGGCCACAAAAAAAAACTGGAAAGAAAGTATGACATTTTAATAATAATAATTTAAATGATGTGTAGAAAATAAAAATTTCGCTCCGGCGCTTCAGGATTCCTCACGCTGGAATAGTTTGGCCACAAATACCGTTTGCTTTTAGTCTGTTGGCTATTTTCTTTTTTTCCGCACTTAACTGATGAGTTTATTTAATTTTAGCTTCCCCAATATTTAGTTCTAATACATGTATTTATCACTGTTTATTGATAAAATTGTATTTATAGTTTAACAATTACAATGTTTACAATTTTTTTTATTTTTTATGTTTCTATTTCATACGTTTCATAACAAAGGAGCTGGTTTGAACATACTCTTCTCTTCTTCTTTTTCTTTCGATTAGGTTTTTTTGTAGAATACCTGTTTTCGATTCGAGCGTAACTGAATGCGGGAACGTAATCGAAACGCAGAATAAGGGTGAATGTATTTTAGTTTACTTTCGAAATTATTCCTTTAACGTTTGGAGATGTACAAGGGAGACTTATCAAATTTATTGCAAACTTTGACAAAGTTTTTTGAGATTGATTGATTTGTGCCAAAACTCTTCCACTGTAAATTTCAAACTTTTTAAAATTTTTATTGTTCTATATGGCGGATTTTCCTAAATCCATCATCTCACTGTCTTTTATTAAATTTTAAAAAAGTTTTATCAGACCTGCGAGTGAAGAAACTTTTTTGTTAATAATGTTTTGCTGATCAATATAAGAAAGCTTTTCTAAGGTTGCGTCGTTAAAGTCAAATCGTTTTTTTATTTACTTACAAAACTCAATGTAAGGGTAACATTATTATCAAATAAATCATTTCGGTAGCATTAAACCTTGTATCGGAAATTTAAGACTTCATTTTTTACACATTTATCCATTAGCGGCAGTAATAAAATTTTTTGTTTAAGTGTAGTTATTTACAAAAAAATTGTTATACATGTTTTTAAATATGTTAAAATATTAGGTGTCAAGCAACCAAATCAAAAAAAATCTTAATTTCAGGAAAAGATCTTCAAATCTTATTTTGATAAAAAAAAATCTTAAAAATCAAGATTAAATCTTCATTTTGGCATGGCTTGAATTTTGAGGTGATTTTTACACTTGTTTTGTGTGCGTTCGCTGCATATATTTTGTTGTTTTTTATTATTCGAATTAACACAAACAACTACAGTAGCGAATATCAAATTAAAAGCACAAACTAAAGTACATCAAATTAAAGTACAAATTCCGATGCCATGAAAAATTGTATGTGTAGGGACGCGTGGAAAAAGGGTATATATGAGTTTGCATTCCTGAATTCATTCTACAATATCCATTTCCGACCCCATAAAGTATATATATTCTGACTTCTTATACATAGCGATGTCGATTGGGCGATGTCCGTCTGTCCGTCCGCAATCGATCAGACATAGTGTCAAAATAGGTGCTATTGGAAATCAGCAGGATCGGCCAATTTTTTCACTTGATGTTTTTTCTTATTTTTTAATTCCCTATCGCCCCAATTATTTAGTTTTGTGATTTTAGTTGCTTTATTGTTCCAAATGACATGAAAAAATTAGAGGTAGGCGTGTTTTGCCTGCTGCCTCGATGGATATGGACCGATCATGCTGATTTCCAAAAGCAGCTCTTTCGACCCTATATTTGATCGATTGACATATTTATTTTATTTTTTTTATAACACGGACGTCGCTCAATCGACTTCGCTATAAATAAAAAGTCAGAATATATATACTTTATGGGATCGGAAATGGATATTATAGAAATTACACACAGAATGACAAACTTATATACTCCCTTTCTCCTTTTTTGTGGTGAAGGGTAAAAAAGAGAACATATTGTCCTACCATATCAATTTTATGTCCTCGAAAAATCGATTTAAATACGAAAAAAAGATCGTGATTTAATAAACCATTTCTTCCATATTTGGAATAAGATTGTTTAAATAATAAAAAATAAACCTTGACAAAAATGTTGATATAAATCTCTTACTTTCCTTCTGTTGTTTTTAATAAAGTATCTATTTAAATTAACTTATTGTAGAATAAAAGCAATAGTTGTGTGGCTGGGTGATTTTTTTTTTTTTTTGTTTTTTTTCCATTTTCATTAATAACTGCTTCGTATCTTAATATGAACTTTAATGTCTGCTGTAATCAAATACTCTAAGTTTATGCGTTTACTTGCTTTAAAAATAACTACTCGTATGTGATTAAATAAAAAGTAAATAAAGTAAAAATTATGTTTTGAAAGCTGAAACACTAGGATATAAAAAATATTACAATAAGTATATTTGAAGAAAATATACTAGTATTAAGAAATAAAATGCATAAATTTTAACATAATCTGTATTAGTTTAAAGGAAGTGAATAACCATAAAAGCTTGGAAATAGCGATTTTTTTTTAATTTTCAAGTATATTTTTTTCATGTTCTTGCTTTTTTGGAGAACTGTTTTCAGGTCAATGTTGAACATTCGAAATACAAATACAAAAATGTTGATATAAATCTCTTACTTTCCTTCTGTTGTTTTTAATAAAGTATCTATTTAAATTAACTTATTGTAGAATAAAAGCAATAGTTGTGTGGCTGGGTGATTTTTTTTTTTTGTTTTTTTTCCATTTTCATTAATAACTGCTTCGTATCTTAATATGAACTTTAATGTCTGCTGTAATCAAATACTCTAAGTTTATGCGTTTACTTGCTTTAAAAATAACTACTCGTATGTGATTAAATAAAAAGTAAATAAAGTAAAAATTATGTTTTGAAAGCTGAAACACTAGGATATAAAAAATATTACAATAAGTATATTTGAAGAAAATATACTAGTATTAAGAAATAAAATGCATAAATTTTAACATAATCTGTATTAGTTTAAAGGAAGTGAATAACCATAAAAGCTTGGAAATAGCGATTTTTTTTTAATTTTCAAGTATATTTTTTTCATGTTCTTGCTTTTTTGGAGAACTGTTTTCAGGTCAATGTTGAACATTCGAAATACAATTTTTTTTATTTCTTATAAAGATTTAAAACTTCACTGAAGAACCAATTTAGGGAATTTAAACTACTTTCGATCGGAATTAAGACATGGCTTTTAGTTCTCATTTAGTCAGTTGAGCATAAGGAATAAATATCTACTAAAACACTTTATTGAGCTTTTTCCTACAGCGCATTTTCAAGTAAAATAAAAGTGAAACAATTTTTCTTTTTTGTGAACTCACTGCAAATGATTGTAAGAGGGAAAATTAAATTTGCTTTATGAAGAAAGGCTTTCTCAATCTTAAAATAAATTCCCGTAAATGTAATTACGTCATTACTTGGCATAAACGGATAATTAAAAAATCAACATTTCTAACTATCAACCAGGGTTCCCAGATTTTTTCGAGTGGTATCCCCCATTAGATAAATTTTATCCCCACAATTAACCAAAAAACAAATTTAAAAATCCCCACAACAAAATCTAAAAGTTCTGAATCAAAATTTTCATTTCATTGTCTAATACAATTTTTTTGGTCCACATTTTTTGGATTTAACATTTAAAGCATTTCTGAAAATGGAAGAAAAGTGTCACACAAATGGTATTATTTTGAAAATTTTTAATCCATAGATATAAAAAATTGTTGCAAGTGTGTTGTGACTTTAAAAGTCACGAACGGTCAAACCGAATTCGATTAAATTTTTAGGGTTTGTTCGTACGGTTGTGTAGATGGTTAATCGAATTTAGACGGCTGCACCGATAAATAAAAATTAAGCAGTGATATATATTTTTTTAGAAGTACCAAGAGTGTATGCTTTTTATAAAAAATGGAACAGAACGGGCAAGTGGGTAAGATGAAATATGCCCGGAGTCCATTTTAACAAAATACTATTTTAAGAATATTTGAAAGAAAAATAAGTCCTGATTCATAAGATCCAATAGGCAGAAGGAAATCTGTTATAACTGAAATTTTATTCAAATAAAAAACCTTTTGGGAGAGTGATTGTGGTACGATTATTCTCATTGAGGTAGCGAAGCGCCCCGTGAACATCTAGTTCTCAATAAAAATTCAAGCACCTCGTATTGCATTTTATTTTGGTTTTCATTGAGTTCATTGTTGAAAAAAGTCGAATTCTTTTTTTAAATTTACGAAGACACTTACATGTCATAATTTTTAACAATAAAAACATGTACGTAGCAAAAAAGTAAAATGTAATTAATAATAGTAAAATTAATATAATCAAGAACAGTATTAAAAAAATCCCCAAAAATCCTCTTTAAGTCTACAAAACGCAAAATATATCCTCAAAGAATTCCTCAATCCCCAAACTGAAATTTTCATCCCCATTTTGAAAATAAAATCCCCGATTTGGGGATAAATCCTTTAATCTGACAACCCTGCTCTCAACTGGAAACTTTATTAATTATTATATTAATATTTATAAAAGTACAAACAGTGTTACAGTTGGAAATTTTCAAAAAGTGGCACAAAAAAGGGATTTAAAAAAAAGTGGCGCCATACAATGTTCAATTTATTTCAACGCTTTAACGTTTCATTTATTTACAGTATTTATAAGCAAAAAAAGTAATTAAAATAGATTTAAAAAATATGCGTATACAGAATTTCATGGTTCCATATTTTTGTTTTACTCGTATGCATGTACATACGTAATTACACAAAAATATTATTATTATTTCTTTAAAAGTGTACATCTATATTTTGTAAAAAGTTCAGCACTCGAATTAATTCAAAGCTGAAAGCATAGACTCGAAATTATTTATTTTCAACCTGTTGGATAATTTGTTTTTTTTTATTATTAATGCTATGTTTGAAAAAATAATTTCAACGGATGCACTTGTAAAGTGAATATCTATGTGCAAGTTTAAAAAAAACGCGTCAAACCTATTTCTTAAGCTTCTTATTTCTTGACAAAATTATTGGGCAACAGATATTTTAAATATGTACTCATAGCGTTCATCATTCGTTTTACTTTTTAATAATTTTAGTTCTGTAATAAATTCTTCTGAATTAGCTAAAATTTGAAACTCAAAATAAAGAATGTCTTTATAAAACTTAATAAATACTGGATCCAAATACGTTAGTTAGTGCGTTCAGCTTTTTATCCTTAATGTCAATTCTTGAAACTGTTTCTCCACACAATTGTTGATAAAATATTAATATTTTGCTGAAAGTGAAATATGTGCTGAAGGGACTTTCTAAAATTTTAATATCAATATGTATGTATGTATGTTAACAATATCCTTAAATTAAAAATATTAAAGGCCTTATTCGCAATCAAAAACATGAAAATAAAAAATATAATAAATAAATATTTTCTATTTTTGAGTTATTTATACATCTATATTTATAAAAATGGTGTAAAAAATTTATAGTAATTCATAAAATGAAAACGGAAAGTCGGAAAATTGGAAAAATCGAAAATCGAAAATCGGACTTTTGTATGAAATTTTGCGTGAAATTATTCCTTAATACCTTCCCAAATGAAAAAAATAAAAGTTCTATTAACACTCTTAATTTTGTCTGAAAGCTTAAAATTGGGGCGAGGCGAAGTTTGCTGGGTCTGCTAGTATGTATAAATTTTTTAAGAAAATTTTTAAACAATTCTAATAAAACGTTTTTGATGGCGGAAATAAGATACATATATTCTGAGAAGACGCACTTTGAACATTTGTGTTTAATTTGTCTATGCTTTTAAGAATAAAAATCAAAAATTTTATTTATGGGGGATAAACCTTCTTGAATTATACTTAGTTTTTTTCATTTTCCACCATTGCTCTAATGTTCTTTTTGCAAAAGACTCAAAAGACAGCTATCTAAATCAATATATATCAATATATCCATACATGTAATAAAACTGTAATTTTTGTCTGCTCTCTGTCTGTGTTCGCATCGCGTTAAAAGTGCTTGCGGATAGTTAAAATTGATTTTTGGGTAATTGTGCGAATAAAATTTATCTAATTGGGGTAAGGCTGAAAAAAATCTGGGAGCCCTGAATTTAGTAGCAGTAACGGTCACGCTGAGTACAAATAAGACAAGTAAGAGTCCTATATCCGGCTATGCCCTTACCATCTATGTAAATCTAGTTTAGAGAAGAAACTCCAATCAAAAAAGCAAATATTTGTGTGACAGAGAATTAAAAAAACTTTGGTACTGCATATATGTATATAATTTTACATAAAACTGACATCGGCTCATGAAATCAAGTTTGCCTCGGCAAACTTAGTTTTAACACTAATTCGGTCGGACAGGGGGACATCGCTCAATCGGCTTCGTTATGCATAAGAAGTCAGAATATATATACTTTATGGGCTCGGAAATGGATATTGTAGAAATTACAGACGAAATGAAAAAGTAAGATACATACACCCTTTTTCCACTTTTTGTGGTGAAGGATATAAAAAAATAATAAGAAAAATAATCAGGTATGTGATGAAAATCGATCAATTTGCAAACGATTCGTTTTTAAACAAAAATAAAGAAGTTACCCCAAAGTAATTGTAGAAATTGAATGGAAAGTTATTGAAAAGTATATTGAAGGTATTGAAAAAACGAAAATAATAATCATATCACAACCATTTTCGGTTTTAAATATTATCGATTTCGAAATCGATTTCCATCACATACCTGATTGTCTCTTTAAGCTTTAACCATCTCTATTCCAAAATGCATTTTTTAATTATTAGTTGTGATTTATTGACAATATGTACTACAAAAAAGAATGACGATATATTATTTAAAATATAAAGACCACAAACTTGTATATTTAATGTTTTCAACTAAAAATAAAGTAAACAACTTATTTTATTAATAATAGTGATGCTTGAAAAATAATTATAATAAAAACTGATTTAGAAAAAAATACTCGTATCAAATCTTAAGCTATTACATACATATACTGAAATAAAAAGAAATACAAACTTTATCGGACCAACAATAATTAATTTTTTTCGTTATGCGGTTCAAAGATTTATTACAATTTGTGCTTTAATTACATATTTCCAAAAAAAAAAAAAAATCACATCTTCAGAAAACGAATTTCGTTACAAATTTTAATATGGCAAATATATGTGAATATATATTTATTTCTTAACGCAAAGATAACAAAAACCATAACAAAATAACATGATAAAAACTATCTTGGACTTTTAATCTTAACTCCATCATCAAATTAAGTTTGGTTATCGGATAAGGGAGGAACCTTGACGATGATATTAAGTAACTTGTATATTATGTGGTAAATGTAAATTTTAATACACCGGGAGGATTACAATTTGCAACATATGATTTAAAATCTAGTTTCAAAAACCGGTTATTGTACATATAATGTGGATCCTAAAAATATAAATTTAAATAAACAAAATTAATTTTAATTTCGAATTTTTCTTACCTCCAATATACTTTTGTCTACATCGGTGTCTTTTAACCACAATTCCAGGGCACTAGTTCGCCACTTCTGTTTCTTTATAATATCCATACATTGCCATATAATTGATACATTAAAACACTTTCGAGTATTAGTCAAATTAATTAATCTTAATTTGCAACAATTCTGCAAAAAACTAATCACACCCTTCTCACTCTCCAAGTCGCAAGAACATAAATGAATTTCCTCTAAGTTGGGTAGTTGTTTGCTTATTTGAATTAACATATGATCACGTATACCCTCTATATCTTGGCCGCGACAGTCGTAAAATGATAGTTTTATCAAATCCTTCATGTGAATCATTTCTCGAAAGAGTCGATCAAAGTTATGTAAAACACCATTAAATTTAAAGGCTTCAATTTGTTTTAGTCTTGATCTAGAGATTCTTTCCAGTACATCAAAGACAAAATTTCTCGAATATATCGATAGCTTTTTAAGCCTAGACATGCGCAAAATATCATTAATAATATCAGTATCGAAACACAAATGATAGTCAGCTATTTTAATATGTTCCAAAGTGGGACATTTCTTGAGCTCTACCAGATCACAGCAATTTATTTCATCACAATCTTTCATTATGTCAAATTTTCGTAGTTTTAAATCTTGAAAAACATCTCGCAAGTTATCAGAGTCCAAAAGTTGGCATTCATCCAACGACAAATGTCGCAGGGAATTCAACTTAGACAAGTGCTTTCCTGTTATCTGGCATGCTCTTAATCTGAGTATCTTCAAATTGGGAAATGTCTGTACTAACATATTGACATCTTCATCATTAAATTGGTGGTGCTTCTCTACACTTTCGTTCTCTATTTCTAAGTCATCTCTAGTTGGATTGGTAAAGGTACCAATCCAGTTAAATATTTCTGTCTGAGGAAAATTTTGTTCATTTAATACGCGTAAAAAACGTATGTAGCAATGTCTCATAACAAGACTATGCATAAATACTGATACTTCAGACATGAAATCTATAAAAGTTTGATCATCTATACCTTCTACGATTTCTGGGTATATATTAACACAATGCAACTTGGTCCTCCACAATGCTTGAATGATGTTCTTAAATCTTGTGTGTAATTTCGAAATGTGGAATTGTTCCATTATGTTTAAACGCTTCAATATCAACTCCAAGCAATCATCATTTAGATCCAAAAGGCAGGGGCCCTGTTGCAAATAAAGTTCTAGGAAAAATAAAAAGCATAATTGATACTGCTTCCACACTTAAATTCTTTGCAGAAACCTTTTGTACCTTTTGTAGTTACCATTGTTTAGTGCACCAGCAGCTGTTTTAGTGTTGTTGCTTCTACGTACAAACGCAGTAGTCAGTCTAATACCAGAGTAGAGTAGTTTGTTTTTAATTCACTTTTACTATCATCAGCCTCCTTTTGCGTTTAAAATTCTACCTGGTATGTTGTATGATAAAAAAGTTATAAATAATTTGTTTATCCTGTAATCTTCTAGTTTGTTACTGCTAAAAGTTGTAAAACCAATGTTTTTGTATTTACTGCAGTTTTAAGAGTTAAACTTTTGAAGAGAACAATCATTTTTGAAGAGCGCAGTAACAATGGCAGAGAAAGAATTATTCTTTAAGGGTGGCACACATTTCAAATTTATGAATCTAGGACGGTAAGCAAAAGTTGTAAAAATGTACCAATCGTTTTTAAATAAGTTTCTATTGCTAAATATTCGACAGAATAGAACTTAATGTTAATTTTTACAATCCATGCGCTGCATGATTTAATTGTTAGTAATTAATTTCGCTTTATTCATAACTCCATGTTATAGCACAATAACTCATCACCATTATATTAAGTTTGACATCTTAAAACAAAAACTTCATGTAGTAAAATTTTGCACAAATTTAAGCATAATAGTATATTGTATTACCAATATTAAAACGTAATTAAAAGTAAAAATAAAAGAAAATAACTTTTCACATTTAAAATAATGATGGCAATCAAGAAATTCATATAAAAAATATAATCCGTTTATATTTAAAAACTCATCGCTAAAACTCCTGCCAAATAATCACCCCTATCGTGAACAAAATGTGAAATTTTTGTTCCCATGAAATTTTCATTCCCCATGAAGGGAAAATTGCTATCGTGAATTTCATGCGAACGTTTGTTCCCGCTATCAATTCGTACTGAATGCAAATTAGAAAGAAGAAAATATAAATAGGGAAAAAAGTATTCCAAATATTTTAAAGTTAAGTGATTTGTGCTATTGTATTGTTGCAAGAGGAGAAGATACTACAACAGAGAACAATTTTATTTCAAGAACGTGACGTGCAACACGCGTAAAAGTGCTTATAGTTACCCTAGACGCAAAAGGACCAAACAATGGACCAAAGTGGGCTGTGTCAATACGGCTGCCTGCCTAACCTACCCTAGACCTTGCTACTGACCCATTTCAATAAAATAAATTTTTATATCTGAGTTTTTCTATCTCCATTTTTTTCATTTAAAAATGGTTTTAATAAAAAATCTTTATAAATTTATAACCAATAGATCTCTTTGTTTTGCATCTTGATGAGCATAATGTCAGTCTACACTGCAGTAACTGATATCGAATCAAAAAAATGTGTTATTGATGTAAATTTTCTAATTAAAACATATAAAAACTGGCATAATGTATGCAGTTCCCCAGCAAAATTTAAGTGAACAAATCTAAGGGAAAAGTGAAAAAATTACGAAGGAAAAAATCAATCATGATAAGGGGAATTTTTGTTTACGTGAAAAATTGTTCACGTGAACTATTCGCGATTGCAATTTGGGGAAAAGGGAAAAAATTTCGAGGGAAAATATATTCACGATAGGGGTGAATATCAACTAAAAATTGTGAAAAATAAATTTTTTTTATATATCTATTGGCTTGGAGTACGTACTTTTTTGATGAATTGTATTAAAACGGATTGTCATCACTGTTATCAACTATCAAGGTTGCAAAAAAAAAGGAACTAAAGTGTCTGTAACCATGAAGTTACCAACTTTTCAGATGATAAAAAAAATTTTAAACTTTTCTTGTTTTCTGAAAAAATATATATATTTGCGAATAAGGTGTAAAACTCTCCCACTTGCTTAACGTAGGTAGCCCTGAGAACTATAAAAAATCTGTGTATGAAAGATAGCGTACGAATATTGTGCATTTGTAGTCTTGTTTTATTCTTTATATTTGTATATATTTGTAGAGGTGTTAAGTTATAACTATTGAGATACCCATATACATATTCCATTTTCCAAACTTTATTAAAGTGGACTAAGCACTACAGCTCCTCGTTAATTGAAACCGTCTGTCTACAACTGTTCAATAGTTTGGCATTATACATCAAATAACATCAACTATAGGAGCACCCTTTAATTTCCAAATTCAAATTTTATACTTGCTTTTGTAGTAGACTTAGCAATCAGGTTCTTTGTAAAATTGTGGCAACGCTGCTCAAATAAACATCAGTATCAACAAACGTCAAATTAAAAATAAATAATTTTTTTGTGCTTCGCTGTGAAAATTGTTTCTAAAATTTATTTAGTAGGTCCAAACCTATTATAATTTAAGTCAAATATATTTAAACTGGTTTATATGTTTCATACTTTATTTAATATTAATATTTAGTTCTTCAGTTAACGTTTGCCACAAAGTATTTGCTTACTGACGTGCATTTGGTGTTTTTAAATGGCCTCTTGCCAAATGACTGTGCTTATACATTAATTCTATCTTTATTTAAAGTTGACGCGGTTTGTTGGTCTTATTGCTTACTTCCCTGAATTATATAATAAATATATGATCAATACATAAATAAAATATTGTTTTTTAATTACATGTTTGTACTTTGCGAATGCTACTTTGTTGTCGAATAAATTTTGCGAATTTGACATTTGTTTTCGCAATTTAGAATACCGATTTATCACCTTTTCGCATTTGAAATGCGATTAAAATAGAACTTTGCGAATATCGCAATACAGAATAGCAATTGTTCGCATTTATGTATTTTCGCATCGCATTGACATTCGCATCGCAATTCAGAATAAACCCCCAGCTCTTTCGACACTATGTCTGATTGACTGGCGTATATAAATTTTTGTTGAAATTTAGTTTGACTTTGTAGACAGACGGTCATTGCTCAATCGACTTCGACCGTTAACTAAAGTAAAGTAAAAGTAAAATACCAACTTTTTTAAAGTTATTTTTATTAAAAAATTTGCATATAAAAAAATTTTGTACAAAACTAAATAATTCTTTTAAGTTCTTATCAATTATTTCATATATTGTATTTAAAGATAATATAAAAAAAATTAATTTCAATAAATACTGACTACAAACAAATAATAATATTGAAATTATTGCAAACACTACATTAATCAAGTGTTACAACACTTTTATAAATATTTCAAGGAATTTTAATTGAAAAGAGTATTATTAAAAACAAAATTTTATATTCTACAAAAGTATTTTAATATTTGGCATTTCCATTTCATTTTAAAAATAATCGTTGCATCAAGGCGAATTGAATACTAGATAGTCGCATAAGGAATAAAACGAAAAAACGTGTAAATTTTGTTTCTGTTAATTTTTGTGTACGTGTCAGTAAACAGTGATGACAAATATAAAAAAACTGAAAAAAAAGATTTTATAAAAAATTTTTTTGTGTTTACACATATTGCATTTTTCGAATATTTTTCATATATGCGTATTAAAAAACTTAAAATGTTTCTCAAAGAAACGTTTTTTTAAATAAATGTTGTTTTTGTTTTTTATATTTCTTTTCACTTTTGACACAAAGTTTTATACGCACAATCACTATTTTATCAACAAATTAATTATATTCAAAAATATTTTCTCAATTTTAAAATTTGAATTATTTCGTTGATTGGCGGTGATTCAAAAAATGTGTAAAGCGAATTCGATCACCTGTGCTGTTAGTTTTACCTAGTATTTAATTTTCCTTGCTTTGAATCAAGGTATAATTATTTTACTAGATAGTGTCATCCGCCCAGCTGGTTTGTAGTTGGAAATGTCAAAAGTTGTTTGTATTTTATTTTGTTAAGGAATTTCAAAAAACACTAACAACAAGCATCTACAAAACAAAGCAAGCACTTGTATTTAGAGCAATTATCCTCTTTTTCTCTTTATGCTTTTGACATTTCCAACGCACAAAAAAATAACAAAAAGCTATGTGGTATTTGCAATTTTGTATTTGTTGTAGAGCCACTATCACCTAGTAAAATAAATATGCCTTGCTTCGAGTAAAATAAATTGAACCAAGCCGAATCAATTACCAGGGGCAGCGTAGGCGAATTCATTATTTTTTACTAGTAAAAATTACTGCCAAGCTTCATATATAAAAAATATATACCGATTTTTTATATATGGAGTTTGACAGTAGTGTTCACGGCGAAAATTAATGAATGTACCCACGCTGCCACCTGGTAATTGATTCGCCTTGAATTGAACACTGAGTATGATTATGTACATACATCATGTACCAAGTAATGTCAGTGACGAATTAATTTATTATGCCGTCGCTGAAAATGTCAATTTACATATTTAAAAAATATGAGTAAAATTTTTACATGAAATTTGACATTTTTACCAAAGGCGAAAAATTAATAAATTCGCCACTGCGTTTGTATAATATGTGTGAATATTTGTTTAACTTTTAAGGAAAGCTAAAATGACAATATTTTTAGATTTTTTATCCTTCAGTTAAATGTTATTTCTATAAAAAAAAGTCATATAATGTCACATGTTTGTTAAATTTTATCACAAGAATATAAAAAAAGGCGGCAAGACAAATTACGACATCCGATATTGATTGAAATATAAATGTCAAAATGTTCCGTCAAGACAGAACATACAAATTTCTACGTTTTAAAAAAAATTAACAAAATTTACAGTAGTTGGAAAGGTGTAAAAATGTAATTTACAATGTTTTTCAAAGTGTTAATTCATTGTTTTTCATTTCATTTTATAAAAACTAAAATTAAAAAATAAATCTTAATACTAATTACTTATAGTGGAAGTTGTATTTAAACTGTCATTAGTATTTGAATTTGAAATTATGATGTTTAGTTTTTGAGGTTTTTCTAGCAAAGGTGATCCATCAAAGAACATCTGTTGGTTCGGCAAAAATGTCTTCGTTTGCATAGGCCTCATTTCGTTTATTTTACCAGCACCGTTCTCCAAGCGATCTATTTTTATTTTCCTTTTTCTGGCAGGATTACAGAATTGCTTAACGGGAAACCATCCCAATAAAATAAGTCCAATGACAAACAATATGGCACCGAATATTTTACCCCCCATTAAGGAAATAGGAATCATTTTTATGTCTTTGGCCAGTTCTGGAGTAATGCGTACTTTTTGCTCAAACCAAATTAGTGGAAAGAAAATACTTGGTATATTTTCATACAAGCTGTTAAGACCTAGTAATATTAAATATGAATTGTACGATATTTCGAAATGGCTTACCTTAAAGAAGGTATGGGTTCAACCAACATGTTTACTTGAAATCTAGCCGCAACTTCTAGGACCACTCCTGTTTTTGGTTCTAAAACCATATAAAATTCATGGTCCTTTTGATTAGGATTTAAACCTTCTACTTGATTTAGGTAAAATGGATCAGCGTTATAAAAGTGTGGATAAGACATGAAAACTGGTGAGCCGAAACGGCATGAAGATACATTCATAATGCCGGAAGGCACACACTCATCACCGCAGTAACATAAATTTTCGGGATATAAAGTTCCTATAAAAATATATATATAAGCACAATTAAACAAATTATATTATAAAGACTTTACCATTATCAACAGATCTTAAGCCTCCAGTAAATTTATAGCCAATTATATCCTCAATTTGTTCGGTATGTGAATAATCTAATGGAATTGTGCGGCACATGTCAGGAGTGAATAATTGCACTTTACTGCTGTTTGTTAAATTCGGTGGATAGAGTTCTCCAGCTGAGCCATTAACTAGACCACAATATGAGTTATAAATACCTGTATGTTTTTCATAATTCCAAGTGTTTATTTGTCCTATATCTGACAAATTATTAGCACCGGTAAAGACATTAAAAACTCCAGTTAAATCGGAACTACCGTTTCGCTACAGTTAAAAAATAAACCACTAAAGCTAATTACGTAAAGCCACTTCCACTCTTACTTACTGTGTAGAACCAACCAAATCTATCAAATGGCACCTCCACATCATTGCCAAAGATGGGTACCGAACGAGCCATATCAATCATATCATCACTATAGCCCGTAAACAGCAACTCATCAACTGTTTTCATCACGGAGATTTCCTGACCGTAAAGTTTTAAGCCCATATCCACCATACGCCTGCGTACATTATTCCAATATTTAGCTTTATTTGCTGCAGACTGTAGAAAAAAAATAAAACTTAGAACATGTGCAATTTTTTCAATAATGTCTACTGAAGTGAACGTACCAAGGCTACTGCATTTAACGTTATAATTTTATCATCTAATTTTCCTTTGCTGCCAGCAGCATCAAAATAGAAAAAACTTCTCTTGCGATAAGTAACGGAGCCATTCTCTGGATGCCAGTTGATGTTAACTTTGTCAGGCTTCTCTGTAAAACGATAAGGTCCACATTGTTGTAGTATCGGTTTTGTTGATAAATTTTTGAAATCCTCAGGATTTGTCCAATTGAAAAGGTAAATATCTAAACTTAAATGTAATGGTGGAGTTTTCCAGTATTCATATACTACGGAGTCTGGCCTTAATATCATTTGCTAAAATAAAAGTATTTTAAAAGAGGCTCTTGAATTATAATAATTTTATTTTTTGTTTTCTACTGAATTTTGTATTAACCTTCATAAAGCATTAATCGACCATAAATTTTTGTTATTGTTGTTTGACACGTTTTAAAACTAAACTCTTTAATTATTAATTACAAATTTTTAATTATGAAAAATAAGTTAGAAATTAAAACAAACCAAAATTGTAAACATTTTTTTCTTAATAAAAATATAGAAATTAAAATAAACATGAACTTAAGCGGAATACTTAACTCAATTGATATATTTATTTATATTATTTGGTTTGATCTGCTTTTAAGTGTTAACAGTATAATATTTACAGTCATGATCTTAAAAAATTAATCGAGAGAAAATATTTTTTAAAATAAAGAGTTACTAATGTCATGATAGTAATAAATGTTAGATAGTCTGGAAAAGAACAACATTTTATTAAACACTTCAAAGTATTCACATGCACATCTTCATATTGTTAGACGGCTTTTTTTATCTGGCAACTTGAATTAGTTTAAAATCTCTGAATGGCAAGACTCTAAATTATATAAATATTGCACCTAAAAGCATGCTAAGTAGCTTATCACTGCGTAGTATGATTACTCGCCTATATACTTATAATAATTATTATATGACAAAGAATATGAGTCATAAATTTGTACATTTGTTTATGTAGAAATAATTATAATTACAAAAGAAATTCTCTTTATAACTAACTTTAATTAAAAAACAAAATAAATAAATAAATATATATATATATATATATATACGATAATTATTAACAAAATTTATTTTAATATTTACTGAAGGTGAATTATTAAATTAATAATAATTTGCAATTAAGTAAGCTCGCAGAAAATGTAAGTTTGCATAAACGTGATAATGAAAGTCAGCTCAACTTACCTGCTCTAAAATAGCATTAAAGATTTGTTCCCAAAATAGTCCACATAAAATGCCGACTGCACCTAATAAAACGCCCGATATGCTTATAACAAGCTTGTGATGAGAAGGACCACAAATTTTCAAACTTTTCGATTTTTTTGGCATTGTAATTCAGTTGTTTATTTTTTTTTTTTTTTGAAAGGAGTTCTTATCTAAAATATATTAAGTTATACGGATTATTCACATGCTTTTTAAAATAAAAAATTAAATAGCAACAAACATTTAACATGTGCATATATTTTCTCAAAGTGATCAAATTAACACGAAATGATGTTTACAGTGTCATGTTAATGAATGGGGTGTTTTGTGGTATTTTTAATGATGTGTCACAAAAAAAGCATATAATAATGAATGAACAAATAAATTACTTACAATATTCTGCCTAATTATAAATACATACATATTTATGTTGCCGTTTTCTGACAATGATTTGTATTTAAAAGTGTAAATATTTTCTAACGTACTAATATTTTCTTATATTGCAAACGTTTGTTTAAAATAAAATATTTTTTTTCTGATCTTTTATTAATTATTGCTCCTCAACAGCGTTCTTTTTTATACAATTATCATTTTAATAATAACAATTTAATAGTTAAAAATTACTCCGGCAATTTTAAACCGAAAACTTATTTAACTGTCTGTAAAAAGCGTCAATGTTTAAGTCTTGTAATTGTAATTATTTTTTCACTGTTTTGTAAGTTCAACGGTACGATTCCCTTAGAATTTTTTGTTTATTTCTCTTTATTATTAATTTCTCCTTAAAGATAAATGCGTTATTTTACTAAAATATATTCGAATTTGTTGATAATAAAAAATATTTAAATGTGTATTTTATAAGCTTTTAATTGTTAGGCAAGAGGAATGATCGGTTATTAATAAAGTAAAAAGTTTAGATAAGACTGTTATACAAATTTCTAATTTGCTTTATTATTCGATAAAAAAATTTACAACAACATCAAACAGTTAAGTAATTTTGGAATAATAAACAATGTTCCAAAAGATCCCAAGCAGAAAAAAACAGAAAAAGAAAAGACAAAACTTTAAAAAGAAACTTGTAAGCTTTCCCATTTTAAAGTGCGAGGCAGATACAGGTTCAAGTGCGGACATCGGTTAGCGTTAAAGTGCAATCTTAGACAATAAGGCGTAGGCTTAGCAAAGTTTCTCTTCGTGAAAATATTGCACAACGAAAACCATTCAAATCAAAAAAGAATATAAAATACAAACTGAAATTTTCAAAAGAAAATTTAAAAAACCAATAACTTTTTAATAAAAAGTGCTTTGGAGTATTAAATATAAATTTTCCGAGAGAGAACCGATGAGAGTCTATATGTTTGACGTTATATAAATCAGCAACCTAAAACAAAGAATACCAAAAAACACGTAAACAAGGAGGAGTAACATTGTGATTTGTGGTGCGCTTTCTTGGTACAAAGTTGAATCAATAGCCAAAATTTCTTAAAAAATGGACCAGCATTTATACCATTGGCTGAAAAGAATTACCGTTCTATCCTCTGATTTTTTTTTCCAATTAAGAACTTATGGATTAAAGTTGAGAAATATTAAAAAAAATATTATAAACATTTGGAAGAATTATGGACTACACATACTTCACTTTGGTTGTTATTATTTCTTAATGTAATAAGAAGTAGGGACTTTCCTACAAAGTGTTAAAGGAAGATGTAAAATTATTGACGGAAATTGAGATGTTTTAATTATTTGTTCAACCACAGAAAGGATTTTTTTACAGTTTTTTGTTTTCGACATTTTTGATTCCTTTTAAGCCGGTTAAAAAGTACAGAATCTGAATGTATGTATATAATTAAAATCAGTTCAGAACTTTGGATATTTTAAACGGTTTAAAATTATTGGACATTATTTAAATTAATGTCCATAGACATCATGTCGCACCAGAAAGTTACATAGGGTCGACGGTGTGCAGAATATTTTTGGCTAGCTAAGCCGGTGTTAGTTACACCATAGAGAAGAAAATCTTTGCGGCCGGCCGAAGGCTGGCTATGTAGAAAATCTTTGATAAGCGAAGCCGTTGTTTTTTAAGTGCGGACATTATGGCACTTTCAAAAGTGACACTATGTTCACACAAAAAGACGACACATGCCACCGTTTTTTAGATTTAAGCAAAACGTTATCTACTAAATTCCAAACTCCTTCTTATGCTAAGAAACAATTAAATGCACTTAGTAATAAGTTTTTAAATCGTATGTATGTATGTATGTAACAAATCAACGTAACTGTAATAAGATCATCACCAACATTATAATCCGTATTAAGTGTTAAGTATGTCAAAATGTTCGTTATAATTTTGCTGTACTCCTATGCAGTATTAAAAGAAGCAACAAAAGTGAAAAACTAAAAAAAAGAGAGAGAGGGAGAAAAAAAATAAGTCAAAAAACCCAAGAAGCTCAATGGGGTCAATTGATTTATTCAATTATAAAACATTTACATAGATTTAGATCATTAAAAGAAAAAAGTTTAATTTCATTTGACAGTTTGTGTCTCTTTTCTTTTGTTGGAATCATTTAAATTAAACAATCATACTTTGAGAGCAATAATAATAATATTTAGTTGAATGTGTGAAAGGAATAACAAATTGTGACAACAATTATATCACACGCAACATTCTATTCATAAACAAATACATATGTAGCTTCACATGACTTTTTTCGCAGCCAGTAAAAAGTAAAAGTTCAAAAATGTATAAGCGGTTACTTAAATTAAATTATTTTTAATTTGGCAATTTAATAAATAAACTTTCATCACTTATATAAAGTACATTTAAAAAATAAAAAACAACAGGCAAGACAAGTTTTTGATTTATAATTTGCTTTCAAATTTACAACCGATTTGTACGAAAATTATAACATTTTAAAGTATTTATTTGCACAAGGATGTCCATAATCAATAATAATATCAAATCGATCTGGCGTTGTTAAAGTTATAACCGTTTGGAAAACTCCACTGAAATATGCACAAATACACGTGTCCAAATTTGTCGAAATTAATCTTTAAAGAAATGAAAACAAAAATATATGAATTATTTGTACGTATGTAAGTCAAAAAATAACTTTTATTTCTGCTCGAAAAAATAAAAGTCAAAAAATAACTTTTATTTCTGCTCGAAAAAATAAAAGTCAAAAAATAACTTTTATTTTCTGACTTTTACGATAAAAGTTATAACAGTTACGGTCCCTGGAAAAAAATTCAAAGCTTGTAAAAAAGCCTTTCACTTTAGAGTGGAATTTAAATTGTACTACATAATAGAACTATTACACATACATGCATATGTATACACAACACAAAAATTGTTTCTACCTATGTCCGTTACTGACCTTGAAACCATCCAACCGATGTTCTCTAAGCTGATTTATTTAGAAATGTCCCTTTATGAGTCAATTTTCGATTTTACATAACGATTTTCGGTTTGTCATTAGCAACAATGCTAAAGTCAACAGTGGACTGACAAGGTATGGTACCTATTATGGAGCAATAAAAAAAGTTTATTTATTTGTTATTTCCTATTAAAACAACCCAGTCGTGGGTAGTGGAATCATCGAGTAGAAATTTATATAGAAAATTAAATATAATATAAACTGAAATACCTTTAATATTTATAAAGAAATAAAATATTTTGTTCCTTGTTTACTTAAATGTTGACAGCAATTGTTTTATTTGCTCATTTTATTGAACTTTTTGCAATGCAAACTTCACTGCAATTGCATATGTATGTACGTATGTATGTATGTATATTGTAAATACATAAAGACACAAATTACATTTTAAATTGCTGGCTGATAAGAAAGAAACTTTTGAAAAAATTATCAATTCATTTTTAATAAATAAATATTTTAGTGAAAAAATTATTCTTTTTAAATAAACAAATTGCGTTATAATTACAAGTTTTGCAAAATAAATGGGAAAATTTTAATTTGAGATTTATATGTTTATTTTCAAACGAACTATTTGAAGTGATTGCTTTAAAAATAAACAAACAAAAAAGCTCAGATACAAGCGGAAGAAGTGCAGTTTTTTGGATCATTACATCTAGAAAATGAGCTGAGATAGGCAGGCACGTTAAATTTGCACAGTATAGGTGAAGCTATGACCGCTATAGCAACAGCTAATAAATATAAAACTTTAAAATAAAGGGCTACAAAATACTTTCATTTACGGACAGTTTGGGTTTAAGTATTTTTATTTCCGCTTCTGTAGTGACTGACGTCCTTTTAATGTATTTGGCTTTATTATTTCAAAATAAGTCAGAGTTCCCAGATTCTTTTTGAATCCCTAAATAACAGGTTTTGTTATTAATATTTATTTGATATTTTATTTTTGTATATATTTTTAACCAATTTGATTTACAAAGTCAAAAACTTCGCTTTCCAAATCTTCCTCGTTGAAATTCCAATTTTATTCGCAGGTTTACAAAGTAGAGTCAACAATTTTGCCAGACCTTCAAATGATCTTGATTCAGCGGCATCTTGATATGTGCAAACTTTTGTCCAAAATATAATCATTAGTTGTTTGGATCGAACATGTTGTTTATATGTTTCAACAAAATGAGATTCGATGGGTAACGTTTTAAGTTTTTCATCGTAATCATAATAAAATTAAAAAAATCACAAGTAATAATAATAAAAAATTTTAAATTAAAATTTAACTAATACATGGTACGCAACCCTTTGCGTGTGAGTTCAGCCCGCGCTTTCCGGATTTGTGTTTTAAGCAATAGAATTAATAAGTTATATATCGATAGAAAAGATTTTAAAGGTGGAGAACTTTTAATTAAACAGCTTAATTTTAATGATAATTGTGCTATCAGGAAATGCTTAATGTTAATTTTTCCAATATAATAAAATAAATAAAATGATTATTTTTCAAATTGTTTTGTTAAATCGACCGTTCGTTTCTCGTTTTAGGTGACGAAATACTCTTTGCAGGCATCATAGTCTGAGGTTGCAATTTTAATTGTTCGAGCTTAAATACTTTAAATTTTTTACAATAAATATTTTTATTTATGAAATTCTCATCATTGTGCTCTTTGTTTTCAATGTAAACCCTAAGAAAATTGGAAAAAATTTAGATGCCTGACGCAATTGTGTTTTTAGTTTAAAATTTTGAATGTTATAATTTTAAATTTCTTGATTGCATATAAAATTCTCTTTAATCAATTAAGGTTAAGTCATTATAATCTGTACTTTCGGTGCATTGTCGTAGTGTCCACGGGCATAATGTCCATGGACTTAATGTCGCTTAGAATAACGTCATAATGTCCATGGACATTGTGTCGTTTTTAACATGGATATAGTGTCACTTCTAAAAGTGTCATAATGTCTGCACTTAAAACAAAAACCCATAGCTGGTATTTTCTTTTTCTCTATGATATAATTAACACCGGCTTCGCTTACAAAAGATTTTCTTCAAGCCAGTTTATAAAAACATTACATATATCTTACATAAAATACCATAAAATGTACCTATAATATTATGACTCGTTTTTTCTATTAGGGTAAAATATACTGATGAGCTATCTAAACACTAGTAAAATAGATATGCAATCCACTTTTTTTATTTTATATATTTTATGAGAAAGTCAAAATAATTTATTGTATAAATTTTGATCGAACTAAACAACACTAAAGTAACATCTTTGTGAATATTTTGATTATAAAACAAATTGTATTTATAACGTCAAAAAATTAAAATTTCACTTATTTCACACATTTAGGAAATTTCCAATTCTTTTCAAATCTTTAATTTGATTGTCGCCCACTGTATACACCTTTATAAATATTTGTTATAAATATCGAATAACAAGTTTTTGTACGAATTTCAATGATTTTTATTTCAGTATTTAAAATTTTCTAACATTTTGTAATAATTTTAAAACTTTTCATTGTTTTTGTTAATTGAATTTTCAGAATTGTTAATTATTTCTTGTTTTAAATGGCGAGCAAATTTATCTAAAAAAAAAAAAATACTTATAAATGCACGTTTTTTATAATCTCGCCATAACTGCAAACCTTTTTAATAAGATACTAAGTATTCTATCATTTTATCTACATACATACATATGTATTTTGAATCAAAAAATTAAATAAATTATTACTGGATTGTGTGCTAAAGGCAAAATAAAAAAATGGTTTCTATAGATTTTGTTTAATCGTTTCGAAAGAAAAGTAAAGGTAAATATGAAATGGTCACCGGATCCTTGGCGGCAGCTTGATGTGCTGCTTAAGAAATCCAAAGGGGCTGTAATCTTCAGTGGGCGAGCAGCATACTATCAAGGCGGTAAATAGTCCACCAAATATGCAAAAAAAATCGCCATTATATAAAAAAAAAATTTCGCCAGTTAGAATAACAGGAGCTCGGGATTACGAGTCTTATTGGTGCCGCAAATTAATCAGTTCTGGTTCGCAGTGCGGAGCTTTTTGGGTAAACAAAATATTAGGTAAATCGGGTCTCACTGGATTAACGCAATATTTTAATTTGGATGGAAAGAATTATTCCAGCCAGAGCGGAGAGTAAAATAATAATTGACATGTACGACATATTTCTTCTCACTTGAAATAGCAAGTGTAAATTTATGAAAGAAATCAGTATTGCCTATCAACAATATAAAGAAGTAAAGATGAAAAATAGATTACAAAATTTGCGGTCATAATAGTCAAATATTTGACCAAAAAAGCATGTTTAACAAATGCTTATTCAATCTTTCCTGACCCGTATCATTACGAATGGCGATTTATTATATAATAAATGTGATGTCTTTACCTTTTGTATTATATAAGCATTTAGGTAGAATATAATTTTTTCCATAATTTAGTAGTTACGTCATTTTGGTAAAATATTTGACGAGTAAATAAATAAATATCCGCATCGATTTTAGCCTTAGTTTGGCTCGCAGACGTTTTCCACATTTATAGAAAACCATTATGTCTGCAACAAAAGCCTATTATCGCACTAATAAATTTTAAAATTTTTTGAGAACAACTGAATAAAGTGCAGAATGCAGTGTTGCCAGAGAAAGAGAGGAAAGAGTTACGCGCTCTTCTTTCAAAAAAGTTACATTTTTTATTAAAACTTTCATTTTGAAATTTTCTTGAATAAATAGGTAGTAATTTAATGAAATTTATATATTTTATATAACAACAACTAACAACTAAGTTTTATTCGTTATTTCAGGGAAAATATCGAGGCAAAAAATTCATTTACTGAACAAGCACAAATCTAAGATAAAAAACGTATGAAAAAAATTTCAGTCTGATGACTTAAGCCTGGTACTCTGTTCAGTTTTTCATGCGGAATGCTGTCAAATGACATACATAAAAAATTTGTATTATATGTGGGATTTTGGTGGCATTTGCAAATGTGTAACCTTTGCTATTAAAATCGAAAATCAGAGAGGTTCTTTATTCAAATAATGAAGCAGGTACTTTTTCAGTAATATTACTTTATTTTATGTCTGCACCAAAAGTTACGAAAATTTTGCTAAATATAATATAATTATACATGTTACGTGGAGCCTTTCAAAGTTACAACAAATGTAAAAAAGAAAATCGTCGACCTTAAGCTTTCTTAATTTTCAGTGTACAATAATAAAATAGAGGCCTGTCTGCCTTTTCAAACAATTTAAATTGTTGATCAGAGTTTTTAGTCAAATGTTCAAGCTAAGTTGATATTTAAGAAATGTTTTTTTTTTTTTTTAGTTTAAGACCATATTTTGCTGTTAATTTATTCTTAAACATGCAAATCTAGTTGAATCAAAAAAAAAAAAACTTAATAATGGTTTTTTTTTTGTAGTTTAAATACACTTTTCTTGTTATTAACTATTCTCGCTTTTAAAGTTTAAATATGATACAAATCACCATAAACGAAAAGCGAGCAGGCATTTCGGCAGCATTATATATATATATATATATATATATATATATATATATATATATATAAAGCGTAGCACTCCAAATCAAAGTATCTTAAAATTAGAATCGTATATGCAAGTTAAAAATAAGCCAATTTTTTTTTCTTCTTGGTGTAAGTCCATTTACAAAAATATTTATATTTCCTTCCATTAACATCAGTTCTTGTCAAATATGGACTAACATCACTTTCAAAGAAAACGGCTACAATTATATCGTGTAAACTTTCAAGTCTTAGTTTACATTTAACAAGTTTAATTTTTCATCTGCAATCTTGATTCAACAAGTAATTCATTATCAACAATTTTGATTACATTAAGGTCATTTGCTTCTGTTTCAAATTACGAGTGACAAAACAAATCTGAAATAGGACTTTACCCTTTCATATTCTGTTTTCCCTCTTCTTCAAAAAAGACTATTGTAACAGTTTTTGCATTTGATCTGGTGGAAAAAGTAGTAATATCCCCTTTTTTAATATTTCAATTGAATGCGTTACTGCAGGCTTTATAAGATTAGCTATCATTTTCAAATACACAAGTCATAAGACGTAAAAAAGATATTGAAATTAAGAACTTTCTTTAAATATGGGTGTAGCTGAGCATATATATAGATGGAAAATTTATAAAAAAGTCTTTATTATGTAGGGGTCAACAACAGTTCAGCAGGTACAAGTGAAACAACATATTTATATATATTAATATTGGAAAGCAAACTTTTTTATTTCTTAAAATCTTCCTTGCACTGAAAACTATATTTTTGAAAAAACTTCTTTTTTTCAATCTTTCGCATAGTCAGCCTTTGCAAAATGACGCACATTGTTTTGTTGTAATATAATTATTATCTTTTCAACTTACATTATAATTAAGCAGACTGTTTACTTGGATTTTTTATTTTAATATAATTACGCAGATTTAGTCATTACATCTGTTAATTGTTTATTTATTATATTGGTGATATTTTTATATTGTAATTTACGTTAAATATTGTAGGAATTTTTTAAAAATATTTTGTTTCCTTTCGTCTTTTCTTCATGAACTTCAACTTTTTTTTTTTTCATACGACAAATTACGCGTTTACTTTTCTTTGTATTTGATGGTGTTTTTGGAATAAATGGTTGATAATTTTTTTATTTTTTATATTTATTACACTTTCCTTTCATTTAGTAAAAGTACAAGATATCACTGTAGTATTTGAATTTGAAGTAAGATCAGACGGGACAAAAACTTGGAAAAATAATTTTAATTATTTTTTTTTCAATCTTACATACATATGTACACCTACACACATATTATACATATATATATTTAATTATAAGCGGGCCTAACTACAAAAATTTAATTGAAATTATTATTTCTTCAACTATTTGTACCGTCTGAACTTATTTATGAAGGTATATTGTTGTTGTGTTCTAGAAAATAAAATGAACTCTTCTCTTGTTCATTTTTTCAAACTTCCCACATTCTATACAAAGAAACTTAAATGAACCTCGTAATCGAGTGGTTTGATAACGACTGTTTTTATTGCTGGCAGTAACTGTTCTACGAAATAACTGAAAATAACTACAATAACAAGAGCAATAGCACGATTTTTGAGCAAAATGGTGATTTTATAATAACGAATGTCATTATTAATGTCGGTGATACTTATTGCGTGAAGGTACACGAATGTGGTGTTGATGTTGTTGATTATTTTTCTCAGAGAGTACCTACATTCAGAAATACTTATCTCAAAATAATTGTTAGTTTTAAGAACTTGTGATCTAGGAAATGAGAGAATTATTGAGAATTTTTATGAGTACGTATTTGTAAGTTAAATTATTACTGCAATTAATATATAACAAGTAAAAGGGCTCTCTGTAATCTGCCGTGTAGATATATATTACCGTTATCAAAATCGCATATTATTATGTATGTATGCACATACATAAATGTATGAATGTATTTTTTTATTTTTTTAAAGTAAATTTAAATTTTTTTTAATTAATGGCAGGCACTTCGTTTTATTTTTGTATCCTTGAAATAATAATTAAAATACTAAATAGAAACACAATAACACACAAACTTAACATTAACATCACAAAACTCTAACAAGTTTTATTATAGTTTTTGATGAACTCTTAACTCTTATTTTTTTTGCTGAACTTCTTTGTGCAGTTTTATTTTTATTTCTTTATTATTCTATTTTATTATTACTTTTATTCCCATGTTTATTATTGTTATATAAAACAATCTACTGTAGACTTTGAATTGTAGGGGTTTATTTTATACTATTGTGAAATTATCATTTTTGTTTAAATATCGATTATCTTGTATCATACAAGTATTTTTTATAAGTTTTTAGATTTGTGAATTTCCAGATTAAAAATTATAAAATGTAGTTAAACCACTATTTTATTTTTTTTTTTAATTTTATGCATAGTTATGCACAATAAGTAGGGTGACTAATCTATTTAAGCATGTGTTGTTTTAGTTGATTATTGTTTTAGAAGCTTTTTGAATGGTTCGTCCACTATAGAGGTTCATGAGTTATCTGGGAACTTTAGACAACCGAACAAGCCCAATAACGATAGGATAGATTTTTCTACCTACATATAATGGTTCATACAAATTTCTTTATACTCGTACATTTAAGCATACACATAAGCAAACTACTTTTCTTTGGCTTTTCTCATAATAGCTTAATTAACACAAGTGTGGTGTAAATAGAAATGAAGTTTTTAATGCTACATGCGAGCTACATATGGGCAATTCCATGAATATGTCAACCAAAATTTAAAAACTCTAGAAACTCTTTCCAAAATGAGTAAAAGAGGAAAAAGAAATACGAGGGCTGCTATATATATTTCTGGCCTGGCAACACTGAGTGCTGCCAAGTGCAATCTGACATTTCCATTCGAAAGTTTGTCATTTTTAAGCATAATCGTACTGAAAACGTTTTGACGTACGACCATTATTTGTGTTGTTTACAGTGACTTGAAAAAATTAATATAGAAAAAAATGGAATTAACTCGTGAACATTTTCGTGCCATCATTTTTTACAACTTTCGACGTGGATTATCACGAAAAGAGTGCATTGATGAACTTTAATCTTTGTATGGCGATGAAGCACCATCCCATAGTACTGTGAAAAATTGGTATAATGAATTTAATCGTGGCCGAAGCTCGCTCAAAGACGAATTCCGTGAAGGTCGTCCAAAAACGGCTGTTGTGCCAGAGAACATTGATGCCGTGCGTGAACTCATAAGGCAAGATCGACATGCGACATACCGAGAGATAGAGACATCCTTGGACATTTCTTCCACCAGCATACATTCGATACTGCATGAACACCTGGCCGTAAAAAAGGTTTGCTCTCGTTGGATCCCGCACAATTTGAAAGTCGCTCAAAAAAAGGCTCGTGTCGATTGGTGCAAAGAAATGTTGCAAAAATACGATTGCGGTGCTTCAAAAGACGTTTATAAGATCATCACAGGTGACGAATCATGGATCTATGCGTATGAGCCCGAAACGAAACAACAATCGACCGTGTGGGTCTTCAAAGACGAGCAAAATTCAACGAAAGTTGTTCGTGGAAGAAGCACTTCGAAGCAAATGGTCGCCTGTTTCTTCGGCAAAACTGGTCATGTGGCGACTGTTCCGCTTGAGCAACGTAGGACGGTCACTTCTGAGTGGTACACTACAATTTGTTTGCCTGAAGTCTTCGGAGAAATTGGAAAAACCAACAAGAGAAGACAAAACATTGTTCACCATGACAATGCGAGCTCTCACACATCGGCTCAAACCAGAGCGTTTTTGACCGGCCAAAACGTCGAATTAATGGGTCATCCGCCGTACAGCCCTGACTTGGCACCTAATGACTTCTTCTTGTTTCCGCACATCAAGAAAAAAATGCGTAGTCAACGATTTTCGTCTACAGAAGAAGCTGTTGAAGTGTTCAAAAACCATGTTTTAGAGGTGTCTCAATCGGAGTGGAAAAAGTGCTTCGACAACTGGTTTGAGCGCATGCAAAAGTGTATAAATCATGCTGGAAAATACTTTGAAAAACAATAAAACCATTTTTGATTATAAATATTCGCATTTTCACTATTAGGCCAGAAATATATAGAGCAGCCCTCGTATTGTGGAAGTAATAATAGGAGAACTAACAGTTTAAATTGATTATCTTGCGACAAAATTCTTGTGTTTTTATCATTGCAACAACAGTTTACAATGAACAATGAACTAGATTCATGGTGAAAGAGAAAAGAGAGTTCGATTAGTTGTATTTTCTTTAGTTGTGTTAGACCGATGTTATAATGTCAGTGTTGTCAGATTAGGGGATTTATCCTCAAATCATGGATTTTATTTTTAAAATTTGAAAGATAATTTTAGTTTTGGAATTGAGGAAGTCTTTGAGGATATATTTTGTTTTTGGAGATTTAGAGAAGTTTTTTTGGGATTTTTTAAAAATTATGTTTTTGGTTATTGTAATTTTACAATTATTAAATAAGTTTTACTTTTTGCTAAGTATAAGTTTCCTAGTATGGTAACAAAAAACATCGTTAAATATTATGACTGGTAAGTCTCTCCGTAAATTTAAAAAATGACTCTGCCTTTTTTCAGCAACGAACTCAATGAAAACTAAAATAAGAAATAAACTGCAATACTCGAAACTTTATTGAAAATTAATACACATTTTAAAAATAATACAAATTGTTTTGAGACGTTTGTTGCATCTTAAGAATTGCTTCAAATGTTTAACTCCAAAATTATGACAACGAGATAGAATATTTTGTTTCAGAACTTTTCGATTATGTTAATCAACTCAACATAATAATAAAAAACTGTAACAGGATAATTTTTGTACATGAAAATTTTATTTTGTAAATTTTGTTGTTGATGTAGATTTTAATCGATATGGAATACAAAACACTTTTTTTAGATTTTGTCTGTCTGTCCATTTGTCTGCCTGTGTTCACGTCACGTAAAAACTGCTGGATGAACTGAAATTGTTTTTTTGGGGAATTGTGGGGATAAAATATATCTAGTTGGAGACACAAAAAAAAATATGGGAACCCTGAATACGATGTGAGAAAGACTATCAGGCATGTTACAAATTCCGATCGGAATGGTTTTAATTCTGTATTACCAATTCCGATCAATTTTGTTTTACCTTCTTCAGATTCCGATCGATTTTGCTTACTTAAAAAAAAATGCTTAAGCTCCACCTTTTTATTTAAATGTTACAATATTGCGCACACCTAAGTAAACAACAAAGCTAATCTATATAAGGGCAAATAATAAAGGTAAATTTGAAAACCGTTAGTAACAAAATTTCAAAGAATCTTAATTCCACTTTGAAATTTAAAAGTGGTTTCATTCCGAAGAAATTTTTCGGTTTTCGTTTTCTAAAGAACCAGTTTACGGAATTTCGATCGGAATTGAGTTCTGTGACATGCCTGTATGTTTAGATTTATAATATGGCATTTTTTCAATTCTCTTTTAATGGCATCGGAATTTGAACACAAAACAAAAACAACATGAAGATAGTTTCATGCAAAATGACATAGTATAATATTACTCTATTTCTTAACGAAATTTGTATATGATCGGCTTCAAGTGTTCCAAAATAAAGTTTAAAGCAAGATATACTATAACAAATTTTATTAATAATAAAATCATGCGACGACTGTTTTTATTTGAATACGACGGATTGAGAAGAAAAAATAGTTCCATTCTACAGACGTATAAATGTGACATACAATGCCATGGAAATACCCATATGTATGTTAAATATTAGACCGGTCACGAAAAGTTTTAAGCCTAGTCATGCCATTAAAAAGTTAAAAATAAATATTTGTTAAGGTGAATTTTTACAATATCATTATCTCAATTAATATATCTGTAGTCTTCTCAACCCGCTAAAATTTCAATACACTTTACTAGATGCTCATGACACCTTGTCATGAAAATTATTTGGTATTTGTATTATTTTCCATTACTTTAAAAAAAATTATTTTTGTAATGTCAACATTTCGAGACTAATATCCTTCTCTTACATATATTATATGATAAATTATTTAAAATTAATTCTTAGAGTGGTAAGATAACGTTAATTAACATCACATAAACTTAATTTTACATAAAACCATAACGCATAGTACAAAGTCTTAGTACATTACCAAATTAGAACCATAGAGTTTTTATAGTAACATACGAGGAGTGAGTTCGATGATTTAAATCAGACACGTAGAGGTAAGTAATAATAAGCATTCATCATTCTATTTTCCGTACTCGTCTGAAAAACTGTATGGAAATAACTCGAACAAGTGAGCACTTTTATATACATTTTTTTAAAAGGTTGATCGCTTAAAATACAAAAACAGTATTTAAGAATCTATTCCCAGCTAGCATTAATTTTTTTTAAACCTTAATTTTGACGTTTATCAACGCCAAACCTAAACTGGTCTTTTTATTATTTTTAGAGTTTAGTTTTCAACTTTACATAAGTCGCTGCTTTTAAAAAAGTTTTGGAATGAAAACATTCTTTAAAGATTTACAACAGTATGAGTGCAAAATTTAACAGAACAATCTAAAATATTTGTATCTTAGTGCATTTGCCTTTTTTTCTTATTTTTAAACTTATTTTTTTTTACTTTCATATTCTAATTTATCAATTAATCTATGGAATTATTATATTCTTTGCTTGTACATTTTCTATAACGTGTGTTGAAAGATTTATTTTTTAATGTAAAAATAGCTCATGTCTATTAAATTAATTTTAATCAAAGAAATCGTTCAATTACTAAAGAATAAAATACATGTTTAATATAATCTAATTTTTGATTTTGTTACAAGTACATTTTCAGTACATTATAATATTTACTGGCTTCCAAAAAGTGTGAGAATTTTGAGATAATAAACACTTTTCTACAAAATAACCCATAACATGTAATGTTCTTAATTCGTACCTGTAAAGAAACGTACATACATATGTATATAGATACATAGGTTTCGGGTTTAAAAATGGTGTTTAATCATTTTTTTTCCTCAAAGTGTTAAAAATATTGAGAGAGATAAGGTTTACGAAACCAACAAAAATCATTGATTTCAATGCGAACAAGTTAATTATAATTGCTGATTAAATAATGCAGTTAATCATTTGCTTTTTTAAATAGAAACCGTAAAATTTTTTTTTTATTAATTTTCACAAAACGTGAAATATCCAAATGTCGACTAACAATCTAAATGTTTTTTAAAAATGGCATTAAAAAAAGAAGAAAATGTAACTTTAAATGAAATTTTAAACAATAAAAATAACTAAATTAAATTTAACAAGAGATCAAAAGTACTAAAAATACGTATTTTAAATATTTTTCAGCTCATTTCGAAATAAAAATAAAATTTAAATCATTGAACCTTGATTTAAAATATACTATATAATATCACACCAAAAATTATTTTTACAAATGTTTATTCAATCTTTCCTGGCACATATAACGAATGACGATTTATAATATAATAAATGTGATATCTTACCTTTTATACACTCAAAATATCATGTAGGTAAATTTAAATGAAAAAACACTTTTAACAACTACTTTTTCATTTAAAAAACGGTTCACTTACATTTCATTTAAGTTAAATTTAATTTTCAATTGTTTTTGAATGTTGACTTTATAACTAACAAAATATATAAAAATAAATAATTTTTCTTTTATTCTAGAGCACGAAAATTAACCTATCAGAACAGTAAAAAAAAACTGTATTTTCATCTATTTTAACTAACAATATTTAACCTACCACGACATTAATAATAACAGTTTCTGTATTTTTTTAATTTATAAAATTTAACCTACTAAAACAGTAAAATTAACTGTTTTTTTCTGTTATTCCAACTCTCTATAAGTAACCTACCAAAATAATAAAAACTACAGCTTTCTTATTTATTTTAAAAATCACAAGATTTTAATTTATTTATTGATTATTTATTCCATTTTGATACACAAATTCTTCTTATTTTTTATTTGCTTAATATTTTTGTTCTTCCTTGAAAGTCAAAGGATTTCAGGATTGGTCTATGCTGAAAAAATAATGTACTTTTAAAAAATTGTTTATATTTTTGCAACCAATAATTAAAGTACATATCGCTCATTTAGAAATAGAACGCCTTAACTAAAAAAAAAAAAAAAATCATTTCAAGATAATCAAAGTTAATAAATTTAATAAAACTTGCATCAAATTTATATTAAAGAGGATGTTTTTGAATTAAGACCTTATTGTTGTAAAAAATACATCCACTACTGTGTCATAAACTAAAATGTATCGTTATTTATACAAAAACCGAGTTTCACTTTTTTTGTAAAAGGTCGATACATTAAAAAAACGCCTTTTCAAATGTATATACAGTCACAAAACGAAATATGACGATGTTTTAAAAAGCGATATGATCTTCACGTTATAAAAAATTTTATTTGTTGGGTTATAACGTTGTATTACTAAATGAGCGATATATTTGTAATTCAAAAATTTAAATAACACACCTTTGTTTGGGACGAATCAAGTGGGCTGTGGCAACACGGCTGCCTGCCTAAAGTCTACAGAATTTAGAAGAGAATACCTGTAAAAAGGGAACATTATTTTTTAAAACTTAATGCAAATTTTAAATACTATGTAAGAAACTTACCAATATTTTTTTGAAGTTTTACTTCCATAAATTATTTTGTTCTAAATTTATTTTTTATAACTGATATATTTTCCAACAGTTAATTTTTTTTTATTTTATATTTTAAAGCTATTGTAAAATAGTACTTTTCTACTGACGAACTTTTTTTTAATTAAGTATTTCATTTTTACTGAAGCAAGGTAAAAATTAATTGAGATTTTGACTGCACCGAAAATCACTATTTTCTTGTCGTTTGTTTTTCGAACAACAGACAAAAAAAGTTAAATACAAATTTTCTTACTAAAACAACCACATTTTCATTTATTTTTAACTTTACTCAAAACTTCCTAAATAAACGTCAAACAGTTAATGTTAAAATTTTTTGAGTGTACAAATTAGAATTATCTTATCTTATTTCTTAATCAGCCCAGTTATGAATATTCTGCCGGATATTCTTGCCCACGGAAAAATATTTCTCGAGAAGAGATTCCTCCAATGACGAAATTTGAAGGGAGTTATTTTGTTTGTTTACGTATAATTTTTCTTTTATAATTTATTATAACTACTTTTTTCGCAGTCAATCAAAAGGGGAAAAATTTTATAATGGGAGAAAAGAAAAAAGTGAAAAAACTCGCATGAAATTTTTGTTTATAATTGGGCTGAATAAGTATTTGAGAAGGACTAAAATTTGTTTTCTTAATTTAGTGGTAACGTCTTTTGGTCAAATATTTAACTAATCTGTTCGTACCTTTATGTTATTTAGTTTCCCACTTTTTGTTTTAAATCTATAAACATACAATTTTCTTTTGAATTACTCGTATTGTGTGGGAACACATTAGACGACGTCAACGGAACGATTTGTCGTTACTGAGAATTAGTAAAGAAAATAACGAGGGCATTGTCAGTATTATTATATTTAAATTAATCGAGTGTACATTTAACGTCTTCGTTAGATTAGAATCTATTTCCGAAACAAATCTGTAAGCAGCAGATTGAAGAGATATAAAAAGAACACTTTTATCTATGTAGATGCAACAGTGAATTAATGATAAATGTTGATTCGACAACAGCACATATTTTCACCTCTTTAATTACTTTTTTCACGGCATTTACACTATGCAATTTTTCATGAAACTAGCATGAAATTTTTGTTTGTTGGTGAAGCAGGAGGAGTAAGCAATATGCTTACTCCTCCTGCTTCTTACTTACTTACGTATTGCTTGAGTTTTTGTTGTTAACAGAAAAATAGACAAAATAGTAAAAGCGTTTAGCAAAATAATATAAATTTTATCTCAGAAGCATTGTCGTGGTTCGATATCTTATTTTAAATTTATATAGAAATGTCGTTATGGCAATAGGAAGGTTCATTTGCGATAATTTCTATTAAAAACATCAGCACTTAAATATTGCTCTCTAAATTACTAAAAAAAACTTACATTCAAATGCAAATTAAAACTTAAGTTCAATTGCTAAAAGCAACATATTCAATTTTAATCTATAGTTACGAACAGATCTTATATTTGTTTTATAAAATACACAATATGTACAGACAAGTGTACGTTCAATTAAATTTCTATTTATTTGCATTTGTGTTAAGAGTGTCTAATTACTGTTAGTTGCATGCAAACAGATTCAATTTGTCATCGGATTATCACAATTTACTAGACCAAAATTAGATTTATACTCGTAAACTTAAATGTTCTATTTCAAAGCAGAGCTTAATTTTGAATAGACTTTTCATCATTTGTTGTGCAAACTTAACGCTTCAATGTATTAAATAAAATTAAAATTATGTTAGGGACAAGTATGTCAAAACTTAGGGCACAGCTGTTTTTTTTTTTTTTTTTGCAATACACATTTTTTATTTAGGACCTAAAATACTAGATTCTTTTTAATTGAATCGGAGCCGTAATCACATGATTATATTCTTACCACACTTTTTTTGTGATATTACACTGTGAATACAAGTTCAATGAATGCTGTGAAACCAATATCGTTTGCAAGTTTATTTAAAAAGTAAACTACATATCGCTCATTTACTTCTAGAACGTCATAACTCAAAAGAATTTATTTCGAGATAATCGACTTTTTGACTCGTTCTCTTCATCGAGAAAAATATAAGACGACTTACGTTCCTGCTACAATTAGTAAAATGATTCATAATGCATTTTTTTTTATAAAGAGAAGTAGCACTTCAGGCATTAATACCTACTTAGTTCGTAACCGTGCTACATTCTTTAGGAAAGGGATAGATGAGAGAGAAGAAAGGTGGTGAAAGGAGATAGATATAGCCATTTTATTAATTATTTTACTTCGCCGGCGTATATGCTTTTAAGAAGTACCGATAAAGGAGGCAATTATATTCTAAAGGAGAGGTCTTGGACAAACTATGTGGGATGTTTAAATTATGACATTATTGCTGTAAAAATATATCCGATACTGTGTCATAATATAAAATGTGCCGGTTTTTGTGAAAAGAAAAACGGTGTTTTACCTAATATTATTTTTCATTAACACAACCATAACTCAAAAAAATACAATACAAGTCAATACATTTTAAAAATATTGTTAGGAAAGTAAGGTCTGGCAACCCCTGTTGTTGTACACAGTATGAGAGTTGTGAATAAAGTTACTTCCTCTAATAGTGTATGTGTGGTAAGAATTTCTTACCACTGCGTAACAACAAGAAAAAACAACATAACGGCATTTTGTTTTTTGTAAATGATGTGTTTTGAGTTATACTAGCATACTACATCAATAACTCAATTTGCATAAAAATTGGACTTTACAGGTTTGCCGACTAAGCCAACGATAAGCTTTATTATTTTCTAATAAAAAATTTGAGTGCATCAAACTTTTCTTTATTTATTTCATTTCTTTGCAATTAAAACAGCCTATTGGATAATTTTATTCATATTACTAGTAATCGTATTTTTCTAAGTAGAGTAAACATAATACACATCAACATCCCTACACATGCACAATGCTTTAACTAAAGTTTATCATTATATGAAAAAGGCGTCAGATGGAAGGTACCCTTGTTATTAGTGGAGTCAAGCCATTAAAAAATTTTCTAAGTCTAAGTTTAAAAGTTGTTAATGACGTAGGGATTACGCTCTTTCCCTACGTCATTAACAACTAGACAAGTTATTTCAAAACCTAGCAGCTTTTACCAGAAGAGTACTTTCACAAATAGCGTTATAAATTCGTGTTCGTGTAACAGTAATCATACTTATAATCCGTTCTGGCTTTTGAAGTTTTATAATTCTATAAAGGTAAATTAATAAACGAAATTTGAGGTAGTCATTGAAGTCCATATAAGAATCTAATATATGGTAAATAATGTATTTTGTTACCCATATTACAGAAGGGTGGACATGTAAAGGTAATCGCAGAGGTATGCAAACTTTAGAGCAAATGTTTTCAACGTGTGGTTTAAAATACAAATTTTCATCAATTATTGGACTTACAACTTGAACTTGGGAATTGCAAATTCTAAAGTTTCAAAACTGGTGATGATCAAACCTAGTTGATCTAAAATAAAATTGCTAAGGTCTTACTAAAATTAACATAAAGATGGTTAGAAATCATCTAATTATTCAGTTAAATTATGATTAATTTTCTCTGAGCATATCACCATAATAATTGAAAGTCATCAGCGAATGAAAATGATTTACAGTTACCTAACTTACGCAGTGAAATAAATCATTAAGATGAAGTGTAAACAAAATGGGACCAATCTCAGAACGCTGTGGTACACCTGACCTGACATACTCAATGTCCGAAATAGTGCCACTGAAAAATACAAATTGCTTACGCCCAGTTAAATATGTACTGATCAAGCGGCAAGAAGAAATTGAAAACCTGAATTTGCTGTCGAAAAACTATAGAATGATTTTCTTATCAAATGCCAGATTTATCGAGACTAGTATACTATTCAGACCATTGTTGAAATAAATTCAGATTAATTCCACCGTTTGAGTTATTACTACTAAGTCCATCACGAAAACCATATTGAATTGCGTAAGGCATGCTATGAGCTTGTATCCATTTAAGTAGTTGCTCTTTAATTATATTCTCAACAACTTTAGACATCACAGGCAATATGATAAAAGGAAGCATGTTATCAATTTAAAAATTTTATTTTTTTTTTTTTTTAATTGGAATAATACGCGAAGTTTTTGAGTCATTTGGAAACTTCGAAGTCGTAAGTATAGTATTAACAAAAAACAAAAGGTGCTACTTAACTAGTGAAAATCCATCTTACCCCCTGTTTACATTAGACAATGCTGTCATGACAATAACAATACATACACAATACATGACAAAAACAATACGAACACATTTTAATTGTCTCAATTACTGTCTTGAATATTTTCAAGATAGTAAATAAGACAGTGATTTGACGTATGCCGACAATTTTATTATAATTGTTTTACCCAAATGAAATTTGAATTAAGTTATCATTTTAATTACTAAATTTTTTTTTGCATAAAACAATAAAAATGGAAAAATAACAGGAAGAAACGCTAAAGCTTCAGTATTACGTAATCTATTCTAAATCTGCCTTGAATTACCGATTTGCAAAAAAGCGCATGCTATTGCTTCGCTCTTTTCTCTTAAGTTTTTTTATTTTGTTTTTAGTCCGAAATCCGATTCCGAATTTTCCGACATAAATCCCATTTTTGATCACATCTATCATTAAAATTACTACGAAGGCCAATACTTGACAACTATCCGAGTTAGTTAATTTTAGCTGTGATTTTTAAAGGCATTTCATTAGGCATTGACTTTTTTAGTAGAACAAACGTCAAGAGATCCACAAGTAATGAATTAAGAAAAGAAAGCTGTTCATTGTTCTTTATTCTAAATAAAGATTCTTTATTGTTTATAAGGATTCCGATGTCGGACAATTACTAAGTTTTCTTAAACTGTTAGCAGTTTTAAATAATTTCCTTGCCAAAACATGAAGTTAAGGACAAAAATATGGGGTTGTCTAAAATATTTAACAATTTAAAATTTAACAATTTAAAAAAATAGTAAAACGCGTTCTTTATTTCTAAAACGTCTAACCGATAATCTTTCATCATTGCCAATTCAATTAATTTTTGATTCGTCTGACCACAACACGTTTCGCAATTTTGCCGATGTCGTTTTTTAATATTGGAACTTTTCTGGGAGATTGATTTTTCTCCACTAATCGTTGTCTCACTGTCTAAGCAGAATATTTTAAATAAATATTTTGCTATTTATAAGAACTGTTTTTGGGCGTAATTCAAGCAATATTTTTTACATTTTGTATTTCAACCAAAGATTAATATAAACAGACATTGTAGGTAACAGATAAACGCCTGTTTCTATGTGTTCTATTGAGAGATCTTTCTCTGACAGTCTTCTACATGTTAGAGAAATATATGTGATTCTATTTTGTTTTGCTTAGAAACTCAAACCGGAGGTCACTTAAATATAACGAGCACAAGAACATGTTTGTTTTGACTATTTAAGATGTGATTTTTAGCGATTCATAAGATGACATTGCCGTTTAGCAAAAATATAAAATTTGTCAAAATTTAGATTTGAAATCAATTATTACTTTTTGCTTTTGCTAATTATTGGTTCGATCTTATCTATCATTATATACGAAATGTTTTAATTTATTTACCTTTTTTATTGGTGCTAAAACTTTAACTTGGTTTTAGAAATATGTTAATTAGTTTGAATAAATATATTATTTTGTTAAAACTTGTTTAGTGTTGGTATAAAGCTTTATACATGTTTCTGGCTGCAGTAGTGGACTGTTATATAATAATCTCGTTATAGCTTTTGTATAAGTTATCACTCTTATGCATAAGAGGTATCAAATCTGATCATTTTTTCCCTCAAGAAATAATAACAAATTATATAAAAAAAATTACGCAAATTGATTTAGTTTGTTCAACATATTCGAACAAACTATAATAACGAATTACTTAAGTTTTAAACTAATAATAAAATTAAGTTAAAAATGAGTAATAGAAAATTTAATATTTTACTCTTTCCCAAAATAAAAAAAAAATCTAAATTAAACTATTGTGATATTTTTGTTATTTCAGCATTGTTGTTGAAATATTTCAAAAAGACGTTGGAGAATTACTGCTTTACCAAAAAGATAAGAAACACATCAATCCTGTTGTATACTGAGTGAATAAAAGCAATAAAAACAACTTGCGCCAGTATGTTAATTGCCTGATGAGTCTTACGTACCTATATTATGCTACAGGTGTTTTATTGTAGAATGTTATTGTTTTAGTTGTAACAGCTCTGCTGATGTCAGATGATACAGCTATTTCTGTTGCTTAATAAAAAGTCGCAGGTTTTTTCCAGAAGGAAGATTTAATTGTAGTAGGAACGGGGTTTCATTGAACACTGAACTGCTATTGGCTTAAAAGATCTGAAGTAATGTAGATCTGTTGCTGCTGATCTAAGTTTTTAAGTTGTTGAGAGCCAGTCGTCAGTTTTTTTTGCACGTTTAAAAAGTTTAGCAACAAAAAGTATTTTTTATTTTTGTCTTTTGAACTTTTATCGTTTAATTTAAATACTTCTTGTTCTGTAGTTCTTGAATTTTGATTAATTCCTCTTATTTATTTATCTCTAACAAAAAAAAAAAAAACAATAACATGTTTTTAAAATTTGCCCCAGCAGCCATTAATTAGCTGCTATTCTACTATTCTTTTCGATTGGGTGAGATGGTCAGCCTGTTCAAGTTTCAGTAGCCCAAATATTCTATCCAAACAAAGGCTTGTTCGCAGCATTATTAAGATTAACAACTGAATTTTTAATGCTCATGAGTATTTAAATCAGGACTCAATCCTAATTCTGTGCTTGAAAGATGCACGCTCTCGCCATTAGAAAAAATAATAATTAAAAATGGAAATTTTTTAAATAAATCGGTTTAGTCTTTTTCTTCGGAAGATTGAACTTAATTTGAAACTTGAGTCATATTTATTTGCTTTAAAACTTCAACATAGAATGATTGACAATATTTTCTTAATATATGTATGCATCATATTTCATCCAGCACTTCTACCAAATTCAAAGATTGAAAAAAAAAACAATGAAAATAGTTGCATACTTTAAGGCAATAAACCAACAACTTTATTTTGAGATAATTTTTTATATGGGATTTTGATGGCATTTGCAAGTGTCTAATGTTTGTGATAAAAACTGAAACGATTATCAGAGAGCCTGAAATATTAAAACTTTTTTTAGTAATATTACTTTATTTCGTGTCTGTACCAAAAGTTACGAAAAATCATACATGTTACATGAAGGCTACAAAAGTTACAAAAAATGTAATAAATGTAACCAAAAGGCATCACTGTCATGAATATTCATTTCGTGCTTCTTTAGCTATCCCGTAAGTTTCCCTACACCACTCGCTCACAGACTTCAGCATCATGACTTTCGTAGCTTATACAAAGTGCATAATGTAAACTGGCTCTAAAGCATTTATTTACTTTTGGGAGGATAACTTTAAAAATTAGTTTTACTCTCTCGTTGCTAGATTTTGCTAGTAAGTTTACAGAACAGAGCTTATGACTCATGAAAGCAAACTCATTACTACTAATTACTTAACTTTTTGCATTTTATTATTTTAAAAATTTCTTGTTTCAAACTAAATAAATTTAGCTTTCTTGTTCTTCTGATCTTAGGCCCCGTGGATAAGCTTTTCCCACAGTAACACCTTTTATTTACTTACAAATAATTAATTCATAAAATATAGGCAAAAGGGCGCCTTTAACACCTTTTATTTATTATTTATTTATTTATTCACAATATATTTTACAAATAAATTTATAAAATATATACATAAGGGCGCCGGTAACCAGGCCATATGCGCTCGTATTATTAAAAATTAAAGATTAAGTTAAGAAGGAACAAAAGCAAATATGTTAATACAAAAAAATTTTAAGTATTAAATAAACTTAAAAGATAGATAAATTTAACGTTAAAACAAATTAATTAAACTTGAATAGATGTTCTTAAAAAGTAATAAAATGGTGGGCTAAACATCTCGAATGTTGTGGTGTTGTAGACATCTCTTGATTTTTTTAATGTTTTCAGGGTTTGAACAATCAAGTACTTCTTCCAGTGGCTCATCAACTTTTGAAATGGGGTAAGAGGCCAACAGATGAGAAATGCTGAGGATAACTTTACAATTTGGACAGATTGGCGGGTCGGTTCTAGCAAAGTAGTGCTTGGAGTTAAAAAGACATTTGCCCACTCTTATGCGGGCCATCATGACGCATTCTGCTCTCGTAAAGTTTTTGTGGTAATTCAGTCTTATTGTGATTGGGTACTGCTGTTGAAGAATTGTTTTAAAAGGATTACTAATGGCCTTGGGTAAACATGGTACATCCGTAATACCGGATAAGCCTAAAGCTCTTTTTCTGCCCTTTCGTTTCCATGAATTCCATATTTTTTGATAATGAATATTTTTGGGACTCAAGCAGAAAAATCAAACAATGATATCAAAATAAATTTATATACAGAAAATCGATAAACAATCGGCTCTTCGCTGCAATGTAGCCAAATTAAAAAAGTTTGAAATATTGCTCAACTCTGTTTGAATAATAACTCTTGCAACAAGGAAACGATATGTTAAAAGGAAGAAGAAAAAAAGCGAAATAATAAGGACGAACATGCCTTGAAGAAATTTAAAAGTATGATGAAGCTTTTATTTAAACTTTTTGAAAAAATACTCATTGACATTTAAACAAAATATTGTGGTTTTCTCATAGTTATACCATGATCTGCCAAAGCTGGGGTCAAATCTTCAATAGCCAGGGTATATTTACGATCTTTATTCAATTTTTTATCCTAAAATACACAAAAGAAATATATTCAATCTTTACAAGCAACAAACCTTTAAATTATGTATGTACCTTATTTGAACTATGACTTCCAGAGTGTTGACTGTTGCTTCGAGTTTTACAGTGCTGCAGAGCGTCATTTGCAATGTCTGAAATAAATTTTTGTGCTGTTACAGATATTATGCGTATTATACGTGGATCTACAGCTTCAAAACCAGCACTATGAAGATATTTCTCAGCTAAAGCGTCGGGAACCGTTGGTGTATAATCTTCCAAATGCTGCAAAAGATCGCCAAGTTCTTCCCCAGGAGCAGGCTCTAGTTCTCCTGACATATACTCGAAAGAAGTTTTAACTTCATCGTTACTTACAACCATTTCAGCTCAAGTTTTCTAACTTCAAAGCCAGATATTTTACTTTGTTCCAAATATGAACCTATTGCTGCTTGCCTGTTAATATATGTATATATATTGTACTTTATGATAAATATACTAATTTTTTTAGTCTTAATATCAATTCAAGGTGAAATAATAGCCCTGTAAAATTGTGTTCAAGGGATGCCACCCATCCATGGAGATTTCGGAGGAAGAGCCAAATAAATAAGTGAAGCTGCAATAGGAATTATACCCCATTTGCCTAAGCGATTCCTGATTTAGTTTATCGTTATAAAACCATTTTACCAACCATCCAAATATAATTAATTTTCAGGGGGCGGTGCAGGCGTTTTTATATATAAAAAATATATATAAAAATATTTATAGAGCTGTAATCATCGCTTACGATATATCGAAAAATACTACGATACGTGTAGCGTAAGCTAATCATCACATACGATATTTTTCGAATCGTAATTTTAAAAAAATATAATAGATGTATAACATATGTTTATTGTCAACAACGGATAATTAGTACACTAATTTGTACTAAAAAATTCATTTTAGAATAAACAAGTAACAATGCTATATTGAGCTATGCCGAATCTTATATAACCTTCACAATCTATGTAAATCTAGTTTAGTGAAGTCACTCCATTCAAGAAAGTAAATATTGGGGTGACAGAGAATTCAAAAATAAAAATAATTTTTGTACAGCATATATATTAATGACATCGGTTCTTAATGGTTAAGCATTTTTAAAAAAATTTATTATTTCCTTAAAGATCACTTCAAGAGCTTTAAAATGATACCGATATTGATATATTAAAAATTAAAAAAAAAATTCAAAGGCCCGTAACTCGGAAAATATGGGCGAGCGCTAATTTTTCATATATTTCCACACATTTAATTTTTTATTTGGAGTTACATTATTGTTCCAAATGACATGTAAAATTTAGAGGTAGGCGTGCTGTTGTGCCTGCTGCCTCGAAGGACATGGACCGTTCATGCTGATTTCCAATAGCTCCTCTTTTGACACTATATTTGATCGGTTAACATATTTTTTTAGCTGAACTAGTGCCTCAGCAAACTTGATTTCAACACTAACGCAGACAGACAGACGGACATCGCTCAATAAACTTCGCTATGCATAAGAAGTCAGAATATATATACTTTATGTAGGAATTACACACGGAATGACAAACTTAGATATACCCTTTTTCCATTCTTTGTGGTGAAGGGTATAATAAACTTGATTACTCGATATGCTATCATGCCAAATAACGATACTTGTTATTCGATACTGTGTGCCATGATACCAAAATGAAAAAACTACAACAGATTTGACTGGAAATCGAATACGTTGATTAGACCCCTGATTTTTTATATAGATTTTGGCAGTTATGTTACCAGCAAAAAATAATAAAAGTACTTTAAATGAAGTTGTACCAGTTGGTTTCTTTCTCCTACAATATTTAATATTTTGTTTTTGAAATTTTATTTTACAAAACTTACAATTTTCTTACTCTCTCAAATTATTTGAAAATTTTTTATTTTTAAAAATTATTTTAAAATTTTGACAACAACGTCAAACATAAACAAAAACCAGCTGGGTTATTAAGACCACCTGTAAATTAATTCGCCTTGGCATATGTTTTGTGGGCAGTGTTGTCAGATTACAGGATTTATCCCTAAATCGGGGATTTTATTTTCAAAATAGGGATGAAAATTTCAGTTTGGGTATTGAGTAATTGTTTAAGGATATATTTTGTGTTTTGGCGGTTAAGAGAGGTTTTTGGGGATTTTTAAAATTATGTTTTTGGCTATTGTAATTTCACTATAATTGAATAAATTTGTATGTTAACAAAATTTTTTTTTAAATTATGGCTAGTAAATTTCTCTTCATCATTTCTGTACTAATATATTTTTTTAAATTTTGTTGATGTTAAAGTAATCGATATGGAATACAAAACACCTATTTTTGGAATTTGACTGTCTTTTCGTTTGTCTGTGAACTTTAGTTCAAATATTATTCTTTGTTTTTGATATTCATTGTCGCTGTGAGTATACGTGTTCAGAGATCGGTTTCGGTTGCGTAATTTTCGAGTCTACTTAAACAAGCACTTAGTTTTTTATGACTCGAATCGTTTTTGTTCAAAAGCAAAAAACACTTGTTGAATCAACCGCTCGTTTAAAACATTCATTTTATGTACTCGTCATTTTGTGCGAACATGAATGTTCTGACAGTGTCATTTAAGGTTTGAATCTATTTTTGCATCAAAGCAAACTTGTTGTTAGCGAAACAAGTATTTTATTCAGTTGTAAATTAATTTTCTACTCGATGTTTTCTTCTCTTGTTGTTTTTACGTTTTTTTTACATTTTTAAAATTATTTTTCAATAAATTTTTGTGCTTAATATCCAAACGTTTTTTGAATGCCCGTAAAATATAGTGTTGAACTTGTTCTTTTTTTTACCATGAGTTGCTACTTAATTTTGTTTTATCTTTCCTTTTTTATATTAATTTTTGTAAATATTTTTTAATTAAGATTTTGTTATGTCCTTTTTATTATTTTATAAATAATTTTTTCATGAAAATGAAATTTTTGATCAAATGTTACTTTTTTTTAGTTATAAGTATATATATATATATATATATATATATACTTATATATATATATATATATATATGTATGTATATATATATGTATATATACTTTTTTTTTTAAATAAAGTCTGAAAATGAAAAAAAAACAAATTATATACTTTGGATTTCATTATTTATAGGTATTTGGAGAAAAAATTTCAAAATATATATTTTTAAATTTATGTATATAGTACATGTGTAAATATAATTTCATCAAAAATTTTGTTTGCTTGTAAAATTTTACATGTATAAAATTTTGTTTTCACCTTTAAAGCTAGAAATAAAAAATGCTAATATGATAGAAAATGCACATCTGTAAGTTTTTCTTATTGTTTTTATATTTTTCTGTATAGCGCTTTTTACTTTCAAGTGGCTCAATTGTTTTAGGTAAAACTCCAATCAGATCATGTACAATAAAGACGTCGTGTAAAAAAATAACTTCTTGTTAACGAGACTTTTTTGTTTCAATACAAATCTGTTCGAGTCTAATGTTGAAAGTGATTTCCACTTATTGTTGCATTTTGTGTTTGTGTATAAAAAGCAACAAGTATTAAATTGATGTAATACTTGTTCGTGTTGTTCTTAAAATTCAACTACTGTGAACAAGACGGCTCGATCATACAAGTTGCAGGTCTCTGTACGTGTTACTAATTCGCCTTGTCAAAAACAACTGAAAAAAATCAATGAAACACCCTCCATATAAAATGACTTTATTTGTTTAATACAATCTGGCAACTCCAATGATTGTTTTTATATATTATGAATTAATCTCAAAGTAAATTAAGATTAAGAATTTCCATTCAAATTCGATTTTCCATAGATTTGCGTTGAGTAATGATTGGAACAAACTTTGGTATATATCGCCCTGCAAACGCCGGATCAAATGCAAATAGCGGTAGTCATGCTGGATCTGTAAATCCACCACAAGAGGTATTTAAGTTCTTATTTAAGTTTAACATACACTATATATATATTAATTTTGCAGGGTTCTCAATTGAGTGATTTTATGTTGCAACTAGAAGATTATGTTCCTACTGTGCCAGATGCTGTAACCGCGTATTATCTGAACTCAGCTGGTTTCGACTCCAATGATCCTCGGATTATACGTCTCATATCAGTAGCAACCCAAAAATTTATTTCAGACGTTGCCAATGATGCCCTACAGCATTGCAAGACTCGCACAAATAACCAAAATGGTAACTCAAAATCTGTTAAACCTAACAAAGATCGTAAATATACCATGACAATGGATGATTTGGCTCCTGCGTTAGCTGACTTCGGCATTACTGTTAGGAAAGCGCAATATTTCCCTTGACTTGATTAAAATTATGATTTATTATTATGTCCAATTTAATGTTTCAAATACATTATTCAATAACTACTAATTGGGTTAAATTTTCACATTATTTGTGGATAAGAATACTTTATTGACATGTAGCGAAACGTTTAAACGATCGTGTTGTTCCGCCGGCAACACGAAAAGCCAAAATAGCTGTTGCAATAGTAACTGTAAAGTTTATTGATAGAGAGGCAGCATACAGTTGTTGAGTATTTAGTAAAGTGATAAGACTGACAAATAAGTGGGAGCCAACAACGTAAACAATGTGTACAAAGTTTGTTGTATCGAAAGCATTAAAGAAAATTACACTCCAAAATACATGCAACAAACATATGGATAATGCTTGAGCTGCGGATACCATAAAGAAATTTTCAGATCCACCATTTAACCCCAACGTACCAGGACCGGTCTGTGAAAATTAAAAATTATTTTTTATTTCACACTTTATCATCTTTAATACTCACCAAATCTGCCAACACGTTGACCAATGCAAACATTGCCGAAATAATGCCAAATCCAAATCCTGAAACATATGCTAATATGTGTTTATTTTCCAAAAGTCGCCTATCATCAGCTACTGCTTCTAATCCTTCTTCAAATTTTCTTAACAATAAATACAACAAATAACGGAAATATTCTTGAAACAAAACGGAGAAAACGGCACCAAACGCTAATATATGGCGTAATGGAATTATCACGTACCAGAAGAGGGAAGATGTTAACAAAGCCAACAACCAAAAGAAGGACGCCACCACAAGTATAATAACACGAATAGGATACCTGGCAATTGTAAATATAAAAAGAGCGAGAGGTGGTCCAAACGCTATCATGGAACAACCAAAAAACTCCGGTAATGTCATTGTTTTCTAATATAAAGCATATACGAAAGCAATTTTTACTGCACAAACAAACAATAACTGTAGACAAATAACATTTGAGCTAATCTTGGCGATGCCAGATAAATTTTAAGCCGAATTAAAAAAGTGAAGTTATCAATTCATGAGATGTTTCTTTTTCCCCCTTAAGGATTAACTGTAATGTGCTTAAGCTAATGTAAACAACTATGCGAATACACATAATCAAATGTGTACAACTTCAATGTGCTTAAGAAATTTTTACTTTTGACAGAAGCTTAAGTTAGTTTAAGCATAATATAGTTAGCCCTATAGAACTCAGTCATACAGATTTACAGGCCATCTACGGAAATTAATGGATTCACCATCACCACCTGGTAATTTCTTCGCTTTTATTAAAAGTATTAAAATTTTAAAGGTCTAACCAAATTAGTTATATCGCATTGTAAACACCACAAAGCACTGTGTTATGGCTGTGACTCGGTGGTAAACTAGACCAAGGCACTTTGATACAGGTGACTGCATTAGCAAAAAATAATAAGTTCTCTAACGCTGCCACCTGGTAATTGATTCGCTTCACACTAGACATCATCAAGAGCACAGATTAATAATTAATTAATTATCTGTGATCAAGAGAGTGCAATTCGTCTTCTGATTTTGTCTATTTCGTGGAGACCTGGGGTTAATCCAGGCGAATTAAATTTATCAGGTGGCATCGTTGCGGCAGCTGTCTTTTTTTCGCTTAATTTTCCAATGTGTAGAACAGCTGTCAAAAGTGTTACAATTATATTGCAAAAGTTGTTTTTATATTCTTTAAAATAGAATTGTAACAAGATTCCTAAGTCAATTTAAAAAACAAAGCGTTTTAGAAAGGGTAAGAAAAAAGCGAAATAATTAATTATGTTATGAAATTTCCTGTTTTTCTTTTTGGTGTAGTATTGTTGTACAGGCGCTGCCACCTGATATAAATTCGCCTTGTTCTTAATCATCAAAAAATGACGTAGGCAATCAAATTACCGGCAGTTCAGACTAATTGAAAATTCCTGTAAAATTTTTTTTGATTCCATTCTAAAATATTTTTATTGGCAAAGAGGCTATATGCCTTGCATTGAAATTAATAATAAATAAAAAGCAAACAAGTCGAAATGATGCAATACGAAGAAAATAAAGATGAGGAGGGTCCCTCCAATACTCTTGAACAATTTACGGAATTAGAACAGGTGTTGCAAATGATTGACTCAATGCAGGGTACAGATGCGCCAGGTTTTGAAAAAGATTTTGAGAAATATACCGAAGTGTTAAGCAGGTGAGTCATGTGATTGTCTTTATTATCAACTTGATTATCGACGTTCCTCTGCAGATATCAAGAACAACCGCACCTTTTGGATATCCATTTGGAATTATTGTTAAAACGGTTGCTAGACAAAATAAGAAATCCTAATTTGCCTGAGTCCCTAATGCATGCTGCATTCAAGTATCTTTATATTATTTGTAAAGTTAGAACCTATAAGGTTTTGGTAAAGTTTTTACCCCATGAGTTGAGCGATTTAGAATTTGCGTTAGAATTGTTAGAAAAACAAAATCCGAAGGAGTTCAAACATTGGGAAACTCGCTATGTATTATTGTTGTGGATGTCGATTTTGGTATTAAATCCTTTTCACTTATCTCGCTTAGATGCTTATACAACAACAATTGATACAACGGAAAATAAAATCGTGAATTCATTTACCCAAAATAAATCTAAAATGGAGAGAATTTTTGATTTATGCAAAGTCTATACATCCACAAATGATACGTGCAGTCATATTTCAGCGTACTTGTCTGCTAAATATTTTGTAAGGGCTGATGTAAAAGATTTATATTTAGAGCGTTTTTTAGACTGGATTATATTGCAACATCAAGTCGATACGGTTGAAGTAAAATTTGGACAGTTGGCGGCAGTAGCTGCTATTTTAAAGCATGGAAAACGAGATGATCTTCTTCCTTATGCGGACAAGCTGCTGCAATGGATTGTCAGTTGCCAATATAAAGATGGGTCCGACTTTTTAAAATACAAGTTTTATATTAAAATTATACAACGTATTGGACTGATTTACTTAAAGCCACGCATTGCCAATTGGCGTTACAAACGTGGAACAAGATCCTTAGCTAAAAACTTAGCTGATGAAAGCGAAACGTCTCGGAAACAAGAAACGATTACAGGAAATACAGAACAAACTTTAGAAGTTGTATCAGACGAAGAAGTAGTGGTACCGGATGTCATAGAAGAAGTTGTAGAAGAACTGTTACAAGGTCTCAGAAGTGGAGGTAATGACGTACGCTGGTCCGCAGCTAAGGGTATTGGTCGCGTAACAAATCGTTTGTCTAAAGAATTGGCTGATGAAGTTATAGGATCAGCAATTGATATATTAAATCCGTTAGAACCACATGAAGCTTGGCATGGGGCATGTTTAGCTTTAGCTGAACTTGCTAAAAGAGGCCTCTTGTTGCCATATCGCTTAAAAGAATTAGTGCCACTCCTATTACAGGCTCTTTTCTATGATGAAATGAAGGGTTATATGTCAGTAGGTCAACATATACGTGATTCTGCTTGTTACATGTGTTGGGCTTTTGCTAGGGCCTATAATCCAGAAGATATTTTGCCTTTTGTTCATGAAATATCGGCCGGTTTATTAACGGTGGCAACATTTGATCGTGAAATAAACTGTCGTCGCGCAGCTTCAGCTGCTTTCCAAGAAAGTGTCGGACGTTTAGGAAATTTTCCATTCGGCATAGAAATATCAACTGCTACTGACTTCTACTCGGTGGGCTTAAGACAAAACTCATATTTAAACATAAGTGATTTCGTTGCACAATTTGAAGAATATCGGAAGCCATTGATTGACCATTTAGTTGAAAAAAAAGTAAACCATTGGGATCCAGCTATAAGAGAACTCACTGCTAAGGCGTTACATAAATTAACACGCCGGGCTCCTGATTATGTTTCGTCAGTGGTACTAGACCAACTGTTTTTAAAAACGGATTCTATTGACATCAATACACGGCATGGTAGTGTGCTTGCAATTGGTGAAATTATTTATGCTTTAGGCAAACTCGAAGAAGAAAATAACGAGAGGAGCGAGAAATGGCTATCGAATCAATCGATATGTAATGTCAATGAACTGGTATCGAAATTTATTCAACGAGATTTGTTTCGCGGCATGAGTGGTGAAATCATGAAGCAATGTTGTACCGATTTTATACGTAACTGTAGCTTGGCGAAGGTTAAAGTCACATCACAATGTTTGGGTAAGTCAATATTGCACTAAAATATGTATATTTAATTTAAATTCTTATAAATATTCTAATAACAATTAAAAAAAATCATAATACAGAATCTTGGCAAGAAATTATTGACAAATGTTTAATAAATAAAACTGCACCAATACGAGAATCCGCAACTTTAGCTTTTGCTGAGTTATGTAAAGCATATTACAATAATCCAGAACGTCGATCACAAAATGAAGAAATCATTAAATTTTATCTCAAAGGAGCTGCAAGTGATGTTGAAGAACATATACGAATGGGTTATATAAGCGCTTTAGGAGTACTGCCTCTATTCATGTTGGCGCCACATTTAGATCCAATCCTGGAAAGTCTAGTAAAGCATTCTCTAACACCATTTCAGGCTTTAATGGAGGGTGAAACAACAAAGAAAACAGATAATCATAATACCCAAAACTGGAGCGAAGCTCGAAGGGATAGCATTAAAGCTTTAAGTAGTTTGGTAAAAACGATAGGATACGAAAACAATAGCACAGGTAATATTGACGATTTTCCTTTGAGCTATAAAATAAACGTGTATTTGATTTTAATTCTTAGTATCTTTTGCCAATCCTAAATATCTAACAAAAATTATTGGCTGTTATTTGAAAGCAATGGATGAATATACATTAGATAATCGTGGTGATATAGGTGCTTGGGTTAGAGAAGCTGCCATGAACGGTATTTCATATAATATTAAATGTGTCTTTTTTTATATAAAGTAATCAATTTCCTGCTTTAAAGCAATTTATGAGCTCTTTTCCAGTTGTCCCAAGGATTTATTACAGCCTTCGCATGTTAATGAAGTAATATTAGATTTTATGCAACAGGCAGTGGAAAAAATAGATCGAACCAGAGGTCTAGCAGGACGCCTATTGTGTCAGTTAGTTCATTTAGAACCAAAACTACCACACGTACATCATCATGAACACCTGAGAGAAATTTTTCCTTCGGATGTTAATAGCGTATTGTGGCTTTTCGCTGATCACACATTTCCATTGTTTTGTTCCCTCCTTGAATTACCCGAATATTCGAAACGCATTTTATTAGGTCTTAGTGCCAGCATTGGCCAACTGACTGAGTCACTGATAAAATATTCGTCAGCTGCGTTGTTTCAGTTTCTACGCAGCCATCCAGCCGAAATTCCGCGATTGTGCAAAGAAATAATTTTTAATTTTGAAGAAAATTTATTAAACGAACGTGTAACGTACCCCATGTTAAATTTTTTGGATATAATTATTGCTTCAGGTATGCGAAACTCTTATTTATTTTCCTTCATTTTCATCATAACCAACCCCATTTTAAGGCACTATAAACTCAGTTCTTCTTGACGAATCCTCAACATTTGCTGACGATATATACCGTTTATTAAATTTAGAAATTAAAGGTCACAAAAAACTTTACAAATTGGTTTCCAGCATTAACGTTTTTTGTCAACTGGTACAAGTTCCCCATCTATACAAGAAAATTCTCTCAAAATTATCCATATTTCTGGGTCTTACACATGTTCACATTCGTAAAACCACCGCTACTAAGTTATATGAAGCATTGGCCTTACACGGAGACTCATTTGACATTTCCGAAGATAATATGGATGAAATTTTAAACTTACTTTCTGAAACAGATTGGGGCTTGCCTTTGGTTGAAATAAGGCCTGTGCGTAACAAACTGTGTGATTTAATGGGTATAAAGCCACCAATGTCGGCCGCTTCATCATCTGCTACTGGCAGTAATAATCAAATTTAACTTTTACTAACGGTATCTCTAAAATTCTCAAAATTTTGTGCACAATTTTACATTTAAACATTAGTATTAAATTATCAACAATCTCACTTTAGTTTATAAAACTTATTAAAACAATAAAAACTATCAAAACAATAAAACTATTCAAATAATCTCAATTTTTTTACTTGGCCTAATGAATGCATTGGGAAGGTAATGTTTATAAAACTACACACATAGATTTAATTTAAACAAATTAAAAAAAAAACAAGTAAGAGTGCTATATTCGGCTATGCCGAATCTTATATACCTACACCATCTATGTAAATCTAGTTTAGTGGAGTTACAATCAAAAAAACAAATTTTGTGGTAACAGAGAATTAAAAAATAAGAAAAAATATAAGTACTAAGTTGCCAGAGGTAGGGGATCATTTTCCCTTGATGATAAAAAGCAACAATTACACTCAACCAGTGAGAAAGTTTTTAGCTCGTTTTCAAGACAAAAAGGCCGATTGGGATTTGTTTAATAAAAAAGTTGCATCAATTAATGAGAAGGTTCCAATATCAGCAAACATAAATAAGGAGGCAGCACAAATAGGCCGAATTATAAGAAGCGCAGCAAACGAGTCCATACCACTTAACCGTCAGTCGACCAAAAACAATCCAGTTTGGTTTAACTCGGAAATATCGAAAATAATTCACCAAAGACAGATCGCATGGAGAATGTTCAAAAGAAATCGTAGCCAACAAAACGCTCTAGAGTACAGAAGAGCATGTGCAAAAGTTAAAAGAGAAAGCAAAGTTGCTAAAAGAACTACTTGGGAAAACTTCCTCAACTCCCTAAAGCCATCTATGGACGTTCGATATCTATGGAGTAAAGTGAAAAATCTAAGATCCTATAAAATTGACAGTTTTCCGACAATATTCGATGATGGTAGCATTTATTCTCATCCTCAACATATAGCTGATTGCTTTGGTAAATTTTGGTCCTCGTTAAGCTCAAATAATGCGTTCGATTGTGAGATTATAACTAAAAAAACAAATTTTAACATCCATGAACTAACAACAACTAGTAACCAACACACTGAAACGATTGACAGAATTGAAATTTGGGAGCTTGTGGAAGTCCTCAAGACCCTAAAAGGGTCAACTCCGGCAAGCGACAAAATCACATACAGTATGATAAAAAACTCTCCAATTGGATTGAAAATCCGATTGAACGAACTATACAACAAAATACTAATAAGCGGCATCTTTCCTCAGCAATGGAAAATGGCTACTCTGTCTCCAATTCCGAAGCCTAATAAAAGCCCTAATGAACTTGAAGGTTATAGACCTATATCGCTGATACCCGTCATGTCTAAAATTTTCGAAAAAATTATTTCAAGAAGATTTCTGAAGTTCTTCAAAAATAAACTCAGTACAAACCAGCACGCGTTCCTACCAAGACGTGGTGTCCACAGTTTCTGTCACCAATTAGAAGAAATTTTACGGCATAATTTAAAAAAGAAAAAACATACTTTGGTATTGTCGGAAGACATTGAAAAAGCATTTGACCGTGTTGTACAGACATACATACTCCAGGAACTTAATGACTGGAATGCGCCAATTGAAATTATAAAACTTATAAAATCTTTTCTTACAAATCGAGCTATGAAAGTAAAAATCGACGGTTTTATGTCATTACCCTACAAACTTGACAACGGTGTTCCGCAAGGATCCCCTCTTTCAGTAATCCTTTACGCCATATATGCAAACTCCTTGTCTAGGGCTATGAGCAACTTGCCGGGCATCGAATATGTTGGGATCTACGCGGACAATATATTTGGAGTTGCTTCTGGAGAAGCAAGAACGGTAACAGAGAACCTGAACAATCTGGATAACACAATCAGGAAATGGGCAAAGAGCAGAGGCGCTGTTGTACCAGTTGGAAAAATTGAGATACTGCACGTTTGCAAACGCCGTAACTGCAAAGAAACAGCCACTCAACTCAGAGATGTACACATCAACATCATGGAAGAAATGAGAATCCTCGGGTTAACTTTCACCAGAAACCTTCTTTGGAACAAACAGGTCAAACAACTGGTCAACAAAATTACGAAAATAAATAATCTGTTAAAGTTAATTTGCTCCCGAGGCAAGGGGCCGCACATGGAAACTGCTCTGTCTATTTGCAGATCTCTCTCTATGGGTGTTATTCAACATGGAATCACGCTATATGGTTGGACGGCGAAGAAAAATATTAATAAGCTGGACACAGCGCTTAATAATTGCTTCAGAACCGCATCAGGCCTTCTTCGATCTACACCACTAAAGTTACTAAGAACCGAAGCTGGGTTCCCTGATTTCAGGTCTCTGCTTGAAATGAGATCAGTGGCAATGGCTTCAAGGTCTATTACAATCCCAAGTGACGGGCTCCATGACACTTTCTGGAGAAACTTAGATAAACCATTGATAGCTGGAAGCTCTATAGAGAAAATTATTTCCCTTCTTAAACAGGCTAACATTTCACTACCTCTTAAGCCACTACCCCCTATTATCACCAAGCATACTTTGAAAGTTGACGACAGCCTTTCCTATTTCAATAAAAATAGAACAGACCCTGTTGTATTCAAAAAGCTATTGCTTGAAAAAATAGATTGCTTCGGACCGAACATGCTACTGTACACTGACGGGTCTTTTCACAATGGAATATCATCTTTTTCCATAGTTCAAAGTTTTGATAATAAAAAGTTTTGCGTTGTCGTAGAGAAACGCCTTCCGGACTTTGTTGGGGTCTTCGTTGCCGAATTACACGCAATAAAACACGCAATCATCTATGCTGTACAAAAAAGAACAAAATCAATTATTCTCACAGATAGTCTGAGCGCAATAAAAGCTATAAAAAAAAACTGCAACGGGTTATATGATGACATTCTACAGCTCCCAGATGGTATTAGCTCGTGTTTGTTGCTTTGGATTCCATCACATATTGGGATCCAAGGAAATGAAGCAGCGGACGGTGCAGCAAAAAATGCACTAAAATTAAACAACATTAACGAAGTTCCATGTTTGCCAATGGCTTTGTCAAAGCCCTTCCTAAACTTCGTGGGACAGCGACCCCCACCAGCTAAAAGACCCAAATACAATGAGAATCTCACTCGTATGGAATGCATCACGCTTGCTCGTTTAAGGGTAGGAAAAACTTTATTTACGACACAACACTACTACAACAGATGTAACCCAGCCTTATGTAGTTTTTGCAATGAGGTACTTACCGTACATCACATCCTTACAGAATGTCCCAATTCGAAATCTGACTTGCCGCTTGAGGAGATTCTGGACTGTTCTACCGAGAAAAATATTTCCAGGTTATGGAGATCTCTGGAATGCCATGGTATCAGGGACGTTTAAAACCACTATCCTCACATCATTACCATTATATGAACATAAAAAACACTATCATTTGTATTTATCTTGCTACTTTCATTTACTTCACGTATTATTAACCTTTATGAATAATTGCTACATATTTTTAAGTTAGTCTCACTTTTGATGTATTTTAATTTTAAGATCGTATTCGAGCGCAAATGGTCTTGTCACCCGGCGCCTTTTTTTTATAATATTCTATGAATTTACTTTATAGAATATTAATGGATAAATAAATAAATAAATAAGTACTACATATATATAATTTTACATAAAAATGTCATCGGTCCTGAATGGGTTAAGCATTTTTCAAAAATTTTAGTATTTCCTTAAAGATTTTTTCAAAAGCTTTAAAAGGATACCCATATTGATATTTAAAAAAAATATCAATTGGGCAATCGCCAATTTTCCACTGTATTTTTTTTATCTTATATTCTCTTTTTTTATTGAAGTTACTACATTGTTTGTTCCAAATACTATGGAAAAATTAGAGGTACGGACGGACATCGCTCAATCGACTTCGCCATGCATAAGAACTCAGACTTTATGTGGTCGTAAATGGATATTGTAGAATTTACAAAAGGAATGACAAACTTTTATATATACGCTTTTTCCACTTTTTTTTTGTGGTTAAGGGTATAAAAAACAATGAAACCAAGAACAAGACCCATACATTTTGTACATACGAGCAGATTTTATTGATTCGCCAAATTTGTTTTACATAAAATGTATTGTTTTTTTTTTTTTAATTATACTATTAAACATAAATCTATAACTAGGTCAAAATAGATTAATTTTTTTTTGCATCTGTTAAATACATTTTTAACTAAAAAGTGTTAAACTTTAAAAAATTTTGGTTTATGAGGCTGCCTATTATGCAGTTTTCTTTCAATGTAAAATGTTTTGTTCATAAAATTGTTTAATTTTGAATTATTTTTCAATAACTTTTAAATACTTAATAGCATGCTTATACCATGCTTATTAGTGAAAACATAACTTATAATAGAATGAGAGTGCTAAACAATTGCTTACTTACTCTTACTTAGTTATTTTATAACAAATTGTTATTTTTGTTAAAGAAAAGTTAGTTGGGGAAAATGTTAGGTAAGTAAATACTAACTAATTAATTTACAAAAATAAATGTTTAAATTATACGAATAAAATCAATAAAAATAAAAAGGATAAGAAATTTGTTTTTCTGTGTTAATTGAAGATCACGATATTTTGAGTTTAACGAAATAAGCGGGTGAAAGTTTTCAAGGCGATGGTAACCGATTTCGTAGAAGTAGATCTGTTGAGATTAAAGAAGAGAAACAAATTGTAAGAAGCAGATAAACGGATGTGAAGAAGAAAAAATACTTACTTTAAAACGGACTCTTTGAAGTCATGTAACTGCATGTCTGTAGCGGTTACATGGCCTCCGCTGTTTTTCTTTGGCAAAGCTTGAAGAGCGGTTTTTAGAAAAGCCTCCATCTGTTCGGGTGTTATAACGCCCTTCAATTCAGTCAACACCTCAGCTACATCAGGCAGCATGTAAGAGTGCAAACAAAAAATAGATGCATGTATAAGATTTACAACCAGAGCTTCTCCATTTTGGGCTGCTATTTCTTTAACTAACGGCTTGCACTCTACCAGTTTATAGTTTGTGCTTCGTCCCCACTTCAATAAATTACAAAAGAATTTCATAACAGAAGAATTCGCCTCGCGATGATCTAGGGTGCAAGCCAACAAAGCACACTGAAATATAGGTGTTACCAGAGCACTTTGCAAAAACGGCAAAGGGCAACAATCTATAAATCTTGAACAAAGACGGAAAAAATCGTCGACAGTGTCGGGGTTGTTTTTTAAACCATTTTCCACTTGTAACATTTTAAAGGTAGGTTCGATGAAGGCCTTTAACATGGCCAATAGAACATTTATACATTCTTCAACTTTGGCGAATTCATCTACCAGTACTGAACCCAAATATAGAAAACAACTATGATGATGTAAAGTGTACAATGTAATCATTTGATGTATTAGAGGCTCCACTAACATTGAAGCCTGATTGCGTACCATACGCACTGCGTAACGTATAAGACGACACGTACGTTCCATTACTCGTACATCTGATTGATATTTATCAATAAGGCGTGATATTAGAGGCCAGGCATCAGTTAATATCTGCAAAGTTGGATGCATTTCATTGTCAGGAACATCGGGATTTGTGTGTCTTATGACAGCACAAGCCCTATCTACCCAATAAGCTGGGTCGGTTCGTTCTCCCTTACATATTGTAGCATTAGGTGCATTGCTTTCTACCATGATAACCAGAGGTTGCAATTGGAAGGATATTATTTCTCGCATAGCTGTTTCTAATTGTTGTCTCGGTAGACGTGACAAAATCAATGATATTCCTTTAAGTAGACCTATAGCCAAATCATTATTGATTTCGAAGCTGTCTAAGCTACGAGCTATTTGCACCAGACCACTAATGTGGTAGACCATTTTTTGACGACAAGATGAGCAGATTGATGTTAAAGACATTGCAGCCGCCGCAGCTAAACCATTTTTCTGTTGTAATGAATACAGCAAAAAGTTAAGGACAGCTTCAAGGCTTTCAGGGTGATTTTCAATCCAGTCGCACAATTCTCCTAATAGCAATATAGATGTGTATCGTACTGCGATATGAGTATTTTCTGGCAAATTTAATATAGCTTCGACAACATTGGGAATAACTTCATTTTCGTCTCTAAATAAAATACACAAAACGTTATTTTGAAAACAAAAAAGTAATCCATTAAAAATTATCACAACGTGTTGAGAAACTATTACTTTTACGAAGCGTTCTGTGGCTGGTGCTACTGAGCTTAACCGAAAAATTTCGGGACAATTACTTTTTTCCAATTTTTTTCTTATAAATTTAAATGCTAATTTTTATTAGAAAGAAAACGAAGTTATCAGGCATGTCACAAATTCCGATCGGAATGGTTTTAATTCCGTATTAACAATTCCGATCGATTTTGTTTTACCTTTTACAGATTCCGATCGATTTTGATTATTTTTAAAAAATGCATAAACTCCAACTTCTTATTTATATGTGGCAATATGGCACACACCAGAGTAAACAACAAGGCTATTCTAAATAAGGACACATATTAAAAGTAAATTTGAAATCCGCAAATAACAGAATTTCAAAGAAACTAAATTCCACTTTGAAATTTAAAAGTGGTTTTATTCCGAAAAAATATTTCGTTTTTCGTTTTCTAAAGAACCAATTTGCGGAATTGGAACCACTTTCGATCGGAATTGAGTTCTGTGACATGCCTGTATATATTTTTTTCTTCAAGCAGGTTTAAATTTGCTATACTAATTTTTAGAATACTAAAGTTTATGTACTTTTAATATTGTGTAATGCTTTAATTTTTTTTTTTTGCTTCTGATGAATTTTTTGTAAAATATGCAACATATTGGAACACAATAAAATTAAAAGTTAATACCTTGATTTTACTTCTAAATTGTAATTTGAGTTTATTACTTACGGTATTATATTTTTTGCCACGTTTTGCATTATAAAGAGTGCTGATTCTGTTGATTCCCAACTACTGCCAGGTTCTTGCAGTTTAAAAAACATTTGTTTAAAACAATTGCCAGAGCCAACAATAAATGCCACATCTTTAATTAAATCTGAAACCTTACGCCTGAAATCCTAAAATTTCAAAGATATACTTTTTTAGTAAGCATAATATATAATAAAGATATTACATTGAAGCTATCATTGTCATCTATTAAGCCTTCATGATCTGGTTCCATTTGTGCCAAACGATATAAAGCTCCTATAAGGCGTTCTATGTGGGGTTTGAAATGACCAGTCAACGTGTCATTATTACGCTGAAATAATTCTTCGCTTAGACGACACCATAAATTAAAAGTAATTTCAGCCACTTCGTAATCATAATGGCCAACACATATTAGTACCAAATCCAATCCTTTTATTGAGTAATGAGGTAATTCATCGTTGGCAAACATTTCGTAAAAAAATGCCTCACAAAGCACCGTAAAAATACGGCAATAGTTCATAATTTTGTCGATGTCTTCTAATCCAACTGATGTATGATATGGCGTTTCTAACATACGAACTGCATTAAAAATTTGAAGCTTGAGTTGTGGATTCAAATTATCTCTTCCAGCGTTTGCTTCTATACAACTAAGAAGTGAACACAGACACTCAGTACAGGTATCATGCAATTTTCTTGAACAGTTCTCCAGACTCAATAAATGAAAGACTTGTTGAGTGATGCGATTTTGAGCCGATTGTTCCAAAGGAATAGCCTGTATGGCCACCCAGGACGAGTAACAACGTAGAGCAGAGTTAATAATTTTTTCTTGAGGAGGTTCCCCATGTTGCATACACATACAGAGAAATTCCATTACTTTTGGAGCAGCAGCATCCAACTGTTTGTGGATTTCACCTCTTCTGTTAGCACCTAGCCGCAAATATCTCGAGTCAATTTCTTCCGGTATCAAAGTCAAAATTTCTAAAAGAGGCCAAACTGATTGAGGTTGAGGAGAGAGCATATCAAGTAAATCTATTATCGGCTGTTTCCACGAAGACATTAACAAAGACAAATCGGCCACTGCCAAACAGAGTTGAGTCACTATAACCATATCAGTTTCATTAGTAATTTGACCTACATGAACGATAAGGGAATCCCTTAAAGATTCATGCGAAGTCATGGGTAATTCATTGAAAGAATTCTGTATTTTATTGCGCATAGTTTGGGCCGCAAAATAACACGAATGTAAATCTCGTTTTTGCTGAAGCAACTCGTCCGCAATAGTCCATGAGTATATCTAAAATAGAATTGTGAGTGAAGAATAAACCTCCCACAGCAAGGGTATAGCTTACCGATTTCTGAAATTCCTCCAACCATTTGCTGGCTTTTTCTTTTTCTCTAGAGTTTGTATTGTGAAATAAGGTACATATACCTTGATATACCAAATCTGCGGTGGGTGCAGTGTCCATTATGGTTTATAAATATAATAATGATATTAATTAAGTAATTATCGGTAAGATATCTACATAAATTTAAATATGTTTTGCACTAAAACATAAAAGTTTTAATTTTTCTTCTTTCTGGAACTTGTCGTTTTTCTGCTGTTTGGCTTTTGCAGCATGTCAAAATATACTTCGTGCTAAATTATGCAACCCTTAATGATAAAAACACAACTATGTATGTGTCTCATTATTATGATTTGTGTATTGATTTAAATTACTGCGTTTTTAAATTTTCTTTCAGTTGATAAAATTATTCTTTAAGTATTTTAAAAATAATATAATCTTACTTGTCCAAATTGTAATGTTATCCTCAGCGTTTCTCATCTGTTGGCTTCTTGCCCCATTTCAAAAGTTGACGAGCCACTGGAAGAAGTACTTGATTGTTCAAACTCTGAAAACATTAAAAAAATCAGGAGATGTCTACAACACCACAGCATTCGAGATGTTTAGCCCACTATTTTATAATTTTTTAAGAACATCTATCCAAATTTAATTAATTTTTTTAAAAAACGTTAATTTTATCTAATCTTTAATAATACGAGCGCATATGGTCTGGTTACCGGCGCCCTTATGTCTATATTTTATAAATTTATTTGTAAAATATATTGTGAATAAATAAATAATCTTACTTGTGAGTACATTTTATACAATTCCAATATTCATTATTATCAAAGTCCCTAAAGGATATGTAGGACTTAATTTAGTTTCCTATCATATACAATAATTGAATGTGAGTACCTTGGGAAGAATATTTTTAACTATGGCTTATGACAATTAAATATGAACATCTTATTTCCTACACATGCAGATGTGTACAATCACCAAATTTAACTTTAGCAGAAATGTTGTCTTAATGTACCTATAACTATTTTAATAGTGTTTCCAAGCCTTGTATAAAGAATAATAGAAAACATTAGCCTTTATTGAAATTCAGTAAAATATTAACAGTATTGGTAAGAACATATTAGCTTAACGTTTGATTTTTAAAACATACAAATATTCGCCGGGTATACGCCGTTCCATAATCGTTTCACTATTGAACCCACAATGAGATAAGATTTCCATAACTTCATTCGGTTTATTTTCTCGCAATAAAAGCAAATAAAATACACCTTTAGCTGATAGAATTTTGGGTAGTTTTTCAATTAGAGCATCAATTACTTTTCTACCATTTAATCCACCAGCCCAAGAATATACTAAACTGTCCGTTTTTAAATTACAAAATTGCTTTTTTTGTATAAGTTCATCTGTTGTAACCACGTATGGAGGATTAAATATTAACAGATCAACCTGTTGGTCAATAAGAGCATTCGCAAGACTTCCTTGTATGCACTCTACTTGAGTGTCATTTCTAAAGGCAGTTCGGTTTGTAACTTGACAAGCGTAGGGATTAATATCAATAGCTAAGCATAACGTTTTAGAAGCAAGACGTTTTGATAAAGCTGTAATTATAACACCGCTTCCGGACCCGATTTCCAAACAAACAGTAGGTTGTAGTTTACTTTCAATGAAGTCGATGTCTGCTTCCAGAGCATCCAGTAGTAAAAAGGAATCTTCTGCTGGTTCGTAGACTCGATCATAATCCTGAGCCGATAGATGATCAAAATGTGGCGTCTCCATGAAAATTAAGTTTTTTTGATGCTTGCAATTAGTGTTTGAATTTTTATGAAATATTTGTACTTATCGCTGAGTCTAATAAAGCCTGTCTTCTTCTTTGTTCTTTTTCAATAAGGCGATGCAGCCCGTTAAGGCGTTCGCGGCTGCTGGTCAATATATTCGCTATAACGGTGACTTTGTGCTTTACGTTGATTAACTCCTTTACTTTATCCGAAAACTCTGGAATGTTATGTTGAGGCCCTTCTATATCTCTTAGCTCAATGGATAGTGCATCCAGTTGAGCTTTTAATTCTAATTGTGACTGTCGAGTGGCTTGTATCCGTTCGTCTAATTTCTCTACAATTGGTTTAAATATATTTAAAATACCTTCAGCCAATATATCTCTCGTCTGATTGTTACAAAAATTTTCAGTATTTTCATCTAATGAAGTCACGGTGCTGTCGGAATCTTTGTCCATTATTTAGAAATTAAGAACATAAGACCAAGGTTATTCTCACTTTTTATGATTGTTTCTAGTGAGCTGTGTTTCTTGAGCAATCATATGTTTGATGTTGTTAATAACATCTCTGCTATTAATTTTCATAATATCAAATTAATTAACAAGGCTTTTTGGAGTATGTCGTCGGTAAGCCGCATCTTACTTTTTTAAATGTAGACCGCCGTCGATAACTTAAGTATAAAATTTTTTAAGGCTAATTACTACTTCAAAAGCTCCTTAGTAAAATTTTCTTTAGTTGACAAACACTTGCTATAAAAAAAGGCAATCATCTATAGACCGAGGCAAGCCATATATAATTGATATGTCTTGGACCGAGTGTTATGGATTCGCTTTGATTTATGTTTTTATAGGCAGTAACACATGATCTTTCTTAATTAACTAAGACATTAAAGTATACTTGAACTTCGGCCCAATTAAAGCTATTTTAATCTCAAGATACTTTACCGACAAAAGTAATAGCTTGTAACTATTTTAAATAACAAAATTAATTTTACATTTATGCTTTTCTGCAAAAAATCTTTTTTAATTTTTTACTAAATACAAGACATTTTGTTTAAGTATAACTTTTTAATTCCTTCATTTATGTCAAGCAACTTCTTTACAATTTAATTGATAAAAATAATAGAATTAACAATTTAAAATTAAGGAAAATTCTTGAAAATATATTTATTCAGAAAAGCAATGTAGATGCTGTAAATAAACTAATTTTAAGTTATGTTTAAAAAAAAAATTATGCGGCTTTGGCGAAATTTGAACTACTCGATGGCTAACAAGCAAATCATCTTGTAGCGATTGCAAAACTGCTTTGCTTACTTATCTGTGCTTTGTGTTAATTAATTAACCTTAAACACTATATACTATATATTTCACTATAAATGTTAAAATTAACAATGATATCGAAAAATGAACATAACTAGTCTAAATTTACAAGAAAAAAAATCGACCTTTTCCTAATATGTAAATTTTAGCAAAGAACTAATTTTAATATAAATCTTAATTTGATAAAAAAAAAAAATAGGAACTTAATCACATGTGCTCTAAATTCAGATTTCACAAGCGCAAATCCCATTTTTACCTCAAATACAAATTAACAAACAAATGAAAATGTAATAAGTCCGATTTCTATTTTTGGTTAGTTCACTTTCTTAAAATACCAATTCTTTAATAACTTAAATTAAATTAATAAATTTTTTGTAATTTGATAGATTATGCTTACAGATTGGTCCCGTTTTAAAAACAGTTAATAATCCTTAAAATTAAAAGGTGTCCCCATTGAACATATGTGCTTTTTAAGTGTATTATGAACTGTGAAGGTCACTTCTGTAAAATTTTAAAATGACTGCGTATTACTATAGCTCCCAATAGCAAAAAGTAATACAAAATTAAATCTAAAAATTAAAGGGTGCCCCCATAGGTGTCGTAAATTGACTTATATTAGCCTATCTTTTGAACCGTTATAGACAAACGCTTGCAAATTGTGCAGAATGTCGATTGCTATAGTCGGTGGCCCAATAGTTCATTAAATTTGATGTACATATATGGCCATACTTTTGAAAAGTTCTAGATAGACGATTGAAATTTACAAACTCCGCTGTAACAAGTATAAAATTTTGATTTGGAAATAAACGCGTGTCCCAATAGCTGATGTTATTTAGTGCATGCGGCCAAACTGAACCGTTATAGACAGCTGAAATTTACAAGGGACCTGTATTCCAAAGTCCGCTATATCAACGAGTATATAATTTGAATTTAGAAATTAAAGGGTCTCCCATAATTGAGCCTATCTTTTGAACCGTTATAGACAAACGCTTGCTTGCGAATTGTGCAGAATGTTTATTGCTATAGTCGTTATAGTCACAATTATTAATATTTAAAATTATAAATTAAAGGGAGTCCCAATAGTTTATTTACTGGCCAAACTATTGAACTTTACAAAGAACCTGATGGCTAAATCTACTATAACAACCAGTATGCAATTTGAAAATTAACGGGTGACCCTATAGTTGCTGTTAATGATGTATATTGCCAAACTATTGAACAGTTGAACAAGTATAAAGTTTGGAGATATAAGAGTTTCCCAATAGTTAATGTAATCAAATGTATGTGGCCATACATCTGTTTGGGTATTTATTTAAATTTAAAAATTGGAGTGTCAATTCGTAATGAATAAAGCCCTTATTTTAAGGGCTTAGTTTGTATCGTCTTCATCGGAATAATAAATTAATATTATTATTGTATATTTGTATAATTAAACGAACAAATTTGATCACGCTTGACTTTGATTTTTTCAAATTAATTTATGGAAATAACTTTTGCCTATACCTACCTGTAAGCAATAATTATTGACATTTGTGTTATCCTAATTACATGAATGCATTGATTAATTTCAAAAGTTATCGTTCTTTGTCCTAAAGTTATTGGGAATATAGATATGGTCAAAGCTTAGCGCTGCCAAGTGGGTATTAAGAAAGAATGGAAAATAAAAAAGTTTTCTTTCTCTTGGAAAAATTTTTATTAAATTAAAAAGATCCAAACCCAAATCTGATAACTATTAAACTATTAGAATTAAACATAATCTACAAGTTTATCTACATTTAAACATAATCTACAAGTTTCGCTTTTTAAAAATAAAAATAGCAGACTTTACACAACACGGCATGTCGAGACAGGGTACGCTTAGCGTACAGTATGTTTATTTTTTGTAGTAGGTTTCAAATGACCTTTAGTATCCTTATCCATACATTTTCTTTTACCTGACCCTAGTGTCAACCTCTTTGATAGTTAATATAAATTTAATATCTGTAAATTCTACAAAATGGCAGATGTTTGAAGTATGTTTACCCTTTCTAGATTACCATAGAATACTAAATAAAACTGTACTGGTATATTTTTTTTCAAAGTAGGTACCTAGAAAATTAATAAAAACAAAAAAAAATTAAATTACATACCTACATACGTATGTGTATGTTAATGTATATTTCTCTTTATAGAGGAAAAGTCGTGTACATATACTTAACTGTGTAAAGCCAAATGAACTTGTGATTATGTATGTATGTATCACAAAGTGTGTATGTACAATGTGCGTGAACGATGGTAAATCATATAAAAAACTGTTATTCATGTTTTGGTTTATAGTTTAATTTTCTATCACCACCTCTCCTGCTTCTGCTTGTTGTTTCACGCGTAAATATGTGCATTTACATACTCTGTATCTATGTTTATATGTACATATTCGGAAAACTAGCTAAATTTAAAGAAATTTTAATTTATGATTTCTTTTGAAACGGAAGTATAAACGCATAATAATGTTGCCAGAAAAATGAAGTAAATAAACGGTAAATCATAAAAATGCCTAAGGATTACAGCTTAAGGATAAGTTACATACTTAAGTACACTTAAATTTTAGTACAGGCGCAAGCAAAAAGATTTTTCGTTATTACAGTTATTTAATAATTCTGTTCCCTTCAATTATGCGATAAATTAATAAGGATTTTTTAATTGTTAAATTGAATCCGACATAATACCTTCGATTTATAAATAAATAAATATATGTACATATTTATATACTTATGAGTACGCGTTTCTTATGTAACTATATTTAATTATTATTATGGTAAGCACTTTAGAAGCCAAAGAACCAATCGAGATGTGGTGAGGGATTTTTGATCTAGTCTGGTTAAAAACAAGTAAGAATGCTATATTCAGCTATTCCGAATCTATGTATGTATAGCCAAATGTACATGTATTTCGGCATGAAAAATTAGACCAAAAAATTCAATTTTTTCCCCAAAAATTTATTTTTTTATATGGAAAACTTAAAACTCATTTATCTCGGCAACTATGCGTTCAAGGAGGAAAAGGCTTTAATCTGTGATCACTTAAAAAATTCAATGTCAGACAAAAAAATTCAGTTTTTTCTCCAAAAAATAATTTTTTTATATGTAAAACTTAAAACTCATTTACCTCGGTAGCTATGCGTCCTAGGAGGAAAAGAGCTTTAAACTGTGATTACTTAAATAATTAAAAAAAATTCAATGTTTGACCAAAAAATTCACTTCCATTTAAATTTCAGTTTTTTTTTTATTGTAAGTTTTGCTTTGAGTTGTTGTTGTAATTTTTTATCATAAACACAACCACTTACAGCCATACAAACGAAAGTTAAAAAAATATATGGAAAAGTTAGAGGTAGGAGTCGTGCTTTGCTAGCTGCCTCGAGGGACTTGAATCGACTTGCTGATTTTCAATAGCACATCTTTCGACAGATGTCTGATCGATTGCGTTATTTAATTTTTTTCTAGCTATCTAGTGCCTTTGCAAGCTGGATTTTAAGACTAGCGCGGACGGACAGACGGGTATCGCTCAATCGACTTCTCTGTGCATAATTGTTTTGCGGTTGAATATAATAACATAAATTTATTTTCCAATTTCACTTTTTTCGGTTTTAGTCGAACCCAAAGATATTATTTATAATATATTTTAGAGAAATTAACATTTTGCATCCATATCCATTTGCGTTACCATTCCGTTACCATTTTCGTTCGTTTAACAAGTGAGTCTACTTTCTATACTCTTGCTATGGTGAAGTCGTGTTACAATGCAGCATAAATCGGAAGCATATCCACTAAAGAGCATCCAAATTGACACATAAATTTTTCTTTGTGTGGAGCTTTAGTAATAGCTCTTTTGCCTACAACTTTAAATATTATTACATTTTTTGTAAAAAATTTTATTTCAAAAGCTATTAAACAAAGTTTGGCGTTCCTCTTGTAATTTCTACAATATCCATTTTAAGTACGCCGATCGATCAGACATAGTGTCGAAAAAGGTGCAGCAGGCAAAACAACACGCCTACCTCTAATTTTTCTATATTATTTGGAACAACTCCAATAACTCCAATAAAAAAAACAAATATATGCGGCGATAGAGAATTAAAAAATAAGAAAAAAAATATCAAGTGAAAAAATTGGCGCTCGCCCATATTTTCCGAGTTACTGGCCTCTGAAATTTTAAAAATTTTTTTAAGGAAATACTAATAAATTTAAAAAATGCTTAACCCATTAAGAGCCGATGACATCTTTATTTAAATTAATGTATATGTAGTACTTAATTTCTTTTATTCTCTGTCAACCCCATGTTTGTTATTTTTATTAGAGTTACTTCACTAAACTAGATTTACATAGATGGTAAAAGGTATACAAGATTCGGCATAGCCGAATATAGCGCTCTTATTTGTTTTTATAAGTTTGTGGTTGTAAAATACCAACATCAGGGTAGAACAATCGTGTTTTAACAGACTTGTTTTTTAATACAATGTTTATACGTAAAGTTAAAAATTATTTATTTAGTACATATATATAATATATATTAAGGACGCTTGGTAAATAAAATAACATTAAGGCTTTGTTCATTAGAAATTTAAACACAAAAGTCCTCGTGATAGGATGCATTACTGGCGAAAAAATGCAAAAAATACACGGCATTGATCTGACAAATGCAATCAGTATTTCTAGTCAAAAAGTACGGGAAAGTAAATTCAGCAAGTTAAACTTTTTACTTGTAATTGATTTGCATGTTCCTCTCAATTTTTAGCAACTCTTTCTAATTTCACTTAACAACGTTTATTTACTGTAGTTAACTAAATAGCTTTTTAAGTGGATTTTAACGGCAAAAGAGTGCAATTATGAAAAAGTTAGCAACTGAAAAATATATAAGTATAACGACAAAACTAGTGAACTAGTTTAGTTCTTTTTCTTAAATAGGATATAAAACAAAAAATTAAAAAAAAAAAAAAAACAAAGTAAGAAAAGTAATTGAATAATTTATTATAGTAATAGATTGCACTTGATTAACAAGTGGATATTACCCCAAAATTTTTAAAATTTCACTTTTTGCAAAAAATCTATTAAAACATCAGTATCTATATACTGTCAAAATTTCAACGCATTTCAATAATTCATTCATATCTAAAAACACATTTGAGACGATTTTCGTAATATTCAAGTGACCACCATCATATCAACAAAAAGGTATTATTTTGAGTTAATTCAAAAGTTAAAACTAGGTATGCATCGTATATTTTCATGAAAAAGGTATTATCTTGAGTTGAGCCTTTTTTTAAAATAAAAATAATCAAATTGTTTTATTTAATGTGCGGTTTCTGTATTGCAAACGAACGACTGGACTAAATTTGTATAAGAATCAATTAAAAAATTGAGAGCTTTTCATATAAATTTTCTAGACGAGTCGCTCGCTTGTAGTACAGAAACCGCATATAAATTTGGTTTCATTTTGAGTTAATACTGTGTTGTTCGTGTATGAACGAAAATTTTCATAAAGACGGTATTAACTCAAAAAATAGATTTTTTTGCAATACTTGAACAGATTTAAGAAAAAACTATGTAAATATATTATCTAATATTATGTATTCGGATTTTTAAGTTCTCTTAAAAAAGTGACCACAATTACTTTTTCAACTTTACTGAAAATTTAAAAATGGTGGAACAACTAAATTTAACTGTTTTGAACAATTATCAAATTCCTGAATAAAAGAAAATTAAATGCGTAAAAATTAGTTTCGGCAGGCAGCTGCGTTTTACACAGTCAACTTGGGTGTATATGATCACTTCTTTGTGTTTATGTTAAACTCCAATGAAAAAAGACCTGGGGCAAATTACGGCATACGATATTGATCGAAATTTAAATGTAAATTTCGATCGAATCCAGTGCTGTAGTTTGCCCACTGAATTATTATTGTGTTGGTTTGAAGATTTAAACAATTTAAAATTTTAAAATAAATAAAATTTCTCATATGCAAGTATGCTGTACCTGAAACGTTTATAATGTTGCAACGTTTTGTTATTTTGATCTCTAAAACTATGTTTTTATGAAGAATATTTTTAAGAAACATAAAAGCGCATTTCAATAGCCACAAAAGAAACCAAGTTTATATGATTATTTCTGTTTATTAAAAAAAACTACTTTTATTTAATGTAGAAATTTGTTTAGCAACATTTACATAATTTTTGATTAAATTATGAAAAAGTTGTCTGTTTTTAAAATTTTTTAAAATAGTAAGAATTTTATAAAAATGCGTATTTTTTTACATTTGTTAATTTAATACGTATCCAACTTTTATTTTTTATATCTTATAATAAAACAAATACATATTTCTTCCATTTCATAATCAATATTGAACTGAATAAGGACTATGAAAGAATAAAAAACGTTTTTAAATAATTGATGATGTTTTTTTAGGTTTTATTTAAATACTTTTTGCTTGTATTATTGTTTGTTTTATGTTTTTTCTCTTTTATAGCTACATATGTATATAACGTCTAATGCTTAATTAATGGTTTTGTGTTTACTTTTTGTATTTTTTCTTTAATTTTTTGTGTTTTAATTATATATACTTTTTAAATAACATATATAAAAGACGACTTAAAGATATAGAGCGAAAAAAAGAAAATTTATCTTGTCAAATGAAAACTCTCCTTTCTTAAAAAAAAAAAATAAAATTATAGAGTTACACATTCATACAATTAAAATTAAAATAAGAAATAAAAAATATTTCTTAAGATAAAAATTTAATATTATAAATTTTGACTTTTTTGTATAATTTCATTTTTTTTTTGCTTTTTTGTTTTAAATTAATTATTAATATAAGAGGTTTTGGCTACTGTATTATCATTACGCTTGGTCATCAGAACCCGAACCATCGTCGTTTTCATCATCATCATCTAAAAACATTAACAACGAATTAGAAAGTTATGTACGTACGTATGTATGTATTTGTATCATCATTTTAAATGTAACTTCTTGTCATTGCTGTTTAAAATAGCATAAATATTTACCTTCGCATTCAATATCATCTTCGCCATCATAGGGGATATCATATTCATCACTTTCAATATCACTATCCTCATCTTCTTCGATAATTTCCTCACCATCTGAATCAACATCGGGGGCTACCTCTTTCTTAGCCTTCTTTGAATCTGAATTTTTACCCTTAAATAAAGAAAGAAAAGCGTCAAATACATATATTTGTGTAACTAAATGATTTATGTATATTTTTATATAAATGACACATGTAATTATTTCTTCTACAAATTTACACACATAGTAAGTTTACGATTTATATCTAGTCCTTGGTGTTTGTTTAGTAAGGTACCTACATACATGTATACATACATGTATGTATTTATGTTTTTAACTAGGTACTTATTTTAGTTATGTCTCCAGAGGGAAAACTGTACGTAAATATATTCGATTATATTATTTTTAGATAAGCATGTGTTTTATTTATTGCTGATATAAATTTTCCAGCGCAACTGCACTTCTGCAAACTACAACTTCCAAATCTACAAACTGTCCAAATCTACAAAGACAGCTGTCTTTAGAGGAAAAACTGTACTAAAACCCGGTTATTCGAATCAAGCCTTATATTATTTAGAAAAGCATGTGCGTTATTTAAGGGTGATTTAAAGTTTGCTGTGCCACTGTACTTATATTGTGAAAATTTAATGTTTTTTTGTTGTTGTTTTTAAACTAAAAAGATCGTATTCAAAATGGTAAAATAATACAAGGGGGAAGAAATTGTAATGAGAAATGTAAGAGAATATTTATGTGTAGATATTATACGTATTTATATACATATGTATATAGGCCTCTGTCGTTGCAGACACCGGGTAAATATGCATCGTACACAATTGTGATGCTTACGTTATTTGTTTTGTTGCACATTTAGTGCTGCTGACTTATTTATTAATCACCTATCAATGTGCATGTTGACATGTATAAATATATATATGTATATATATGTATGTAGGTTATTTGTTTGTGTTTATATTTAGTAGAAACACAATTTGTAAAAAATACAGAACACAAAACCGCATTTGCTGTTTGTTTATTCCCTATAGCTACTTGCTCTCTTCTCTCCATATTTAATTTTTGTTATAATTTCAGTTTAAATTACTGAAATATGTATGTGTGCATCAAGAGTTAGATATTTTGTTTAGTTGCTTTATTTAGTGTACTACTAAACTTTAGTAGAGCACTAAAAAAAGCAAGGTGATAATATTGAGAGTAAAAGAGAATATAAAATAGTTTTAAATATGTTAAAAAGAGACAAATATAATACGTAAATTTTTTTAAAACAGTTTGGATTTGTTTGCACCTATTTCGTTGCTTTTTGTTTCCCATTTTTGTGTGTTGTTTTTGCTTAAGCACAAGTGTTTTGCGATTGCATATACATATTTATGAATGAGTGAATCTTGTTTTTAAAATTCAGACTTTTCTTAAGTTTGTTTTGAATACAAGTGTATATTTGTGCATGAATATAAACAAACAAGTGATTTAGAAACAAAAACAAAAGAAACTAGAAGATACGAGCGTCCTCTTCTACTATTTTATATGTATATAAAGATATTTATAACAATAATAATTTTAAACTGAGACTGTACATGTGCTCTTGTTTTTTTTATAAATAACCTAACGGTGGAACTTTTGTTAATTTCAAATTTTCTGTTTATGAATGTATTCTATTCTTGCCTATTTCTGCATGGCAAGTACCTACCTAGCTTGGAAAGTTAATTTCGTTTTTGTTATTAAGCGGGTTATAACATGAGATCTGAAATCACATTGGCAATTATAGAAACATGATCAAATTTTCAATAAAAAAATACCTATCTAGGTATGGTTTTTTCTTGATGTTCACACATACTTAAAGTTAGGTAATAAGTATGTATAAATATGAGCTTAGCTTGTTTGTTTTGTTTAACTAGCGTAACAACGTAAACGAAATCTACAAAACAATTTTTATATACCTATGTGTATGTAAATAATTATATACATTGTAAATATGTATGTACGTACATAGAACCGGCCGGCAAAGTATTTTTTGCTTTTTACAGTTTTGCAATGTTTCATTTACATATTTGTGATGGTTTATTTTAATAAACAGTATTGTTGTTGTAAAATTAATTTTATAATTCCTCTCCTTTACTACAACTAATTATACCTATAAACTGTGAATTTTATTTAAAATGAATAAAAATTAAACGTTATAACTTAATATTATACTGAAATTATTTACGTATACACTTTTGATTGTTTCGCTTGTATTTCATTACATTAACAATTATTTTGCTATGTTTTAAAATTTAATTGAAACCAGCTTTAATGACCAATCTGTGAATTTTCATTTAAAAGCACATTTCAAGAACACGTAAATACATAGATTTTTAACTGAAATTTCTAGAAAAAATGAAATGCATTTTGTATCATATTCTTATGTTAAATGTCATTTTTGCTGCAATGTTAAATACTGTATACTCGTACATCTGTACATATGTTTGGACACAGGAAAAACCATCACAAAAGAGAATTTGTTAATGTTTGTAAAATATCTATTAGGTTTCAAAATGCGCGCGCTTAAGGCATAAGATACTTTCGACTCCCTAAACTTTGACAACGATATTAATGCCTTTGATTTGGCTTCCCTTCTTTGTGTATAACTACAACACCCCAAATTCTAGAACATTATCAGAAAAGTGATTAAAATATTTATTGATTGATTAGGTTTTTTTTTTTATATGGTACTTACACATGTATGTATATATATGTTAGTATATAAGACAAGACAATTTTTTTTAAGCGTAAATATATACTCACTTCAGCCTGCCGTTTAACTGCTTTAATTTCTTTGGCGCGCACGGCATCATCTTCATGGAGCTCGTCCTTTGACGCTGTTCCATTATCGGCCGCCGCTGGTTTTGTATCCTCTGCCGCAGCTTTCTGTGATTTTAAATCATCTTTGACAACATCGGCGGCAACTTTCTCAACAGCTACATCACCGTTATTTTTTTGTTCTGTGGCGGCAGACATTTTATGTGTGTATTTGAAAAAGGTTTTTATATTTTACAAAAGCAAATAATTAAATAAATTTTTACAATATTATATAACTTTGGCTGCAATTTAGTAAGGTGTATGTATGTATGTACTATTTCACTTAATAAATTTGTTTAATAAAATTTTTACAACTTTGCAAATTTCTGCTTGAAATGCTTTTTGTTTTTATTAAAAACTTTTTTCGTACCGAGAACCAGAACCGTATTCAACGAGCAACACAGACACACTGTTTAACTTTTACGATAGCGGTGTGTATTTAAGTTTTAAAATACTTTTTCCTTTTATTTCGTTGTGAGAGAGTATTAGTAGTATCTGTGAGTAAGTATCTTTATCTGTGCGGCAAATGTCGCTATCTTGCCTCTCTGTCCCTCTCTCTAACAAGCAGTGCTGGTCTGGCAGTAGTTGTATATTAATAGAGTTCACAATAATATTTGATACAGTAGGTATTTGAGTAAAGTAGCAGCCAGCCAGCCGTTCTGTGCGACTAAATCATGTACACGTACTTAATGTTTTCTCTTGATATTTTGCAATCTGTCGGATGTACGAACGAGTATTTGTTTGTAACGAGGTTTTTTTGTGCTCATGCAAAAACTATCTTTCTTTTTAGATGAATGAAAGAAACGAATAGTATGCTTGTCTTTAGGTAGTAAAACACTCTAGTAAGAATTAAACAATTTGTGTGCTTTCAACCACCACCGAGATGTGTACCCGTTGGATGTCCGTACTCGACTGAAGGCGTCTTTTTCGTTACAAACTTAATGTGCTGATAGAACTTATTCCAAATGTTCAAAGTCTTTGAGGTTGTTAAGCTTTTTGGACCATTAGTCGGTAATATATTGATCTAAATTCTTTCAAAGAGGTTTCCGCTTTTTAATAAAAATGTCAGCTTTCCAGCCAATATAATTTAAAAGTGTTTCCAATAAAAAATAAATAGAAATTGATCAACCAAGTGGGTTTCTTGAATAATCCTATACAAAAAATGCTTGGGTTTCATGAGTACAGTTGACTCAAAGAGTTGCTGTCTAATGTTTGGCGGCAAATTTGAAAATTGTATATTAACGTGAAACAACTCTTAGTATTAAGTAGAATTGGTGGTTGGTTGTTTGGTAAGTTAGTTCGTATGCTTAGCCGGCCGGAGAGTCGATGGGACAGACGAATTGACGTGGCGGTCATTTGTTTCTGTGCGTTTGTCGTTATCTCATACATACATACATATGTGTTCGAAAATGTGCCCATTCTGATGAATGTTTGAAATCGTTTTGCAGTGTGAGTTTATTACAAAATAAAAAATAATAATAACACTTATGTGTAAGTTAGCACGAATTGGAAAGATGGTTTGTTTCTTGTGTGTACATTTGTATGTATTTATGTTCAACAAGAAATAATTTTTAGTCCCGTAGGTTGGTCGATAAGGTCGTATTTGCTGTTAATAATTTCTTATGTTTATATAGTTAATATACCCTACACCATAGGTGGAAAGGTACATTTTATACATAAGTATAAAATTTATCGTACCGGTTTTAATTTCTACAATATTCATTTCCAACCCTATAAAGTATGTTTATTCTGAAGTCCTGTACATAGAGAAGTCGGTAGAAAATTAAAGCCAACAAACACGCCCGCTACAGTTTCGAAGAAGTTGCTTTTAAAATTCAGCAACATTGTTTCATAAATCTTCCTTACGGTTTCTAAGGTTTTTCTCATGTTGTTTTCTTTTGTATATTATTGATATTTTTGCTTTGTAGTACCTATTGAAAACCGAAAATTCAGAAAGAAATGTTTAATTAGTATAAAATAAGAATTTCACTAATCATTCGAAATTTTACCAAAATATCAAACAAAAGCATAAAAATTCATTAAAAAGCTGAAATTCACAAAAAATACTAAAGACTATCTGTAACTCCAAAGTTTATTAAAATTAAAAGTTATTTAAATTTCGCAAAAAATTAATTTTCACCCATTATTAAAACAAATAATAATAATAAAACAAATAAAATTATATATAAAAAATCCTGTTTAAACAAACTTTTTTTGTCCTGTTTAAACAAACTTTTTTTGTAAGCCGAGAGTCATTGTTGCTACTGCTTTTAGCTTTTGATTTATTGTAATTTTAATTATTATAAATTTATAAATATATAATTAATTTTTATTTGTGTTTAGGAAAAATTTAAAATTCACGAAATTCGAATATTAAGTCATTTTTATGCCTTTCCATTTTTTAGATTGCAATTGTAAAACTTAAGGTAAATAACATGAGTATTTTTTGGAGCGAGTGTAACGTCTACACCATAGAAAATTTGAAAAAAATATTCTCTTAATTAGAACTTAGATAATGATTAATTTTATTGGAAAACGCTATCAGCGCAAGGCAATATCTAACATCACTACGGTCAAGAATATAAGAGATTCGGAATGACCGACTATAGCTTACTTGTTTTGAATCTGATTTTTTTTGTTTTTTTCTATTCATTTAACACAAAAATTTAATAGAACAAGCAAGAATGCTATATTCGGCTATTCCGAATCTTATATACCCTTCACCATCTATGTAAATCTAGTGAAGTAATTCTAATCAAAAAAGCAAATATTGGGGTGACAGAGAATAAAAATACATAAAAATTCCATCGGCTCTTATTGGGTTAAGCGTTTTTTAAAAATTTTAGTATTTCCTTAAAGATCTCTTAAAACACATTAAAATGATACCCACATTGATATTTCAAAAAATTTCAGAGGCCCCTAACTCGGAAAATATGGGCGAGTGCCAATTTTTCCACTTGATGTTTTTTTCTTAATTTTAATTCTCTATCGCCCAATATATTTGTTTTTTTGATTGGAGTTACTTCATTGTTCCAAACGATTTTAAAAATGGAGGTAGGCGTGGTGTTCTGTCAGTGTCTCGAAGGACAAGGACCGATCATGCTGACACGGGTGGACAGACGGACATCGCTCAATCGACTTCGCTATGAATAAGAACTCATAATCTATAAATTTTGTGGGGTCAGAAATTGATATTGTAGAAATTACAAACGGAACGACAAACTTAGTTATATCCTTTTTCCACTTTTTTTTTTTTTTTGGTGAAGGGTATAAAAACATATTTTTTGTTAGTTACATGGTTTTTTTACATTTGAGCTAAATATACTATTATTAATCTATATTTATTATTATTATTTTTTTTTTTTAATTTTTATGCCTGCAAAATCTAGAAAAATTTAGCGTCCGAATCTTGCATTAGGAGCCCTTCAAAGGATTTTCAAACAGTAGTACCCAATAAAATAATTCTTCTCTATTTATGAATGTATGCTCATACATAAGTATAAGAAATTAGTAAAAAAAATACATCTTTGAGTGAGATACATTTTCAGATTTTTTTTTTAATAATTCTAATGTACAAGCAGTGTTGCCACGGTGAAAACAATTTTATCACCAAAATTTCTTAACAAAGTAACTAGATGATTGTCCAATAGAGGAGGGGATAAGTGAAAATATTTATTGTAAAATTCAGTAAACAGCGTTAAACATTTTTCATCTACAAAAATAAAATGTGCTGACAACTATTTTGTTACGATTATACCGATAAAATTGAGTGCTTTCACATTTGTATTTCTTTTTTCTCTACGAAATGATATATTTTTACGAAAAGTGAGTGTTCTATATTTGAACGAAGGTTCTAAAGGAACCTCCTCACAAAATTTTATTCAAATCCATCCAACAGTTCTTACGTGATGCAAACACAGACAGACAGACAGACAAAATTACTGTTTTATTATATGTATAGATAAGTAGTCAAAGAAAAAATTCCCAATCCTTTTTCTCCTCTGTTTATCAATCTATTTTGTTTATTCTTTCACATATTTGTAGATATTGTCGAGCTTTAGTACACCGCCTTTATCTCATTTAAATCGGTGAAGTATTAAAAAAATAAATGACCTCTTAAATTGTTACCACTACACATAAAAAATACACATATATTCAAAACATGGGTGTGTACATAAAATACATTAAAAAAAGTGTTCAATAATGAACTTGGTCATACATAAAAGCACTAAACACAAAACATTTATCCCCAATGGAGGCCGTTGCTACTGGCGTCTATTGACTCCCTTCTTTCATACGGGTCATCTCTTTAAAATCATTGAATTCTCCTTGGTTTCTGCTGGTCGTACCGTTATCTCATTATCCACCCCAAAGTCCCTTTATGTGGCCACTGTGGTTCAATGAATGCAATGGCCTTTCATAAAAATCGGAGAAAAAGAACGGATGGTCCTCCATCGTCAACTGGAAGTCCACAGATACATCCTGAACACCTTCGAAATCCATTACCCGCTTGTCTTCATTAGTACGTCCAAAGGTACTTTGGATCCTAAGGGGCCCTCATTAAAGAGTCTATTTAAATATAAGCTTAAAAAAATTCTTTTAGTGAACTGAGCTTTCGCTGGAAGAATTATTCTGAATTTTTAGTTTTCAGCTTCACTTGTATAATTATTATACAAAAAACTATTCAACAGTGTAAATGTTCTTTTTTTTTTTTTTTTGAAAAAGTTTTTACAAAACTTTAAATTGTTTATTGCCGTTTGTGCATTTTCAGTTTTGAAATTGCTATTTGCTATTTTATGGAAAATTTTTAAATTAAGGCGAAATTTTTGTAAAAATGAGGATATTGTTGAAATTTTAATCGTTTGATGATATTCCAATTCGTTGCTAATCTAATGATAAGTTTTTGTGATATGTGTTTTTATTGCAAAACGAATTGTTTTTAGCAAAGTTTAAAATTTTTATGAAATGTTAATGAAATGTAATATTTTGGTAAAATATTACCTGATATATATAAAAATAATTTTAGATTACGGACAGACGGGCTTCGCGTAAGTCGACTCCGCTTGTATAAGCAGAAATTACAGATGGAATTACAAACTGATATTTACCAATTCCACTAAATGGTATAAAAAGTCGATGTCATTTTTCAACAAAATTTTTTTAATATTTTTCTTTTAAATTCGGGCCTAAAATATTTGTTTGGTTTTTTTTTGCAACACTGTTTGTTGAGTGTGTACAGCAGTGTTGCCAGGGAAAGACAAAAAAAAGTTACGCTTTTCCTTTAAAAAAAAATTGTCATTAAAAGATACACTTTATAATTTTCCTTAATAAAATAGTAATTTAATGTGATTTATATAAAATATAGTAAAACGTTTTACTCCATATTTCAGGAAAAATAACAAGGTAGCAAATTTATTAATTCCGAGCTTAGACAGACGAACATTTGGAAGAAAAGCATTTTAAATTCTCTTCTTTTTTCATACGCGTTCACTCAAGCGAACATGTTGTCGGCAATATTTTATTATTATTGTTATTGTTCGTTTTAAAATGTATGCAAAGAAACTAAATGTTTCCCTTCCAAATGTTTGCTCGTCTAAAATGGGACTTACGGAACAAAAACAAAACGAAAATAAAAAATATGAAAACCGTTAAAAAAAAATTTCATACCGACGATACTAATGTGGATATAATTTAGGATTCAGTACTAATATTTCGGTATAGAAAAGTGCATGCTCTCGTCATTCAATAAAATAAGTTAAAGTAAGATTTTTTTAAATCCTTCGGTACATTTTGCTTTAAAAGATTGAGCTTCGATAGAATTTAGTACAGTAATTATTTTTAAAATACCGCTCTTAAAGTCAAATTGGAGCCTTATTTGCTTTAAACTTCAACATAAAATTCTTGAGAATTTTTTTGTAATATAATCCTTCACTTTTTGAATGAAATTAAAAGACAACTTTTTTCTAAATCGAAGTATTGGTATGGTTGTCAAATTTTTTAAGCGGAATAACTGAAGTTGCTAACAATTTTCGAAAGGTTGAACAGAATGCTTAGTTTTCCGCACGAAATGCAGCTCATATTATTGCTATTAGCAGGAATATATTTTTGCCAGAAACATTTTGCTGTTTTGTTTATTTCGAACTAATTTTTTATGTGGGATTTTGATAGCATTTGCGAAAATCAAATTGATCTCTTAAGAGAAACAGCTGTCAGAGAGATTCTTACCTCAAATAATCAAACAAGCACTCTTTCATGATATTATCTTATTTCGTGTCTGTACCAAAAGTTACGAAAATTTAACATAATTATACATGCTATGTGGAGCCTTAAAAAGTTTCAAATTTCAAAAACTGTAACCAAACGGCAACACTGGCGTGCAGTTTCGAAAGATTTACATACATTTATTTTCGTGCAACTTAAGAAGCGTTAAAAAATGTTCTCGTTAGTAGTGGGTTTTATCATTTTACTTCACACCTGTAAGAACACACATTCAAAAATGAAAAAATAATCTCCATTTTGGCGTGTTTTTATCCGTTGTACTACATTTTTATCGCAAATCGTAATTGTGTGTAGAGGTCAGATACATGTACTTTGTAAATGGCAAAGCATTCATACATACCTGTGTAATTAAAATTATAAATACATTTTTATATTTATAAGTATGTACATATACAGTTTGTCAATATTGAGTTTGCACACTGAACACAAACACAATTTATTTAAAGTTTTTAGTAATTTCATAACGTATGTATTTATACCAAAAAAAATATGTACACATTTTATAAATTAGTATATATTCACACACATCGTGTCGGAAAAAATTTTATTGGGTTCAAAACAAGGAAGAAATACAACAAAAACAAATTTTTCCTTCATTTTACACTGTCAATAAACTCTTTGCACAAAAATTTCCTTGCACTTTTTATTTCAGCGTACAAGTCTGAAATTAAACTCAAAAATTTTTAATATTAAGTATGAAAACCTATAGCATCTTCCACACATTGTAAACTATTTTCCATTGATCCTATTAACTTCTTAAGGTCATAATTCTTTGGTTTTTTTCTGACACTCTTCTCAAGTTGCATTTTTAAGCGATGGTTTTTTTTTTAAACCGTAAACTATTTACATGATTAAGATCGGAGCTTTGGGTGGGTGTGTCTATGGCGTGACCGCAGTTATTTAGCAGCCACATTCTTACCATGTGCGACTTATGCTTACGGTCATTGTTGATAGAATTTAAAAGTTGGTTTCTTGTCCCTTATGAAACCAAATTTCTGCCAACTATCGATTAAATGGATTGGCAAAATGTCCAAATATTGACGCGGGTCCATCGTTGCGTCTAAAAAAGCTATGTCACTAACTTATTGACTTGAGACGAAGCCCCAAATCATTATAGACATTTTTCCAAATTTAACTGTTAGAATATTATTTTGCTGCTTCAGAGATATTAAAGAATTACGCTACACCCTTCATATACTATCGTTAAAGTATAACATCATCTTCGTTTCATCACAAAATATCGGGTCGTTTCAATATAAATTCGGCTGCGAAACGCTCCGAACAGTGAAGGAAAATCGCTTATATATATTTGCTTCTGACAGCAGGGTTTTTTCTTGCTGCTCTTGAAGAGTATTTAATTTTTATTATGGTCTAACGCACTATCTAGTGGCAAACAATAACACTTAGCTCATTCTCCAGGTCTGTTGCTAGTTGTAGCGTGGAAATATTGGGTTTGAACCAGTTTTCTTAAAATGAACTGCTTAGCACGTCGGCTTATCTTATTTTTTCGCCCACCTCCTTGCTTTAATTCCAAACTATTCTCTTTTTTGGCTCGATTTATGACATTTTAAACTGTTCTCCGTAATACTGAAAACATTTCTGACTACTCGTCCGCACTTCTTTCCAGTTGGCGATTATAATAAATCAATTGAAAGATATCATACGACAATCTTTTCCCAGCCGTATTAAACACTTCAAATGTTGTAAGTTTTTGTCGTGTGAAAAGTGAAAGTCCTTCACAAACTAATTTAAAAATTCACTGTCAAGAACAATGTGTGCATATAATAACGGCAAATCACCGTTTAGCTTCAAAAATTAACGAGAAGGGAAACAAAACATTTTTGTGCAAGGAGTTTATTGACAGTGTAAAATGAAGTAAAGATTTGCTTTTGTTGTATTTCTTTCTTGTTTTGAACCCAATAAATTTTTTTCGAGATGATGTCTGTAAATATATACTAATTTATGCAATGTGTACATAAAAAAATTTTATTGGTATAAATACATACGTTATGAAATTACTAAAAACTTTAAATAAATCGTGCTTGTTTTCAGTGTGCAAACTCAATATTGACAGACTGTATGTATATTTATATATTTTAAAATTTTGTTATGACTCAAAATTGCCAGGTTCGCAAACTAACATGCATTTACACGTAAAAGTCACTGTTTGCTAGTTCTGTATACCTATTCTTAACAAAAGTTAATTAACAATGTGTCTTCGGCGCGAAAAGTTACATACAAATTTCCTTGCAAATTCTTCATTGTCTTATTTCCAAATCGCAGTGCCTATATGGTTTATAATAGTTCATATCACAACTAAAATGATATAAACGATATAAATTATAACGAGTATACTTGTTCTAATTTATAGATAATTTATAAGAGTGCTATATCCGGCTATGCCCTTCACCATCTATGTAAATCTAGTTTAGTGAAGTAACTCCAATAAAAAAGCAAATATTGTGGTGACAGAGAATTAAAAAATAACACAAAATTTTGGAACTGCATATATGTACATATATAATTTTACATAAAAATGACGTTGGCTTTTATTGGGTGGAGCATTTTAAAAAAATATTTAGTATTTCCTGAAAGATCTATTCAAAAGCTTTAAAATGATATTGTAAAAAATTTGAAAATTTCAGAGCCCTGTTACTCGGAAAATATGGCAAGCGCCAATTTTTTCACTTGATGTTTTTTCTTGTTTTTTAATTTCCTATCGCCCCATATATTTATTTTTGTGAATGAGAAAAAGAAAAATTAAATGAACTGCACTTTTTTCAATTTCGCCAAATCGCCAGATTACGTGTGAACCCTGTGTTAGATTTATTGTATTTTGGTAAATTAAATTTGCATTCATTCTTAAAGCCTTCTTCACTATCATTCAAAATCGTATGATTTAATCACACAAAAATCCTTTTAAAAATGGCGAAGTAGGAAGCACACTATCAAAAAAGATGTGCTTAGAGATCGCGAGAGTATTAAAAAAATTCATATAAAAAATCGTACAGATATGTCAAAAAGTCTATTACATACGTACACTTTTAATCCACAATATCATACTTTTTGCGCACACATGCAATTTTTGACAGATTGAACGACTGATTACCAAGGAAAACATTCACAAGCTTGTAGAGGGCAACAGATCGCAAATATTAATGTTAAAGGGCTTTACATGGTCACAGAAGTCTTACTACATTTCAAATTTTTGTGCAGAATAGTGCCAGTGGGGTCGTCTAAACAAAATACGTATTGAATCTGCACAAATTGAGAGCAAATACGGATGAAAATTTGACAGTTTGTTTTTTGGAAATTTTCAGAAGACAATTACGAATCATTAGATTAGGAATGCAGTTTTCTGCAAACTGTTGTAAGATTTTTAATTTCAGTTTTAAAATACGGATGGAATTTTATATTATTTTCTCTTGAATTTTACGTACATAAAGTCGTACCGTCTAAACCCGCCTTAATATGTATTTGAAGAGATTATTGTTATAAAATATCATAAGTATATTTGACAAAAAAATATTATGACTTTTTATAAGTTAATTTTTATTGAGGCTTTTATTTTGTAAACAATGTTTTGATGCAAAACAAAATAAAAAATTTTAAACATTTAAGATTGTAACGTAATGTCCTAAAATCAATGCAATGTAAACCGATGATTTTTTTATAAGTACAAAGTAAGGTAAATTTATATTTATTATTACACCACAATACTTGCAATCTTGTATAAGATTCGTTTTACACGATATCATTGTTTCAACTCTCTTAAAAAGCTGCAGCGAGTTTTATCATGCGTTTTAATGATAAAATGTTTGATTCCTTTGATATATTTCAATTTAGCTTTTTTACACGTTGTTGTAGTTTTTTGTTTATAATAAAATAAGAATATGAATTTTTACTGAAATCTTTGAATAACCAAATATCTATAAAGCAAGTGTTAAAGCAAGCTATGCCATTTTGTTTACCCTGCATGCATCCCTGCGCCTCATACAACTAATTTCATAGAAAACCTCATAGTGAAAAGATATAGCAAAATATAGAACTAAAATTAAAATTTTATTTTCTTTTTTGATAAGCACTAGCTCAGTTTAAAAAAAATGTAAGAGTGCTATATTCGGCTTTGTCGAATCCTATATACCCTTCACCAGCTATGTAAATCTAGTTTAGTGAAGTAACTCCAATCAAAAACGAAAATATTGGGGTGACAGAGAATTGAAAGATAAAAAAAAAATATTAATAAAGCGCTGATTTTTTCCTTATTTTTTTATTCTCTATCCCCCCATATAATTATTTTTTCGTTTGGAGCTACTTTATTGTTCCAAATGACATGAAAAAATTGAACGTAGGCGTAGTGTATTGCCTGCTGCCTCGAAGGACATGGACCGATCATGCTGACTTCCAATAGCACCTCTTTCGACACTATAGCTGATCGATTGACATATTTTTTTTTGTTTGTAAAATCAAGTTTGCCTCGACAAATATGATTTTAACACTATCACGGACGGACATGACTCAATCGACTTCGCTATGCACAAGAAGTCAGAATATACATATATACTTTATGGGGTCGGAAATGGATATTGTAGAAATTACACACGGAATGTCAAACTTATATATACCCTTTTTCCACATTTTGTAGTAAAGGGTATAGAAAATAAATAATTCACTTACAAAAGAATTAGTTCAAATAAAAGACAATCAGCCCAGTTTAAAACAAAATTTTCGTACGAGTTTTGTCACTTTCCCCTCTTCTCCTATTATAAATGTATTCCACTTTTAATTGACTGCTGAAAGTGAAAATAATTCGAAGGAAAAAAGTAAGTCCAGATTTATAACATGCCATTTCAATTCTCTTTTAATGGCATCGAAATTTGAACACAAGCCAAACAAAAATAACATGAGACTAGTTTCATGCAAAATCGCATAGTGTAAAATCGCTCAAAGTATTATAAATAATGAAGGAAAAATATAGTGTTTTTAAACAAATTCAAATTATGATGATGCCACTTTTTTATCATTTTTACTTTTTAAAATTAATTTCATTTAATTGTGCTTGATTCCTTCCAAGTCGTAAAATGTTGTTGTTGCCAAGTACAGTGCTAGTTGTTACATCCATTAATCGAAAGGATTTTGCTAATAATAGCCCGGCATTTAAGTTACCATATATATGCAAACTTTCAGTCTAGTTGAGTAGTATAGCTAGCACAATATTTTAATTGCATAAATAAATTATATATATTGAATTTCTACTTTTTTAAAAACAACAGTTTCTTTCAAATTACAACACAGTTTCATATTTTTTTTAATGCAAATTTGTAAATATTTTCAGTAATTTTACTTTGTAATAAAGTTTAATTGGAATAATTGGCTTTTATATTGAATTGATAAATGAAATAAATATGCCGGCTTTACTATGGTGAAATCATATTCCAGGTGGTGATATCATTGCCGAATTCATTAACATTCGTATTGCTAGGGTTGTCAAAAAATGTTCTTATTCAATATATTGTATTAACTTCTAAACTTACAAGCACAGGTGGTTTTTTTGTAAAATTTTTTAAGCTGAATTTAATACTATGGAATAGCTGATTACATGTAAATAATTCGAGCCACTGTATATTGAACATCTCTGTTTTTTGTTGTGTTGCATTATGAGCACGAGTATGTTCAGTTTTTCCAAAGGTTGTCAAATTTGACAATTATTGACAGCACTGCCGTATCCGTTATTTGCCTGCTCTTTTTGCTTCTTTCTTTGACAACTGAAATTCGTCAAGATGGTATGTGCTTAAAAAAATTTACGAAGTGAGAAAAATCACAAAACATCACTTGCAATTTATCATGAACTGATGCTAATGTACCCTTAAATTTATTTAGAAATGAAAATTTATTGCTCAAAGTATTTATTTCAAAACAAATTTCTGTGCAAATAAACGAAAGCAAAAACTGGTGATTTGTGATAATTTTATAGAAGCTCGAAATGACAATAAAAATAAGTGCTAATGATTCCTTGTAATTATTTTAAGGTAAACGTCCCTAAACAACGTCGTACATTCTGTAAAAAGTGCAAGTGCCACAAACTGCACAAGGTAACTCAATACAAAAAATCCAAGGAGCGCAAGGGCGCTCAAGGTAGACGTCGTTACGACAGAAAACAACAAGGTTTTGGTGGTCAAACTAAACCTATCTTCAGAAAGAAGGTAAGAAAACAAAACTATTGTTTGAACCGCTAGCATATTCGTAGAACCAGGTTGCTGTTTGTGATGAAAGCTAAGCTCTTTGGTGGGATAAATATATGCAAGAGTATTAAACAATTTGTTTATTAAATTTTTATGGTTTATTTAAAGGCAAATTTTTGATTTACTTTCCAAAATTCTGCCGTTAGAACCAGAAGATTTAAACAAAATTAGTAGTCTGTTTACTAAAGTAATTTACTTTTTTAATATTATTAATCAATTTTATTAACTTTATTTTTAGGCTAAAACTACAAAAAAGATTGTATTACGTATGGAGTGTACAGAATGCAAATACCGCAAACAGTCTCCTTTAAAGCGTTGTAAACATTTCGAATTGGGTGGCGACAAGAAACGCAAGGGTCAAATGATTCAGTTCTAAAGGATTTTTATAATTAAAAATCATCTACTAGCATTACCATCCACTTGTATTGTAGTTTTTTTAATTTCACGACGTTGTTTTTTTTTACCAAGTGCGGAATTTTTATGAAAATTACACCTTGTAATTTCTTCAAATTGAAGTTTTGAATAAAAATGTTTTTCATGTAATATCTCTGCAAAAAGAGTTTACAGTTGAACAAATACAAATTTTGTGAATTATTTAAAAAAAGTTATTATACTGGAGGAGACTTATTAGACTTGTTAGTTTTCCGGAAAAAATCTTATTCTACTCAGAAATTGAATTGCATTCCCTAATAAAGGGAACTTGGCTGTCTATTTTTCCCGATGGTGAGTACGAGTCAAAAACAAACTGCGATTATCTCGAAATCAAGTTTTTTGAGTTATGACGTTGTATTAGCTACAGCGATATGTACCAATAGGTACATATCGAATTAGAAGATTCTTGCAAAAAAAGTAGACTTGAAAACATACATACATCAAATTACATTAACTATTGGGGCACCCTTATATTCCATCTCCAAACTTTGTTATAGTGGACTTAGCACTACAGCTCCTTGTTAATTTCAACCTTCTGCCCATACTGTTTAACAGTTTGGCAATTTAGACAAACTATTGTATCACCCTTTAATTTAAATAATTTATACTTATACTAGGGAAAGTAGTGGACATTCTGTCTAATTTTCAAGTGTTTGTGTATAACAGTTCAAAATCAGCAATCAGATCCTCGTCAATTTCAACCGTCTGTCTATAACTATTCAAAAGTATGGCCATATATATAAATCAAATTAAAGGAGCTATTAAGACAGCCTTTAAATTATAATTTTAATACTTGTTCTATAATGGTTATAGCAATCGATATTTTATAAAAGCCACATTAGGCCAATTTAACTATAATACAAAGCCAATCAAGCAAGACTAATTAAAAATAAACTTATAAAAATAGAAATTTAGTGCCAAATTAGTAACAAAAATATTTTTGTCTTATAAAGGTTACAAATTTTATACAAAAATTTAGTCTTATATTATTTTTTGCTATTCGGAGCAGTTTTTTTTTTAATTAAAAAAAAAAACGTTGCTTCATTTTGTTAAAGATACATGGTTTGCTTTCGCAAAAATTATTGGAAGTGATACCGGAACAATTTCAGAAGTATACGTATAGGTATTACAAAAAATTTTTATTTAAAGATTTTGTGAGAAAGTTTTCTATTATATGCTTTATTACTTATTGGGAGAAACAGGAATCTTATCAATAATACACTTAAACGATGGTTATTCTTTAAATATCAACTTTCTTGGCGAGCATTTAGAGTGTCTTCGATGGGAATGATCAGATTAGGGTTGCTGAAATAATGGTATTTATTTTCAGTAACAATAATAAACTAAAAGCAATACTTACTCTAACATATTAGGATCCAAACCTTCGATACCAATTTTAATTTTTATTGCCTGAGTTGGCACACCAACTTGAAGCATTTTAAAGAATTTTTTATATAAGCTATGTTCTGAAACTTTAATGCCATTAATATTTTCTTCTGATTGTTTGTTGGACGCTTCGACTTTAACTTCTTTTTCGCACTCTTGTCCGCTGTTTTCTGTTTGTACAGAATTCTTTTCAATATCTGGTATAGAAGCCAGCTTAAATAAAATTTAAATGTTTTAACCAACAAAATGTAGATATATTCCTTTAAATACTACCTTAGCCTCTATAATTGTTAAGGCAGCTTCCACTTTTTGCAGTTTGCGTTCCAATCCCAGAAACCTTCTTTCACATTGTAGTGCAAAATCATTCAGAAAGTCACAAGAGCTTATAAGAAAATGGTTTACAAACGCTAGTACGCGTTTCTGATGAAGTGGAGGTAACTAGATTACGGAATTTTATTTTTATAGTTTATCATATTTCGATTTTTTTATTCTATACCTGTGTTTTATCAACATTTTGTGTGAGAATCTCTGCAGCGTCCATTGCGTAAAGTAAAATTAGTTTCACTTAAAAACATAACAAACGGCACAGCTGATATGTACGTTCATATGTAAATAAGCGTGGTACAATAATTTATCAGGCAAGTGCAGTTGCTGTTGTTTTAATTGAACAACATAATTTTATATGAACTTGACGTTTATAAGTATTTAAAACAGTTCAATTCAACACCTGATTTTTTTACAAATGATTTTTTTTTGGGATTTTAGATGTTAAGTGGTAACATTTTATCACATAGGATTAGTTCCTCTACGTTATGAACAAAATCACTTTCAATCACGCCGTCTTGATGAGCCATTAATTTGTTCAATCATTGAACAATTTCATGTGTTTAAACCATCTTTGTCGACGTCATATTCTTGTTCAAATATTTTTGTCAGAACATTTGTTCATATAACGATGTCTGTCATCAAACGTCACTTCTATTTTGAAAATTCTAAAAATAATGAATTGAGGCGATATTTAAACAAAAAAGCCTTAAAATTTCTCAAATTATGTGTATATATGTAAGGAATTAAAAAAAAAAAAACAATAATAAAAAAAATATGAGCCATCGAAGCATTAACATCGCCAAGTTTTATCCACGCAGACAAACATGAACAAGTGTTTGTTACCTATTCTGCTCATCAAGACGTAGTGTAATAAACATTCCCTGCATATTTTGATTAATTAAAAAAAATTTTATATTTTTCTTATAAAAATCATTTTTAATTGGCGGGTGATTTTTTTATTTTAATATCTTAAGAAACCTAACATAACTTACAATACTTATGAAATGACCAATTCCGTTACAAAACAGTTGAGATATAAATTCTACATGCAAATTTTGTTGTTCAGAACTCGTGAAATATGGGTTTCCGCTATTATTTTCACTTCACAATTTCTTCTAAAAATTAGTTTTTCTACCCCCTATTAATTTCCTTGTAAATTATTGGCATGTGATTTAATTAACTAAATGCCCAAGTCCAAGCAATTAAAATGGGAAAGAGTCCTCAACGCCGTGTGTGACTATAATCGACGAACACGTAGAGTATTTATTCACCACAAGGTATATCTACCATACTTTATCATTCTTTTGCTCTGTTGCTTTGGCACTTGGATTGTCAATTTTGTTATTATTTGTATTCGTAACAGCTGTTGGTTGTTATTAATAATAACAAAAGAGAAATTGAGTGGAAGTTACTATAAATATTAAAATTAATTCCTAATTGTTATTAATAAAAGAGTTTTTAAAACTTTTGTTTATTAAGATTTCTTTCGTAAGCATACAAAAAATTCACCTTCAGTAAGTTTTAATCTAATTAATATTTATTGCGCATATTTTTTTACAAAGATTAATAAATTTTTACTAAATTACTACTTTGTTCTTTTTGATTAGTCATAATAATATTTAATAGTAAATACAATTGGTACTTGTTGAGTGGATTTTATTCGAATTTCCGTAGTTTTTCTGTGATCCAAATCTATTAAAATAAAATACCTGTACTACAATGTCTATGATCAACAAAAAATTTTCTTCTTTTGCTTTTGTTAGAAAAGGGAGTGTCACTCTTTTTCATTAATTGTTAAACCAAAAGTTAAAGCAAAACTTCTTTGAGTATTATAATACTATAAACATATGTATGTATGTACGTATCAAATATTATACATATTAAGCGTTGGATTATAACAAGCACAGATAACTAACTTACTAGTTGTCTGTGATAACAAGTTAACAATAGTTAAAGTAATAATTTTAGGCGGAAAATAATTTGTTTCGTTTACACTTAAACCTAAACTTGAGATTGTTTATCCGGATTTTACTCATTCGAATCTTTTAGATTCAAGTTTAACTAAAAGCTGATTATATAAACAATGAAATATAATTAAATATAATGATAACTTGTAATATAAGCTGTGTAGACATTTACAAAGATTGAATATAAACACAGCCAATCAAAAAGTTTTCACAATTTGATGGTCAACTTTTGTTTGATTCTGAAAAAGGAATCTTCTAGTACTTTAATGTTTTTGAAATTTTATTTCCGACTTATCTGCAGCTACTAAATACAATCATAAGTTCAATTTTTAAGTGAATGTGAATGGAATTTATTATTATATTAAAAATTTTATATTAAAATATTAAAAATATTTGTGCTATTTTCTATTATCCCGATTAATTATTCAAATCACCGATATTTATTATAAAGGGTGAGAGCACGTCTCGATGTCCATTTCGCTACCGCTATGCAGAAACTTTTTGGTATGCGAAGCCGTTTTAAGTGTTTAACAAGAAAGAGTGCTATATTCGGGTTTGCCGAATCTTAAATACCCTTCTTCACGATCTATGTAAATCTAGTTTATTTTATTTATTTCTTTTTATTTATTAATTTCATATTTGTAATATTAAGCCTTCAAGGCCAAATTAAAAATTATTACATGGTGAGTTAAATTCATAAACGTAAAACTCACAAAAAAAAAAAAAAAAATAAAATAAAAAAACAATGCACAAAATTTAAATAATTATAATGTTAAACTACATAGTTATCCCAGTATCATTAATACTTATCCTATCACTGTCATCATTAAGGCTCCCCAGCATATATATTATTTTATATAAAAGTGCCATCGGCTGTTAATGGGTTAAGCCTTTTTAAAAAATTTTAGTATTTTTTTAAAGATCTTTTCAAAAGTTTAAAAATGATACCCATATTGATATTTACAAAATGTTTAAATTTAAGAGCCCCTTAACTCGGAAAATATGTGCTAGCGCCAATTTTTTCACTTAATGTTTTTTCTTATTTTTTAATTCTCTATCGCCCCATATATTTAGATTTTTTATTGGAGTTACTTTATTGTTTCAAATGACATGAAAAATTAGAGGAATGCGTGGTGTTTTGACTGCTGCCTCGAAGGACATGGACTGATCATGCTGATTTCCAATAGCACCTCTTTTGACACTTTATTGCAGAGGCAAACTTGATTTTAACACTTACACGGATGGAAAGACGGACAGACGGACAGACGGACATCACTCAATCGACTTCGCAATGCATAAGAAGTCAACATATATGTATATTCTTTGTGGGGTCAGAAATAGATATTGTAAAAATTACAAACTGAATGACAAACTTAGATATACCCTTTTTCCACTTTTTGTGGTGAAGGGTATAAAAATGACACAATGTCCATGGACATTATGTCACTTTTGAGTGCGACAAGTCCAAGGACATTAATAATCAATATCGGCGATTTGAATAATTAATCGGGATAATAAAAATTTAAAATTAATTAAACTAAAACTGTTTGAGGATATTTAGCCAGATATTTTAGCGCTTATTATTTCATAAGTTTTTTGACCCGTTGACAAATAAATGTAATCTATTTGCTAAAACGCTAACAAGCAAGTGTATATCACAATTATAAAAGTTTTAAATAATTAAAAATTTAGTGCACTTTTGTTTGACAAAACCAACCAAGTGTATGAAGAAATGTAAGCAAAATAAATTCACTGTTGATTTTTGTTTAATTTGTCCAAATGAGGTCAATTAAAAGCAATTTATGAATTAGCTTTCGTAACTTTAAACTTCACTGCATTCCTTTCTGGGGAGATTCTTGCTAAGTGCTAATAACCAATACCGTCTTTTCTCAAGTCAAACCGTCGTACAATGCGCTTGTTTTAATAATAGCTTTAATAACAGTCAACCGAGATTAATTATAAGCAAAAGTTGCAACTTTTTGCCCACAGCTATAGGCCCTCAATGATTATCTCAGTTTAAAGCAAATCCTATTATTTTTTTAAGTGCGTGCTGCAATGGCTAGACGAACTCAAGTGTCTTCCCTAGATGTTCCTGATAATCCGGACGATTTAGATAGTCCCGAGGAAATAGAAGCTGGCTCATTAACAATTAAAGCTTCCGATGCAAAATTATCTCAAAAAGGTAGGTGTAATAGTTAAAAAAAACTAAACGTAAACTTAACTGTTGCTTTTAGAACTTTGGGAACGCCCTCCCTCTTACAAATGTATTAATCTTCCCCAAGATGGCTCTCCATTGTTACGGTTCGAAATTCTATCGGCTTGCATAATGCCACCAGAAGGCGAAGATCTTAAAGTTAAACGCTACGTTGTTTATGAGCTAACTTTGCGTCAGGACACAATAGCCGCAATGGATCCAATGCCGGCTCGTATACAGAGACGTTATACTGATTTTCGAGAGCTATATAACTTCCTAAAACAAAGTCATCCCAAAGAAATGGCGAACGTCGAATTTCCTAACAAAGTTATTGTGGGGAATTTTTCTTCAAGCCTGATAGCCGAAAGAGGAGCTGCCTTTGAAAAACTTTTAACACATATATCGGGAAATTCTGTTTTACGAAATACATTATATTTTTTGGACTTCTTACAAAACGAAGAATTAACAAAAGCCTGTCAATTATTAGATGAACGTAATGATGCGTGTATACCGATTCTTGAAAATAGTTTCATTTTGTTAAACAAAATTTTTATGGATCGCTCTAAGCCGGTGCTTTTAATCTTATGTCGCTTAGTAGCCGCCTGCACGATCACACCAATACCACATCAAATGGCTGAGAAATGGGCTTTATTGGCCTTAAGTCGCTACGAGACATTATGTGATATAGACCTGTTGCCTTTATATATTCCCTTGTTACATACATGTTCCCATTTATGGTTTGTTGTTAAAAACTAAAAGTAACATTTAAAACGTGAAAATTAAAAACATTATTTTTTCTAGGTGGCAACGTGGTCGAGATCAAAAGCCCATTACAGATCGACTTAGTGAAATGTCTAAAAAAGGGATTAATATCAACAATAACATCACATTAATGCAAGCTATACATAAGCTAGATCCACGTTCAGAAACTGTTTGATTTTTTTTTACTGTGGCGTGCATTTTCCGTTCAAATATTTGTTAGTTTTAAATATACAATTATTCTACATATGTATTAAGTTTATAAATCGAATATTTCAATTATGTTCATCACATGCATGTACTTTTTCTAGCTCATTTAAGTTCAAATATCAGTTTTCGATATTGATAATTCGATATTTTATACAATTTTAGTTTATTTAAGTTCTATAATCAATTTTTGATATTGTGCAAGTTTGTCTAATATATTTGTAGGTGATTATTTTTTGTCATATTAATATTTATATTTATTCTCTATATACACACATACATATACACACACACACACATATATATATATATATATATATATATATATATATATATATATATATATATATATATATATATATATATATATATATATATATATACATATATATACATATATATATACATATATAAATTGGCATTTAAAAGATGATAAAATGTAAATAAAATTATTTATTGCTTTTTAAAATGTTAGAAATAAACTTGTTAAAAAACAAAAAATTCAAAAAAGTGTACTTTATTTAATCTTGAAAGTGAGCACAAAAAATGCTTTAGTTGTGTGGTTTTATGAATAAAGGCTATTTATTGGGTTGTTGCATAAATATTGTGTACAAAGAAATTGGTTCGATTAAAAATATAGCGTTTATTTCTATTCAAATATATTCTTTTAAAGGTTGACTTTTATTCACTTTTCAGCTTTATAATACCCAAATGTAATTTTAAACCTGACCTAACATAATTTCAAATCACCCCTTTCTCAAGACCCGTGGCGTAGCAAAAATATAATATTTGATGACAAAATTTTGTGAAATGAATAAAGACATCATACAAAGATTTTCTTACTGAAACATTTTTCTTTTAATTGAATAAAAATTATAGCTGGTGGAGCTGGTTATAGTCAACAATTTTTTAGAAAGTACAAAAGGTAATCTTGGAAAAAAATAAATACATTTTAGAATTAAAGTTTTAAAAACATGTAATTTTTACAAATAAAACAGAGCGTATCTAAAAATGCCCAAAATTTTGGCTACACAATACTCTAAATAATTTTACTAAATTTCTCCAAAAAATGAAAAGTTTTCTTGAAAAATGAAGAAAGCTACAACAATCTCAATCTTATAACGAAAGAAAGAATATGTTTACCCATTTTGAAAGTATGTAACAAAGATAACTTGGAAACTTTTCTTCAGACTTATAGATTAAAATAAATTTGGATATACTTAAGCCACAAGAGAAAGCAATTAATAATCATAACATTCAACAAGTAAGAGTGCTATTTTCGGCTATGCTGAATCGTAATACCCTTCACTATCTATGTAATCCTAGTTTGGTGAAGTAACTCCAATCAAAAAAACAAATATTGGGGTGACAGAATTAAAAACGAAAAAAAAATTTGGTACATAAAAATGACATCGGCTCTTAATGGGTTAAGAATTTTTTGTTAAAATTTTAGTATTTCCTTAAATATCTCTTCAAAAGCTTTAAAATGATACCCATATTGATAATTAAAAATATTGAAAATTTCAGAGTCCCGTAACTCAGAAAATATGGAAGAGCGCCAATTTTTTCACTTGATGTTTTTTATATTATATTTATTTTTTTACTTGGAGTAACTTTATTGTTCCAAATGTCATTAAAAAATTAGAGGTGCGCGTAGTGTTTTGCCGCCTGCTGCCTCGAAGGACATAGACCGATCATGCTGATATCCAATAGCACCTCTTTCGACACTATATCTGATCGATTGACATATTTATTTAAATTAAACCAAAAGAAAACATATAAGTTAAAATTTTCAGAAATAAGTACATAAGGATAGCTGGTTTGATAGCGGAACGTGTAGGTACTGTTACATACAACGTGTATTTCGAAATGACAAAAACAAAAATAAAAGTTATTCGTTCCCATGTGAATCATTATTAAAAAACATTTGAAAAGGATGAGACAAGAAACTCTATTAATTTGTTTTTGGAAATGTTTAATCTAAATAGAAAATACAATAATGCTTCTGAATTCCAGTCCGATCCAAATGTAGTAGAACCCGTGTTACTTACTAAAACACGGTCAAAATTTTCTGAGGAGAATTTAAGCCCAGAATCAAATGCTCTGTTACTGTCGGCAGCAGAGGTTCTTGGATTAAATATAACCATAATTTATCATCGACTAGCAGTTTAGAACTTGCAAGACCAAATTGAAATCGAAAACCTCCTGTGTGAATGAAAAACTACAATCCTACCTACAAAAAAGGGAGATATTCTAGAACAAAAGCACTTGTAAAGTTGAAAACAACGTTTCAATGTTTCAATAAAATTTTGACTTCATTTTGTATAATTGTAAAATTATGTTTCAGTCGTTCTACCGAACTTAATTAATGACAACGCATAGTTTTTCTTTTTACATAAATAAATTTCCATTAATATTAAAACCATAACATTGTGGGAGTCTTCAGAAAAAAATCAAATCTACAGTAAACGATACTTACGTTCTTGAAATGAAGAATGGAAAAACTGTTTTAATTGATTATGAATTTTTCCTTACAATGATTGATGGCCAAAGTTTGAATATAATAACAGATACTTCGTCCATTTTGAAGTGTGCGTTTTCCAAAAAGTCACGTATAAACTTTTAAAATTTTGATAATTCAAGTGGTGAGCAAAGCTATAAATATGGAATTTCTCTGGTACGTGCCAGAATAGGTGCATGAGGTTTATTTAAAAATCAGTGTATACAATTTCGTGAAAAGGAGATTGTTTTGATTTTTGGAGAACGCTACACAATCCATTGAATATAATCTGTTTAATGAAATACTACATTTTTAAAATAAAGTCATGTAAGATCAGCTTCTTAACAACTTACGCTAATTTATTTACAAGTTGAGCCAAGAGCTCTTTGAAGAAAGTATCTGATACACTACATTTTGTTAAGAAATTGTTTCATTCTAAAACCTAAACAAAAATTTAATTCACACATATAGAAAATAACAAATTCCTGCAGAACAATTAAGAAAGCTAATATCGGCTATGACAAATCTTATATACCCTTCACCATATATGTATAACAACATGTACATATATATAAATCGGCATAAGAAAATCTTTATAACCATAGAGTTTTTATGTTCAAAGAAAGCTTTTTGGTAAATTGTAAGTTTTGCTTTGGGTTGTTGTTCGAGCTTAGTAAAGGAAAAAGGTTACTGTATCAGAACCTAGTATATTTCAGTGGCGAACATAACATTTTATGTCTTTTGGAAATAGTATTAAATCTTTTTACAAATTCGTTGCAGTAAAAGAATTGTAAAAAAAATTGATCAGAAGTAAATTTACTCAAGGCAAAAGCGAAAGTAAATAGTGTTTTCTCCATTATAATTTTTCTTACTAAATACTTTTCTTGATACGTAAAATGTTATTTTTTGAATTTAGTTAAGAAATTTAATCGAGGCTAAAATAAAAGCGAACGCGTAACAAATGATGGTGTGCAATTTATTTTGACACTCACTATATGTATTACGTAAACGTAAAACTTTATAAATCGCGATCGGTAACACAAGCAAGTAAGGATTACTTAACGGCCATAAAATAAACAATAATATTTACATACGTTCGTATGTATGTAAGTAAATACATGCTTGAACACAAAATTAAAGTGGCCTTGAGAAAGTGACTCATTTTACTTTTTTATCCTGGCATAAAAAACATGACTTTAAATGAAAAAAAAAATTAATTACACATCGTCCAGACACACAGTATTTTGCAAGCACTTCAAAATCACTAATGAACTGAACTTATTATGTATTTTGAAATAATTAATAATAAAACACATAAATTTAATAAAGCAATACTCTAAATTTTTTTCAATATCTCCATGTTTTCATAAAAATATATTTCAAGTTCGAAAGCAAAAAAATCACTCCAAATGTATTTGCAACTTTCTACATTTAATGGTGAAACAAGTAAACGGGGAAATATATAGAGTGATCTGCTATGATTTTTAAACTGCTCGATTTTATTCAAATATTGATTTTACGATTTTTTAATTAACCGGGCTTTTATTAAATAAATCTGGCGAACTTCGCCCCGCCCTAATTTTAATCTTTCAGATAAACGCTATAAAGGGACGCTACAAAAGTAGAGCGACAGGGACAGCAAACGACGCCATATTTCTTTCCGCTCTTTTGACATTTCTCTTCAGTAAGTTTTGCCATTTCATGATGGAAAGATATACGAGCCAACAACGAGTCGAAATTATTAAAATTTACTACCGAAATTCGGAGTCGGTGGCCTCAACGTTAAGAGCGCTCATTTCTGGTTTGATGTCATTGGGCCGTACTTTTTCCGTGATGATCCAGACCGGCAATTTATTGTGAATGGGAATCGCCACCGTTCAATGATAACCGAATATTTTTGGCCCTAATTGAATGATATAGACTTGGAGGACATGTGGTTCCAACAAGCCACACAACGAATGTCACAATCAATTTATTGGAAATTAAGTTTGGAGAACGTGTTATCTCACGAAATGGTCCAGTTGATTGGCCGCTTCGGTCGTTAGAATATTTCCTGTGGGGCTACGTGAAGTCTATGGTACGAATATCGAACGTGAAATTGCCGCAGTAGCGGCCGATTTTTGCTTAAAAACCGTCGAAAATTGGGTTCAGCATCTGGAATTCTGCAAGCGTGCCCGTGGTGGCCATGCAAAAGAAATCGAGTTCCATACATAATGGCATCGAACGTACTTTCACAGAAATAAAGAATTTCATTGATATCCAAAACCGTTTTTGTTTTATTTAAAAAAAACTTTTGTAGCGCTCTTATTGAAGAACTTACAACACAAATATTTAAATTTTTAATGTGATTTCTTTGACGTTTACAAAAATTAAGGGATATCAAAGAACAACTATCATCAAATATTGTCATAAAAAAGAGGCCCGATAAATAAAATTTCATACAATTTTCCCAATTTTACGCACTTCGCATTTTCCGTAATTTACCATGTTTTACGCCAAGAACTTTCTATTTTTTCATTTGGAAAACCATGAAGGAATAATTTCACACAAAATTTCGTACAAAAAAATCAATGTTCGATTTTCCGGCTTTTCCAGAGGATTTTTTAAAATTTTCAGAAATCGGTCCAGCTGATCTCATTTTAAGAAGTGCTCTACATTTCTTACACTATTTTTATATACAATGTAGATTAACGTCATAAAGATTCCAAATAACAAATTTTCTTTTTGAAAAAATTATTTTTTTTTTAAATTCGAAAAAATTAATACAAATATTTTTGGAATATAAAAAAGAATAAACAACATTTTTATTTTAAAGCTTGACCTAATGCCTGAATAAATTAGAAAAAAATATTTATACATATATGTATATATGTTTGTATATTAAAAATATTTACTAAAATACTAAAATGTTTCTTTGATAAAAATCTTAAAAAACATTTTTAATGTTCACGCAACAAACCAAACGACTGAATTAATAATTCACAAATATTTAAACGATAGGAAAGATAAACAAACAAATTTCATAAAAAAAATACTTTGAATCTCAAACCAAGTAAGCGAATGATGCTTTAATAATTTCAGACAAAACAAAAAATGAAAAACGAGTGCAATTTAGATTTAAGTTTTATTACACAATGAGTATATAAGCGATCCCAACATCTATAAAGAGGCATCACTTTTAATTGTTACTTCAATAAACACAGGCGCAAGATCAAGTCAAATTCTTCAATCAGCATGAAATTCATATTGGTTTTATTAAGCATCTTTGCTTTAATTTTGGCGTTCGTAAATGCTGTCGACAAATCAGGTAAGTTTTTTTTCTAAATTTGCTTACACAAATGCAAAAAAGTGAAATTTTTACAAAAATAAATAAAAAATTGTTTTTAAACGTTATTTTTTTCCCATTCTCTTTTTTATCTTGTAGCCTGTTCTCAGCCAAAAGAAGTTGGACCATGCCGTAAATCTGACCCAAAATTCTATTACAATGCCGAATTAAAGTCTTGTGAAGAATTCTTCTACGGCGGTTGCAACGGAAATGACAACCGTTTTGGCACCAAAGAAGAGTGTGAAAAACTGTGTCTTGAAAATAAGTATTTGCCTTGTGGTTATAAAATAAAAAAGTAATTTGTTGCTTAAATACTTATTTTCCAACATATGTATATGTATGTATGTACATATGGATATGTCTATATAAATAAATGTTAATATTTTAAATACATACATTTGAAATGTTACGTAACTGATAAGTTTCATTTGTTTTAAATTTTGATTTTTTTTAATTATTCATTACCTTAATACATAGACACACAAACACACATCAACGGCGAGTACATGATTAAAAGAATATAACCAAACAAATTTAAGTTCAGAGGGTGGCTTATTTTAATTTGCTCTAATTAACCGACTTCAAAAAAAGAATGAGGTTATACAATTCGGCTAAAAGTTGCTTTTTTTATATTTGTGCCTCCAGAACTCAGTCATTTCTGATCCGATTTAAAAAATTTTTCGTAATGATAGATTATGCTTACAGATTGGTCCCGTTTTAAAAAAAGGTCATAATCTAAAAAATTAAAGGGTGTCTTCATACAACATACATATTTTTTACGTGTATTATGAATTGTAAAGGGCACTTCTGTAAAATTTAAAATAACTGCGTATTACTATAGCTCCGAAAAACAAAAAATTATAGAAAAATAAAAAAAAAATTAAATTGATGTAAATTTACTTATATGGGCCTATCTTTTGAACCGTTATAGACAAAAGCTTGCAAATTGGACAGAATGTCGATTGCTATGGCCGTTATAGTAACAAGCATTAATATTAAGAATTATAAATGAACGGGTGCGCCCATAGTTCATATAAATTGATGTATATTGCCATACTTTTAAACAGTTGTAGACAGACGATTGAAATTTAAAAAGAACCTGTATTACTAACTCCTCTATAACAACAAGTATAAAATTTGGATTTGGAAATAAACGGGTGTCCCAATTGTTGATATAATATGGTGTATGTGGCACAAGGGACATGTTTTGCTAAGTCCGCTATAACAAGAAGATTATAATTTGAATTTAGAAAGTAAAGGGTGTTCCCAAAATTAATGTAATTTGTTCTATATGGCGTATTTTTTGAACCGTTGTATACAAACGCCTTAATTTTAGACAGAATGTCCACAACTTTATTTCGTATAATAAGAAGAATAAAAAGGTTACATGTTCGTAGAATACTTTCATGCTTAACTTTTACCTAAACATATCATGTACATATGTATGAAAAGTATGTACATAAGATTCAAGTCAAAACACCTTTGTGAGATAAGCAATCTATAAAATTCATTTTATTTATTAACGCTTATGAACGCCCGTTCATATTAAATAAAAAGCCTTTTGAAAGATTGGAGTTGTGTTTGGCTTCTTTAGTAGTTTAGAGCTTATCATTCATAATTTTGTTCGGCGATGCATTTCTTTTAATGAAATACCAATTCGCCACTTCAGAAATAAAACAACTGAAGACAGATATCTGAAACGTAAGGGAAATGGCTTGACAAGGCTATGATAGGTTTTTGAAATGCGCATGTAATTAATTATATCGACTATTTGGTAAGAGAAAACCTAAATAATACGGAATACCTGCCACATAGTGCAGGTAACCAGGGTTCACAATGACAAAAATACATGTCTTGAGGTTCGAATAGTTTTCAGATTTGTATGTCATTCCATCAGGAAAAATCTAAATCGACTGAGTGCACATTTTTAACTGTTACCTTTTCGAATTCTTACAACGTTTAAACTCTTGAAATTTTTACAAAAGGTGTATAATTTCCTATATAACTACTAAAAATTTAAGGATTTTCTGAAAGTGTCATGATATTCATCAAAATATTGTTAAGACCTTAAATTAAAGGATGTCCTAATAGTGATGTGATTTTCACGTACATAAATGGGATTGTTTTTCAACCGCAATAGAAAAACCACTTTAAGTTTAACTATTTTTATGTTCTTCTAATATCGGAGAAGTACACAAAAATAAAACGAAAATTAAAGGGCGATTCTATAGTGACATGATTTTAATGTCATAGCTATTAAGTAGTGATTAGAAGTCGAAACGATTAGTAATTATATTATTATTTCTAAACAAATAATGTAAAAATAATCATAATAATCAGAAAGTAATTAAACCATTTTTAACAATTACCTTCCATTCTTTTTGATTATTTTCACATAATCAAAAGTATTCTTTAAAAGTAGAAACTAAGCTAGATATAACAAACTTGAATTCAAAAAGTTATCGGTAACTAGCTTTTTGTACCCGGTGTTTCCTGCATGTTCTTTAGTTTTGATAGAAATATAAAACTTTACTTACCCGATCTACAGCACAATTAGTTTTTTTCCTTAATAGTTTCGTATAGCTGCTTTAGTGCTTGCTCCACAATGTGCGCTGATCACGACAGACTGATAATATTTGTTAGTCCATACAACGAACATTAAGCTTGTTATTAAACTGGTTAGATCGCCCGTGTTAGCTTACTATACAACTAATATATATTTAAATATATATACTGAAAACGATGACTTCCACCGTACCCATTGCTTTTCTATTATATTTTCGTTTTAAACTCTTATTAATTTTTTTATGACTACTGGAACGATTTTTGGTTATCGTTTCCTAAGCTAAGAGCACTGATGTTAGGCGATCACACTTTGTATGTACTATATCGTTTGTTTTTGTTTTGTTTCTAGTACAGCATAATAGATGGCAATATAAATTACATAACACAACATAATTTAACGTTAAATTATTTCAATGGATAACATTAGAATTTAACACCACAATTTTTGGCGAGTGTATCCAATTTTACACTCTCCACTAGGAATGTGCAGATTTCTAGAATAAATAAATTTATTTTTAAAAAAATAATTTTTGTTAATAACTACTGCTGGTTTACGCAAACGGTTACCCATTAATTAAGGAATGCTTTCGTTTCTGGAGCTGTATATTGGAAAAAATTACTTCAATATATTAATCACAATCAAAATACTTTTTAATTTAATTGTAACTATGCAATTATGCATTTTTCCGCCAAAATAGATGGACGTTACAATCTACTAAAAAATTATTAATTAATTTTTAACTATTTGTTGGTGTTTTAGATCTAACAGGTATTAAAATACTATGTAGTAATTGAATAATATAGATATATGTATATAACTTGATAAATTAAAAATTTGGTAACTTTTATAACTCAATATTCCTTCGGCTTGTTTTTTTTATTAATTTCAAATGTTTTTTAATTTGGATTACTATTTAACTTGTTTTCACTTTTTTTTACAATGTATTGTAATGTATTTTGGCAAATAAGGCTTTTTTTGTTACGTTATTTAAATAAATAAAAAATAATGTTAATAGGTAACTTGATTTTATGTCTTTAACTTATGAATAAAAATTTTTATTGTGTGTAATATGAACTAGAGTTCATTGAACTCGAATTCATTCCGAGTAGTGAAGACGTATCACGTTGCGTGGCCACAGCTATGCGTTGATAACGAGCAATATGATCCAACGAGTGTGGTAAAATTGGGCGAACAGTATGTATTTCCAACAAAGTCAAGTTATCTAGCTTAGCATAAGTACCTTCGCCTTTAATGAAAGCATCAATTGACGTTCGTAATTTAGATTCACGTATATCAAATATATCCTTGATGATGGTACGAATTTCCTCACATCTTGGCACGTCATCGGGAGCAGTGCTCATAATTAACTGAGCTTCAATCATATAATGTTCACTGGGCATTTTGGTAAAGAATCTTTAAAAACAATGATAATCCGCACTTTTGTATACTGTTAACCAAGACAATATGACTTACTTAGATCTTTTTTCGTCTTCCTTAATTTCTTCCAAGAGATCTAAGTCCATCCATTCAGGCGGCACTATTCGGCACTTTTGTTGTTTCCTAAGATGTATGCCCAGCCATAGAGGCACGTGCACAGGAATGCCAGCACGAAACGGTCCTACACTTCCTGATATTAAATGAAGAGGATCAAACGAAAAATTGGGTATAATACCGATTGTAGACTTTTCGCCAATAAACTCTATAACACAGGGTTCCATTATATCCTCTTCACAATAATAATGTAAATGCCCTTTTTTATATATGTTTTGTTTTAAAGCCGCCAAAACAAAAGTAAAAATAAATAAAAAACAGCTGTGAAATTAGAGTCACCAGCTTCCACTTACCAATGTATACACCACTACTTCCAGACCTATCAGTTAATATCTATTGACGATTTTCGGGGCAAACAATGCCTTTAAAATGTCTTAAAATATTACGAGAGTGAGCACAACCTGAAATTATTTATTTATTTTATTTTAATTTTAAATTCCTTCAAAATTTAAATATTTCATGATATTTTTAAAAATTTTTGAACCAAGCCTTTAAGGCCAAATATATTTCGTATTCTACTCAAAAACTTATAATAATTACTAAATAGTAATAAATATAATTAATCATTACCAGCTCATTTCATACAATTAATTTAATGAGATTTTTTGAAGCACTTTTTCCAAGTGTAGACCGTAAGTTAAGCCACAATAATACTCACTTTTTTCTTCTCTCTTAATATTAGATTTTTCGATCTGAAATAGCTAGTGTAAAAAGAAGAGAAATTTTGAAAATAAAAAAATATTATTTTTATTTTCGACTACTGTTTTTGTTTTCTGTTAATGTTATCCAATTTTAATATAGTTTTATTTTTTGACATACTTAACATATTGTTAGCTTGGTTGGTTTGTAGTAGGTATAATAATAATTATAATTTACGTACTTATCACAAGGTTCATGACTCAGATGCTATTAATAAATTAAAAATAAATTTTTATAAAAATTTACTGCATCTGGCAACTACAAGAAAATCATATTTTTTGACATTAAAGTGCGGGTATTTTTTGACATTAAGTGCAGCTGAGTTTATTTTGACTTCGTTAAAGAAGTAAAATTAAAAAAAAAGTAAATTTTACGAAAAAGTGTTAAAAATTTATATAAGTGCAGGTAGAAATGAGTGCAAATGTGTATGATGTGGAGAAGGACTCTAGAGCATATGAAGACAATGGAGATTTTAGAGAAAGCAAGATTAATTTTAGCAGGGAAGTGAAACAAGTTATTGATAAAGTTAGTATCTTAATTGAAGAAACCTACAATGCAATTAATAATTTTATACATGTATGTTTATTAATAATAATTATTTAAAAGGTTTTAAAATCTGATGATCCTATGGATGCACCCGATTTCAATTCTGTTGATTATATTAATCATCTTTTTCCGAACGAGCAATCACTTGCATCTATTGACGATACTATACAACGTATGCAATGCGAAGTTTCACTTATTGATGACAATATACGTTCTGTGGTCCGCGGTCAGTCAAACACTGGTCAGGATGGTCAGATAGCCTTGTATGAAGCTCAAAAAGTTATAACAACCTTATATGATCATATAATTGACGTCAAAACTCGTGCAGAAAAGACTGAAGAAATGGTGAAAGAAATTACACGTGACATCAAACAGTTAGATTGCGCAAAACGCAATTTGACTTCAGCAATTACTACCTTAAATCATTTGCATATGCTTGTGGGAGGCATTGAAAGTTTGGAGAAACTTATAGAAAAACGTTTGTACGGAGAGATTTTGAATCCTCTTCAGGCTATAACAGAAGTCAATCAACATTTTCAACAATATTCGGATATTGAAGAAATTAAAAATCTCTCTCAAAGTGTTGATCGCATACAGGTTACATTGGCCCAACAGATAACGGAAGATTTTAAAAAAGCATTTTCCTGCAAGTCCTCTGGCAACAATGCTGAACCTCGATTGGGCTTGAATCAGCTTTCGGATGCCTGTAAAGTTGTTTCTGTGCTGGATCCGAAAGTAAAAAAAGAGTTATTGAAATGGTTTATCGCTCAACAATTGGAAGAGTATCTTCAATTGTTTCACGAAAATCAAGACATTGCCTGGCTGGATAAAATAGATAAACGGTATGCTTGGCTTAAACGTCATCTTCTTGATTTTGAGGATAAATTCGGCAATGTTTTTCCTCTGGATTGGGAAGTTTCTGAAAGAATAACTGTTGAATTTTGTCGCTTAACGAGAGAACAATTGTCTCAGATAATGGCTAAAAGAGCACATGAAATAGATGTGCGATTACTTTTGTTTTCTATAAACAAGACGCAGGCCTTTGAGCAATTGCTGTCAAAAAGATTTACTGGAGTAACTTTGGGTCACAATAAATCAAACACTGATAAAGCAAATGAAATTTCAAGCACCCATTCAGATTCTCTTACGAATCAATTAACTGTTGTATTTCACGATCAAATCGGCGGTTGCTTTAAAAATCATTTAGATATATACATAAAAAGTATTGATCGCAATTTATCGGAACTCATCGAAAAGTTTATTGAACAGACTAAGGAACCTTTTAAAGTAGCCGAAGCAAAAACTACAGTTTATCCTAGGTACACTTAAAAAAAGAATATGTATATTTTCATTATTTATCTTATTTATAAATTTTAGTTCTGCAGATCTTTTCGTTTTCTATAAGAAATGTATGGTTCAATGTAACCAATTAAGTAATGAGCAGCCCATGTATGAATTGGCAATGGTTTATAAAAAATATTTACGCGAATACGCTAGCAAGGTGTTGGAATATAGTATTCCGAAACTATTACCATCAACAACATCAATTGGTAAGTGATTAGAGTTTTTAAAGTGTTTTTTTAATTTCATGCTCTGCTTACATCAGACCACATCATTTGATTTTAATTTTTTATATTTTTTTGAATATCTTGAAAATTTAATACTAAAACAAGTAAAAGGCTATAGAAATATAGTAATTATACCATTAAGAAACGATAACAGGAACTAACCAAAGTCAAAAACTAAAATGTTTATAAGTAGCAATAGTAAAACCAATGATTTCTTTAATATTAAAATATTTATTTCCTAAATTATCATTTTACACACCTTTACATCAAACTATTCAATTGAAACTACATTATGACTTCAGTCAGGCTTGAGTTCATTTTCTTTAAAAAGAAAGAAAGTTTTCGAATTAAGTTATAATTTTTAAAAAGAACGCAATACTTTTTCCAAAAGAAGGTGAAATGCTAAAGTAGATGTGGCAATTGAGAAAGTTCATTTTATTAGAACCATGTTTTTAAAAAAAATATCACCATAAAATCAATTAAATATACGCACTTTGTCTTAATAAAAATTAAGTTATCTATATATTCACTTAATAAAAACAAAATAAAAAGTTAAAATACATTTAAAGGCCTAAGCCACAAAACAATAATGTAGTAATTCTGATAGAAAATATTTTATTGATTTTTATTGATGGTAAATAAATAAACTGCTAACGATTTCTTTCATTTAATACAATTCATAGTCAACATTTTTTTCTTTTGGATTTTTTTTTTGCACTTATTAAAAATATTTTTTCTTAAATACCACAACTACATAATGCATAAAAAAATGTTTGAAATATAATAAATTCGTTAGGTAAAAGTATGTCTTTACTGACGCGTGACATGCAGAATCTCTCTACGGCCGCTGGTCAAGTTATACACAATTTCCTAAAAGAAGGTGATGTGCAACGTTTCTCCAAAGATGACCTTATACGCATCTGTTGCGTACTAACAACAGCAGAATATTGTCTGGAGACAGTACAACAATTGGAAGATAAACTAAAAGAGAAAGTTGCCGCAACTTATGTCAATAAAGTAGACATGTCAGAGGAAAAAGATGTATTTCATCGGTAAGTCAAATTCACTTTTGAATCGAATCAGTCCAAAAATCATTTGGATAAATTATATATTTTTATATTTCAGCATTATCTCAAATTGTATACAATTATTGGTGCAGGATCTTGAAGCTGGCTGTGAGCCATCATTGCAAGCAATGTCTAAAGTACAATGGCAAACGATAAACAATGTTGGTGACCAAAGCGCCTTCATTTCAAGTATATGTGCCAATTTTAAACAAACTGTTCCTATACTGCGTGACAATTTATCAAGTTCCCGCAAGTATTTTACACAATTTTGTCATAAATTTGTAAATGTTTTTATACCGAAATTTATCAACGTCTTGTACAAATGCAAACTAACCCTGTCGGATGGTTCTAACAATGTTTTGGGTTGCGAACAATTATTGTTAGACACTCATAGCTTAAAGACAGCTTTAGTGGATTTGCCATCTATCGGCTCGAGTGTAAATCGCAAAGCTCCCACTTCATACACTAAAGTGGTTGTCAAAGAAATGAGTCGTGCCGAAATGATCATCAAAGTAGTAATGACACCCGTTCAACCATCAGCTCATTTTACACAGCAGGTTTTAAAGCTACTGCCAGATGTAACAATAGCAGAATATCAGAGAATTTTGGATATGAAAGCAGTTAAACGTGTCGATCAGTTACAGCTGATAGATCTTTTTAAACGTACTGCGTCGACAGCTGCTTATGCAGGCTTAACCGAAGCTTCTGATAATGGCTCAAACGTTGATTTGAATACTACAATTCCAGACGAAACGAAAACCGATAATTTGATGGTTGATGCCACTTGTGCTGAAAGTTCGACTGCTGCACCAATTTCTGCTGGCAATACAACTGCCACAGTTTCGACTACAACCCCTAAAAGAGCCTTTATTTTTAGTGTTGGTAGTTTCTCTGGTGGAAGTAACAGTGCGGAAAAAAATGGTGATGGCTCTTCACAGGCGGGTAGTGACCGTGGTCGTATCCGTAAATTGGAGAGTCTTTTAAAAAAACGATTACCCTAAATTATGTTTCAGTATTCTTGTGTTTGACTTTAATCTTTCGAAGTTTTCTTATAACATTCCAATATTTTTTTAAGTAAATTCTGTTTATTTGTTAATGCAATCGCTGTAATTTCTTTTTAATTATGTGCAATGGTAATAAAATGGTTTGACTTAATAAACTTTTTTGTTTTGTGTAATTGTTTCCTTACAAATCTTATGTTTCAATTTAAATCCAATAAATATTTTAATTGTTTAAAGAGTAAATATTTTACACTAATTAGTATAATTCTTGAGTGGGCGTCCCTGTTTCAATCCTATGAATCTGACTCATGTTTACTGTCTTCGCAAAGTTTGAAGACTCTTAATATTGTAAATATCGAAAGATTCAATGACTACTTTATAGTATATGCGAGTGATATCTCCCAACTTTCAACTTTCTTGACACAACATTCCAAGATTCTATTGTAGCTGTTGTAGGTGCTGTTGTAGGTGCCACTCCCATTTGAAACATACAGGCATGTTCTAAAAATCACTTTTTGTGAAAGTGATTTAAAATCACAAGAAAGCTGTTCTGCATACAAAACTTTTAACATTTTTGTGATTTTAAACCAGTCAGCTAAATGCCTGCCGATTTGGTTATTTTTTCAACCATTTTATTTTGAACTTCGCAGTAAAATAATAATATGAATACCTTAAAATGTTTTTTTTATTGATTTTTATAGCAAAAATTTGCAATTGGCACCAAAAAATTTATAAAATTATGAAAAAATTAAAGACACTTTCTATTGCAAGAAATATTGTTATTTGCTTTGTGATTTTGCATTTACTTTTTTGTTATCAGTTTTTTTTATTTTTTTTATAAAAACAATACTTTTAATTTATTTTCACTTTATATTTTAAGAAAAACACTAATAATTTTCAATACATAAAAACTTTCGTCAAGCTAAAACAAAATACCAGCTGTTTTCTTGTGTTTTCGAAGAGGTGAAATCACAACGAAAAGTTAAAACGTTTGTGGTTTTCAGAACACCATCAAACCACAATTGTGATTTTAAAATCACAAGTGATTTGAAATCTTGTGATTTTCAGAACATGCCTGATAATTGGAATAATTCTTGCAAAAAACCAACTTCAAAAGAGATTTTATCTATCGGTCTAAAGAGGTTCCAGAGTGTGGCCACATACATACATCAAATTACACTAACTATTGGGGCACCCTTTAATTTCCAAATTAAAATTATATACTTGCTGTTGTAGTAGACTTAGCAATCAGGTTCTTTGCAAATTTCAATTGTCTGTCTATAGCGGTTCAACAGTTTGGCCATACACTTCAGATTACATCAACTATTGTAAAACCCTTTAATTTATTATTTAAAATATTTATACTTCTTATTATAACAAAGTATTTGAAATTCTTTCTAATTTTCAAGTGTTTGTATATAACGGTTCAAAAGATACGGCCATATAGATTAATAAGATTAATTTTGGGAACACCCTTTAATTTCTAAATTGAAATTATAAACAGGTTCCTGTTTGGCCACATACAGACATCAAAATACATCAAATATTGGGACACCCTTTAATTTCCAAATTCAAAATTTATAGTTGTTATTATAACGGAGTTATCAATACAGGTTCCTTGTAGATTTCAGATGTCTGTCTATAACGCTTCAAAAGTTTTCCTACATTTATCGACTGTTGGAACTCCTTTTAACTTATAATTTAATATATTTATACTTGTCCAATTTTCAAACGTTTGCTTATAACGGCTCAGAAGATAGGACCATATAAGTCAATTTACATAAACTATGGGGACCTCCTCTATTTTTAGATTTATTTTTGTATAAGTATTTGTTATTGGAAGCTTTAGTAATACGCAGTCATTTTAAATTTTAAAGAAGTGCCCTTTATAGTAAAAATATATATGTTGTATGGGGACACCCTTTAATTTTTAAGATTATTAAATTTTTATAACGAGACCAATCCGTTAGCATAATCTATCAATAAATTTTAAAATCGATTCAGAAGTGGCTGAGTTCTGCAGGCACAAACGTTAAATAATCAACATTAAGACGAATTGACAATCTTCTTTTTTTTGAACTCGGTTAAAAGTAATCCAAAATTAAATACTTTTATATTTTTTTTTTAAATTTTTCAACTGTTCGTATGGGGTTTCTCTATTTAATCCTTAAAAAAATATTTAAACGGGTGAAGTCGTTTCTGAGTTTTAACTGGGGATTGATTTTTATTACTATTATCATTTTTCTAATTGCAAACAATAGATTTTTAAAGTAGAAATAATGTCATCGTATTTTTTTTTCCAAATTTATCTTGTTATACTTATTGAATGTATTGGTACTTATACAAATGGGCCATTTTAGAATTCTAAGTAACGACTTAAATTTCAATTTTGTTGCATTTGTCTTCTATCGATTTTTTTTAATATTATTTGATATTTGTTTTACCTTTAATTCTCAGTTAGTTGAATCATTTCTTGAACACAGAAAGAAAATTGGGCCTTAACCTTAAACAAATATTTCAAGTGTTCTGTGAAGTATAAATTTTCCAATTCAAAATATTATAGATACCAAGGCGTTTTTATATCAGGTGGCAGCGCCTTTGATACCAAGGCGAATCAATTACCAGGTGACAGCGTAGGCGAATTAATTATTTTTTTTTTCTAGTAAAAATTACTGTCAAACTTCATATATAAAAATATACACAGATTTTTTATGTATGGAGTTTGACAGTAGTGTTCGCGGCGAGAATTAATGAATTCGCCTACGCTGCTACCTGGTAATTGATTCGCCTTGCTTTGATACATTGCAAAATAATACAGGTAGTATCAATTGCGAATTTATTAATTTTCGCCGTAAACGCTAAATGTATACTCGTATTTCAGGAAAATTAACAAGGCAACAAATTCATTTACTGAACAAAAACAACACGAAAAAAGTTGAAACACGTGCAAAAAAATTTTCAGCCCGATGATACTCATAAGGATTTAAGTTAGGACTTAATACTAATATTCCGGTATGTAAAAGTACACGCTATCTCCACTTCATTTGACCTTTTTCTTTGAAAGTCAAGCTTCGATAGAATTTACAATTTTAACAATACCATTTGCAAGTGTGTTATCTTTTATACTAAAATCGTATTGATATGTTAAGAGCAGCGGCATTTAGAGAAGTTCTTGCCTCAAATAATAAAACAAGTACTTTTTCAGTAATTTTTCTTTATTTTGTGTCTGTATCAAAGGTTACGAAAAGTTGGCCAAATGTTACGTGGAGCCTTTAAAAGTTATGAAAAATGTAAAAAATGTAACCAAACGGAAACACTAATAAGGAAGTTAATGAATCCGCCATCGCGACCACCTTGTATTATTTCGCTATGTTTTGAGATAAGTATATCTTTTTTTTTTCGTAAAATAAAAACAACAATTTATATTTTCTTTGAATAGAATAAAAAAAAAATACATTTTATTAGTTTACATCTTATACTGAGATAAAAATGTTTACGTAGTTTTCTCGTCTTAATAATTGATACACACACACACACATTACATAACTATGACTATTTTGTATTTTCAAAAATATTTATTTAAATGATTTTTGATTTCCTTTCCACTTTATTACATACAAAATATATAAAAAAAATAAAAATTTAACCTTAAAACTACCAGAGTTTTATCTTGCTTATTCTAAGCTTTAAATGAAACATGAACATTCGATGATTTTAAAATATAAATTTGTAAGCAAAAATCTTTTGAAAGAATTTTTCATTAATAAAAAAACTTAAGACTTAAGACACAAACTCTGCCATAATGAAAATATTTGAGAATTTTTCCACTACAAATAATTAAAAAACAAAATGTGTTGTTGTGTTTATTTAATGATGACTTTGGTTTAATTCCAGCATGATTTTTTTTAACATCTTTACAGCTCTGCTTATATAAATAAAACAAACTGAAAGAGTTGGTTAATGTTTGTTAATATGAAATGTGGTTTTTTTTTCTTAATTATTAAAAAAATATAAAATTTAGTTGACTAATTGTGTGAGTAAATGTTTGAATTGTGTAAAAGCATTCATTGGACTAAAGTAACAAACTAAGGCTACTTTAGTGAAGCCATTTTGTTATTTTTATTTTTTATTTATTTTTTTTTTTTGGTATTAAATTCATATTTTCTTTTTTGATTTCAATATTATTAATAATATTGAAAATATATTTATTCTATATACAAGGGATGATTGATTAGTTGGTTTGCTTAAAACTAAACATTTTGTCTTAATATAGCAATTTTAACTTTAACTTAAATACACAGTATTCATAACGAAAATAAGAGTTAAAACTACGATTATTAAGTTGTGGTTTTTTAATTTTTGATTTCTTTTCTCTAAACTGCTACGATTTTGCTGGGATCCACTTTAACTCTTAGGAATACCGTATCGTCCTTAATGAAGGGACGCTTATAGAGTAAGTCATGAGATATAAAACGTGGAAAACCGAAGCCTAATTGATCGGGTTGATTGGAAGGGCGTTGAAAATTCTCCCATGTGGGATCGGGTACAAAAGATTCGGCTACACCACCCTGACCAGCCTGAGCTCCCTGTTCGAATAGGGTGAATGTAATGGAGTGAGAGAAAGGCCACTTAAGCAAAGCATCGTATTCGCCAGGCAACACTTTAATATAAACCGAAACATGAGTATTTTCTCCGGGACCATTGCCATTTAAAAACATGGAGGCCTGTAACTTGTAACCGTATTGTGAAGTATAAAATGGTGGCGATACCAGTTCTAAGCCATCTTTGCCTTTGGCCTCTGCCATTTTAGAAGACCAGTCAGTTATTTTCCATAATAAAGTGCCAGTGAAATTAATGGACAATTTAGAGACGGCTGATTTAAGCATTTGTATTTGCTGTCCTTGTCTGGCTGACAAAGCCACCATAAGTGACAAATGTGAGGCAGCATTGGCTTCCAAGTGGGCCTCCAACATGTGTCTGGGTCCTTTGAATCTGCACCCAGCCTCCTTGAAAGTGCAAGAAATGGCCAAGGCTTTGCATTCATCTCTTAAGTGAGCTTCCATGTCGGCACGGGCTATAGGTCCCACATCGCAACGTTGTGGACATACTGCAGGTGCTCGTGGACATTGGTTGACATGTAAGGCCAAAGTGTCAGCTGAAAATTCTCTATTGCAGTGAAGACATCGTCTCAGACGTTTAGTGCAATCCTTGGACTTGTGTAACGTCATACGCCCTCTCAATACTCTCTGACCACATTTGGCCTCACAATAAATAGGCTCTTGGCCGCAAGTACCAGCATGTTCCTCTAGACCAGCTCCCGAAAATTCACTTTGACAGAATTCACACTTTGTACGTCGCATAGTGCAAGTGAATTGCAAATGATCGGTCATCATTATGCGTGCAATTTGGGCACCACATTTATTTGGGCACTGGGTAGCATCATGCTTGCATACATTTAAATGAGCCTTTAAATAAAAAAAAGAAATATTAAAATATTTAACAAAAATATTATGGTCAACTTCCGTTCTTTTTACTTAATTAATTGTTTAAAATTTTCCCACCTCAATCGTAAACTCGTAAAGTTCTTAGTAATTTGTTATAGCTTTGACTGCTTTATGATCATAAAAATCCCAACCACAAGTAATAAAATACCAGTAGAAAGAAATAAAACATAAAATAGAACAAAGAAAATTCAAATTAAATTGAAGATACCTTTGAACATTTTTAACCTTTGCTACTCTTAACTGTGTTTAATTTTAAAAGAAACTAAATGAAATTGTTTACAAAATTTAACCCATTTTAATTTAATTTTTTTTCTTTTCTGTTAAATAATAGTAAACACTATTCCCAAATTCTAGGAACAACAAAACAAGCATATTACGACTGGACTTAATTGAAACTTCTATTATTTTTTTAATACTCTTTTAGTTTTAAACAAATTTTGGTGGTTTTTAGTTCTTTAATATTCTTAAAAAGTTTTTTTTTTTTGTTAAAACTTACCTTTAGTTTTCTTAATTCATCAGACCATGTGCAGCCCTGTTTGTGATGTATACAAAATACCAAAGAACCCATAATGGCTTGTTTAGGATCGGGACCAGGATAAATCTTAAAAGAAACAAAAAAAAAAAAACAAATGAATAAATAATAATAATTATTATTAACATAAAAATAAGTATTCAAGTACCGAAAATTAACTTCTATTAGAAATGAAATCTGTAAAGTTATTTACATATTTTCTTAACTCCACAAGCGAAGATTTGAAAATGACAACTTTGCCAAAAGATATTTGTTTATAAAAAAAAATCGGCTGTTTTCCAAAAGCGTTTGGCAAAATTTAATCTGCTTTCAATGTGTCAACAAACAAACAAACAAAACATTATTCTAAGAAAAGATAAAACGATGACTGGATCATCTTTTTGTATGCTTGAGTTTAAAATTTTAGGTAAAATTCATTTTCCTTGAGCTTATCACGTAGAAACGTTATCTCTGCTTGATTTTCCTTTCTTTATTGAATTTATATTTTAAAACAAAACATTTTTACTTTTCACTTTTAAGAGTTCTGTAGTCAAAAGGTAAAAATGTATCGCTATTGTTTTCACTGCAATGTCCGCAAAATTTTTTTTAAAATAAAGTAAAAATTTAAAGGGTGTCCCCATAGAGACGTTTTTTTTCACAGACACTTGAAATTTGGACAGGTTATTACGACAAGTATAAAAAATAAAATTGACGGGTTTTACAGATTTTTTATACCTGGAGATAAACAGTTATGGTACTGGCGAAAAATAACGATTTCGCCTAGGCTACCGCGTGGTAATAGACTCGATTTGGTTACGCCTGTTATAATTTCACCTTGATTTTATTTGTTAATTTATCAAGTTGTGACAGCTAGAAATTGATTCGTCTTATTTAGAGTTGTATTTATCGTACGCATTTTTTGTACCCTTCACCACAAAAAGTGGAAAAGGGTATTTCTAAGTTTGTCATTTCGTTTGTAATTTCTACAATATCCATTTCCGATCCCATAAAGTATATATATTCTGACTTCTTATGCACAGCGAAGTCGATTGAGCGATGTCAGTCTGTCCGTCCGTGTTTGCCTCTGCCAATCGATTAGACATAGTCTCGAAAGGGGTGCTATTGGAAATCAGTAACACAAAGCCTACCTCTAATTTTTCCATATTATTTGGAACAATGAAGTAAATCCAATCAAAAAAACAAATCGCCCCATGATAGAGAACTAAAAAATTCCCTAAGCTAGATTTATATATGGTGAAGGGTGTATAAGATTTTCATTTACTACCCACCCGATTTAATAACGTCTTTTTTATTATTGTTGTTATTTTTGGCCACCAGATTTCTATTTTTGTATAATCTTATATTTTAAGCTAATCAGGCCTGAATTAATCCATGTAAATAAAAAACAATTTTTATTACATTTTTCCCCGTATGTAATAAAAATTGTTTTTTATTTACATGGATTAATTCAGGCCTGATTAGCTTAAAATATAAGATTATACAAAAACGTCTTTTTTGTTGGTAAAATTTCCTCTTTTAATTGGTTCAAATTTAACGGATATAAGTTTTGACTAAATTAATGAACGATTCTTAATCTGAACAATTTAAAAAATGATTGATATTTGTTAAAAAAGAAAAAATATCTTTTCCCCCGCCATATGTTTTGTTTTGTTCATTTTTAACTTACAAAGTTCTACACATGTGTGTGTATGTGTGAGTGAGTGTATGTGTGTGTCTGCGCGCACTTCATGAGGGCTTTTAAGTCAGTCTTATACTTATTTCTTTGTATTCAATTTTCAGAAAAGATAACATTTGCTTGTTGTTTCTTTTTGAACGACATCTGCAGTTCTAACCCCAATCCGATAAATTTTTTTCATAAAGCAGAAGAAGAAAAAGCAAAAATTGCAATGAAATGCTGTTTCATTTCTGGATAATTGAACTTGCAGTTGCATGCGTGTATGTTGGCTTTTAGTTTGTGCTGGTTTTTATTTAATGTTATTTTTTTGTAAATGATTTATACCAACACCAACAAAAATATATGCAAAGCTAAAGTTTACTTTGTTCGCTGCTTCCAACACATCCGGTTTGATTAAATAAACGTTATGACTTGTTCATTAAAGGCTTTTTTTAGCAGAATTTACAAAATCCAAAGTATACAATTTTAAGAGAGGGGTGATAACTATTAAACTTATCAGAATAATAAAGTAATGAGTTCTTAGGTTTTTCTAAAAAAGATTAATTAACACTTTTCAAAAATATTTTATTTATTGCGAAGCGACCAAGGCATGTTATTTCGAGTGATACAGTCTATGATCGCTTCCAAAGATGCCTTAAATGTCAAATTGTGACAATTTTTTTAAAAGTTATAGGGGAACAGTTAAACATAAATAAATACATACATATATATATATATATATATCCGCATACATGAAAAAAAGCAATTTAACTTAGATATAATTAAAACAAAATCATTTGAGTCTTTGACGTTTTATGATTAAAGAAAATCATACTTTTTATGAACTTGGAAATTCAGACGTATCATAAAATGGTTAAATAAGTTGAAAAATAAAAACCAAATAAATATATATTTTTTGCTGATATACAGACAAGCCTCAAGGCTTCGCGGGCTTAAATATTAAGAACGAATTAACCTAATTTCGATTAAATACATAAATAAAATAAAAAAGTAAATTCTTCATTCACTTTTAAAATTGAAAAAAAGTTTTATTTCTGCATCAACAAAAAAGAATTCATACATTTGACTTTGTTTTTGTTTAAGGTCATTTATCATTAAAGCTGCGAAATAATGCAGTTTTTCTTTTGTCTTAAGAATTTAATTGTGTAAAACAATTAAATAATTTAATTTAATGGTTGATTTTTAGTTTGGTAATTTTTTTTTTTTTTTTTTTGGAAAGCAATATAAAAGAAAAAATACGAAAATAAAAAACAAACATTCCTAGTATTTGCTTCAATTCCATAATGAATTTATTAAATTAAAAAATTGCTGTTTTTAATCTGTTGCAAAACTTTTACATAAATTTAATTTAATATAGAATTTATTTGTGAAAGGCCTACTCCCTCCCCCTTTTCAAAAAATACTATTTTTTCTCTAACAATATATATAGATAAAAAAATTTAATTAATAAAAGTAAAGCATAAACAGACAATCCCGTACAACAGGAAGCAAACATTTTATGGGGTTTTTAGCAGTTCAACTCCCAAGTGGGCAAAAAAAAAAAAAAAAAATAAATAAAAATAACTAAACTCATCACCTCGTTGACACAACACAAAAATTATTAAAATATTTAAAGTCTATTTTAGAATACACAGTCGATTGCTTGATTTTTTTATTAAGTCAGCGTAGCATTGGTCTCTTAAAAGCTAAAAACAAATTAGTTAACAATATGTTTAAAGACTGAAATTAAATCATACAAGTATCAGACATGTGAACAGACACAAGAACCATGCCTGGCCAACCACATTGAAAGACGACAAAAAATGAAACATACAATAAAGTATATTGATGCATTTATTTCCGTTTGCATATGAATGAATGTGTTGGAATGGTACTTTTTTTCTTTCCAGTTTTATTAGTGTTATGTGTCTAAATATGTGCTCAATGTTTATTTATTTATTACTTTTGTCTAAGTCATAAAATTAAGTATAATTTTTAAGTTATACAAAGAAAGAAAAAAAGAAAGAAAAAATAACTTTGCATGGGTCTGGCCATCAGTTTGCTTGTGAATTTTTTACAGAGTCTAATAACTCGTGTCTGCTTTTATATGTTACTGGTTGTTGTTCCACATTTCTTTATTTTTTAACTCTTCTTAGGAAAATCGGTTCTGAAGTCATGATTTCATATACAGACACGTGTTAATTTTTTTTTCTATTGACGAATTTCTTTAGTTTAATTTTTTGTCTGTCGTTATAATAGAAAAAGCACACATATTTGTTTAAAATATTATCACAGTCTATTTTAAGATTTATTTTACTAATAATTGTAGGGAAAGAATTAGCCCCAATAAAATAACTCCCAAACAAAATGAAATAAGTCGCAACAGGAAAAAAGAAATGAAATAACCACCCAATTTAAAAAGTGAATTAAATGCCAATTTTTAAGTGGGAAATAAGAAAAATTCCAAAAAAAAAAGTAAACAATTTCTAAGGAAATTGAAATAATGTTCCTTTGGTCGGGCTGTTTCCCTATAGTATTTCGAACACCTGCTTCGCCAACGAATGGCTTGGTTTCCCGCATTTACGACCTTTGGCATTGCTTCAGCTTTTATTTTTCCATAGTTACTGGAACACTGACTTTGATTATTAAATTTAAAATATCTCCCAATAAAAAATCTGAAATTTTGTGCATTGGGAAATAAGTCACAATTTGTGTGGAAAATATTTTTTAAAATCATTTAATTTTTTTGTAGGAAGTTTTTTCATTTAGGACTTATTTCGTAGCATCGATTAATTCAATCTAAAAAAAAAACACATTTTACAAAATTGCTGTTGAAATTTTGAGCCTACTTTTTGAAGTTGTGGCATTAAAAAATAATTAAATGTTTTATTTAAGATTAATTAATTTCTTACCAAATAAAATATATATTTAACTTAACTGAATAATGAAGAGCTCCCAAAACAATAAAGTGTTTAGTTTTTAATACCTTTTTTATTCACACATTTATATTGATTCAATGAATCAAATTTTATTTTATATCTTTTATTACTTGTAGGTGAGTTTGTGTGCCTCACTAAGTTTTTTAAAGAAATTGAAGTATGTAGAACATCATTACAATCATTAATGTTAGTAGAAATATGAAATTACAATATCCGGTGTAAATTTCTAAATAAAAAGAAAACAGCTGATCATTCAAAATTAAATATATAAACAATGAGAAAGAAATATAAGCAAAGACAAACAAAAACAAAACAAAAACAAGTTTTGACTTGAATTCTGAGAGGCTAAAAATATTAACTTTTTTTTAATTGAAAAAAAATTAAAAACAGCAAACGAGTTTTTGTTAAAGAGAGCAGCTGATTTAAAGCAAAATTTACTTTGTTTTTATTAAATTAAATGTTTAAATAATTCACAAAAATATGATGCAAAAGATATTTAATGTGAAACCTGCACGTTTCTACTGATATACAAACAAACGTGAGTGAAAGAGAACAAAAATATAAAATCTTTCAAAATAATCATTAACAGCCGGCTGGCTGTCAGCAGCATAAGCAGCAGATATCTAATTTACTATACAATAATAAGTACTTAAGTATGTATTAATGTATGTATGTATGTATGTGTGTTATTGGTGAATCTACGAGTATTTTGTTCTATTATTTTTTACAAACATTTCTATTGGTTTTTTTAAAAGAAGGAAATAAAACACATTTACACAAGTACTAAAATTCATCATTCTTTGTAACAACGAGATACAATACACGCATACATAATTACATGCATTGTATGTATAGATACAATTGTATTTATGTATTTATTTATATTCTCACGGTGCTTACCTAGTTTGAACATGTCTCAACATGCCTTTGCAACTGTACTATCTTCTGTCTGTCTGTCTGCTTCTTTAATTATGTACTTAGAGTCGTACTTTGTTTTTGAAATTGTTTTGTGTCTCCACTTTTAATATTCTTCTCTAAATTCTGTTTTTGTTTTTCTTGGATTCTCTGAGAAGCAGGTGAATATTTTGTTGGCCATAGTGGTAATCGTTCCTACACAAGACGCAGCTGCTGCAAAAAACTGCTACTTTGTTGTTATTGTTGTATTTAACAAAAAATGCATTCACAGTTATTTAAAATTATGAATTTGTTCTTGTTGTGGAGTTAAAAATATTGAAACTGCTGGTTGTTGTAGGTTAATGATAAAACACAAAAGAAGCAAAAAACTGAAGAAAGGTAATTAATTAAAATTTTTTTTTGTCAAACGCGTACAGCTTTTATATTTAACTTGCAGTTTTTAAATATTTTCGAAATATTTTGCAACCAAATGATTTTTTTTACACATTTAAGAAATAATGAAGATTTTATTTCTTTGGAAAATCACAAATATTTAAAATTATTCTTTAAGATAAATAAGAATTTTTTTAAATTAATTTGTTTAATTGTGCTCGATTTCTGTAAAATTAAAAAAAATGAAATGTGTTACTGCTGGGAAAGCATATCCATATGCCATTTCACTACTGCTCATGTAGCTCATCAGTGGATTATACCCAAATTTTGTGTAGAAAACTTAATCAAACTAAAATACACTGAAATACTTAAGACTATTTTTAAAGAGCGTCTAAAAATTGAACTGAACTAAAAGTAAAACATAAAGTCATTTGATGAAAATCGATTTATTTTACTAGGTAGTGTCGTCCGACCAGCTGGTTTGTAGTTGGAAATGTCAAAATTTGTTTGTATTTTCCTTTGTTTGTTTACGAATTTCAAAAAACACTAACAAAAAGCGTTTGCGAGACAAAGCAAGCATGTGTATTGAGAGCAATTATCTTTTATTTCTCTTTATGTTTTTGACGTTTCCAACGCACAAAACAACAATAAAAAGGAATGTTTTTTTTGTCAATGTTGTATTTGTTGTAGAACCGCTACTACCTAGTAAAATGAATATGCCTTGAACATACATATAAACTAAAAAAAAAATTTTATTTGAAAATGTATGACAAAAAATTTTTATAAACCAAAACAAATTCAACTATTGTTTTCGAATCGAATATTCTGCTGATGGTTATTTTTTTTATTGAATAATAAAGCACACAAGGCAGAGCTAGATTTTAGTTAATACGTTGGGCTTTTGGCATATGCTCATTTTTTAGGCGACCATCTCGCAGATGATGAAACACGTTATCCAGAACAATATCATCCAATTCAGGCCGAAAAGAACTCAGTGACATTTTGTTTTAACAATCTTAAAGTACAAATGTCTTAATTTTGATTTTTTTTGTTAAAATTTTTACAACAATGAAAATGCGTAAATCAAACTTACTCTTATCCTAAACAGTCATCTGTCAAATTTTTGAACTGTCAACTCTTTACTTCGCATTTTTATGTCCCCTTACACAGACCACCTTTGTTGTTATTCTGCTCTTTTACGATCAAGTTATTGGAAAATATTTTATTTATTTACAACAAGAAGTAAACAATTTTCAAGAACTACCTAAAGAAAAACATGAAAATAAATTCAGACATTGTATTTTCAGTTGGAAAAAATCAATGACCGCAAAGAAAAATCAATTAATTCAAAAATTACTCGCATATTTTAGAGGAGGGCGGCAGGAAAGCAATACAGGCAGCAGTTGCTACATAAAAAAACTAATGTAAAGTTTCCTGAAATATTTACTTTTTTGTTACTTGAATAGAAAAAAATTATTAAACAGAAAACTATTTAATAAATACAAGAAAAAATAAGTGTTTTTTTTCTTTAAAATGAAAAGAGTGTCGTCTATGAATGAGAGTTTATTGAAAAATTCCATAACAGAGGAAAGCATGCATTAAAATGCGATGAGTGGCATTAATACAAATCCAAATACAAACGCATACGAATTTCTGGAAAAGACAATGTGGCAAACAATGTTCTAAACGCAAAAGGAATACGAACACATCTATTACAGTAAATGCAGTACTGAGCATAACGAAACCACAAGATAAAAGAATAAAAAAATTTTTGTGGATATTTCACCTAATTTTCAAAATAAAAATTAAAATAAATTATTTCTGAAAAGAAAAAATACACAAAAATCTCCATATACATGTTTGATATGTGAAGCCTTATTTCTAATAATATATTTTGCTAGAAAACTATTTAGTATGTTGTTAACTGCAGATTGAGGTTTTTACTTTTAAGATCTTTAATCTTCCTGTGCCAGATAAACTCTTTGATCAAGTTCGATGTGTGTGTCGTAGTGAAACATTCAATTATCATTTGGAACACCACTACAGCCCTGCTAGATTAATTACTTCATCAGCTTGATAAAAAGTACGAATTTCTTCAGCCACGAAGAGCGTCTTTACCATATGCTGCCTGAAACGTGCTGCCGAAATTTGTACATACCGTCTGTGTTTGTCAATTTAAATTTACGTTTAAATAATACCTGCCTTTTTACTGTGCTACCATGTAAATAAAAAAATAGTATATAAATTTGAATTTGTTGCTTGATGTACATTTTGATGCTTTTCTTATGCACAGTACTGTATGCAAGTACACATTTACAGCAATTGGTCGACTAAAGACGTTCATGATAATCCTGATGGTATGATGATAATAATGATGTTGATCATATGTGATGACATGTTTGTACAGATATTTTTTTTTATTAAATTGTTTAGCAAAACAAATTTGAATTCATGTGGCGTATTTACAACTGAATGTTTAAAATAGAAAAAAAAAGATTACAAACCAAACAATAGTACAATGTCTTACAGTCTTAAATATTACAACTACTACTTCTTTTGTAAAGTAGTAAAATTTTCAATTCCTGATAAACAAAAAGAAAAAAATTGATTATATAATTATTTATTTACTTTTGCTTAACTGTCTGCCAGTATATTTGACAACTGAGTTCTGTGTGTGAACTAATGTCATTTCCGTCTTTTATTAAATCCAAACAAAAAAAAAAGAGAAGGAGAGAAAGAATGCAGTAAAATCTGATTCTAGGTTTTATGTTTTGTAGAGAGTTGTAAATATTAATTTTTTTTTTTCAATATTGATAATGAAACTGGTTTGAAGCACTAATATTCTGCTAAACGCCACTTTGTGAAAAAAAAACAAAAAACATAATATCGCTGGTTAAATAATTAGTTTAGAGAATGAGGAGATGTCTCCTGCAAAATTAGACGTTTTAAAGTTACGGTCAACCAATAAATTGTAAAACTTACTTTTAAATACTGGTAAGCTATTTCCCTAAAACTATTTTCTCATTCATCTTTATTTTTTTTACTTCTACTAAAAAAACTAACAAGTGCCTAAAAAATCCTTGAAAAAAGTTTAAGATCCTTTCTATGGTTTAGGTTGTTCCAGAAAACTTTTTTGTGAATGGTCTCTTACAAGGGCAGCTTTGAAAAAGTTGTGTTTTAAACTCGTATAAAAAAGCTCCTAAAAAGTACTTTTTAACACAAAAAGTACTGTTTGGGTTTCCTAAATTAAAACGTATTTAATATTTTTAAGTCAGTTTCCCTTCTTTGTGTATAACGCACCATTAACTTAACAAAGAGTTATTTTCTTTTCATTTAATTCTTCTTAGACATATTTCTATTATGTGGTATGTGGTGCCATTAAGGAATGTTTTAGTACTAGTAATTGTTGTTTTTGCACAAAACAAAAAAAAAAAACAAAAAAAAAACAACTCATTTAATAAACCTGATTTTTCTATGCAAAAAGAAAAAAAAAAAAAACAACACCGCATATTAAGTTATATTTTTTGCTGCTGTTGTAGCTTTAAGATTATTAATGTTTTTTTTTTCAAAACGCTCTCTTGAACCACTGCCGCATACACTTTGCAATCATTATTGTATAATATACTAGAATACAAAACGCCATTTAACTTTGGCATTTAAATTAAGTTACATTTTAGTTAAATAAAAGAAAATAGTGGATTTTTAACAAACTTTCAATTTTCGCTTTTCATAAGATTTGTGGATTGTTTTTTAATAGAAAATTAAAATGACCAGATATTTTGATTTTTATCCTTCTTTACACTTGAGTTGCTTGTGTATTTTTTTTTCAATTATGTTTATTTTTTTTGTTGTTGTTGCTAATTCCCATAGTCTGGGAGCTAAAGAGGATTTTATTCTTTAGTTCTTGTAGAGTTTAAGTGTTTATGAGATAATGAAAGTTTATGTTAAACACATGTGTGTTACTTTTGGTATTTAAAGGGCACCTTTCAAATTAATGTGTTTTTTCTGGAAGATGTTTTTTGTTTGTTCTCTCAGTTTATAACATCCTGTTTATTTTGGTTGTCATTCTTATAGTAAACGGAAACAAATGGTAATTATTATTATTTTTTTTTTTGTTTTAAAATTTTATTTTCTCACACGCTGCATATGCAACATGTGTCCTCAAGATGTGATTTTTTCAATTGTGATGTTTTAACTTTTGTCAATTTATCTAAACAAGTTTTTCGCTTCTCTCTAAAGATCATTTTCAAAGTTCAAATTCTCAGTACAAATTAATTAAATTGTTCAATTAAATAGAACGAATAGAAAAACTTTTGTCTTAATTAAATAATAATTATTAAAGTTATAATTGTTTTGTTTTAGAACAAGGTTATAAATAGTTAATGTTTTAAATATTTTTATGCAAATAAATGTTATTTATAGTGTTTTCTATGGAAGAAAAAAAATGAGATTAAAGCGATTTCCTTTCATAAAATAACAACTCTGTGCTTAATTAGTTAATTTTATAGTGATTTAAACTTCTTAGCCAGTAATTTAAGGTATTCTATCACATAATGAATATTTCATAATTATTATTTCAATTAAATTTTAAATTAGAAATGAATGACGACTATTTTAATTAGGCTTAAGTTCGTTACTCATTGTAAAGAGAAGGGTAAAAATAAAAAAAAAATTTGAATGAAATTTGCAAGAGATGGCAAATAAACTTGAGCGAATTTGTGTTTATAAAAGAAATAAATTTTATAAAAACACTGGTTTTAATTGTTTACCAAATGTTAGCTAATTTTTACTAAATTGTCAGTCTCAACAATGTGTGCAACGAATTGGCTTTATATTTATTTAAAAAATCTGATAAAATAAAGAAGAACAAAATTTTGTTCTTTTGCGGTGAACAATTTGAAATTGTTTAAAGCAAGTTTTGTTAACATTTTCTCACTAAAGTGTTATTGGTTACACGGCACAGGCAAAAACATTGAAAAATAAATTTAACATAAAATTTTTTTCGTAAAAAAATAATATATGACTATAATATGTTTGCTATTTAAACATAGTTATGGTTATAATTAGCAAAGTTATTATTATGCTTGAAAGCAATATAGTAACAACAATATTATTATAATGTATAAGAAGACTCGACTAAAATCAATGCAATTTAATCATAATATGTTGCTCGATCATGTTTTCCTTTGAGGTTAGAGTTGCTAACAATATTGTAGATAATTTCAAAGAAATTTGTGTTTCAGATAAAGTATTACATTTTGCTGATATCTGAGTAATGCTGTTCTTTTTAAAATTATTCGCTTGCAAAAACGAACTTTTGCCTTACTAAAAATATTAAGTCATTGAATTAAAATATTAAATTAAAGGAAAAGCGTACAAATTTTTTTAATATATTTTGAGAAGTTTCCGATTAAATTATTACTTTTTTTTTTTAGCAATAAAACAATATTTTTATTATATCAACTGATAAATGATAGTAAACCAGCAACAAAGTCTTGGAAATATGTTTTTGCTGATAAATTTGGAATTTATTTACAAAGCCTGTATCGTTAGCTTTAATAACAATTTTAATCTATTCACAGCTAATTGATACAACAAAATAAATAATAAATTGCTTTTTTGTTTCAAATATGATTCTGTATCAGAAATATGAATTTATTTCCCCTTATAACTTTTAATTGACAATATTTTATTGATAAATATAATTGTTCATAAATAATAAAATGACCCATTTTTTTATATTTGCTCAGCTGTCAGCAAAATTTTTCGTTATTTTTTTTAATGCGTTTAATGTGTAAAATTGAAGTTAATTTTCTTTTCACACATTCATATAAAGCTCATATCGTTTTGTTTTTTGTTTTTTTTTTTTGGTTTGATACGCTTCAAAAATTTTGTTTTAATTAAAGTAAAAGTTAAACAAAGGCATTTTTTTCTCCTCGTATGTCTATCGTCATGTCTCATTAAACTTTTAAGAAAGTTATAAAACAAAAACTACTCTGCAAACACTATGATTTTAATTAATCTTAAATTATTATCAAGATCATCATCTGTAAAGTTTTTCGCTTTTTTTTTAATAAATCAAAAAGAAAGTTTATTTATTTATTTACATAAAAAAACTTAAAGTTTCTTAATTATTTTAATTCTTTATTTATAAATTAATTGAAAAAGACCTGACGAGTTCATTTAATTCTATTTCGTATTACTTTAATGCATTAAAGCTGAAGGTAAGAAAATAGGGAGAGAAATAAAACAATTTTGTCTAATAAAACTTTTTTAAAGCAAACGAAAACAAGTGAATCAATTTTTTTTTTAATTATTATACTTTTAGTTTTTAGCATTAGCTTTTTTTATTCATAAATAAATTCATTTTTATTTTCAGTTGAGATTATAGCAGTCAAAAACAGTTGATGCTTTTTGATAGGAGTCTTAGAATATAATAAAAATTAAAAAATTGTTCTTAAACTTTCGGAGAAGACAGCTGTTCGATTTGTTTGTTAAATGATGTTAATTTATTTTAAAAAAAATATATTTTTATTTTAAATTTTATTATCTCATTTTTTTTTTGTAATTCTAAAATATAAAACCAAGCTGTAAAAATTTTAAATTTTACTAATTTAAGTAGACCTTAAGTGCGTATGCATAACAAAAATTTAGCAAGAGGTTAAAAAAATAGTGGTTCGGACCAAGGTCCTAGAATCATTGTATAAATAAAGTGTTGACCCAGAACTAACTCCTTGAAAATTCATAGGATCAAATTGTGTGGGCAGCCTTGTGCAGACCCTAATCAGTTTAATTACTCATGCCAACATCATGCTGAATTTGTTTTTGCATACAGTCGAAAATATTTAAGATTGGATTTGCTTTGTTGTATAAGAAAGCTAAGTTTTGCTTTAAATAGTTTTAAATAAAATATTTCAAACTTCCAAGCAAATAATTGCATTTATATCTATTGATGATGTAGTTATTTAACACAACGTTTAAGAGTTAAAAAAAATAAATAAGGGTAATTTTAACAAAATCCAAAAAACGCATGTTTTGAGTTAGTACAGTTTTGCCACAATGTCGCAAAACAATTTTTTGTTTTGAAAAACCGAAACGAATTTAAAATATTGCAAACATTTTTAGATAATAAATTAGACTCACGTTTACCATACCTTCAAATTAATGTTTTGAATGCCAAAGTGATTAACTCCAGTTTATTTTTGCTTGTAAGTGTAAGTTTTTAAACTCTTAGCTCATCAAATTTAATTATTTTAAAAATATTTTAATCTATTTTTCTCATTAATTTTTAATTAATTTAGTCCAGATTTACACTATGCAATTTTTTGGGGCATTTTTTCCCAGTGTTCTATTTAAGTTACAGCGTTATGCGTTACCTAAAAGTAAACATTAGCAACAGTAACATCCCCTCAAAACTCAAGCAATACCATATTGCTTACTCCTCCTGCTTCACAAACAAACAAAAATTTCATGCTACTTTCTTTAAAAATTGCATAGTGTAAATGCCGTATTACTCAATCTGTCAGTTGAAGCATTTTAATATCGTCAGGTAGTTTTTAAGTAGTTTGATAAGTTTAATATTTTTGTTTCTGTGTAACTGTGATTTAATCCGAATTTTTATTCATTTCGATTAGTTTTTAGAATGGCAGTAATTTTTTTTTTGTTTCAACATTAATTTTCTCCCTTGTAATTTGCTTAACTTTAATTTGAAAATCACCTTTCTACTTCTGTATTATTTTGTAAGTGCAAACTTTGCAGAAATTGATTGCATCTTGTTGTATAGTTTCCTAATCTTGTGAAATTCCAAATTTGCACTGAAATGTCTTAATTTTCTAAATTTCCAAGTATTTGTATTTCTACAGCAAACGAGTGATTGAATAAATAATAAAAAAAACTTACAATTTGTTCCAATTCCGTTATGGGCATATTGTTGTTATTGCTTGTTGAATGTGTCGAAGTGCCAGAATTGGAGGAAACTGTAGAGGATGATGATCTAGAGGTAGCACAATTTGAGTTTTTATTCCTTGGTGGGGTTGGAGGTGGCACCGGACTAGTTGCATTTAAAGTTGAACAATCCTTAGAATTACGATTTGGTGATAAACGTGAAGGAAAACTCAAGGTTTTCGTCCACTGAGCCAAACTACGCACCATTTTTAAGTTTTTGTTTGTTTTATTTTATTCCACTTTAAAATAATGTTTAAACAAAATTTCTTTCTTATTTTTATAACTTTTTTCGTTAACTTCTTTTCTAAAAAACTTTATTTTAGTTTAATTAAATATTTGAATCCAATAAAACATTTCTTTAATTTTCTGTTTATATTCGTTTAAAAATAACGATTTTTAAAAAATTTATTTTTTTTGATAGTTTTATTTTTTAACCGCTTAACACTTTTATTTCGATCCGATTTAGCCGCTTGTTAAAGAGCAACTGAATTTAAAAATTGTGAAATTTCTATTGCTTCACTAGTTATCGTTTAAATTTTTTGTTTGACGGTTTTCAGAGTGTGGTGTGTGCGCAAATGACTTTATGAATTGTTAATATGATACATCGTGTGTTTAGTAAATGAGTCGTAGAGTAGTAATGTTGTCATTCTACTGTTGTGAAAGATACAGTTCACAAAAATATATGTACATTTTTACATTTACCACCAACACCACCATCCACAACAGCAACAAAAACCTGAACTACAGCACCAACACCACACACAACAAAGCAGCACACACGACAGCAGCAGCTAGTATTGCATTAAAGAGGCAGTCAACATATGTTTACGTTCTTATTAAATATTTGCGTCAGACAGAAATAGCACTATACCTAGAATGCACTTTAGAGGAGGATGCAATGTATATAAATTTTGTGTGCTCACAGTTTACTGAGTAATATGAATTAAAAGAGTTTAATTTAAGAGAACATAAGTTAAAAGAGAATTAAATGCAAACAAAAATTTCTTAAATTCTATATGAGTAGCCATATTATTTGTGTTTAACTTTACGTGTACAAGGATAAAAATTTCCAAAATACCCAACGTCCAATCAAAAATAAGAAATCTAGTTCTAGACTTTATTAATACATTAATCAAGAAAACAAGATTGCACACTCAGCCTTACAAAAAAAAAATCTCTGCTGCGTCATCATCGTGTTTGTTGTAAAAATTGGCACAAAGCTGGAAACAACCACATAACTTCTAAACAGGTACATCGATTTGAACAAAATTTTAAATGGGAAGAAAAGAGATGTAGCCAAGTAAAACTTTTCAGTTTTAGTTTGATGTAATGTGTCTTTAGAATAGCTACCAAATATTGTCTGATATGAAAATTCTTACAAAAAACTATTTCAAAAGTATTTTATTAATCATATAATATATAATAATTATTACCGAAATAATCAAGAAAATATATAATAATTATTACTGAAATAACCCCTTCCATGCAGTAAATTTGTTTTTCAATATAAAATTAAAAGCAAAATGTTTAAAATTGAATTAAATTTTTTATTTGATCAAATTTTCTTGTTTTGGTTGTGCTGAAGTTGTCTTTAAGCTCTGCACTAGCATTTCGAATTTAAACACACATATTTGCTCTAAAAAATTGTTTTCACTCTTTTACAGTACTCATATTTAATGTGATGAGTCTGTTTGAGTAAATCTTTTAAAAAATTTTTTTGATTGAGCAAACCTTCTGGAAGGGCACATTTATTAACTGCACATTTAATTTGCACTTTCTATTCAAAATTGTACTTTGTTAACAGAAAATATTCTATGTCACAAAGAAATATTTAACAACTAAATGCGTATCTTAATATGAAGTCAAAATAATTTATGTTCTAATATAACAGAAAAGATACTTTTTAAATCTGCAGGCCGTCTGTGATAAATGCTTAAAACAAGCGTTAGTTATAAAACAAAACGACCTTTACATAATTAAATTTAAAAATGTACATTTAAAATCTTTTTATCTATATATAAATAGGCAAAGACAAAACTTCGGGAATCTTTTTCTCCGCTGTCTACCGATTCTGTTGATTCTTTCACATATTTGTATATACTGTCAAGCTTTAGAGCACCGTATTTATATCAGTTTTTAAGAAATAAATGACTCTTTTAACTACTACCACTACACATGCAAAAAATACACATGTATTTAATATATGAGTGTATACATAAAACAAACAAAGAAAAATGATGTTATAAATTTTGGTGAAAACCGAGCGCTCCCCTTTCGGAATAAACCCAATCAACTTAATACCAAAGAAAAATGTGTTCAATAATAAACTCGGGTGAATTTTGCCTATAAAGCGAGCTCTGTTATACAGAAAATGTCTAATTAAAATATATCGTAAGTTTGAACTTGCAAATAAACCTAAAATACACAGAGAACTTAATAGGAAGTTCAGAAATCTTCAAGAGCCGTTATCGGCATAATTATTTTGAAAGCAATGTCCAAATAAAGTCAAGAAATGCCAAGGTCCTTCACTATAAATTGTGCACCCCAACACTGTTTTTTACATTGGAAAGAAAAAATATCGGACTAAAAATAGATGGTTCCTTTTTCTTATATTAAATGTGCTGAACAATGTCCCTCTATATATTTGAAGATTATTTTGATATTTATTTAAAGATAATAGTAGTACGACCATTAAAAATATTTATACTCAAGGTGTGGCGAAATATTGAAAATATAAATAAAAATTTTTATTATTTATAAAACTGACCTAGTGCTTAATAAATTAGAAAAGAAAAACTATTTAAAAAGGTCAAAAAAACATTTATATATAACTCAAGAGATTTTAAGAATTGGGGTCATACCAAACTTTGGTTATCCACTTCGTAAACTTATTCTTTAATTAAATTTGAATTCCGGTTTAAAACAAGAAATTTAGACGTATGGCAACTATAAAAGATAAAAATAAAACAAAAATAAACAGAACAGAAAATAAAAAAGACCAAAAACAAAGCAGCAGTCATGTGGCATTTTGAATCCACAAAATATAATAACTTCACAATTATAAAAATGTCTAAAAACCCACAAAAATATGTTTAATTTTACACTAAAGCCCTTCTTTGATTGTACAATGCCAATTTAAAGTCTTCAATTATTAATGCATACATACATACATAAATAATGTAAATACATACAATGTACATATGTACACATTCTTAAAAACGAAATACATATGTATGTATGAATGTGTGTAAAAATAATAAAACAGATGTTTGATATTTGCCAAAACTAAATCGTCCAATATGCTCAAATTCGAACCAGTCTTAATTACTTTTAACCTCAATTTATAAATTTTTAACTTATTTCAAATTGTATGTCTGCGAGTGGTAAATTAAAAGAAAAATGAAATGTGTATAAAAGCATCTGCTTTTTTGTGTATGTATGTATGTAAGTATGTGTGTACATGCTATTTTCTTTCGAAAAAATCCGGCTTGCAACGGCCTTGTGAAGGTTGACTTTTTACATTCACATTCTTCTCTTGGCAGCAGCAACAGTTGTATGCTGCAGTCTTTTAAGCCACGCGTAGTGGTGAAAATAAAAAGAAATACTCTGTTAATAGTACTTTTGTTATAACAAATCGTTAGTTTTTTATGTTTTTGTTGGCAGCAAATCCAACAAAACAAGAAATATGTTCAGGTCGCAGTTTTTTCTTAAAAATATAATTTTCAATTTTATTCTTTAAGACCGATTTTCTCTTTTGTTTTGCTTGCTCTCTTAACGATTAATTTGGCCACAAAGAAACTAGAAACAGCTGATACTTTCCTCTTGTATAAAATATAATTCAAACCAGTATTGCAGCCACAAAAAAAAAAAAATGTCAGGAAATTTGTATAAAAGAAAAGCAACTTGTTTATGGCCAACACAGTAAATATTTCACATATTTTAATGTTGCAGGAAAAGTTTCAACAAAAATGATTAATGATACGAAAATTGTTTTTGTGTTTGTAAATACTTTTACTTAAAAGCTTTCTAATTGCTTTGTAATTTAATTGATATCAATTTGGTAAAGATATAATGCTTTTTTACATTAGCTAGAAGAATTTATTTACTAATGAGGGTGTTTGGTCAATCAGCCGTTAATCGGACATCTTATTGATTTTGCTCGATTTACTGTAACAATAATTTAAAATTATTTATTTTTTTAAATAGAAAATTAGTCTCAGAAGCTATTAAAGGATTTTTATCTGTTTTCGGCATACTTTTTCGTTACCATTGAAATTTAATTAGCATTGTTTGAAATAATGACAATTAAAAAAAAATTTAACTACCATTTAATGCTAACGATTTTATTTTAATTATAATTGTTTTTAATAATGGTAATGAAATTTCAATGAAATCTTTTCATTACTAATGTTAATTAAATCAAAAATAAATGTTTCTATGAAACACAAATTTTTTATCGCTGAAACTTAAAAAAACTATGCATAAAATAAATAAATCTTAACACTCCTGTACATAGATCTGTACTTGAATATTTTAATAATTTATCAATTTTAAATGAACTAGGTGTAAAACTTGATGTCTGAGATCTAAATTCACCTAAAACCACAACAAGCAGCTCTTATACACGAAAACAAAAATAGGTTCCAATAGTGTCTCATTTTTCCTGAGAAAGTTAAAATATAAATATTTCACCAAACTTTTCTGATCTAAATGCCATTTTAAAATATTGCTCTACTATGTTTTAAGATGTATATTTAGTGTACAAAGACAAGAAACATCTTCATTAATGATAATGATTTTCAACCATTTAATCATTAGTCAATGGTAATGATTTTGTTTTTTAACTAATTATCAATGAAACCATTTCATTAAAAAGCATTACTATTAGTAAAAATAATGGTAATGCTAAAAAAATAACTAGCATTATTTATCATTCAATGCCAATGAAATCGTCAATTAATTAGCACATCTAATTAATTACTGCCATGTATGGTTTTTGGATTGAATTTTATTAATTTTAATTATTTAGAACTTCTTTGTGTTTTTTAATATTTAATTTATTCAATTAATCATTTCATTAGAAAACTTTGCTTTTCTTCTTCAAATAAATATTTAATTGAACCTTTTAAAAATTTGGAACATCGAATAACCAGAATACATAAAGTGAAATGAAATAAAATAAAAGGAAACCTTAATATTTTTAGAAACAGTTCATACAAGACCAGTTGGGATTTAATCGGTCATATAGTCAGATTTGGTTTATTCGGTTGAAGTTGCCATATTTTTTGCCCGCGTTTATTTTTTTATTAAATTTATTTTGGGTAAATTTCTTTAATTACCGCAGGGTAAAAAACCCTATTACTCTCGCTACAATGTCTGTCCAATGGTCCGTCTGTGACAGCCCTTTATCTTGGGAATGCAAAAGAAAGACCGCTAAAAATTTTTTCAAAGGCTGTATTATTATAGTCGCTGTAATAAATAATACTATAAATTATGGGATTTTTCGAAAGTGATGTGATATTCATAAATCAAATGTTGTTTTTTGAAGCTTAAGAATTTTTTAGTCTGCGCTATTGAAACGAGTTGATGGTTTAATATAAGACGTACCCGTTAGTTATACACTCCAGTAGACCTTCCAATTCTCTTGTATGGGGTAACCAAGACAAGCGGACTTGTATGAAGAAAAGGAGGACGAAAATATTACTTTTCTATCGTTCATCCCTTTACGAGGTTTCTCAACAAGTTTAGATTTCGGCACAAGAATTAAAAGAAACTTAACAGAAGGTTTGAAGCGAAAGGCAGCTACAGATTTGCCTCTCTAACATTGATGACAAAAAGAAACATTTTACTATGGTGAACAGTTACGACACAAAACGAACGGTTAGAAGCCGTTCATAACAATTTCTGAAGTAGTTGACACGATCTAGTTGAGTAGAAAAGTGCGTAACACTGCCTTTGCCAATGTTTAGGACTATTGAGAAAATTAGTGAATACATAAGAATCACTGAACGACGAGCCGTATGACGTCGTTGGTATTAAAATAAAATTCATTCCGAAATTTTTTTTTAAACTAATCTGGTTCTATGGCTGGGACAACAAGAAAACCCCAGGTTCGTGGTATCACGGACTTACAACTGTATCTAACCTAAAAATTTCTTACGAAGCAACTCAAAATCTTAAGACTTTTTTTTTCCTATTTCGTTTACTATTTCTACGCTTATTATTAATACAAAAATATTAAGATAACTACGTCGAAGTTTCAATAAGATTAATTTATTGGTGTTGGGCCTAACGAGTTTAAGAAATGACACACTCTGGGTTAAAGTATTTCGAACAATAATTACATAAATATTTTTTCAGAACTAACAAGAAGAAAATCCTTAATCTTCCTACTGAAAAACAAAAATTTATTTCAAAGAAATAACGTTTAACACTGAAGGTCGGCACTTCTTTGGTAAATTACCAAAGAAATTTAAAAATTTATGTGTTTGCAGTGTGGCACACATGTGTGGGACAATGTTTAATTGAAAATGTGCCAGTAAGAAAAAGATCTGTTTTTCTGCAGTATTTTTATAACATATTTAGCACTTATTATTATTATTTTTTATTGAAATATTTAGAGAAACTTTGGGCAGTGGAAGCAAATAAAAAACCTTTTCATTTAATGGATGATACTCTGTCTTATAATGATAAAACAAATATAAAATTCTTTATAAATTATTTTCAATTATTAGTAATTAATTAACTATTGTTTATCAAGAATATCAATAATTTTGTATCTCTTTTAATTCAGCAGATTTTCAAAAAAAAAAAAAAAAAAAAAAGAAATGATGTTTTACGCTTTATTTTATTTTTTTGAATTAATAAATTTAAGACACTTTAAATCAAAGTTCATTATTTAAACTATTTTACTTTATCTTAAATATAAATTGTTCTAAAATATCAAAGAGAAAAAGAGTGCATTTTAAACCACCCAAGCAAATGATTAATAACATAAAAGTTTTTAATCGTTGTAACGGAAAAACAATTTTTCTTGATTTTAATAACTTCTTTGTAAATTCAAGAAACAACTAAAACGAATTTGAGGTGGGCGCCTAATAATTAATCTTGTCTAACAGGTTCTTCACAATCAACGTCAACAAAGATAACAGAAGCCCTTAACAGAGCTGGTGAATTAATTTTTTAAATATGAAGCTAAATAAATTAATTATTTTTATCTTGTTTAATGAATAAAACTATAAGTAAATCTTTCTAATACTTGTCGAGCTCTTTAAATTTGATCTTATCACTTAGTTATTGAATATTTTTATTTTAATTTAAATTTTCTCATAAACCTTCTTATCAAGGGGTCGTTTTTCATTACAATTGTTTGGGGTATTTTAAAATCAAACCACTCTTTGTTTGATAAGTTTTTTAAGATAAATTTATTTATTTAACAAATGAAAATAAATAATTTAAATTGCTTTTTGAAGTGTTATTTATGACAATTTTTTCATTTCATAACTTTTTACATTTTGTAATACTTTCTGTCAAGGCGAATCAATAACCATGTGGCAGCGTTAGAGAGTTTATTATTTTTTGCTGGTAGAAACGAATGTCAAACTTCATATATAAAAAATAGTACACAGATTTTTTATATATGGAGTTTGACAGCAGTGTTCACGGCGAAAATTAATAAATTCGCCTACGCTGCCACCTGATAATTGATTCGCCTTGCTTTCTGTCTTGTGATGTCAAAGATCTCGATGTTTACACTTTTTGTGGTACTTTTCTAAAAGGTACTTTCTTTATCATAAAAAATATCGCCCACATGTCAATAATATTCTTATCGCATAATTTTTAGAAGTAATTAAAAAAGTTCATTTGTATTAAAGTACCTTTTTGCAAAGTACCTAAATCACTACTATTGAATATGAATCCAAGTTTTAATTCATTTGTTTTTAGTTACATTTTAAGATTAAAAGGTACAGTTGTTTTAAATAAAAGTCTTTTTAGAAATAACTGTTCAGGGTTCTCTTCTCAAAAGGTAAGAATGTAACCCAATTAAAATTGTTAAGTTGACTATCTACACTATCTCTGAACCGTTAAGCCGAGATATTGTGTAATTATTTTATGACCGCTATAACAACAACAAAAATTAAAACAAAATAGAAAATTATATCCCAGCAAAAAACTTTTGAAAAGCTAATCGAATGAGGAATGAAGCATTTTTGGCAGAAGTACTTTCCAACTAGATTGCCAACTTAATGATTTTAAAAAGGCATGAGAATTTTATAATCAATTGCTAATAATCGATTACATTAATTATTGTAGGAAATATATTTCTGGCCTGGCAACACTGAGTGCTGCCAAGTGCAATCTGACATTTCCATTGGAAAGTTTGTAATTTTTAAGCATAATCGTACTCAAAACGTTTTGACGTACGACCATTATTTGTGTTGTTTACAGTGACTTGAAAAAATTAATATCGAAAAAAATGGAATTAACTCGTGAACATTTTCGTGCCATCATTTTTCACAACTTTCGACGTGGATTATCACGACAAGAGTGCATTAATGAACTTAAATCTTTGTATGGCGATAAAGCACCATCCTATAGCACTGTGAAAAATTGGTATAATGAATTTAATCGTGGCCGAAGCTCGCTCAAAGACGAATTCCATGAAGGTCGTCCAAAAACGGCTGTTGTGCCAGAGAACATTGATGCCGTGCTGAACTCATAATGCAAGATCGACATGCGACATACCGAGAGATAGAGACATCCTTGGACCTGACCGTAAAAAAGGTTTATTCTCGTTGGATCCCGCACAATTTGAAAGTCGCTCAAAAAAAGGCTCGTGTCGATTGTTGCAAAGAAATGTTGCAAAAATACGATTGCGGTGCTTCAAAAGACGTTTGTAAGATCGTCACAGGTGACGAATCATGGATCTATGCGTATGAGCCCGAAACGAAACAACAATCGACCGTGTGGGTCTTCAAAGACGAGCAAAATCCAACGAAAGTTGTTCGTGGAAGAAGCACTTCGAAGCAAATGGTCGCCTGTTTCTTCGGCAAAACTGGTCATGTGGCGACTGTTCCGCTTGAGCAACGTAGGACGGTCACTTCTGAGTGGTACACTACAATTTGTTTTCCCTGAAATTCGAAAAACCAACAAGAGAAGACGAATCATTGTTCACCATGACAATGCGAGCTCTCACTCATCGGCTTAAACCAGAGCGTTTTTGACCGGCCAAAACGTCGAATTAATGGGTCATCCGCCGTACAGCCCTGACTTGGCACTTAATGACTTTTTCTTGTTTCCGCACATCAAGAAAAAAATGCGTGGTCAACGATTTTCGTCGCCAGAAGAAGCTGTTAATGTGTTCAAAAACCACGTTTTAGAGGTGTCTCAATCGGAGTGGAAAAAGTGCTTCGACAACTGGTTTGAGCGCATGCAAAAGTGTATAAATCATGGAGAATACTTTGAAAAACAATAAAACCATTTTTAATTATAAATATTCGCATTTTCACTATTAGGCCAGAAATATATAGAGCAGCCCTCGTACCATTAGTACGGTAGTCTCTTTTAACATAAAGAACTAATTCTATTAATACTTCCTTTTTTGGAAACTAATGTAATGTGTTTTGTAAGCGAGTAACAAAATATGGCAATCACAAAAGTAAGTCATTATATGGCAAGTACTTTTTAAGGTAATGTCTAATTTTTTGCTGGAATGTTGTATGAAAACGAAATTAAAAGGTTTCTTCATAAATTCATGATTTTCACGTATTTGGGCTGTTGTTATAAAGAGCAACAACCAGACAACAAGTATGAAAATAAAATTTAAAAATTAAAGAATATAGTGTTCTCGAAAGTGAATTGATTTTAACGCATATGAACTTATCATTATAAGGTTATATACACCCTTAAAAATCGGTGTATGGATTCTAAAATTTTCTGTGGTGTTAACTGCCGACTTACTTACTCCTAACCACAGTCTTCTTTTGGTCAATTTACTTTACTGGGTTTTTTTATTTATTTAGTTGGATGTTCTTAAACCTTAAAAAGGTTTTCGTTGCAGACAATGTTGTCAGATTTGTTCCCCCCCCCCAAAAAAAAAAAAAAAAATATATATATATATATATATATATATATATATATGTAAGTCTAGTAGAGTGAAGTAACTCCAATCAAAAAGCAAATATTGGGATAACCGAGACTTAAAAAATAAAAAAAATTTTGATACTGCATGTATATAATTTTACATAAAAATGTAATGTAATTTTCAAGACCTTTAAAATGATAGCCATATTGAGATTTAAAAAAATTTTAAAATTTCAGAGGCCCGTAACTCGAAAAATATGGGACAATTTCTCCATTTGATGTTTTTTTCTTATTTTTTAATTCTATTTGGCCCCAAATATTGTTTTTGATTAGAGTTACTTTATTGTTCTAAATGACGTAAAAAAATTAGAGGTAGGCGTGGTGTTTTGCCTGCATGGACATGGACTGATCATGCTGATTTCCAATAGCACCTTTTTCGACACTATGTCTGTTCGATTACCATATTTATTTTTTTCTCGCTGATCTAGTAGCTAGGCAAACTTGATTTCAACACTAACACGGACGGAAATTGCTCATTTGACTTCACTATGCATAAGAAATCAGAATATATATACTTTATGGGGTCGAAAATGCAAATTGTAGAAATCACAAACCGAATGACAAACTTAAATGTACACTCTTTCCACTTTTTGCGGTGAAGGGTATAAAAAGTGTTATATTCAGGGGGATTTCTGAAGAAAAAAAGCGGTTTCTGGGGATTTTTGGGGATAAAAATTAAAGTTTGAGTATTCGACTCAAAGCGGTTATAAGAACTCTTGTTGCGAAGACGACTTATTCGACTTGATTTTATTGCCGTTTTCATCGAAGTTTCGCAATATAATTTTGATACTTAACTGGCACTGGTCTTCCCACTACATTTTTCATACTTAACTTGTATGCAAATTCCAAATCAATGAGAGCCGTTGAATTTTGTTTACAATACAAATTCATATTGCATATTTCCAGTTTTATTTAAGTTAAACTTTGATATGAAATCAAAGCTTATTATTATTGTTATTTTAGATTTCTAGCATTTCCTTTGCACAATCCATGCAACAAAATTATCGGCATTAAAGAACTACTAGAAAAGATATTAAACATGTAAAACAATGAAAGTGAAGCAAACAAAGACCACCGCACCCATGCAAATTATTTTTTAATGCGCAAAAACAAATGATAAAATAAAAAAAAGCTTAAGAACTCTGCTGATATGACCAGAGTATAGGAAGATGGAATTAAGGTCATCTGCACCACATACAATAAATGGTTTTTTTGCAGCTGCCTTTTTAACTTGCTGCTCTAATCACAGTCATCACATTTACAGTTGAAATAAATAAATAAATAAAAATTCGTCAGCTACTTGGACGAAGATATGCAATTTAGATTTTTTAAAAACGTTTCTAATTTTTCTAATAACTAAACTAACATTTTAACACTTCACCGCAATGCAGTGAATCCATCAATAGGAGAAAGTTTTATTATACAAAGAAAAACAAAATCTGCTTCTTCTGTTGTTGTTGTTGTATGAAGTAAATTCAATTTTAATCTTTCAATTTATTTAAATACTTTTTTTATTTTCTTAAAGACTCTTTTTTTTAATTTCTCTTGTTTTTATCGATTCTATAAATGTGAACTAATTTCAATTTCAAGTCGCTGATAAATTTTTTCCCACCGTGAAAAAGTAACAATTATTTGCAATAACAACAACAAAGTGCTTAAAGCAATCATTTGTAATTGAATACTGGCAATTACTTTTCTTCTTGTTCGTTCATCATGTAATTGGCCTCTTATTGTTTTCTTTTTATCATGTTTCTATTTAAATAAAAATTGTTTCTTTCATTTCAACAATTTAAAGAATTTGTAAGAAGTAGAGTGAAAAGTAGTAAAACAGATTGATTGTTTATCTCACTGAACAGTCAACAGTCAGCCAGATACTAGATACTGTTAATTGTAAATACTTTTATTGAATGTTTTTTAACGAAATGTGAATGAACTCAAACACGTACAAGCTGAGATTTATATTTGCACTAGAAACTTTAAAAATTCTTGTAGTTTTTTAAGCGTCTGATATGGTTTTCATATGTACAAATTTGTTGAAATTAAATCTAATTACCATAAAGAATTTGCACAAAATAAACATAAATTATATCTACACACAATATTTGTTTAGTTAGTCATTCAAATTTTGTTTTGCATTCTTTGGGTATGACTAAAATTTCGACACCTCAAAAACTGGTTGTTTTTTCTCTTTAGAAACACAACTTTGGATGCCTGTAACAAAACAATCCGTTACTTATGTAATACTAATATGAGTCATCGCAAACAACCTGCCGCGTAAAATGGTTGTTTGAATAAATTGTATTGGAAATTTAGAACTCTTAGCTCAACAGAGTAAATCTGTAAAATTTGTCGTAGAAATTTATTGGCAACTGAAATCAAAATTCTTTTTTAATATTTTAAATATTTTCACTTGTGCAATTAAATGCCGGAGAAATGATAAGAAAGCGAAGAAGCAAAATACGAAAATTTTTTTATTGATCTATGTGTTTTTAAATATTTCTACATTTAAAAGTTTTTTTAAGGTTCTTTTTTTCGTTCTTATTTTTCTTATTTTAAGGAAATTTATTTATAACAAGCGGAGAAAATGAATTTATTATACGTTTTAAAGAAATCTTTATACTGTAAGCGAAGTTCTTTTAAAAACTATTAATTCCTTTTATAACCAATTAAATCCTACTTGTACCTTGCTAATGCTCGGACTGATTTTGGTAATAATTTTTTCATAATTTTCGAAAAAATTTAACAATTTGCGTAAAGTAAAAGTTTATTCCATTCGTATTAATAGGCATCACATTTTGTTGTTATTTTTAGTTATTTAAAAAATATTTGTTTTCCTGATGATTCTACAAAATGGAGTAACGAAATATCGATATATAAAAAATAAAAAAGACCTATTGCTTAAAAATTAAATAAAATATAATTAATTAAAAGGTCAAAAAAAAAAAAATTTATTAAAATTTTTAAAGTTGTTTAATGTTGTGAGCAGTGTTGTCAGTTATTGCGATTTCTTGCCAAACGTGACGATTAAAAATTCTTTTTGCCGATAAACATTTTAAAATGGCGAGAAACGAGATTTGGCGGTATTTAAAATATTTGGGGAAAATTTTGGCTATTTTTTAATATTTTCTCAACGATAACATTGTATTTAATAAAAGATGGAAAAACCTTGTATTATTTATTGAATTAAAGATTTAGAGACCGTAATTACGCACCTGGTTTTTATAACTAACATTTCCTATTTTTATATTGGCGATATTTGGCGTTATTCAAGAAGCAATTTGGCGAGAAAGCTCGCAAAAAACTGGCAACACTGGTTGTGAGCTGATAGGATGACCAAACAGAAATGTATTTTATTTTTGACGACGAATATTAGCGGCCAAAAATACGTCATTTGTTTCGGTTATGGTCCTAGCATTAAGTAAATTTTTTGTGTAATTATAGAATTTTATTATTTAAACTCTAGGGTGTATCAAAAAATTAATTTAAATTAGCTTTTTTAGTACAATTTTTTTACTCGCGTACTTTCTTAGGCAAGAGCTATTTTTGAGAGTAAATTTTTCAAACTTCTCTGTATTTACTGTTAATCGATTTTACTAGAAAAATAAACAAAACTGACGTATTGTTAGCTGTCTGTGCTTCAGTATATATTTTAGCATTTTTGAAATATTATATTTTGATCTTAAATTAACATTTTTCATTGTGTCACGTAAGTAGAGGAAGTGTGTAAATAGTTTAAATAATTTTTTTATGTGTAACGTAAATTTAGCTGATTCTGTGTAAAGCAAGACATTTTTCTCATAAGTAACAGAAACGAGGCACTGAGTACCATATTTCTGTCGCAGTATTTGCCATATAAACTTGATAACTCAGGTAAAAAACCTTTCACTACCTTTTGAGATAGAATAATTATTTGAATGACTGGTAATTTGCTTGACATCTCCCATTCATCATAATTTATCGAGGCAGAAGAAACTGGTAGTAATACCAGTGAAACCGATTTGTCGAACTCCGTAAACTGCCAGCATGTCAGCGGACGTGGAATACTATGAAACTAGAAGCTCGCAGGAACCATAGTTTTCAAGTCAATGCAAAGTTTTTATTGATCTCTAAAATCAAATACAAGATAAGCTTAAGACTGAAATAATATAAAAGTGGTTAACATAAATACGTCGTAATTATTAAAACTTTATTTTTTAAATTACAAAAAGGATACTTTTAAAAACTGCTTAAAATTTTTTTTCAAAAGCTTAACAAAAAGGATTAAGTAAAATACTTTTTTCCAAAAACTGTACACTTTGCAGATAATTCTTTTAAAACTATTTTTAATTTTATTTTCACAAAGTCTGCTTCAGTAAATAATTTTTTTTTTAAATTGGTGTTTATCTAATAAAATATTTTTTTCGACCTTACAAAAAAAAAAAAAAAAAAACGACGCAATTTAAGTAATAAATTTTCTTTAGCTGCCTTGCAATCAAGTGAGGCAGCAACAATTCTGAAAGGCAAGACAAGTTAAAAGATACATTTTTAAAACAACTGCTGATATTATAAATGGCAGCTCACAAAGTTTTTTGAGAATTAATCACACTTCATTGAGCTGAAATTTGTTTACGTGCGTAACTTCGTATCTAAAACTAATTTACAAATAGACAAAATTTAAAATAAAAAAATCCAAAAAAAAAAAAAAAATAAACACTAACAAAAATTTTATGTCTGTCTTGCACAAGTATCTGTAAAAAGGCACATGATCCATATCCAATCCACATTTAACACATTTAGTTCAATAAACTTCATGTGTATTTTAACTCTACAGTTTTTTCTTTATTTTTTTACTTCATGTCATTGATTGAAAAAGTAACATAACGCGATCATTACAAGTATTTATGTTTGTATACCGAACCTTTGTACACATGTATTTTATGTCACTTTTATTATTTATCTCAATGTTCTTATTTTTGTTTGGGTTTTTTTAGAACGGTAAATAGCACCTGCTGCTTATTCATGCATTAATTTAAATGTGATATAGACTCTTGTAGTTTAGAAGTAAGTTTCTTTGTCAGTTGTGTATGGAAATTGAAGTTGATGTTTAATTGTTCTCGAATTATATGTTGAACGTAACTAATAAATTTACTAACGTGAGTTCAATCGATTTCAACTTTTGTACCTTTAAGAGTTACACAGGGTGTCCGCCGGGAAGGTAGACTACTTTGTTTTGCCACCATTTTGGTAAACATTAGTCTTGATAGTTTATATTTGGTAGTCGAAAAGTAAGCACGTGGCAAATCTATTATAAAAGAAAATTCGGTGCCACTTCGCACACAGCTAGTATTACAATGGCATTCCTCTTTTCACGACAAGTTATTTCAGGAAATGGTGATGTTAATTGCACTTCAGGCAAGGTTTATTCAAACAAACCAGAATGCTTGGGCAACTCAAACAAAATAATCCTGATGATTAATAAAATACCGCGTGAATTTGTGAGAATGTAATGAAAAATGTGCTTAAAAGGGCTCGCATTTGTGAGGCTAACAGAGGCGGAGATTTATATAATATTGTATTTCATACTCCATAATTAACGAAATTAAATAAAACATTTATCACTATAAGATCCATTCTCTTTCATTTAAAATTATAAACAAATAAAGTAGTATACCATTCCGGTGGACACCCTGTATTTGTTGATGCATCACTTAGGTTGGACCCGTGCTATATCTTAATAATGCAAGGGTTTGTAATAAAATTATGACTTTAGATTACCTGAAGGTAGATAGAGAGGGTGATATTGAAACTTAGAGGAAAGACTTTTACAGGAAAGTTATTTCACATACAAACTGTGGGGCAAAGAAAACTAATTATCTGCGTAATTTTTGTGCGACCTAAACGCTAATCGATCACAAACTGAGCTGAAGGAGAAAGCATGACATACGCAATAAGTTTACTGATTTTTTCGGAGCACATTTCATTACGGTGGCGATAAAATAGTGAAATAAATGATCTTTTAGCTATTAACTTTTTGGCAACACTGGTTTAAACAGTTGACGCACGTTTTGTGTTTTGTTTCACTGTCAAACATCTTCAATTTGGTCTATAATTTAACCATGAATTGTCTTACAAACGAACAACGCTTGCAAATTATTGAATTTTATTATCGAAATGCGTGCTCTGTTAAAAAAGTTCATTGCGCGCTTCTTCCATTTTATGGTCAGTTTAATCGATCCACTGAAATAAGCGAAATTGTCGATTTTGGAGTGAATATCAGGCAGAAGCATTGCAAGAGTATTATTGGATGATGCGAATCGTAACGTAACTGTGAATGGTGAGTGCCACCGTGAGATGATATCCAATTTTGTTTGCCCAAAATGCAAGAGCTTGACTTGCATGACATGTGGTTTCAACAAGACCGTGCCACATGCCACACAGCATGCGCAACAATGGACTTATTGAGAGGCGAGTTTCAATTGGTCAATTTGCCGCCTAGATCATGCGATTTAACGCGTTTAGACTATTTTTTGTGAGCTATGTTAAAGCTCATGTCTATACATACAAGCCCGCTTCAATTGACGCATTTGAAGACAACATTAAAGTATTTATTCGTGAGATACCGGCCGAAATGATGGAAAGAGTATGCCAAAATTGGACTAAGCGAATAGACCATTTGAGGCGCAGTCAAGACCAACATTTGCATGAAATCTTCAAACATTAAATTATATGGACCGTACTATCGATTCAAATAAAGATTTCATGCATTTTTCAAAATTTTATGTGTTTTTTTTAAACTTTCCTATAGCTTTTAAAAAATCACCTTTTAAATCCCACATTGTTCCGATTCTCTTCTTGTAATTTACGTAGTCGCAAAATAGATTCTGAACCATTGCGAGGGCTGTATTCCTCTCTGAAGCGGGATTATAGTTGATAATAATAGTAAGGAGATCAAATATTTTATATGTGAAATCATATTTTCTCATTATTACAAACGAATGATTTTAATTCGGCTTAGGTTCACGTTATTTTAATTTCTGAATTTATTAAGAAGGAAAAATTATTGAAAGATTTGTATGTTAATTTTAAGGAAAACAAAAAAACAGAATATAAAGCAGCATTTCTGAATCGCTACATCTGCCATCAGCAAATTACAAAAATTAAAAATATATTAAGCACTTTTGAAAGAAAAGACAAAGAAAATTGGCTTTCAAACAGAAAAGGTGTGCAATTTAAAAAATACTGTAGAGAGGTGAAAATAAAGAAGCCAGAGACGGACAATCCTTTATTTAATCCTCTAACTTATAATGTTTCTTTTTAATTATATTTTTTCTTTAAGAATTTTTATCTACACCAAAACGTATTTAGTTTGATTATAATAATATCGATGTATGTTTTAGAATATGTGAATGGTATTCCAAGGGCATGGAAAATTATGACTTTCTTATAAATTCTTAAAATTTTTGTTTTTAATTGCGTGCATAAACAGACATTCAAATGAACAATTATTTTTATAAAAAACTAGCAAATCCCGGGGGGCTTCACTACGCATTAATATTAACATAGAATAGGGACAAAATCACATGTTGTAATGAAAAAGTGAGTCGACCTATTTTGTGCGAACTTTAGATAAAACATCTACACGACCATACGAACAAAATCTAAAAATTTAATACAATTCGGTTTTACCGATCGCGAGTTATAAAGTCACAACGCACTTGCAAGTAATTTTTATATATAAATATTAAAATACAATAATTCAACCTGATATCTAAAGAAAACATCTAGAAAATTTAACCTATTTTATACTAATGATTATTGGTTTAGGTTTCTTTAATAAATTTAGTAAAATTATCTAAAAAATATTATACAAATTTGTTGTTGTAAAGATTCGTCCTATTTGTACATTCCAATTTTATCATCAGTATTAATCACTGAAATTTTTATTAATTGTTTAATGTTGTTTTGTTGCCTCTTTTTCTTGTAAAACAAATTAGTGTGTTTTTTTCAAGTTCAAATAAAAATAAACAATACACACCTTCTTTCTTTTTACTCGCAACCATAAGATAGATATTAAGAAGATTGTAAATCTCTTTATAAAGATGCTTAATCTAGACGTAGGTTTGACTTGTTTAAAATTCAGTCTAACAACATTTTCTCACCATAAAAAAACAACAACAACAACAAAACAACAGCATCTTTATTTTCATATTTGTATCCGTACTCTATTATGTGTGCGTATGTGTTTTTCTGTGCAGCCAACCGCCATAATCTTCATGACTTTGCAGAGGTCGTTCGTTAACTTTTATCTAAACTTCAAAACAAAACTGTGAAATAGGGACAGACAAACCCACAAGGTAAAACACAAATTATGAGCAACAACAACAAAAGAGATTTGAAAAATTTGTTTAAATTAAATGATATAAAAAACAGCATAAGATGTGTATAAAATTAGATGAATGAAAGCAGATTTTAGGTAATTAAAAGGAAGCAATTGTATGCTGGATTGTCTTTAATTTTATCAAATTAAAACCTACGACGTCAACATGTTGAATTTTAATTGAATCGAAAATTTAATGTAAAAGCCTTAAAACTGTTAATAGTGAAAAACTTTATATTTACAGATTTATATTTCATAGATACAGATAAATAGTAAGACAGAGATGTTAAACTGTTAACAGTTTACTTAACAAATTTTTTATTGCTCTTAATAAAAAAATAATTTTTTAAAATTGTTTTTTAATTAAAAAGGCTTTGCTTTATTAACCGAAGACATTTTAAAACTTAAACGATTTTAAAATTTTTAAATGCATATATTTTATGTCCATCCGATTTATTGCGTGAGTTACAGGTTTTTCGATCATTCGACTTGATCAAATTTGCAGTTTTATTTTTTGTTTGCAAAAACTAAAACATAATAAAACTGTACATATAATGAAACTGTAATGGGATCATTTCTGTACATAAAATATTTTTTGAAAATTTTTGGGATTTTCGTATATTCTGACTTCTTATGCATAGCGAAGTCGATGGAGCGATATCCGTCTGTCCGTCCGTGTTTATGTGAAATCAAGTTTGTCAAGGCACTAGATCAGATAGAGAAAATTTAAATACGTCAAGCGATCAGACATAGTGTCAAAAGAGGTGCTAATGGAAAGCAACAAGATCGGTCCATGTCCTACGAGTCAGCAGGCAAAACACTACGCCTACCTCTAATTTTTCCATATCATTTTGTATAGTGAATTAACTTAAATCAACAAAACAAATATATGGGGCAATAGATAGTTAAAAAATTAGAAAAGAATAGCAAGTGGAAATATTGGCGATCTCCCCCAATTTCCGAGTTACGGGCCTCTGAAATTTAAAAATTTTTTTAAATATCAATATGAGTATCATTTCAAAGATTTTGACGAGATCTTTAAGGAAATACTTAAATTTTTTAAAAATGCTTAACCCATTGAGTGCCGATGTCATTTTTATGTTAAATTTTTTATATGCAGTACCCAATTTTTTATTCTGTCACCCCAATACTTGCTTTTTTGATTGGAGTTACTACACTATACTAGTTTTACATATATGGTGAGGGGTATATAAGATTCAGCATAGCCGAATTAAAGAGGGCACATCCTTTGTGTTAGCCCTAAATGTCTTAAGTAGTATACCTAAAAATAACGTGACTATAAAGACACCCTTTAAATTTGTTGCTTAAAAGGTCATACAAATACAACAACGATCAATCATAAACTTGACTGAAATTCCAAGTGTCTTGCTAATATGGTTTCAGAGATGGAGGGCGTACGCAGTGATTAATGTTAACACCTTAAGAACATTTTTGTAAATCCTGAATCTTTTTGTGGAAATTTGCCTTTTTTTAATTTTCTACATTAAAAGTTTTATAAATAATGCACTAGAAAGAGTTCATCCTTTAAAGTTCTGTCTTCCTTATTTTAAGGAAGTATTTAAACAATATTATTAACAATATTTTTATAAACAAAAAAAAAAATATCTTAAATAAATTGTAAGATGAGCTATTTTATTATCATGAATAAAAATATTTTTCCAGATCGTTAAGGTTCATTGAGTTTTATTGCGGATGAGTTTAATTATTTGAAAACATGAAGTTATTTCTTTCCCAACACACTTTAAGCCAGCGTAGGCAGTTGATTTGAATTTTAGATCCAATTTCCTTAAATATTATCTTTTTTTTTTAACAATATGCGAGCGTGGGATTTTGTTTGAAGATTTGTATTGTTTGCATGTTTTTATTGTTTTTCTTTAGTTAAATAATTTATAAAATCAAAAATATTTTGAACCGTTTTCACGTTAATTAAAATTTTGCTGTAGATCATATAAATTAAAAATCCAAATATTTAATTAGTTTTTTTTTGTTGTTAAAATTTTTTTCTTGAATTTTTTAACACGCAACAAAATATGCGATATGTTTTTATTTTCTATCTTAAATTCTATTAACTGTTACGGAAATATTTTTAAAATAAATACTCTTTGTTTTTGCTGTTGTTTTTTTTACTTTTAAATAAAAAGTCACGTTATTTTTATTGTCTTAAAAATAAATATTCATGCATATTTGTAGCAGTATTTTTTCATTCAATTTTTTTTACTTTTTATTTATTTTTTCATCCAAAATGTTTATCTTTAACACACTCTTGTTGTTTTTGTTATCAGATAATTAAGTGACCTCACGTTCAACCAGGTATTTAAGAAATAATTGAAAATTCAACCGATTTCATAGTGAACAACATAAGAAAGTTTAAAAAATGACATCAATCTCCCTAAATGGATGCAATGGATACCAGAGATGGCATGCGAAACATTTTAAATGTTTAAACACAAATATTGCAAATATTTACATGTGTACGTATTTACATATTTTCTTGAAATTGATGTTAATGTCATTTTTATTTAGAATTTAAATTTTTTCTATTTAGTTAAAAATTTGTTCATTGTCACGAAGTTAAAAAGTGCAATCCACTACTTTAAATATTCATTAATGGGCACATTGTACTACTGTATTGTGTGCAAAAATCATATATTGTGAAATTTAATTAAAGGTGTTGTTACATTTAAAAAATTTTTTAGAAATGATCGTTAACTTCTTATTTTGAGGTTGTATCGATTTTGAGAGTATTTCTAAAAATATAAAAATTATCTAGATACTCAACAAGACCTACATGCCAAAAAAAACTGGATGGATAACTTTTCAAAAAAAAAAAAAAAAAAACAGTAAAGAAATACGTTGGTTTGTGTGTAAATTTCGTCTGACCAAATAAATGTTGATATGAAATTCTCGTATTCTTATTTACAAAGTTAGTTGGTTTAATAGCTGATGTTTATAAAATACACAACTAAGGTAGATAGATGCGAAGAATGCTGAAAGTGCAGCATTGCATTCTGCTAGTGTCTAATTTTTCTTGTTTACTTTGGAAAACGTCCGCATACATTTGTAAAATAAATTTTCTTTCTTAATTAAAGAAATTAAATATAGAATGAACTTAAGCCAAAATAATTTCAATTCATTTATAATACTCGCAGTTCAAATAATAATTTAAAAAAATTAAAAAAAAAAAACTTCTACAAAAAATATTTAAGAGCAAAAAATATTAAAGTGCAAAACGTAGAACGCTTATTTCCTTTCTATTAACGGCCATTAAAATTTCTTAAAATCGGTAAAGAAATTATTTAGTTGCAAAATCGTATTTTTGTGGATAATGTCCGATTTTAAGGCTGTATCGAAAATCCTAAAAATGGTTTTAAAATTTTAAAATATTTCTTTTACTCAGTTGAATATTTTAGTACTTAACACTAGGATACACACATTTTAGTACACACAACAATTTAGCAACATGTAGAGATAAAAAATAAATATATTAAAAACATTATTTAAAGCAGAACAATTTAACATTAATTAAATAGCAAGAGAATTATTGAAAACAAATTATGCCAAGAAAGGACTATTGCACCAATTTTACCATCCCTGGTAAATTCAATATTCCTACTGAAAGTGATTATAAATAAGAACTTAACAGTTTATGCGAGGATGAGCCCAAAAGTCACAATCATTTAAAACGATCAATCATAAACTTATTTTTCATCGTCGTGCGTATGCTTTCTTTACGAAATAAATGCTTTTATCTAGAAACGAATACAAATAATATAGTTTTCTTTTTTGTTTCTTTAAGACAAATCTTTTATTTGCGCTCAAATATTTTCTTTATCTTTTCACTTACATTGTTTTAGAAAAAAATTGGGAAAATGTTTTTTTTTTTGTGTCTGGCACATGTAGGGGAGGGGAAACAACTTAAACATATGTTATTTAAATTCTCAACAATTACAACAAAAAAAGTAAATTATTTAAAAAGATGTTTTGATCTTTTTCCGTAGAATTTTCTCTTTTTTTTCAATTGCATGACTGTTTATAAAAATTGTCATAATTTACGGAATGGCAGCAGCCGGAGACAAAAATTTTTCCAATTGTTTACATTTGAAAAGTAAAATTTGTCGGTTTATTAACAAAATGTATACGGGATTCATAGTAAAATACATACATACATACATACATATGTACGTTGTAGGAATTAATAATGTGCACAGCGGTTTCAGATAAATGAAAGAAATAATTTATTTTTGATTAAATAAGATTTCTTAAAGAAAAAGAAACAATTATAAAGACCTCAATTGAATGTAAAAGCAATAAAAAGAGTATTTGTTTTATCTGTGTGTATATTATACTTGGAATTTTTCATTACCATTTAATGATAATGATTTTTGTCGAATAGAAATTGTTTTTACCAATGGTAATGACTTTATAATGAATTCATTCGAATACTAATTACAATTGGATAAAAACCCAAACTATTAGTTATTGGTATTGACAAGAAAACACAAATTAAGTATATTCTCACATTGTCTCATTTTTCCTAAAAATGTTAACACAAATTTATTTCATCAAGAAGGTTACACCATTTTTAAATAATACTTTGCTTCTTTTTTGTAGTGTTTATTTAATGTGCAAAGACAAGGAATGATGCTTAATAAAGCCCTTGCTTTGAAACAATTTATTCAGTAGTCAGTAATAATGATTTGGGTTTTTTAACTAATTATCAATGAAACCTTTTTATTAAAAAGCATTACCATTAGTCAAAATAATTAATAACTCCCAGGTATCTAATGTATTTATTACCATTGTATGTTCTATGAGTTTTTGTCTTGAAGCAAAATTGACGTTATGATTTAATCGTATTTAAGGTTTTTGCTTCTGAAATTTTTCTACTGAAAATTAAAAAAATCGATCCATAATTGGCAAATAATTTTTACCTTTAACAAAACTTAAAAACAAGAGTTTGACGAATAAACAAAATTTACAACAAAATCAACAAAAAAAAGAAAGAAAAAAAAACGAAAATTTGGAAAAAATTTTGAGAAACCGCCAAAAATCAAAATTTATCGAAAAGTTACATTTTAAATACAAAGAAATTACGGCAAAAAAAAAAAACATGATCTTTAGCAAAAAAAAAAAAAAAAATTAATTGCGAAAGCAAATAGAAAAATCTAAAATCAGAAAATCGTCAAAAATATAAAAGTTGTTTTAACGTCAGTACAAAAATTCTCATTATACCCTTCACTACAAAAAGTGGAAAAAGGATATAACTTAGTTTGCCATTCCGCTTGTAATTTCTACAATATCCATTTCAGACCACATAAAGAATATATAGTCTGACTTCTTATGCATAGCAAAGTCGGTTGAACGATGTCCATCTCTCCGTCCGTTCTAGTGTTGAAATCAAGCTTGTTGATAGAGATGCTTTTGGAAATCAGCATGATCGGTCGTTCATGTCCTTCGAGACAGCGGGCAAAATTTCACACCTACCTCTAATTTTTTCATATCATTTGGAACAATGAAGTAACTCTAATCCAAAAAATAAATATATGGAGCGATAGACTATTAAAAAAATAACAAAAATAATCAATCAAATATTTGTTCTTATTTTTTAATTCTCTCCCACCCCAATTTTGATCTTTTTGATTGGAGTTACTTTATTAAGCTAGATTTACATGTTTCTAAAATTAAACTCTAATTTAATTGTTACTTTCTAAGGAAAATATTAATATTAAGAAATAACTCTATTATTCTTTAAGAAAAAAAAAAAAATAATCAAAAAAATTTATTTTCTAAAAAGAAACTAAAGTCTGATTCAAGGCGAATTAAGTAGAAGGTGATAGCGGTGGCGAATTCAATTCTTTTCCCAGGTATTCTAACTGTCAAACTCCATATATAAAAAATTTATCTAACTGTTATTCAGATTTTTTATATATGGAGTTTGACAGTTAGAATACCTGGGAAATGAATTGAATTCCCACCGCTATCACCTTATACTTAATTCGCCTTGGTCTGATTAATAAATTTTATTTTCTTAGCGAAAATAAAACTTAAAATCTTACTGTTATTTTCTAAAAATAAAAATAAATTTTGAAGAATGATCCTTAAGAACTAATTTTTTTAAATAAAATTTATTAACTCTACAATCCCTGATGTTCATTCATATTTAAAAAAAATTATAGTTCTATTGTCTAAAAATTTTCACGGTTAACTATTTGTAATAATAATAGAATATCGTTGGTTTTTGTTATTTGCTTGAAAACACAAGTTATGTATTTTCCAATAAATTAAGGCTAAACTACCTGTTTTAACTTGTTAATCAGGCAATAATTGAATAGAGTTGTGTGGTTGTCCTTAAACAAACACCAACACATCAACTTTGAATATTTTTAGTTTTCATGAAAAATATTTGTTAAAAAAAAATGAAGATTAAGCTGTAATCACTGAAGTAATTGTCGTAGGAAATGTTGTATTAAAACAGGGGTTTATTTTGTTTATAGTAGAAAATACATGCAGCATAGCTGTCTTTATTTTTATTTGCCCGCGGCGTAAATAATTATATTTTATATTTAGAAAAAGTAACTGTTGGTAAATATGAATAAATGTGTGTGTGTGTGCGTTTGTGTGTTTGCTTTAATTTAAATTCCTGAGGTGTTGATTTTGTAAATATTTTTTAAATTTTGTTTGTGAGTTCTTTTTTTTTCTTTTTGGATTTTGGGACGAAATTTATACTTTCTTATCTCTCGTAGTGGGTTCTGTTGAAATTCACTTTTGTATTTTCTTCCCTTTGTTTGACATTCAATATGAATCGCATTAAATGTTTTGTTGCCTTTATTTCTGAGCTGCTTCACTTTTGTTTTTATTTTATATTATTTCATTTTATTATTTTTTGTTTATTTATACAAAAATATTTGTTTGAACCCTTGATATTTTTCGTTTAAAGATCGGAATATTTATTTGTATAAACCCAAATAATCAGTATTGATCTACACCAAATGTGCAGCGTACGGTAGTTATGACACATACGAGTATAAAATTGACAAGAAAGAAGCCACTTACATATATTCTGTATGATGATAATTATTCTTTTTTTAAAAACACAAATTTTATAAATTTGTAAATTATACTAGTGTAATTTTAATTAAATTCAATCTTAAAAAAGTAGCACCAGTAACATTCTTGTTTAAGTTAAAGTTTTTCTGTATTTTAAATCCAGAGACATTGACGATTCACGCAGCCATTAAGTTGAAAATAAGCTTCGTCGCTTGGAATGATTGTTAAACAATGAAAATGAGTTGTTCTTTTATGTCAGTTTTTTTTCAAGTGCTAAAACACTTTATTGCTTAAGATTTGAGATTTTAAAATCTTACGTTATTTATGGAGCGCTTCTAAAATTTTCCAAATATTAGACTTTAGTATTTAAACATTTATAAAGGGAATTAATAAAGTTTTAATATGTTTTTTTAAATATATAAAGCTTTTGACTCAAATATTTATCTCAAAACTCAAGTTTTTAATAGTTTTGGAACCCATTGGAGGCCGCAGACATTTTAATCTGTCGAATTTACATAAATTGTTTTTATCAGCATGTCACTGCTACTGAATTTTAATTTATGAATTTCTTGGAACAAAGGATTGATATGTGTAAAGTTGTTTTTGAGTAATACAAGCTGCCAGATGTACCCGGTGTGCTTCGCTACCCCAATAGGAATAACGGTACAACGTCCATTCTTCCAATCCAGCCAGATTTGTGTTTGTTTTGGCGCTATGACATTATTTGTACAAAATTTTGAAACTACGGGTTGCAGTTCCTTAGATTAACGATAATAACTTTCACGTTGTATGTAGGATACCACGCCCAACATCCCCAAACTATGCGTATTGATAAGATAATGCTGAATTTTAGGGCTCTTACTACTACAGTTTCCAATTAACACCATGTAAAATATTTACTTTATGTGGGAAGTGCCCCGCCCACTTGAAATAGCGCAAAAATATATAGCCTATTTGAGCCATTTGATCGCTGATAATCAACTGCGAAAATGTCAGAAAGAATTGTCGTCTGTTAAAGGCAGCTATAGCTTTCCAATGGACAACTAACCAAACACACAAACAAGCACATTTATTTCTTTATATCTGTAGGAGATAGAAGATAAATAGATCTGTTTATAAAGCATAAAATGTGTTTGCTTGTTTGTTTGTTCACCAGTGCGATTGCCAAGTTAGGGTACTTATTTCTTTTATATTTCATGTGGGCGTGGCAATTCCCAAAGAAAGGTTTTAATTATCACCATTTTACTTGGTAGCTCTAATAGAAAGCACCTTATTATTTTGTTAAGAAATTACTTTATTAATATTCATTATATAGAGAAAATTCGCTGAATTGAAACAGTAGGCGTGGTACCTCCCATACAAAGCAAAATATTATCATCGTGTATATAGAGAATTATAACACGTAAAGCCATGTAATTTTGTACACGAACCTTCCATATTAATATTTATAGTCTAGCAAAATACTGGATGGATTGCGAGAGTAGAAACAAAGTGAAAAGTTTTGGCCGTCTACCTAGAAAACTATAAGTGGAAGAGTCTTACAAAATCGTACACATTAGTGTGCATAATCAAAAAAGAAACTACATGGATTGTAAACAACAGAAGGCTATTTTATGATTTCGTTCTTAATTTTACACACTTTTATTTTTCCATCTTTCTAAACACGCCATTCTATCTATGTTTTATTGCAAAATATTTAAACTAAATTTTTTTAAAATTTAATTTTAAAACAAGGGAATATTAAATTAAATAAATTAAACCAGATTTTGTTTTTTTTTTGTTTTCATTTCATTTATATTTTGAAATTCAAGTACACTCTTTGGAATTTATCATCTCGAAAATGTGTTTGTTCTAAGCTACTTGAAAACATTTTAAATGCTGCTTTATTGTTTCATTTTGTTGATTTTGAAAATAATAATTTATTTACTTTATTTTCAAAATGTTTTTATTGCATTTGAAATGTCCAAAATGCAATTGAGTTTTGTTTATTTACGAAAAAGGGGTTTTTGTAAACATTTGTGAAAATGTGTTTATTTATTATTATTGTTGTTGTTATTAAAACAACGCCTGCCAAATTATTAAAGGAAGGCAGGAATAGTTTTCGACTTCAAAGTAGTGGCAGAATTAGTTAAAACAAAAAGGGTTTCAAATTACAACTAAATTTTAGTTCTGCTATTGTTTCTTTTTGCTTTTGTTATTTTTTTTATTTTTTTTTTTTTGGTAAAACAAACATTTGAATACCACTTTAATGGTTTTTGAAACATCTAAAGGATTCCTGAAATAAATTTAAGCAAATCAATTCTATTTATTTTCATTATAAATAACACGAACTGAATATGTTTTTCATTTATTTTACTATCTGGAGATATTATTTACAAGAAGTGATTTTAAGTTTTAAAGGAAAAACTTGATAAATTGAGATACAATATTCTCTCAAGATTTAGTTACAGTCAACTTCAATCACTTTCTAAATATTAAGTGACTGTCTAAAAATTTAGCCATCTGTGCACAAAATGCCAATTTCGAATGTTTTAAAAATTTTACTTTGCAAAGAGGTAAAAAGTGGATACGGGATTTATACCCAAAATGGGAATATTTTTTTTTGACAGTACAATATTTTTTTCTGGGTTGATAAGGACGTGGTGCGAGAATTTTTTTTACATTAATTTTATTATAATTGCCGTTTCCTTATCATTTCAATTAATCAATTCTTTTAACTACAAGCCTTTCAGTGTGGCAGCATTGTTTGCTTCAGAAAAAAATTTAGAAATATATAAAGAAATATCGCTTTGAATTTAATTTTTAAAAATTGTATAATTATGTTTAAATTCATTTTCTTTTAATACAAACCTAAATTACAACAAAAATTGTCTGCCAATCAAGTTAATAAAGAGCAGATTGCATCGGTATGATCGCTACCATTTTTAAACAAACATTAATATCCTGTTTGGCGGTTGTTGTTTCTTTTCAGTTTAAAATAGTTCCAAATAAAACCTTAACAACAGCAGCTGCCATTCCATCAATGTGATCCTGTTTCTAGGCTTAAATAAAACAGTCTACAAATTAAACAGGTCATTCGCCTTGATATCTATTGATATCTATTGAAAGCGTGTTCGTATGTGTGTTAAGGAAAGGACTCGCGTGCAAAGATGTAAAATGAAATGTGTATAAAATCTAATAAATGTATTTTGTTTCGTGTTGGTGTTAAATTATTGAATAAATTTTCTTTGCTTTGGTCCTTTTTTGTTTATCTGAATTCTTTTCTTTTTCAATAGATGAAGAATAAAAATGTATGCAGCTGCTGTTTATTTGCTGGTATTTCGTTATACTACGGGCACATGAACATGAATACTTTTATCAATAGTTTTTGTTTCCACTTTGCTCTATTCTTTGTTTTTTTATTTTCTTGTTTTGTGTTCTGTACCCCACACACACACACGCATTCAATGAACCTCAAACATCATTAACGCATTTTTAAAAAAAATATGTTTGTACCTGAATTGGAAATTTTTCGAATTGAAAAATATTTTTTATCTACAGAATTTTCTATGATCTGGATACACATGCCGAGAATATCAAATTGCAAATGATATTTGAATTTTGAAGATGTTTAAAAATCGCTATTCTTTTTTAATAAATAATTGATATGTGAGGTAAATTTTTGGCATTTTCAATGATTTCAGTGAAGGAACTGGTTCCATTCACCGTGTGCTGTTTAACTGGAACCAAAAACAAAAAAATGAAATTTTGAAATAAAAGTGTTTACAAAAAAGAACAAACAATTAAATTAAGGTATTAAAATCGTAAATATTATTTTTATTTTATTTTGTAATTTTTTATTTCTCAATATATATATATTTTTTATAATTTCAAAAAATATTCAATTTCAATTTTTCTTTTTTTCAATATTTGAATAATAGTTTTTCCATTAATGACAACAATTTCTAATAATAGAATAATAATAAAAATAATAGTATTTATTTATAAAAAGAAAATATTAATATTAAAGTTGTTTAACAGACGAAAAATAAGGGTTTTAAAGGATATATAACTCCCCCATCCCTTGAATAAACATTACTCCCGGAATGTGAAAAATTTTTAGAAATATAAATATTTTCTTTTTTTTAAACATAATGTGGAACATAAAGTAACAATTATTAACAATTAAAATATAAAAAATAAATAAATTAACATATATGTCTAAACGTCCAGAAAATACATTTATTTTTTAATTTTTTTAATAAATTAATAACAAATTCAATAAAAAAGAAAAAACTCATAACTTATTATAATTTTAAAATTTACAATTATGTTTTCTAAAAACAATTATTTTTTTTGGTAATTTCTGCCAGTAATTTTTCGATCAAATTTTATATTTGGTATTTCATTTTGGTATTTAAAGATTCTCTTAACAACTTGTCTATCTCTCTTGCAGTTTTTTTCATCAACAAAATTTGTTTTATTCTTTTTTTTAACTTCTTTTATTATATATCGTGGTTTTTCTTTTAAGTTATAAAATCCTAAATTCTTTACAAATTCTTTTTCTCTAAATTTATGACAATCTTCTCTGCTATTGTTTATTTTTGCAATCCTTTTGATTTTCTTTTCATGTACAACATTATGTAATTTTTGCCAAATCGACTTATCAACCTTATTGTGTAATAGTTCATTAGGTTTGGCACCTGTAGTACTGTGAATTGTATCGTTATATATTTGAACAGTTTTATATACTAAAGCTTTATCGTCAATATCTTGATAATTTTTTCCTAATTTAAACAATCTAATGTGTTCATTTAACGTAAGATGAAAACGCTCAATATCTGCATTACCTGTGTGTGTATTTGGAGACGTAAAATGATAATCTATATTCTCTGATCTTAAGAAATCTCTAATCATAGCCGTATTAAATTCATTGTCTGCCACAATTTTATTTGGTTTTCCCATAATAGCAAGTCTTTCTCTGATTTTTTTGACAATACTCAACGAGTTTTTATCGCTTAAATAATGTACAGATACGTGTTTTGTAAGTTTATCTATACAAGTTAAAAAAGTTAAATTTTTATTTAAGAACCATATATCCATATGAATTATTTCATTAGATCTTATAGGAGTTTCAGTTACACAAAATCTAGTTTTAATAGGTTGTCTATCAAATTTGCACATATTGCACAAAACACAATTATTAATAAATTTATGAATTTCTTTTTTTAAGTTTGGATAATATACAATATTTTTCAATTCCATGAATGTTTCCTCAATACCTCTGTGATTCTTATCGTTGTGAAATTTTTCTAGTATATTCAAGAGATTTTCTTTATCTAAAATATCTTTTATAAATTTAGTACATCGCACGAATTTCATTCTAGGTACATTAGAAAAATAGTGAACTAAAGTATCTTGCAAATTTTTATATATTTCAAAATTATCACAAAAAATTCCGACTGTTCCTTTAATTGGAAAAATCTTTTTAAAAAATTGTAGTAACTTTTCCTCAAGGTAATACTTTAATGTTATTATATGTCTTACATTTTTATTAAATAAGATTTTAGTTTCGTATTTAAAAGTATTTCCTAACGAAATGATAATTTGATTCTTATATAAATTGATAGGTGCTTCAGAAATAAAAATGTGATCATTTAAATTTTCTTTGCCACTATGAATTGTAGCTAAATCAGAACTGGGATCTTGTTCTTCTCGTAAAATATTAACTTCTAAACGACTAAGGTAATCTGCTACTTTATTTGTTTTGCCTTTAATATATTCTATTTCGAAATCATATTCATTAAGCTGTATCTTCCATCTTTGTAGTTTTATATTTGGTTCTTTTAAGGAATTTAACCATACCAGTGGTCGATGATCTGTTTGAATTTTAAATTTTCTACCAAACAAATAGGGTCTAAAATATTTAACTGACCAAACAATTGCCAATAATTCCTTTTCGATTGCACTATAATTAAGCTCATGTTTATTTAATGTTCGAGATGTATAAGAAATTGGATGTCCATTTTGTGAAAGCACTGCCCCTAAAGCTCCATTACTAGCATCTGTGGTTAAAACAAATAATTTATTAAAATTAGGATATGCTAAAACTGGACTAGTGCATAAAATTGTCCTTAATTTATTAAAGGAATCAATATAATTTTGATTATTAGTATCAATAACAGATCCTTTTTTTAAATACGATATAATTGGAAGGGCTATTCGGCTATAATCCTTAATAAATTTTCGATAGAAACCAGACAAGCCTAAAAATGATCTGATTTCTTTAATAGTTTTTGGTAATGGAATTTTTTGGATTACTTTAATTTTATCAGGATTGGGTTTAATACCATCTGGAGTAATTATGTGACCTAAATATTCAGATTCTCTTCTAAAGAAATTGCATTTATCAACCTGTACTTTAAGGTTGTAGTCGGATAATCTTTTAAAAATTTTTTTTAAAGATACAATATGTTCTTGAAGTGACGTGGAAAATATTAAAATATCATCTAGGTATACAACGCAAATATTATTTATAAAATCATGAAGTACCTCGTTCATCATTCTTTGAAAGGATGCAGGTGCATTTTTTAATCCAAAAGGCATACGTGTGAATTCATAGTGTCCCGTTGGAGTGGAAAATGCTGTTTTATGCCTATCTTCAGCTAAAATTGGAATTTGATGAAATCCCTTTGCCAAATCAAGTGTACTAAAATATTGAGAACTTCCTAGCTTTGTAAATAGATCTTCTATATTAGGAATTGGGAATTTGTCTTCAATTGTTACATCATTTAATTTTCTGTAGTCTACTACTACTCTCCATTTTTGTTTTCCAGAGTTATCTATCTTTTTCGGTACAATCCAAATTGGAGCATTATATGGGCTTGATGACTTCGTTATAATACCTGAATTCAACATCTCACTTACTTGTTTTTCCACTTCAACCCTATGGATTTCGGGAAAACGATATGTTTTACGATACACTGGAATATCATTTATGGTAGGAATTTTATGTTTATATTTTCCAACAGAAGATAGATTTTCACCTTCAATATAAAATACAGATTTAAACTCTTTAATAAGTTTAGTTAACTCCATTATTTCTTCATTATTTAAATTTTCCTTTTTTAATTTGTTAGTTAAATACTCGATTCGTGGCTCATTGAAATTTATATCTAGAGTTATATCATTAAAATAGGACATGTCATTTTCACTATATAGTTCCACAGCTTTTTCAAATATTAGGGGAATTTTCGCATTATCAGTTAATAATAAGTTTTCTTTAAAATCGATTTTTGCACTTAGAGGTCTTAAAATGTTACAACCTAATATACCATCAAAATCATTAAAAATTTCTGTTTCAAGCATTTCCATTTTGCAATTTGGTAAATTAAATTCTTTGAAAAACGGAATCGTAACCTTTGTGTTTGTAACTGTTTTAGAACAAATAGTATTTAAAATAACAGGTTTTTCTAAATTTGATCTAAATGTATTATGAAATAGGCCTTTTCTTATGAGAGTAGTTGCTGAACCTGTATCTATTAATAATTTAATAGGGACAGACTGAGACTTAACTACTATGCAGGGTAAATTTTTTCGGCTTGCAACTGAAAATTTGACATTTCAGTACAATCAACATCCATTGGGATTGTTTTATTTACACTATTCTGTGCACTGCTATTCGAAGTTATTTTACTATTTTGACTTCCGTTACCTCTATTATTATAATATTCTTTTTTATTAAAATTTCCATTTTGGTTAAAATATCCACCAGTGTTATCAAAGTTTTGAATAAAATTTCTATTTCTATTATTATATGCTCTGTTAAAATTACCATTGTTGTTAAAACTTCTTCTATAACTCTGATTTACATAGTTACCACTATTTTCAAAAGTACTATTACGAGCTGAATTCATACAATCACCGTTATTATTAAGAAAATTACTTCCACCAGAACTTCCTGAATTGTATTGGTTATTATTTGCACGTGAATATTTTTGGCTAAGGTTATTATTAAAACATTTATTTTGATTACTATAAACATTAGAAAAAGAAGATTGTAAAAATTGCGAACTTTGGTTTTTACTTATATAAAAATAGTTAGTTTCAACAAGAATTTCTTTCGCTTTTAATAAAGAATGAGGATTTCTTGATTGTAATATTAATTTCGGCTCATTAGGCAATTTGCTAATAAAAATCTTTAATACCATTTTTTCATTCTTAGTACAACTAAACCATTCATCATTACTTTGATCAATACTAGCTTTTAAATTTAATTTTGTTTTTAATGTCTCAACATAATCATAAAATTGGTTAACAGTGGTTTTTAATTCTGCTGTCTTAATTTTGTTAATAATACTCTCTATACTGTCTGATATACTAAAATTTATTCTTAATATTACCTTAATTTCTTCCCATTTAGTAGAATTGTTGTTATTTATCAGCGAGATATTTGCTTCTCCTATAATTTTACTTCTAATCCTTAAATCAAACAATTCGTTAAATGCTGGCTCAACAAGACTTCGAACTGCTTCAACATTCTTTATAAACATTTCCAGTTCTTCTGGTTTTCCATCAAAATTCGGAACATCAGATAGTAGTTGAAAGGGAATCATTGTTGTTGCTGCCATTTTCTTTTCTTGATGTCTTGACTTGATGTCTTGACTCTTGAGATATATTTTTTTTTCGCTTTTGCTATTTTTTGGTCTTGCTATTTTTTTTATTGTCCAGTGAACTCGGGTTTTATTATTATGGTGTTATTATTTCTCGGCTTGAATTTTTTTGCTGTTTTGATGTCTTATCACAATCACTTGTTTTTTATTTTATGAAAAAAAAACATTCAGGATAAACGGTATCCACTTCTTTTGGATCAGTTTTAATTTATGGTGTTAGGTTTAAATATTGTTTATAGTTATTTATATAAACTATGTGATATGTACATATATGTACAAAATATAATTTTTTTCCCGTTTTATTTCCCTCTATTTGGTTCGTTATTCGACTGCGCCAATTAAATTAAGGTATTAAAATCGTAAATATTATTTTTATTTTATTTTGTAATTTTTTATTTCTCAATATATATATATTTTTTATAATTTCAAAAAATATTCAATTTCAATTTTTCTTTTTTTCAATATTTGAATAATAGTTTTTCCATTAATGACAACAATTTCTAATAATAGAATAATAATAAAAATAATAGTATTTATTTATAAAAAGAAAATATTAATATTAAAGTTGTTTAACAGACGAAAAATAAGGGTTTTAAAGGATATATAACTAAACTTCTAAGAATCCATTTAAATAAAAATGTGAAGTACTCTTCATTATTTTAAAAGATTATGAAAGCATTTTTCATTTATGAAGTACAAACTGGTTCCATTGTCTGTCTCCCCTTTTTTGTAAAATTTGTTTTTTTTTTAAGAAATGTTAAAATTGTCATAAATTTTGATTACATCCGATTACAAAACATGCACTTATTGTCTCAACTTTAGTTTTTTTGTTTCTTCTTTTGGTATTAAACAGACACAATACTCGTAGAAATTTCAGTTGCTCGGACGCAGAACAATTGACAAAATTACATCTGTCTCTTGAGCAGCACTTATTTGAGCCAAAATATCAGAGATAGGAATTTTGAAACAAGAAAAACCAACAATTGCTTTACATTATGCAACATCTGCCAACTTGCATAATAATAAAAGGAAAAAAAAACTATTGAACAAGAGTTGCCGTATCTGAATCCATTGTTCTGTTGAATGGTTTAAAAATTTAGACTCTTATTTTGGTTAAATGTGTTAGAAAAGTATTTAAGTAGTGGACACGAACACATCTTTTGAACAATTAAAATTTATATTCGATGTTATTTTTTTTAACTTTTCTCTTCTTTTCGCACAAATAGTTATTTTCATTTTAAGTGATTTTACTTTAAACGATTCTGTATTGAATCACATAATTGTTGCAATAGTCAAGTACTCTCGTTCATAAAAGTTAAACTTCATGAGTATCAAACTAGAAAAAAGAGACATCAACGTATTTACATTTGTTTTCAGTAAAAGGTGTATTTAACAGATGTTTCTCTTTTCTAAGTCGTTTTAGCTACAAAACCGCAAAATATTCATTGCAATTATCTTTTATAAAATGTAATTTGAACTTTATTTTAAAGCGTGCATAAAAGATAAAAGAAATATAATAAAAAGTACTTTGTTGAGTACTTTATAAAAAAGCTCTAAAATCCCTTTTAAAGAGTACTTTATTAAAGTATTTATTTAAAAACGTTATTAAGAAAATTACCTTTCCGCAACTGTTTAATAGTTGGGCTTTGCAATAAGAGTGATTCAAGTGTTGACCAGCGTTGCCGTTTTGTTACATTTTTTACTTTTTTTTTGTAACTTTGCTTTTATTCAGTAAATGAATTTCTTGCCTTGTTATTTTCCCTGAAATATGGAGTAAAACTTTTTACCAGATTTTATATAAATTGCATTAAATTACTATTTATTTAAGGAAGATTTCAAAATGTAACTTTTATGAAAATATGTAAAATTTTTAATGAAATTTTTCCTGTCTTTCACTGGCAACACTGGTGTTGACATTCTGTTGCGGCCATATTGTTTTAGCGTTTTCTTTAAAAAATTTTATTGATGAGAAATCTTAGTTACATTTGTGCAGCACATTTAAAATTTAAAGCTTTGTTACCAAAATGAGTTTTTGACTTCTTAAACAATTCTAGTAATTCTCATTTAGTCAATTAAGTTGAGATATTAGAAAGTAGACAAAGTCCTCTGGAATAGAGACAAGGTCCTATGATGAGGTCATGATATATATCAAAACGGCCAAGTAACTATATGTTTCCCTAGAGTAAATAAACTTCGTCAAACTCAAACTCGACAGAATTCTGTTCTCTTTTTTTTTTGACAAATACTTACGGAGAATATTGTGAAATTTTTATTGTATAAATAATTCAGGAATTAAGTTAAATATTAATTTCAAAATAATTTTCTAATACCTAAAAGTTACTTAAATGGTTCCATACCTAAAGGGTGAAAACGATGAGTAATGCCTCTACAGGCCTCTCTCTGCCTATGGAACCCGAAGAGCTAGACGCTTAAAATTGTCACATAATATTTAGGGCCGATGCAACAAGAAATAATAGAAATAAGTTAAAAGTTAAAGCGTGCCACAATAAAGATGTTATTTTCACGCATATAGTTTTATCTTTCAACGACTTATCAACGGACATTTTAAATTTACACGGAGTGTGTGACTTCTGTATTAACAAGTTTAAAATGTTATAGAAAACTCGAAATTAATTTACATTGTTTTATTTTTTTAACGGTAATTACTTAACTTTAATTTTTTAACAAAAAATATTAGAAACTAGCAGTGCTCACGACTTCCTCAGCGTATCATTTCTAATTTTCTTAGAATTCAAATTTAACCATTTATTCTAGAGTTCTGTAGACAGTTTTAAAAAATTTTTCATCTACAAAAATAAAAAGTGCTGACAACTCTTTTAGTACCATTATACCGGTAAAATTGGGTGACTTCACAATTGTATCTCTATTTTGTCTACGAAATGACCTCTTGTTACAAAAAAAAAGTATTCTATATTGAAACCAAGGTTCTTAGGGACCTCCTTTGTTCAAATCCATCCAGAAATTTTTACGTGATGCAAACACAGACAAACAGACAGTCACAAATTCTAAAAATACGAGTTTTGTATTCTATATCGATTACTATTTACACCAACAACAAAACTTTCAAAAACAATTTCATGCACAGAAATTACCCCGTTACGGTTTTGTTACAAATGTATAAATATAAAATTTAAAATTAAAGCGTGATCTATAAATGGTACGTAATCCTTTAGGCGTGAGTCCAAATCGCACTTGTCTAATTTATTCCAATGTACTTTTACTTAAAACAGAGATGGTCTGTTCCACTTTTAATGATACTTTTGAAAATATTTATAGCAAAACTGTTTTATTTGATGTAAATTCTTAACACTCTTATTGCATCCATTATAAAGATCTACTAGCAACCGTTTGTGGTCATAAAGACACATGCTTTCTGTTAATATTTCTTATTACTATCTGCGTACAAATATATGTACAAATACATACATACATTTATACAAACATAAAAATATACAAGCATGCATTTCCATATTAAATAACCACATTATTGTTTACATCATTACTCAACCTTAAATGTAAATGCAGATGCAGATGCTTCTTTGCTCTGATCACAACTGCAATTATAAAAATATTTCTTTTATACATACAAAAATATCAGATGTATCAAATATTTTTCTTACAAATACAATAAACGAAAAGAAGACAACACTACGTGTAATTCGATTCATTATTTTACATCTATTTATTATAAAAAGTGTTTATTTTGTGATATTTTTAATATTCAAATAAATTTTTTACATGCAGATCATAAACATGGAAAATATCTATTAAAAGTTTTATTTCTTAATATATTTTTCTTAATGATTATAAAGCCCTTTGAACCTTTAAGTTTTAAATTTAATTATGCACTAAAAATGTGTGTGAGTGCGTATTTGTGTCGATTTGCTTTCCCCTTTTAGTTTAAGACACCGTAAAATTTAAAGTTCCCCCATTTTCCTTTTTAATTGCAAGTTTCTGTTATTTGTCTCGTCTCTGACAAGCTGCAATCTTTCAAGTACAAAAACTAATTTCAAAAAGTTTTTTATTTAATTTTCAATTTGTTTACTGAATATTATCTAATGATCGATGCATAGAATAGATGGACTAATAGATGACGTTTAGTTTTCTATTTTTTTGAGAATTAAGTTGTTTTTCTTTAAATTATTTAAAAAAAATGTGTCAGTATGACAGCTAGATAACCTAATAAGTTTGTCTGTCTATTCTGTTCAAGCTTTATTATTTTTATTTTTTTATTTAATTTATGTGTAGACTGTTTGGCTGTAATAAAATTTAATTAAATCTTCCAAAGCGTATCATTGTTTGTCGTGACTTATTTAAAGTAATAAAAATGATTACAATTTATAAGATTATATTTTTAATAAAATTATTTAAAATTTTTTTAAATTAAACTTAGAATTTTTTGTAATCATAAGCTGTTTAAGTCTTCGTCTACACATGCAATTTTCGTTTTTGAATATTTTTAAAATCTCTTTTGAAATTTTATTCGTGTCCACACATTCAAATATTGTTTCTGCAATTTTGGCCTTGATTGCTTAGATTTTGTTTATGCTTAAAATACGAATGACAAAACAAAAAAGAATTGCAAGTATAAAAAACATTGTACCCGTTTCTATTCGTCTTTTCACTCTCACCAACAAACTCGAACAGTTGCGCAACAAAAGTTGCAAAGTGTGGACGGGCACTAAAGTGTAATTAATTACTTGTATTTGAACTCAATACAATTGGATAAGAAATTTTATTTTTTTACTTACCTCTTCGTATGTGTTTTCTCGGGAATCGGAGTATATCGAACTGTCAGCAATGGAGTGACGAAACATTGCACTAAAAAAAGTAAAGAAAGAATGTAAGAAATATGTTAAATATAAACTGAAAAATGAGAAGAAAAAAATTATATTTGAATAGGAAATTAGTATGGGACATTTTAAAAAGGTGAATGTGATTTTTACTATTCAAATAAGCTTCTCATAATCTGTAATTCTTTAGTTTAAACGATTTTATACTTCATTAGCAATCGAAGTATATTTTGGCAATTTATTTGGATATTTAAATTTTCCAAAATGCTTAATTAAGTTTTTTGGGATAAAACTCATAAAAGTTTATTTATTACCACACAAATATTTCAGTTAAAAATTTATGTAAAACAAATGTTAAAATAGTTAAAGCACCTACGTGGGCGGTTTGATAATTAATCAGTTTGTGCTGAAAAAAAATGTTGTATATTTTTTTGTTTTTATTAATATTTCTGTATAGCTATGCGATATGCTCTGCCATTATAAGAACAGGCGGAAAAAGGAGAATCGGGGGTGCGTCGTTGCCCTAATGGGAATAGTCGTACCACGGCAAAGCCACTTCTTTATTTTATTATGCACATTAGTATGAAAGTTGCAATAGATTTCCTTCTGCCTATTGGCCCTCATTGGCCAGGAGTTATCTATATTTCAAATATCTTTAAAATCGCTTTTTGATGAAATTGATTACGTGTCTTTTCCTTTCCGTCACTTACCTCTCATGTGTCTTATTTGTTAAATAAGCATAACACCTCTTGTAAATTCTAACTAAATATCTATCTGTGTCTTATATTTTATTAAAATTGGCGCAGCCGTAAATGCCCGTTTTCCCTTCTCCTCTCATCTGGGTCCTAGGTTTGGAAATAAAAGTTACGCACCGGACCTTATACTTGCGGACTTTCGTATTTTTAGAATTTCAATAAAATCGATTCAATTTTTTAAAAGGATGAAGCCTTTCTCCCTTCCTGGTTCGCTATTAAAACACATAAGTACCTTATTTTACTGTAAGGATTAATATCTTGCTGCTTTTCAAATTTCATTAAAATCGTTTAAGTCGTTTAGCCGTGATTTACGTACCAACAAACAATCAAACAAACTTTCAAATCGATTAATAATAAAAATTAGATAATAAAAACAAAAATTAATCTGTAATTTTACTTTTTTAAAAATTTTCAATCGGCCCTCGTGCTTTAGTTTATTGTATTAAATTTAGAAAAAATGTTTACCTTAAACGTTGACAAGGTGTGGGCGCAATTGCTGATATATTTGTCCTTGAATCATTGATGCTCTTGTTGTTGGCAGTGCTGTTGTTGCTGTTGTTTAGATTTGTATTAGAACAGGAATGATGAAGTTTGGTCGTGTGGCTGGTGGGCAAACAAGATGTCACAGATTTGGATGATGTAGTTGACAATGATGGTGGTAGAGGTGGCGGTAGCAGTGGTAAAATTTGTTTTTGATTAAACGGCATTGTTGTTGTTGCTGCGGTTAACATTTTATCTGCGAGTATTTTGTTTTTATGTTTTAATTATTTTAAAATTGTTTTTAAAATATTTAACAAAAACTTAATCGCTCAAACAAAAAATATGGTTTTCACTGTCAAACAAATTAATGATTTTTTTTTATTTTTTTCAATTTTCTAATAAAACTTATTAATAAATTTTAAATTCGTGTGGATGGTTGTTGTTTAACTGTTGAATGTTTTTGACTTTAAAGCGCACGCTTTTTTGTTTTTCGCACGATTTTTAATTTTTTAATATTTTATTTTTGTTTGGTTTTTTTTCAATTGGACTGTTAATGAATAATTTATTTTCGTTGTATCAATTTTAACCTTAAAAGGAAAATAGAATAATAAAACATAACTTAAATCGTTAAAATTGTGGCGAGTGAAACGTTGTTAGAATTGAGGCAACTTGTTGCTGCATAAATAATTTTTTTTTTAATTTATTTCTTTTTTTTTTGTTTCACTTATTTTTTAAGAGGTCACTAACTTAATAATATTTAATTTGTGTTTTAATTTTGTGCTTCATTGATATACCATATTTGTACACAATTTAATAATAGTTTTATATGTGTGTGATTTTTGTTGAACACTGTGTAAATTGTTGTTTTTTTCCAGCCAGCTGTCACTTTTAAGATTTAATAGTTTTGTGGGGTTTGTTCAAAATTTATAAATGACATAATTAAAAAACTTTCAAAGAGAAAAGTACTGCAAATTGTTGATGCTACTGCTGCTGTTGTTGCTTTAAGATTGAAATCTGAGATTGATTATGATCACGCGGGGATACGTCAGCACTTGGCAAGTGGACAATTAGTTCTACACGTCAATACGCTACAGGAAGCCGCTTTCATAAAAATTATTGGCGAAGCCATCATCATTATTATCTTCATCACAACAACAACAAAAAAATGCAAAGGAAAAAGACAACACAAAAAAGAAACAAATAAAAAGTAACAACTCCAGAAACGTAAAACACTGTATGATGAGTTGTTTATTGCATAAAGTATAGACGAATCATCATCATCTGATATGTAGACAGTCACTCAGCCAGTCAGTTGTACATTGAAATAAACACAAATAAAAAAACTTTAACTCTTTAGAATCACTATGGGGCCATGCATTTTAAAAGGCTGCCAAGAACTTGTTAAGCTTCCACAATTCGCTACCGCTCACTGAGCTCTTTAGGAAACTTCTCACACATATTTTAATTAAACTAAAGATTATTGCCCAAACAATAAACTAAAGACAAAAATTAAAGTTTAAGCAAAAAAGAATAACAATCAAATATGATTCTATTTTTCTTTATCCACTATATACGGATGACTTTTTATTTGTTTTTAGATGACGTTTTGTTCACATGCAAACAATTAGAAAGTGTAAAAAATTTGAAAGAGCAAAATCAAATTAGCTGAAATTGTTTTGTATAGCATATGGTGAAGAGTTAGCAAAAAATCATGTTTATTTTTGCAGTCACGTTCGTGACTGTTCCAAAACGCTACAATGCTAAATAATATTTTTCCTCAAAAGGATACTTAAAAAGTTGACCGCTATTGCTCTTAATATTTTAACAAATTATAATTGTAATTCAGACCATCTTAAAAAAGCTGCTAAAATAGTCCTTAAATCGAGACATTGTCAGTCCGTGGTATATTTCAAGTAATTTCATTGATTTTGCAAAACTTTTTTGCGATTTTCTTTAAGTCTTTGTTGTCCAACTGCGAAGGATACTTTGCAGTTTACGCTCTGCTTTGTAAGTCCACTTTTACATTATGCAACTTTTGTCGCTGCAATTCATAATTGGTTGGCGAGAGGGGCGGCAGGAATTAAAAAGGGTACAGAGATGCATGTCCTCTTGAAATTCGTTTTGTTCCCTCATTCGTTTGCTTTAAAAATTGTACAAATGTAAAAGCAAACACAATTTTAAAAAAGAAAAGAAAAAAATTGCAGCGACAAAAGTTGCATAATGTAAGCGAAAATCGTTTTGCAAAATAAAAAATTTGCAGAAGAATTCAAAGCAAAAGTTCCATTGTGCGAATTATATTTACACTGTTTTTTTAAACCATATATTCTTTTTCTGCTTCTTTTGACAACACAGCCTTTCTAGAAGCGTAAAAACTTACTACTTGAAGAGTTATTTAACACACAAGTTGTTGTGGCACATTGTTGTACATTTAAGTATTTGCAATGAGCACGATCGAGTACTTTAATACCCTGTCTACTAATACTTAATGATTCTTTCTTTATTTTATTAAAATACACCCGAAAAAAATCTGAGTTGAATTAACCAAAAGTTTAAAAGAAGTAAAAAAGTATTTCATAGAATTAATATAATTGAGAGATTAAGCTTTTTCATCATAATGATGTTAAATATTGCTTGACGCTGTTACGTTACACAATTTACTCCAGTTAATCTTCGATTTTTATATTAATTTGCTTTAATTGTGTTTGATTCCGATATTTATTATTTTAAACTAAACTAAAAAATGAAATGTATTACTGCGGGGAAAGCATATCCATATGGCCATTTCGCTACTGCTCATATATAGCTCATCAGTGGATTCTACCCAAATTTTGTGAGGAAACTCTCACTGGCTGACTTTCAAAACGTCAATTGATTTGTATTTGAACAATGTATTATGTTTCATAATGCCGTGGTACTAAATGTTTACAATGCATACCGCAGACAAGTATTAGAAACGTTGCAACCGAGCAACAGTTTTTAAATTGATGATTTTGTACATAAAAAAAAACTAAATACTGCAGCAATACTGTAAACAAACGTTGTATTAATACATTTTGGAAGTCAGCAACTGTTATGAGTTAAGCATGAATGTAAATACGCTGTGCCTTGCGTTTTATTAAAATTTTTAATTTTTTTCCCAATCACGATCTGAACCGTGGATATTATAAATTAATTAGTTTTGACTTTTTCGGCTGTAGTTCATTTTTTAATTTAATTTCTAAAAATTTTTAGAAAGAAAAATTATTTACAAATGCGGACGTTTTCCAAAGAAAACAAGAAAAATTAGACACTAGCAGAATGAACTTTTAAATCTTATTTTTTGAAAATTTTCTGGTTCCAACATAATTTATTTTTTAATGCAATTTAAATTTTTTTGGAAACAATAAATATTTTTGTGAGTTTCAATATCTGGGGCCTTGGCAAAATTACTTCCTATGAACTATAAACGGAATGACAATCGGATCAGATGTACCCACAACAGTTTTCGCATGTCTCAAGATTGTCGCTTTAATCCAATATATGTTCAAATCTTTGTGAATTATTATTTTTATATTATTATTTTAATATTATTGTTTTATTATTATTATTTTAGTATTATTATTATTATTATTATTATTATTATTATTATTATTATTATTATTATTATTATTATGATTATTATTATTATTAGCATTTTGTATAAAAGTAGTTATTGTTAATTAACGTATACTAAAGATACCATTTTTTGCGTCACTTAGAGTTTCGTTCTATTTGATTAAAATTTTTTTGGTGTACGATAACCACAAGCCCGTTTTTTTTTTGTTTGGTTTGTTTACAATTTATACTTGCAAGTTGAAACATTTTTCTTGGTTTGCATTTTTTCTGCTTTGTTTTGTTTTATTTTGTTTGCAAAAATGTTCAAATGTATGTCCTTCTACGGATGTCAGCTTTGGTATTAATGATATATGTTGATATATATTTATTTATTAACAATTCGATGCAGTAGTAACCAAACTTTTAGTGTGACGAGCTACTTTTTAAAATCGTTTCATTGCAATATAAAAGCATTTTCAACAGAAGTACTTTCAAAGTATCATAAGCAGTCAATCAGTGTCATTTCAAAAACTTTTATTGTTATCGTTCTAAGAACTATTGCCAATGTAAGTGCCGTTCCATTAACAGAAATATTATACGATAATAATAATAATAATGATTAACTGAACAATTACCTATATTGCTATAGTACGATTATTACCAACTAGCTGAAGTAGCATAACCAATAGCATTAGCACAATCACAGCATTAATAATGACTGATGTGATAATTATGAAAACAAAGCTTTTAAAGTTTTTCAGGTGTTTCATCAAATAAACCGATTGTATATCTCTGGTCACACATAAATATCGTTTATAATTATTTTTCAAAACCAATAAAAAGAAGTTCATGAGGAAAAACAAACCCTTTTCTCGCTAATACGTGTCGTCAGTTTGTAATAGACTACATTAATGCGAAAGCAGTCCGTCTGCTGCTTCTTCTGGTATTCAAGAAAAATCGTAATGGTTGTTGTTGCAGTCAATCTTTTCTTTGTTTTTTGCTAAGTATTCGATTTTTAGAATTATATTTTAAACATTACGTTTCATAATGGACTGTAAATAATAAAACAAGAACAAATTCACAAACATTTACACAAAAACAAAACAAGAACTTTAGATCAGCAAAGTTTTCAAAGAGGGGAGCAACCAAAAACAGATTTCTTAAAAAAAAAACAAACAAACTGGAGGTGTCTCTATACAGGCGACAGTTTTACATCTGGTATCTGGCGTCTTATTTTTTTTTTTGTTTTTCGTTTGTATCTCTTGTTTTTGAATTTGGGTTTGCGAAAGTGCATAAAAATTGTTGATGAAATTTGTGAATGAATGTGATTAAGAAATTTATGAATGAATTTTTGTTTATATGTAGAATTTTTATCTGTGCGTGTTGTGCAGTGGTTCGTAATTTTAATTGCTACTTTTTATTAATAAAAATTAGTGCATTGTGTGGAATCCACGATTCTCAAGCTTTTTAAGTCCTTCGAAAATTTTAGGAGATCTTTCTGATATGTTTTATAGAATAACTTATGGTGTTTAGTCGTCGCAAACAGCATATAACTGCGCCCCTGTCAGAATAACATGTGCCATTTTGCACTATTTCTTTTTCATGACAACAGAATATTTTCGGAGTAAATGCCTCAATTAAGCGATCTAAATAAGATTAAGACGGCCACTATCAGATTTATTTACTTTAATTGTTGTTAGTATAAGGGCTGGTGCAGATGGGGCAAGACCTTTGCCTAACTTATATTTTTTTCAACTTGATGGCAGCTTAAGTTTTATTTTCTCATTGTTTGGACATTAAATAGAATGACAGAGGTTCTTAAAAAATGGGCAGCCATCGACGACTTGGTTTTAAATTCAAGTTATCTTAAATCATTATAAAAGACACGAAAATTTAACTTTGTATCGGGTTCTTCAACAGGGACGCTACAAAATTAGAGCGACAGGGACAGCAACCGACCGAACAGCAACCGAAAATATACGGACTTTCATCAAAATATCATCTAAAGCAATAAGGCTCATTTCTGGCTGAATGACTTCGTCAATAAACAAAATATGCGTTATTGGTCAGGTGCCAATCCACACGTATTCCATGAGTCATCATTGCATTCTGAAAAAATTACGGTTTGGTCTGGTTTATGGGCGGCGGCGTGATGATCAAGATCGGTATCTTACTGTGAATAAAAACCGCTACTATTCTATGATAACCGAAAATTTTTGGCCCCAATTGGATGATATGGACTTGGAAAACATGTGGTTCCAACAGGACGGTGCCACAAACCACACAGCGAATGTCACAATCAATTTATTGGAAACCAAGTTTGGAAAACGTGTTCTCTCACGATATTGGCCGCCTCAGTCGTGCGATTTGACGCCGTTAGACTATTTCCTGTGGGGCTACGTCAAGTCTATGGTCTATGCCAACAAGCCAGCAACGATTGATAAACTTAGTTCAAATATTTAACGTGAAATGGCAGCAGCATCGGCCGATTTATGCTTGAAAACCGATGAAAATTGTGTTCAGCGTCTGGACTTCTGCAAGCGTGCCCGTGGTGGCCATGCAAAAGAAATTGAGTTCCATACATAATGGCATCAAACGTAATTTGTTTTATTAAAAAAACTTTTGTAGCGCTCTTATTGAAAAACCCTGTATATTTCGGAACTTTTATAAAATCGTTATTTTAACGACAACACTGTAAGCTTAAGTTTAGAAAAAAGTTATAGGCCACTTCCTTTTATCGTATTTTATTAAATCTTAAAAATCACATTACTTTCTAGAAGGCAGCTTGTTTAAATAATTTCTTAGATTTCAGATTTCTGTGACAGCAGGATAATTAGTCAAGTGTTTCTTCTTCATTCATGTTAAACATTTTTTACATCCGTTTTTTTTTTGTTTCTCTTTTCTATTTAATCCTTTACGTAATTAAATAACATATTAAATAACATTTAACACTTTTGTGTGTATGTGTATGTGAGTTTTTTCACACAATTTTTTTTACTAGAAAAAAGAAGCAGACAAATTAAAAAATAATAAAGAAGATAATGAAAGATCAGTTTAAGAAATAAAATTACCTGTTTTGTTTTTAAGCTTCTTAAGCCTTAAATCAAGTCTTCTTTTTATTTTTTTTGATTTTTAACCGCAATGTTTGTCAGTTTAAAAAAACGGAAATTAAGAAATTAATAATTGGGTGTCTTTTAGAGATGAAATGCAGTATAGAATGTATAGAAACCTTAGCAATGAAATCAGGAATTTTTTCACATCCGGATGGGATTATGTACATCTGAAAGAAAGAACAACATAATTAATAAATGGAAATAATGAACTGTCTTCATTAATCTGATTTATTGGCGTCTACAGAGGTCGGCATTTTTTTCTTCACTCCATTTGGTATAAGCGTCACTCACACTTATTATTTGACAAATCGCCTAAATGTAATTCGTGGGTCTAATTATTATTTATATTTTATTAAAATAGTATTTAAAACAAATTTTGAAAGCTTTAGAAATTGACGAATCGATCAGGATTTACCACTTAGGGATAATAATTGAAGCTTTATAAAAGTCTTTAGCTCACGAGACATAAGTTCAAATCCCATCAGCACCATAGAGAAAAATAATTGTTGTTAAGAAGTTGCATTCGCTTTGTTGATAACTCATCATTCAAATGCTGTTAGACCATTAAATATAAAATAATACTGTTGATTAGTTGTTAAAAAAAGATAAATAAATGGAACTGCTGTAAAATCCTCCTCACTCGAGACTCCGATTATTAAAAGGAAAAGAAAGACAATTGTCTGTCTAGCTGCGGTAGATAAGTTAGTAAAGTCGACTGTATAGTAAAAGCAAGGATATCGTGGTCCAAACCTTAATGGATTAGCGAGGAAAGTAAAAGCATAATGGCAGTATGTAGCAGTTGCGCCTGAGTTGGTAAAAAGGTAAAAAAAGAGATTGTGAGTTCGATTTTCACCGGAGTCACAGCATATTGTGAGGGCCTTGGATGGCTGCGCGGGTTAAAACCAGACATTGAGCGCTGAAGTCACAGAATATTGAGATCGTGAAAATAAAGTGCCGCCGTAGAGTATAATAGAGAGAGACGTGCTGGTATTTGCAATTCAAGGAAACCCTCCCTACCCCTGACAAAGAGAAAATCGGAAGAATAATTTAGTTTAAGAGGATTAGAGAAGATAACACAGTGTATTACAAATATTTTATACACATAAATAAAAAAAAAAAATAACCTCCATTAAATAATTATTTTTCTTAATGCATTCATAATCTTTTATATTGTTCGACCTGTAAAAAAAAAATGCAAAGAAGGAAAAAATAATTTTAACTCAAACTTGTAATTTTTTTTTTAAATTTCATATTGAAGCACAGTATTTTTGCAAAGTAAACGCTTTGTCTCAATTTAAACTTTAATGTAAAAATTATCTGTAAATTCAAAGTAAATCATGTGTTTAAATTGATAACTATTTACACTTTTATCTAGAGAAAGAAAAAGAATCCCTAGATTCACATTTTAGCACGAGTTTTTCATTTAATTCCACATTAAGAAAAAAAGAAAAAAACCAGCAACAACAACAATTAGTTTTATAATGACCACAAAGTGTAACAACATAAAGAAAACATACAAACAGATGTGCATATGAATAAAATAAAATTATATAAAATCTATGTAAGAATGAGTATATAATTTATTTAGAATATTTCTATTTACTTGAGGAAGAATAAATATGTACGAGTGTGGAGTATATAAAGCAAATATATCATGAACATATTGGTCGCATGTTACAAACTCTTGATTTCATGATCTTCACTCATAAGAAACCTTAGTTATTGTTGTTGTTGTTGTTGTTGCTGCTGCTATTTTCAATTCCTAGGAGTAGAGTGTTTAGAGCGGACTTGAAATCTAAGCAAACACTTGAGGTTTTAGTTTATGGTATTTGCAGAACCAACACAGCAGTTAAATTCCAATTCAGAGGAATTGTTTTTTTTTTCATCTTTTCTGTTTTGTAAAAAATAGAAAGAAGTTCTACGGTTGGCTGGCTGCTCGTAATGGATCAGTTGGAGCAGGCACTCTGGTGGAGATAAATTCTTTAAATAAATGATAGTAACGAGTTTAATCATTATTATAACCACGAGTATAATTATAATGATGATGATGATACAAAACTATGATCGTCATGACATGCAGAACAATTGTTTTGTTGTACATGCGTCTGTGCTTGCGTGTTTTAAGTCGGATGGTTGGATAGCGTTTTGATGTAGGGAACGCAAAGCATACGAGTTATACTTATCAAATTACTGTTTAAGCTTTTAAAATGAAAACATAAAACATTCAAGATTTCACATATGAATAGATGTACGCGCCTTAAACACAGGTTCTTCTGTACATCTGCCAAGGAATACAGCAGAACCGGATTAAAATGAATTTTGTAGGAAAACTTAAAAGCAGATTGCATTTTTGTAAGACATTGACATTCCTTACATTTTATATAATTAAAAATACTTTTTTTTTTCTTAAAGTTTCCGGTTCAGTTTTTTTGTATCAACAATTTTAAGTTGAACTTAGGCCACAGCAGCATTCTAAAATATTAATTGAGTTTGTAAAGTTAAAGAATAAACAGTTAGAAAATAGTTTTAACTCCTTTTATAAAAAACTAATAATAATAAATTATATCCAAGTGGCAGCTTTAAAAAAGAATTGTTATACTAAGTTGCTTTCATTCTGAGCGTCCAATATTTGTTATTAAAATTTTCCTTCGAAAAGCAGTTGATCCTAAAAATATTCAAGTATTTTGCAGTAAAATAAAATTTTAATTTAATAAAAGAAATTGTTATTATACTCTTCATTAAAGGTGAAATAAGGGGACATATAAATTCGTCATTTCGCTTTATAGAGTATAAATATTCTGGATCCGTTTTCATCATGAAGATGATTCAGTGATGTCCATCTGTCGGTCTGTCCGTCATCGGGTTGCAAAACACTTGACGCAGCAATCTGTGAAGTATATTTTCGAAAGAGTTTTTATTGTTCTTTAATTTTGTCGACTGGAAAACTGAGAGTTCAGTGAAAACTCTACATAATCCAAAAACGGAACTTAATTTTATCAAAATATCTCATTTGCACCAAACTTAAACATTTATATAAATTCCACCTAAATATTAGAATTTCAATGAATTTCGTGAAAATGAGCGCAAGCATGGTTTTCTCTCATAAAGAGACAAAATTATATAAAAATACAGGAACACAAAATCAAAATTTTAAACGCAAATTAAAACTCAAGTATTTTGACTGTTTTAATAAAAAAATTAATTTCAATAAATCAACAAAAAAAAAAAAATAACAATTTATTTTGTATTTTGTTTGTGTTTTAAGGTTGTTGCACAAGTTTAAATAACTTGCACGAAGAACAAGTTTGGGCTGTTTCGTGCAAGCAGAAGAAGAACGTTATTCTCTCAAAACCACTCTCATTAACCCAATTTTGAAGTAAGAAAATAATTTTCGTTCAAATTGGGATCCGACGGGATCCCAAAGTAGAGTAAAGAAACAGATCTAATTTCATTAAAAACCGAAAACAAGAAAAAATCTAACAATATTATAAATCTTTTTGAAAGCTTGTTTGTTTGTGCGTGCGTTAGTCACGGCTAAAAGACTGAAACGATTTTAATAAAAATTAAAATACAAGTAGATATTTGTACTCGTGGTAAAATATTGTATTTACATTTCTAATTTGCGGATCAGAAGGGGAGAATATGGGAAGCGCTAATTTTTATGCTTCTCAATCAATTTTTACAAAGTCTCGGCTGCAAGAATGAATAAAGGGGAAAGTTGGCATTTACGTCTGTACCGATTATAATAAAATTTTAATCATAGTTCGATATTTATGTAAAGGGTAGAATATTTTAAAAAGAGAGAATAGGAGGGGAGAAAGGACAAATACACAATTTTATGAATCTTAAACGATCTTCACAAAAGCAGATTCTGAAGATATTTGAAATATAGATATATCCTGATCTAGAAGATCCAAATCGACTTAATGGATTTCTCACTTCTTCAGAGTAGATCCTCATAGCAAACAGGTTCTAATTTATTAGACAGTATCTTGTGAGGACCTTAAATTAGACCTAGATAACGCCGCGTTCAATAAGCTAGTTATAATAATTCAAAAATTGTCAAAATAAATTTTTTCATATCCAAAAAATTATAAAAAACGCCTCTATTTAAATAACGAATTTTTTGGCTCCGAGTTCGATCCCCGGCCTCTAAAAATATTTCAACTTTTAGTTGTTTTATTTAATTTTTATTAAAAAAGAAAACGATTTTCCTGGGTAAAAGTCTTCTTAATAGTTCCTTTCACATAAATGGACTTCTGCTTATTGGTTTAAACGTTCCATCTGATGACTTTCAGTAATCTCAGGTAGACTAAAGATAATATCTTTATATCGGGTATAAAAGGGAAATGTGTAAAAAATTCTTTAGTGCTGCGTTTTAACGATGATTTTTTCTCATGTTTTAAAATCATATTTTTTTTGGGTTGGTGACAAATGGGGTAAGAAAACAAGGGACTTAAAAGAGGCATGATCTGTATTTTGTATAAATTTTTCTCTTCTATTTATACCTCTTCTTTTTATATTTATTTTTATTTTAAACCGTAGCTTAAGATTTTACATTAATATTAAAAAGGGAGTTAAAAAAAATTCACGCAGAAAAAATTGCGGTGTAAAAACTAAAAAAGATATTGTAACAAACGAAAAATTAGCAAGAACTTACAATTACATCCCAAAAATAAATCAAGCAAAAAAAAAAAACAAATCATGATATGAGTACACATGATTTTTGATATAAACTTTAGCAGGGAATAAAAAATGGATGTTTAAAAAATCACCCTGTTAATCTTCCCTAAAAGTTTTGAATATGTAAAAATATTTTCTTTTTCAAGTTTTTTTCAAAGCGTCCGGGAGTAATCGAAAAGAAAATTTCCCAATGCTAAAAATATAAAATATATTTTATAAGCTTAACATTTAAATAAGATCGTTTAAAAATTTATTCTACCTTAACTCTAACGTTTCAATAATAGACATACAAATTACTTCTACTCTTTAATTTAATTATTTTATTCGTAATTAAAATCAAATAGAAAACAATCTTGGATCTGCCAACCACTTTCCAGTTGTAATTGTGGTTAAAATATTGAAATGAATTTATAACTAAACAAAAGTAAGTTTGTATTGCAAAAGAATATTTGTTTTATATTAAAAATAAGAATATTTTTATCTGACCATCTGCAGTTTATAAGTTCAACACCACGTTAGCGCCGGCATAAAGGGGAACTTTTATAATTTTTCTTTCTTTGCATTTGACCGAGCTTCTTTTAATTTTTTTGAATTGTAAAGAAATATATAGTAAAAAAAATAATGTACAGCACAGAAACAGAAGTGGCTAAAGGTTAATTATATATTTTGTGTGTGCGTGTGTGTCTTTTTATAGAATCAGTGGGAGAATATATTTTACCTTTTTTTATTTAGCACTTGAAAGAGCGGCATGTTTAAAAAATTTTTTTCGCAAACTTCTGATCAGTCCTGTGATTTTTCATTATTTATTAAAAAAATTCAATATTGTTGCTGTCATTTTAAATAAAATAATAGGCCTTATAAGATTGAACAACTTAAAAGTATATTTGAGAAAGGAACCAAAAGTTTATTAAGATTTTTACCAAAAATGGTTAAAAGTGATTTGCAAAACAGGTTGGTGCTACTGATACAAATTTTTTCAATGCCATCTGGCTTAAGCTATTAGTGAAATACGTAAATCTTTCATTTTGTCACAAAGAGGCACTTTTAATGATAAATGTAATACGAGGGCTGCTATATATATTTATGGCCTGGCAACACTGAGTGCTGCCAAGTGCAATCTGACATTTCCATTGGAAAGTTTATCATTTTTAAGCATAATCGTACTGAAAACGTTTTGACGTACGACCATTATTTGTGTTGTTTTCAGTGACTTGAAAAAATTAATATCGAAAAAAATGGAATTAACTCGTGAACATTTTCGTGCCATCATTTTTCACAATTTTCGACGTGGATTATCACGACAAGAGTGCATTGATGAACTTAAATTTTTGTATGGCGATGAAGCACCATCCTATAGCACTGTGAAAAATTGGTATAATGAATTTAATCGTGGCCGAAGCTCGCTGAAAGACGAATTCCGTGAAGGTCGTCCAAAAACGGCTGTTGTGCCAGAGAACATTGATGCCGTGCGTGAACTCATAATGCAAGATCGACATGCGACATACCGAGAGATAGAGACATCCTTGGACATTTCTTCCACCAGCATACATTCGATACTGCATGAACACCTGGCCGTAAAAAAGGTTTGTTCTCGTTGGATCCCGCACAATTTGAAAGTCGCTCAAAAAAAGGCTCGTGTCGGTTGGTGCAAAGAAATGTTGCAAAAATACGATTGCTGTGCTTCAAAAGACTTTTATAAGATCGCCACAGGTGACGAATCATGGATCTATGCGTATGAGCCCGAAACGAAACAACAATCGACCGTGTGGGTCTTCAAAGACGAGCAAAATCCAACGAATGTTGTTCGTAGAAGAAGCACTTCGAAGCAAATGATCGCCTGTTTCTTCGGCAAAACTGGTCATGTGGCGACTGTTCCGCTTGAGCAACGTAGGACGGTCACTTCTGAGTGGTACACTACAATTTGTTTGCCTGAAGTCATCGGAGAAATTCGAAAAACCAACAAGAGAAGACGAATCATTGTTCACAATGACAATGCGAGCTCTCACACATCGGCTCAAACCAGAGCGTTTTTGACCGGCCAAAACGTCGAATTAATGGGTCATCCGCCGTACAGCCCTGACTTGGCACCTAATGACTTCTTCTTGTTTCCGCACATCAAGAAAAAAATGCGTGGTCAACGATTTTCGTTGCCAGAAGAAGCTGTTGAAGTGTTCAAAAACCATGTTTTAGAGGTGTCTCAATCGGAGTGGAGCTTCGACAATTCGTTTGAGCGCATGCAAAAGTGTATAAATCATGCTGGAGAATACTTTTAAAAACAATAAAACCATTTTTGATTATAAATATTCGCATTTTCACTATTAGGCCAGAAATATATAGAGCAGCCCTCGTATAATAATCTTTAGATACACGGACTGTTCAAAGTGGCCAAACAACACGTCTTTGTTCAACACACTTAACATTTCTTTCTTAAATACACAAGAAACAAAATTACTTTTGATTTTTAAGAATGAAAACGAACTGAATTTTATTCTTTAATTCAAATCATAACCAGTTTTCTAAAAAGTGTGACTCATGTGACTCATGCATAAGCATGTCTTCCAACACGTTAACATAAACCATGGGAAAATTTTTATTGAACGTTAAAGATATTGCAAATAAACAAACACCACACCAAGTCAGATTGTCTAAGGACAACAAAGAATAAAAAATAAAATTGCAAAAAAGAAACAAGAAAACAAACAAACAAACAAGTGAATTAAGCTAAATAAATATTTCAACCAGGCACTTGCTCAAACACCAATTAAAACAACAGGCATCAGACGAAATTTCTGCTCAAAAGTTGAATTCATAACAAAAACAGGTTTGTTGTCGAAGTCTTTTGTTTTGCTTAACTTGTTTCATGAATGAGCATGTTCTTCATACTTACATGCTGCCTAAGGATGAGAAATGAACAATTTATATTTAATAAAATAAAATTCTGCCATTTTATTAGTGTTAATTTTTTAATCTTGGATATTTTTGCTTGGGTAAGAAAGTTGGTCATTTTAATCAAACGAAACCATCCGTTATTTCACTAAAATTTCATTTATTATAAAATCGTGCATTATTTAAAAATAATCTGCAAAGAGTATGTCATAGAGTTAATGACTATTCTTATTTTTATAGGGTAAATTGTATCAAAAAATGTATGTACAGAGTACCGAGTGTTCCAAATCAAAATAATGTTCAACTTCCATTAATTAAATTTAAGCATGATGCAGTTCCGCTAAAAGCACGTTTCGATGGCTATTTCGCTATTTCGCTACGACGCCAACGAAACCCCTACTGCTGTACTCAAACCGAGAACGTCTGCTTGCTATTGATATAAAAAATTCGGCATTTTACGAACCAGCATGATGAGAGTTTTGCACAAAGATCGAATTATTCCTTCACAAAGTCAACTTAATTCGACCGTTAAAGGCTTACGGCCATGCACTTTGTTACATCGTCTAATTTTTGATTTACTTTATCGGCCATAGAATTTGACCGAAAAATTATTATTGCTAACGCGATGAAAATATCTCAGTGGTTATTTCAAGAAATAATTTTATTATTTCTGCTCATCATCACAGGCTAAGGAAGTACCACTCAGAGAAACAAGCTGATCGGCTCACAGCCTATGGCGCGCCGCTGCCGCAGTTTTAATCAGCTTGCTTCGGCTCAGAAACAGCTGCCGGTTTTGGTGGCTTATATAAATTCAACCGCCAAAAATTTTAGTGTTAAACAGAGATAAAAATTTTTAGTATTAATTTATAAATTAAAGCAAAAAGATTTTTTTCGATTTATGAATTTTGACTAAAAATTAGTTTTTTGCTTCATTTTTGCCTTTAATAAAATTTAAATTTTAATTAAATATTTTGGTTTTTTCTAAAATTAGAGAATTCGATTAAAAAGAAATTTTCGATTTTTATTAAAATTTTTGAAAATTTCTAAAACTTCTTTTAAAAACTTTTTCTTTTGAAAATTATAAAATTTTTGGTTTTTACTCAAATTTTCTAATTTTAGAAAAATTTTTGGTTTACAATCAAATTTCATAAAAAAAAATTCAAGCTGAAAATTCAGCCGCCGCCGTTTTCTCTTGATAAAAGCCACCGCCGCCGAAAATGTTGGCACTGCTTGTGATATTACCACTCATCAAGAAACGATCTTTTGCTTACTATTATCAGCTGTCGATGTACAGTGATCGCGTCGGGGCGGGTATTTCATTCCGTTAGAGCTTTTCTTGTGGGGTGCCATTAAAGACCGATGCTACGCGAATAATACACAAAGATCCAATAAACAAAGAAAGGCTTACAAATTTGTATGGACAGAATATTGCATGACTCGGCGTGCGTTTTGTAAATAATGAGATTATTTTTTTTATTTTCAATAAAACTGAAACAAACTTAAAGAATTGGTCAATATGAAAATTTATTATTCGTAATATTTAATGGCAAATTTACTTTAATCGTACTTAATTCCTTCCAAAATATAAATATTTTATGATTTTAATTTTGTAGTTTAAAATAATAAATATTTCATGAGAATATCATAAAATATTTATATATTTGAAGGAATCAAGCACGATTAAAGTAAATTTAAATGATTTAATATTTTATATCATTTTTAAATAAATACTTGTATTTGGATCACCCAGCATATCCCACAATTTATTCCCGGTTGGATCACAATGCCTTGAGACTTATTCGATAAGAAAACTGTTATGGAAACTCTTTTTCGATCGACAGCAAACAATTGAGAATAACAGCAATCAAAATAAAACAAATAATATAAACAAATAAATAAATTTTATTTTGGCTGAATTATTGAAAGAAATTAAATAAAAACTTGGACAAAATGAAATACTATTTGTATGACGACGTCTGCATACATAATAAACGAGATGATTTTTGGGTTGTTATACACGGCAATGTATTGGATTTAACTCCACTTCTAAAAGATCGTCATGATTCTTGGAATATTGTGAGTTTATAAAAATATTAAAATGAAAAATATATTTTGCTCTTTAATTTTTTTCGTTTAAGAATTTGGAATATTTATTGGGTTTTGGTGGAAAAGATTTATCACATTTTTTCCATGTAAATAATTTGCCAAAAACTGAAACTTCGGCGGTGACGGGTAAACCTCGCGTATTGTTTCCTCCAATATTGGAAATTGCTGAAAGTGATCTAATGAAGACACCTGGCAAACTGTGGAGCCAAGATCCCTTCTATCATATCGGTCGTATAACAAGAAAGCAGCGCAAAATACGTATCATAAATACACTTACTGGGACCACTACCTTTATGAAGTGTTGTGATGAGGATACAATTTACAATATACAACGAAAATATAAGGAGATCTACAATAATCATGCAGGCAGCTATTTATGGCGCAAATACTCAAACGGTGTAAATTTTCAATTAAATTAATTTTCTTCTTTTAACATTATTCTAATGAATTCTATTGTTTTGTTTACAATTCTTATTTACGTTTCTTTTTGTGTTCAGGGTGAATGTTCTGGTAATTTAATTTTACATGAAACCCTCGATGGCAACGGTTTAATTTATGAAGAGAGTGATATTGAATTGCCTTTACCCTCCATTTGGTTGTATTACACAGATGACTTTACGGTCGCTTAGATTATTGTTTATAAATTCTAGTTTTTTTCTTTTTTGCTCTGGAATGTTTTCATTGTAACTTTTTGTTGCTGAAAGAAAAATAAACATTTTCTTGAGATTCTTTCGACTCACATATTTTCACATAATTATATTTATTTGTCTGCTTATTTTATTTTAATTTAATTCTTTGTTGATTTTTCTTATTGTAAGACGACACATTTTATTCAAATAATGTCTGATATTTCTTTTACATCTTTTAGATTACAATCTTGCATTGTAAATTTTTCCTCTCGTTCTTTTGATTTTGTTCTCAGGATTTGCCATATTCATGTTCATTTTTTCTTTCTGTTGTGTTTAATGAGTGGGCGTCATCTAAATTTCTTTCTCTACGCAAGACAATGACATTCAGGGATTTTTAAATAAAATTCAAGTTTTGCTTTTTTGATAAAAAAAAAGAGTTTAAAGAGTTTCATACAAGAATGGAATTTGTTAGCTTTTGTGTTTCGAGTAAATAAAACTAAAGGATTTAACGTATTGTTATTAATGTAGTTTTAATACATTTAAAATACTGAAAGCAAAATGCTCTATAACGTTTTACAAGGCCGCAGATTTTCCTGATTAGGTCATACCTTCACGTACATAAATACCAGTATACGAAATAAAAACCACTAGAACAAGCTGCCAGACCGTTCTATATTAGAACAATTTAGAAGTCTTAACTCGCGTAAAAACTGAAGTCGCAGTTGCGAGCAGTATTAAATAAGAATGAGAAATCAAGTTTGCCGATAAAAAAAATATGTCAATCGATCAGACATAGTGTCGGAAGAGGTGCTATTGAAAATAAGCATGATCGGTCCATGTCCTTCGGGGCAGCAGGGAAATCACCACGCCTACCTCTAATTTTTTCATGTCATTTGGAACAATAAACTTATTCCAATCAAAAATATAAATATATGGGGCGATATAGAATTAAAAAATAAGAAAAAACACGTCAAATGATGAAAATGGCGCTCGCCCATATTTTCCCAGATACAGGGCTCTGAAATGTTCAAATTTGTTGAAATATCAATAAGGGTACCATTTTAAAGCTTTCGAAGAGATCTTTAAGGAAATACTAACATTTTTAAAAAAGGCTTAACCCATGAAGAGCCAATGGAATTTTTATGTAAAATTATATATATAGTAGTAGTAGTAGTACTTAATTTTTATACCCTTCACTACAAAAAGTGAAAAAAGGGTATAACTAGGTTTGTCATTCCGTTTGTAGTTTCTACAATATCCATTTTCGACCCCATATTTTCCGAGTTACGGGTCTCTGACATTTTCAAAATTTTAAAAATATCGACATGAGTCTCATTTTAAAGGTTTTAAAGAGATCTTTAAGAAATTACTAAAATTTTTGGAAAATTTTTTTAAATCAAGAGCCGATGGCATTTTTATTAAAATTATATATGTATATGCAGTACCAAATTATTTTTATTTTTTAATTCTCTGTCACCCTAATATTTGCTTTTTTGATTGGAATTACATTGATGATGAAGGGTATATCAGATTCGGTATAGCCGAATATAGCACACTTACTTGTTTAATATATATTTCTTAAATATAGTTTCTTATAAAAAATTTTATTTGGAAATTCATTTCTTTTCATATATAACATTCAATTTTATCTTCTTTAGTTTTGATCTTTCAATATTGCAGTTTTTTTTTATAAAAAATATTAAAAACAAAATTTCTCAAATAACACGTAAAACTTTTTCTATTTTGTTTCATAATTTTTTTTATCTACTTATCAAACACCTTTTAAATTAAATTTGTTTTGCATTTTTCTTGTCACATAAATATTTCAATTAATTCAAATGGCACTTATTCTATCAAATAACGAACAAACGATACTAGAGTCACGTCGCTGCGGTCAAATTGCCGGACATGGGCAACGGAACTTTTTAAGGTAAAAAGATAATGTTTTCTTTCTTTTCACTAAATGTGAAATAAAAAAAAAAATAAATAAAATAAACATTTAGTTAAATAAAAAAAGAAAGAATATTAAGTGATAGTTATAATGTTTCTTTTTATATAAAAATAAAACTTGTAGAAATTATATGAAAAGACAAAAAAAAAAAACTAAAATGAAAAGAAAAAGTATTTGTTTATTGCTGACCATTAACGGAAGTCAAAGTTATGCTAAACTTTTCCTTATTTGATTTTAAGCTGCACCTCAAGAGTTCCATAAATTAATTAAAAAAAAAACAAAAACTTGAAACAACTTCCTTTTCTGAAATCTTTTCTAAAAGTTGTAAGCTGTTGTTTGAATAAGAATGACCTTCATACCTTTTTATAAAAATTTAGAAATAAAACAACCATTTGCTATTGTTTTTATAATTTTTATTATTTTTTGTTTTAAATTTAAATATTTTTAACATAAATTCCTAAGAAAAAATAGTGGTAAGTTTTTATACACATGATTTCCATTATTTGCATTTAAATTTGAAGAATGTTTATAAATCGTTTATTTTTAAGTTTCTATTTAAAAAGTTTTGTTTTCATGTCAAGCAAAAAATAAAAATCCTCAATAAATAACAGGCAGACAGACAGTCGCTCATAATTAACACTTTTAATCGTATTAAAACTTCCGTTGTTTACAATTGTTTTATGTTAAACATTTAAAAATTTCGTTTTGAAGGAAAATTCTCAAGCTCTTTAAAGACGCATTCTGTGGCGGGAAAAAGTTTTCTTATTGTCTCTTTCGTGTTATTAATGGCTTGACTGATTTTGTGGCAACATTCCAATGATTGCGTGTTGAAAAGTTTTTCTGAAAATTTCATATCTTTTGATATTTTTTTTCGTTTCAATAAAAATGTTTCTTACACGAGCTTACTAACACAAATCGTACTTTAATTAATTTAATTTTATTAAAAAATTGATGTGAATTCGTAGCAATTAGTTTTTAGTTAAGAATTAATTGTAATAAATTTTCTTGTAGTAATAAAATAAATAGAAATTAATTACTCTTTTTCAGTTTGGCTTAAGTTTGTTATTAATTGTGAAAAATTGTAAAGAGAACAGTAATTTTAAATACCAGCGGAATGAAGTGCAGTTTTTGGTTCGCTACAACCTTTGTCAAATAATAACTACCTCGTAGGTAGATACGAAGAATGCTGACGAAGGTTATAGCAAAAATCCTCTTTTGTGATTCTGATTGTCAATAGCGTAAAATAGTGATTGTCTTAAAATATTTTTTTACTGCTTTGACGTGATATTTAGGATACAAATCGCTAAAAATCGTTTGTGATTAAATAATTAAATGATTAAATGAAGTTTCAAGTTGCTAAAACCTCCAACCACAAAAGCAGAGACTGATAGTTCCTGTACCGGTTATTGCTTAGTATCTAACCATGTGGACACAATTTAACGGCGCTTTTCCTTACAGAGAGAGAGAGAGGTAGAGAGAGAGGTAGAGAGAGAGGGAGAGAGAGAGAGTTGGAGATCATCTAAACTCCACCTGCTGTTAGAGGTATTCTCTTGAAATGTAACAGCACGTAAAACTCATAGCCGCCAAGTTACTTTTTAAAGGGTCTTATCAATCACCGGTTAGAGATCTTTTTTTTAAAGAAGTATCACTTCAGGCATTAATACCTACTTAGTTTGTAACCGTGCTACATTCTATAGGAAAGAGATAGATGAGAGAGAAGACAGGTGGTGAAAGGAGATAGATATAGCCATTTTATTAATTATTTTACTTCGTCGGCGTATATGTTATTAAGAAGTACCGACGAAGGAGGCTCCATGTTTAATGTTAGATCTGATTATGTTTTATAGTATTAAACAGAAAAAAAACATTTTTTATTTTTTGACTGCTGCAAGGATTGAATCCAAGGCAGCCAGATTTGTACGTACTTAACAACTTGACCTTAATACCTGCGGTCTCCCGGTTTCCTTGGTACCAGTAGTTTACTTTGCCAAGGCAGTTTCTGGCCCCTGCAAGAAGTCTAAGCTCTTTAAGAAAATATGGGAAGGACATTCGGGCTCGCTGGATGTGTATTGTAACAGAGACCACCAAGGGCAGGGCGAGAGATTAGATAGGCTGCGATTCCTTAAAAAGGTGCAAAATCCTTTCTGCCAAACATGATGCAAACATTACAACTTAATGTCTCTTATTGCAAATTTCGAGCGCTGGTGATCGCTTTCTTTGCACCCATGGGTAAAACCACTTCAAGGTTAGGACTCATCAAGTCAGGTTCTAACCTTACTTTGTACAAAGTTTTTCGTACTATATTATTCCGACCAAGACTGATCAATACATACATATTGAAACAGAATTATAAAATTTTGGAAGCAAGTAAAATTTCCTTTTGGGGAAGTGTTCAACAGCATTTTTGATTTACAATCGGTGCCTAAAATCAGAGAATATCGTTTAGATATTATGCTATAAAATACTCATTTTTTAAGCAACAACTATAAACATTTGGGGACACTACGCAGTTGAATATTAGCAATCCGTCTTAAGCTCATATCCCTTGCGGGTATTGAAACATTAAAAACCAAATCGGTTGATTTACGTTACAATCTTTCCAACTCACAAATTGTGATAATGGCCCCGTTATATTAGAGATGAGCAACTCGTCACATGCAAAATCCATTTAATAAGTCGCAATCCTTTAAAAAATCTTTTTAAATTCATTATATATTTCTAAACCAAAATATAAATAATTTTTAACTGCATTTATAAAAACGAAATACCATTCTTTAAATTTAATTATGATGTTCTTGTTTTCCACAAGGTATTCAAATTAACTTATTACGTGTCATAATGATTAGGCAAATTATTAAGGTTGAATTAGATAAAAGTTTTCTTGTAATTTAATTTTAAGATAATTATTGTGCTTTTCGGTGTTTGAGTTTTTAATTATTTCATTATTTAAATAAAAATAAAGAAGAAACGAAGACCAGTAGTCGGTCTGTCGCTTCATCCACTATTACGAATGTAGAATTATCAAACTGATTTTGTAAAGTTTTAACACACAACAGTAAACATTACATATCATGCTGTTTTGGGATGATTTTTGTAAAATATGAAAAAAAAAGAGAAAAACCTTCAGTTCAAGCGATATGAAAATGTGATAATAACTGAATAATTATTAAGTTGCTAGCAATTGTGTTAAAAGTCTCGTAGGAACATTTTTGTCACCGCACAAAATCAAATCCTATTACGTGGCCATTAATCGGCACTTCAAAATGGAATTAATTCTCACCTGATAAATAAATATAATTTATTGTTGATAAAATATGCAAAATATATCAACTTAACATGTTTTATTTTTATATCATAATTGTTTTACAAATTTGGTTAAAGGAATGCAATGTTACCATTAACGGCGTCAATGAAGTTTTATATTCAGTATTTTAATACAAACGACGTTTGCGATTTTATAAGTATTATTAAACTTTTTTTCTATTATTATTAAAGTAAACTTCCCACACGTATTTTATTAACTAGTAAAACTGATAAAAAAATAAAAAAACTTAGAATTTAAAAACTTTAAAAAACAACATTTTATTAAATGATAACTATTGCACTTCAGTTCTAAGCAGGGACCAGAAAAAGTTTTTTATTTTGTTTGGAACAAAAATATATATGATTGAAGAAGAAAAATATTTTGAACTATATAAAAAAATATTAAAAATGAAAACCAAATTTGAATAAATATGAAGTTAAAAAAAATAAGTCTCTTAAAAGAATGTTTTCCTACGAAAAACTAAATAAGAAAAGTTTTTTTTGCTCATTCTATTTCATATAAAAATAAATTATATATTACAAATATATTGTATAATTTTTTTGTTTTTTTTTTTAAACTCAGATAAAAACTTTTTGATTTTTCGTTTCTAATTTTGATGCCTGGTCCAAAGTGCGAATTAAATAATTTTTCTTCTTAAATTTTCTGCACTTGTTTATTGAAAGATATTTTTATTACATTATTATTATTGTGATTAATTAATTTAAATGCCTAGAAGGTTTTTATTGTATTTACTTCTTGTTCGTGTTTTTGTGTCACAATTCCTAAGTATTTTTTATTGAAAACTATTAAGTTTATTGAATTTTATTGGAAACTACTTCCACTAGTTGTTATATAGTATACAAGTATACAAATATATAAGTAGAAAATAAATAACGAAAACAATTTGCCAGATCTTTCAATATCAGAATAATGTAGACGACTTAACTCGCCTATAAATATAAATCGCAGTTGTAAGTGGTATGGCACTATTAAACAACACATAGTATAGAGAGGTAACGTTTGTATACTAGTAAAGTGTTTATTATTTAAAACTGGTGTTAACAAAAGCTCAGTACATAAAGTGACATCAAGTCAAAAATAATTTTCGTTTTAAATAAAAACAGAACACAACGTATTTTAGTTTGTATTTGAAAGAAGCCAATGTATAAATAAAACACCATTTTCAAATTAATATTATTATTTATTTTATTGTTATTATTTTTTTATTTTGAAATCTTTTTTTCAATTTCGTAAGAGTAAAGCAAAGTTTCGTTTATACACCAGCAAAATGAAATGCATTTCTTAGATCGGTGAAGCCTTCTGCTATATTTTTCATGTCTATTTAAAAAATTCTAGATGTAAATAAAATCAACCATTTTTGGAGAAATTTATATAAAAATATTTGAATTCTTCTCCATGTATGTTTTAAGTTGATTCAATCCGAAGTGTGATAGATAAAAAACTCGTAAGGAAATATATGGCTCAGCTGCTTTAGTATCACTATTGAAATGACTTTGACGCAGTATTCAAAGATTGTGCAAGGGATTTATAAATAAGAAGAAAAGTTTTAGAAAGCCGAAAACTGACTTTTCTTGCTAAATTTATTAACCATTTTTATTCATTCTCGCCTAAATGTCAAACACAACATGGTGAAAATGAAAGAATCCGCCATTGCTTTAACTTGTAATAAATTCTTCATGATCATTTTGTAATTTTTTTTACCAGTACAGATTATTAATTTTCCTGTTTTATTAAAAAATGGGGGTTAAAACAAATTCTTTTTAGTACAACAAAGATTTCAAGTTTTAGTTCTCATTAAAAAAACAAGTATTACCAGTCAACAGAGCTTGAGAATTTTGCCTAAAATAACAAAAAACAGGTTTTTTTTTATTAAAAAAATCAATAAAGTTTCAATAAAAATCCCCCAAAATGTGAATATATTTGTAAAGTTTTTTTTTATTAAAATAAGGGTTCGTCAATTTACATTTCCATAAATAATTATAAAGTCACGTGTTCTTTGGTAATTAATAATATCAGTCATATTATTATGATTAGCATGGGAAATATTTCGTAAGTTATCAAGTCTTACCCTTCTAACAGTCTGATTACATATCTTGTTGTCCCTCAGGCTTATTACAGTTAGTTATCGCTGATGCGCTGATAATTTTCTTTTCAAGATGTTTTGAAACCGTGGGCAGTGTAAACATTTCAATTAAAATTCAACACTTAACAACATGCAGCATAAATGATATTGAAGTTATTGCTGTGAAAAGGGTTGGTTGGATGGTTTGTAATGGGAAAATAGATTGTAAGTCAATGGCTGCATGGCTTGTGATTTTATGAATATATAAAATGCGTATACAGGCCCACAAAAGTCTTTAAAATTACAAATGTTAACTAAATGGTCGAAAAAGGTACATTTGTTTTAATTTTATTTTTTTGCTTAATTCTTATATTAGTTTTAAAATTTTTATACTCGTATGTATGTACATTTTCATATATTGTTTTTTTTTTAATTCTTTCGAACTTTTTTTTATTGGATTAAGAAAAATATCTTTCCCATAATTTATACAAGAGATTTAAGATTTCCTAGAATATCGTAAGTTTCTTTTAAGGAAGGACAAAACTACATTGTCAGCTTTAAAATAAAATAAAATTTACCCAAACCACTTTATTCCAATAATTGTTTTTTTATTTTTTGTTTCATTTGTGTTTTAAGTTAAAATTCTAATGAATTTCAAAGAGACCGACATCAAAAGCTGTCAATTTTGTCTTAAATTTATTACCTATAGGAAAGTGCTTTTTTCTTCTTTTCATTTTGCATTTGAGATTATCTTCAACTTTAAACTTGCAATACAATGTGATACTTTTGTTAACAAAAAAAAAAAAAAATTTTTTTACGCATTAGATACAATACGCAGAAGGTATCCGTGTTAATTTTTAAACGATTTCATCTTAAAATTAAATTTTTTATTAATTTTTCTTAAAAGACTTTTAAACAATTATATTTAAAAAGTCAATCCATAAAATAAAACGTTATTATTTGATATAAAATTTTGAGCGAATTTTTGGGTTTTCCATCTTTTATGATGGATCACACCAGAGCCAAAACAATAATAAGGAATATTATTTTTGTTTTCTTATCTTTAGGTAAAAATGTTTTTATGTCTTAGCAAAATTTGGATTTTTTGGAGAATGCTGAATTTGTGATAGATTTAGTTTTTTTATACCGACTTCACAACAAGTAAGAGGCTATTTATATGGCTACGCCGAATCTTATATACCCTTCACCATCTATGTAAATCTTGTTTAGTGAAGTAACTCCAATCCAAAAAGCAAATATTGGGGTGACAGAGAATTAAAAAAGAAGAAAAAAATTAAGTACTAAAAAATGTAATTTTACGTGAAAATGCCATTAAATGCTAATGGGTTAGCATTTAAAAAAAATTAGTATTTCCTTAAAGATCTCTTCAAAAGCTCTTAAATGATACCCATATTGATATTTCAAAAAATGTAAAAATGTTTCTTCTTATTTTTTAATTCTATATAACCCCATACAACACGCATCAGTATTACATGTCGACCGTAAGGACACCCATATAGATTTTAACAAAGTTGTTATCACTATATCTTCCAATAAAACAGAAAGTAGGAAAAACTAAATTAAAAATTAAAGGGTGTTGCCTCAGGCGAAATAAGTTGATTTATCTTTTCAACACTCACTCTCAAACAGTTGTAAATAAGACAGAATGTCCGCTATAAGAATGTCCGCAAGAATTATTAATTTTCGAGTTTTATTGAATTTGGAAAAATTTTAAATGTATTTGAAAAGCTTTTATTTTGATTAGTTTTTGATTGTTTTGAAAAAATTTGATTTTTTGGATCTAGATATTTTTTTCGTTGAAATTTCGTGTTTTAAAGTTAAAAGAAAACAAAAATAAAATAAAAAAATGGGTAAAATTTAAGAGAAAAATATAAACGATGGATTTAGTTGGTCACATCCCTACCATTTATGGACCAACGCTACAGAATATCAATTAAAAATATCTCGAAAGTATAAGGATCCCAAATACACGTAATTGATGGGGTTGGAAATAAATAATATATTTATGCTGAAGATTATATAAATTATTTTTTATCTTCCTACACTCAGCTGGTTTTGCACGGCTCATGAGTAATTTTGGCTTTGAATCAAAATTGTGAATTTACAGACGATTTTAAATATTTGCTTTTAAACGTACATTTATATAAATTTTACACGTGCATGTTTCAAAACGTTCAGACAAATGTGTAAATTTTGTAGTGAGAAATCTATCAGGTCAGATGTAAAAACATATCGTGTAAAAGCAGTATTACATTTTACTTACAACGGCAATGTAAAACATACAATTGTTGAGAATAATAACACCTATTTGTAAGAAGTGACAATTTGTCGTAATATGGTCCATGTTAAATTAACTTGGAAAAAGCAAAAACAAATGTAATAAATAATAAATGCAAATGTGGCGGAAATAGCAGGACACGACTTTCTTTATTATTTTTTAAAAATTGCTCTCGCAGCAAATTTTTTAACTTAATTATTTTAACCTTTTTTAAATTTTTTACCAGCTGCAAGTTTCCTGTCACTTTTTGTGAAAACCTAAAATGCACTGCTAGACATTTTTCATTTTAAATAATTCTCCTACAATTTCCCTTTTTTTATGCATGTCCTTTTGTCCTTTAAACCCAGTTTCCTGTTGGATTTAAACCCTTAAATTAGAATTCATTCTATTCGAGGCCTTTGTAATTGTTAAAGTTTTATTAAAAATATATTTCAACCATGATAAAAATAGTTTCATTTTTAATTGTATCAACAAACAAATAAAGAAACAAAAAAAAAAAAACAATACGCTTGACTTGTTTGAAAAATTAACATAAAAGTCATATGGCACATGCTGCCCCAAACGTTGGGTTGTTTGGAAAATGAACACTAGAATGTTTGAATGTCGTTGCTCTCATACATTTGCCGCATTATCATTAACCATTTTGTAATTCTGTTTTCTTGCTCTTGTACTTCAAAAAACTTATCTTAGAATAGTAAACAATAGAATCGTTGAGTAAAAAGAGTGTGGCAAACAAAACAGGGCGTAATAAAATCCACTTGAGCTGCTGTTTTCAAAAAGCAGTGAGCTTCAAAATTATTAGTACTTTGTTTTTTTAATGTAATTTTAAGGAAAAGAAATTGTAAAATTAATTTTTAAAATCATGTATTAAAAAAGTGTTAAATTTAAATGTTCACATTGGACTGCGGATAAGAAAACAGTTTTAAAATAAGAAAACAGTTTAAATGATTAGACCAATTAAAATCAAATTGCACGTGGTAGCAGCAGACGAGTATTCGGCCGTAAGTTTTGAGCTTGAGTTTTGTAGACCTGTCAGGAGCACCGAATGTTTGTTTTTTTTTTTTTTGCTTTTTATCAGTTAAAGTTTATTAATAGTTTCAAAGCCCTCTTTGTATATGTTGGGTAGGAATTTCAAATAAAAAAAAATTTTTTTGGTACTACATATATATTTTTTTACATAAAAATGCCATCGGCTGTTAATGGGTTAAGCATTTTTAAACAATTTGAGTATTAACTTAACTCAAAAGCTTTCAAATTAAACCATTTTAAATTTTTTTAAAAATTTGAAAATTTTAGAGGCCGGAAAAAAATATGGGCGAGCGTAAATTTTTTCACTGGATGTTTTTTTTCTTACTTTTAAGTTCTCTATCGCCCCATATATTTATTATTTCTTTTTTTTTTTATTGGAGTTACTTTATTGTTACAAATGACACGAAAAAATTTGCGGTAGGCGTGGTGTTTTGCCTGCTGCCTGGAAGGACATGGACCGATCATGCTGATTTCCAATAGCACCTCTTTTAACACTATGTATGATCGATTGGCGTATTTATTTTGTGAAATGAAGTTTACATCGGCAAACTCTGCACTAGCACAGATGGAAAGACGGACAACGCTTCATCAATATCGCTAAGCAGAAGAACGGATATTGGAGAAATTAAAAACGGAATGACAAACTTAGTGATATCCTTTTTCTATTTTTTGTGGTGTACCCTTCACCCTTTGTAAAGAAGTCAAAGAAAAGTAACGTCATAGAACAAGATAAAAAATAAATAATTAATGATTAATGGCGTATTATTTATGTTTTACATAGTTTTTTTTTTGCTTTTCCTTATTCGAAAGTGCTATTTACAAAGTTTTTGTAAATTTTTGTTAGACACTGTTTTTGTTTGTATACAATTTATGTGTTGGCGAGTATCAAACTATTCTTATTAATGCAGGTTTTATTTCTATTTTAAATATATACATATATATTTTTTTCATATTCCTATTTCCTACTGTTTTTTCTATGCATTCAAAATATTCTTTAAAATATGTTTGTATTTTACTTTTAGAAAGAAAATGTCATGGTTGAAAAACTTTCAATAATTACATGTTTTTTCATACAGTCCTGGTCAGAATACTTTAGTTTTACATTCATTGCACTCTAAAGCGGAATTAGAGTTTTTTCTTTACAGATATATACCAGCACATTGCTATATTTATAACAAAAAAACAAAAAAATAAAAAAATGGGTTCGTAAAAAAACTTACGGCACGCGTTTTCTAAAATTAAAATAAAATTTGCTATTGACGTAATATTTATTTTATGGGAAAAGTTGATAAAGAAAAGAAAATGTTAACTAATTTTTTTAATAATAATTATTTATTTAGAGGGAAATTACAACATTCGAAATCGATCGAAATTTACATTTCTATTTTATTGAAATTTCGATCGATATCGAGCCGTAATTTTCCCCCAGGTTTTTTTTTTTTGGTTTTAGAAGATAATTCAAAATTCTTCCAACTTTAGATTTTAATTTTTAAGAAATAATTATTGCTCGTATTATAGAAAAAAATTTTAAGTAATAACTTAATTTCTACATTATACTCTAAACGCAATTTTTATTTAAAATAACGGCCAAGTGCAAGCTGGGGTTACGCACAAGGTGTTCCGTACCATCCAATAGTATTTAACAATACCAATTTTTTGTTATGCCGGACATTAAAATATATAGTCTATATTAAATTCTTGTGATTCTCTATAACGGTTTTAATTATTATCCCATGAACATAAAAATCACGCCATATATGGGGCACGCCTTAGTTTTTAGTTTCATTGTTTATTTATTTTTATTATTTGTAGAAAAACAATAAGAATTCAAAACACTAGAAAATATATGCCAAGCTCAAGTCTTCGAATGGTTCACCCTTTATGCACGTTTCTATAGCAGACATAATATAATAAAAATCTGTGTTAGTTTCTGATATCTCTTCATAAACGTTTAAAGCACAAGATTATATTTCTCAATATAAAGTCTTCCGAAGGGACACCCTTTAACCGTTAATTTTTTTTGTTATTCTTGTCCATTATAACCTGTGCGTGTGTGTGCTTAGAGGTCTACCTTTTAAGCTTTAAAAGCTGTCTTAATAAATAAAGTATTTTTGGATGACCCTTTAAATTTTTAATTTCAGGCTTTTAGTACTTCTGGTAGGGGATTAGAGATATCTGTTTGTTGCGGTACAAAAGATAAAACAATGTACGTAAAAATTTACTTGGATTCACTCCTTAATTTGAAATTATATAAAAAAGGTATAAAATATAACTTATAGAATATAAAACTTTGAACTCCCTTGCATCCAAACCTATACGTCCTAGAGCTTAATGAAAGAAAACTTGTAATATTATATTATTTAAATTGGATTTAAAGCCAAAAATTTGTTTTTATAATAATAAAAAAACAGAGTAAAATTAAAAGAATGGTTATTTAAAGACAATAAAAAACAAATGGACAAAATATGAGAAATTCTTTTTTGATTAGCCAAGTTAAGAAATCAAGTCCAAAAATAGAGAAATTTTAATTCGCGTTAAACCTGTTTGCAGAATGTTTCCGTTTCAATAACAAGGTATGCGTCTGCTTTTTAAACTTAAAGGAGACAGACATTTAAAATCTTACGGTGTGGAGGGCTTTAATAAGTTTAAATATTTTTTGAAGAATTGTATCTTGTTTAATGTACTTTCTTTTTGTTTTTTTTTGTTAAGATTTATTTACTGCCCCTCGTATATAAGATACAGTCCAAAAATGTACAAATGTTTACAATTGGAATAATTCTTGAAAAAAAACCCGACTTTAAAACAGATTTTATCTGTCGGTCTATAACGTTTCAACAGTTTGGCCATATACAGCAGATTGCATCAACTATTGTAATACCCTTTAATTAATAATTTAAAATATTTATACTTCTTATTATACCAAACAAAGTAGTAGATATTCTTTCTAATTTTCAAGTGTTTATTTATAACAGTTCAAAAGGTACTGCCATATTGGTCAAATTACATTAATTTTGGAATCACCCTGTAATTTCTAAATTCAAATTATAAACTTGTTGTTGTAGCGGACTTAGTAATACATGTCCCTTGTAAGTTGCAGCTGTCTGTCTATAGCGGTTCAATAATTTGGCCACATATATCAAATTACATTAACTATTAGGACACCCTTTAACTTATAATTTTAAATGTTTATACTTGTTATTATAACGTTCATATTAAGCGACATTATGTCAAACTTTTAAGCGTTTATCTATAACGGTTCAAAAGATAGGCCCATATATGTCAATTTACGTTAACTTAAGGGACACCCTTTATTTTTTAGATTCATTTTTGTATTACTTTTTGTTATTGGGAGCTACTCGTAGAGTAATACGCAGTTATTAAAGAAGTACCCTTTATAGTTTAAAATACACGTAAAGAATATGTATGATGTATCGGGGCACCCTTTAATTTTTAAAATTATAAACTGTTCTTAAAACGGAACCAATCTGTAAACACAATCTGTCAAATTACCAAAAATTTTCAAAACCAATTCAGAAATGACTAAATTCTGCACTCGTAGGCACAACAAACATTTAAAAAAAGCAACATTCAGACGAATTGATAACCTCCTTCTCGTTTTGAAGTCGGTTAAAAAGTAATAAAATTCTTATCATTCATTTAAAAGGTCATTGGCATGATTGACTCCCTTAATTAAAAGACCTCCCAACGAGAGTCGCTCTCTTGCTTATCTACGATTTTCTAACTTAATGATGCATTTGATTTGATGTGGATGTAAGTGCCTGGAAGTGGCTGTCTTTGCGTATTTATTTTATTTTAAATTAAAATCAACCTTTAACTTCTTCTGTTGCTGTCAGTTGAACAACCCGCATTAAGGATTTCAAGTTATCAATGGCCACCAAATTCAACATTCCTATCATTGACTTTATGTCGTTCGAATACTTTATTTGTGGTTCTTCTAACATTTTTTTTTGTTGTGTTTCTAAAATGTTCTGCTTGGTTTGAGCGCATTATGCGGGTGCATGCGATAATTATCATTTTAAGTATGTTGATGTTTGAGACAAAGTGACAGACACAGATGCCAGGATTAAAGTCATATTTTTTTCTTTTTTTTTTAATAAAGTCGTTTAAGAATTATTGTACTTAAGGTTGTCGCCTTCATAAAGTGTTTTTCATTAACTAAATGACGGGAAATGATAATATTTTTAAAAACTGGCGACCTTTACTAAATAGGTTTTATGTGGATTTAAATGTTTATATAATAAAATCGACTTATTTCAGTAGTATTTAAAGGAAAACCCTTATCCTTCTGAATATATTTTTTTGAGATTTTCTTATTAATACACACGCACTTTGTAATTTTGTCTACGACATCGTTCGTTAGTATTTTTAACACATGACCTTTAGCGTTATATCAAACGATTTCTGTTTATACCGGTTATTTGGCGGGATAATTATTAATGGTTGAGATTTTTTGATTAGTTCCAAAATATTTGGTTAATAACCGGTTAACCGATTAATTAAAACTCCTATTAATTTAAGCAATATGAGCAATTCTTTCAGTCGAAGTATAACCCTTAACATTTTAAGATTACTTTGTTATTAAACTCATTTTGACAGTCTTACGAAATTCGAGAATTTTTGCAATTTACAACACAAAATGTCTAAAATATTAACAATTCTTATAAACGAAGTGTATATATAATCATCATATATAAGACGAATATTCGCACTCCAAAAACATTTCTATCCTTTAAATCGGCAGTGGTTAAACGATTTGTTAATTAAAATTAATTGTTTACAAGCAGCTTCTTTTGCGTGACTCATACAATTAGTGTCTATCAAAATAACGATGCTTAACAACTGTTCCTTTTTTATCGGATTAGTATTCTTTAAATAAATAGCTAATCGTGTTTATCTTTGCTTCTTAAATCTTTTCTCCTTAATGATGCCGCAATCCTTAAACATCTGTTTAATTCCCTGGAGATGCAAACTCATTCGAAGCGAACGTATTTGATTAAATAGTTTGAATACTTGATCAAAATTAGAAAATGCTTTACTGGTGACAGATGGTGTGTCAGTGGTGATTGTATCCTAATGGAGGATATTTTTCTTTTGTTGACTCAACGAGAGGGATGGTTTCAATAATTTGTCATGCAGAAATTAAATAAAATTACTACAATTCGCTTAAGGTGTAATCGCCTTGTTTTATTTTTATTTTGTTGCCTCTTTGTGTCATGTCATCCTGTGAACGTATGCCAGGCACACTTTTATATTTATTTTAATTTATGAAAATTTTGTTAAAAATGCATAATACAACATTTGCATTTGGTATTTTCATGTTTCGTAGCGCTAAAACATATGTTTTTAAGTCACTATTCAGTTTCAGTTGTTTTTCGTTTGTTCCGAATATAAAATTTTAAAAAAATTTTGAAAAAAGTTAAACTAAATTTTTTTTTTAAATATGGAAAGTTTCTTAAACGGAAATTTCTGTCAATAAATATCTTTAAAAAATAGATTATATTAATAATGGTGTTTGAATATGTTAGAAATTAATTAATCGAATAATCCGAAATTAAACGATATTTGGTTCTCAATGGAATAATGGAAGTAGATATATACTTCTTGGAAAAAAGGACTGCAAGAAAAATGTACGCTCTTAATAAAATTGTTTGTAAAAAAAATACCAGCTTCTCACAAATAGTGTGCTTTTATAAAAGTACTTTTTGAAAAGTGAAAATGGTTATAAAAATAGTTCTTAAGTTAAGTTATTATTTGTTGAGTTTTATTTTCTAACAATTAAAGATTACAAAAAACAATTTAAGTAAGGAATATTTAAGATTATAATGTAAAATTTTAAAAGTATTTTTTTATATTATTTTTTTTATAACTGTTTTTAAAAAAGGTACTTTTTTTAAAAAGTACATTTTTAGAGAATTCTGATTTTCTAAGTAACTATTGTTGGTAACCACATTTTTTCAAGTTCGTTTCCAAAAAAGTACATTTTAAAAAATAAGAAAAAAAATAAGTACTACATATATATACAATTTTACATAAAAATGTCTTCGGCTCTTAATGGGTTAATCATTTTTAATAAATTTTGGTATTTCCTTAAAGATGTCATCAAAAGCTTTTAAATGATACCCATATTGATATTTAAAAAAATTTTTAAATTTCAGGGGCCCCTAACGAAGAAAATATGGGCGAGTGCCAATTTTTTCACTGGGTGATTAATTTTCTTATTTTTTAATTCTCTATCGCCCCAATTATATTTATTTTTTTGATTGGACTTACTTCACCGTTCCAAATAATATGGAAAAATTAGAGGTAGGCGTGGCGTGGCTGCTTCTAAGGACATGGACCGATCTTGCTGATTTCCAATAGCAAATATTTCCACACTATTTCTGACCGTATTTAAATTTTCGTTGAAATAAAGTTTGTCTTTGCAAACACATACAAATTATGTAAAAAAGTAAGAACTGCTTTAAAAACATTATTAATCGAAAGTTCAATTTTGAAAAAGTACTTAAAAATTTAATTTATTTAATGTACCGAAGGTACATAAGTTACAAACAAGTGTATTAATATTAATTTTAAGCAGCTGGAAATTATACCAATAAAATTACCCTCTTATTTAAGACTGTTAACAATATAAACAATTGCTTTTTTTTAATAAAAATAAAACTAAAAAAATTCGGTTTAGTATTTAATTTACATTTTTTTTATTCAAGTATTTCCTGTCATTTTTATTTGCATTGTTTTCTCAATATCAAGATCAATTTATTACAAAAAACTTTACATGCTTTCGTAGAGAGCCAACCAAGTACGGTCGTATTGTTTTTTTATTTTTTCAAGTGTTATTTATCCTTTTATTACATAAAACAATTATGCAACCATCATAAAATGCTTATTTTTAATATAAATACAAATTCATAGCAGGCCCTCACTGCTTCCTACATTTTCTTGCTGTTAAATGTTTGTGATGTTGAAACATTATGATGTTCGTTGGTTGGTGGTGGTTGGTTGGTTGGTTTGTTGTAACTTGGTATGTATCGTAAGCATGCGTGCCACACGTGTTTATTTTCAAAAATTTCTCTTTTTTTATTGTTTGCTAGTTGTTATAATACTTGTCCCCTTCTCTTCTTTTCTTTTCATAAAATAAACTATTGAGCATGTTTTTTAATCCTTTAAATTTTTTCCATTAAAATTATTTCCGGCTAAATATTTCTATTGCAAATTGGAATCTTTATTCGAAAAGTCTAAAGAGATAAGTAGATCTTAAATTTTATGTATGAACGTAAAAATGCATAGATATTAAAAATGTCACTCAATTTCCTTGATCACATGTTAGGAATTTTTTTTTTTTTTTTTTAATTTAAATATTTGTCAAAATCGAACATAAGTTTTGTTAATTGTTTGAATGACAGGCAAGAAAATTAATGCTTTTTTGTTAGAACATTTGTTAACAAAGTGGGAGTGTATGAGTGTCCTTGAAAATTGCAACCCTAAAGGATTTATTTTTACTATTTAATAAACCGTACAAACCGCAAATACTCGCCATAATTTTCGTATAAATTATCAGATGTCGTTTATATTGTGGCAACTTATAGCAGATGTTTATATTTCTGATGTAATTATAAATAAAACAAAATAAAATATACAGTTAGATATGGGGTTAATTTTTAGGTCCCTGTAATTATATTTTTTTGTTATTACTAGACTTTTACTAAGTTAAAGGACATTTTAGTATAGCGCCTGTACATGGATTTTCCTTCCAATTTTTTTGTATTTTAATTTTTCAGACACGTAATTGTCACTTTACTTTTTGGGTGTAGCTATTAGTTAAGTCGCTATAATGACTCTGTTATATACAAAAAATACAAAAAATGCAGTGTATAATGCATGATAAACAAAATACAATTTATTATACAATGTACGACATACATTATACAATATAGAACATACATGGTAGTAACTAATTAGATGGACTAACTAATTGACGATTTAATTGGCATTGAATGATAAATAATGCTAATTATTTTTTTAGAATAATCATTATTTTTACTAATGGTAATGCTTTTTAATGAAAAGGTTTCATTGATAATTAGTTAAAAAACAAAATCATTACCATTGACTAATGATTAAGTTGTTTACATTCATTATCATTAATCAAGATGTTCCTTGTCCTTGTACACTAAATATAAATATGCATAGTAGAGCAACATTTTAAAATGGCATTTAGATCAGAAAAATTTGGTGAAATATTTGTGTTTTAACTTTCTCAGGAAAAATGAGACACTATTGGAACCTATTTTTGTTTTCGTGTAATTTATAACAGCAAGGTGACTTAGACAAGATCTCAGACATCAAGTTTTACACCTAGCTCATTTAAATATGATAAATTTTTAAAATTTTCAAATACAGATCTATGTAAAAGAGTGTTAAAGATTTATTTATTTTATGCACAGTTTTTTTTAATTTGTGCGATCAAAAATTTGTGTTTCATAGAAACAATTATTTTTGATTCAATTGTAATTAGTAATGAAACGATTTCATTGAAATTTCATTGCCATTATTAAAAACAATTATAATTAAAATGAAATCATTGGCATTAAATAGTAGTTAAATTTTTTTTCATTGTCATTATTTCAAACAATGCCAATGAAATTTCAATGGTAATGAAAAAATCGCAAGTATGATATATAGTACAATAAACAATAAAATATGTACTTTATACAATTTACAATGTACAAAACACAATACACAATAGCCCAATTCACAATCTTGCGCAAATGGTCTTGCATCATAGCATTTGCAAAATTGTGTAGTAGATTTTTACTCTATTTTTACTTTACCAATGAAACACACAGTATTATTGCATTTGCAACTCTTGTGTTAATATGCAGCATTTGAAACCAATAGTTTATATTTACTCTAATTATGCAACATTTGATTGCAAACCGACTGCTGACAGGCAGTGAACCAAGTCTATTGAAGAATCAACTAATTGTTATTTAAAGCATTTCTTAGACAGGATTTTATTTAGAAAACTCAAAATTAATTTAATTTTTAAATCAGCTGTGAATTTTGTGGTGTTTTGCAAGAAGCGTTGCAAACTAAACTAAAAAGCTCGTTCAGAATTGAATAGGAAATTTTGCAATTGCATAAATTTGCAATCCAATATTCACAAGATTGTGAATTGGGGTAATGTGCAGCATTTTATTATAATTCATTGTTGTTGTCTCTCTGTTTGTGATCGCATCACGTAAAAACTACTGTATGGATTTGAACAAAATTTTGTGAGAAGGTCCCTCAGAAGCTTAAATCCAATAAAGAATACTTTTTTTTTCATAATAATATAATAATGATATAATAGAAAACAATGTATAATACACATTCTACTGAACAAAAAGTCTATTGGCCTTTTAAACTAATGAATTGAAATGTTTTCCAATGTCCTCGTAAGGTTGAAATTACATTTAAAAAATAAAAAAAAATTAATAGATATTTTAATGCATTTCCCAAAAGCTTTTTATTCAATATTTTGATGAGTTTTTGGTTTCTCCTAAATAATATTTATTGCCTTTATATGGGATACCAATGTATGTTCTGGAAATTTATACTTTCGTACCTTAATGACTACATTAATCAAACTAAATTATTTCCATTTAGTTTTTTTTATTATAAAAAAAAAATGACATCGATATCTTGAAAAAAGATACTTTAAATTTCAGCAGCCCATTAAAAATTATGAAAGTGGTAAAACAATTTATGTTTACGCTTCCAAAAATACATAAACGCTGACACAGAAAAATAAATGTTCTTCATTTGTGGACACATTTATTTAATAATTTGAGAAACAATATTTTTTAATACTTTGTTTCCTTCCCCCTTTTTTGTGTATTTGTTGTTGTCTGGTTAGAAATTTGTGTGTTTGGCCATTAAAATGAACATCCCGCTAAGCACGTATTTTCACGCCTTGACCCAACCCACATGATGTGCAGCTGTATTTGAATAGATTCAAATAAGAGATGCATCTAACTAAAACACATTAAAATATTTATTTCAAGTTTAAATACCCACATGTGTAGAAAGTCTAAGTAATTTCAAAAAGGATATTTTTTTCTTTATCTCTCTTCTAAGTGCTTGAGTTTTTTTTTTTTTTACTACTGAACAGATGTTTTTGTTCTCTTCTGCAGTCGCCCTCCATAAATAAATATAAAAACAGATGAAAAGTAATTGATACTTAAACGAAAATTACTTACTTTGTTTTGTTGTGTTTTAAGTATTTAGGAATTCTAAATATTTTATTAAGGATTTAAAACACGTTTCTAAGCAAATGTGTGCTTATGAATGCAATTGCCTCACGAGTAACTAGAATAAAAAAATACTGAAAAGATTCATAGAATTGTTTAAAAAAAGCTGTTTTTGGCGAACAAATTACAAACGATTTTTAAATATAAAAATAAAAAAAGTGCATACACGTGTAAAGAGACATGTAACATGTGAGAGACAGACTTTGGAAATATTATTTTTTATGCGTTGTATGTATTTTTTTTATTAAATAAAAAGTGACGCTTCTGTCTTATATTTTGACTGTATTTAATAAGTAAACAAGAGTTTTATTAGTTTTAAACTGTTTTTAACCAAATTAAAAAAAGAAGAAGGAGGTTATCAATTCCTCTAAATGTTGCCTTTTTAATGTTTGTGCCTGCAGAACTCAATCATTTCTAAACCGATTTTGAAATTTTTTTTTTGTAGATTTTGCTACAGATTGGTTCCGTTTTTAAAACAGTTCATAATCTTAAAAATTAAAGGGTGTGCCCATACAACATACATGTTTTTAAAGTGTTTATGAACTATGAAGTTTACTTCTCTAGAATTTAAAATTACTGCGTATTACTATAGCTCCCAACAACAAAAAATAATACAAAAAAAAGTAAAAATTAAAGAGTGTTCCCGTAGGTGATGTAAATTAACCTTTATGGGCCTATCTCCTGAACCGTTACAGACAAACGGTTGAAAATTGGACAGAAGGTCGATTGCTATGACCGTTACAGTGACAAGTATTAATGTTCAAAATTATATATTAAAGGGTGCCCCAATAGTTCATTTAATTTGCTGTATATGGGCATACTTTAAAACAGCAGTAGACAGAAGCTTAAAATTAACAACGATCCAACTCCGATGTAACAACAAGTATAATTGGGAAATACAATGGTGTCCCAATAGTTATGGAAGTTTGATGTATGTGTCCAAATTTTTGAACTGTTTTAGACACACAGCTGAAATTAAAAAAAAATAACTTGTACTGCTAAGTCGGTTATAACAATAAGTTTGCAATTTGAATTCACAAATTAAAGGGTGTTTCCAAAATTAATGTTGTTTTACCTATATGGCCGTACGTTTTGAACTTTTATAAATAGATACTTGAAAATTCGACAGAATGTTCACTGCTTTGTTTGGTTTAATAAGAAGTATAAATATTTTAAATTATAAATTAAAGGGTATTTCAGTAGTTGATGTAATCTGATGTATACGGCAAAACTGTAGAATCGTTATAGAGATACGGTTAAAAATTTATAAAGAACTTGAATACTAAGTCTACTACCACAGCAAGAATTAATTTCAATTTGCAAATTAAGGGGTGCCCCCTCTAGTTGATAAAATCTGATTTGAAATCGGTTTTTTTCTTTGCAAAAATTATTAGCTTTCCACTCATTCCACATTCAACAATACTACAGCTACAGGGTGTAAATAATTCAGGCGCTGCTATACTGTTCATTAAATAGCCATAACCCGTAAAATGAAAAGTTAAAAATTAAGCTTTTAATCAATTTTTGAATTACAAAAGAATTATGTTTTCCTTATCTTAAAGCGTAATAAATTGAAATTTATATCAAATGCGATTTTCGATTAAAATCCTTTTGTGTATAATAATTAGTAGAAAATATTGAACTAAATATTATTCAAATCTGCAAGTTCTAAAAAATATAATTTAGTACAAATGTCGGAGTTGAACTTGTTATTTAATAAAAAAAATCTAATTATTTCAAAACGTTCCCGCTAGAGATCCTTCATTGCCAGATATTTTTTTTATGGCATGTCATAGTGTCCAAGGACATAATATCAATGGACTATATGTCGCACTCAAAAGTGACATAATGTCCATGGACATTGTGCCGTTTTTAGTATGGATATAGTGACACTTATGAAAGTGTCATAATGACCGCTCTTAAAGCAACAACGGCTTCGCTTACCAAGGATTTACAGCATAGCCGACCTTCGGCCGGGCGCAAAGATTTTCTCCTCTATGGCATAAACAACACCGGCTTCGTTTATGATTATTATGCCCTTGGACGTTATAACATGCCACCATTTTCTTTTCTTTATTTCACAGGTCATCAATTTTAGACACTTTTTAAGAAAGAAACTTAAATATTGCCTGAGCGTTATTCCTAAATAAGTATCAATTCAAAACATCACAAATATTGAGATTTTTTTTTACCTTGTTTCATTTTCTCAAAAACCAGAAATGCAGAAATTTGAATTTTGTATGCAATTTGTAAAACAGGTCATCATCACCAAACTGCTTTAAATCTTCCTGCGTTAACGTCAAACAATAAACATCCTTTTAAAATATTTTTATTGTAATTAAATGGACAGAACATAAATAACCAACTAAAACAGCCTGCATATTGTGGTAGCAGCTGCTTTCAATTTTAGCCGTGTATCCTTTTTAACAACTGTATAAAAACCAACAACAAAAAACAGTCTTTAACTTCCTTTTGATGTTTTTACCACAATTTACTAAAGGGTGTATTTAAACAAAATAAAATTAAAGTTTCAATGTTCGAAATAAAGCTGTATTATAATGAAAAACATTTCACATTTTATCATGATTGTTTCTCAATTCTGAATATAAAAAAGGAAAAATATCCTGACCAAATAAACCACAAAATATCCTGTTAAAATAATTCTATATATAAATACATTTCAGATTGTTATTAAAACATTTTTTTAATTGTTGACGTTGTCGTTCGTTTTAAAAAAGATACATAAAGTTAACAGCAACAGAAGCTACAACAATAAATTGCAACGTTCTTACAATTATTACAAGTACGACCTTGCAATGTCGTTATTGGTCTTAATTTATTTACTCAGGCAGGTTGCAACAATTGAAACAAAAAACTATAACAAAAAATAAAGAAATAAATACACAAAGCATGTTAAATTTATTAAACAAAGTAACTGTATTTGGGCTTGGCTTTTCTTTATTACTTCGTGCTTTAAAAAGTCAAGCAACTAACTGGTGCCATTGTACGGATAGTGGCAGCCAGACAGACGATTTTAATGCACAATGAAGATTTTTCCCAAAGTTAAATGTCCGCCTTTGTAAATTCCAACATGCAACTTGTTAATTTTATTTTGTCTAAAAATGCCCTACACTAAGCATTTGTTATTCTATAGAAAGGAATGTCGAAAAAAAAGTTTTTGAGCAAGATGTTTTACTCATACATGGGAGTAATTAATTAGATTTACTAATTAATTAATGATTTCATTGGCATTGAATAATAAATATTGTTAATTATTTTGTTAAGCATTATCATTATTTTTACTTATGGCAATGCTTTTTAATGAAAATATTTCATTGGTAATTAGTTAAAAAACAATATCATTACCACTGGATTCATAGAAACAATTATTTTTGATTCAATTGTAATAAGTAATTAAACATATTCATAAAAATTTCATTACCATTATTAAAAACAATTATCATTAAAATAAAATCATTAGCATTAAATGGTAGTTAAATTTAAACAATGCTAATGAAATTTCAATGGTAAGGAAAAAATCCCAAGTATGGTCTTACTAGAAGCAAAAGGCAGTCAGGTTGGATGTATGTATATGTATCTTCTAGAGATGATGGCTACAAAGACAATAGGAAGTGGATTCTTTTAAAAACAGCTATAATGTACGATGCTACAGCATACGGTAGGGATCCCGCATAGTATTAGGTCTCACTTTCCAATTTAAAATGGTCTCACCTTAAAAAAGGAGCTCGCGAAATTGAACGTAGTAAAACAGTTCATGTTCCCTGGAAGTAAGAAGTCGGGCCAACCGAGAAAAGGAACGTGTAGTTGCGTAACGATTGTGAATTATGGATGAAACTCAAAACATGCAAACAAAAACAGAGCAACACTTAATGCTGGAAGAAATAAATGACATTCTAGAAATCTGAAATCGAATTACCGACGATGACATTATTCCGTAGCTGCGCAAATCAGAGAAGATATAAAAAACAATAATTGTAGATATAAAAAACAATAATTCAACCAGAGAGCACTCTTTACAACTGTGCAAATTAGCAGACACTTTATTCCTGAGGTCAATCAATAAAAAACGGAATGGTTGCGAGCCATGCTGTTGCAAATGCTGAATTGCATAAATCTTGAAAGATGGCGCGTTCGAACCATTTGAAGGCAAACTTGAATACGATGCTAACCAGCACATCATGTGAGTATCACGATCGGTAACACATTAGATGTGGATGCCATGACCTCAATCTAAAAGCAGGTGGTGGCTTTAACTCATAGTTCTGGTAAAAAATAAAGCTGGCAATAATCGGTCTTCGATGAAACATCACAAGTCTAGAGTGATTACATGCCGTGTAACGCAGAACTTTAAAAGGAGCGAAAAGATTATAATTTCTGATACAACCTTTTTTCTCATCACTAAGATACGAAAAGCGATTCGAAAACAATTCGAAACCATAGCGAATTGTTTCAGTATCCCCCTACATGTCACACCCTAAGAGCAAAAAATAAATTTTACATATTTTAATTTAATTTAAATTTTAAGTAGCTCCAATTTCGATCGGTTTCTTTCCACTAGTGTTCGATTTGGCCTGTTTATCTGTATACTTTGTTTAAAATTGTATTCATTTAGTTGTTGTTTTTGTTGTTTCTGCGATGTTGTTTTATTTTTTGCTCTTGCATGTTGCTTGTATCTATACTTTTGTGGTGGATTTAACTGTTTGTTCTCAAGAGCTGCTTTGGCATTTTTAACTTTTAAGATGATATCACAATGAGAAAATCCTCTAAAAACTTGAATTACTTAACAAAATCGATGGCTCCACATGTACAAGTATATGAAATCAGTGTAACTGTTAAAATAAAATTTAAAAAAAAAATTAAATGATAAAATATTAAACTTGTATTCTTCATAAATTGCTAAACCATTAAAAAATGCTAAGGAAAATTAAAAAGTCTAAATAAAAGCTTTGAAAGCCGTAATCTCCTCCGCAGAATTTAAGCCCCTAATCAGTGATTCTCCGATTCTGTAAAACAAGATGAATGCGGCAACAATTGTTAAGAAAAAAAACAAAGTTGCAGACCTGACCTTTTTCAAAAGTTACTTTATTTTAAATCATTAGAGCTGCTTTAATGAAAAGCAATTTGCTTGAATATTCATAAATAACTCATATTTATTTTTTAGTTTATGAAATACATGACTGTTAATTGCTTTAATCCTCTAATATAAATTTGATTTTCGATTGGAAATTTTTAATATTTATTCTAGTTCTGTTGTGACACTAATTACTTTTTAATGCCATTTTTGTTTCAATCTCATCACTCAATGTTGTTGTTAATTAAACCAAAAGCCAAATAAAGAAATAATATTTGCATCGCTTGGTTTGGAAATTTTAATTTGTAATAAATTAAATAGAATTTTTTTTCTATATTTAACGTTTTTTTTACTCTAAAGGAAACTTGTTTTGTTTAATTTAATTTATAGAATAATTAATTTATAGAAAACTTTAGCTGTTCAACTTAAAAGATCCGTATAATTTTTTGTTGTAAAAGTACTATTGAACAATTTATTTGACATTTAAACTGGTTGAAAGTATTATAATTAAAATATAATCCCACTGTGTGCATTATTTCACATAAATGCATGACCACTGAAGAGATCAGTGTTGCCGTTTGGTTACATTTTTTTTACATTTTTTTTAACTTTTAAAGGCTCCATGTAACATGTATAATTTTGTTATATTTGGCCAAATTTTCGTAACTTTTGGTACAGACACGAAAAAAATATTACTGAAATAGTGCTTGTTTCATTGTTTAAGGAAAGTACCTCTTTTAACATATCCATCTTTCTTAACATATCAATTAGATTTTAATAACAAAGGTTACCTGAAAATGCAATAAAAATCCCATATCAAAAGTTAGTCTGAAATAAAAAAAAACATTGCTGATGTTTTACTCTGTTCAATTTGTGAGAAATCTCGAAATGTTGCTGCTAGAAACAAACTTGCGAAAATTGTTAACAAATTCAGTATTTCCGCTTGAAAAATTTGACATCCAACCTCGATTTAGAAGAAAGTTGTCGTTTAATTTCCTTCAGAAAGTGACGGATTATATTACAGAAAAATTGTCAAGAATTTAATGTTGAAGTTTAAAGCAAATAAGGCTCAGATTTATATTTAAAAACGTTATTTTTAAAATAATTAGTGTAGAAAATTCTATCGAAGCTCAATCTTTCAAAGAAAAAGGTAAAAGGGATTTATTATTTACTTTAATTAATTTTATGCACTTTTTCATTATAAAATATAAGTATTGAGTACAAATTTAAATCCTCATGAGTATCATCGATATAAAATTTTTTTCATACTTTTTTATTTTCGTTTTGTCTTTGTTCAGTAAATGAATTTACTGCCTTTTATTTTCCCTGAAATATGGAAAAAAACTTAATTTAATTTAATTACTATTTATTTAAGGAAATTTCAAAACGTAACTTTTAATGAAAAAATTTCACTTTTTTTTTAGGAAACTTTTTCTTGTATTTTCGTGGCAACACTGAAATAAATACACATTTTTCATTCTCTTAAAATAAAGTTTTCTCTGCAAAACTTTCTTTTACAGAAACTTAAGAAAAATGTAACAGAAGTTAAAAAACATGATTAAAACTTCGAAATTTTGTGTCAATAGAAAATAAAAACCTTAATAAAATTGGTGGTCATGCGTTTGTGCCCAATGTGATCGTGTCTTTAGACTTTCTAAGATTTTTCAAAATGTTATTTATGTGAAGTTATTAAATTTGTGCAGATGTAGAATTATGTAAATAAACATGAAAAAATATTTTAAATCAGAACTAATTATTACTTGAGGTCTTAGATCGCATGACTTTGATTAACTCAATTGATTAAATAACTTAGAGTCTTTGCTTTAATAATAAATTAAAAAGTTTTCATCAATAATATTTTTATAGGTTCAATCGCTTTTTTTTTTCTTTTCAGATAGAAAATTCTCGAATTGCTGCTGTCGTCAAACTCTGCCGTTTTTTCTAATAGTAATAAAAGATTTTGGGAATCCCCAATAATATATATACTCAAATTCCCGGGAAATTTTGGCTAATCTCCCCGGAAACATCTGAGTAAGTATGAATATATAATTTAAAAAATTTTAATGCATCAATTAAATTTTCAATTTGAAAATTAAATGGTATTTTCTTTCGCCGGGAAACAAAACGTCTAATTTTTTTTTCTAACCGCGTTATTAGCTCTAAAATCTTATTTTGTAATAAAGTTATGTAATAAATTCCTTATTATATATATTTTTTTTTTATTATTTAGCATTTATTTTCTATAACATGAATTTTTAGCCATTACTCGCGTTTTTTATTTATGTTTTATTTAATCATGGAATTTTAATTTGAGTAAACAAACCTTTTTTAAGAACAGTCGTTTTTCCTCGGAATTCTTAGATAGCGACTAACTTCCCCATTTACTTTACTCTTGAGTCTTTTTATAACAGTCTAAAATCCTACAGAAGATCAATTGTAGACACAAATCACCTGTTTACCTGAAAGCTTAAAAATAAACCGCATTCTGCCAGTCGAGCGACAATTCAGTCGACCGAACTGAACCACCATCATTTGTCTCATGGACTAATAAGTTTTGTAAGTTTTAAATTCAAAAAGTCTACTTTAAACAAATAACATACATGAGAGTAATTAATTAGATGGATTAATTAATTGACGCTTTCATTGGCATTGAATGATAACTAATGCTAATTATTTTTTTTGCATTATCATTATTTTTACTGATGGCAATGCTTTTTAATGAAAAGGTTTCATTGGTAATTAGTTAAAAAACAAAATCATTACCATTGACTAATGATTAAATGGTTTAAAATTATTATCATTAATGAAGATGTTCCTTGTCTTTGTACACTAAATATACATCTTAAAGCATAGTAGAGCAATATTTTTAATTGGCATTTAGATCAGAAAGATTTGGTGAAATATTTATGTTTTCACTTTCTCAGGAAAAATGAGACACTATAGGAACCTATTTTTGTTGTCGTATAAATTATAAAAGCTGCTAGTTGTGGTTTTAGGTGACTTCAAATCTCAGACATCAGAAATTTGTGTTTCATAGAAACAATTATTTTTGATTCAATTGTAAATAGTTGTGAAACGATTTCATTGAAATTCCATTACTTTTATTAAAAACAATTATAACTAAAATAAAATCATTAGCATTAAGTGGTAGTTACATTTTTTCATTGTCATTATTTCAAACAATGCTAATGAAATTTCAACGGTAATGAAAAAATTCCAAGTATGCAATAAAACAAATTTTCAGTTAAAATATTTTTTTTTACATTTAATTTTTTTTTTGCTAATATTTAAAGAATATACTTAGCGTTTTTACTCGGATTGTATTGAAAATAAATGGAAATTTGTTCGAACGTTCTTATCTAGTAACAAACTAACAATATAAAAAATATAATAATTTTCATAGCAAAAAATTGAATATTCGGGCTATGGATAAATATTTGCCTCTGGTAACACTGGCTCAAAAGTAGTTCAGTTGTATTATTTCAGAAACTGTCGAACTTAAACTGCTGGTTAAAGGACCAGACAAGTCTTTTTGACGTATTAAAAGCACAATAAAAATATTGTTATCTTTCTGAAATTTATTTAATAGAAATTTCCTTATTACCAGACATAAATAAAAAGAAATTATAAGCAATTTTATTAAAAAGCTTTTTCGTTGCTAATATTTTTAGAAATAAAAAAAATAAATTTTTTTTTAGCTATTAAACAAGAAATGCAAATTCATTCCTCTTTTATGTCCATTGCATCGTCTAACAATTCGACAATAAGTTTGAATATTGAAAACTACAACAAGTGCCAAGACAAACAGCTATTGATGATGATGCTACACACTACACTTTTGGCTGTCGCGCGCGCAAAAAAATAAAGATAAATGAAAATAAATTTTTAATTTTGTTGTTATTGTTATTGTTGTTGAAAGTGCCTAAACTGTTTGTATGTACACAAACAACAACTGTGTTTATATCGTGGAAAACACAAAGAAATTTTCACAATTTTCCAATGACTGCTAAAATTTCTGAACTCTTGGTATTAAGATCGGAAAACTCCTTTGAGGATTTGATACAAAGGCGAAATACCGCATCGCATTACCTTTGATGTTGTTATTAAATGATGATGATGATGATAAATTATTAATTCACATTATTATCTATACTTCTACATCTCTAAATGAATATTTGCTTTATTAAATATGTACTTTCATGCATGCATACACACACACACACACCCAAACTGTGTCTGTATTTGTGAGTGTGCTTTTCACAGGAACAAAGTCAAAGTGCAAAACCCTACACTTATGTTTGCCTATTGTTTGCTTTACTCTGTTGTCATTTCTAAGAAACCAAAACGAAATTTGGAAAACTAATGATGGTGTTTGGAAAACTCACCCCCTGTTTTTGGTTTTTTGGTTTAGGGAAAATTCACTTTTGCTAAGTGATGCGCAGCTGTTGGCTTTTTCATTTTCATTTAATGTGAAAGTGTCAGTCAGTGTTTTTTTTTGTGTTATTGAGTTTTGCCCCTCATTCCCTTTTTCTCTTTTGCTTTCTTTGCACTTTTAGCTTTAAAAATGAAACAAATAAACATTTTCTTTTTTTATATAAAAAATAAAATGCTTTTTCAAACATTGTATGTCCGTCCTTTATTTTCTCTTATATTCATGGTAAATGTAGACGATTGTATAAACATTTTGTTTGCAAGTAGATATATATATATGTGTGTGTGTGTGTCGTTTTTCTTAATTTCCCAAAAAAAAAAACTTATTTTTGTTGCCAATTTTAATTTGTATATGCGGTGATCAGAATTTTCTGTGCTCCTAATACAAATTTCGCGTAATTTATTCAATTCAATTTAAAGTTTTTTTTACCCATAAAGTTTAAAATAAATTGATCATCAAACAGGCTCACAAATAAAATAAATTTTTTTTTATGTGATTATTTTTTCAAAGATTTATTTTGTTTATTTAATGAACTTTCGCAAGCTTTTTGTTCATTAACACAATAACACTCAATTAATTTAATATTTAATTTAAATAAAAATTTTCTTTTAACAATTTGAAAAAAAAACATCGGAAATATTATTTTAGTTCAATTTAAGAATTGCTAAAAGTATGCTACGCTTTTATGTGTATATTTTTTCAACTTTTACTGCACCAAGCAACCCTAAAAACATACTACACTATTTTTGTTTTATTTTTATAATTGAATGAAATTAAAGATATTGAATTCAGCCAATGTTTATAGTGCTTGTAAATATCATAGCCAAGAACTGGTAAGGAATTTTGACTGCACTTTTATACTAGGGGATCACATTGAAATTAAATCATAGAACAACCAGACGACTCACATATAAATTGAAACAATAAAATATACTTTGAGGGTGATGTAAGATTGCGGTTTGGGTCTTAAATAATTACTTCTCCGAATTGGCCAACGAGAAAAATTCTCCACAAAATAAAGCGGATACATAATTAATTGAGGATTAGAGTTCCTTATTTTGCTCAAAGATGTCAAATGAAATTTTATATTTTATGTGGAAAAAATCGCCAAAACAGAATTTACTGTTTAAAATCGTTTAAAGTATTATAAAAATACAAGTACGTTTCAAGTCATATGTTTTTTTTTCAGAAGTCAGTATATTACCTCCGCGGATTCAAATGAGTTACTTTACACTTGAATAACGTTGGTTAACCTTGCAAACTTATTTCCAAAATTCGTAAGGCTGGTTTCATTGCGGACAACTCTCAGAGTCCTCGTCATCGTACAATTTGAACCATCGAGATTGTGGCTTTTGCGGCAGTAAGTGGTCAACTTCATAAAAAATATCGATTTGACATCGACTTCAGTAACTCAATTGCACGCACCTGCATTTTAAGGGATTTGCACACTGATTCCGGATTATTCTCTTTCAATGTCCAATTGACTCAGCAAGTGAACGCAAATTAACATCCATTTTTATCTTGGCAGCTAGTAAGCAAATTTCCGAATCTTGGAATCCTAAAACTTGCATGTCATTGTCGACACAGAGTGACAGTATCGTTTTTAATAGTGTTTTTTTTTAAATGCTGCTGAAATGCTCACCAGTCTAAAAATATACTTATTTCTATTTTTTTCTCGTAGCTTTCTTTGTGATCAAACTTTAAGGATATTTATATAGAGGTACAAAAAAAAAGTTATCAGGGCCGCTTAATTTATGATAAAATTAAAGCACTAACAAATTTCTCGATGTTTTTTAATTAATTGAATTATTTTCGGATAGATACTTATTTAAAATAACAAATATACTTCAAACCCATTTAAAAACGAAAGACCAAATACCATAATTAAAAGCATTTTAAAATTAGAAAAAAAAATTTTTTTTTAATTATTCAGCTTAATTATTCATCCTGACACCACATGTGAAAAAGGGTACATCTAATTTTGTCATTCCGTTTGTAATTTATACAATATTCATTTCTCCATAAAGTATTTTTATTCTGAGTTCTTATGCATACGAAGTCAATTGGGCGATGTCCGTCCTTGTTCGTGTTGAAATCAAATTTTTCCAAAGTACTAGATGAGCTAGAGATCAGCAAGATCGGTCTGCCTCTAATTTTTCCATATATTTTTTTCAACTTTGGTTTATCTTCCTGCAGGTGGCTGATTTTATTACTACTTAAAATTATAAGTTTTGTTTAGGGTGTTGCCAGCTAGTATAATAAATTCTTAGAAAGTAGTAAAGACAACCACCTAAAGGAATACCAAGTAGTAAAGACAACCATTATTATTCACTACAATTATACTAGTACCATAGGCAACAACCTTTAGCAAAACTTATAACTTATAAAGTTCGTTATAGCCGAATATATTATTCTTACTTGTTTCTCATTAAATCGTCATAACTCGGACTATTTTCTAATGTGGCAACCATTTTTATCATATTCATTTATCTATTCCATCTTAGAGTGACTGCAGTTCGCCAGCTAAATATAAATTTTGAAACTTTTTATAATTTTTATTATTTTTTATTGAACAGGGTTGTATTTTCAATTTGTAAGCCAAATATCTCTTACGAAAAATGTTAAAATATAAAACATTGAAACATGGTGAGTCTCATTAAACATCAAAAGAGGTAAATGCGAACTTTTGAAGAGGTCGTTAAGAACTTTTAGAAAGGCAATGCAAACAGTAAAACAGTTTAGCGTAAAAAAAATTCTTAGCCGGCAATGCTAAGAGAGACATAAAATGATCATATTTGAAAATGTCAGGTTCTAAACAGACAAAGTAACGGCTTAACTGTGTGCATCTGTACCAAATGTCTTTTGACATCTAAAAGTAATTTTAATTTTGTTTAATTCTTTCTTTTGTTGTTTTTACGTCAAATTACTTACGGTAAATATCATTAAACAACTTTTTATTTCTTTATTGTAATCGTCAGATTCATGTTCATGTGCTTCATTCATGTTATTTATTTAAAGTCGCTTTTATTTCAAACAAATTTACCGCTTTTAATAATAGGACTTTATAATATTTTCTTAAACAGATGTTAATTTTCAGACACAATTTTAAAAATTCCTTAGACATTATGATCTCCTGTTACTAGAAGCGGCAAATTTCTTTGAAAATCATTCGCATTCGTTTGAGTTTTTTTTTTCTTTAATTTGGGGTGAATCGTTCTTCTGTAAAAATAGTGCGTGCCAAACGAAGAGCAATAAAATAAATCAACACCTCACTTCGGCTGTCTTTGATGCATTTAATAAAACAGTCAAAGAAATTAACCGCCTCAAGCGAAGGTTATTATTATAAACCCTTGTGGTAAAATTATTGTTAGTTGTTGCTTATTTTTATATCATTAAATATTAAATAAAATAAAAAAACTTTTGAAATTAAAATAAAACTTTTGGTTTTACAGTCTGAGTAATTTTTTATAAAAATTAAATAATTTTTGAATTGAAATTATTTGATAAATAAAAAAATTGGTGCAAAAAAAAAAAAACAAACAAAAAACGAAAAATTATTAAGCAAAGGTTGTTTTAATAAAATCCCTCTTGTGTGTTTAAACCATGAAATATTATTGAAATATTTTGTATCGAAAATGCTCAAAATTTCCCAACTTGTTTGGGTCGGACAAATATTTAAATTCAATTCAAATTCCTCATGGAAATACCAAACAAGTAAATTTTCCATAAATAAAGTCAATTAAAATAATTTACGATATAAAAAATGAGTAACAAATTATATAAAAAAATACTGTAAAATTTATTCCAACCATATTAAATAAAAAAAATGTGCGTGTATGTTATATTTTATTTCTGGATTCACCTGAATACTTAATTGTTACGGTGACATGATTTGTATTCATGCTTGTCAATCAAAAGGGATTCTTCACGAGCGTGCATACGTACGAAATTTTATTTAAACGTTAAAATCAAAGACTTTCACCGCTTTCGATAAAATGTAATAAATTTTGTCAAACTTATTTTCGTTTACTGCTTTCTATATTATGTTTCCCTGTTATTAAAAACGGCAAAAATCTTTGAAAAATTCCGCACACAAGAGTGTAGTAGTAGATTAAGTAAAATCGCTTTGATCTCAAGCCGCCTTGAATTCATGAAAATATTGCACACAGAAATATGTATTTACGGAAAATGGGGTGACTTACATATACATATGTATGTATGTATGTATGTATGTATGTATGTATGTATGAAGAAATGTTAATTACGTCTATCAACTGAAATTCGAAACTAATCAAAGACTTTGGAAAATTTGTATTCTAATGGATTCATATGAATGTGTTGCAGTGTTGCTAACTGTTATGTCTATATTGACTTTAGCAAGAGTATTTATTTAATCAAATTTCAGCATACATTTAATTAACGAATTATTTTATTAGACCTTAAAGAGCACCAAACATTGAGAATTAAATAACGGCATAATCGCTTGTTGTTGCCAGATTTATCTTCATTTTGACGATTTTCAGTGCTAAAGCAGCATGTTAATGATACAACGATTTTAGAAAAGTTTGTTAAGAGAATCGACGTTATCATATAAAATTTTATTAAGGCTTTGTTGTATTCTTAGTTTTTGTTTTCTTTGTTCTTTAAGCTTTTTAAAAGCCTTAATTTTTTATATAATTTAATAATTTAATGGTAAAGGTCATTTGATTAATTAAAAGTCGCTTAAAGCTCTTATGTTTGTTAATTTTTTAATTTATGTTTGTTAATTTTGTATCCAAAGCAATTTCACCAAGGAACTTACATATGGCCAAGCAAAAAAAGGCAGAGAGGATTAATTTGAAGATTTAGAAATAAAGACGTCGGCAAACATCCACCAATTAGAGACAATAAATATATTTATAAGTTTAATCACAGGTTTTTGTAATATTTTGAACTTTTGCTTTCAATAACACCCACTGTCAGTTTCACTTAACCATGTGTAAAAACCATTTTACGATTAAGTGCAGGAACACAACACACGACGGTAACGATAGTTTCATATAAATTTGACATAAGCGGTCGTTCAACAACAATGCCGCTGAGATAAAGTTTATTTTTTTTCTTGTCGGTTTTCATTATCCTCTCTTATTTAGTCTCTCACTGTCCTAAAAATATTGCCACATATTTCCAGAAATATTTGTATTTTATAAGCATTTGAATTCAAAATAAAAAACAAAGGCACATTACTTAAATAAAAATAAAACAAAATTTCAGGCTTAAAAATAACTAAAAAAACCAATAAACGTAAATGACAAATATAATTGAAAAGGTAAAAAATACGAAAATAAAACTGAATGGAAAAATAACTGAAAAGGTGAAAAATATGAGCCCATGTATCATCTTAAATCAGTCATTATTTATTCTTTGTCCTTTTCTTCAACTTGTATGAAGGTTTTGAAAAGTCCCATTGAATCCCTTGCAAGATTAACCAGTTCAATAGACTCTAATGTCATTTACATTAACAATAACAATAACTTAATATTCTTGATTAATTTTAATGTAATAAAATATTAGAACAAAATATTTTCAAAGCACACACAAAACTGAAATGAAAACAAATATTATTAATGCAGTCAGGGAATCGTCCTTATTTTGTTCACTAATTCTCAGTAACGATAAAACGTTCCGTTATCGCCGTGTGTTGTGTTCCTACACTTAACGCTTATTTAGCTGGCAGTTGCGGTTGTCACAAAAAAATAATTTTGTCGAAGTTCAATGCTCCCTAATAGTAAAAAAAAACAACCCCACGGTTGCAGATGCGGTTGTTTTTTTATATGAAGTTTTGACAATATAAAACGCTCCACGAATCCGCATGAAATTAGAATCTATTTTAAAATGAGTGCCTTATCTCTCAAGCTTTCAATTAAAAATTTTTTCTCTTTCAGCATGTTGCCACAGTTTTATTGTTTTTCTAACAAAAAAATACTATTTGTTAATATTTTTTGTGAATGACTAGGAAAAAAGAAGAGAAAACCTCAATAATTTATTTCGAATTTATTCGAATCCTCGTCAGGGAAAAAATTAAAACAAACGCCAGGCACCGCGTAATTATATTCATACTCATAACAGTCAATATGATACTGAGCAAGCTGTTGTGAGCAAGCAAGTATGAATAATTAAAAAAAAGTTGCATTTCGTGGCTATCAAATGCTAGCACAAAAAGCAACTACAAATGTACAAGACGAGTTACAAAGAGAACGACAAAGAAAAGCTTTAAGTTGTGTGTAAACTTCGTCTCACCAAGTTAAATAGATGATGTTTACGACGTACATAACATAAGGTGGATAGATGCAAAGAATGCTGATGAAGGATGTGGCGGTCCAGAAAATGCTGCATTTCATTCTGCTAGCGTCTAATTTTTCTTGTTTTCTTTGGAAAACGTCCGCAAACATTTGTAAATAATTATTCTTTCTAAAAATGTTTAGAAATTAATTAAAAAGAATCAAAAAGCCGAAAATAAAGTCAATTTTCAATAAGTTATTGAAAAACAATAATAATTTTAAAATTTTCTAATTTATTGGTTATATACGTACATACATATATTGTATACAGTTTTTCAAAAATATTTTAATAAAAAAAATAAAAAAAGCAAACAGTTGATAAAAAAATGACAATAAAATCGGCATCCGTCGCCGCAACTCATTTTATTTGTTTTTTCTCTAACATGCGGAATCCGTCGCCGCAATCGGTAGTAACTTAGAAGCTCATTCATTAAAAAAAACAATTAAACGTCTCGATCAAACAGTATTTGTTAAGTACATATTTTTTTTGCTTTAAAATTTATTTCAAAGACAAATGCCGCTTCCAGTATCAGGAGCACAGAATTGTTTATCTTCTCGCAATGTTTAAGATTTTCATATAAAAAAATATATATTCGCATAAATTCTTTGATCCTTTTCTCCCCTTTTTTAGCAGTCTTTAAAGGATGATTTCCATTTGTCTGTGTGAAGTGTTTCAAATATGAAATACAACAAAAAACATTTTATTTTGTTTACCGAAAATTCAAAGAAAATTACCGCTATTCACATCAGGCAATCAGATTATGTGTGAGCGAGTGAGTATACAGAATAATAGAAACGCAAACAAATAAAAAAAATGTTTTTGTAAAGATTTAATTTGCATTTAAAGAACGGATCAACTACAAAGTCAAAAGGTTATTGCCGCCAAAAATATGTAAGCAAATATGTTCTATGTGCTCATTTATTAATTGACCAGCAAAATCCTTTATAAATTTATTTTCTTCTACATTAAAATAAGGGTGTTGCAAACTACATTTATTCTTTTGTACTGGCTACCGCTTGGCATTGATGTTGGTCGCCAAGTTCAAAGAAACTTGCCGCTTTGAATACCAGGATTTCATAATCATGTACAGATATTGAAATGAGATCAAAAGTAAACCTTTTGTTCAAGATCTACTTTTGCGAATAAGCGGAATATTAAAGGTTTGTACAACAATTTAATGTTTTTTTGTTTGTTTGACAATAATTGTTAATGTTTTAAATTAAATATTGCTTTTAAATACTGTGAATATTATGACTCTTTTAAATGCGCATTTGAAAATGTTTCAACAGTTTTTTAAATATTTTGTTTATTTTATTTTTTATTTCTAATATTTTATTTGCTTTAATTTATTTATTTTAAGTCATTGAAAAAAGCACAAAAGCTAATTAATTATCTAGCCAAAAATATTTACTAGATTTTTTGCAATCTATGAATTCTTCAAATCAGGTATTTCAGATTAATAATAAAATTTAAATTTCTTTAGACCTTTTTTTTAATAATTTTTAAAATCAATTAACCTTTAATACATTTAATGAAAAATTTTAAGTTTTAAATATTTTTTATTTTCGTTTAAAATTAGGCTCGGGGTAGCTATGGATTTTGCAGCATCTCTACATAAAATCGGTTGTCACAATGAACTGCGTTCCTGGTTATGAGTGTCACGTTGGTAATCAGCGGGCAGAGTGCTTAGCCAACTTGGGAACCCAACGTAGATTAATAGAGTCAGAAACATTCTTTTGAATATTCACTGTCAGTGCAAAGGAGAAAATTGGATCCAGGGCAAAAGTGGAGCTTACTCCCCACTAGAAAGCTTTGAAAGGGCTTAGGTTAAGTGCTTTATTAAGTTGTTTTGGGGTACATGCATAAATTCGACTCAAGGTTTTGGAAAACAAGATGACTATAATATTTTCATGTGAGAAATTTCTCACTTTAATTACAGAAACGACAGACAGGTGATAAGAAATCACATTTTTGGTAATCAACCCACATCAGACTCTTACTTTGTTACTTTTCCAAAAATTATTTTTATTTATATCTAAAATTAAATTTAATGACACCTTACGAAAAATGCAAGCAAAATTAATAAAGTAATTCTTTTAAAAACTGTAACTGCAACTCCATTCTAATGTTCCTAAATGCAAGCAGTTTTATTTATTACCAGTGTGTTTAACCTTAAAAAAAATTATCATCACCAACAAAATAAAATCTTTCATTTCTTTGACCCCAACCGAAATTTTCAAAGAATTTTGCCGCTTTTTCTAACAGGCGTTCAGAATGTATCTCGAAATTAAAAAAAAAATAATAATAATAAAATTTTCTCTTTAAAAGTATGAGCAGTTGCTGTGCATTAGAAATAATAAATTTTTCTTAAGTGTGACATAATATTACAAATATCATGTGTATTTTCATATAAGTACGTGTGTGCATGTGTGTGTATGTATGCAAGTTATTGATGATGGTCTGCAATTATACCACAAAGTGTGAAAATGTGCATTAAGGGTTTGTTGCTTTTTTTTCTTCTTTTGTTTTGTTCGTTGTTAACTTTTCAAAGAAAAGCACCGCTTTTCTACTGGGACAACAGAAAATATTGAAAATGTGTGTTTCGAGTGTTTTAGCAGTTACAACAGTTTAACGTGACTTTTGTTTTGTTGGAGGGTACAAAATTCATATTAAAGGTTTCAGTCAAATGAGAATTAATTTCTCATCAATTTATTCAATATGCATGTGGATTTTTTTTAAGTAATTTAGTTTGTATTCTAAAGTATTTTTTTCGTTTTACTTTTCTAACAGTCAAATAAAAATGAGTCATATGCGTCGATTTGTTCGAAATCTAGTTCTACTTAAACCCAATTTTGCATCGGTTGTCGAACCATGTTTTTGTAACATATCAATTACTTACCCATAGAGTTTTAAGACATCTACGATTATTGTCTTGGAATTGGAACGAATTAATAACTCTGTCTCACTTAACCACATTTTTGTCTATAACAACCTCACATTGATCTTTTGACTGCTTTCGAACTTATAAAAAATTCAAAATATATCTGTAGTTTGCACTAAAAAAAGCTAAAAAAAAATTAAATATGCCAATCGATCAGACATAGTGTCGAAAAAGGACATAGTTGAAAAAATGAAGTAAATTCATTTAAAAAAACAAATACATGCAGCGGTGAGAATTAAAAATTAAGAAAAAAAAACATCAAGTTAAAAAATTGGCGCTCGCCCATATTTTCCGAGTTACAAACCTCTGAAATTTTTAAATTTTTTAAAATATCAATACGAGGGCTGCTATATATATTTCTGGCCTGGCAACACTGAGTGCTGCCAAGTGCAATCTGACATTTCCATTGGAAAGTTTGTCATTTTTAAGCATAATCGTACTCAAAACGTTTTGACGTACGAACATTATTTGTGTTGTTTACAGTGACTTGAAAAAATTATAATGGAAAAAAATGGAATTAACTCGTGAACATTTTCGTGCCATCATTTTTTACAACTTTCGACGTGGATTATCACGACAAGAGGGCATTGATGAACTTAAATCTTTGTATGGCGATGAAGCACCATCCTATAGCACTGTGAAAAATTGGTATAATGAATTTAATCGTGGCCGAAACTCGCTCAAAGACGAATTCCATGAAGGTCGTCCAAAAACGGCTGTTGTGCCAGAGAACATTGATGCCGTGCGTGAACTCATAATGCAAGATCTACATGCGACATACCGAGAGATAGAGACAACTGGTTTGAGCGTATAAATCATGCTGGAGAATACTTTGAAAAACAATAAAACTATTTTTGATTATAAATATTCGCATTTTCACTTTTAGACCAGAAATATATAGAGCAGCCCTCGTATGGGTATCGTTTCAAAGCTTTTGATGAGATCTTTAAGGAAATACTTATATAGTACTTAATATTTGCTTATTTGATTGGAGTTACTTCACTAACCTAGATTTACATAGATGGTGAAGAGTACTTACTTACTTGTTTTTATTTTCTTTGGAAAGCGTCCGCATTAAAAAAGTAAGAAAATGCTTCTTTCTAAAGAGATTTTTAGAAATTAAAATATGAACTTAAACCAAAGTCAATTTCAATTCATTTATAATAACCACAGTTCAAATGCAAATATCATAAAAAATTTTAATAAAAAAAAGCAAGGCACAGCGCATATACACATTCATGCTTAACTCGTAACAATCTGATACTGAAACAGCGTTTTTTTTTTAGAAAAATCGTCAAAAATTCGAATTCAAACCGTCAAAATCGTCATAAGAATTAGAAAGTAACGTCAAAAAATCGTCACAGATTAAAATGTATGATTATATATTTGAACGATTTATTTCGCTTATTCAAATAAAAGCCGACATTTTAAAGAAATTCACAGCTTCAGATGCTATTAGATTCTAACATCGTTTGCAAAAGATTTTTATATTTACTACAGTTCTTTTTTGCATTTTATCCTTTACGTTTTATTATCAATCAAATAATAAAAATTTTCCTTAAAAGATAAATCGATTATTTTCTTTTTTGAGGTAGCTAAAAGTTGTCTGTCTACCTATTATTTTTTGTGTTGTTTTGCACTTCAAAGAAATATGCCGCAATGCTGAAAATCTAAAAGCCTCTTGGTAAGAAGAGGTGTTCCGCAAGCTTCAATTTTTTGGCCTTTAATATACACGATGTATTCAAGTGACCTATTTTCTTATATAGAACATTGTAACATTCATATGTATGCTGATGGCGTTCAGTTGTACATTAGTAGCCTAAAAACTCATTAAAATATTTGCATACAAAAATTGAACCCATAAATAAATGGGCTACAGCTAATGGTCTTTGTGTAAATGCAAGAAAATCAAAGGCGATTGCAATTGGAAGATTAAATCGCCTCCCAAATTCTTTAAAGACCAACTTAACTGGACATACCACATTAACGTTGTATGCGGTAAAACATATGCAATCTTAAGAAGTTTATGGAAAACTCAATATTTTACACCACTAAGGACTCGTATTCCATTCGCAAAAACATATTTGATACCAACACTTTTACATGGATGTGAACACTACGATGGACTAGACTCCGTGAGCAATCATAAACCTAATGTTATATATAAAAACATTGCGAGGTACATTTATGGACGGAAAAGATATAATAAAATTTCACATTTCACAAAACAAATTTACAACATGTCGTTAGACAACTTACTACAGTGCCGAACTTGCATCTTTTTACAAAAAAATTATTTATAATAATTCTTGCGAAAAAAAACTTACTTCAAAACAGATTTTGTCTGTCTGGCTATAATTTTATAATTAGTGTATGGCCACATAAATTAGGAGGAGTTAGTAATACAGGTTCTTTGTAAATTTGAATCGTCATTCTACAACTGTTTAAAAGTATGTCCATATACCAAATTAAATGAACTATTGGTGCACCCTTTAATTTATAATTTTAAATATTATCAGCTGTCACTATAACGACCATAGCAATCGATATTGCGTTATATTTACAAGCGTTTGTCTACAACGGTTCAAAAAATAGGCCTATATAAGTAAATCTACAGTAATTATGGAACACCCTTTAATTTCTAAATTCAAATTATAAACTCGTTGATATAGCGGACTTAGAAATACAGGTCCCTTTTAAATTTCAGCGTTCTGTCTATAACGGTTCAAAAGTACAGCCACTTCTAAATCCATATTTTATACTTGTTGTTATAGCGGCCTTACCAATACAGGTTCGTTGTAAATTTCAAGCGTCTGCCTATAACTGTTAAAAAGTATGGCAATATACATCAAATTAAATGATCTATTGGCGCACCCTTTAATTTATAATTCTTAATATTAATACTTGTTGTCTATAACGGTTCAAAATATAGGCTCATATAAGTAAATCTTCATCAATTATGGGACACCCTTTAATTTCTAAATTCAAATTATAAACTCGTTGATATAGCGGATTTAAGTCCTTTTTAAGTTTTAGCGTTCTGTCTATAACGGTTCAAAAGTTTGGTTACAAACACAAAATTACATTAACTATTGTAACACCCTTTAACTTCCAAATCCAAAATTTATACTTGTTGTTATAGCGGACTTAGCAATATAGGTTCGTTGTACATTCCAAGCGTCTGTCTACTACTGTTCAAAAGTATTACCATATATATCAAAATAAATGAACTATTGGGGCACCCTTCAATTTATAATTTTGATAATTTATACTTGTTATTATTAACGGTCATAGTTATCGGCATTATGCCCAATTTGCAAGCGTTTGTCTATAACGGTTCAAAAGATAGGCCCATATAAGCGAATCTACATCAGCAGTCATTTTAAATTTTTCAGAAGTGCCCTTTACAATTCATAATACACGTAAAAAATATGTATGTTCTATGAGGACACCCCTTATTTTTTAAGATAATGAACTGTTTTTAAAATAGGACTAATCTGTAAGCAAAGTCTATCACATTACCAAAAATTTTCAAAATCTGATCAGAAATGACTGAGTTCTGGAGGCACAAACATAAAAAAGCAACAGTCAGCCGAGTTGTATAACCTCCTTCTCTTTTGAAGTCGGTTAAAAAACAGCCAACCTATCTTTATAACGGTTACAATTTTCAATTATATTAGATACCAAAAACTGATATCTAGAGATATTTTTATGTTAACGGCATTCGTTCGTGGAACCAACAGAACTATCCAGAACTCAGTTAATGGGCAATGCAAAGCAATTGAAGTTCGCAGTTTTTGCACACATGTCATAAATTGATTTCATCATTTGTTATTCCTGATTGAACAATTTTTTTTCTCAAATATTGTAATTGCTGCCTAATTTTGTAATGTTAAGACTAATGTACGCAGTGCTGTTAAATAAGATCTGTATTCTTGCTGAACTGAATTTTTAAAATTAATGAATAAATAAAAATAAAATAACAAAATAACATAAAACACTTTGGCTTAGTTCATCGTTTTATAAATTTTGATTATATAATCAGGATTAAGACGGTGAGTCATATTCACACAATAGACTTTATTCTTTATTATGAGCAAACATGGCATTATTTCTCTTCTTTACAAGATTTTTATATCGAATTTATTATGAAAAAAAAATATGAATAATGAACCATGAAAGAGCCAAGGTCTCAGTAGTCTACGTGCTTAAACTCGTTGGCAAATTAAACACTACTTCGCGTATATATCGCGGATTTTTTCATTGACTTCGCAAAGAAATAATTAATCTTTTTCTAAACGAGGGTTTAACATCTGAAGACGAATAAACGGCCACTTTTTAATTTTTTTTACCCAATTGTAGATTTTCTTAAACTCAGACGCCATGTGCCATGATTCATTCATCAGTCTCTCGAACACAGCAGAAAGTACCTTTCATTTAAAATATTAAATATAATTAAAAGATTTTACTTTTTATTTTTTTTTATTTTATTTTTAGTCATCTGTTTTGTTTTTTCAATTTTATTTACTTTGAGTTTCTGTATTTTGTTCCTGCTCTCAATCAGTTTAGTTTTATGTTTCTTGTTCTTCTCTTTTGCATAAGTTTGTATGTGTTTCACAAAACTATTTCGATTTGAGTTGATTTGATTTAAAATCATATAATTGATAGAATTTCTTTGTGTTTGTTTTTCTTGTTGCTGCTGTAGAATATATTTGTTTTATATTTGGAATAATGACTTTTTGTATATTTTATTTTGCTCGTTTTTTTTATTCATATAAATAATGTATTTGATGCAATTTATATTTATGCTGAATATTAATGTTTAGTGTTTATTTATTTATATATGTAATTTTGTAGAATAATAATTATTAATTATATTAAAGAATATAGTTAATTGAGATTATAAATGTTTTATAACTTGCGTTTTCTATTTTTTCTTCTTTCACATATATAATTTTTCTTTATATTTTACATCAATTAAACATTTAATACACATAATAATTTTATTTATTTCTGAAAGTATGTTTAAATAAATAAATTGTTTCTTTTTTAAATTTTGGATAAAGTGTGCTGTTTTACATGATCAAATTTAAATGCATCATATTTTACATCGTTCATTTATTTTATTTTATTTAAAAGTTTTTTTTTTATGAATATTTTATTAAATATTAAGAATTTCTAATTGAATTGTTTGTCATTCATTTGATTTCTTGTAAACTACACTGAGAGATACAGAAATAACTTTTTCATCATAATGAAATAATCTGATTGTTTTCTTTTTCGTTTGTTTTTTTTTTTTTTTTTGAGGTTAAATAAATAATTATTAAACAAAACTATTAAATTAATGAATTGTGTACTATTTTTTAGTATTTAGTTTTTAAATGGTAATAACATTCCATTTTACATTTCACGTATTTTTTTTAATAATTTTTAATATTAATAAAAAAGAAAAAAAGAAAAATTGCATGAAAGCCTAAAATAAGTTTAAATTTTCAATATTTTTTTTTTTATTACTTTAAAAGTGTAATTTGTGCTTAATGCATTCTTTATGTAATTTTATTTATATTTATATTATTAAAAAGTATATTTTAATAGTAAACAATTTTTTTCTTTTTGCAATTTTTTATGAAACATACATATATTATAATTTATTTTTTATTGTTTTTGCAAACATTTGCATTTTTAACTTCTTAATTTACAAATTCAATTTTCTTTCTTCTTTATTGATTTCGCACTGTTTGCAAATTTCAAAAATCGTTCCATTTTAAGTAGTTTTTTCTTCGTCTTAATATTTTACAAAAACTGTTTTTATTATAGAATTAATGTGTGTTTGAATATAAGTTTGATTTTAGGAAAAATAAAGTTTTAAAAAATAAAAATTCAACAAAGTTTAAATTGTGAATCTTTTTTTAAAAAATTAATTTTTTTCGTGTGGCGACGAAAGAATGCGATCTGTTTTAATTAAAAAATATTTTTATTTAACATTTACCACATAAAAAATTATATTTTGTGTTCTGTTTAAGAAATATATAAAATATTTAAGGAAAGAGAAACCGATTTTAAATATACAACACAGAAAAAAATTTTATATCTATTTAAGAGTTTGTTTGCTGGCTGATTGCAATTTAGTTAAGTTTTTTATTTCTTGAATCACATATTTAATTGAAACTGTAATACAAAATTTTCTAATTAAATAATTAATTTAATTAAATATATATATATATATATAGTTAAGAAAAGACGGCAACAATTTCCTAATTAAATAAATAATAATATAATAAATAAATGAATAAATTAAAACTGCAATGAAATTCAAATTTGCAAACAAATAAAACCATTAAAAGGTGCAACAACTTTTTTCTGCAATTAAAACTTTTTAAGAAATAATTAAAATATTACGTATTCAATTATTTAATGTAAAATGTTTCATGGTTTTATTTACATTCATGTAATAGATGATATAACCATTAAATTAAAAAAATATTAATACTAACAAAACAGACAATTTATTTACACTTAACTAAAAAACTGAGTGATCGCATATAACAACTCATAACATTTCATTTTAAATATAAATAAAAAATAAATAATAAAGTTTAATAGTTAAGTTGAGTGGGTTCTTACAGTGAAGTGAAAAGACATAAAAAATTAAGATGATTAATATTTAGTTTGTATTTATTTTTAAATAGGCGTTTTTATTTTTCTTCAAATCGTTTAGGAGTTTTTAAAGAGTCATTGGCTTTGTCATACATGTATAAGAGTAAGATTGTTGTACAAAGTTCGGTCCGATTAGGAACTTAAACCATTTAATGTTGTGTAGACATTTTCTTTTAACGAGGGTAAGTTGGCGATTAAAATTTTTTTTTAAATAAAATAAAATTAAAATTAAAAAAAAAATGTTGTTGTTTTTTGTTATTTAAATAAATATTTTTTTTCCTGACAAAATAAGAAAGAACCTTTTGCTTAAAAATTAAATAAAATATAATTAATTAAAGGTCAAATAAAAAACTTTATTAAAATTAAAAAAAAGATAAATATTTAGAAAATAATGATAAAAATAAAATGAACTGCTTAAATGAGGAAGGGCAAATTGATTTACCACGTAGTGCTTTCCTTCCTGAGATAACAGTATTTAAAAAGTTAAAGTGTTTTTAATAACATCAGCCGCTCGCTAAAATTGTGTTTATTGAAAGTGGTTTGATATTAAAAATTTATTTATTAAAACAAGTGTTCATATAGAACGAGAATTTCAGGATGGGACTAAAATGCGGTAATTTTCGTGGAAAAATACTAATAAAATAATCTTTAATTGATATTTCATAACCACTAATCATTTGTTTCTCCAGATTTTTTAATTATTGCGGTCTTATTCACTTTTCTATACGTTTAGAAATATAATTTGTGCACAGAGATTGCAAACACTGAAAAATTTTTATGGGTATTTTCTGAAATTTTTTTTTCCTAAAATCAATCTTTTTAATTCTAAAGTAGAATTTCTTTTAAATCTGATTTTTGTTTAAATGATTGGTTTTCAAGGTAAAACTTTTATAAATCGACATGTAAATAAAATTCGAAAAAACAAAAAAAAAAAAAAATAAAACTTTTAATTATTTTTTTTTTTTTTAATTTACACCATCATTTTGTATTTAGTTTTTATTTAAACTTTGTTTTTTTTTTTTTTTTCTAATAAAAATTAAATTGAAACAGAATTTGTATTTTTTTTTATTTATGTTGCTAATATATTTTTATGCTTATTTATTTATTTATTTAGTTATTAATATTTTGCTTTTTTAATTTATTTGTATTTTTTCTATTATTACTATTCAACTGTCTTATATCATTAAATACCATTTATTTGGTTTATGTTTTTAATAAAATTAAACTAAAAATATTGTTTTATATTGTTGTGTATTTTGTTCACCAATGTTGTTGCTTTGGATTTTATTTATTTAGTTTTTTTTTTTAATTCATTACCACAGTTATTGTAATATTTATTCATGTACTTTGATAGTTTTTGTAGTTTTTATTTTAATGCAAACAAAATTTAATGAAATCTACTCTTTTTTTAAATCTATTTTTATATGAATTCTTTAACCTTTTATTTTAACTGTTTAATATATATTTTGGTTTAATTAATGTCTGCTACTTTTATTTTTAAGATTTGTCTTTTAAGTGTTTTGTTTATGTAACTGTTTTTATTGTTTATTTTATTAATGTTTTTTATTTTTATTTTTAGTTGTTGAAAAGAAAAAAATATATTGTGCTTTTGGTGGTATTTTGAGCATTTTTATAGAAACATAATGTTTTTTGTTTTATTTTTTTTTAGCTGCCCGATATTCAATTGCAAATCTGTTCATCTTTTTGTATATCTTGAAATCTTTGCAATTGTCTATTGCATAAATTGACAATTTCATGAAATTTCATGAAAATAAAACCTGACACTTGTTTTATATATGATTTTTTAAATTTAACTTTAAACGTGTAATAAGTTAAATGTAGGTATGCATATAGTATGGTACTTATACGTAATATTTTAGTTAATAATTTTATATATTTTTATAATGAATTTATCTTATACTTTTTTTTTTTTTTGTTTTTGTAAGGTACACATAATATTGAATGATATTTTGAAATTTCCTTTTTTAAATATAAATAATTCTTGATTATTTCTTACATTAAATGTATGTTTGAATAACACATCGATAAAATGAAAAATATATATATTTATAGTGTATGAAACTGTTTTCAATTTTCTTGTAAATTTAATTTATATTCAACATTCTATTAGTCAATAAATAAACTCTTCAAAAACTCTTCTACAGCAAAAATGTTGATTTCTGTGTGAATAATTAGACATCTATACTTTAATTTTTTTATATATTTATTTATATTTTTTTTTGTAGTACACTTATTCTTCCATCCAAATATAAATTTTTTTTTCTACTTTTATTTATTAAATTTTTGCTTTTACTAAAATTGAACAATTTATGTTAAATATGGATTTGTTGTTTTCAGTTTATATTGTATATAGAAAAAAGTATTGTATACATATATATATATTTTTAATATATTATAATATTTTTCTTTAAGACTTATTTACTACAAATATTGATTAAACACTTAATTAATTATTTTTTTTTAATAAGTTATATGCTTTCAACTTTCAGTTAAGACTGTTTTGAGTCTATAAAACGTTTTGAAGTTTTAACTAAAGGGCTGGTTTATAGAAAACTACAAAAGTCATATTATAAAACTCAAATCCTTAACTCGACCTTTGAAAACATTTTTGAAAAAAAAAATAATTTTTTATTATTAATAAAAAGTAAAAACTCTCAACAAATTCTAACATTCCAATTGAAGCCTTTTTCGAACCTTTGACAAGCCGATAATAGAAAATTCTATTAAAGTTTAAAAATTTTATAATAAATTTTTTACGTTTAATTTTTGAAGAAATTAATAATTAGGCTTTAAAGCCTTGACTCTACGTTGATTACATAAATTTAAAAATAAAAAAACAAATCGGATTTAAAGCAAATGAATTATTTTAACAGCAAAAATAACTTAAGCCAAAAATAATAATTTTAAATTAGGTAACAAAAACTAAATTCCATGAAGTGTTTAAACAAATAAGTACAGATCTTAAAAAGGTCAAAAGAAAATATTTCAAAAAGTTTAAAAAATTTTTTTAAAGTAAAATAACAAACTACAGAACTAAACAACTTGCCTAAACAAAAAATAATATTTTCAAATAAAACCTATTTATTAGGAGCAGCCAAGTTGAAAATTTTTTAAATATTTGAAAGGAATGAACAGACCGAAATTTAAAAAGGAAATTATTTATTTTTAACATCCGTTTTAGAGGGTTTTTTCGACGGCGTTTGCTTAGATGTTTCAGTATCTTTATTGGCCGAACCACTTGTTAGCTCCTTTTCTCTATCATCTTTGGTTTGATTTGTTTTCGCTTTAACTGCTGTTTCAGTGGCCGTGGCTTGCGTTAACTCCTCTTCCTCTTTAAGTACACCTGTTTCTCTTGGCTCCACATCCTTTTTATCGTTAGATGTATTTGCTGGTAAGGCCTTTAATATCGCATGAACCTCCTCGGCCACTGCCATTAGAACGAATTCAAATTGTTGTCTCGTCGCCACTAAACCAGCTCGTTGGTCTCTAAGGTGCTCTAAGGTGGCGGCAATGTCGATTTCTCTAGCACCCTTGTTCATGCGACCCAATACCAGATCTAGTAGAATATAAGCACCTGTTCGGCCAGCACCACCACTGCCGTGCACCACAATCGGGCAGGAACGACCGCGATAGGATTTATTGACTTTTCTGAAAAAAAAAAAACCAAAGAATTTCTCAGCCTTTTTTAAAAATTAATCAGTTGTGCTGCCCACCTTCTGAAATCTAATAAAGCTTTAGCTTGCGCCGGTATACCACCCAGAGGCCACGATAAGAAATGGAATTGTGTTACTGTACGCGTTTCACTGGTGCGTAAGTTTTTCAAATAGAAAGATCGGACAAGATAATCATCACACCAAATATGTTCACTGACTAAATGAACCTGCAAATAATAAAATTTGTAAATAAATATGACTTTCGAATTAATGTTAAATTCCACAATTACCTCATAGATGTGATAAACCTCTGCACCTTCTTCCGGCCAATAACGAGCGCAGGCAATTTCACCATTTTCTTGTAGACGACACAAGGCCACTATCACAACTGCACCTTGTTCCCAAATCATTTGCCAGAAGTGAGCCAAAGTTGTAGGCAGGGGTCCCTGGGCGGCCACGTAGGCCGGAGCACGTGGATCATGATCGGTCTATTGAATAAATGATTTCAAAATAGTTCTTTTGAAAAAAAAAAACTAAAAAAAATAAATAAACTTACAATTGTCGAAGCATTAACATAATCTAAACCCTCTGCATTAGCCAAATGATTAAGTACAACGCGTGAGTGATCATACGGCAGAGGTGCTCCTGGTCTATTCAAACTTGCACATTGTGGCTGCAAGGCGGCTTCACGGGCACTAGGTTCAGCTTCGTAGCGACACAAAGCTTCCCATTCTCTTTGGAGACGTCCTTTGTTCCTCAAATGATCCTCCATGTAAGACTAGAAAAAAAAAAGAAAACGAAGAAATAATTTTCGCTTTCAAACACGCAGACTCGTAAGAACTTACTAAAACCATATGACCTGTAGAAATATCCATATTTGTCAATGCGGGCTCTTCACTCCATGATGAGGTACTGGAGCGTGAAGAAGGTGGTCTATCATTTTCTTTACTTAACGATGTTATACGACCACTAGTCACTGGTTCGGCTGTATTGCCCTTACCAGACATACGAGCCCGACACAGGTCTTGATAATCTTTACTACAACTCTCAGCACCCGCTATACCCGATTGAATACCTCCTAGTTTATCTCGCTTCTTATCATGACGTTTTATTAAAACCAATGTGATGAAAATAACAATAACTGCAGCTGCCCCAGCGCCAGCAAACATAAAAACCATTATGTGAGTAATGTCGGGAGATTGATCGGCCAATTCGATACGAGCAGCTGAGACACTGCCGTCGTCGTCGCGTTTAATTTTGTCACCTACACCAGCTCGTACAACAGTGACACCCAAACGCCGTAGAATATTGTTCTTAACACCTCGATTCTCATTAATAGCACGAGCAATATCGGTAGCATTCTTGCGTTCGGGGTTATTTGAGTCCACCCGGAACGAAACTTCATGCGGTTGAACGCTAAATTTACAAAATTGCTTTAGATTCTAAATTTTTATAATTTCATTGTTTTAAAAAAACTTACGTTAAATAAGTAAAGTATCCCTGCATATGTAAAATGTTCGCCAATTCATTCATTATTCGTACACCATCGCTCCAACTGTCAATACTTAAGAAGATAACAAAAATCCACTTTATAGTCAAAATAAATTTTTGAATTTATTGTTTTTAAAAGTACTTACGGGTTTTTTACAAACACATGAGCATATTCAGTGTCCACAGTGTGAGGAGCGTGATCTTCATCTGAATGGTCTTTGACGACTTTCTTTTTCTTTATCGCTTCATTACTGTCCTTGATATGAGCCGGCAAATGTTCTTTGTTTTCCGTGACATTTACATTTCGATTTAAATCCTCCTTCGCTGAGGGTGGTGGTCCAACAAGAGGTCCTGGTTTTTTAACATCCAAACGTTCATGTCGCGTAAAACCTAACATGTTGGCCAACAATTCACGTGCTTGTTCCTTGCGTCTCTCCTTCTCATAAACATCAGCCAGTTCTTTTTCTTCATTCATTGATATCGGACCACCTTCAGTGAAAACTTTCTCTGGCGTGTGAAGTCTCAACTTTTTAGGATAGGCATTTGAAGATAGCATGGCTTCCTCTTCAAGTGGAGTCAATGAATTTCTAAAGAGACTTTCCTCTATGTCAAGAGAATTAGGTAAATCATCCACAACCGGAGGCGGTCTTCGTTTAAATGTTAAAACTTCATTACTATCTAAAGATTCTGGTAACTCCACATTACTAACTGCAACTGGTTGCTGCTCCAAACCTTTTTCCAAGGCCAATTCACGGAAAAATGATCTTTGTGCTGGTGGTGAATTAGCTACACCCTTACGGGCACTTGTTCGCTTGTAGGGACCATAATTTTCCGGAAAGTATAATTCATTAGAACTATTAAGGTCTTCAGGTACATAAACAGGTCCGGCTGCTGGTATTGGTAAAGTTTCTAATTGGTCTATAAGCCTATCAGATGTACGTTCAAAAGGCTGAGGATCTGGTTCCGATTCTGCGAGAATTTTATACAGCTCCATGCTATTTTTAACAGCCTGCTTTTGTTGATTCACCAATTCGGCCTCCTTAAGAGCCTGTTCTCTTTGCAAGCGTTCGCGTTCCTGTTCTAAAAATACATCCATTACATTCGAAGGATTCATTTGAGATTCACGATGTCTATCGAATTCACCAAATTGAGCCAGATCCATGGGCTCATTTCGTAATTGACGATCTTGTAGCTTTAATTGGTGGAATATCGTATTGATGCCATTTGAGGATGAGACTTGTTTCTTTAAGGGCGGATAAAAAAGTTTGTTCGAGAAAATTTCATTGGATGGAGTGAAACTAACAAATGCCAAAGCACCTGCCGGTCTAAAGTCAGTGTTAATAGGAGCTAAATTAGCACAAAGATTTGGTGGAAGCTGTGTTTGTTTCTGCATAGAGAAAAGTGTTCCCTGTATGCGACACTGTACAAAGGGATGATCCCAACCTAGCCCGGCGCCCTGTAACTCCTCGAGCATAGTGGCGAGTAACCGCGATTGGTCCTCCGTAAGAGGGTTTCTAAAGGTAAATAGAACTCTAAGTGTAAAAAGTAGATGATAATATCTTGCAAACTTACTTTTCAATGTCTTCCATATCAACGCCAGCGGTTGGTATACATTTCCCAAAGATGTTGTCTGCGTAGTTCAAAAGATGCAAATATTTTTTATTGTTCAAAAAGTAAAAGTGTAGGTAGTAAGTACTTACCATCGAAACAGACTTCACTGCCCTGCAAGCACAGGGTTCGGACAAATTTGCAACCTTAAAATAAAAAACGTAAATAAAAAGACGTGCTTTTGAAAATGTGCTAATTTTGATTTTTTGGCTACAAAGCATGAATTTCCATTAATAAAGCAACAAGTGTGACACAACTTTTAATACTGTGTGTAAACTTAATACCGTTCGCTGGATCAATTTGTAAATTTTACAGCCATTTTTGCTTCAAGAAAACAAAACTGTTTAATTTTATTAATTTTTAACTTCAGCCATTTTGCTTTCATTTGTTAACTACAGTTTGTACATATTCCCCTGGTGGCAGTGGCCTCCTAAGAGCATGTGAGAGAAATGTTTAATAAAGCTTGCTAAAAAAATAATTTGAAATCTTTTTTCCACTAAATTTTTGCAAAGGACTTCATAAAGGATTTTACAATTTAAATATTTCTTGCATACTTAAACAGTTCGATTATATAACTAAATAATGACAATTAAAATTGATATTTCGTAGTCTTTCCAACTAATATCTTAAATGTTTCTGATGTTAAATATATTCTTAAAAAAGTCCAGCCAATAATTCTGCGTTCTCTTTATTTTTCAAGCAGGAAACACAATATCCCTTTTTCAGTGGAACATCTCCTCTGTCTGGGTATATACGACTGAGATCCCTCGGTCCACGGTACTACGGGAGCCTATCTAGTATATCATCACTGGGACCAGGAGGTATTTTTTGATGTGCAATGGGTGGTTCACTGGCCCACAATCGGACGTTGTGACAAAGTCAATGGGATGAGCGCTTTCTTTGGCCAACGGACCTAATCCGGCGGGGTATTTTCTGCGTTCTTTACGCCCACAGTTTTTTCTCTGTTCCTTATTTTTATCTCTTTTCCTACGTTCTGATTTCTCTTCTCTCTCTCTCTCTCTCTCTGTTTATTATTCATTCTCAGCAGGTAGCACAAAGGGGCCAGTTAATGGACCAAAGAGGGGCCAGTCTGTCTGCCTGACCTAACCTATATAACTGAACAACATCGTAACATTATATACTTTTTTTATTCATTTATTTGACTTTTGAGAAATTAGGTGTTATTTGGTTCGTTTAAACAGACTTTTTTCAATCAATAAGTAAATTAAAAACATTATCAAAAGAGGTTTACACCACTGTTTTTTACATTAATAGTTATTGGATTTGTGTTCGTTGAACCATTCAGTAAACTATAATGTAAGAAATATTTAAATTTTAATGAAGTTAAAGATAATCCAGCCTCTTTCTAACGCTAGGACCAAGATGAGAGGAAAAGTGGACTTAAAAGTTCCAAGAAAGGAACGCTTGTTTAGAAAATAAAGAACAAGAGGGGTCTCGGGGAAAGACGAGAAAAAACGTGCTGAATCGATTTAAAAAAAGCGGTTTTCAAAATACTTAAAACATGGATAAGTCCTGATCCATAAGGTCAAATAGGCAGCAGTATATCTGTTGTAACTTACATATCAAAGTGCACAATAAAAAATAAATAACTTGGAAGAATAGTAGTGGTACGCTTATTCTCAGTGGGGTAGTGAAGCGCTCCGGAAATATCCAGTTTGTTATAATTTTGTTGAAAGTGATGTGCACGATACATATGTATTTTAATGAGGTTCATATTACCGCTTTGTCTTCCACTACTTTGCTTTTGCAAACAAAAAAAAATCTGATGGTATTCTTAATTAAAACAGCACTTGAGGTGCACGATTGTATGCGTATTGCAATTAAAAAAAAAATTTTTTTTTTGGAATATATAGGGGATATCTAATGGCCTAAATCAATAAAAGTAAATAACAATTTTATTTAAGTTTTATCAATTTTTCCAAAAAAGTTTCTTGTTAAAATCTACAATTACAGCATCCAATTTTTGATGACATTTTTTTTTTAATATTTTTTAAGTTGCAGGGTTATGTGTTATTTTAAGCAAAACGTAAGCAATAATAATATCCCCTAAAAACTTAAGCCATGCCACCTGCTTCACCACAAACAAAAATTTCATGCTAGTTTCCTGAAAAATTTCATTTGTGTACAAGAAATAGGCATTTCAAATAATAGATAACGGGCTATTAAACATATAAATATTAAATTCTCGGAAATATTAATAATAACTTTTGCACTTATTCTGCTCTACTAATATTAATTATTATCTATAAGCTGCGATTTATTTCAATTTCTCGTGCTAGTCACTCTTTTATATTGTGTGTACTTTGCTTTCTCCACTATCCTTAGAAAAGATAAATAAGCCCTTGGCTTTCAATGTGCAAAAAAAAAGGCTCAATAAATTTACAAAAACCAAATTAAAAAGCATATAACCACAATATCACACAATAACTATGTATGTGTGTACGCCAATGTTATTATAAATATTAACATATTATATCTTGTTAAGCTAAAGATTAATACGCAATATTATTGTTGACAGCGATATTTGATGCCTAAACACCACCATTTGCTCCAACGCCACACACACGCACATCCACATGCAAATGTTTCCACCCACATACATGAGTTCATAACGGCTTGTGACAGAAACACATAATCTAAATATGTTGGCTATTACACACACTGACACACACGCATAAATACGCACGTTTACAAATACAATGGAAAAGTTATAAAGCAAATCCTATCAGTGACGAGCTTAACAAAACAGTTTTGACGTCATTCGAAAACTTTGTAAAAGTGTTAAACTTTTAAGAATAGAGGACTACTCCTTTGCTTTAGTTTTGCATGTGTTTATTCATTGTACACACGTTCGAAACAAATAATTTTTTTCTTTTGTCTACTTTAATGAACAAATGCTTTTACCCAATCTCAAACAGATTGGCTACATATTTGTTCTTGGTTGTTTCTGTTGATGTTTTTTCTGCTGCTGTTTATATCAGTCAAAATACAGTAAATGACTTGAAATATAAATTTTGTTTAAAATGTCATCAATTTCATCAAAATATAAAGGGACTTCCATAAACTTGAAGTGCCAAATTATTGCTTAAATATTTAAAAATGTTATTCATTCATTATTTCAATTAAATTTTTTTAATTTATTTTTATTTTATGTACATGTGTATGTATATCTTATTACCGTTCAATAATTAATTGAAAAGTGTTGAGCAACTCTCGGCTTTATAGGTATTTTTACCCAGTTAGCATTTGGAAGATTGTTTTTACAAAAATCACTAAAATGAGTCTTTTAAGACTACCCAAGATAACTTAAAACTGATTAATCGAATATAATTCCGCCAAACGTAAAGAAAGCAACTTGTTCAAATTTATTAAGCACAGACTAACGATGAAAAAATGATTCAAATATTTTATTTCTATTTTTAATTTTTTGTAAAAATATGTCATTTCGTATAGAAAATAGAGATACAAATGTAAAATGATTTTTTTTTTAAATAATTTTTTTTTTTAAATTCATTATCCTAAATTTGAATTTTAAGAAAAGCAAAATGTCATCTGCCATGAAATTACAATTAGAAATGTTCGTATAATATGATTTAAAGAAGATTCGAAAAAGTTTCGTATTTGACTATAAGTACGATTGAAAATGAGTAAAAAACGCGAGTCATAAGGGACTCGTTCAGAAGAGTCAAAAAAAACCCCGAATATGATCAATATTAAAAAAAAATGCTAACTGGGTAAACTGGTTTGGTGCTGGTTTTCTTCCACGAAATCTTTTAATATTAATTATTGTTAATTACTTTTAAAGGTCAAAATCTTATATTTGAAAAATTTAAAGTTGATTTCGGAATCTTTCAAAAGTAAATTTTATTGAATTTGAAAAATTATATTTTTTCGAGTGTTTGCAATAACAAAAACAAAATAGTTCAAAAATTAACAAAAAAAAGATATTTTTTGGTTATTGCCCTTTTTTAATTCAGTCTATATGTTTAGACAAAAGCCTTAGTTAATCTAAAAACTTGTGCAAAATTTTCTAAAAAGTTTTCTAAAGTAAGCGGTAGCATAATGGCCATCCTCGAGACGTGCTTTTACCAACAATTATCAATATCGGTGAAATAAAATTATTTAATCGCTAATCAGCAAGCTTAAATGGACATTCTTCCAATTTAATGTTAATTAAATATTTTTCTTTTATTTGCAACAGAAGTGTGCTCAAAGCTTTATGAATTCTGTTTCTAAAAGTTAAATGAATTAAACTTAACTTCGAGACTTATTAATATTTCTAATTTAAAAGCTTTCTTAAAAAAAAAAAACTAAAAAACTTAATCCCTCACCGCCAATACAATACATTTGATAATTGTATTCAATTTATCGCAATAAATTTACGATATTAGGGTAAATATATGATGTCAGTGTTTTACCGTATTTTCTTCATTGATTTTCAATTTTTCCAATATTTTAAGTATTTTTTGCACCACCACTTTTATACATTTAAAGCTGTTGATTATTTATAAAAATTTTGCTTTTTGCTCAAAAGTCAAACATGAAAGAATGTTTTTATTTATATTATTTCTTAATGATTTATACTCCCATTTATTGGAGTGAGTTAAAACTTTCTAAAGAAATATTTTTTTGTACTGTCTTGACATTTGTCCTTTACTTAATTAAGATTTTTATTAGTAAAAGACTCTCCTTATACTCACTCCTCTTTATAAATTATATTAAAGTTCTTTGCCGTTCTTATGTTTTCGTTCAAAGGGAAGGGAGAAATAAATTTATGTCACGTTTTGTTAAGCTTATTGAAAAACCCCATGGAGAAATTAGTAAAAGGAAAAATGGTAAAAGCATTCTACATGACTAAAATAAAGATTAACTACGAAATTAAGTTTATAAATTCTCATCCGTCTTAAAATGAAAAAAAAAAAATTAATTTCTGTTGTTGTGTTTTTTATTTATGCACTAAAGTTGACACAATAAACTCTAGAGATTAAAAGTTACGCTGCTATATTTCGCAACGCCCACACGAAAGGGAAATCTGTGGATACGGTGCTGCAATTATTAATATCCGATGTTGAAAAGTCCCTTTCAAATAAGGAATTTACGCTTGCAGTGTTTCTTGACATAGAAGGTGCTTTCAACAACGTTTGCCCCAATCCCGTTATAAAGGCCCTCTTGAATCTTGATCTTGATGCAAATCTGGAAAGAAAGGGTAGTGAAAAGAGGCACTCCACAAGGTGGTGTGTTGTCTCCCCTCGTCTGAAAGCTGGCGGTCAATACGCTGCTACGGCGACTGGTCCAAACGGGTAATAGGGTGATAGCTTATGCTGATGACATCGCAGTCTCTGGAAAATACCTAACAACACTTACAGAACGGGTGAACTATTCACTCAATGTTCTGTCTCAATGGTGCTGTGAATTTGATCTCGATGTTAACTCCGGCAAAACTGAGGTTATGCTCTTCACGCGGAGATACAAGGTTCCGACTTTTACTGCACCTAAACTAAACGGCACTGTGCTCAGTGTAAGTAGAAGTGTGAAATGCCTTGGCGTGATACTTGACTCCAAACTTCAATGGAAGGCGAACATTGCCGAAAGAGCTCTAAAGGCGACCTGCGCACTCTCTTCAGCTTCGAATCACCTCCTGGGTCTATAAGGCAGTAATAGAGCCGAATATCTCTATGGTGCTGTTTTTTGGTAGCCCGAGAAAGCGGTCAACCAAAAGCCTCTTGATAAAGTCAGGAGAACAGCCGCCATTTTGATTACTGGAGCTCTCCGAACTACTTCGACAAAGGCTCTATATGCCCTTTTCCACTGGTTACCCACCTTCTCCACTGGTTACCCTCCAAAAATTATTAAACTATTTAAAGTTAGGTATCAAAACTTTGGAACTCTCTGTCATATTTATTCTCCTTATTCTTTTTTCGCTGAGTGTGTTTTTGTTTAAAGAAAACAGATTTCATTATTTTATTATCAATCATCCTTAATTTATTTTATAACAGATAGATACAAGATAGTGTGAGTTATAGAAATATTAATTTCTTTTGTTTCATAGCTGACACATTTCAATTGAACGTGTTCTTAATTAAAACTATTATTTTGATATTTCCATTAAAATCTTAATTAAGTATTTTATCTTACATGTACACCATATAACTTCTAAAATATTAATTTTCAAATGCATCAGTTTTATAAGTTCAGTGCATATTTTTTTTTTCAATTTAGGGAAGAATTTAGATTTTTACATTTACGTAATATTTTATGTACTCAAAAACTACATCCTTCAAGGTCTTCTAGTGATTTAAATCTATAGATTTCGCCATTAAGATGCTAAGCTATCTGTCCTCTTTTCTAGTTAAAGTTCAGAGTTTCATAGGAAATCAAGCTCTATTTACTCACTGGAGCATCGACGCAATGGTGGGGTATGTTTCACGGTTTTATCATAACTACAACGGAATGTGCTCTTATGAAATCAGGAAACTTGGTTCTAAAAACTGTTAATTCGTACGAGCAATACGTTTGTCATCAAAAGCTCATGGTTTTGTGGTCAATTGGCCAGTGAGCGATTCAGGCATTATAAAGAAAATTTGTTTTTTACCCGAACAGTTCATGTTCGCAATAAACGCCCTGTGAGGTTTTTTTTGTTACTTTCAAAATGCAAATATTCATATCAAATATACACATGAATTACTCCCTTTATTTTTCTTCTCATTGCCTAATTTCCTACAATGTGCTACACAAGTAGGGGTCATCCCCAAAGTGGTGGTCCTATTATAAAAATGAACTCAACAGTTGCGTTATTTAATCAGAACGCTTGTTTTAGTGCTCGTTGGATCCATGAAAGCGTTAAGGCACTGTCGCCGACGTTTGCACATTAAATTAAAAAAACTGGAATAACGTATTTTTTAGGTTAATTATGATTTGGCCATTCAATCTCGAATACAATTGGCATAAAGGTTGGTGCTGCCGTAACTTAATTTTAATTTATATTATACTTATAGCCTTATGTTACACTTTCATTTTATTTTATTAATTTTTGTTTTCTTATTTTAAAAAAGTCCCAATAAATATTAAATTGAATAAATTAAACTTTGCGTTTTTAAAATTTAAGTTAAAAGAAATTGTGCACTTTTGATGAAATCAGAGTGACACTTTGAAAGTCAAAAAATATGCAAATCGTACAGTGAAGAAATATAAAATATCGGATTGTAATTGAACCAAATAAACAAAAAAGAAACAAGTAAGAGTGGTATATTCGACTATGCTGAAACTTACATACCCTTCACCATACTCGCATTTAAATCTAGCTTAGTGAAGTAACTTCAATCAAAAAAGCAAATATTGGGGTGACAGAGAATTAAAAAATAAGAAAAAAAAACTTAAGTACGTAATGGGTTATGCAGATTAAAAAAAATTAGTATTTCCTTAAAGGTCTCTTCAAAAGCTTTTAAATGATATCCATATTAATATTTTAAAAATTCGAAAATTTTAGGGTCCCGTCACTCGGAAAATATGGTCTAGAGAAAATTTTTTTCATTTGATGTTGATGTTATACATATGCAGTACCAAATCCTTCTTTTAAGTCTCAGATTAGGAAAGCTATTCAAATTGTCTTAATTGCAACTTTTATTTTATTAAAACGTTCTACTTTTTTATTTTCTTACTTTTTTTCCTTATGCGAAAGATGTAGCAAATAGTCTTGTAGTACTGGAGGGATACAAGGTAATAAATCTATCACATTTTTGAATTTTAAGGATATAATGGCTTGTACTGCACTTACACCAGTTTCGATTTAGTAATATTTGTAATTAGATAGCATTTAATGCAATCTTTTACGAGGGCTGCAATCACACATTTCCATTGGAAAGTTTGTCATATTTAAGCATAATCGTACTCAAAACGTTTTGACGTACGACCATTATTTGTGTTGTTTTCAGTGACTTGAAAAAATTAATATAGAAAAATTTGGAATTAACTCGTGAACATTTTCGTGCCATCATTTTTCACAACTTTCGACGTGGATTATCACGACAAGAGTGCATTGATGAACTTAAATCTTTGTATGGCGATGAAGCACCATCCTATAGCACTGTGAAAATTGGTATAATGAATTTAATCGTGGCCGAAGCTCGCTCAAAGACGAATTTCGTGAAGGTCGTCCAAAAACGGCTGTTGTGCCAGAGAACTTTGATGCCGTTCGTGAACTCATAATGCAAAATCGACTTGCGACATACCGAGAGATAGAGACATCCTTGGACATTTCTTCCACCAGCATACATTCGATACTGCATGAACACCTGACCGTAAAAAAGGTTTGTTCTCGTTGGATCCCGCACAATTTGAAAGTCGCTCAAAAAAAAAAGGCTCGTGTCGATTGGTGCAAAGAAATGTTGCAAAAATACGATTACGGTGCTTCAAAAGACGTTTATAAGATCGTCACAGGTGACGAAAGTTGTTCGAGGAAGAAGCACTTCGAAGCAAATGGTCGCCTGTTTCTTCGGCAAAACTGGTCATGTGGCGACTGTTCCGCTTGAGCAATGTAGGACGGTCACTTCTGAGTGGTACACTACAATTTGTTTGCCTGAAGTCATCGGAGAAATTCGAAAAACCAACAAGAGAAGACGAATCATTGTTCACCATGACAATGCGAGCTCTCACACATCGGCTCAAACCACAGCGTTTTTGACCGGCCAAAACGTCGAATTAATGGGTCATCCGCCGTACAGCCCTGACTTGGCACCTAATGACTTCTTCTTGTTTCCGCACATCAAGAAAAAAATGCGTGGTCAACGATTTTGATTATAAATATTCGCATTTTCACTGTTAGGACAGAAATATATAGAGCAGCCCTCGTATTAATCAGTTTTTTTGTGAAAACTTGGAGTTACAACACTTCTAAAGAAAAGATTTAAGATTTAAAATAATCGTTGTAGAGCATTGCAATAATTCATTTGAATTGTATCTGGAATTATCATCTAAAATTAATGTAACACTTTTTAGCAGTTCAGCGATACTGGTCCTACCAGAGTCTAATAAATTATTTCTTTCCTTCTTTAACTAATTTATTGAAAAGACAAAAAAGCCATTTCCTATTAAAATTAAATATTTACTTTTTGTTTTCCAAATGTAATTTTTTACTTAAAAGCAATTTAATTATTTTTGTGATTCTCGATTTTTAATGTTTCTGATTGCTTTATTAAAGATTTCATGACATAAATATTTAATCCTATTTGTGGTTAAATTAAATTCCCATTAAGTAATTAATCTTTGTACGCTTGACCTCTAAGCAAATCATCTATAATGCATGTCCAAATAATTTCCCAAATTAGTTAAACTTTTCAGGACACTCATTTTACGAACGAACGAACAGATGACAAGCCAGCATGAATATTAGGGAATAACAAAATAATCCAAACAAACTGTTATTCATGATAATCATTTTGCAATTTGCAAAAAAGTTAAAACAGCCCACATGAAAATTTGTACATTTTTTTACATGAAAGGAAGAACACAAGTAACGGCGTCATAACATATTCATAAGGCCTTGTCATGGCCATCGGCAAATGTAACCTTTGGGAAAATATGAACCTGATGAAATATCGTACTTGAACACAAAACAGAATAATTTTAATGAATGTATGAAACAAAGTACTTTGAAAATATTTCTCTTTTTATTTTTAATTTTTCTGTACTTCCGTAAAAGATAAAAGGAACCAAAACTTATAATCACACTACGTCAGAACGAATTGGTATAAAGCTCTCTTATTTACTTTTTAATTTTTATTTATTTTTTTTTTTAATAAAGAAGGAAATATAGAAAACATTTCCACCTACTGGTTACATTTTTATACGTGGGTTGTGCACACAATTATTAATCCCACAACAGAAGTGATCATTCAGCACGAAGTCATGCACCGGGTAATATATTGTGAAAATTATTGAAATATTTCATGATAGCATCTAGAATGTAGTGAGGAAACAGGCATAAATGATTAAAAATAAAAATTGCATTTCGTGGCCATACCAAAGGTTGGTACAAAGCGCAAGACGAGTTACGGAGAGAACAGCGAAGAATTGCTTTGAGTTGTGTGTAGACTCTTTATGTATTCTTATTTACAAATATAAAAATTAGTTGGTTAAATAGATGATGTTTACAATGTACACAACTTAAGGTAGATAGGTGCAAAGAATGCTGATGACGGTTGTAGCGGTTCAGAAATTACAGCATTACATATTGCTGGTGTCTAATTTTTCTTGTTTTCTTTGGAAAATGTCCGCATACATTTGTAAAATATTTTTTCTTTTTAAAAAATGGTTTTTAGAAATTAAAACAATGAACTGTAGCCAAAATCAATTTCAATTTATTTATAATATCCACAGTTCAAATTCTTATTTAATAAAAAATTAAATTTAAGAAAAAGTTTTTAAATCTTTTACGTAGGAAGACAACTTCACGCACCAATAGCGGATGTCATGGTGACAAACGAATATGGATTATAAACTGCTTCAGTTCAATATTAAATAAAAACACTTTTGGAATCTTTACTTTCAGCTCAGTACTTTTGAAACATCCCATGTTTGAAAAGTCAATACACAAGTAAACAAGTAAAAACATGAAAATGTATGATGCCTACAAGCAAAAATTTTTACTGGTTTTTGTGTTACACATTTTTACATGTTTTTTTTTAGTTTTTGTTGTTGTTATTTGCTTTTACAGTTTTTTCTGACACTTGTGATAATAATTAATTTTTCTTTGGTTATTTTTTTTTATAAATTTGACCAAACCACAGCCATGAATATAATTACATTTTCTGTTATTTTCAAAACAAAAACAAAATCTTATACTGGAAAAATAGTTCAAAATATTTGACACAGAAAATTTAATATTTTGTACTGCTGGCGTATGAGCGATATTAATTTTTATTTGACACATTAATTTTGTTGCCAATATTATGGTCAAATGCTGTACCAGTTGCTAGCAATATCGCCGTTGCTCACAATATCAAACTGCATACAAAAAAATTTGATATTGATTTTTTATACAACAAAGGATAAAAGAAAGTTTTAAAAATTTTAACTTAAAAATTAAAGGGTCAACTATGGGGACGTAATTTGTCTTATATGGGCCTATATATTGAACCGTTTTAGTCAAATATTTAAAAATTTCGAAGTATATGTGCTTGTATGTCTGCTAAAACAAAAAGTAAAAAACTTAAAATTAGAAATTAAAGGGTATTACATTAGGTGGTGTAATTTAATGTATATGGACTTATCTTTTGAACCTTAATAAATATACAGCTTAATTTTTATAAAGTGTGTATAACAATTTGTATTTCCTTTTTAATAACTCTTTGCCCGTCAGCTTGTTTTGAAGCCGATTAAAAAAAAAATTATATTTTAGCCTTTTCAATAGTGATTACAAGGCTCATCAGTGGTCTTACACAAATGAGAGAATATTTAAAAATAAAATTATAATTTAGTCAATTAAGAAGAAAATTTATTATTTGGAATCTTTTTCTATTAATTTTGTTTTAATTGTGCTTGGTTCCTTCATGATATTCTCATGAAATATTTATTATTTTAAACTAAAAAAATGAAACGTATCCATATGGCCATTTCGCTACTGCTATATAGCTCATCAGTGGATTTTAACAAATTTTGTAAAGAAAACCTCAAAGTCTTACATCAAAAGCCAGATCGATTAAATGAGAACTCCATTGGATCAATAAGGCAAAAAGACAATAAAAATTCAAAAATTTTTTTTAGCATCACTAATGGTAATGCTTTTTAATGAAAAGGCTTATTGATAATTAGGTAAAAAAAAGAACCAAAGTTAATGTCATTGGCTAATGCTTAAATGGTTTCAAAACATTACCATTACTAAACGCTACTGCCTGATTTTGTATACTAAATAAACACCTTAATGTGTAGTAGAGCATAATTATAAAATGGTAGTTTTGTCACAAAAGTTTGGTGAAACATGTATGTTTTAACATTCTAAGGAAAATTGAGAAATAGTTGGGATGTAAGCTGTCTTTAGATCTCAGATATCAAATTTTGTACCCATCTCACTTAATCTTGATAAATTATTAAACTTTTCAAACAATGATCCGTCTGCAAAAGGGCGAAGGTTTATTTGTTTTATGCTTCTGTAATCATAAATTTGTGTTGCACAAAAACAATTATTTTTTATTCAATTGTAATTAAACGATTTAATTGAAATTTTAGTGGTAATGAAATTACAAATTAAATAAAAAAATATTATAATTATAATAAAACCATTAGTTAAATTTTTTTTTATTGACATTTTTCAAACAAAGCTAATGACATTTTTAATGGTAATGAAAGTATTCCAAATATGTTTTAGACAAAAAATTTCGGTTTTTAATAAAAGTTTTGGCACTAGCGAAATGCCCATATGGATATGCTATGCATACAACTATGCATTTCACTTACTTTTGTATTAAATAAATAATTTAAGAAAAATAATGTTAATTTACCTTAATCGTGGTTGGTTCCTTCAAAAATATATATATTCTCATGAAATATTTATTATTTGAAGAAAATAAGCACGATTAAAGTAAATTAACATTGAAAAAATTTTGAATAGTAAATTTTTATAATAAAATTAATGTTTAATGCTAGGAACACAACGAGCGATGAATTTCGTCCAACACAACGAATACGTCGTCAAAAATTTGTTGTGTAAATTCGTCGTATGAAACACAATAACGACCAAAAACACAGCTGTTATAATTTTTAAAGTTGTTTACTTTTTGTAAGCTGCTAAGGTGACCATCAAAAAAAATAATATTTAAAAACTTAAACATTAGAAAAAACACAACTAAAAACTATTATTATAAAATAAAAATACATAAATTTTTTAAGTAAAATAACTTTATTTATTAAAATTCTTCGAATCTAAAGTCAAACATGGTCACTTTGTACTGATTTGTTCGTCGTTCGCCTGCGTTAGAAATAGAAATAATTCTATTGCATAGTTTGCCGCGTATGACATATTTCATCCTACGTCATGTTTCTGTGCATTTTCATATACACAAATGTGCTTTATTTTTGACAAGAATATTTGCGACCAAAAATTCGTCGTTCGTCCCAGTTGTGTTCCTTGCATAAAGTTATTTTTTCATAAAAGTTTTTCAACTTTAGAGTCATTTTTTTTTTTTTTTTTGCAAAACTGAACTGAGTAAAAATTGTAGTATTTAATGTTTCACTCACCAACATTTCCTTCGCTGAAGACTTCATGGCTGAATAGGCAGACAATCAACAAAATGTGAAACCAACTTCCTAGTGAACCAGGGAATGAGTTTCCAAAGATTAAAATGTTGCTCGAGGTATATTGAGCTGCACTTTGCTGTTGATGCTGTTGGCTGTTGCTAGAATTATGATGTTGCAAATTAAGATCACGCTTAGTCCTCTTTATTTCATGGTGACTCCGGTCACAATGTAAATATTTGGATAATCGCTCCAATTGTTGTTGTGGTCGTAGTTGTTGTAGCACACTGCTAGCCATGATAATTGGCCCACCTGAAAATGCAAATTGAAAAAGAAAAAATCCTCATTACTTTTCTGTAAGAAAAAACAAAAGTTGCTTTTTGTAAATGATAAAATAAAATTCATTATGCTGATTTATTACATTATTTTCTGTTTTGCATAAGTTTTAACTTCCTTCTGTTCTTTGTTAAGCGGATGTATATTATTAAAATTTAAGCGGAAGCTGACTAAAATCTTCTTTTTGTTTTACCTCAGGTGTATTGTTCTTTTTTTTCTCAAGGTAATTATTTTCATTGTTCGCGTTCATGTTTTGTATTTATTTACGTAAAGTAACAAATAACAAATCTTAGAAAAAATTAATGAACACAAATGCATTTGGCTTCTTTGCCCTTATTTATTCCTTTACAATACATTTCTTTTGAATATAAATACTCAATCATCTTAAGCAAGTCTTGAAAATTGAATTTAATAAGAATTCCCTTTAGCTCCCTGCTCCCTGCTTCCTTCGAATTTCGTGTCTCAAACTTTCAATGACCACGGAAACCCATTTATTTGCGTAATAAGACGATGATGACGATTTTTATAACAAAACAAAAAAATAAACAATAATGAAATTGAAATATACGAGCACTTAGAAAATAAATGTTGACTTGCAAGTTGCAACGTAGTGCACGTTAGAAGGACGAATTTTCAAAGATTTTTTTTATTTTATTTTTCTTGTTTGTTATTCAATTATCTAAAAAAAATTATTTGTATTGGTTCTGCAGTCGTTGTAGTTGTTGGTGGCACTTACGGACGTAGTTGTTTAAAACAAAAATATTGTTGACGTATATATGTATGTACGTGTGTATTATGGTTTATCAAAAGGACAGATTGTTAATGAAAATCAGTTCCAGCACCGAAGGCAAATCTATAGTTTAAATAATTTAATTGAAAAACAGTTTTTTTTTCTTTTTTTTTTTTTTTGTTATTTTATGCTCGCCACAAAAACTTTGCTTGCATAAATAAGTTATTATATTTGTTGTTGTTGTGGCAACAAAGTTTTTCTATTTCTTTTTTATTAAAATTTAATTTAAATAAACACCCACTTTACTTTAAGTGATTTTAAGAGACCTGATTTAATAGACGTAAATAATTAAGTTTTTATTTATGTTTTAAGTTTATTTTTACAGTATTGCCTTTGATTGCTTTTAATAGTTTTCTTTTCTTTTACTTTAAATAGGATAAAATTTTATATACAAATTAAATTGGCAAATTCATTTAAATCATTAAGCTTAATTACCTAGAAAATATTTTTTCAAATGGATTTCATTTTTGATATTCTTAAAAGTATTTATTATTATCAACAATAAAATAGAATAACGTGGGAAAGTCATAGCTAATCAATATTGTATAGTATAGTATAGTATATTTATTTCCAAAAATTTTAATGATGTACATGTTTTCTTAAAACTAATTTTAATTAATTATTTATTCCTTACATACTAGCGTATTTTTCAAGGACTTGCCAAGATATTTTATAAAAGTATTTGCAGCATGGCCGCTTATAATAAAATTAAAGTTAAGTTTACTGTAGGTACAACATTTGTTTTAAAATTTCCCCAAAAAATGGTAAATAGGGAGGCATTTGTGCTTAATTCTAATATTAAACTAAACCTTATAGTAAGGCAGGAAAGAAGAAAAAATTGCGTTATATACAAAAGAAAATAAAGTTATATACTAAAGAATAGGAATAGCCTATTGGGCGGTGTTGTACACCAAATTTTCTATATCTAAGGTATTTATTCTCCTATGGTAATATAAGATGTTTGCACTTTTATATAGGAGGCCAGCTCCGTTTAATGTCATAAGGTCTATCGGTGATAAGTAGTTAGACAATCGTATGGTCCTCAGATTGTTTGCGCTTTCAAAACACTTTCCAAGAAGACTGTTTTCAAGGGATTGAGCCCTCTCAAGAAATTTTATAGCCGACCCTACCATATACGAGTCAATTCTATCGAAGCCTATTGCTTTGTATATTGATTTGCAAGATGGCTTGCGGTAGATGCCATCAGGCCCCTGCTTACACCGTAAGCCAAGGCAAGTGACCATAATTTTCCTCTCCCATTTCCTTAGCCTTTCCATCTGAGCAGAAGAAATTCTGGACCAGACTGGGAAGGCATAGGATATGAGAGGTCGAATTATCTGGCGAGCTAATCAGTAGATTTTATCCGGATACTTAGACCTTTAATTGAATAGACTAAACGAGAATTATATTTAAAGGAGAATTGTATTGTCATGAATCTAAATTCTTGATACAAAAAATTACTTTTCGTTTTTTTTACTCTTCCGTATTAAAAAATTTTAATTATTTTATTAAAATTTTAATTTAGTCCTAATTTACCTTAATCGTGCTTCCTTACTTAAAACTACAAAATGAAATGTATTAATGCAGGAAAAGCATGTCCATATGGCCATTTTGCTCCTGCTCATATAGTTCATCACTGGATTCTACCCAAATTTTGCATACAAAACTTGAGAGTTTTTTTTTATCAAAAGCCAAATTGATTAAATGAGATTTACATCAAATCAACAAAGCAAATAGAAAATAAGAACTCGAAAATGTTTTACAAAAACACAGCAAACATTCAGTAATTATTTTTATTTTTTCTTCCATTTTTCTACATAAGCCTTTCCTTTGGAAACCATTCATACGTATTTGAAAGATTTTTTTTGTAGTTTTAAACAAAGGAATTAAGCACGATTAAAGTAAGTTAACGTAATAAATATTCCGAATACTAAATTTTCATATTGATTTAAATTTAATTTTTAATTTTATTTTTTAATTATGGTTTTTCTCAGCAGTATTGGCTTATTTTTTTTTTTTAATTTTCTACTATTTATTCTTGTTAATTTAGTTAAGTTGCGCTTTAAAATAAGCTCTACCAATTTTGCGTTATTACAAAAAAGTAGTATTTTTCAACGCCATTTAAGTGAAAGTAAATTATTTCATCTGTAACAAAATAATACACAATGCTTTGAATGCATTTTATGTGCTGAATGTTATTACTTAATCAGCAAAAGAGGTTGATTTTGAATTCAAACAAGAGTAAAAAGTTAAAGTAATCTTTTGACATATTGTTATACTTTAAGCTTGAATGCTTTAAATGTGGTAAACATATTTCTGTCAAATTTTGTTATGATTGTTTAAAATCATAAATTGTGTTGGTATCAAATCAAATAAGAATTGTCGGGATTGCTAAAAAAAAATCTAATGTAACATTGCATTTAGTGTCTACACGCTCACAAGTAAAAAAAAGTTATTTGTAGAAAAAAACAACCCGGATAAAATGAAAAATTAAAGTGGTTAGAAAAATTTCTAAAAATTATTTGTTTTATGGGATATAAAATTCCTTTGCTCTTACACTATTTCACTTTCTCATAGTTTTTTGATTTTTGACAACTTTTTATACCCAGTCTCATAGTGTGAAACGGGCTTAAGTTATACTCCGAACCCTGAACGAGCTCCAAAGTCATATCATAAACGCTTTGATTTGTATTAATACGTCAGCTAAAGCTACAATTTTAAGAATTAAAAAACAAACCATAACACTATTATAACACGGTCACAATATTGTTAAAAAAAATTCGAGATATTATAGAGCTGCTTGTGATGGTGAATTAAAATTTTTAATAAAAAGGACCATTAATAAAATGGGCAGTTGTTTATTTATGCACAAAATATAACATAAAACCCTTTTTAAAAACTTCTAAATTAATAACTTTTCATAAAGAAAGAAAGTCCTTAGTTTTCAGTAAGTGTTTTTGAGTAATTTAAATCTTTAATATGTAAAGTAAATTCATTACACAGACCAAATTTTGCAGCTTCATAATCTTATACCAATTGATACCCCAATAATCTGAAAGCTTATGATAGTAGAAGAAAAACCCCAGCTGGGTTTTGAATTATTAGCAAAGATTTTCTTTTGCCATAGTTTTTGAAGTTTTCGAATGGGAGGAGAATTTTAGCACATTTTTCAAAGAACATGTACTGATTCTTAAGTCTATGTCTCGTGAACTATTCAAAAAAACGCAAACTTTTAGCTGTTAATCAATATAAAAATTTTACGTTGAAAAAAGATCCAAAAAACAACATCTTACTTAAAACATCAAAACTTTGGAAGTAAAATTTCGCCATTAATTGTTGATGATATGTATAAGGACACTTCAAATCTTTTTAATTATATATTGAACCTTAACTATAAAAATATTAATTGCATAAGTTTTCTTTATTAAAGATGAAATTTATATAAGATTTTTATTTTTTACATAAAAAAATGTAATTTTCTTTAATTTCTAATTCCATTTAAATACTCAAATGTATATGAAAAATGAAATGAATATTAAATTTAGTGTTTAAATACAACAGTTTACATACCTATAAATTTTTATTAATTTATTTTTCATTTTTCTTAGTTCTGAAAGTGTTTTTTCAGATTTTCCAAAAAAAAAAAAAAACAAAAAACCATCTGCTTTAATGGAGTATAAAGAATGTTTGTACATTCAAAACAAGTTTATCTACATAAATGCAACACACTCATATGAAATATGAATTTCATGTTTTTTTCTGTTTCGCCAAGAATCAGGAAGCAACCAAAATTTGTATTCAACACCAAAAATGTGTTGTTTGCACTGCATGAAATTCGTTCATACCAGTATTTCGGACATTTATGATACTTTTTTTCTCGTTGTTTATTTTTGCGTTTGCTAAGTGGCTTAAAAAGTAAAAACGGATGTGTTGCAAATTACTTCCGCAAAGTGGGTCTATTTACTAATAGTCGTTTTTCTGTATTTCTGTAGCTGCGTGTGTGTGTGTGTGTGTGTGTGTTAGTACTCTTTTAATTAAAAGTAATAAATAAAAAGGTTATTTTATATAAAAAATAATATTTGTACTTAACATTCTACAAAAAAAAGTAGTTCCTTACAAAAGTAATTATTTCCTGTACATTATTTAAGCTGTTTAAGTGTAAAGTAGTAAAAAGAGGTTTCTTTCAACAGTAAATTATTTCAGTTTGGTTGTTAATAATTTATTCATGCAGCAGGTTGTTGTTAAATATTCAAAACTTTAGCATAAAATCCTAGATACTCCCTATATAAATCATATAATCGTTGATTTGTTTATTTTTTCAATTTTTGTTCAACAAAATATTTAATGATATCATCACGAAAAATTTATTAGCAAAAAATAGTTAAATATGAAAATGTATTACTGCGGCACTAAGCATACAGAGGTGAAAATAATATAATCAGTTTTTCTGGAGGTTCTCAAGAAAGAGACAAATATAGTGCTATATTGTTATGAACAAGGCATAATAAACAAAACAAAAACTAGATATTTTACAAGAAAACATACAGCACAAAAAGTTTTTGCCACAAAAAAAATTTATTGTTTATTCGCGTAAATAAAGAAATCATTTACGAAGTATTTTTAATTTGTAAAAAATGTGATATGTTGTGGTCTTACAAGATAAAAGAAGTGAAATAGTGCTTAAATCTGCAGTGTTTTTGAATGCAGAAATTGTGATCTGTGGCAGAAATGCAGTGTCATTTTTTGTGGACGTGTTAAAATTAAAAACTATAACTTTTTCGTCAAATGATTAATATAAATTTAACTTGATCAAATAAAAATATATAAATATCACTTTTTCTTAATTTTATAAATTTTCATAAAACCCACCCTTATTTTTGCCTATAATAAAACATTTAATTTTTTCTTGCGCCAGAAACACAAATCAAAATTGAAGTCGATAGGATGTCAAGAAAGAGATGCATAGAAAAAAACGAGACGACTATAGTCTCATGACACCTCTGTATACTCGGTGACTGCGGGAAAAGCGTATAAATACGGCCAGTGTGCTACTGCTCAAGTAGCATTAATATCTCAAACTGAATTAATTAAATGAGAATTGCACATAAACGAGAAAGAAAAAAGATGGCAAAATAGAAAAGTTTTATGCAGAAGGGCATTTATTCGTTCATTGTTCTTTGATAATGAATATTTCATAAGAATATCAGCAACTGTTTACTTTATTTTTTATTTTTTTATTTGTTTAATTTAAAATTTTATATTCAAGTTTTTGCTACTTGAAAATAAAAGTATAAATTTTTGTATTCCTGTTGATATTCAAACTTAAAATTTATATTCAACTTAAATTTTATTTTAAAGAATTCTTAAGAATTTATTTGCTCAATAGATACGTAACAAACCAAGATTCCATGTGCAAAAAGTATCAATTAATTTTAAGATCAACTTAACAACATCAACTTTTCAACTGACAGCAAATCTCTGATGAAAAGTCATCAAAAGTTTAATGATTTTTCTTATTTTTTTTTTAACATCCTTGAAACAAATGTCAGTTGCTTTGGAAATATAAACGTTGAAAGTTTCTTTCATACTTTTTTCTATTTTTTTCTCAACTTACTGATGCAATGTTTTATAAGTTAAAAATAGTTTTGCAAAAGCAACTACCAAACTACCAAAAGTTTATACAAATATTTTTTTGTGCAGATTTACATGGTGAAAAATAGAACTTTTTACTAAAAAAAATTTCTTTCCTTTTTATATAAATTGTATGCACGCGGCCTTTGTGTGGTTAAAACTTGTTGGATACAATTTGTTTATATTAAGAATTCTTTAGGGTAAAGTATTCTTATCACTCTTGTAATTCCATTCATCTTCTTTTGTATGAATTTTATAGTGCATTATTACTTGGATGCTTTAATTTTAATGTTGCTTTCAATATGAATAAGCAAATCGTACCTCAATTGCAGAAATGATTTATTATTATTTTTAGTATTATTTTATTTTATTTAATTATTTACTGCCGTATTCATAAAATAGATTTGAAATATATTTTAGGACAAATTTGTATGGAAAATTTATCATAAAACACATTTCAAATCTTTTCTACTTTTATTTATTTTACTTTTTTAAGTAAATGATGTTAAGTGCTTCGCTACACCTACCTCACTTGCCTGACTACTCAGTTTTTTTAGTGCTCAAAAAATAGATAATAAATTATTACTTAAATTAAAGACACGGAAATATTTTTTTATGAAAATTAATAAATTATTACGTTGTTTGCAAATGGGCCTACAGACTTTAACTTGAAAGAAAACTTTATTTTTATATTAGTGTGGGACAATTATTAATTACTTTGTAATATACGGCGAGCATTTTATCGAAAATTCATGCTATAATAGACAGTAATTAAAGATTATCGCCAGGCAAGGTATCGGTTGGTTAAGTTTTAAGGCCGATGTTGAATGTGAACCATGCCATTTAATTCACATTTAATTTGATATTTCTCAATTTAAGACCAACTCAATTTGAACCATTGAAAGATACACAATCGACCAACGCGTTAAAGTTATCCGGGCTTACTATGAAAATGGTTGTTTAAATAAAAATCGTGCAAATGTGCGTACAATCGGAGAAATCGTGTAAAAATTTGAGCAAACCGTGTCTGTAGATGTGAAAACACCAGTGCATGCTCGTACAACTCGTACTGCAGAAAATAATGCTGCTGTTCGCGATAGTGTGGCTAAAGAACCGTCCACCTCAACTCGTCATCATGTCCAACAGCTGCAACTCTCATGCTCGTCGTTGATGAACATTTTGATGTATACGCTTTCAAGGTACAATTGACTCAAGATATAAAATTTTTGATCATTCCAAACGTAATCAATGGTCAGAATAGTGGCAAAAAATGTCAGTGGATGATAAGTTTTCGAAGAAGATCATCTTCAGTGATAAGGCACATTTTCACCTCAGTCAATTCGTCAATAAGCAGAACTGTCGCATTTGGGCAAATGACAACACAAAAGTGATTGTCGAAAAACCAATGCACCCACTGAGAGTGACTACTTGGTGCGGTTTACGGGCTGGCGGCGTCATCAGGCCGTATTTTTCCAAAATGAGGTCGGTCAGGCAGTTATTTTAAATGGTGTTTGCTCTCGTGAGATGATAACGAACTTTTTATGGCCCGAATTAAAAGATATGGATATGGAAGATATGTGGTTTTACTTGGCGCACAACTAACGACAAATTCAAGGGCCGTATTATCTAACGTGGTGGCGATGTCAACTAGCCACCAAGATCATGTGATTTAACGCTATTGGACTTCTTTCTTTGGGGTTATTTGAAAGAAAAGATGTACTTCGATAAGCCAGTAACAATTCAAGAGCTAAAGGATTATTTGGTACATTAATGGCATAGAACCTAAATTATGCGTCAGAGTCATTAAAAATTTGGAGCATCGGATGGAGGATTGCCGCCGAGGTCGCGGCGGCCATTTGGCTGATACTAATATTATCAAAATAAAAAGAAATGACAATAATTTCCTAAATAATTTGAGTTTTATTCAAAATCAACATCGGCCCTTAAAATTTAAACACCCTTTATTTTATTATTGTCTTATAACTTTTAAATTATTATTGCTCCCCAGTCAAGACAATTAAATTTTATTAAATGATTTTAGTAGAAATCGTTGAACCAAAGTTTGGTAAATGTCGCAACCCTAAATATGCGATTTTTTGCGTCAAGTTACGGATCACAGATATCTACTGTTATGAACAATAGCTTAAGAATAGACTATGCAAACAATCCAAAAGGAATTTTAAAAAGCCTTAACAAAGTAAATATTTTATTTATTTTTACCAGACTGCAAAATTTCTAGTTTTTATTTACAAACTCAAAAATTTCCTTTTTAATAATTAATAATATCAGCACAAAGAACTTATTAATAAGATAACTCAAAATCCTTTTTCATTATAAATTCTTGAAACTTTTGAAATTTAAGTTATTATTTATTAAATGTATTTTTTTTTTAATTTTTTTTTAATTTAATGTAATTTAAATAGCAATCAAATCTTTAACATAGAAAATATTGATTTCTCTTCATTTATATTTTTATTTACATAAATTTAAAAAATCGTTTGTTTTATTTAATTTTTTTTTTGTGATATATCTTTACTCAACAGTTGTTTATATCCATTTATAAAAAATTCTCATATCCGCTATATTTATGTTTTACTCTGAATATCTCTAAAAAAAATTGTTATAATTTTATTTTCAATAATTTTTTCTTTCAATAAAATAAACATTTTTCAGTTACATAATGTAACAAATGTACAACATCCAATTGACCAACTGTGTTCGGACGATAGCAATTATTCATGTTGAACTGCACTGCACCCACCCGAAAGCAGGTACAGGTTCCCTCACATAAATACACGCATACACATAGACACAAGAACAAGCAACTGTTGAAGTTGCACTATGAAGTAAATGATGGACATATTGCAGCTGCAGCTACTTCAGGTGCATGAATTAAATTCATATACAGTGGGCTAAACATCAATAGAAACATTTCGCAATTTTTTTCTATTTTTAGTGTATCTTCATTAGGTGGGGCATATTGCACCAAATGATTTTAAATATTAAGTTGATAAAGTTAATATTATGCTTATTTTCTAATAAAATGTAAATCCCTATTGAAAGAAGTACTTGAGACGGAAGATATGCGCAATATCATAAAATTAAATTAAAATTAAAAATTAAATTTGCAAATGATATATTAACTTACAAAGAGAAGTAGTAGAATTAAATGCGTTTTGTAGATTTCTAAATCCTTCTTCACCATTTTTCCAATCATCCATTTGGGACCGATAAAAAATTTTCGTTTAATCAAATTCTTTTACTTGCAATAGTACCATAAAAGAAACACAATTTTTTTTTAATTTCTTTATATATTTCTCCAGTAGAGATCATTTATAATACTCTGACAGAATCAATCCAACACTATAAATTCCCTTTTAATATCTTTCGAAGGTGTTTTCATCTCTGTCTCATAAATTGTAATTAGAATCGTATACAAGGGCGAAGGCATTAGATTTCAGAATTATCCAATTTATCCTTCACAAATTTTATGTGAGCGGCACAAATTTAAAAAATTTAATGTCTTTTTAACTGCACGATACCCAAAAAGACTAAATTTCCGCGGTCAATTTTTTGCACTTCGCAAGAACTTTCCTGAAGTTCAAACAATTTCATTAAGGTCGTATTGTAAGGTCACTTGATTGTATTAGAAATGTTTATTAAAATAACAGTTCTGCCAATGCCCTTAAATGTACTATTTCGTGATTGATCAAATGAATTTTAAAAAGTGTTGGAATATTTTGCTTGCAACGGAAAGGCAGGAAATTTCTAAATCTTCTGAAAGTTCCCTTTTTCTCGCCCACTGTACATAGAGTGTGTTAAACTTCAACACATTATAAATGAAAAACTGTACTTTTGGGAATTGTCCATGTGAAATGTACAGACTCACACACATACTTTTACCCCCCTTTACTGATAATATCAAAAGTACGAATACAAGTGAAAAATCATTCATTGGACTGAAATTTTCATGGAAATACATCACCAACTACATACCCTCGTTATACATTTGAATACTCATGCATAACAAACTTAATCATTTCCCAGGCTCATACCGTGATATTTTCGCCTTCAATGCTGCTGTCATATATTTTTTTCTTTTTATTGTACCTACAAACGTTATTGTGAATTGAAAACAAAACAAAATGGATTTTAAATGAAAGAATAACAACGACTATACTCCTGCTAGGGATACATACAGTAATAACAGTAAGTGCAACGTTAAAAGGAGCAAGGAGCGCACATCTCACATACAAACACATCCATATATTTAGTTAATAAATAAAAATTAATAAAAAAGATTGTATAAATAAGAATACACCAATACCCCGGTTTGCGTCGTTAATTGGGACTGAAAAAATGAGACGCAAACCGAAACGACGCAAACTGAAGCAGAATTTTCAATTGTTTACGTATGTATTTGATTTTTGTTTTTCAATACTGGATTTAAACATTTTAGCTTAGAAAAAGGGTTTTTAAATCAAAATATTTTCTTATTATTTTTTGAATAACAGATTTTATTAAAATAAAAATATAACAATTAATTGTAGAAGGGGCTAGTCTAAAGTTATTTGCTTTCTTTTTTGGCTCATTTTTTTAACTTTCAGACTGAACTTCACTCGACGACATATATGTAATTCGAAACTAATAACTATGCTTAACATGCTTAACAACGCACACCTGCAAATTTGCTTTCTACTAAACGAGAAATCGCCTTTTTCTGCTTTAGCTTTGTAAAAACATTTTCATATCAACGACGCAAATCGAAGCATTTACGACGCAACTTCGAAGCCATGCGACGCAAACCGAAACAAAAACAACGCAGCATTGAAATTACAGAAACTTAAAAAAAGACGCAACTTCGAAGCGACGCAAACTGAAGCGACGCAAATCGGGGTATTGGTGTATTAATATTTATTTTTTATTTTGCTAAAACGCCCTTTATATTTACTGAAATCTTATGAGGCGCCTTAAAATAGACTTCAGTATTTAAATAAATTTGTATATGTGATTCCATTTGATAGAAAGGAGATCGCGTTTTTATTTGTTTCCTCTCATTGATAATTGCAGGAATAATTTAATATTCTTTTTGTTTATTAAACTTAGGGGGGTTTTCAGTATAAATAACAGCAAACTGTTTAAAATTTTATTTTATAATTTAAATCAATGTATTTTTTACTGGCTTACAAGGAACTTTTAAAAAGTATTTTAAATTAAGATAAAGTTTATGAAGTTTGCATGCTTCAAATATAAGAATCTTATTCGTAAAAATAAAAAAATTCAAATTATTGAAATATGAAAGACATTTAAGAAAGTTTATATACAAGCGTAAGATTTATTAGCATTAAATGGTAAATGGAAAACAGATTGGTAAAAAGTCAGTTAAAATTATCAATATCTAACTACTAAGAGCATAGCTTAGTTGTTATTGTAAACATACTATACAAGCAAGCAGCAAAATCATCTGGAGTCTGAAGAAGGCAAAACAAAATCCATCACAATAATACGGAAATAAAACCATTCCGATCGTAGCGTGTCACATGATAATTTCGGCATTTTTTCTATAATAAGTATAAACAAATGATAAAAAAAATTATAAAATTCGCGAAGAATAAAGTAGTATTATTGAAAGACAAGTGAAAATTAGTAAAAAAAAAACCATTTTATTCAATATTTTCCGAATAAAACGGAAATGAAAAAAATTTTGGAGAAAAGCAAGAAATCGGGCGGAAATAGGAAGAAGTAGTGCTGAGACGTGCGTAACATGCAATTCATTATATAATTACACTGTTCTGCACGAAAATCCACCTTTAAACTAAAATATGCTTTCTTACTGTTTTCAAATGCTGAATATGAATTTGAAGTCAGATTCTGTCTATCATGCACAGCTTCTTGAGAAATCCTTTTTTTTTTAATCAAAAAATGTGAGTTTTTTGTAAATTTGACGAATTTTTTTGGCATCAAAACATAGTGAAAAAAAATTCAAAAGCCCGATGATTTTGAGCGCAATGAAGTATATTTGAACAAAAAAATTTTGATGAGAATATTACAAGTGGTTAAAGAAATATGGCTAAAAGTTTTTTTTTATGGTGGTATCCTTTTCATTCAAATCCCTACCTGCTCCCCTTTAACCCTTAATACCCCAACTCCCCCCTTCCACTCAGCCGCTCTCTTGTCACTATTTTCTTCTAGGATTTGAACAGTTTCTCCACTTTTCTCTCAAAAGCAGAGGGTGATAGAATTTTTCTGAGTTCAGATTCGGACTCAGCACACCTGAAAACATGAGAAATAGGCAAAATTGTTCAAGGGAGGGCAGAAAAGTATTTTTTGCAGAACAGTGTTATTGCTTAAATTAATTTTAATTTTAAGGTTAATATGAAAATATAATGTTGCTTTATATAAATCACAACAATATTTTATAGTGAGTATCAAATCACTTTTTAAAATAATGATGACCATGACACTCATTCAGTTTTTTGAACCGAGTTTCAACCGTCAAAATTCAATTGGCAGCAAATTCGGTTGCTATAACGACAATCTTCTTTCTGTATATTTAATTAAAATTATTGGTATTTTCAACTAATTAAATTAAACATTTTATATATTATTTATCTATTCATATATTAAAAAAATTATTTAACCTTGAAAAAAATATACTGGAAATTTCGAGGACCTTGAGGGGTGTGGTCTGACTTTAAACATCTTTTCAGATTTAAAAAAAATGTTTTCTATAATATTTCAGTATTGCGTTTTCACAGAGCGAGGTTTTAGATGATTACGAGTATTATAAAAACTATTCGAAGATCGTGCTTATGACTGAAAATATTTATCAATTTTATGGGTAAAAATTTTATAAATTTTCATATTCCAATAATTTTAAATTTTTTATTTATTTTATAATTGTATCTGTAACAGTTATACAGATAAGATACAGATGTATAGATAAGTATGTAGAAAATCCTTTTTTTATTTTTTATTTTTTTATTCCTTAAAACTGAATATGTTTCATTTTGATCTATTTTAAATAATAATTTGAAAATAACAGTGATAACATGAACCTGAACAAATTTTATTTTAAAATTTTTAATAAAATAAAGTTGCGCATAACTTTTTCCCCTCTGTATTTATTTCTTTTATAATTTTTTGTTTTCTAATTGAATCCTAAAAGTATTCGCTGATTATTAATCTACATAAAATTATCTTTCCTTTTACTATAAACGTAGCTGGTGTTAGTTGCAACAAATTTTGTTGAATTCGCAATAAAGTTGGAAATTAATTTTTTTTAGTAAAGTTTTTTTTTAGAAAATTTAAGATTTTATTACAACGCACAAACACATTGATGAAAGAATTTTATTTACGAATATATGAGTTAAAGAATCTGTAAATGTTTTAATTTAAGAAACTTTACATTTTTTTTAATTACAACCATATAGATAGATAATTATATATATTAAATGATTTGTAGGATATATGAAACCATTTTATTACTTTCAAAATTGCTTCAAAATGCATAATTTTAAAATATCGATTTTGCAGTTAAAAGAAATAATTTGGAGTTTTAAGTCCCTAAAATACATCCTGCTTCTTTGTTTGCCTTCTTTTCTTTTTCCTTTAAAGAGGTATATTTAATTACAAGAGTTGTATGTTTTCATTAATTTGTTATTATTATTTAATTTTTATAAATAATTGTTCTATTCTATAGGATTAAAACCTTATTACGAGTATTTGAAACTTAACTTAAAAAAAAAAACACAGCTGAACCAACATTTTCATTCCGATTTTTTTTTTTATTTTAAAATGAACACTAAATAAATTTTACTTGCCAAGATAAATTAATTTATATTTGCACAAGTGTAACTTAAATTAATTAATTTAACAAAAGTATATTAATTTGTTTGTAAACTGCGATTAAATGTAACTTTATATTTATTTTTAATTCGTTTTTATTATCTTTACGAGTACATAAATGTTTGAATTTTTGTATATATGAATATAAATAAATTAAAATATTGACAATATCTATCTATCTATTTGTCGGTCTATCTGTCCATCGTTGATTAATAAAATATTTGTACTAAAAAGTAATTTATTAGTTTTTAATTACAGGGCTGTTAAAGCCTGTTGTTCTATTTTTTAGCAATAATTATACGAACATTATTGTCAGCGTAGCTCATCCTCTACATCCATAAATAAATGGAATTTTCTACTTGTAAATAAAATGTTGACAGTAATTACGCAAAGTGACCGTTAATTGCAAACATATTTGAGTGGATGACTTTCAATTAAAACAATAAAAAAAACTTAATCAGTAGACGTAAGGTCTGTAACAGGAATAACTATACATAAAACATAATATTCAGTGAAATTAATTAGAGAATATCTATTTTCTTAAATAAGAAAAACCTAAGACACACACTTGTTTCATTTTTTATACACCATTTTTTACATTTTAAATTAAAGGTCTCAATTGCAATTACTTTTAAATTTTACATTTGGGAATTAAATACTTGCGGCCGTATTTTTAAAATAATTAAAACAGGTTAATAAACGTAAAATGGACAAATGTTGATAAAATTATGTTTATGAACTTTGAATAGACTCAAAAACCTTTAATAAACCATATTTAAAATCATAAATTTTAATGTTGGATTTATCCTTCTTTAAACGAAAAATAAAATTAATTTTAGTATTTAGATTTTTGACTAAAAACAAAAGTTTGTCCTGGGGTAAAAATATGTAATTTTAATAACAAACTGTAAAATGACAAAATCGTCGGTAACCCTTGTTTTAAAGTTGCGTATCGATAAAGCGTTTGTAATATTTCTCAAACATTTTGTTGCCGAATTTGACAATATGGGTTAAGTAGAATGTATTTTCGACATTCCTATCAAGCGTCATAAATACCGCAAACAAACAAAAAACTCATTATGAACCAATAAAGGTATGGTCAGATTAGTCAAATGTTCGACCAAAAAGACGTAACCAGTAAACTATGGAAGAAATTTCTTTTCTTTGTTAAATACTTACTCACTTACTTATAAGATCCTGCTCAGTATTAAAGGATAGTTATAACATTTATTAAATTATAAATCGTCATTAGTAATGACGCTTGTCGGGGAAAAATTAATTTAACATTTGTAAAAATAGTGGCTAAGCTTTTTTGGTTAAATATTTGACTAAATAGCAAAATTAATAATAAAGGTTTAATAAAATTTAAAAGGTTTCTAAAGGGATAAAATTGTTTCACACATGTTTTTGACAGAATTCTGATAATTTATTTTAAAAACTTTCCTACGATACCCATATTGGCCCATTCCGTCAAAAAATATTTTAAAAGTTTGCATATTTTTTATAAAAATTTTAGGGTTCCGTAGCTCTGAAAATATGAGGTTTCGCAGAATTTATCACCTAAAATTTTCTCCGAAATTACTTCTTCTGACCCCCGCACAACTTTTTATTTTATTGGGAGGTAAATTAGATTTATTCAATTAAATAAAAATAAATTAAAACAAATTTTTTTGAATAGTGATGTACATATATTTGACCAAAATAATCAAATATATTTATTAATATGAAAAATTTATTATTCGGAATCTTTTTTATTTTAGTTTGCTCTATTCGTGCTTGATTCCTTCAAAAAAAATATTTCATGATATTCTCATGAATCCATTGAATCAATAAATAATACATTCAATTTGTAGTTTAAAAAATATTTCATGAGAATATCATGAAATATTTATATTTAAAGGAATCAAGCACGAATAGAGTAAATTCAAATATATTTATTTAAAATTATTTTTTATTACATTTCATGTTCGCGTATTTTGCAGTAATTAATAATTTTTTTCTCATAAAAAGAGAAACCATATTCGGTTTTCGGGTTATTTGAAAATTGGGTTTTAAAAGCACTAACTGTTAGTAGATTAGCCTAAAGTGTAGATTAGCTATTGTACTGGTATTGTGTGTTTTTGAAAACAAATTTTCAAAAATTGTTTATTAAACGAAAAGCGTTTAAAAAATTGTTAAACTTTAGACTTAAAATATGAATTGTTTATGAATAAGACCATTAATCGTTAACAAAAGTAAAAATTTTTTAATTTTTTTAATTTTTACCGTTTTTAAAAGAACATACATTTACAAATATAAAATATAACTTCAGTTACCTCAATCTTGATTCAACATAATGGGCTAAAAGCATTTTTAAATTTTTGCACAATACATCTTTAACTTGGATTTTTTCATGGCATCTATTAAAATTAAACCCTTTACGCCAAATAGAGGTATAATGAAATATGTCATTATTGCAATTACTTCAAGTTTTTCTCAACACATTCAAACAAACCGATCATTAACACAAAATCAAATCTTTAATTTCTAATGGTTGTTACAATATCTATTGTAGATGTATTACATTACATTTCCTAGTGAATATTCCATTAAAATCATTTGGCCCTTTTACAACTTGTAGCACTCATAAACATTTACACAAATGCACAATATTGACACACTCAATATGATTTATGATGATTTTAATTTACAAAAAGGTATAACAACCCGTATGTGTACATCTACGTAAGTGTATATTGTATGTACTTGTGTATGTTAGCAACCTGTACATGTAGTCTACTATTCATATCAATTATCAATAGATAGAGAAAATCAACAGTTTTATTGATGCACATTAAGGCAAACAAAGAATGTCATTAACAAAATTAAAAGTACAAACACTTAAGCTTAAGCACACTTGAGCACACAAAGTTTAAAGAAAAAATGCAAATTTCGAAAAACATAAAAAGACAAGCTGAAAGAATTTGAATAATTAAAATGAAATGTTGTGTAATAAAAACACTTACTTACCATTTCGAAGAGCTTAAATTGTACTTTTGTTTAGCCAACTTTGTGCCATATGTTTGATAAAAAATTTTATTTTTTTCTTATAGTTTTTCGTTATTAACACGCTGTTGACTGTTTAGTTTTCTAACAATTCAATTCAATTTAATTGTTTTGTTTTTTTTCTGGATCTTGCAGCAGTACTAACCTTTGGTTAGTGTCTTGTTCTCTAATGCTTAAACTCTTGTACCCAGTCAGTAATGAAGTGATGAAAAATGAGACAGTATTCGGAATACTTTAGTTCTTATTTAACCGTTTAACTACATGTAGTCTGTGTTCACCAGGTTGAACTGAATTTCAGCATCAGGTAGTAACTTTGCCAAACTCAACATGATACTCAAAACTATGTGAGTGTAATATAACAAAGCAAAATCAACCACACATTTTTGACAAAAGCTTTAACAGCTTTTTTCAACACACATACGTGTGTTTCAATATATTAAATGTGAGTATCCTTTGAATGAGAACAACAAGTTGTTAGAAAATAAAGCAACAGGAGGTATTCTTAATTTTTTGTTTATGTAAAAGAAAAAGAAAAGCTTTTAACTTTCATCTTCTACGAAAGCTTTAAAAGGCTCTCTTTTTTAGGTGTATTGTGAATTCAATACAAAAAAGACAACACCTACATGTTTATAAAATAGTACTAACAAGCCAGAAAGCTTTTTTCATTCATATTTTTTGTAAGCATTTACACACACACAAACACAAATTCAATTATGTATAGATATATATTCTGATGTGTGTTTTAAACATTTTCTTTCTTTTTCCAGCCTTTTCTCTTTTAAGTCATTTATTACCACTTCTGTTAGCAAACACCCACGCAACAACTGAAAAAAAGTCTGCTCAGCCAACCAACAGTGCGAGTCCCTGTTTCCAAGTAATTAAACTATTTATCTTAATATATAGTAATTGTTTTTATAAAAGTAATTAGTTTCTTGCAATTGATTTTTTTTTTATTTATATGACAAATCTATTTAAATTCAAAACTAAATTACAGAAACTTTAGTAAATACCTCTTTAATTCAGTTGAGTATAACAAAATAACAAATAATTAATTAATATTAATAATTAATAATAGAAAATATTAATGCGGTTTTTGATACAAAATCTTGAAATGGAAAATATATATATATATATATATATATATATATATGTAATCTAAAATTGAAAATACGAAACATTTTGCAAACTCACTCCGAAAATTTTGGAAAATTGGAAAAATCCAAAATTGATTTTTTTTGTACGAAATTTTGTGTGAAATCATTCCTTAATGGCTTTCCAAATGAATTGTGTTGTATTATTACTATAAAGTTTGTCTGAAGGCTTAATTAGAGCGATGCGAAGTTCGCCGTTTCCGTTAGTTTTACATAAAAATGTCATCGGCTCTCAAGAGTTTTTAAAAAATTTAAGCATTTCCTTAAAGATCTCTTCAGAAGCTTTAAAATAATACACATATTGATATTTTAAAAAATTGAAAATTCTAGAGCCCCGTAACTCTAAATATGGGCGAGCGTCAATTTTTTCACTTGATATTTTTTTCTTATTCTTCAATTCTCTGTCGGTCAATATACTGGTTTTTTTGATTGGAGTTACTCTATTGTTTCAAATGACATGAAAAAATTGGAGGTAGGCGTGGTGTTTTGCCTGCTGTCCTAAAGGACATCGACCGATCTTGCTGATTTTCAATAGCAAATCTTTAGAAACTATGTCTGATCGATTGGCATATTTAAATTCTCTACAGCTGATCTAATACCTGGGCAAACTTGATTTCAACACTAACACGGACGGACAGACAGATATCGCTCAATCGACTTCGCTATGCATAAGATGTCAGAATATATAAGTACACTTTATGGGGTCGGAAATGGATACTGCAGCAATTACAAACGGAATGACCAATTTGGATATACTCTTTTTCCACTTTTTGTGGTGAAGGGTATAAAAACTTTGAATGTTTGTTTATGCATCTTTTCAACAATAACCTAAAATTATATGTAAATTCTGAATTATACGAGGGTGAGCCAATATTCCTTACACCTTAAAATTTAAACAAAAAACAATATTTTTCCATTTTGCCCCACACACACAACTTTTTTCTTGTAATTTCATGATAATCGCCACGCCTTTATGGGCATTCTTAAATAGTAATCTCCAAAATACCATTTTATATCAAATACAAGCCGAATAAAGTATTGTTTGATCGGTTTGCCAGCTCTGAGTTCATTTTCAAGTTTGTCCCCCATAAAATTGTTTTGTGTGCTCTGTCAAGTCAAGTAAAATTGACCATTCTAAATTTACAACATTATTAGAATTTAAGAAATTTTTCGTAATCGCTTTCTTAGAATTTTCTATACCAAATTTGAAAACGTTAATGTTCTATTTTTATACAACAAATTTGCAACCCATTAATAATGTTTCTTCAAGTTACTTAAAATTTGTTGAAGGTTTGAAATTTATATATAAATCAGTTACATAAATAAATATGTATTTCTACGAAGGATGTGTTTACGAAAAATCATTAAAGAAATTTGTTGTTGTTTTTTTGTAAAAAAAATATTTCGTTTATTAGCAAAAAACAGGAAAGAAATAATAGTTGTACAAATGTTGTTGGCAACTTCTATGTAAGCACTCATGTGCAGACTGGAGAGAAATGAAGTTATTTAGGTAAATATCTATCTTTTTAACCCCCCTTTAAAAAGAGAAGGAGGTTATCAATTCATACTGAATGTTGCTTTTTTATGTTTGTGCCTCCATAACTCAGTCATTTCTGAATCGATTTTGAAATTTTTTCTTTTATTTGAAAGGTTATACCCCGTTTTAAAAACAGTTCATTATTTAAAAATAAAGGGTGTCCCCATACTATATACATGTTTTTAAGTTTTTAAAATTTTAAAAACTGAATATCACTATAGCTTCCATTAGCAAAAATTAATAGAAAAATAAATCTAAAAATTAAAAGTGTCGCCATAGCTGACGTTAATTGACCTATATGGGCCGCCTATCTTTTGAACGCTTGAAAATCAGACATAACGCCGATAACTATGACCGTTATAATTACAACTATAAATTATCAAACTTATAAATTAAAGGGTGCCCCAAGAGTTCATTTAATTTGATATATATGGCCATACTTTTGAACAGTTGCAGACAGACGCTTGAAACTTACAAAGATCTTGTACTGCTAACTCCGCTATAACAACAAATACAAAATTTAGATTTGGAATTTAAAGGGTGTCTCAATAGCTACTTTAATTTGCAGGTAAAATTTACAAGAAAACTTTATTGCTAAGCTTGCTATAATAATATGCATACAATTTAGGTGTGGAAATTAAAGGGTGTGCCAATAGTTAATGTAATTTAATGCATGTGGCCAATTTTTTGAACCGTTTTAGACAGACAGCTAAAATCTGTTTTGAAATCGGTTTTGTTTTTGTAAGAATTATTTTTGTTTTTGTTTTAATTGAAATTTCATTTACTCAATTCAAACTTTATTGTGAGTTGTAGGTTCTCTGAAGTACAAAAAGAATAGTTGTGAATAAAGTGGCAAACTCATAAAAAGAAAATCAATAAAATTAAAATAAAATAAAATAAAAAATAATTATTAACACAGAAAGATGAAAATATTTTTCTAGACTATAGGTTTTCATTTAAATCCTAATTCAGAGATAAAGAAACATGTACATACACACATATGTACATATTGGGGAAAATGCTTACGTACTTATTAGTTTTCAAAAGTTTGACATTTGTAGAAGTTTAGAAACAAAAACTTCAAAGTTTGCAACTTACAAGAGGTTGCGAAAAGAATAATTTATTATCGTCATAAAACTTTATTTTGTTATAATGTGCTTTAAAAACCATTATTTATTTTTCATGGGTCATTTGTCCGATAAGAAGCTTCCTTTTTTTGTCGTTTTAAATATTTTTGTCGCTTTTCGCAACAAAAAAAAAAAAAAAAACAAATCTAAATCAAATATTGGCGTGTATCGGGTATCCATCGAAATTGATAATCGATTTTAGATTTCAATGAATTAAAATATTATGTATGAACACAAATGCTCTTGGAGTAATATTAAATTTAATTAAACTTTCCAAAAGAAAATGTCAATTGAATCGTTCGCTGCCTGTAAGATGAATGCATATGTTTGTGTTCATATATTTACTTACAACAGTTACTTTCTTAATAAATTTTTCTTTAAAAACTAAAACTTACCTCGTTTATATTTCTGTGGATTCTCTCATGCATTTAACTATTTCATTTCATATGAATTTACAATGACAAAGATATAAACACTGTTAATTTTAATATTTTTTTATATATTCATGTATTTTTCGAGATTATTCGTGATATTTTTATGATTGTTTTTCTATTGTTTGTTAATCGACTCGTTTTCGATATTGATATCAAAAGTGTTCATAAAATATATTTTATACAAATACACAGCTATTTACACAGAATGATAAAAAGAATCAATAAAATTTGAAAAAAAATATTATAAATTCTACATTTTAATATGAAACACGTAATAAGTTTTATCATTATTATGGCCAGTAAAATAACAACAACAACAACACTACAAAAAGATAACAACTAGTTCCTCTTCAATTCAGCATTTAATATCCTGACTGCCAGCCTGCCTGTTATTAGAATATTTTTGCGTTTGTTATCATCGAAATAATTTGTAAATTTTATGAAACTCTGATATTTACATATTTGCTGGTGTTTTTATTGTACAGTAACTGCAAAAAGCTTAAGCTTTAAAAATCTAATAACAACTTAAAAGCAAATTTATATACTTTTCGTTCTTTTAAAGATACAAAACAAAAACAATTAAATAATATTTAAAAAACACAATATGACTGTACGTAGGCGCTTAAGAACTTCTTATTATTCCTTTAATAGAAAAAAAACAATTCGTGGTTTACACTGTCATGTAAGAACGTAATTTCCGAAAACCGAATAGACTCTCTTATGAAATCCTGGATTAGTTAAAAAAATCTTGTTTGTCTATTTTCACTTATTTATCAATTTATTTGTTCGAGTTTCAATACAAAAGAAGCCATTCATGATTAATAAAAATATTTATTGTAAGCTAAAAAAATAATTACGTTAATGAATAAAATGTATATAAAAACTGTGATATACATAAGTTTGTAATAAATTGACGTGGCTCCCCAGCCCTATGAGTATCGATAGAAATAAAAAAGAATGGATACCTGTAGAAAATCAGTGATAATTGGATATTAAATCAATACAGAATGCCATAAGTTACAATTAAAATAAAGAAAGAGGAATCCGTAGACCGTGGATTCTCTTTGCAATAGAACAATTATAAATTAATGAATGTCCAAATGAATGCGAACCAGTGAAGTAATAGGGGCGCGCTCAAATTATCTTTGAAATTACATTTTAGGAAAAAAGGAGCAAGTTCGGATGTTCGGTCATGTTTCTGATACACATAACGAATAATCCTTTCACAGTTGCGTGAATAATGTTCAATTGTTGAGGTTTATAGGACGAGCGGCTAAAAACGGAAGAAGTTGTCGAAGGACAATAAAACTTCGAATCCAAAAAAAATATGAAAAAATCAAAATAATCAGCCCACTTATACGCCCACCTCCCATACAAAGTGAAAATAATATTTTGACCTACGGCATTCTTTTTTGACACGTAGCAACTTAAATACTCAGAATCATTTATATTAAATTCTAAAAATATCCGCCCACTTCAAATACAACTTGTATTGAAAAAGTGGCATAACTCCCTCGATTTTCAATGCATCATCTCAATTTTCACAAAAATTAATATCGTAATTGTTGAATAGGCTCCTGAAAATATATACCCGACCTACATTTACGTCCATCTCCGATAGAAAAAAAAAACAAACAGAAAAAACATAAATAATTTTTTAACATGATTATCGTACTCCAGTTTTTTGATTTGCAGCTTTGAGCAAAATCTATTTATACATGGGTCTAAAGACAATAAATGATTATGCATTACGTCTTCATTAGTGGCTACACGTCCAATTATTCGCGAATGATGTGATCTATATATTGAACATACAGTAAATTTGCATGCCATTGTAAACAAGCGAACATATACACATAAATGGAATCATAATATTCAGATATCTGACAAAAAATACAAAAAATTATCCAAATCGGATAACATGGAAAATATGAATTTCGGACACTCTTCACTATGTGCGTTGCGGAGAAGACTTCAAGGTAATAGTTGATTCGCAACATACAAGGGACAGAGCTAAACGTTTCCTAACATACATATGAGTATAAGCTTTTAAAGAATAAAATCTCCTCAATAAGACAACAATTGTTGGCGATGTAAAATCTAGTTTATTATCAAAGATACACCAAGACAGTTAATGGAATCAACAAAATTTGTATTTTGTTTATTAATAAAAATATTAGGGCGTTCAGAAGGCTGATGGTTGGATGAATTAAAATTGATTGGCTTAGTTTTCGCAGCGACTATTTCTACCGACTTTATACTGATCCAATTTGAAATAAAATTTAGATGACTATTCAGACCAGAATAAAATATTGAACTTTACAAAGTTTGCTATTGAATACCGGAAAAATATTGTTCGCAAATAAAAAAGATTGGCATATATTATTATGAAGCGATAAAAGGTCATTTAAATATATGAGAAAACATATTGGACCAAGCACGGACCCTTGGGAGTCTCGTGTAAACCAACACACCCGTTTTAATACCCATTTGAAGCTGTCCAATGGAGTTTTTTTTTTTGGAATGACAGAGCAAGCGTCAGTTTATTTATAAATTATTAATGCATTTCAGCAATTTTTCTTACGGCTTATTTTGCTTTTTAAGGTAAAAAATTATTTTAAGAAAATAACAAACTTTAAGAAGTGGAAGCGGAGATATTTTTTGTATATAAAATAAAAATTAAATTTTTTAAATGAATTAAAATTGACTTTTTTCGGTTTTACTTCCTTTTTTTAATTTAATTTTAAGAAAGAAAAATTATTTACAAATGTTTGCGAACGTTTTCTAAAGAAAAAAAGAAAAGTTAGACACTAGCAGAATGTAATGCCGCATTTTCTGGATCGCTACATCCTTTATTGGCATTCTTTTTTCTTCATTTTTGTAAAAAAAAAAATAAACCAAAGCCAAAAAAAGTTAATTTTAACTCATTTTTAATATCCACGGTTCAAATCCTGATTGGGAAAAATATTAAAAATTATAATAATTTTTTTAACAATCCTGAAAATAATAATAACTTACTGCCATCCCTAATTTAGCGCGTAAAGCGCAAGATATCTGTCAAAATTGCTCATGTACATACAAAATGCAATTGGAAAATCCAATTTTGACAGTGCGTGAGGAATGAAGTTGGCTGCTTGTTGGTTTGTTTTGTTTTGTTATGGTTGAAAAGTAATGACAACTAAGTTATTTTCAAGGCAATCTAGCGGTTTTAACTCTTCTTTATTCTTATACAATGGGTTTTATAAAATAAAATGAGTTAGCATTACTGTTAAAGACACATAGTTGACGCTCTTTTTAGGAATGACATTAAAGCGCAAAAGCTATGAATTACATTTCGTTGCGTCTTACGCGCTAATTTAGGGATGACAGTTAATGCTACTTTCACTAACTCCGAAAGAAATCTTCATTCGCATGTAGTGAATAGTTAATATGAAATGTCCACAGTCTTTTGGAAGCCACTGTAAGCATTTGTCGATAACTGAATTTATGACAAACAAATAACAGCCAGGAAAAGAAATTGTCAATATAAATTATTACATAAATATTAAAAAAAACCTTTTTCGGTGGAAATAAAAAATGGTTAAAGGGGTTTCAGAAAATATTAATATAATTTTATTTTATAGTAATTATTTGTACCGCGCCCACAAATTGAAATTTAACTTGATATAGCAAATATATAAGAAGATAAAAAGACAATTATCATTATTTAGCCAACTTAGGGCATCGACTGATTAGACCAAAGCTCTTTTTTGGCAAGTCTATAGATAAGGACTTGTTGTTAGATCGAGTTATAGTTTGTTTATTATGATAAAATAAAACGTTTTATAACTTTATTTTGGAGAACATTTCGAAAGCACAATAGAGCGAATCCAAGCTTTTACTGAATAATTTATCGGAAATTTTGATGTTAAATATTATCAATGATGAACTTAAAAGGATGTTGTTGAACTCTCACTCAACTAGAATTCCTTCGAAGCTTATATATCGTATAGTAAGCGTAAAGATTATAGAAAGGATCCTGTTATAAGCCGCTATATCAATGTGACTTTATAATAAAATAATGGCTTGAACATCTCTGACGTGCATATGTATGTGTGTTATGTACATTAGTATTAGCACCGGTTATAATTTCACATCACTTCTTTTTTTTTTTTTTTGCTCAAGCACTCATACACATAATATAGAAAATATAATAAAATGTATTTGTATGAGTGTTCGTTAACTACATTTTTGTGTGGGTGTTTTTTTTAGGTTTCGCTCTTTTTTTATATAAAAAATTGTATATATTTGTTGCAGAAAAGCTTAACCCAGTGATGACGTCGTTTATTTTGTGGTGCTTGAAAATAACTCATTTATTTTAAAACTGCCCAACATAAAGTCATACTGATACAGCTTTGTGGGTTGTGATTTATCTGAGGAAACGGGTATGTAGGTACAAACAAACATTTTACATGTTGTTGTTATTTTCAAGAAATTCATCCTACTCTTTTCAAATTTTTGTGGGCTTCACCATTGTGGAAAGAAGAAGCCGACCGAATATGATAAAGGATTGTTTATCTACAATAGATATTGATGTAGTATTTGATAAAACAAAAATTAAAAAATAAAGAAATGTTGTTTGAACATTTCGTACGAACACGCCTAATATTCGTACTTTTTTCTTAAGACAGGCTCAGACAGGTCTAAAAATTTGGGGAAATACGTATCTGTAACAATCCTGCCGTTGAAGGATTTTGTTATTCAACTTCTGGTTTTATTCTATTGAAAACAAAAATAACAAAATTATGCTGATCTTCTTTAAGCAAAAATTACAATAAAAATGTGTTCAATTTCAATGTGAAAAATCTTCTAACACTAGATTATTTTGGGTCTAGTAACTTGATTGCTTTGCCATATATATAAAACTGCACCACATATAAATGCAGAAATTTTAAGTCTTTTACAAAGTAACAATTCTGACAGTTCGCAAATTCAAAAATTTTTATAAAAAAATTCCATTTAAAAAATGCTTAACAATTCACGCACCAATTCCTACTGTGGCGGCTGATTCAAACATTAGCCTACTTTAATATTGAGCTAGCAACACCCGGATGCAACTCATTCATTTGATTAACTTAAAAACCAGGAGGCAAATTTTGGCACTCGATATCGATCGAAATTTCAATAGAATTTAAATGTAAATTTCGATCGATATCGAATGCCGTAATTTGCCTCCCGTTAATTGTGTAAGCATCATTAGAAGACCTTTGCTCCTTTTGTTATAACATACATATGTATAAGTTTCGTGCAATTATACTACAAATTTACACAGTTTAAAGTAATAATTTATATTGTACTAGCAGTGCCCACTACTTTGCGTGTCATTTCTATTTTTTTTTTAATTGAAATTAAACCACACATTTATTCTTAAGTTTTGTCGACAGTGTTAAAACTGCTTTAGTACGATTTTACCAGTAAAATTGAATGATTTCACAATTGTATCTCTATTTTGTCACGAAATTACCTATTTTTACGAAAAAAAAAACAAAGAATTCTATATACCAAGGTTCTAAGAGACCTCCTCACAAAACTTTGTTTAAACTCATCCAGTAGTTTTTTATAAAATTCTATATCGATTACTATTTACTTTAATATTTCATGTACGGAAATGACCTCGTTACAGTTCTATTATTTGTATAAATTATTTATATTGTATAAATGATTTATCAGTAGCAGTTCCCATGCCTGATTCAGTTTTATGCTCATGAAAGGTCAAGAAACTCATTTATTAACTGTAGTTAATTGTAATGATTTTACTTTTTTAACTAATTATCAATGAAACCTTTGCATTAAAAAGCATTATTGGAATAAAGTTGACGATACTACACGATGCGAGGAAGGGTTTTAAATTGAAAAAAATATATCTCAATTCAATTTTTTTGGAAGTTAAAAAATTATGCTGCATTAGCACGTTTCGCCATTACAAATTATATCGAGAAACACTTCTTTGCAAGAACAACACACAGACTTGGCAAATTTATTATACCCTTCACCACAAGAAGAGTAAAAGGCGTATAACTAAGTTTCTCATTCCGTTTGTAATATCTGCCGTTTGTAATGTTTGCGACCCCATAAAGTATATATATTCTGACTTCTGATGCATAGCGAAGTCGATTGAGAGATGTCCGTCTGTTTGTCCGTTTTAGTGTTGAAATCAAGCTTGCCGAGGCACTAGATCAGATAGAGATAAATTAAATAGTGTGAAAAGTGGTGCTATTAGAAATTAGCAAGATTGGTCCCTTTCATTTTTTCATATCATTTGGAACAATTAAAAAACTCCAATCAAAAAAACATATAAATTGGGCGATAGAGAATTAAAAATAAGAAAAACATCAAGTAAAAAATTGGTGCTCGCCCATATTTTCCGCGTTATGAGCCTCTGTAATTTTCAAATTTTTTAAAATATTCATATGGGTTTCATTTAAAGCTTTTGAAGGGATCTTTAAGGAAATACTAAAATTTTTCATTAAAAGCCGATGTCATTTTTGTGTAAAATTATATATGTATATGCAGCACCAAAATTTTTTTTATTTTTTAATTCTCTGTCACCGCAATATTTGTTTTTTTTTTATTAGAGTTACTTCACTTAACTAAATTTACATAGATGGTGCAGGGTATATAAAATTCGGCATATCCAAATAAAGCACTCTTATTTGTTTTTATTTAATTCTGATATGAATTTAATTTCGGTCACATACAACAAGCGGTATTTCAGTAGTTACTGTTCGATAAAATTAAGGGAATGGCTTCTCAGAGTATGAGGATTTGCATTTCTTTTTTCTCATAATCTATATTTAACCGAATATATATATATTTGGCAGGCCAGCTAGCAGCCACTTGGGCAAAGAATGGAAGGTTGAAATAATTATATTTTTAGACTTTCATATCTATCGGACTACACCTAAATAAATGGTCATAAACTTGACATTTTTTTCTGTCTTTTATTTCAGTCCTTTCTTCTCACGATTGTTAGTGTGTACATGGACACGATAAGTCGCGTAGTTGTTGGCCAATGTACGTCACTCTTAACTGCACCCATGTAACAAAAATATTTTGCTTTTTTTTAACAATTTAAGCAGAATAAATAAAGAAATAAATAATAGAAACTAAATTTTAAACATAAATTTTTAGAGACATAAAATAGACTTTTTTAAAATCTATTAAAAAGCTTTTGAAATGTTTTTGTTTTCTGTTTTCACTTTCTTTTTTTTCTTCATATTTAATGTCTCTAAGTTTTCTTGTTTTTTGGGTTTATTTTTTGGATGAAACATATTGTTCCAGTTTTATAGTTTTATAAATCCTTTTTAGATTTTTGGCAAAGACCTTAAGAAACTTTCGTTAGAATGAACTTAAAAAACAACAAAAACAAAGCTTTGCACTGTCTCGTCATTTTTATTTGCACTTTTTTTTCTTAATTTTAAATTTCACTTTCACTTCATACAAATTTTTCTTTTCGCTTTATTTAATCCCAAAAATTGCTATTTGTTTTTTTTTTTTTGTGAAATTTGACCTTTAACATTTCAAATGTTTAAAAGTTGCTTTTACTTATTTTATAATTAAAACTATTAATTTTAATTATTTTTTTACTTAAGAACTCTGGTTGAACTTTATACTTTTTTTCAAACGATGTTGGCTTCTAACGAAGGACTTCTGTCCTACTGAAATGTTTTTCTCCTTGTATGTCGTGGCAAAAAATTTCCAGCAAACACAGTTTTTCTTTCACAAAACACAACAATACAAACGCTCACGCACATAACATTTTACTTTGTTGTTGTTGTTGTTGTAGCTTTATTTTTCTATATTCTAGGAAGATGATGTAAAAAAAGCCAGAGGAATACAAAATACCCACACATAAGTAAAGTTTCATTTTGGTTTCTAAAAAGCTTCTTTGCTTTTCTTAAAACAGGTTTGTGTGAACAAGTGTTGTGTGTTAAATGTCACATACTGCGCTTGAAAGATAACTGTGGTTGACACTTATTAAAGGTAGGCAACGCACAATTATTTAGGTACTTAATTGCTAAATTAATACCGAAATATTTCACAAGCACAAAGAGTAAAAATTACAACAGAGTTGCCAAAAGAAGTTTTTAATAATCCCAAAAATATATAAATAAAATCTCAGAAAAGTAAAATAAATAATAAAATATTACATATTAATTTATTTTTTGAGAAAATAGAAAAATAAAGACTTATTTTGTTCTGATAGATGTAATAAAATATTATAAGTTTTTAGGAAATAATAAAAGTAGTAATAATTTGTTTATTCAGGTGTGAAACGCAGCGCTGAGCGGTTAAGCTAAAATATAATATACATTTTGATGAAAACCATTATTTTGAAGAGGATAATGTCACTTTATTTTTTTTTTATATTAACGCAAAAGTGTTGCATTGTACGGCTGCCAAAATACTTATAAAATAAATTTTTTTCATAAATTATAAATAATTTTTTCTTAATATTTTAATTTAAACAACAAATTTATTCTTTTATATTTTTAAAGTTAAATTTTTATTTAACAAGTAAAAGTGCTACATTCAGCTATGCCGAATCTTTTATACCCTTCACCATCTATGGAAATGTACTTTAGTGAAGTAACTCCAATCAAAAAAGCAAATATTGGGGTGACGAAGAATTCAAAAATAAAAAAATTGATACTGCATATATATAAATTTACATAAAAATGACATCGGCTCTTAATAGATTAAGCATTTTAAAAAAATTTTAGTTTTTCCTTAAAGATCTCTCGACAGTATATCTGATCGATTGACACATTTAGAGGGATATCGCTCAATCGACTTCGCTGTACATAAGAAGTTAGAATATATAAACTTTATGGGGTCGGAATGGATATTGTAGAGATTACACACCGAATGACAAACTTAGTTATACCCTTTTTTCCACTTTTTGTGGTGAAGGATATAAAAAAAATCATTTTTTGTTATATTAACGCAAAAGTAAAAAATACTTGTAAAATAAAATTTTTTCATAAATAAATATAGAACTTACACTAATTAATTTTAAGCGTGTGAATTCCCGACTAAAGTCTTTACCGGTCTAAGCAACTAATTTACAATAATTTAATTTAACTAATTAAATGTATTTATTTATGTATGAATATGTCGATTGATATTTACGCTTTTATGTTTTTTTTTTTTAATCAAATTTAATTTATTATCTTTATTGTTATTGGCAACACTTAACTACCGAGTTGATTTAGAACATCATAGAACTTCACTGTTACAATCTATAATTAAAAATGTGCTTTAAAGTATACAAATTTATTTATTTTTTTATTTTTTGCATTCTTTTAAAAACGATGTTAATATTAGAAATGTGTTTTAAAAATTTCAATATTGCTTTGTTACATCTTTATAATAATGTTTTAATAATCGTATGAAACAATTTGACAGCTGTTTTTTACACTTTAAAAGTTAATCGCTATAGGCTTTGCCAATTCCCAATGTTCTTATAAATAAATAAAAATAAAATTAATTCAAAAAAGCTTTAAAGCTTCAATTCATCGATTTTTACCACTTGACAGAACCCAAACAAAAATAAACATTTACGCAACAGTTTGCGATATAAAAACAACTCACAAAAAGTTTTCAAAAGCTTACTGGCCCTTTCATACACCATCCAGTTTTGGCAGATAAATTTTATAAATTTTAACTCAAAGAAAAGTTTCTTACATTTGTTGTTGTGTGAAGGGGAAAGAGAGCATGCGCTAAACTTAAAGAAACCGCCTGTTGCCACATGTGTACACATGGAATGTTTTAAATATTTATAACTTTATAAATGAACAAATTGTCTCATCTTAAAGGCTCCACCATCACCATCATTATTGTTTTTTATATTAAAGTTATTACAATTTTGTTTTAATATCAAGAGCACATAAAGATAATTATGTGAATATAAAATTGTAGTAGAAACTATGCAAGTATGCATGTGTAGGAATGTGTAAATATGACATTCAAGTTTCAATTGCGTTTGTTTGTGTGAAAGAAAGATGTCATTTAAACAAACACTTGTTGTTGCTACTGCCACCGCATATTAAAAGACATTTAACAATTTGTGTTTTTCTTTTTATTCCATTTTACTAACTGTGTGGTGCCACACCAAATCCTTAAAGAATTTGTCTGTCATAAATGACATTGTGTTTAATTTTATTAAGAATAAAATTTAATTTCGTTAACTTTTAGTTGCTTCTTTGCTTTTCCGGAAGTTATTATAAAATAGAATTCACATTCCATGTTTAACATAATTTTAAAATTTTGTATACTTATTTCACGTCTCAATTGAACGAATATCTTTTTCAAATGTAGGTATATGATGGCGGGTTTACCTAACAAAAAAAAAAAAAAAAAAAAAAAAAAAAAAAAAAAAAAAAAATCCGGTCAACTTATAAAACTGAACTTTCTTTAAAATCCTACTTTGTTTTATGTTCTTTGCGGTCCTTATCTGATTTTGTAATGACATATTGATAATTGGTTAACGATATAATTTTTCAGATATAATCAAATTTCAGAACTCTTTAAGTTAAAAACGTAATTAATGTAAAAGGAAAAATTAAAAAGAATATTAATTTCAGGTTTTAACTCACTTTTGCGGGATGTAATTAGAAGATGTCAACTTAGGATAGGTTCAAAGTGTGAGTGTGGTATGCAATATAAATTATATCTTATGAAATAAGTGGATTATAGTGAATTTTTTTTAATTTTCGCATTTTTGAGTGAAGAAAAATTTAACTTCTCTACAAGTGAATTTTTATTTTTATTATTTTATTTATTAAATGAATAATAAAAATGTATTTCCTAGAAGCTGACTAATCTTTTTCCCATAATCATTTAATTTTCTCACAATCTATTAAAAATTTCTTTCTTATGAATGATATCCCTTTAACTTCCTACTGGAGTAGTTATTTCATCCCTGAAGTATGCAACAAAATTGTCTTGACAAACAAAGTGTATATTAAACACATATTCAATGCGAAGAAATAAAAATTTCGGACAACATAATAAAGGTTCAAAAAGATGATAATAAATCTGTAGTTTTCATTAAATTATCACACAATCGTAAAAAAGGCATAGCAGGGCGTAAGTTGTATATTTGCTTATCTGGATTAAATGAAATGTTAAAGTATTGCAATTTTTATACCCTTTACCAGTGTTGAAAAAGTGTGTCATTTCGCTTGTAATTTCCACAATATCACTTACCGACCCCATAAAGTGTGTATATTCTGTGTTTTAATGCATAGCGAAGTCGATTTAGCAATGGCTGTGTGTTCGTCTATCCTTCGGAGTTCGTGTTGAAATCAATTTTGCCAAGGTACTAGATGAGCTAAAGAAAATTTAAATACGCCACTCGATCAGACATGGTTTGAAAACTTTGCTGTTGACCAAGACGAATTAATACAAGGTGATAGCGGTGGCGAATTCAATTCTTTTCCCTGGTATTCTAACTGTCAAACTCCATATATAAAAAATCTGTATAACAGTTAGATAAATTTTTTATATATAGACTTTGACAGTTAGAATACATGGGAAAAGAATTGAATTCGCCACCGCTATCACCTTGTATTTAATTCGCCTTGCTGTTGACAATCAGAAAGATCGGTCTATGACTTTTAAGATAGCGGGCAAAAAACACGCAAGTTTTTCTATATCTTTTTTTCAACTTTCGTTTGTAGTATTTATGATAAAAGGTTAGAAAACTTGGTGGCACCTACTACGCTGGTTGTTGCTTATGAAAAAAATTTAATGAAATTAAGTTAGGACAACAGCTCTAAGTAAAACATACAATTTAGAAAAAAAGGAACAGAAAAACTTAATGGTAGCAAAGAATTTTTTTTTTTCGATTTGTATTTAAACTGTGAAACCTTCAGTATGGTACATGTTTTATTTTTTAATCCAGTTTCTAAACATTTAATATAATATATTTTTCAGTCGTGTCATACAAAAATTCAACATCATTTAATGCTCACTGTATACGTTGCGATACAAATGCAAAATATTATAAACAATTATAAAGCATTAACAGAATTAATTTACTGACACAGGACATAATAGAATTAATTTATCCCAAATTCGAACTGAGTTTTGTAAAAAAAAATTTTTTTTCAACTTCTTTTTTCATAAAATATATAACACATTTTTCTGCTAATGCGTAATTTTTTCTCAATTTTCATATTTTGAACCATAACACACACATTCCGATGGGAATGCTTTTAATTCCGTAATAAGTATATCAATCGTTTTATTCTACTTTTGTAATGTGCTATATATGGCTATGCTGCATGTTATACACGCTTCACCATCTGTGTAAATCTGGTTTAGTGAAGTAACTCCATTCAAAAAAAAAAAAAAAATATCGGGGTGACAGAGAATTAAACATAAGAAACAAAAAATAAGTACCATAATTTTACATAAAAATGCAATCAGCTCTTAATGGGTAAAGCATTAAAAAAATTAGCATTTCCTCAAAGATCTCTTCAAAAGCTTTAAAATGATGCCCATATTGATATTTTAAAAAAATTAAAAATTTCGGATACACGTAACTCGAACGCCAATTTTTTCATACGCATAAAAACTCAGAATATTTATACTTTATGGGGTCGCAAATGGATGTTGTAGATATTACAAACGGAATGACAAACTTAGTTATACCCTTTTTCCACTTTTTGTGGTGAAGGATATAAAAATAAAATTATTAGAATGGTCACCTTCGGTGTATTTTTGTTATTACTCATTTTTAACGTAAGCTTCAATCATTACAAAGTTAATTTGATGGCTCAGAGAAGTGAAATATGTGTTTTTAACATAATTTAATATTGTTATTTTCAAATACAAGTCTGCTTCCAGTTTTAAAAGTAAAAGAGACTTCATTCCAAAGAAAACTTTTGGTTTTCATATTGGCAAGAACCAATTTACGGTATTTAAACAACTTTCAACCGTAATTGAGTTCTGTTTTAATTACATTTTTTTGAATCGTCATTCCTATAGGCGAAGTCTAAACTGCGAATACTCCTTCAGCTTTACATCATTATTACAAAGTAAATTCATTTATCAAAACAATGGAATTGTAAAAGCTTTTAAAATTTTGCACAACTTTCTAATAATCGAAAGATCTGGTAATACCATATCGCTATAAAGCTCACATACGCAACTGGAAGTTGTTTTGTAGTACATTCTACACAAATGTCGTTTTGAACAATTTAACAGCAGGATATTTAACAGATAAAGTTATAGAAGATTGGTAAATGTAAAAAAATATCAATACCATTAAATTCAACTTTTTACTGGATAAGCTTTAGCTTTGTTATCACAGATAAGTTAAGGTATTAAATCTACGTTCGTAAAACCAATGATATAATTCTTATAATTTATATGCAGTAAACTATAACTTATAACTTGAACTTTATGATGATGCGTCTAATTTGCAACTTTTTTTCAAATCAGTAATTACCTGAGTGATAAGAAATATCTTTCGCTTTAGAAAATACCTGTAGGAAGACCTTATTTGCATTATAAAAATTTATCTCTCATCACAAAGGCAAAGCTAGGTTTAAAGCAGATTTGTTGTTATTTTTGATTAATTCAAGACAACGCTATAAATTAAAATTTAAATTGCAATTTCTCCAAACATACGAAAGAAGTGGAATGAGACTACAGACACAATGCTACACAAAGATATGAAAAGCACTGTCTGTAAGACTTCATATAATCCCATAGAGGAGTTCTTATGCTGATCAAAAGAACCGGGAAAGATCAGGAAATGTCCTAAGGAGAAATCTTAATGTTTTACAATTTTCGTCCAGAATAGCACTCACCTCTTGCCTGCCGTCTATATCATTAATATTCAATTTGTGAGAAAGAACTCTGTTCATTTTCATTTGGTCCTATTCTGCCTTCGCACCGAAGACTTTGAGGGGGTATTCTATTTTAGATATTTTTATTTTAAAAAGTTAAAATTTTTTGAGCTTTCAGGCACAAAATCCTTTGGATAAATTTTTTTAGCATTCGAATATTACAGCACATGTTTCTTTTAAAAATGTAAATAAGAAACCATTTAATTATTTTTTCAGTTTTATGTATTTCTGGAATTTTTGTTTTTGTTGTAACTATTTTATTATTTTCTAAATTAATCTTGATTTGAGAAAATGTATAATGCTTTTTTTGTTTAAATTTTAAGTAAATATAAACTTAATCTATGATTAATGAAAAAATTAAAGATCTATTAAACTAAAAAAAAAAAAAAAATAAACTAAAGCATTATTAACATGTAACACAAAGAACAATTATTCGGAAGTAAAAGGCAGAATTTAAAAAGAAGTAAATAAAAAGATTAAACGAACGAGAAAACACTTTGGAAGAACAAAAAATTTTGAAATATATTTATTTTTCTGATGAGACAAATGAGAAATTTATTTAAGAAGCTTAAATTTATTATAAATAGCTTTTTATTTTTGTTGGTTTAGTTTTTTTAACTTAATGCAATACGGTTTGAACTTAAAACTAAATACAATTTAAATATATTTTTATTCACAAAATTCAATTATTATTCTTGCAAAATTGTAAACAAAACAAATTTACATAAATTTTTTATAAAAAATTATAAAGAGAGAAAAAAAAACGAACAAAAAATAAACAAAAATTTAATGCAAACGAAAATGATCGATATCTTCTAACGCCACTAAACTATTATTATTAATAATTTATATTTTATTTATTTATTTTTTGCTTCAAGCCGAAAGAAATTACCACTTAATTAAGACTAATCTAAATGTGAGGCAGACTTTCAAAACGTCAGTTGCTTTGTATTCGAACAATGTATTGTGTTTCTTAATGCCGTGATACTAAATGTTTACAATTCATACCAATCCAAAATGTCGCAGACAAGTATTAGAAACGTTGCAACCGAGCATCAGTTTCTAAATTGTTGCTTTGTGACGCAACTTTGTATATAAACAGATGTAAATGCGGCAGCAAAACTGTATACAAACTTTGTATTAAATACATTTTGGAAGTCAGCCTGATTTCATTGTGAACGATTTAATTAAACTCTTTTTGAAGCACAAAACTGCGGACTTACAATCTTTCTAACAGAAATGGTTTGATTTTATTTTTTGTCACTTTCATTTCGATGTTATTGAAAACAAAATAATTTTGGGCTGTGAAAAATAAACTAGTTGAAGTGTATTTTGATAAATTTGTAAACAAATAAAAGGTTGGCCGCTAAAAGCAAAGGAGTAACAGAAAACATTTTATTTTTTATTTTTTAATTACTTGTAACACATTTCAAAATAAGTCTCAACGATTTTATAATTATTTTTTTTTTTTTTTAATTTTCAAAAATAGTTTAGTGGCAACTTGATATTAAATAAAAAACAATATTAGTATCATATTAAAGTTCATGGAAAATAACTTTAATAAATAGTTTTAGAATAATAAACACTTTGATTTTTTTTAATAAGGCAAGCAGTTCTGCAGCGAGGATTAGTAGTTTTGTTTAATTATTTTTTTTTCTTTTGGTTAGTTATGTGTATAGTAGTTGTGAGTAAAGATGCACTTTTTAATACTTTTTAAGAATATAAATTAGACAAAAAGAAGTTGGGCGGAAAACTGATTTTTTTTTTTATTTTTTTATATATAAATTAATTCTTTGTTTGTTTTCGTTTAGTAATTTTGAATCCAAAAAATTATATTATAGGAAAAACAACCGGTTTTTAGAATTTTCAGTACAAAAACTAAATTGTAATGATCAGAAATGGAACAATTTTCAAATAGAAAATTTTAGCTGCTCATTTCTAAAATATAAAATAAGTCTATGCGTAGCTACCTGTATTACAAAAATTAGTTTAAGACTGGCTTGATATGATCGCCATGTAACAATTTCAATTTAGACAATTTCACTTTTATGATTTCAACTTACTGTTCTTAATATATTTTAAATATTAATAAACAAGATATGAAAATCATATAATGAACGAGTCTTCAGATTCGCAATAAAAATTTTTAATTTGGTTAAGTGTCCCCAACCACTTGTAGAAACTTTTTTTGCAAACAATAAAATGACTTTGATAAAGAAAAATCTATTTAAATTTTAACTAACAAAAAGTGTTAATAAAATTAAATAATTTTTAGAGACTAGTCTGGAAAAAAGAAAGTATAAATTTCAAACAAAAAAAAATAATTACTTTTTTTGAAGGGAACAGGAATTATTTTTGAAAAATTTTTACTTAAACTGAAATTTAAATTATGTGCAGAAAGTAAGCGAAATTACTTAATCAAATCAAACACAAACTTTGAATTTATGTTTAAAGTTTTAGATCGAATTAAATTTGAGACTTTAATTTACAAAAAGGTCGCACTGTCTGAGTGCCTTCAGAAAATAAAGTACAAATACAAAACATGGCTTGCACTCTATAATACATGTTACACCATCAGCATATAAATTTCTTCTTCGAAAGGTAACGCTTACCCGTCCTTTAACTAAAAAGAATTACATTAATATGTTAAATAATTTTTAGATTGACAAAAACCTTTTCTTTTTAAAGATGGGTTTGTTCTGCTCTGAAGACTGTTTTTTTTTTTTAATTTCCAATTACATACATATAATTAATAAAACAATTTCGTTTACTGTTTAAGCAAATTATAACTCTTTATAAATTAAGTGGGAAATAAAAAGAGAAAAGATAGATAAATAAATATTGTATTTTTAGTTTTGTTTGTTATAAATATCAGTGCAAATTTTTTCATATTTTTTTTTTTCTTTTCTTGTAATATTTTATTTAAATATAAATAAATGTTTTAATTAAATAAGTAAGTTTATATCGTAGCAATTAACATTTTCTTTGATTTTTTTTATATAAGTTAGTTTGTATTAACAATAATGAGTTTTTTTTTTATTTTCTTTTTAATACAGAGCTGAATAGTTATTTTGCGATCAATAATTTATTAATGTTGTGATGTCATTGTTGATGGTTTTGTTTGATGGGGTGGAACAAGAAAACAAAATTCAATAATTTAAATTAATTAACATTAAACTACATATAAATATGTATGTACGTACGTATATGTATATTTAGATGTATGTGTATTTATGTATATGTATGTGTAGATTAATAATATTACTATAAAGCATCGTTGTTTCTATATCATTAAGAATTTAATTAAATAAACTAAACTAAAACTATTTTTTGTAAATTACGAAAAATAATAAAAAAAAAATAGTTTCTAATTAAATTAAGAAGTACAACTAATTTATACAATAAAGGCTTTTTATGAAATTTTCCCTTTTCAAAACAAAAAAAAAAAAATATGTATATATTTAGAAAAAATAAAAGCTTTTAAGAAGTATAATAATAATAATAGTAATTTATAATAATAATGTAAATCCAATAATTAATTTTGTGATGTTCATTTTTTTTTCATGTGATGCGCGTTTGCTTGTTTTGGACATAAAGTTTCAATTTTTTTTCGTTTAGTTTTGTTTGCTGTTCATGACAATTAATTTTTTTTCCTAAATTTTAAGCTTTTTTCTTGTGAATAATTTAAACGTTTTATTTTAATTATAATTTATAGGTTTTGTATAAAAAGTGAAGGCTTTTAAGGCGTCTTTAATAAGAGAATATCTTTTTTTCGGGTTCGACTTGGCATTGTATTTGTTGTTATCGATGATAATCGTTGATAGAAGTAATTGCGACCAAATTTCTTTTGCATTTTGTAGGATTTTCCCTCTAGGAACTTGGTTATCGTTTGAACATAATTACTGACGTCCTCCTGATTTTCCAACAAATGTATTGAAATTATTTCAATCTTTATTTTACCAAAAGGCAAAGTTTGCAGTATCTGAAATTAAATCAAAATAAAAAACAAATTTATTTTTTTTAATTAAATATTTCAACATTTCTATTAAGTAGCAAAAACTTGATAGAAATGTTGTGTTTCTGGAATTTATTTGCCCATTTATTTATTTGATGCATGCAATCTTTTTTTTAATCACAAGAGGGTGTACACTTAAAAAGTTTTGGAGAATTTAAATTGATCAAATTTCGATTATGATTATTATATAAATTAATCGATTTAAAAATGATCACATCATTTAAATCCAAACGTTTTAACTTAACAGATAATTAAATAACACAGCAATACAATTATTTTATATTTTTTATTAAAGGTTTAAGTCATGTATTAAGTGTTCACCCTTTGTTTGAATAACTTTTAAGAGTTTTTTTTTTTTTTTTTTTTTTTTTTTTTTTTTTTTTTTTTTTTTTTTTTTTTTTTTGTTGTGTTCGTTGTGGTTTTCGCTTGCTGTTTATTAACTTACCTCCAACTCATGACCATGCACACCCAAACTAAGAAGATCGTATTCAACACGATTTGATGCCAGCATGATTGTATAAAGCGGAAAACATTTGACACGCGAATTGAACCATGATGTCTCCTCATCGAGCAGACTGTTAATTCGCACTTCTGACTCTTCATTATGAATCGTTACCTAAAACCAAAAAATAAATTTAATTAAATTTAATTTATTTAATTGAATAAATAAAATAATGTCTGTAATGGTGTATATAAACACTTGCTGTTAGCGATTTACTTACCTCTTTGGGATAGGGATTAGGTGAAACACAAGCGTGCACTACTTGCAAGCGTGGTTGTAAGGCATTCTGTTTTCGTAAAGTAAAATATCGTCTGGGTTCTGGTTCCACTATAATGCCAGCCCAATTTAATGTTTCCGATAACCAGGGCGCAGTCAAAAGATGGCCCAAGGAGCCAGTTAATGATTGTATAACAGCACCATTTGTTTTGCCTTGCATTGTATTGGCCACATAGTAGGCCATTTTAGGTGTTAATTCATTAGGAAATGCACTTAAATTTAAATGTGATGCAGCTACTCCATTCAAAGAACTACCAACTGCTCCTTCTCTTCCGACCCCACCACCGCCACTGGGCAGACCATTATCATTTGCTACTGGAGATGTTTTGAAAAAGTGCATGGGATATTTGCGCATATGTATTTCACGCAGGAATGCTATAAGTTGAGGATCATCTTGAGCCACGCCAAACAGTTCATAATCTCGCGACATATTTAATCGAAATTGTTGATGGCGAATTTCTATAGAAATGAAAGTAAAATGTAAAAAATTTTTTGTTTATTCAATTTAAAAATAGAATTGAGAATTGTATTTAAATAAATAACATTTGGTTGATTTTCATTTGTTTGTACGTGAAGAAATAATATGATTACTATTTATATTTCATTGGCTACTTTCTAGCCATTTTTTATGTTCAATTAAAGGACGAATAAAAATGAAGACGAAAACTCTCAAATGTCAGTATAAATGAAAAATTAAAAGCAATCTCATATGATCAATGAAATAGATTCATTCAAATCTTACCGTTATCTATACAATAAATTTTGCATGGAAGGCCCTTTAGAACCTTAATTCCAATATAGAATACTTTTTTGTTCATAAAAATGTGTCATTTCATAGAGAAAATAGAGATACAAGTGGAAAAGCATCCAATTTTACCGGTATAATGGCACTAAAACAGATGTCTGCACAGAGATGAAAATGAACTGGAATAATTACTTAAAAACACATTTTACTAAATTTTATTTTTAAGAATATTAGAAATGACACGCAGACGAAGTCGTGGGCACTGTGCTAGTGATTAATTAAATTGTAAAAAATTTATGAAAATTCGTACAATAAAACAAATTGTTTTGGAGAGCATTATTTAAAACTTTTACAGTGACCATTTTCTTTATTATTTTATTTTCCCAATACGTGCGTTGTCGTAAGTACAAAAGCAAAAATGCGGTAAAAGCATCCGTTTTCTAGAAATTTAAAAGAAACATAAACACGAATTAAACATCAATTTAAATTAAAATAAACAATTTGTTTTTATGTTTGTAATATTTTTTATCTGGCAACATTTTAAAACCTTGTTATTTTAGATTGTAGGTGACGATAATCACTCTTTTTCGCAATAAATTTAATTATTTTTTTAGTGACTACACTTTTACTTAAAACAGTTGTTTAGACATCAAACTTCAGCCAAATAAATTATTTTGCTGTTTTGATAATAAAAGTAAAGTTCAGTTAAAATTAGAAATAAAAAATCAACTGCGTTTAAAGTCAGAGGCGTAAAGTTTTAAGAAAAAAAAAATAAATAAAAAGAACCTGACAAGGAGCTATAAATCTCTTCCTAGCAGCACAAAAATGGTCAAAACGAATGAAAAATTTTAGCTAATGAGACATAATGAGGAGCACGCCACAATTATCTGGTTGAAATGCAAAAAATCAAGTGAGAAGACAGACCTTGATGTGTTCGTTTTTTTGCTGGCTTTTATATCAGGTCAACGTGTGAAGGCAAATAGTGCAGAAAAACATCACAAAGACGGTCGCTTTAGCTATTTTTTAATTTATAGTAATTTAGTAGAGCAACTTACAAGGAAAGTTAATAAAAAAACAGTAAAACAAACAAGTCCAAGTGAAACTTTTTTTAACAACTAAAAATGTATTTAAAAAGAAAAACTACATATTTTTAATTAAAAACTGAAAATTATTAAAAAAAATTATACAATACTGGTTTTTTTCTAGTTGAAAACTAAATAAATCGAAAAAAAGAAAGGAAGGTAAATTTAATTTTAAAATACAATTTAACCCAAATTGGTAAGAGGGTTACTCGTTTTTTATTTCCCGCCAAAGACTCTACAACGATTAAAGGTTTGCAAATGCTCGATTATAGTTATTAATAATATATTTACTGTATGTAACATTAAAAGACACAAAAAACTGAACCCAAGTGGTTTGAACTTAAGAAAAAAAATTTCTTCAAAAGTGTGCTTGAAGTAAATATATTGAATTTGTTTTGTTCTCTTGATTTGAAATAGGGTCAATAAACAATTTTTGTATTCGAGTGTCAAATATTCAACCATATTAATTTGTGGTTAAATGTTAAAGGAACTTGAAGAAATTAAAAGGGGTTTGAGTTGAATAAATCACCCCAAAATAAGTTTAATCCAACAAAGCTGCACCCCTAAAAAAATTTTTAATTCATATTGATTTATATTCAAAAATAAAAAAGTAATAATATGGAACATTAAGGTTGTACTCATTTAGAATATTATTTCCAATACTCGCTCATACACTTTTCTAAGCACAAAAAGCTTAAAGAAAAAAATATTTAAAAAATTATTATTCTTCTTTTTTTACACCTTTCAACACAAAAAGTGAAAAAGCGTATGTATAACTGTTCGTAGTTTCTAGAATATCCGTTTCTGACCCTAAAAAGTATATATATTCTGAGTTCTTAGGCACAGCGAAGTCGGTTGAGCGATGTCCCTCTGTTTGTCTGTGTTAGTGTTGAAATCAAGTTTGCCTTTGCAAAAATTTAAAATACGCCAATCACTCAGACGTAGTGTCGAAAGAGGTGCTATTGGAAATCAGCATGATAGGTCTATGTCGTTAGACACAGCTGGCGAAACACCACGCCTACCTCTAATTTTTCCATATTATTTGAAACAATGAAGTAACTCCAATAAAAAAAAAAAAAAAACAAATATATGTGGGGCGATAGAGAATTAAAAAATACGAAAAAAAACTTCAAGTAAAATAATTGGCGCTCGCCCATATTTTCCAAGTTGCCTCTGAAATTTTTAAATTTTTTCAAATAACAATATGGGTATCATTTTAAAGCTTTTGAAGAGATCTTTAAGGAAATACTAAAATTTTTTTTAAATGTTTAACCCATTAAAAGCCGATGACATTTCTATGTTAAATTATGTACATGTAGTACTTCATTTTTTATTTTTTTTTTTTTTCTTATTTTTTTAATTCTCTGTCACCCCAATATTTGCTTTTTTTATTGGAGTTACTTCAATAAACTAGATTTAGGTAAATGGTGAAGCGTATGTAAGATTCAGCAGTATAGCCGAATATAGCACTCTTGCTTTTTTTTATTTCGGTTTAATTATTATAACTACAAAATTTTTTTACTATTTCTTAATCTGTTTCTGTGCCCTTTTGAATTCCAGTTAATTACCTTTTTAAATTATCCCGAATGAAATAATTTGAAACAGCAGTAATTAAAAAACAGCATTATCCACTCATTGTTTTGACTTAGGTCACTATCCTAACTTTGAAAATGCTTCAGTTCTTAGTATTGAAAAAAATTATAAGAGACGGTATATTTTGGAAATGTTACACATTGTAAATACTCCATTGACTAAAAGAATTAATTTTAAAGCAAATACAGATAATGTCGCTCATATATACAGACACTTAATTCACAAAATAACATAAAATTTATTTTCTTTACCTGAAATTTGACTTATTTGAAGTGTAATTAGAATTTTTAATTTTTAAACTTGATTTCAATTAAGAAAATATCTTCTTAATTTGAAGTCGATACTTCAAAGTAAATAATTTACGCTCCTGGTTTGTTTGAAATATTATTAGAGAAGAACAGCTCTATTATTGATCTTCAAAAAAAATTTGAATTTTTTCTAAATGAAGAATACAATATCCTAGTTACTATCGTAAACCCTGAGACCTGATACTCATTAGACGCCACTGATAAATCCAGGTAATTAAACCGTAATCTCATCTTAGACCCTCCGTTTCTTAAATAAAATAGAGTGAAATATATTCTAAATATGAAAATAAAGTACAAATAACAAATATTATTTTTGTGTGAATTACCTGTGACCCAGTGAAGGTTACATATGCATCTGCGAAATGAATTATAGTCCTTTATAATGGAAAAAGACTGAAAAGAATGATTTTGCAATAATATTTTGGTGACTTTAAGTAACCTATAAAGCTTGCAAATTATCTAAAAAAAAATTTAAATTTTTTATTTCTAAAGCTTTTTCTTTTTCTGGCTAAGAATTTGATATAACTCTAGCTCATCCTGGAATGCTTCGCTACGCATGAATATTAACATTGAATACCGTGTGTATAAAGTCAGCACACAGTATGCATACATTTCGCATGCGCTCATAGGCGCCTACGTATTTGTTGTTGTTGTTTTTTATGTATGGGCAAAATCACATGTTGTCACGAACACGTCGACCAATTTCGTGCAACCTTTAGATAAACCATCTGCACGACCATACGATCAAACCCAAAAAATTTAATCGAATTCGGTTTGACCGATCGTGAGTTATAAAGTCACAACTGACTTGCAACAATTTGTATATATAAAAATACATACATATTTAATTGGTCGCTTAAGCCACAACATCAAAAAACTTTTTCCATTTACTCCTTTTTTTTTCTTTAAATAATTAAGGATGACCCTAATGAACACCAAAACATGGATTCGATAAGTCTTTTTGTGTTTTTATAAGAAAAATAAGTTAAATCATTAATTAAAGAACAAACAAAAAAAAAACATTGACAAGAAATCGTACAAGACTTATTACGAATTGTATATTTTTTTACTATAGAAAAATATTTAATAATAATATATTAAACCGGTAATTTCAAAAATGGCGTACAATTAAGATTCTGAAGGATTAAGAGGGCTGAAACCTTCTATTAATATTGCTAGGAATTTTTTTTAGATAAAACATAAAAACAATCTTATTGATTTACACAGTGATTAGTTTTTCTTATATACAAATCTGTTACCTACGAAATATATATCCTTCAATTGTGTTTTCTTAAAGACGCAGGTGCTTCGCAGAACTATCGGGAAACATTAAAATTTGATATTTGTTAATTAATTTCAACTTATGTTAGAGATAAGATTGTAGCATGTTATCGCTTCCAGTATCGCTTCGTTTGTAGCGAGAACTATGACATTATGTCTATATCAGCCATATGGCTGAGAACTTTATTTTAAAACAACATCCAAAATAATTGCAAACCTAGAACGTAACGGAAAATAATTATACTTTCACTTGTGCCGAACGCAAACTAAGCAAATTTGGCTCTAAAGAATAGAAGTGTGTCAGCAACATATGGAATTCCGATAATTTAAAAACACTTACAAATTGTGTTAAAGCAATTTGCATTTAAAAAAACTACAACAACTACTTTAAATTTAAGCCGCTAAACCCTAAACAACTGTCATTGAGAGTAAATATACGAGAATGGAAACACAGTAAACCCTTTCATTTATTTATCTTGACACGTGCTACGCCTGAAGAATTTTTCAAAACTTAAAAAACAATAAAAGTGTCTAAGATTTTAATCTATTTTCTTCTTATCAACAACATATTTTTTTTATTCCAAGTTAAATACAAGAAACCAAAAATATTAAGACTGAGTCCTTTTTCCCCCGTCTTCTTTAATGAAATTTCATTGTTAAAATAAAATTTTTGGGCAATTTTTCAACTGGAAGGGGTATAATTTATCCCTTTTAAAAATGAAAAATTGCACTAAAAAACTACAGCAACAACAAAGAGAAAAAAACGGCAAAAGTTTTAAGATACATAATTAGTGGTAAAAAAAATGAATTATACAGTTCGCGACAAGAAGTTTATATTAAAACCTTTATTTATTTATTCAAGAATTCAAAGAAACTTAAAAAATATATAATAAATATTCTAGAATAATTTGTAAATTTTTGAATATTATTTTTTGTTGTGTGCTGTATGTGGAAATAAACCGCAAAACAAATTAAGGAAAGATAAAACTCGAATGCGGGTTGTTGAAGAAGTTCTTGCATATACAACCAAACTAACAATTATTAAATGGAGCTAGCACGCACGTACATATGTATGTATGTACGTGAGTGTTTGTAGTTACCTTTTCTTATACAGCAAGGAGTCGCATGGAATTGCATATACATTAATGCTTTTACGTGTGAGGGAGGTTTGTTTTAATATAAATTGTAATTTCTTTGGGTATATGGCAACAATGGCATAGTTATGGTGGTAAATTAAAAATTTGCAATAGTTTTAGCTGTGAAAATGGGGGTTTTTACTTCAGTCTATAAATCCTGAAGAAACATAAAAAAACTTAAGGTTGCCAGATTTTGACCTAGCCTGAGTTCAATAACAAAAAAAAAATCTATTGAATTCTGCACATGTGCAACAGTCGGAAAAATTTATGGATGAGTTTTTTTTGCTCATCTTTTAATAAACAACTTCTTGAAAATATATAAAATAATTATATATAATTTTTAAAATAACGCTTTTGACAAGAAAGTATGAAACTATTAAAAAAAATGTTTTAAAAATAGTTTCTGTGTGATTGATTGATTGATTGATTTTTAAGTTAAACCTTTTTTATGCGACAGTGTGGAACTAAAACACACATTTTTGTGCGTCTTTTCTGAGTAGGACAAACTTCAAACAGATTTTCTTGTGAATGAATCACAGCCCTTAGTGGTATTCCAGACGACTAGTCAATACTTACGTTAAAACCCACGCTCATGTTCTTGACAAACGCGAGATTTTAATATTGTTATAAAAAAGCTGAACTTATTTAAGTATGTTCTAAAGATCGTGTGATTTATTTCGTAACAAATCATAAACAAAATGCAAGAAATTGCATATGCAAATGGCGACAGCGTGCATGTTTTCCAAAATGAATTAATTTAATAAAATGGACAATACTTTAATTTTCTTCCATAAAAACTTGCAATTGAAAACCCTCTGTCTAACAATTGCGATTTATAAAAGATCAATTTTGCTATTTTAAATTCCTTGTCGCAAATTCTATTATTAGATTTCGAGTAAAGCCAGAGACAATGCTTTGCAGCCCATGCAAATGTAAATAGTCAATTCGTTAGGTTGGTTACATTATTTTAATTCAAGTAACTCTGCTGTTTATATGAAATCGTCATTAAAAGAATAATAATAATCAAAAAAATAAAATCGTATAATAAAACCGTATTTGATTGAAGAAAAGAAGACATTTTGAATTTAATTTAATTAATTTATGGCTTTTATAAATCCATTTGACAAATCCACAGACGATTTTAAATCGCCAAATTTCTTGTAACAAAAATTTTAAGCAAAATGCGAATGTTGAAAATAAGCAATAGAAGTAATAACAACGTCTACCAACATGTATTAAGTCCGTATAAAACCTGCGTACAGTTAGTTCCACCAAGATGGTTATATTTGTGACATTTGTGACATCGTTCGCAGCGATTTTCTTTAAAACGCCATCCTGTTGATTAAAAAAAAATTTCGAGAACTCTTAAATGTTTAACATTCTTGGTGAAGGTGTATTCTGCTTTGATTATGTTAATCGTAAGTTTAATAAATTTTATCACAAATTCACTTTTTTCACATTTTTAGTAATTTTTTATTATTCAAATTTTTAGCATCCCAGAAAACTATTGTAATAAGTAATTGAAAATATACGTAAGATGAAGATTACATCCATTAAAAAAATCTTTAAATGATTTAATTCAGTTAAATCTTGTTATTCAAGAAATCTTAAGAAGATGTTGGCAAAAAATCGCTCACAGACATCAATCGTCATGTGTGTGTGTGTGTTACATCGTATGCGGAGGGTAGTCAATTGTTATTCTCTCTGTTTTTCTCCCTGCTAAGTTCCTAACAATTAATTATATTTGCAAGAAAGTATAAGCAAATTAAATCATGTAAGACGTACTTGTAACTCTGTTGTAAGAGAAATATACTTAGAATATGTGTGATATTTTAACTAACGACGAAATAGAACATACGACAAACAGCATGCGGAAGAATTTAATCCATCGCATAGTGAATGACATAAACTGTGAATGCAAAATTATCATTATTATTATTATTGTGATTGTATGTGATTATTGTTTTTGATTTTTTTCTTCTTTCAGCATGATGAGGTTGGTTTATAGTTTATATAAAAATATGAATCACATCCGGTCTTAGAAGCCAGTTAAGAAACGTTTTAGTAGAAAAATAATGGCGCAATATTGTATTGCCTGTGTGTTGGGGCATTATGCTAAAACAGCAGGCGTTGAACGAGCAACAGAAGCAGGCAGAGTGACAGCAGCACTAAGGTCTTAATAATTTCAATTAATAAAACTACAACTACTTTTTTATATTCATTTGATTTTTTTAAATAAATGTAAACTATTTACATACATGCTGATGTGTTTTTTAAAAGCAAATTTGCACAATTTGTTAGAACTAACTTTAATTAAGATGAGATAATAAAATGAGTAGTGTTTGGTATAAGAACTTAAAAAGTGGGTTAAATATTAATATCAATAACCACGAAGAATTTAAATACGAAAGTAATACGTTAACCATTATTCCTAAAAGGTAAATGATTTGTATATTAAATTGCTTTTGTTGAAAAAGCAGTCGCATAAAAAGCAACTTTTTTGTATAAAACAAAAGTAATGTTCATCATAATACGATCAGGATTTGGGCTAATGCGATTTGGCTAATGAGGGCTGACGACATTGTTTGTAGTTAGAGACAGTAGCGGAGATTTTTTGCCAGAGGCAGTTTTAACACTTGAGCAGAAAATATAAAACAACAGTAAATAACCCATACGAGGGCTGCTTTATATATTTCTGGCCTAATAGTGAAAATGCGAATATTTAAATTCAAAAAAGGTTTTATGGTTTTTCAAAGTATTCTCCACCAGTTGTCGAAGCACTTTTTCCACTCCGATTGAGACACCTCTAAAACATGGTTTTAGAACACTTCAACGGCTTCTTCTGGCGACGAAAATCGTTGACCATTTTTTTCTTGATGTGCGGAAACAAGAAGAAGTCATTAGGTGCCAAGTCAGGGCTGTACGGCGGATGACCCATTAATTCGACGTTTTGGGCGGTCAAAAACGCTCTGGTTTGAGCCGATGTGTGAGAGCTCGCATTGTCATGGTGAACAATGATTCGTCTTCTCTTGTTGGTTTTTCGAATTCCTCCGATGACTTCAGGCAAACAAATTGTAGTGCACCACTCAGAAGTAACCGCCCTACGTTGCTCAAGCGGAACAGTCGCTGCATGACCAGTTTTGCCGAAGAAACAGGCGACCATTTGCTTCGAAGTGCTTCTTCCACGAACAACTTTCGTTGGATTTTGCTCGTCATTGAAGACCCACACGGTCGATTGTTGTTTCCTTTTGGGCTCATACGCATAGATCCATGATTCGTCACCTGTGACGATCTTATAAACGTCTTTTGAAGCACCGCAATCGTATTTTTGCAATATTTCTTTGCACCAATCGACACGAGCCTTTTTTTGAGCGACTTTCAAATTGTGCGGGATCCAACGAGAACAAACCTTTCTTTTTTACGGCCAGGTGTTCATGCAGTATCGAATGTATGCTGGTGGAAGAAATGTCCAAGGATGTCTCTATCTCTCGGTATGTCGCATGTCGATCTTGCATTATGAGTTCACGCACGGCATCAATGTTCTCTGGCACAACAGCCGGTTTTGGACGACCTTTACGGAATTCGTCTTTGAGCGAGCTTCGGCCACGATTAAATTCATTATACCAATTTTCCACAGTGCTAGAGGATGTTGCTTCGTCGCCATACAAAGATTTAAGTTTATCAATGCCCTCTTGTCGTGATAATCCACGTCGAAAGTTGTGAAAAATGATGGCACGAACATGTTCACGAGTTAATTCCATTCCATGGTCGTACGTCAACACGTTTTGAGTACGATTATGCTTAAAAATGACAAACTTTCCAATGGAAATGTCAGATTGCACTTGGCAGCACTCAGTGTTGCCAGGCCAGAAATATATATAGCAGCCCTCGTAAGAATTGAAGGTTGGTTGATTGCCAGCAAAATTATATAAAATATCAAACAGAACATAAAAAGTAAAAGCAATACTTTCAAAGTCGATGTCAAATAGGTGAATGAGCGCAGCATGGGTAAGTATTAACGACAAACGCCGAAATTAATAAATCTTTAGGAAATATATCGCAGTTAGTAATGAAGTCTGAAAAAAGAGACAAATCATTTTACTATCTTAATAATACTTTCTTTTATTTTTTTTTATTTACAACTGCTTTAGTTATTTTTTGCTTAACGATATTTGAAAAAGAATAACAAAAAGATTCTACTAAAAGTGAATTAGAACGTGACTACATGATATGAACATTGTTGTTTTTGTTATCAAAATTACCTTATCGTTTATTGAAGAAAATAATAGAAATGTTTATATTAAAGATTTTCGTATATTAAAAGCTAACAAAAATAATATGTGTTAATCGTGTTTAATTCGTTCTTGATATTCTCACTGAAATGTGAAATGATTTTAAATATAATTATGATATGAAAAAAAAAATGAATTTCTTGATAAGGTTGTGGTTGAATTGAATATCCGAGATTATTGCATTTCCACATCATAAAATTTCACAAAAATAACGCAGCACTGTTAAAAAATAAGTAAAAAAAATGTACACCCAAACATCCAATGAAAAATTTTGCAGTTTGTTTTATTTTGTGGAAGTAATTACATTATTCTTTAACACTAGTCTCTGTAAAATTAGTGAGTGTACCTTAATGCAAAAACAAAGTTCTAAAAAAAAATTATTACAAAAGCAACAAACTTAACAATTTGTGTAAGTTCTTAAAAATAATGAGGTAAATTCTAGCATGAAACAAGTAAGAGTGCTATAATCGGCTATGCCGAATCTAATATACCCTTCACCTTCTAGTTTAGTGAGGAAACTCCAATAAAAATATATAAAAAACAAATTAAGTACTGTATATATATTATTTTACATAAAAATATCATCGGCTCCTAATGGGTTAAGCATTTTTTTAAAAATTTAAGCATTTCCTTAAAGATCTCTTCAAAAGCTTTAAAATGATACCCATATTGATATTTTAATAAATCTTAAAATTTGAGAGGCCCGTAACTCGTAAAATATAAGCGAGCGCCAATGTTTTTACTTGATGTTTTTTTTTCTTATTTTTTAATTCTCTATCGCCCCATATACATATATATATTTTTTTTAATTGAAGTTACTTCATTGTTCCATAATATAAAAAATTAGAGGCAGGCGTGGTGTTTTGCCCGCTACGTCTAAGGTTATGAACCGATCTGGCTGTTTTTCAATAACACCTCTTTCGACACTATATCTGATAAATTGACGTATTTAAATTTTACAAAGGCAAACTTGATTTCAACACTAACACGGAGGGACAGACGGACATCGCCCAGTCGACTTCGCTATGCATATGAAGTCAGAATATATATACTTTATGGTGTCGAAAATGGATATTGTAGAAATTACAAAGGGAATGACAAACTTAGATTATTTTTGAACAGAATTTAAAAAAAAAATAGGTTTTTTAACAATCAAACAAATCGGCTGATTCACAACTACCGGTTTGCTTCACAAGTACCAATCACTATAATAAAAAAAGGTAAATAAATTTCATATTAATCGACCCAAAATGTGAAATACGACCATTTAACCACAGTGTGTTCATTTTGAAATAAACCCCCCTATAAAAACTCTTGGTTTTTACTCTTTATGACTCTGTATGAATTTTATAAAAACTGTCACTTATTTCATTTTATAATAATATATATTTAAAGGGGGCAGAACGCTTTTAAAATTAGTTTTATTAATACAGACGGTGCCGCCATTATCTGTTAAACATCTAGAATAACATACTTTATACTAAACATTAATCATAAAGGTTACAGCATATAATGACGAGGCACCCTTCTCGGCAAATGAAAGTGAACAAAAAAATATAATGACGTACTAAATATGCCAGAGATCGGATACGTTTTAGTAGGGCATAGTCCATAAGTACACTTAGAAATTGTTTAGGGAAATTAAATTTTTTGATTAGCTGGCCCTATTGATCTATTAAAAACCTCTTTGGGTTAATTAGGAGTTTAAACAAATCATACATCTAGCAACGTAATTGAGCCTTCTCTTCTTGATGTGCGGCCATAATCTGGGCATTATTTTTTTTAAATGTTAGCTTATCAATGCAAAATCACGTATGTTATTTTAATCTGTTAAACTTTTTGCGTTATATCACTTAGATTAAGAGGCGACTAGATATTTAAAAATTATTTCTTTTTAAATAAAGGAAAAACAAATCTTAAATCTTAATCTTGATTCAAATCGATTAATAATCCTGTTGATAATACAATTCAACATTTGATATAAATTGTGTGTGTGTGTATGTATGTGTTTTAAATTAAATTAGTTTTCTTCTTTTTCTATTTTTGCATTGCCAACTTCTTGAAACGATTAATTTGATAAACGAAATTAAATATTGAGGTGTTAAAATGAAATGAAAGCAAAGAAATTCTTTCAAGTCTACTACTTTCGTCTAGTCTGGGTGGCGTCCATGTAATTGCAACGTCCGCCAAGTGCCATTTTCGTTGTTGTTACCAAGACACTTCCGACACATCAGTCACGTAGTTAAAGAATGAATTTTGCATGTTCTAAACTTCCACAATGTAAGAAATACAACAACGCCAACTAACAAAAACAAAAAAAAAAACGTTCAAAAGAAGAAAGGAACAACATCTAAAGGAAAAAAATCTCAACAATAAAACATCATTTACTTATTTCAAACAAAATGAAAAAAAAATTAAAATATAAATATATATATAAATAAAAAATTCACACACAATCCTGAAGAAAAGAACATAAGAAAAAAAAATTACTTGTACTTTAAATAACGCAAAAAAAAACTTTGAACTACAAGAAATAAAATGTGATTTCAGAAAGGAAACCGACGACAATTGTTAATACTTGCTATGAATATTAAAATTGGCAGTATGACAATGACACTGCGAGCTCATACACTCTCTCTCTCTCTCTTTCTCGAAGTCATAATTATCAGGAAATATATTGTTAAATACATGACAAATTGTGCAGCAAAAAAGCAATAAAATTATGTCTCATTAAGAATGTGATAAAACCAATTGCAAAATGTTATTCATCATAACGTTTAAGTTTTATTAAACGTTGGTAACATAAAATTAAAAAAAAAAATAATAATTATGCATACAGTTTTGTATTATTTTCTAAGTAAACAAATTTAAAACAAATAAAAACTATTGCTCTAAGAAATGTACAGGTGGAACTTATAGACAGACAATAATAACTTCAAGGCGCAATGTTGGGTGAAGTATTGATCGACCCGCTTGCATTTTTCTATTCGCATATTGTAAATTTTAGATTCTAAGAGGTATGATGAGTTAGAGAATTTTGAACTTCTACAATACTTGTACAGAAAATTACTATGATAAAGAGCTGCCATGATAAAGAGATAGATGAGGTAGTCAAACATTTATAAAAAACGCGCTAACGAGATATTGGGATCAAAATTGTATCATTAGAAAATATCTTTTTAAAAAAAAATTTAAAAAACAATGCATTCAAATTAAAATATATAAAATATAATAAATATTTGTTTTTATAAAATTATATTATTAAATATTTACTCTGTTAAATGCCAGATTATCAAAATACACACACGCTTAAATGAATTCAGATTTCGATTCTGAACTTTTAAATTTAAAAGTTACAAATTTCAAAACTTAAAAACCATCCTTTCAAAATGCGTCATAGTTTTGCTGCAAACAAAATACATGTTGTCGTCTAAAAGGCAGATAGTATTAACAGCAACAAAAACACAAACTTACAACCCAAAAGAATAAACATCCTTTTCTCTGGTAAAATAACGAAAAGTAAAACTGAGGAGTGTTTTCTACATTTAATCCTTGTCAAGGGTTGTTTATAAATCGCACACAAAAAATGGCACAGACAATTGAACAAAACCAACTAATGAAATAAACTGAAAAAAATACAAAGTCTTTTACATTAATCGAAAAACACACCCGCACGAATGTCTAAACTTTTTAGCTTTTGCATACACACAAGCAAGTTGCTCGCTCTTGCGGTTGTTACGTGGCCTGACAATGCAACTTTGACAAGAAAATCACAAATTAAAATTAAACGCCGTCTTGTAGAAGTTAAAGCATGACTTAGTTTAATGTGAAAGTCACAATCAGTGTCAATAAATATCTATAAAAATTTCGTGATTCGTGATTCGTTCGTGATTTTATAACTCGAGAACCACTCAACCTTTTCAACGCATGTAGCGTTGGAAAGGTCTACATTCACTGATGGTTTATAAAAAAAAACATCGAAAATGTCTACGAATACGCGTTATTCGCGCACTTTCATGATCGTGTGTTTCCCCCATATAAAATTTATTATTTTTCTTATGAGAATTACAATTTGTCGGTATAAGGCTCTGCTTGCTCGCGAAATTTGACTTATTTAAATTCTATTGCCGTATTCACAAGCTCTGCTAAGGTGTAGGTAGTATTGCATACTACCTTTTGTTTACTTCTTTGTGAACAACTATTGTATCAATGTGCCATTGTACATTGTACTTCATACGTCAAAAACTAAATAAGAAGAAGAAAAGTGCTATTCATCATTTGTTATTTATAAGCCAAATGGGGGAGAAAACAGAAAAAATTAAATTAATAAATTTTTTGTGTGAAAAATATAGTTTCGATATAATAATGGTTGACTCAAGTAAGTTATAACCGTTTTCCTTATTTTGTTTACATATTTTAAATGAAAAAAATTAATACAGGTGATGAAGAAGATGAGGATGAAATTCAAGACATTTTTAGGATGAACCTAATGTACCTGCTCTCCAGTCGCAGAAGTATACATTTCGGGCTACCAAAATCATCATTATGGCATAATCGTGCTTTAAGATATTTTGATGAAAACAGATTTTTTCATATGATACGACTACGGCCAGAGGAATTTGCCTTTATATTCAACCTTATAAAAAATGACGATGTTTTTCACACAATTCGCAAAAGGCTCCAACTACTCATTGACTTGCAGCTTAAAAATGTACTTTACTGCTTGAGATCTTCAGGAAATGGGGCTTGTGTTCGTAAGGTAGCATCTCTTTTTGGTATAGGTGATGGCGGTACCATACAAAATATTAGAAATCGAGTCATTAAAGCAATATTAAATTTTAAAGAACAGTTTTTATATTGGCAGAGAACAAACCTTGAGATATGTTTCCAATATACCCATTCCAACTATATACAACAGAAATGACTTATTCCACTTTCTAATAAATCAGTCAAATCAATAAATTAAATAAATAAAACTAATAAAAATATCTTTTAATTCAATTTAATTTAATATAATTCACACATGAACACAAAAATAATAATTCATTTAAACATAAAACATTTAAACAAATACAACGTTTGAAAAACATATGAAAAAAAGTACTAAGTGTTGTATCGCATGTTTGCATGAAAATTACCAACAACACAGCTAGCACCGTTGTATTTTGTTAGCACTTAGCACGTACTAGGGGGCTTGTGAATAGGGCATATGTGTTTATTGATTGTCATTTAAGCTCACAGTGCGAGCACTGACATTTTTTAATTATTGATTTGTAATTTGTAAAATTAAAATCTTTGGCATAAAAAATTTTTTTTTAATTATTCAACGACGAAGATGTTCGTGTTTTGTGACTTCATAACTTACGATCGGTCAAACCGAGTTGTCGCGTAGATGGTTTATCCTAAGTTTGCATCGGTCGTGAGTGATGACTTTTTAGAAATACATGTGATTTTGTCCATATAAAAAAACAACAACAAACACGTAGGCGCCTATGAGCGTATCCGTATGTATTCTGTGTTCAGACTTCATACACACGGATTCAATGTTAGTATTCATGCGTACGAGTATCGAAGCACATCGGGATCCGCATATAATTATTTTTTTTTTTAATTGTTTATTTGACGGAATTTCTTTAATAAGTGTTCTAAGCTTTCAAGGTAAAATAGGAAGTCTTTTAGGTTTTTTTTAAAATTGTAATAAAATACATTTTATAGATATCAAAAATAAGTTGACCGCAGTGAAAAATTGCATTTGGAGGATCCACGAAAATATCCTAAGGCATTAGTAACTATCAGCAAGATGGAAGCACTTTCATAATAGTTAAGGACCGGTACTGCTTATCTTGCTATCGATTAATACCTTTTTAAAGAACGTTTGAGATAATGGAGGAAGTGATGTTTTCTGCTCGGTTTTAGTTTAATTTTTAAATGTTGTTTGCTGTTTTCAGCTTTTCCTGACTTACTTTTATTTCTTAAAATGCAATACAAAACAAAACAGCTCAATAGAATCATTTCTTAAGCAATGTTCTATTACTACCCAAAAAATGGTTGTTTGTCAAAATACTGTCGAGCTTAAAATATTTCAAAACCGAAAACACTTAAACTGATGTTTGTAAATGTTATTTTTCCTTATTAGTTTTCTAAATTAATAAAAATTGATTTATTATTGGCTTTTTGGTTCTTTTTAATTTAATTCCTAACCATTTTTTAGAAAGAAAAATTATTTACAAATGTATGCGGACGTTTTCCAAAGAAAACAAGAAAATTTAGACGCTAGCAGAATGAAATGCAGCATTTTCTGTACCGCCACATCCTTCATCAGCATTCTTTGTATCTATCTACCTTATGTTATGTACGTCGTAAACATCATCTATTTAACTAACTAATCTTAATGTTAATTTGGTGAGACGAAGTTCACACACAACTTAAAGCATTTCTTTGTCGTTCTCTTTGTAACTCGTCTTGTACATTTGTTATTGCTTTTTGTACTAGCCTTTGGATAGCCACGTAATGCAACTTTTTATTTTGTAATTATTCATACTTGTTTGCTCACAACATTATAGACGCTGTTTTAGTTTCAGTTTTCTTTTGATTCCTAAAGTAAGTTGCTTTACTCGGTACATGGCTGTAGACCATACAAACAAATAGCAACAAGCAGTATTCAGTAGAAATGTGCCCGGTCGTTCGTTTCAGTGACTGATCTTTTTGCGTCATTTATGAAAGACTGATCCGTTCGTTCAATTCGTTCAAATATAATAGTTCTTCTTATTCGGAGAAAAAATTTTTTTGTTTTCCTTGTATATGTATGTATGTAGTTATGCTTTTTGTTTTATAACTTTTAAAATTGTTGTTTGTTTTATAACTTTTAAATTATGTTATAAACAAAGTATTTTATTGTTACGAATCCCTTGATAAAGTGAACATACAATTCAAGAAACGTCGGCAAAATGTGTAATAAAAATTTTACATTTTTATAAACATGAAAAAAAAGTTGGGCCTCATTAGCTTAAAAATATTAATCAACATAATAAAACTCAACTTGGCCAAAAATACATACAACTACTGTAGCTCCTGGACCGGTAACATTCTATTTGACTTTATTACATCTATTTCCCAAGCAAGATATCAATTAGATAGTATCACAATAAAATTATTATTCTTTTTATTTCTAATATATTCTTTTCTATATAAATTATAATTAAATTGTTTCATGAATAGTGTCCAAAACAGTGAATAGCGAAAGGTATGCATGCAATTTCATTCAGCAGTGCACTAGGTAGTCGTACAAATTTGAACTAGTTTACGCAATAGAATAGTTCAATTGAACTAGTTCGTTTATGAACCACTCAAGCCTAGTATTCAAATACTATATGATGAAAATCATTATGTTCGTCTTTAAAGTTCCTTTTCATTCTTTTCAAACAACTGTTGGTTTGCTTTGTAGTCTGAAATAATCGCACTCTTTTAAAACGATAACTTTCAAAAATTCTATCACATTCTTGATTAATGAGCTTTTTTTATTCCGTTAAAAAATCTTTCAAGAGTTTAAAACTACAAAAATTAGCCGTATAGAATTTTACCTTTTATTTTTAAAATTTTATTTATCAAATTAAGAAGAGATCAAAATAATAAAAAAATGTAAGGAAAAAAATTAGAAAACTTAAATTAGACACTGTATGTTGAAGGTATCAATTTCTAATATATATAAAAAATACACTAAAATCCGGTAAAACCGGCTGTTGCAAATAAACTCGTATTCATCAAATTAAAAATAGTAAAAATACGAGCTAGCAAACAGATGTTTTAAAACTTAAGAAAAGTAAATAAATAAAAGCCTTAAAAACAAATAAAAGAAAAAAACTAATGCATTTAAGAAAAGTGTGCTACTCACTACTTAATAAAACAGAGAGAAAAAATCCCATTTGTACACAAAATCGCTTTAAATGAAACATAAAATGTTTAAATAGAAAACCCAAAATTAAACTCACCTGTCGTATCCATATAAACAATTAAAATGCTAAATACAGTCGCAAAAGATAGAATACATAAAGCTATTGGCAAAAGCTGACGATAAGGTGATGGACCCAAACGAGGATCAAATTTCTTTAGATTTTTACTTCCGCTTACTATTACAGAATCAAATGAAGATGGTTTATTTAGCTGCTGATGATCATGATGTGCAGGCAGATGGTGGTGGTAATTGTGCTGGCTGTTTTTAGGAGTAAAAGTGGCGGAGGAGCAGGAATTTTTTACAGGTGTTATTGACTTTTGACAACATGTTGACTCATGTTGCTGTTGATGTAACTGATGATTACTACGCTGCTGAAAAACGTTACGCTGATGCCGCTGAGGTGATAGTCTTGTTGGTGTTGATAATGGTGAAGAAACCGTACTGGGACACGCTGAACTAACTGCACTACTCATCCCACTACTCAAATCGGCATCACTCAATGAATTATCCACTACGGAATCTGTGGTACTGCTTTGAGGTGGCGCATGCCGCGTATTAAATATCGTTGAATGAGAGGTTCGTGCAAAACGATGCTGTAGATGATCAGGCTCATCGTACGACGACAACATTGCTGATCCGGTTGGCATTGTTGTTGACTCTAAAAACTCATCTTTGGTAGCAGTTGTTTGCTCACTTCGCCCACTATTGGCAGGTAACCTTCGCCTTGTCTCATCACTATCTACGTCGTCGTTATTTCGACTTTGTAAGTTTCGGGTATGACAGGATAGAACATTTGTAGCAGCATCTGCAATTCTTTCGGGCAGCGCAATTGGATCATAGTGTAAATTTTCCAATTTTTTCGGTATATCTGTTATGGAATACGATCTGGTAACAGTTTTTGTGCAAACTCTCCCGCTTAAAGAGTTGTGCCTTCTGTGTTGATTGGTCACAGTATTATTAGCATTTTCGCTAACTGTTTCCGCCGAACGTTGTGCTTGTTCCTTAGCTGACGTGGAATCGCTTGAAGAAAACTTAGACATAATTTCCAATAAACTTGATGAAATATTATTTTTGATAAAGAATCGCTTCTTTAGTTATGAACGTACGAATTCACTCGAATTCATTATGTTGGCGGTTTTAGTTGAGGATTTTATTTTTCAAACAATCTGCAAGAAGACGAAAATAAATTTGAAACAATTAATTTAAATAAAAAAACGAGTTCATTCACATAAAATAAAAAAAATGTGCCGTCTGTAGTTGCAGGATGTATGTAGAGGATTTCAAACATCATCTTCTGCATGAGCACAAGATGCCTGAATGTTTTGTTAGAATAACATACACTTTAAATGCCAAAGTGAAATGAAAAAAAAAAAAAATATGTTAAAGAGCATTAAAAAAAACAAAAGGAACACTTCGAATAACCAACACCTGTCAAAAATCTAAACAAAATGTGCAGATACAGTGATAGTGAGAAATGTGAGAGGCAGAGAAAAAGAACGATAATGTTGAAAAATGAGTCCGTTTTGTTTTATTTAAAAAAGCAATTGAAAAAAATATTCAGAACTGGTAACTCAAAACAGCTGATTGCTGCTCAGAAATGCAGTGTTAGAAAATATGTATATTTTTTCACACGATATAACTTTTCAGGGTTCCATACTCTAAGCAAAAATGGATTTTCGTCTGTCATAGACCACTGTGTACTAAATCGTAACAAGTTAGCACCTAAATTTTCAAAGAAAGTGTTAAATTATGACCACAAATAATAAAAATTCAAGACGGCCTTCACAGGGACATTATTTTCACCTACATTGACGTGTTTTTTGAACCATAATAGGGAAATCTTTGCACGAAGTGTGCACTGCTATGCCCGCTGTAATAAAAAGTATGAAAAATAAAAGAGTGTTCCAATAGAAATAAGGACCTGAGCTTTTAAATGGTTATAGCCCAGAATTACACTATCCAATTTTTTTATGCATATTTTTCTCAATTTTCTATTTAAGCTATAGCGTTATGCGTTATCTAAAAAGAAACATTAGCAACAGTAACATCCCCTCATAACTCAAGCAATACCAGTTTGCTTGCTCCTCCTGCATTAAAAATTGCATAGTGTAAATGCCGTAATAGATAGACACCTGAAATTTATTCAAAGTATGAAAGGCCAAATCGCAGTTGGCTTATTATTATTTTTGCTTTCAAAGCCCATTTCATACTGTAATATCGGGTATTACCAAAATAATAATACAAAATGTGATAGCGTAAAAGTGTATATAATGTATATTTCAAAAACCCAATCATTGAGGGAACTGAAGTCTCAATGCTTTCAATATATTTAGTAAACTTTCTTTTACACATTTAATATGCATTACGTACAAGTGCAAAATTGAAATTTTTATTTTGCGTTTGGTTAAATTTTTTATTTCAATAAAAGCAAACCCTAACACTCCTGCAACTACGGCTTATAGAACTTCATTCAAAAATTTATAGCAATTTCTGAGTACGAATTTGTCTTGCAGTATCCTTAAGTAAAATAAAAGTACAAACAGATAAAAAAAGAATTAAAATCTCAGCCCAGACACCAGTAGAACGAATAAACATAAAAAGAAAAAACGAAAGACAAAAAAGGTCTGAAAATAAATTTGAAGATTAACGAAAAGGAGCTCTTAAATAAACATTGATGTGTCGTCAATAACAAAAGTAATAAAACGAAAAGAAAAAAGTAGTGAAAATATAAAAAGAGTGGCAGTAGTGGCAGTTCTTTAAGTACAGCAATTACCGGTACTACAAATCTTAAAAATTATTCACACAACGGCAGATGTTTCTTATACTTTTTTTTTTATTTTTAAAATTTAATTTAAACAACCAAATCAGCTACAACTACACTAAGTAGACCTTTTCAATACAAATGGTGTAGCAGATAAAAATATGTACAATGAGTTATACAAACTATAACGCCGCAGATGATAAATTTCATTAGGAAATATAAAAAAAAAAAAATAAAAATAAAACAATAAAAAACCACAACAAAATCTTTATTTTAGGGTAGAAAAAGTAAATATATAAATTTAGTTTAATTATTTAACAAAATTAAATAATTACGATTTTAGCTCAGTACTAAAACAGTGCAAAAAACTTCATCTTCAAAGAAAACTACATCATCAAAATTAGAAGTTGAAAAAATAACAAAAAAAAGTAATTATTAAATTATTGCATTGATCATATTGAACTTATAATTGGTTGCGAAGTGCAATTAAATGAATTTTTACTATAAACACCTGTATTCTTGCGACTTGTTAAAAAAAAATGAAAATGACATATAAAACTAATAAACTAACAACTTAACGAGGTGCTGGCTTTTAATAATAAAAAGGGAATAAAACTCAACTTAACCAATAAATAAGGAATTGTCTTAATTGCTTCAAATATACGAAAAGAATAAATCAAAAAATGCAGTCCGCGAAGTATAAAACAAATCAATATCAAATCAATAAGTGCGACGGATTCTATGTGCCCCGGTATTTAATTTTCAGGAAAAAAAACGAAGCATTAAATAAAAGTGAACATTTTTAATTTTGTATTTAAAAGTATGTAAATGTATTCTATTCCACTAATACTCGAATTTTAATGTTCTCTACACAGTTAATCACGTATTGCAACAAACTTAAGCCTAACTAGAACTTACAATTCATTTATCATTTTTTAGACTAAAAATTATTAGCAATATCTAAGTTACTGCCACTGAGGCAAAAAAACTTTTCTATGAGCTTGCGTAAAATGTTTGTGGATTATATTAAAAAAAAAATCATTGATTAAATGATATCGAAGATATTTTTTTTAAATTATAAATCTCATAAGTTGATAAAAACTAAACTAATAATATATATTTGAGGAATTTCCTAAAAAAGCCTTACAAATTTCTAATTTTTGATGCAAAATCAATACAAGGCCTTTTTAATCAGTAGTTTTATTCATTAGAAATTTTTTATATTTAAATTAATTAATTAATGATAAGGGGAACTTGATTAAAAATAAAAATATAAAGGTTTTTTAATTTAACAAACAACAAAGAAAAACTACAACAGTGAAATTGGACAAAAAAAAAGAAGAATTAAAAATATTGAAAAATGGTAAGTGATGGTTGGTTGCCAACTGCAATAAAACGATTGTACATCTAGACACAAATATACTCACATGAACATGATTCACGCGACCTGCTAAAAACAAACGAAATACAAGCGCACAGTGTGGTATGTCCGTCTGTCCATCTGTTCAAAAATTGTCTGAATAACAAGCAAAGCAACAAAATCTTTAAATAATATGAACGTGTGTATAAAAGAACGTATTTTTGATTTGGTTGGCTGCTATATCGATTGCTAGACAGGCATACCAGCAATTAATTTAACTCGCCAGAGATGGGCATAGTCATAGTCGTAAACAATATTTTTATGGAATGTAAAATATTTTTCTATAATTAATTCTTTGTCCACAACAACAGAATATGAAATACAAGCTACTGATTTTTGTATGTTGGTATCTAAGAAGATAATAAAAATGCTAATATAAGTACAACTCACGCAACTGCACTTAACTGCAGTTTTTAAGCAATTATTATATTAGCTAAAAATTTTCCATAGCGCTGATATTTAAGTGTAAAACCTTCTTCAAAAAATTGTCTGCTTATACAATACTAATTTTATTTTATTTAATTCTTAAGCAATAGGTCTTTCGTTTTTTATATATATTTTCGATATTTCGCTACTCCGTTATGTAGCATCATCAGGAAAGCAAATATTTATTTAAATAACATAAAACAACAACAAAAATGTAATTAAAATTTTTCCACAACTAACATATTTCAAAAAACAAAAAATTATTTTGTCATTTAACAATTTTTTAAAATAAATACAACGTACAAAATTATTTTTTATTTACTAAATGTCTACAAATCTGAGCTACATTATCAGTGTCTGCCTTAAAATTTATTCTCTGTGCTGTTGGTGTATTAATGATTTGTAACATCTCTAAAATTTAACGTCGTTTACAATTGTTTTCTATGTTTAAATCTGATCAAAGATATAGAAATATTAATTCACGAAAACTGCATTATCGTCTCATTATGCCAGATTAAATCATAATTTTGAAAATGTTTCAGTCATAAATACATTCTATACGATACCGTATAGAATATAAGTAATTTGACAGATGTTTAATAATTAAGAAATTATGTTTACGAGGTTATACCATTTTCGCAAATGTTTTACTACCTTACGAAATGTAGAAATCTTAGGAACAATAAAGCTTCACATGGCATATTATATGAACCAATTTTATTTAGCAAGCAAAAAGCCAACTTCACAATTTTATATTGAAAACAAACAATGTAAAGTAACACTGAAATCAAATCAAATATTTTTTTAATATAAAATTTTAAAATCGCATTTCTCCAGCCCTGCCATTTAAAAACTACACCAAGTAATACACATTTTTAAACCAAAAACTTATTCTGTTGTCTGCTGCTTTGGAATATTTTACTAATCAATATTTTTTGTATTGTTGTTGTATTTACACTGTTATTATTTATTATGACCCTGATACATGTTTGTGTACTTTATTTTGTTGTTGTTTTTTATAAAGTTGTTGTTTGACATAAAGCGCGATTTTTATAAAAGTGTTTACTTTAATTTATATTCCATATCTATCTACACACATACACACATTAACAACATTATTAATTAAAAGTATGAAATATTTACATTCAATACTTTTGCTGCCAATTTTGGTGGGAAAATGTTTGGAGCGTAATAAATTGGTGTGAAGATTGGTTTAAATACAATTTATTTTTGTGAAGCATGTTGTGAATATGTGTTTAAATAAGTAAATTTTTAAGATGGTTTTATTTTATCTATCAAACGAAAAAATTGCAATTCGAAAGTATTGAAAAAAAAAAAAATGTTTTAAATTAAATTGTTTTAGTTTACGTTTCTTTTACTAATTTTGTTTTCATTTCCACTCAATTCGATTTTATTTTATGTCGCTTTTCCAGTTTAAGTAAAACATTTTGACATCAGTAATGGCACATTAAATTAAGAAATACAAATGCAAATAAAATAAACCTTTTAATCAGATTTTTCATAAAATTATTGCTTCATGACGTGTTGTAAAGCGTGCTTATGTGTTCTTCTTCCAACGGCTCTTCACTGCTTTTTTACGTCTACGAGGCCATTAAGTCTTCAGCAGAAAAAGAAGCAAAAGAAGATATTAGCACATTTTATTTACTATGAGTGAGCGCTAGGTCGGAAAATGCAAATCACTGCAATTTATCTTATTATCGCCTTTTTAAATCGGCGGGTGTTATTTGTTGCAAGTGTAAATGAACGCATTTTCAAACAATGACAATACACTTTACCCTCGTTTAACAAACAAGTTTTGCCAGAAACGACCTCAGAAAATTCTTAAAACACATAAAGAATTAAATTTGAAAAAAACTTCAAGCTGAGGTTCTTTTGCAGAACAAATAAGTTATTTTATTTATTTTTATAATTTATTTATTTTTTGTGTTTAGTAATTATTGTTTTGTTAGAATTGTTTGTTAAATTTTTGTATAATTCTAATTTGTGTATTTTTTTTTTGTTGTTTTTTGTTAAATAGAATCAGCACTGAAGGAATGACTCCAACTTATGCAAAGCAGAACCAGGACATTAGGTTATGGGAAGAAGGATAGAGGAAGTAGTGCTTGGGGATATTTGATTTGAATCTTTGCACAATGAATGTGACAGGAGTGACTTTCTTATGTATTTTATTCCACATATGAACTGTTTGGTTAAAAAACGAATTTTCTGTGTAACCCGTAAAGCGATTCACTGGCATACGAAGTTACGGTTTTCAGGAATAAGTTCCATGATTTCACTGAATAACTCCACAATAGTCTTTAAAGCACCGGTACATACATAAGAATTGTATTGCATTTTCGGTCTGATAAAGAAGCAGAGGAGATCAGATGAAGTAAGTATTTCCATACACAATTTCAGAAAAGCTAGGCACTCTTTGCGACTTGCCACGAACTTAAAAAGCTTCTGATTCCTTCATATCTATATCACCCATTATTAGGTAGCACTTTCAACCGTATGCCTCACAGCAATAGGTTTTTCGATCATTAAATTTAACCTTGTTTGCAAGACCCCGATCGGAGATTGCCAAAATATCACAACTGAGGGTATCATTTATGTGCTTTCGCATATCTCCAATTTCCAGAAGGCTTGGCCTATATGCGCTACTATCATTTGCGAAAGAATTGATAGGGTTGGGAGTTTTATATACAAAGTCGTTAAGAAAAATAAGAAATAGTATAAGAGAAAGAACGGAACCTTGCGGAACCCCTGGATTTATTAAGAACTCGTTTAATGAGATCCCATCTATGACAAATCGAATAGTGCGATCGCTAAGAAAGCTCGATATAAATCGACGAAAGCTATCACTGACACCAAAAGCCATAAGTTTTGACACGAGTGCCACACCATGCCACACTTTATCAAAAGCCTTCCCACACTTTATCAAAAGCCTTCCCACACTTTTGGAGCCACTACCTTACTTTCGCCGAATTAGTGCGTAAAATAGTGATGCAATTTTTCCGAAGTCTGCAGCTCACTAAGTAAGCTAAGCTATTGGACTCCAGATAAAAATTAAGCAAATTGCGATTGAACAGCAATTTTCAGGATTGCAAGCCTCTCCCTTTTCAGGGATTGGTGTTACATTAGCCACCTTTCAACATGAAAGGAGCTCACAAACATGGTAAAAAATGCTGATGACGTCGAGGAGCACTGCTTCAAGACCAGTGCTAGAATTCCATTCGAACCAGGGGACTTGTTTATGTTACGAGCCGCTAAAACCTTTTTAACTGCACGTGCTCAAAAGAATATATTTGCCATAGTACTGATACTCTTTCTAGTGTAAGAATTGGATGAAAACGCTTTTTATATTGACAGCTTTTAAAAAGCGAATTCTAAAAAGTAATTAGGGAAGTATGCTTTATTAAAAATTATTAAGGAGCGTGCGTTACTCTCTAAACTAGAATTTTGTGTTCCTTGAATTTCCTAGGTGTAGATTTTTTTTTGTGAAATTTAGAACTATTTAAATACCTACCGCCTCAATAGTAGGGTTAAGTGTAAAAATCCTATGCACAAGGTTCATTATACACACAAGCAGTTTGATGTGCAAATCAAGAGTGTTCGTAAGTTCATAAAATGTACAAAATATAAAATGAGTACAACAATTATTTGTTTGATATAATTAAAAGTTTTAACTGTAAATTTTAAATCCACCACGTACACATACAAATAAAATTTTTATTATTGTAGTTAGTCACTTGTAAAAAAGTGTGTTAATGTAGCAACACAGAAAGCCTTGGACGTTAAAACCCACAAACAGCAATGTAAGTAGATTTAAAAACTTTAAAGGTTCTAAATAGTGTAAATTAAGGGTCTTTGCCATAATCTAATCTAATCTATACACAACTGTAACGGGGTCATTTCTGTACATGAAAGATTTTTTGAAATTTTGTTATTGGTGTAGATAGTAATCGATAAGGAATACAAAACATCTATTTTTGGAATTCTTGTCTGTATGTCTGTGCGCATCACGTAAAAACTACTGGATGGATTTAAACAAACTTTTGTTAGAAGGTCCCTTAGAACCTGGTTACAATAAAGAATACTTTTTTTCGGAAAAATATGTCATTTCGTGGACAAAAGGAAACCAATTTTGCCGATATAATGGTACTAAAACAGTCAGAATTTTTTGTTTTTGTAGATAGAAAATTTTTAACACTATTTGCAGAACTCTGGAATATATAAATTTAAATGTGAATTTTAAGAAAATTAAGAATGACACGCAGGGCACTGCTAGTATTTATATCATAAATCTCTTTGTAAGTATGTTTGTTTGTTTGTTTGTGCTTAAAACACGAGTAGAATATTCTGTTTTTTTAAGGTTATAGGAGGGGGGATGGGAGAGACGAATAATAACCGATATTACTAAAATTAGGTCCTTAGATATTTGAAATAAAGACATTTCCTGATATATAAGAACCAAACCCATTTGATATATTTAACATGTGTTCGGAGTAGATCCCTGTAGCAAACAAGGCTATAATATATTACACAGTGCCTAGTAAGGCCCTAATATTAGATCTAGGCAACGCGGGGCACAACAAGCTAGTTCAATAATAAAAAGAGATTATTGCGGCATTAATTTTTTAAAATCAATGTTAATGAAACAAACATTAAATTCTACGTTAATAGAATTAAAGCACACACTATGAAATGATATGGGTTCAACAAGCTTACAACTTTACTGCTTTACTTTAAATGCGACTCAATATTGTTGTTGTTTCTTCGACTTGTTCTTTATAAAAGAAATAGAAAAAAAAGACTGCATTTCTACAGATTTTTTCTTCTAAGAAATTTTCCAAGAAATAAGAAACATACACAAACTGTGTATCAGCACCAACAAACATCATTTTTATGCTGATACTGTAAGCAGTAAAACAAAAACAATAAAATATCACATGTTTTAAAAAGGTTTATGTTTAACTTGAACACGGCAGTAAAAGAAATAAAAACAATATAAACATTTGTCAGATTTCAACAATACAAACATACACACGACGTATGTGCATACACTCTTTAAAAGAAATACTCTTCTCTTTAGACAAAACAACTACACCGACCAAAGAGGAGGATCATCTTCATCACTGTAGGTAACACTAAACCAGATAAATGATTGAAAGAATTTTTCTTGAACTTCACTACCATCGCTTAAGACAACTTTACCAAAATAAGAAATAAAGTACAACAAAATCAGGGGAATTAAACGAAAGAAATGTGGAATAGAGTTGGAAAAAATTATCAAAGATGTGTTTAGCGGTTAATGATCGTACATAAGCGTTATATGCAACACAATAAATGCATGGCAAACAACACAACACATAAGTCTCGTAAATAAAGAAAAGAAGACTGCAGAAAAAATATGCAGACATACAGTAAAAACCATAGACAATCAGACGAAAAAAAGGCATTGAAAATGAGAACAAAATAAAATAAAAAATAACATGTAGCACATAACAATTTAAACTCGAAGATTTTTAAGACAAAAATTATTTCTGAAATTAATCAGAACTCTTAAGCTGAAGAAATTTTTACCCTTAAGCAAGGTTTTAATTTTCAACATTTGCCGTGACAAAATTTTCCATAAACTATAACAAATAATTTTTATTTAATTTCAAGAATTATTCTCTTTCAGCTCAGTTATACATTTAATTTACAGAATTCTGTCTGTATGCCGGTCACTAGTTTACCGGAAATTAATTAAAGCAGTGGTCGCCAATAAAAATTTTTTTACTGTATTGTACGAAGAGAAATTTGTGATACCAAATAATAAATTCCTTGAAATGGAAAAACTTGGTTAAGGTAACCGTTATCTACGAGGAACATATTTTTAATAAAGTGTATGCCAAGTACGAAGCAACCAACGTACTGTGAATTTCGTAATATTTCAATATTTGTTTAGCTTGTGTTTTACAATTTTGTTGTTTACTTTTGCGTTAGAACTTGAAATTATAAAAAATAACACTAAGAATTAAACTTTGATGAAAAATTTTTTTCTTATTATTTTCAGTAAACTCTGGCAAATCATTATGAATAGACTCACGCTTGAACAACGCTATCAAATCATACAAGTTTACGCTGAAAATCAGTCATCAATTCAAACAACTAATAGACGACTTCGTGATTTTTATGGTGCACATAATCGTCTGTCTGAGCAAGCCATCCGTCGAACTGTGGATAGATTTCGTACCACATACTCTCTAGAGGATCCAAAAACACTAATGCGTCAAAGGAATGTGCGTATTGAAGAGAATATCGTTGCTGTAAACGAAAGTGTGAAAGAAGATTCAAATTTATCGATTCGCCGTCGGTTGCACGAATTAAAGCTCTGTCCGTCCACTACGTGGAAAATTTTGCGCAGAGATCTTAGCATACACCCGTATAAGATTCAGCTAGTGCAGGAATTAAAGCCACGAGATCATTATATGCGTCATTCCTTCGCCGATTGGACTCTAGAGCAGTTAGTAACTGACCCGTTGTTTTGTTGCCAAATTGTGTTCAGTAATGAGGCTCATTTTTGCCCAATGGATTCGTTAATAAGCAAATTTGCCGCATATGGAGTAAAACCAATGCACAACATACTCTACAGACTGTATTGCATCCAGAAAATGCAATGTTTGGTGTGGTTTACACGCTGGTAGCACATCGGACCTTATTTCTTTAAAAATAAGGCGTTACGGTCAATGCAGATCGTTACCATATGGATGACATTGATCCAGACGAAATGTGGTTTCAACAAGTTGGCGCTACAACCATACGGCGACCGCAACCATCGAGCTATTGAAATCAAAATTTGGCGATAAGTTGATTTCGAGAAGTGTACCTGTCAATTGACATCTAAGGTCGTGCGATTTGTCACCTCTTAATTATTTTCTGTGGGACTACATGAAGTCACTGCTTTATGCTGATAAACCAGCAACAAGTGCCGCTTTGGAGGCCAACATTGTTCGTGTTATTCGTGACATAGTCCAGAATGCGCTTCGTTATGAGCAGCTGCAGTGGCCGTATGCCCGAAATAATTTTCAAATATTAATGCCATGATCTGATCTTTCCTATAAAAAAAATTCAATTACAATTTGATTTTTTTAATTATTTTTAACAATTTCGAGTTCAATCGGGCTAAAAAAAGAAAAACACCCATTATTACATTGTTTTGAAATACTTATCTTTCTACCAAATATAAACTTTTATATTTACAACAGTTTCCTCTGTTAAGTTGCATTTAAATTATTTTGAAGAAATGCCGTCCGCCTTTATTACTTCAAAATTTAGGTTAAATCTGCCATCAACCATTGAGTAAGAAAGAAATGAGGAACCAAAATAGATAAAATCGGAATTTGGAAACAATTCACCTCTCGTCACAAATAATTACTTTATATTTTGCCAAGTGTAAAGACGTTGTTTGCATTTGTTTTCTACTTTGTTTGCACAACACAAACACTCTTATATTCAACAAAAAGAGGCACACTCATTTTAATGTACGCGCTCAGCCATGACGATTGGGAAACAACATTTTTGTTGAATGCAGACAGTAGTACGAATCCTTAATGTATGCAATAGAATGTAAGTGTGTTTATTTGCCACTAAGGGGAAATGCGTTTTAACAATAGAAACAGGTTAACAACAAATAAACAAACAAAAACAAAACAAAAAAGAACATGTCCTTTTTTTTATCAAAACACGAGTAGTCCATATGTCATGTGGCTCGTTTTGAAACAATAAAAAATAGGTATAATTAAGAATTATTTCAACGTATGGCCGAAACATTTTAAGCATTTTTTTTCTATTCGCTGAACTTTCACAAAAACTAAAAAACAAACTTTTTGCTATAAGAGTTGTACAGAATTTTAGGAGTAAGTTTTCTTAAGGTATTTTTTCCTTGTATAAATTATCATTTGTTTTATTTGTTTTTATTTTGCTTAACTGAATGTAACTTATGTCCTTGTTAATGATAAACTGGTTATAAACTTTCAAGTGATGACGGCTGTTACTATCCCATATGTTGGCTAACTGACCGAGTGGCTGGCTGAATGAGTAAATATGACTAACTGAAGAATGAAAATGCTTGTATGCTTGTATGCTTGTATGTATGTATGTTGTGCTTTTTGTCTGGTAAAGTCTGTTTGTGATGTTCGACGGTCATACCAAACAACATAATGATGAAGATGTTTGTTTCAATATCAAGATGCCCCCACCTGTGTGTGGTCATTTTTGAAATTGTTTATATTTGAGGAATTTATTCTTTTAATTTACGTTTTAAATTTTTTAAATTTGTAAACATAATTTTCCAGTTTTATTCTTTTTAAAAAACGGCGGCAGACATGTGCGAAGAGTTATTATTCAGTGTAGGAATATAAATTTATATGACTTACTTTTCGTTTGAAATGGTTTAAATTGTGGGACAAGAATATTTGAGGTTTTTTCTTATTAACTCTTTATCTTGAAACGTACGCAAATGTCAAAACAATAATCGCCTCTATTCTTTCTTTTATTTATAACATTTAGCATGCGGAGTTAATATATTTTTCCTGGAAAAGCATGAAGTTTCCTTTTTAAAATGCATTAGATGTAAAAATTTTCTTTAACTTCTTAAACACGCTATATGTGTTCATATGTATATTTCCTTAATCCTCTCAACTGCCTTTACAATGTTATTAATTGACTTATGCAGTTGAGAAACATAAAATCCTTGCTAATAATCATGATACATTTTTTTTTTAATTTTAATGTTGAAATAAAATAAGCTCTTAGTTTTTGAATTTTTTAAGCCATAAACAATAAAATATTTGTTGTTATAATTTTCGGTAATAACAACAGTTTATTATATACTGGCGGAATCAACCCAATTAATTTAATACCGAATAAAATATTTGTATTGTTTAACTATGTAGTCTAGTGGCTAGAGAGAAATCACTTAAAAATAGTTTGTGTTGCTTTTTATTACATTTGGTCTGGTGATTTTTTGTAATTGTCGCACAAGTTATTGAGCGAGAGGAGTTAACTTTTTTAAACAAAAACTTGGAAAATCTTACACAAGTAGTTGAGATATAAAAAACATAAATTGATATGTTCTGCTTTAAAGTTCTTTGATTTTGAAGTTTTATTTGAGGTCAATTTTTTTAAACAGATTTTAAAAGCCAATTTGTATCTCAAAAAATATTTTTTGTAGTAGATTTTGTAAGATTAAAAAAAAATAATTAAATTACATTTGAGTCAATTTAAGTGAATTTCGTAAAACTGGATTTGGAATGATATTCATTTCCAATTCAAATGAATTTGTCAAATGAATGGCAATTCGTTTTAGAAACTCATTCGAAATTCATTCTTTATCAAATGTATTTGTCAAAGTGTATTTCAATTTATTTTCAGGACACAAGGCTTTGCAAATTTTGTACTGAATATTTTTATTTTGGCAGGAAAAATTTCCACTTTTAATTCCCTCTAGATTTGATCTTGAATTTGATTGATCGCAATTCATTTTTGATTTCGTTCATTTGAATTGGAAACGAATTGCAATTTATTTTACAGATTCATTTGAGTTGATAACAAGAGTGCATTTGATCAGACTTAGATTTCATTCGATTCTTTTTTGTTGTGAAATTTAAAATTAAAATTTAGCTAATTTGTAATGAATTAAATTTAAAAAAGAATGATTCATTTACAGCTCTAGTGATTAATATGCACATGGTACGGAGCAAGCACACTTACTGGTTTGTAAGTTGCAAATGAATAATAAGTTTTTATATTGATTAAAATTAAATCTTTTATTAATAAGATCCCAAACCTTTGAAAGTTTAAAATATTAATTTGTTTATACAAAGAAATAATAGTAAAAAATAATTTTAACATCAACTAGACCACGAAGTTAAACAATGTATGCAGCATAAAAACTCATAGAAATGAGCTGCATGTTCAAGATAACGTAAGCAAACATGACTAAAACAAAGCAATAAAATAAAACTTAATATAAACTTCTATAGAAATTGAGTGTGACGAAACAAAAGAATTTACTAAGAATGGAATTTGTTTAAGGAATACATGTGCCTGTATATAAACAAGTCTTAAACTGCAGTACCAGTTTATAAATAATAAAAATTTTGTGGTGGAAAATGGAAAAATTTACCAAGAGCAAGCAAAGTGTCTTAAAGAATTAAAAAAAAAACCAAATAGCCCGAACCTTTAGGGAGGAGAAGAAAGGAGTTGAAACTCAACTCTTTTTGTTATCTGCATGCGGTGTGGTCTACACGCTTTAATTTTCTTTTGTATGTAGAAAATAAATCTCCGCTGCTTGTTTGCATGCAACAATAACCACATCAACCATAAACGGACTGAAAAATAAAAATAAATACATACTATTATGGATACAAATGCATTTTAAATACATTCAAATTCATGAGGTTTGATAGACAGTCAGTCAGTCATAAGTAAATTATCATTAACGAAAAAGTATTTTAAATTTTGTATTTATTTAAGCTCGTCCAAAAACTTTCGACGCATCCTGTAAAGTAAAATTTACTGATTTATTGAAATTGTTTTAAAAAAAGTCTTTGAACACTTTAAACAAATGAACTTCAAACACTTCTAAAAACACGAATTAAGAAAATAAATGTTTTATTATTAAACTGAAAAAAAACTATTTAAAACGTGTTTTCTTAAAAAGTACAGCGAATTTTCCATAGTTGTATTTTAAAAATGCTACTTTCTTCATTAGAAGTAAATCATTCTTAAATGGGTATTAATATTTTAAGAGATTTAAGTGCAACAGATGTTTTTGCTTTTGTTACAAAGAAAAAAAAATTAATCATTACTTCCAGTAAGAAGTAAAGAAATGCTCACTTTGCAGTATTCAATAACACAAACGTGTTGTTGTTTTTTTAAATAAAAATAAAATAAATACACTGACCAGGAAATTTTGAAAAACAAAATAGGAAAAACCAAAGCGTGTCAAATGGCTAAAAATAGATTACAACAACAACCAAAAATTAAAAAGTTGTAGACATAACAAATGACAGATGTTCAAAAAAATTAAAAAAAAAAACAAGTTTATGGTCAAGTAGACTTAGCATGAAAGAGAGCGTAATTCTTCAAATATCAGCGGCACGGTTGAGTATAATAAAGTGAAATAAATAAATTAGAAAAATCTATGACAGAGGTTTAAAACACAACGAAATGTAATTGACTTAATCAGGATAATATTTCTTGTACCGCTCTTCAATTCTAACAACTAAAATGAATGAATGATAAATTAAGTATTTTGGTATTTTTATTGTATTTTTAAGAGGGTTCTATACAAGAGATCAAGAGATTATTAAAATAAGCTTTTCTCTTTTGAAAATAAAATGTCGTTCTTTGCTTAAAAAGAAACTAAAGTATTTACCGATATAACGTGTATAATATTATTATCATAAGCATTTTTTATGGCAGAGAGAAAAGAAAAATTTGTACAGATAAAGGTTTACAATGAGATAGTGAAAAAAATTTGAATTCTAAATAATAAAACTTGTTTTCACCAAAAAAGTTTTATAATGTTTTTTTTTTAATTTTTTCCTGACCAGGATTTGAACCATCGATTTTATAAATTAATGAAAATTTTACTTTATTTTCGGGTTTTTGGTTGTTTTTAATTAATTTCTAAACATTTTTAGATAGAAAAATTATTTACAAATGTATGCGGACGTTTTCCAAAGAAAACAAGAAAATTTAGACGCTAGCAGAATGAAATGCAGCATTTTCTGGACCGCCACATCCTTCATCAGCATTCTTTGTATCTATCTACCTTATGTTGTATACGTCGTAAACATCATCTATTTAGCCAACTAATCTTAATGTTAATTTGGTGAGTCGAAGTTCACACACAACTTAAAGCTTTTTCTTAGCCGTTCTCTTTGTAGCTCGTCTTGTACATTTGTTGTTGGTTTTTTGTGCTAGCAATTGGATGGCCACAAAATGCAACTTTTTTTTTAATAAAAAATGTTTTTATTATTTTATAAAAATATTTTTAAAAAAACATCCATAGTTGAAAACATGTAAAATTTTATAAAAAATCCATTACACCAATACCATTTTAAAACTATTCCGATTACCTTTAACCTTTGAAAATAGTGCACTGTTTCTATTGCTTCTTTCCTTAATTTTCCATTTAACAATTTTTTAATAATTCTTTACGCTCCAATGAATTCAAGTAGAAGAGAACAGAAAAACATCCCTTCGAATATGCCCCGCACCGACAGGTAGTCGTTCGCTACTACTCAAAAATTATTACTCTAATACAAATAAAAAAGCAACAGCTGCTTCTACAACTGAAAAAAAACCAAACAAAACTAAACGCTTGTTGTAGAAGAAATTAAAAAAAAAAAAAAAAACTTTAATAAAACATTTCAAAAATTATCAAACGAATTAAAGCAAATAACAGCATAATAGAATATTTGAAAACATTCGCGGAAACAAAGTATTTTTAAATTTAACACGTTTTCTTAAAAACTAAAAAGCTGTGGATCTGTGATACAAAATTATGTGGAAAGAGCATATTGAATCTGTTTGCTAATGAGAAATATTACAACATTTGCTTCGAGCCGCAAAAAGCAATACAAGAGTTGCCAATTTAATGTCGAGCGCTGTGCTTGGATGGGCGGAATCGAATCTACGAAAATCTTATAAAATTACGATGGTCACAACGTTATTGCGCTTTCGTGGGATGATTTACATGTAACTTGTCTGGAGTGCAAGAACGATAGTATCAGGTCAAAGTTTATCTATTCAGAATTAATTTTAGCGGGCTAACAAAATATGGTGCCTTTTTATATCCTTCACCACAAAAATGGATAAAGAGTGTATCTAAGGCCCCTATTATAAGTTTCATTTGATTTTCGATCTTCGCTGGCTTACGAAAATCGAATATTGATTGTCAAATTCGTATTATGAGTTGAAAGCACTGTCGAAATTTTCTTTGTGCAACGAATTTTCAATCGAACACAATTTTGCTTTCTTCGATAAGTATTTGTGAATTTTTTGTTTTTATTTTTTAAAAATGGCGATGGCAATAAGTTATTGTAATTACATACCGCGGTCATTTTAATTAATAATTATTTTAATTTTTCGTTTATAAATTAGTAAAACAATATTTCTTTAGAGTGACAGCTGATATAAATGTACTATTGTGAATAATCCAATTGAGTAAAATTCACAATAGCACTATTTTTATCGAATGTACGCCACAATACCAAGTGAAAATTCGTTCGATCAGCTCATTCGACTACAGTCGAAGAACTAAAGTTGCTGATAATACCTAAGTTTATCATTCCGTTTGTAATTGCTACAATATCAATTTTTGAACCCATGAAGTATATATATTCTGACTCATTGCCGAGGCACAAGATCAGCTAGAGAAAATTTAGAATCTTCAATCGATCAGACATAGTTTCGAAAGAGTTGCTATTGAAAATCAGCAAGATCGGTCCATGTCTTTTGAGGCAGCGGAGAAACCACCACGTTCGAAATAATATATGTACGTCGAAATCAGGTCTTGTTTGGGTATAACGTTTAATTTTTCTTTTTATTTCTTCTACTTTTTATTTCTTCTACCCACCTAACAAAATGATTTAAGTATAAAAAATTATTTGATTGCAACCTTTCACGATATTGGAAGTATTAATGAAAAAGCTAAATTAAAGAAATCGCTGAGTTTTATATTATTTTATAATATTGATTAAAAAATTTTATTAATACGTGCCTAAAAATGTCAAAAAAAAAGTTTTTGAGCCAGTTAAAATATTAAAGAAAACTTATTTAAAATTTAATTTAAAAAATAATTGAAAATTTTAAATATATTTGAAAATTACGTTTTTACCTTTTAATACGGAACCCTAAGAAAGTAAGCAGTAAATAATCTACGGCTAAAAATTATTTAATTTTTCAATAATTTTAAATCAACGTTTTTTTCAAATAAAATTGCCTATAATAAATTGAATTAAATTTAATTTATTAAAAACTACACCAGTTTTCTAATTTCTTTTTCAAATAATAATAAAGAAAAGGGGTCAACAGTCAATTGAAAAAAAAAAATCACAAAGATTTTTTTAATTAATTCAATAAAAAGACTACCAGAAATGGCATGCAAAAAAAGTCTACAGCACATCTCAAAAATAAACGTATGAAAACAGAAAAATCCATAAATGTCACATAATATCAAAAGGAATCATAAATCGTTAAATAAAAAGCAAAAATTTTAAAAATATATATACGAAAATTACGTTTATATAACTAACTAGATGAACCCGGTGTGTTTCGCTACCCCCCTCGTTATTAAATAAAATTAAAGGGGCGAGGCCACGCCCCTTTGTCTACTCCCAACTTTATATAGTCAAGAATATCCTATTGCGAAAATTTAATGACGATTGGTCCAGTAGTTAAGACTATATTACGATTTTTAATTTTTCTAAAAAGGGTCGGGGTCCCACCCACTTTCTCCTGGTACGTATTCCTAATTATGCCAATACCATATGTACCAAATATTGTCGACGTAGGTCAAAAAATGGCCAAAATATGGCGATTTAAATTTTTGGGTTATATGGGCGGTGCCACGCCCCTTTGTCCAATTAAAACTTCATATAGCCTATTATTCCTTCCAGAGTCACAGTAACATGCTGTGAAAATTTCAGGAAGATCGGTCCAAGGGTTTGGCCTCCTATAAAGCACAAATAAACAGACAGACAGACATTCATTTTTATATAATAGATAGAAAATCAGAAAAAGGTGGCGATAAACTACAAAAAAAAAACAAGAAAAAACAAGAAAAAAAACAAACAGAAAATCATCAGCAAAAATTGACAAGCAGGGAATGCACGCTCTGCTTTAACACAGGGGCTAAATGTTCACACAACACACCTGCTTGGTTGGCCTGCCTCCTATAAAAAAAAATAAAAACTTACAAAAATGTATATTGAATGAAAAAGAGAAGGGAACAAAAAATAAAACAATTTAGTCCGTGTAAAATTTCTTTTCGAAAAAAGAGATTAATAAACAAAATTTTATTTTTTTTAAGTATTGAATATAAAACTTTGAAAATGGGCTGCTACAAAATAATTTAATCTAAAGCTGACATCTACCGCATTCAATTGAATAAGAAGCATTTTAAATAAGCTATACGCTTCTGTGGCCCCGATTGATGGATATTGTAAAAAGACAAAGACATGTTTACGCTTTATAACTTGCCCTTACCTAAACGATTTTAAATAAAAAAGCAGGGATTTTAAAAAACTTGTCAAAAAAAAACCCCCAAACGTTACAAACTCTTCAAAGGAAAGAAATATTAGGGCCCTCTTTCTTAAATTTAAAGCGTAATCGATTTTAAAAACTCATAAAAGAGATTTAAAGGTTTTTTGTTTAATACTTTAGAGAACAAACATGAAATTAATAACAATAAAAAACAACATCATGCATAATAAAGAGTTCCTTTGATATGCAAAAAAGGGAACTTAATTTTGTGGTTGTAAATTTCAGTTGAACCTTAAAAAAATCCTTCAGGGGTTAAATAAAAAAGAAAAACACGAACTCAAATTAAACATAAATTAAACTCAACCTCTTTTGGTTTTTGTAAAATTTTAATTATGATAAGAGACAAAAACAAAAAAAAATAAAACACAAAAAAAACTGCAAAAAGAGTTGTGTGCGAAAAAAAAAGAAAAATAAAATTGCAAAATACTTTTTTTTGGTTTTTGTCTTTCGTAAAGGTGTGTGACCTGTAAACTTCAAAAAGAAACAAAAAAAAAAAAAACTAAAAAAAAATTGCGAAAAATATACACACAGTTTCAGAGGGGCATTAATTCATTTGGTTTAAGTGATTGTGATGGGAAAGTGTTTGGAATGAGGAAAGACAAAACCAAGAAGGCACGTGTACATGTTCTCAAAAACTTTAACTAACCTTTGGCCAGGCCACACACATTGTGTGCAAAAAAAATATTACTCTTTTGCATAAAATCATTAAATGCTGCTCCCTTTTCGGTGAAAAGAAAAATATTTTCGCCTTCTGTGTGCTCTGTTTTTTTTTCGTCAGTTTATATGTTCATATAAACTAAATGACAATGAACTAATTACTACAACTATTTCATCATTTTTGTTACCTTGTTTTTATTTGAACTTAATTATATTGACAAGAAGTAAACAAAAAGTTTTATATAAATTGTTTAGTTTCCATAAGTTTTCATACACAACCAAAGTTTAGAAAACTTTATTTATTTGAGGTGGTTGTTTTTTTCATAATAAAAATTTTGTCAAATTAAAAACAAAATAGCATGAATCAGTTTTGCAAAAAGTATTAAGGACAGAACAAAGAGAAAAGAGACCAGTGCTATAAATTTACCATTTAAATTATAAATTTCCTAGTTTAAGTTTTTTAAGTTTTAGTAACACCTTTTCAGTATTTCTTAAAAAAATTCATGGAATTACAACAAATAATGAATTTTCGAAAAAGAACATTTAAGTAGCACTTCTACGTTTAGAACATTTTAATTTTAACCTTTTTTAAAAAGTATCTGCTTTACGAAAAGAGTACTTTTTCTGAAACCAAAAAAAAATATTTTTTAAGTACCTTTTTTTAAAACATGTTTTACAAAAATAATCTAAAAGAACCTCAAAGTTGCCCTTAAAAATAGATTTTTGCCTTTTTCAAAACGAGTTTATTGTAAGAGTATAAGTTGTTAAAAATTATTGTTGACAAATTCAAATCTTTTAAAATAAACACAAAAAATAAAGTACCTTGTGAGGAAAACTTCCAATTCCATGACTATTCTTGGTTCAACTTGGTCGCCTTTAAGCGCCTTAAAAAATTGTTTTTTTGATGACCTCTTCTTCTTAGAGTAGCAAGCCTTTTTCCTATTTTATGAATTTTAGACAAAGCGTTTATACTTAAAATCGATATCAAATCTGCACCCCACTGGTGTGTAATAATCGTCAACGATTATTACAGCTTTTCAAAGTAATCGATATGAATGATTTTCTTGACCTTGTTGACCTTTCCACACTATTTCAATCATGCCTTGAAATCGTCAGATGCACTAGATTCATATTTTGTTCGCGGTTACCAAACGGTACATCACATCCCTTTATATTTGTATATATGTACATTCAGTCAGTTCAAATATCGATCTGAATGTACTTAGTCAAAATATAACTCAAAAAACTATTTCGTATTTTGTATCATTGATATTTCTGGTACAGAGTCCCAGGGGCCATCAGTCACAATCCAAGTAAAGCAGCTTGATTATAAATTTACAGATCGCAGTTGGCAGAGTCGGTGCTTAATTTAAGTTACTGACGATATAAAAAATACTTTTTTTTTGAAGCGTTATAAAAGAAACTTCCTAAATCAAATGTGTAACGCATCAAAAAAGAAAAAAAATTTATTCAGTTAAACAATTGGTTTATTAAGAAATTAAAAAATTGTATAACCAAAGCTTTCAAAATAAATTCCCATAATTTTAAATTACAAATTTTTAATGTTATTTACAGATACATATCTGTGTTTATTTAACATTTTTGTTAAGAAAACATTGTATGTTTTGTTGTTTTTGTATAAAACATAATAAAGGGTGTGCCTTCAATAAATATTAAATATTAACCACAGGTTATTTAATTAAAAAAATTTTATTTTATGATTTAGGTGGAATTGGCGGCTTTACACTCATTTGAAAGGGCAGGCAAAATTTCTAGATTTTAAAGAAATCTAAAATTGCAAATAAATTGCTCGGGTCGGCGAATGTTTTGGAACGCAAGAAATTAAATGAACAGAAAATATCCCATGCTCTATTCTGATTGTTATGTGGGCCGTATACAATTTTAGAGAAGTAGCATGACATATTACAAAATAAACTGAACTAATATGGCGTGATAGCAACCGCTAATAACTGTGTAGAGAAGTCAATTACTGACTACTTATATATATATATTTCTTTTTCTGAGCAACACTTTATCTCATCAATTTTTGATTCTTGGGTTACCCTCTAACAGTCTACCAGTCAGCCAAGTTTCAAAAGTGTTTGCTTGTTGTTAAATATTTACTTTTAAAACTGATTAATTATAACACTTTTGAAATATATGAGTGGTGCTAAATGCACTCATAAATGAAAATATTTAACACTTAATAATTTTGTAAACACTCAGTCACTATTGGACACATGTACATACATGCATACATACGTCTAAAACAGACAGACATTTAACATGTCACTTACACATTAAATATATATTTAATATTCTATTCCTATGAATGAATAAAAATGTAAATAATTCTGTTTCTGCTACCTTGAGAAAATTATTGATTTTGTTTATTATCTTATCAAAAGAATGTTTATGATGTTCTAAACCAATATTTATAATGAAAACAATAAATGTTAACAAACCAATTGTTATAAATATTCTATAGCGTCACCGAGTGTGTTTTTCCTTGTATTTTAGAAAAGAGAAATAATTTAGTGTGTCCTAGTTTATACTCCTACTGATAGCAAACGAATATATGTAGAAAACAAATAAATAATAAAACTGTTAATGTGAAAAATGTTAAATCAATAAATTGACTCATTATATAAAATTAAAAAAAATACAGTGATGAAAATTGTGCACCTTTTACACAATAATAAATAAAGCAAGTATAAATGTTTATGACAATACAGCCACATATGTTTAACTTCCATTCTGACAACCGCGCTTTACTCAGCCCGTTTTTACTGTATTCAGTTTTTATGCCTATTTCGGGGATAAAACTCCGATTTCTATGGCACTGATATTACTTTAAATTAACATTTGACATTTTGTGTATTTTTGAGTCATTTTTGGGGTTACCGTAACCAAATTGTAAAAACGTAACCGTTTGGACATTTGTCACAAACCTCTACCTTTGAATCGTAATAACGCAATAGAAGCTTTCACATAATTTGTATTAAAATGGCCGCAACGAGTACAAAACAAATATTAATTTAAAAATTAAAGAGTGTATCGATAGAGAGACGTTTATCACATATGCATATGTTCTTATCTTTTTAACCTTTATATATACAGACACATTTAGTATGTAGTGCGATAACGAAAGTTAAAAAAATAAAGTAAAAAATTAAAGGATAGAAGACCAGATTTATGTGACGAAAATCAATCGATGTAAAAACTATCGTTTTTGGTTTGTTTTCGTTTTTAAAAAATGTGATAAATTTCCATAAAACTTTGCTTTTACTTTGTGTTTGAAAACGTTCAAAATTTATGACACACACACCCTTTAAAAATATTCGTTTTCAAATCGACCAATTTCTAACTTTTGAACCGAAATAAGCAAAATTTCAACAAAAAAACATATGAGTGCAATATTCGACTATGCCTAATCTTATATACCCTTCACTATCTATCAAAATCTAGTTTAGTTAAGTAACTCCAATCAAAAAAGCAAATATTGGGGTGACAGAGAATTAAAAAATAAAAAAAAAATCGGCTGTTAATGTGTTAAGCATTTTTAAATAATTTTAGTATTTCCTTTAATATCTCTTCAAAAGCTTTAAAATGATACCCATATTGATATTTTAAAAAATTTGATAATTTCAGAGGTCCATAACTTGGAAAATATGGACAAGAGACAGTTTTTTCACTTAATGTTTTTTATTATTTTTAATTCGCTATGATCTAGTGCCTTTGCAAACTTAATTTCAACACTAACACGGAAGACAGACGGATAGACGGACACACTGTCATCGCTCAATCGACTTCGCTATACATTAAATGAACATTTTTAAACTCCGTGAATCAACGAACGCCGTTAAATTACTCGTACATCAGCTAGTAAACCAATAACAAAAAAAAAACCGAAAACACTTCTGAGCTTTTGATTTAGAGAAAGGGAATTAAATAGATTTTGTTGGTTCATAATGTTTTTTTTTTTTTTTTTTTTTTTTTTTTTTTTTTTTTTTTTTTTTTTTTTTTTTTTTGTAACCGCTCAAAAGACACAGAACACATGCGCAGACAGGTGAAACTTATAAAAAGAAAATCAACAAATTGTTATTTAGTTAATTTTATTTATTTATTTACAACTACAACCTCAAATATTTATTATATGAAAAGTAATGTTACAAATATGTGCGTAAATACATCATGGATAACCGTTGTGTTGTTTGAAATTAATTAAAATATAAAATAAATAAAACGAAAGCATATTACTCTCTTCTTCAAATTCTAATAATTTCGTTTTATTTTAGTAATATATTCTATGCATTCATGCGTACAAACACATTAATGCAAGCCTAGTTTTATGTAAAATATGTTTGTAATAAGTAAACTTCTAAAGTGCAAACATACCCAAATTAACTAACAACAAACAACATAAAGGTAGTATCTGTCTGTCTGCCTGTCTGTACAACATAAATAATAACAAGGCATGTTAAATGTTAGTGGAATGTTTTCTGGACAAAGCATTGTATTGTAGCATTTAGTTACAGAAGAAGTAGCAGTTGTTGTTTGTTACTTCAGTGTTAAACAAGAAAATGTTGTACGTTAAACTGCAAGGCAACAATGTTTGTTACTACAACTGCAAACGTGCTGTGTATATGAACAGTGTGTGTAAAAAATAGTAATACACAATTAAAGAAAGTAAAGCTGTTTTAAATGTACAATTCCGCGTGAAGCGCCAGTACCATTTAATTTTAAGGACGTTAAACATTGTGTTTCTGTCGCCTTGAGTTAACTCTTAAAGTATTTTACCTACAGGAATCTTCAAAACTTTACTGCGATATTAAAATCTTGTTTTCAGCCTTGCCACCTGATTGTTTCGGAATTTTCCCTACAAGCCATATGGACATAAAAATATTTGAACTGATAACTAATTTTGCTGATTTATTTAGATTTAACAAAAGCATTATTTCTTTGTCTTGGGAATTATCTTGAACCATGTTTCCTTAGAATAAAATGAATATTTGAGCAGAGGTTACCTTGTCCCAACTACAAATAGTTTCGAATTCTGAAGAAAAATGTGTGTATTCGACAAAAGTATTTACGGAATATAAGAGGAGGACTGCATTCATTTTAGTTTAATAAATTATTTTGCCTGTAACTCAAAATAAAAGGACTTTGAACTTATTTAATTTTCCTGCAAATGTTTAGAACAAAACTTAAAAAGTTGCAGAAGAAATATGTGTTTTCTATGCCTTTAAAAAGAGTTATTGACTTTTGGTCTCACCTTGTTTTCTCCATAATTCTTTTGCTTATCGTAAAAAAATATGTAGAAAAAGTTATTGCTTTAACAAACTTATAAAATAAAAATTAAGTACAAAGTAGATACATACGTACATAAAAAGGTAAGTACACAAACTTCTGTGACAAACTGTTTACAATATAAATTAAAAAGTTTTTTACAACTCCTGAGCTCGTATTTTTACGGTTTCTGTGTAAAATTTCTTCATTCAGTTTTTTGTTTATGTTTATGTTTTTATTTTTCCTTTATATTCATATTCATGTAGAAACAGTTGATATATTTTTATTATATTAGTTGCAGTGGATGAGTGAAGTGAAATAAAATAGAGAAGATGAAGTATTCAATATAAACACTTTTTGGGTTTAAGCAGGTGCCACTGTATATTTAAACCAGTGTTGCCTGTTCCGTTTTTATTTGTACAGCGTTTATTTAAAGCAGAACACTATAACAGACTTGTAAATAGATGGTCTGGTTTTGTTTCTTCTATCATCTTCGACCCAACAAAAAAATGTTTGCAGGAATTTTCGATAAGAAACAACCAAATGACAGATGTTTCTAAAAATTATTTAATCCTTATTATTTAAAATACAATATGTAAAAATAACGTGGCAGAAAAAAAAACCCCAAATAGTATTTAAAATATTCAAGTGTGCCTGTAGACGACACATTTGTCATATGATACTTTGAAAGGACGACGCGCGTTCTTAAACAAAGTGTATTTCCTTTTTATTGCTTTTGTTTTTGTTTTTTGCTAAATACTTTTCCAACAAGTGTTGAGACTAATAATGAAAAAATAACAGTAATTAAGAGCAGCGAGCATCTGTCACCAAATAAAAATAAGTTCTTTAGTTTCTTTTTAACAAAAACATCACAATTCATGCTTTTCAAAATAAAAATGAAGTGTACAGTCTTCTTCCTGCGTTGACGCTATTTCGAATGTGGAATAAAGATTTAGATAACGAGGCATCAATTAAAATGTCTGATTTTGAAAAGAAAAAATTATAAAAATTAAAATCTACCAGCAAACAATTTCAATGGCTGATGTAATTATTCAATTGTCTTTGATTAAATGTGCAAAACCGTTATGTTGATAGAATTATTAGTTTTATACTTTATTTCTTCTCATACACAACTAATCATCATCATTCGTAGTCCAACCAGGCCATATTTTTTATAATAAGAAGTATTTAAATATCTTCACATCTATTTACTATTTTTAATCTAGATGCGAAAGAGACAGAGAGTGTGAGAGAAAGAGAATGTTTTCATCTAAAAACGGATATTGCAATTTAAAAACCATTTACACGCTGTTTTTTCAGTGTTAAAATAAGTTGCCATGTGGAAAATTTATTCATTCATTTATTCAAATTACTTAGATACAAATTACTTTCATACATTTACAATAAATATTAAAACAATACAAACAATTATTAGTTCGAGTGATTAGGGAGTACATATACACTTGATAAATTAGCAGTATAAACGGAAACAAAGCATTTTATAAAAACAATTATTTTTAGTATAAAGATAAAAACAATTCCGTTTCTAAAGGAGATTGAGTAAAAATAAGACAACTTTCTACACAAAATTTGTTTTGATTTGTCGCTTACTATTGTTTCAACAACAACAAACCAATTCTTAGCAATCAAAACAGGAATTGTTAAAAACAATTTTATAGCGTCTAAGAGTAAATCAAGTTCAACTAAAGGTGCGGTCAGATTAGTCAAATGTTTCACCAAAAAAGCGTAATTACTATCTTTAAAAATGTTTATTCAATCTTTTCTGACACTTAACATTACGAAATGACGATTTATAATATAATAAATGTGATATCTTATCTCTTGTATTTAGTAGGATCTTATTTTAAAAATTTACGAAGGACAAAACTGTTTTTCCATAATTTAGTGGTTACGTCTGACCGTACCTTAATAACAACAACATTTAAATAAAGAAAACTTCCCTAATGGTAACTGAGACCTCGACTCTAAAGACAGCCCCAACAGCACAAATTATAAGAAAGAACTAATCAAAAGAAGATGTATTGATCTTTACACCCATCAGAATTTGCATAATCTGGACCAGGATGTGTGGACCCTTGAGTTTTGTTTTATGAATGTCCAAAGATTTTAGAGATTAAATTTAAAGAACTACTGAAAGAAACGTAACAAAAAACAAGTTTAGTGAGTGTATGACTTTTTTCGTAACACTTAAAGAAATATACTGCCAGTCCCACGATGTCGAAATCGATCGTTCGTTCGCATAGTTACATGTAAAACAAAAACAATTTTTTAGAACGAACGAACACTTGCGATATCGTGGGACTGGCAGATAATCTATTAAACACACTAAACACTATATCTTGAAGTATTCATAGGGAATTCTTCTATTCTTTAAAGTTCTCATTAATCAAATATCATTTCCAACAAAAATTTTAAATTATTTATAACGTTGTTTTCATTTTTTAGATGATGTATGTTATGATGATGCCTTTCTCTAGCAATAATTATTAACAGAAACATTTAAATAATTAACAAAAATAAAATAAATAAATTAATAAAAAAAAGCAAGAACACATGAATATCTAACAGTAAAAGAATGAAATTCTTAAAGTACACAAACGAAAAAACGTAAATATGTACTTTATTTTATACAAACAAAAAATTGCAAAACCTATAGTTTTTTCTCCAAAAACAAACAAACAAACGAATAACATAAAATTAATATTTATTTTTCAATGAATTTCACATTGATATAAAATTGCGTCTGAAGGTGGAGCAAATTTGCTGCACAATTAGTCATTCATATGTTTGAAATCAATAATTATTTTATTTAAAAAAGAAAACAAAAAAAAAACAAGAAATAGCACAAAGTACAAAATAAGCGCACAAATAATATAATATTGTAGACATAACAAAAATGAACATGTTAAAAAAAAAATACAAAAAAAATTGAAAATGGACAATAGCTAGAACTCGGAGTACCATTAAAAATCTTAAAAATCTTTAATTCATTTAATCATTTGATTACTGCTATTCATATCATTATTCATAAAGGCCTTAGTACCGACCCCTTTAACGTTTACCGTTAATACATACATTTTTTCATGTAGGTGTTTTTTGCTGTTGTTTGTATTATTCTTGCAAAAACAATTTCTTTCTCTGTTTATAAATTAAATTCGTACAAAATGCTTACAATCTTATTGGAAAAATTAATTTTCAAGTTTAAATTGTAAACCATTTAAAATTTCAATGGTATTGTCATTTAAATTCAAAGAAAGAAAAAACACTCTGACGTCATTGACTATCGAACGAACAGTGGGTGTGATTTTGTGTCAAATATACTTCTTCTTCTAACAGTTATAAATAAACTGTGTTTATATTTTCCAATTAGTCCTCTTTTACACACGTCAAGTTTACTTGATCAGTTTTTGATTAATTTTCTTTTAAACCCGCATTTTTGTTCACACACACCGTCAAGTTTTTTCATCAAGTTTCGTTTTCTTTGCTTTCAACTTCTGCATCTTCTATTCTGCAGCCAACTTTAAGTATAAAATTTTTCTTAAACTTGATGGTACGGTCAGGTTTGTACCTCTTTCTATTCTCTTTTCCTCTTTCTCCTAAAAACTCAAGATTTGGCGAGTCGACTTTGATGTGTGTGGAAGGGGGGCTACCAAATATAAGAAGTCTTTTCTTTTTACAGAAAGAATTGAAATTTTGCATTTCTTCTAAAACATTGACTATTTTTGGAAAAATGACCGCTCCAATTAGGCTTGCCAGATCCAATTTGCCAAAAAGCTTGACATTGCCCAAAAAAAACTTGATTTTGAAAAAAAAAACTTGACAAATAAAAACACTCATACTATTGGTTTTTATTTAATTTTTTTTTATTATTTTTTTCATAAAAATTATTAGAATAAAAACAAAAATATCGTTAAAAGTAAAAATAACAGAAACAATGTGAAAGAAACAAAAAACAATATAAGAATAAAAATTCAGTCGTTATATATTTTAGAGAAAACTTAGGCGTTATTTAAAAAAAATATAGGTACTATCTTAAGAAATATAGATAGTAAAAATATGCTCTATCGATGTGTTTTTTAGAAATATAAACTTACGTTTTTAAGTATTATTACATATGTAGCTAGAATAAATTTGAGAAAAAAAAGTTAACTTACAAAAAACATTGACAAATCACTTTTTCACTTGACACTTGACGCGCATTGAAAAACTTGACAATCAGGCCAAATCAGGCCCGTCTGGCAACCCTAGCTCCAATCCATATTTTTTAGGCTTCAATAAATTTAGTGAAGCCGTTTAGAAAAAGCAGATTTTTGTTTTTTTGTTATTAGCATTAACTTCTTCTTTTTTTTTTTTTTTGATAAATCCCCCATAGTGTGCCGGCATATTTAATCTTTTCATTTTTCAATTGTCTTGTTCTTTAACACTGGCTCTTGCTAAAATGTACAGTAAGAAGTTTTATTAAATATTTCTATAATTCTTCATTGGTTTAGTTACAGGTGAGATGCGATTTTTTACTCGTTTTGTTAAAATTATACCTAATCAATAATCATTTTACATTTTAAAATAATGACTAATATTTACGTAACAATTTCAACTAAATTTATAAAGGTTAGTATTGTTTAAATTTTGCATTACCGTAATTGGCAATATGAACAAAAAAATTACTGAAAAATTAAATTATTGATATTGTAGATTTATTTTTTTTTTTTCTGAAAATTTTTTTAGTGTTTTAAAAAAAATATTAAAAAATACTTTTACTAGAAAACTTTGCAAAGAGTTTGTATCTACTCCCCCTTTTTATGTGGTGGTACTTCAGCCACAGAAAAAAAAAACTAAACTTATTTTGCGGTCAACAAAGAATTCGAAGACACATAAATACCATCGTGTCTTCTGTAAGTATTCCTTGTAAACAATAAACCACAAAAAATTGAATCAAGGAGTAAGTAAAAACCAAATAAATTCATATTAAAAAAATGAAGAAAAACGGAATAAACTACAAACCAAAAGCATTGAAGAACAACATTCACACTCAAACCACTAGAAACCAAAACATAACACACACTTTAGAAAATGAAAAAAGCTATGATTTGCAGAAAAACTATAGCAAATGATTTTATTTTTTTAGAAATTAAATAAAATACAGCAAGAAAAAGTATAACAATTGTTTGTATATTGAGTTACGTGCCAAGTAGGGAGTAAAATGAAAAAACAAATGCTTTAAGATGAACATTGTGGTTGCAAAAGAAGACTTTTTCAAAGGTAAGCTTTTAAAAACCTTTCAGTTGTCATGGAAAACATTTCAATTGACTTTTTTTCATTTGTAAGGGTCATATGCAATAGAAATTCTTATATCAAAATTATTTATTCAAACAAAGGTATAAAATGAGCCTAAAGTGTTCTACTTTCTATTGTTGTTAAAATAAAAATAAAAAAATTCGAAAACTTAGTGAGCACATTAAATCAAATGATTAGTTTGCCTTGATAACATTGAAAAAAGAAAAGTGTTTTTTTTTATCGATATAATTTCAACTCTAAGTCCAGATTTCCACTATGCAATTTTTTGAGGCATTTTTTTCTAAATTTTCTATTAAAGTTATCTAAAAGTAAACATTAGCAACACTAATATCCCCTTAAAACTTAAGCAATACCATATTGTCTACTCCTCCTGCTTCACAAACAAACAAAAATTTCATGCTTCATTTCATGAAAAATTGCATAGTGTAAATGCCGTATAACTGTAATTTAACTTAAATCTATAAAAGTAAACACCGAGAATTCAAAATAGAGTAGGTTTCTGAAAAGTTTTAAGTTGCTAAAGACGAAGTTGTTAAGACGAACTTTCTCCATTTTTTTTTAGAAAGGAAAAAGTTAAGATTTTGATGGTATCAACAATAACTTGTTTCTTCAAAAGTTAACCAGCTAAAGACATTAAAGATTAGTCTAAGGATTTCTGTGGCTCATCAACAAACATAAAAGACGAAAAAGATATCGACAAGATGAATAAAGATAAGACATTAACTCTTTATGAATTATGAATTGTTAAGAATTATGTATTGTACTACACTGATCTTTTGAAATAATAATATCCTTTTTTACCTTTACGTTATAAAATCTCAAAAGCCATTACGGATTATACGTATGATCACTTTTAACCGATCTCTCAGAAATCCACGAATTCTCATTTCCGAATTTATAACGTTATTTATGAAACATCCTTTTTGGTACAAGCTGCTAGTTATTGGAATATCTTACCTAGATATTTACGCTCTTTCCCTAAGTCACTAATAACAAGGATACCATCTGACATCTATCTTTTATTATATTACTATCCATAGTTTAAGCAGGGTGTGTGTGCATGTGTAGGGATGTTGACGAGCATTATGTTTACTCTACTTATAGAAATATGTTTACTAGTAATATGAATCAAATTGGCCAATTGGCTATATGTATTACATGTGAATGAATAAATAAATAGAGCAATTTTGGTATTATTAGGTAAGAAATAACACACCCTATATAAATGAAGGTCCAGAGGCTACCTATTAAACTAAAACAAGTCAGAGTTTTTAACATAATCATTTCTGAAAATTTCTTGAAAGATTGATGAATTCGTGTTTAAGTTTCAAAAATTGTTTCACATATCCGCACTAATATGGATCAATAAAGTCGCCCCTAGAAACTCAATTTGTATAGAGTGTGTCATACCAGCCATTCCCCATTTTTTCATAATGTTAAAAAACTCTGTATTTGTTGTTCTTTAAGAATTGTTTTGAACATTAAATTATTATAATCTCACTAAGTATACTCTAGCACAATTAGTATATATCGTACTTAACATGGGCCGGCCCCAAATTCCCGGGTTAAGAGTTTTAATTAATAGATGTCAAAATTCAAACGACTGTAAAGTGATTAGCAGCGCTCTGTTAACTGCAAAATTAGCTGTGTTAAAAAATTTGGTTTATGATCACACACATAAAATAAATCGTCTTGCAACAATATAATACTATTTACTCTATTATATTTCTTACAGTGTACATTAGAATTTGAATAAAATGAATTGAACTTTTAACCTCATTCCAAAGGCACCATAAAATCACTTTTTTTTGGCCACCAAACAGCAATTCCACTTTATACCATGTTTCCACGGCTACTTGAAACACTTGTTTCGCTCTCTTAAACAAGATTGCGAATAATGCTGTTTATACGACACATTCCTGTTTCGATTTGACGGCACTGTTTAGAATCATACATGCATACATATTTATTTATGTACATAATAACAAATTGCGCGCGTATACGATTGTTTTTAGCTTAAAATGAAAAAAAAAGGTATGTAAGAATACTAAAGGTTATTATATTATAATACTTTTCATTTTAAGAGATCAGAAAACGTGCAAGTAAATGGGAGCAGATTGGCACAATAAAAATTTATACTTTTGTTTGTTTATATTTTTGTTTTTGACAACTAGTGTGGATGAACGGTCGATAAATATTAGAGATGATAGTAGTTTTTTCGTGTTTCGTGAGGTATTTAAAAATAAAACAAGATAAATTGAGTTGTTTTGCTCTCAATATTTTGTATGGCGAAACATGTTATTTGGCAGTAGTTTGGTCTCTAAAACATGAATAGAGAGCAAAACAAGTGTTTTAAGTAGCCGTGGAAACATGGTATTAAATTATTCTTAACTCCACAGGAAACGAGATGTTATTGTGATTTTAGTCTTTTATTCACATACTGCCAAAATTCAAAGAAAACGAAACAACAATAACAAAAATAAATGTTGAGTACAAAAAACGCAGTAATTTTCCCAACGTTTATCACTGTTGTTTAAATGAATTACATAAAAATCATTTGCCAAATTAAAGTAATTTAGAAAATAAAATAAAAAGGTTTTTAGTGGAATCAATGAAACCATTAAATAATGAACTAAGAAGGATAATAGAGAATGAAAACAAAAAACAAAAATAAATGTGAAACGTATGAAACCACCCGCAAGCAAAAATTTTGTTTGTTTTGAAAATCATATTTTGTAAATTAAAATGGTTTTTGGGTTTGCATGGAAACACACTCCCTGCTAATCATTTGAATTCACTGAAATTAGAAGTACGTAGTATGAGTTTTCATTTGTGTGAGAACAATTCTTTAGTGTTGAAATTTTTAAAATGTCTCTGCATCGTCACTATCAGGTTGCAGTTTTTATTTTATTGGAAACAAAGTTGTTTAGAATTTACATTTTCGCCTGTGTTTTATTTATCTGTTTGCTAAATCTAAAATAACATTTTTTCTTTCGCTCTCTCACTCTTTTTTTATATTTGATTGTCATTTTCCAAAAAGTCAGTTTTGTTTTACCTGTTTTACTTATTGTACGGCAGGGCAGGGTGTCTTTTTAAGCTGCAGTGTTTTTTAATTCCGGAAAATGAACCAAATTCAAAATTTTAGTTGCGTATTGTTTTTTTTTCTATTCATGCTTTTGAGCAAACCACAATAGTGTATGTGTGTGTGGGAAGCAGGAAGTAAGTGAATGGAAATTTTCTTTTAGATACCAGCACACATAATTTTCTAAGAAATATAATTTTACTACGTTTTGTTCTGCAAAGGACATTTTTGTTTTGTACGAGGGTAATCCAATACATCCTCACTAAATCGGTAATTTCAGAAAAAAGTCTACTTTCGCAAAAAAAAAAAAGTTACCGTAGTTTTAAAAATATTATTAGGTTTTTTTTTTAATTTCGATTGGTGCCCAACATTGTCTGCATCAGTATATACAGAGATATATCTGCACTTTCTGATAATTCGAGAAGATTTCTGCCAGACATCCCTGTGAAATTCCATATAGGTACAGAATATCTGAAACTTTCTGATCGATCGCAAGGAAATATCGAAAGAGATGAATAATTGATCATGCGTTCAAAGGTGCCACATATCCACAAATGGTAAATCCCATTGGGTATGATAAGTTCGATAGTTACTTTGGAAATCAATAAAATATACGGCATACAAGTTGAAGTGCGTATAGATTCAATTGGACATGATATACCATAACGCTGCAGCCGTAACCATGGCAATAATCATATTAACAGTTATCTTTAAATATTTAATTTTGAGTAAATAATAAAATAGAACAGGGCCAAATATCCCAGCTGTTTTATGAGATATGACTCTCCTGCTGCAAAAGATCGATATGTTTCAGTGATTTTATATTTTATATTTTTTGCCGTTACTTCATTGGAGAATGAAGAGTAGGTATATTAATTTGTTTTGTTATACCTACATACACAAAAATATCATTAAGGCAAAACTTTTTTAATAGTATGTATTTTTTAATAAAGCAAAGTTACCGTTATGAGTAGACAAAAAAAACACCGTTACATTTTTAAGCAATAATAAACTTACCTCAGCCAAAGCAATCCTTTTTAGGAAATCGGAAAAAAATAAATAAAAAAATGTTTTAATGCAGAAATCGTTTTCATAAATGCACTTTCATACAGCGTATACGCGAATATGTTTACACATGATAAAACTCGAAGTAACACCTGCTAAGGATAACGACAGGCTACTAATTTTGCAAGGAAAACCTGACCGGCTTTTCGCAAATCTTAAGAGCAACTGTTGTGGAGCTCGCGAATTCGTTTTTACGATATTTAAAGAATAAACAGCGAATAACCGAATAACGTCTTGATACGATTTTTCTTAATATTACGAACAAAAAAATCTTCGGTTACGACGTAACGATTCAGAAATATAAGAAATAAAAGAGAATGACAGACGCAGCAGCACTAAATGTTTTTGTATATTATAAATGCAGTAGTGGGATTTTTCTTTTCTTTATTTTTTCTTCGTTTTTCTATGAATGAATGATACCAAGAAGAATAAACACAACAAAAATTTACACACGCTCACTACATACTGTTTATTTATCCCTTCTTTTTAAAGAACAAGTATACAAAGGCAGAGAAAAAATCAGAGAAACAACAAAAAATGTGACAAAATCTCTGAATATATATTTTTATATTTTATTTAGTGTAATTTAAAAAAAAAATTGATTTCATTTATTAAGTTGTATTGAATTAATTAAATTAACAAAATTATCAGTTTTATTATAATTTCTCACTTTTTATTACTAAATATTTATTTTTCGTGATCTTTTTACAATTGTGGATTATTTTTCTCTTTTTTTATTCTTATATTTCTTTATTTCACTCACACAAAAACATGCATACACTAAAATGGCTGGTTTAGGTTGGTTGGTTGATTTTGTTGGTTGGATGGCTTTTTCTACTTTTCTTTTGTTGTTGTCGTTGTACGATTAAATGAATGAAGAAGTTTTTTTAGAAAGACGGAAGACGGCGAAGAAATTAAGCAATTCAACTTAAACGAATGTTGAAAATTGTGCAGAATTTCTTTAGAACTTTAATATAGTCTTTATATTTATATTCATTCCATATATGGATTTTATATATTTGTTTATGATTATGCTAGATTTATAACACTTCTTTTTCTTTCATTCAGCATTAATCCTGGTATTCCAACTCATTTTCACTTATTGCTCTTTCCACCGAATTAATTTATATACAAAATTGATTTTCTTGTTTACAGACTTAAATCTTCTTTAATATTTAATTTCAAAGGCACTTTATTCGTCCATTTATAAACCATGAATAAATTTTCAGTTTTTCTTTCATTTTCTTATTTCATAAATTTGATTTTCGGCTTTCCGCAAAACACTGTTCTTTGTACAATTACTAGTTGACGAATGAAGTAGTCGGATAACTGCTAGAAAATGTGTTGTCTATATTTATATTCTTAAGCAGCGTTATATAAAGCGTATTTTTTCAGGTTTCTATTTTATCATAAAACATATTAAAAGCTCAAACTTCTTACGTTCTTATCAAAATGACTATATAAAACAATTTAACATTTTTATTACTAAATAATTGAATATGTAAAAAATTTTAATCATTATATTTTAATTTCAAAATATGCGATTTTTATGGGCAGCACTTCTAATTAGAGATGGTATGTTAAAGAAAAAGGAATAACAAAATGCACGATATGAATCATGGCGAAATAATACAGGTGAACGCACGGGCAAAAAAGCCCATCAGCTGTATACATTACAGTTGTCAAAAAAATTTGTCAAAAACAAATAATTTGTTAAATTTTTTTTAATTTAATTTTTTTTTGATTGCTAATAGAAAACAAACAATTAAAATTCCTAGAGAAAACTACAACAACATGGAACCGTATTTGCAGTTCCTGATGTGTATAATCAAAATATGCGTAAAAAGATAGTGAAATTGTTGTTAACACATATATAATTTCTTGGTTTTTTTGTGGAAGATTATGTTAGTCTTCAAATGGTCAACGTGCAAGAATGGAACGATGCATGTGATTTGGGCAAATAAGTGGTACAAAAGAATTTTGGTCACTTTTCCTGTATTTTTATGTAACTTAATTTTTATAATTTACTTATTCTGATAATTACAACCACTTTTTTTCATCAAATATATTTTTTTATTTTGTTTGTTTTTTTACAATATTTTTTTGACAACATACATAATTTTGTAGCTACAATTTGCCTGTTGTTTTTTGTGTTGTTGGATTGTTGTAGCCAAGGCATATCAATTACCAGGTGGCAGCGTTAGAAAAATTAAAACAACAATACAACAACACCAGGCATTTTTGTTTGTGTAAAATGTATACGCCTGTCAAAAACAACTGAGAATTACAGGCATACATATTTAAAAGTTTGTTTATATTTTTTTCTATGATGGTGACGGAAAATTTCTTTGGGTTAAATATAGTTTACGGACGCAGCTTAAAAATTAAAAAAAGTTACCTACGCAGTGTAAAATTAATTTTAAGCAAAAAATGTAAAATACAATATGGAATATATCGAGTATTTTGTGGTGGAATTGAGCAATATGCATATAATTGAAAAGGTAATTTAAATATCTACGCCGATGTTGGTCATACTATAAAGGAGAAAATTCTTACGCTGGGCGAATGCCGCCTACGCAGAAAATCTTTAGTAACCTTAGCCGGTGTTGGTCATACCATAGAGGCGAAAATCTTTACGCGCGGCCGAATGCCGGCTACGCAGAAAATCTTTAGTAAGAAAAGTTTTGCACCCGGCCGAAGGGCATTACAAATACAAATTACATAACAAATGCAAATTATTAATTAAACGCTGTATTATTTTTTATTAAAATGCCAGCTGAAGCAATGGCCAATTCGACATTAGGTAAGTGAAAAATAAAAAATGTTTTCAAGGTGAACATTCCTTGTTGATGTGGCATTGTATAACACATCTATAATATAAATGGAACAAATCTAGTTTGTTTTCCTTGTTTCCGGCCTTTTTCCTTTTAAATTGAATAGATATTGAAATTACCTTTTCAATGAGACGCATTTATATATATATATATATATAGTTATAGAATATTTACTTATGAAAGAAATTTAGATCTTCACTCTTAACTTTATTAAATTCTTATTCATATTTTATCTTTTCATTTTAGAGTACTTTTGGCAAAAGAAGCATATCCTGAACGTTGGGAAAAGGAAGTTGCTCCCATGGAATATCATGACAAGGAACGTCGTGAAAATGTTGAAATCTGGCATGCTGATTTGGTTAATATTGCACAATATTTAAGAGGACCATGTAAATTAGCTGATCAATTTTCCGAGAATCTCATTATGCAAGTTGTAGGACTATTAGAAGTAAATGCATTTGAGGCGAAATCTTTGCAAGGATTTCCATTAAGAGCATTGTATCCGATAACAGGTATTTTATCACATAATTGTGTGCCGAATACAATGCGGAGTATTTATCCCAGTGAAAATTATAGGTAAGATATCTGATATCTGACTATTTATAAATTTTAATTGAAACATTTTGTAAATTTTTCTTTATTCAATTAGAATTCGCTTGCGTGCCATGGTGGACTTGGAACCTGGTCAACAACTTCAACATTCGTATAGTTACACTCTGAATGGAACGACCCAGAGGCAAGAACATTTAAAAACGGAAAATATTTTTCATGTGATTGTAAACGTTGCAAGGATCCCACCGAGTTGGGTACCAATTTTAGCACATTGAAATGCAGTAAATGCGTATCATTGAAAAGGTAATTTCAATATCTATTCAATTTAAAAGGAAAAAGGCAGGAAAACAAGGCCGGACGCAAGGATTTTCTCCTCTATGGTATGACCAACACCGGCTTCGCTTAATAAAGTTTTTTATTTTTTTTTTTTCATCTAGTACTGTCACTGGTGGTGCTGAAAGTATTCTTAATGAAGAGGCTCATCCCGATGTACAATTAGATTAATTCAAAATTAGATTAAAATTAAAATTTAAAAAAATTAGATTAAAATTAAAAAAAAATAAAATTTAATTAAAATTAAAAATAAATTAATTATTTGAAATATTTTTCTCTTTTTAAAATATTATTGGTGGTCCTGAAAAGGACCGATTTATTTAATTTCTTTCCAGTTGGTAGTTTTTTTGTGCCTGTAATGAAAATATTAAATAAAGATATTTAGATTATTTATTATTATTTAGATAATTTATAATGTTATATAATTTTTTAAAATTAAATAACATATTACCTTAGAAAGCTAAACCTTTACTTTTAATAAATTCTTAAATCCCAATATGCGCTGCTTCGATTTTTGAATTTTCAATCGTATGTTTAGGTTTTTTACTCTAAAGTATATTCGGCATTTAAAAAAGAATTTTTTTACATGCTCTGGCAAGTCAACAGATGAGCTTTCCTCGACCAGGTGTCTTTGGATGTTGCGGCAGTGTGAAATACCAACTCCATTCACTTTGTAGAAAATGGATTTTCAAAACAAATAGATTTGCCGGCTTTTTCAAAAATCCTTTTGAAACCTGATCAACCCACGTATAAGAAACTTCATGACATTCGTATTCTACTAAATTGAGCCTTCGAATTATATAGCCTGCTATATATTCCAAGGCATCCTCTTGTAAAATACCAATGTCATCAATACTCGAATCGTCTAGGTCACTGAGTACAGCTTCATGCGATTCCTGAGAGACACCTTCATAAAAACCACTTTCACCAAAGCTGTTTTCATCTAAACTTTCTTCGTGAAAAGCTTCAGCGGAATTACGACAATGCTCTGTGAAAGACATGTTGACGTCGCTAGTATTCAGCCAGTCAGTGTGGTCATTCTCTACATTGCCTTTGCCGTTTAGGTGTTCAGTGTTTCTTGCTAACTTTGAAGCTGCTGTAGATGTAAGTTCTTTCATGGTGAAAAAACGTAACCCCTGCGGTGTCACAAACTTTAATGACGAGGATTTATCAACTTGACACAAGTTACTTAAAGGCACTTCACTGCAATGCATTGGCACTTCATTACAATTCATATCTATTTCAATTTCATTACAATGCATTGGCACTTCACAATAACTCATATTTATTTGTGTTTCACTTTTTTCAATTTTTTGTGGTTCTGGTACCATAGGAAGAGCCTTGGGCAATAAATATAAGCGACTTCCCGCAGTTATAATATCGGCTTCCGAAAAATGGTCAATACATACACGGCTTCTTTTCTTCAACTCTTTCTGGCAAATTTCACTCCACTTTTCTCTTTGTTTTTCATCTTGAGGAACGCCAAAGAAAGTACCATTTCCGGGAACACACTTTTTTGGACACAAAACACAGCGCATTTTAAAATATCAAACTTTTCCGCACTATTAACACAATAAAAAACTTGGAAAACTTTTTCACAAAAAAGACACTATAAGTTATACACGTTTTTATGTTGTTTTCAAACAAATATTTTTGACGTTTGAATACATAAACAAAAAGGGTAGCAAAAAAATGTCACCTGCCGTAGCGCTGCCACCTGGTTTAATATGCCTTGGTTGTAGCCGTGCGGTCACCTGTATTAATTCGCCTTGATATGAATATTAATCAACAGTGTAGTCAGATTACGGGATTTATCCCCAAATCGGGGATTTTATTTTTAAAATTTTATTTTAGAGATTGAATAGTTTTTTGAGGATATATTTTGCCTTTTGTGTTTTAAAGATGTTTTTTGGGGATTTTTTTAAACTTCTGTTTTCGGTTATTGTAATATTATTATTATATAAATTTTACTTTTTTTGCTACATACAAGTTTCCTAGTATGATAAAACCAATCATTATTAAACACAAATAAGTAAAAATGGTGGCTCACCAATATTTTCCTAGTTACGGGGCTCTGAAATTTTTAAAATATCAATATGGGGATCGTTTTATTGCTACTAAAATTTTTCAAAAATTCTTAACCCATTAAGAGCCAATGTCTTTTTTGTGTAAAATTATATATGTGCAGTAACAAAATTTTTTATTTTTTTAATTCTCTATCACTCCAATAATTGCTTTTTTGATTGGAGTTACTTTACTAAACTAGATTTACATAGATTTATAAGATTCGGCATAGCCACCATAGTACTCTTACTTGTTTAATTCTCTATCGCTCCATATAAATTTGATTGGAAATACTTCGTTGTTCCAAATATTATGAAAAAATTAGAAGTAGGCGTGGTGTTTTGCCTGCTGCCTCAAAGGACATGGACCGAACATGCTTATTTCCAATAACACTTCTCTCGACACTATGTCTGATCGATTGGCGTATTTAATTTTTCTTAGCTAATCTTGTGCCTCAGCGAACTTGATTTCAACACTAATACGGAAAGACATCGCTCAATCGACTTCGCTATGCATAAGAAGTCAGAATATTTAAACTTTATGGGGTCGGAAACGGATATTGTAGAAATTACAAACGGGATGACAAACTAAGTTTTTTCCTTTTTGTGGTGAAGGGTATAAAAAAGCAAACTTTTGTAGGTCGCTTAAGCTAATTCAGTCCCTGCAATCGATTCCTTTTGTTGACAAAAGCAACTTTTCAAACAGCTGTGCAAAAAAACCCATCTGGCCACAAATTTTACTTGATCAAAGTGAATTCATAATAGGTACATTTTGTTTTTTACAAATCGTCTTTGGCTGTCAAAAACAAAGATGTATAATAGGAGAGTAGTGGCGGCTCAACAACAAAAAAATACAGTGCAAAAACAACATAGCTTTTTATTATGTCTTTGTCCGGTAGAAATATCAAAATACAAAGAGAACTGCTTGAAAATCGTAAGCAAATGGCAACTTTTGACTTATCCAACTACAAAGCTATGCTGGTTATGTAATAAAAGCAAATAAAAATAGAAATCAGCTGGGCGGACGACACCACATAGAAGGCAATTTCAATTATGGTATAATCACGGCGACAATGAATACAACACTACAAAAGTAATATATTCATTTTGTTTTTGTACAAATCGTCTTGGGCGAAAAAAAAATTGTCACCTGGGCTGTCAAGGCCAGCTGTTCTTAATTCCCTTGTACTTGATAAAGTTGTGTTAATTTTTGACATTTTGTATTACTTACACTTTCATAACAATTTATAAGTAAATTACCACATGGGATATTTAAAAGTTAATAAAACAGCAAATTTTTTGTTTCTATAAAAATGGGTGTTCGTGGTTTAACCGGCTTTATAGCAAGACATGCGGAACTATATTTGACACCCTATGAGTTACATGATTGCAGTCTAGTAATTGATGGAGACAATTTGGCTTGCAACTTATACAAGGATTTATCTGGAATTAATTCTGCTTTTGGTGGTGACTACGACGATTTTTATAGAGCTGTGGTGAACTTCTTTGTTGTCCTGGCTGAATGTAACATAAAGGCATATGTATTAATGGATGGTGGCTATGAATACCGTAAATTGCGTACTGTAGGAAAACGTATGAGAGGAAAAATTTCCGTTATTAAACGTATTAATCCTTGTGCATCAATAACGGTCTTTCCTTTAATGTTGAAAGAAGTTTTTGTGAACGCTGTAAAAGACTGTGGTGTTCCCGTAATGCGATGTGTTTTTGAAGCTGATGATGAATTGGCCGCTTTGGGTCGTAAATTAAAATGTCCCGTTTTAAGTTATGACTCTGATTTTTATATACATAATGTAAAGTATATACCACTAATCACTTTGACGGTTAAGGCTCATACAAAACTTTGTAAAAATAATATGCAAGACATAAACGACGAAGATACCAGAAAGCTAAGAAAAAATGAAGCAAAGAAAGTGGAAAAACGTACAAAAGGCAACCACATAATGGATACTATTGTTGTTAATAATAAGGATAAACCTAAAAAAGGCAAATCATATAAATATTTGGATTGCTGCATATATCGCATAGAAAATTTAATATCAAGAGGGTCGTTAAGTAAGGAAAAATTACCGTTATTTGCTGCCATGTTAGGTAATGACTATATATCGCGATCATCCTTTAAAAATTTTTTCCAATCCGGTATGGGAAAAATTGGGCGTAGCCGTAAAATCAATCAACAACAACGGAGGATTAAAGTTATACTTCAGTGGTTAAAAACAGAAACTGCAGAGTCTGCATTGCAAAAAGTTATGACGAGATTACAAGCAGTAAGTGGAACCTGATAAATTAGTCCATAGTCAAAATTCATTGTTAAGATTAGAAAACTTTAAACTAAAAGTGGGAATGCTTGAAGAGTACTGCCTATTACTTTTTAACTTTCCTTATCGAAATCAGATTTAAATGCATGTCTGGAACGAAACATCCTTCAATAAATTATTTTAGCATTACAATTTTTTATGTACATATAAGTGGAATTATTCAATATTATGCTAACATTTTGTGATTTTCTTAGTAAACGGGATTATTTAGATTATTTATTTGATTAAATGAGAATTATATTCAAACAAGAAAGCAAAAAGACAACAAAATCATTAACATATAGATTTGCTTTCCCTTACAGTAATCCAATTTACTGTTTATTTTCTGGTTATTAGATTTCGTGAATGTTTAAAATGTTTAAAAATGTTTAAAAAAATAGATTTTAAAAGAACCAAGAACTGTTAACGTAAATAATGATATTTAAATGTACTAAAGCATATTATAATATATCATACGTACTAAAAGTATATTATATTTGTGATTTCAGGGTCAAAGGGAATCTTTAATAGCTCAGGTAGAAGCAGCCACAAGTGGTTATTCAAATGAAAAATGCCGGTCGTATGATTATTTTAAAAATAACTATGAAAATGTATTTGAAGATTTCGTCGAAACTGATGATGAAGAACTCTATGACAACGAGGAACATGAGTCTGAAACTGAAGAAGAAGAATACGAAGAGGAGAATGATGAAGCGGAGGAAGATGGCGAGTCAACTGGTGAAGAGATAGAGGAAGAAGAAATTGAGGAGAAAAATCAAAACGTAGGAATTGAGAAAGACAAAGAGCTCACGTTAAATTCTGATAGGGAAACTGATGGAGAGATAGAGGAAAAAGATATTGAAGAGGAAAGTGAGAAAGACATAAACTTTGCGCTAAATAATAACACCAATAATGAAATGTTAGAGGAATCTGAAGATGAGGAACTAGAAGAAGATAAAAATGATATTATTTCATCCTTCCCTCAATGGTTTATAGATAAATTATATCCCGCCAATTTGCCCCGTTTTTTTGTCGATTTAGTACATTTACGAAAATATATCAACAATCCACAAATTGAACATTTTCCTTTTAATGATTGCAATGCAATTGCATTGCCCATACTGACACTAATTTACTCATTACTTAATAATGTTAAAGGAAAGGAATATGTTCCCAAGATAATGAAAGATGGAACCACACGAACTTTATTCTTCACATATCTAACACGAGCCACACGAATTACTAACATTCGCTACGATCACATAGAAGTAAAAGAAAAACCTAAATTTGAATTTTTACCAGAAACTCCGAATCCACTATTCCTCAAGGCAGTATTTGAAAACAAAATGCCTGAGTTAAACCCTGAAGAACTTTTTAGTGAATTGGATAAGCTTCCTCAGGATATCAAACTGTACTTTTTAGCTATTGTTTATTGGCTACAAAAATCACAACACTGTGATGTAGTACATCTGCATTCTCTCATTGTGTGTCTGGTTGTTTTAAGGACTATCGATTCGAAAATTCCCCCAGAAAGAGATCTTAAAGCTTTTCAAAAAAGGTTTGGAAAAATTATAAAAAAGGAACGTCAGATACGTGACAAAGAAGAAGCAAATAATGCAAAACGAATAATTAAGCACGAAGTTCTGGCTCTACCCATTCCGGATCGTTTGAAATATATACCGAAATCCGATTGCTATTTAGTACAAAATGAACTATTGAAACATTTCCATATGCAAGATATATTTAAAAAGAAATATGATCTTTATTCTAGCACTATATTGCATGCATTTGCTGAATTTCAATCAGTGGTTTTCCAATTACACTCACTTAATGCTCTATTAGATTTTCCATTTTCGCCTCCATACATGGGACAATTGTATTGTGGGGTATTTTTGTATAACCTCTACGATCTGCTAAAACCTCGTTTAGATGTTGAATACTACATTAAGAACTTTATATTTAAAGATTCGCAAATGATGTTTGACTTTTATTTGTTTTTGTGGCAGTGGTGTGAAACGTTTATACCCTCCTGGAAAAAACCTAAAGATCTGAAAAACAATTCGAGTTTAAGTAAAAAGATTTTAAAGAAAAAGCGTCAACAAGCTAGAAAATCTCAGATGACAGAAAATTATGTAGATGACCCCAATGCCGATATGTTGAGTAGCGGTGGCGAGCTTAGCGACGAATTTTTAGATTTAAATAACAAGTTTTGCACTTTTTTAAAAATCAGATAATTGTATCTATTACAAATGTAAAAAACATATGCACATATTAATGTTAACCAAATAATAAAATATTTTTAGTTATATTTGAATTATTTATTATTAGAAGAAGCTAAAGTGCAGCCCCTTTCCTCATATCGCTCCTTTATTGCAACATAGTCATATCTCAAAAAATTAAAAATTTGTAGTTACTTAAGTAAAACTGCTCTTTTAGACCTTCTGTACATGTTGAAAAAAAAAACATTTTTATATCCCAAGCTGAACCGAAGTAATAGCAATTGCGATTGTGGCAATTAGATCTTGTTACTTATGTCTTGAAAACTTAAATCGCATTTTGCCAAGTTCAAGTTCTTTTGAGATATGACTATGTTGCAATAAAGGAGCGATATGTTTTAGTCTGCCTTAAAAGGTTTATAAGACGTCTTAAAAATCACAAAAACTGATTAAAGGCGGGGAGTTTTCAAATCCCAATCTGGTTTTAATTAGTCTTGTATTCAGTCTTTGTATTTATTACCAGTTGGAATTTTGCTCTAGGATCTTAAACCAATAAATAACGTCTTTTATTCCCATTCAATACCCAGCTCCAACAGAGGCTTATATACATATGTATAAAGGTATATTGTTTATGAAGCTGAAATTGAAATAAGTATGTGCTGAAGGGCTTTCTTAAATTTTTATAATTGATATTAAAAGCAAAATATTAATTTTTTATCAGAAATTGTGTGGAGAAATAGCTTCAAGAATTGATATTATTTTGCATTTATTGGATGTTGATCTGAAAGATTGGATTCCAAGTGCAGAACTTGTTAAGAAAATGTACAGTTTTAAAGAAATAATAATATTGTGTAATTACGAACATACATACATAAAACATAAATAAAAAACCATGAAATTCTAACTATACATTCTAAAAAATAAAAATCCTCGTTTTGTGCTACTTTTTGAAAATTTCCAACGGTCACACTAATGTCACTGGGTGGTGGGATCAAGGCGAATTGATAACAAGGTGGTATCGTCAGCATTATGGCGAAATAATAATATAGGTGGTCTCCAAGGCAAATTGATAACAGGTATACTCACGGCGAAAATAAATACAACACTGCGATAGAAACATGTACATTTTGTTTTTGTACAAATAGTTTTCGGCTGTCAAAATCAAAGGAGATTTTAACTTTTGACACTCGAAGAAGGAAAAAAATTTTCGCCGTGAGTATACCTGTTATCAATTTGCCTTGGGTGGTCTCGATGACGAATTTATTCATTTCGCCGTAAACTCTCAAAGTCAAACTCCAAGGCGAATCAATTACCAGGTGGCAGCGTAGATGAATTCATTATTTTTTGCTGGTAAAAACTACTGTCAAAGTTCATATATAAAAAATATACACAGATTTTTTATATATGGAGTTTTTTATATATGGAGTTTGTTATAACAATTCGCCGATGACCTACTTTATAGATTCGCCTTGGTACAATTCATTAGAAATACTGGTAACTCTGTTTGAGTTTGACATTTGCTGTGTCATAAAATCAAAAACAAAAAATTAGTTCTTTGTTTTGCTACGACGGAGAACTTTATTCTTTTCTGTAATAATTTGGAATATTAAAATAGTTTACAAAAAAAAACTAACATATAAAACCTAAAGCTGTAACACTGCCACGACAAAAGCATTTCAGGAAAATTGTTATAAAGTTAATAAAGAAAAAGCTGAGGAAAAAAGCATAAAACAATATTAATTTTTTTAGTGTCAATTCGAATTTTGACATTGTAATAAACAATACAAAAAAAGGAAAAGAGCAATACAGGGCTGAAAAGTTGGGTAAATGGTGTTGGCGAAAGGTAGAGAAAGTGAGAGAACCAGCAATTGAAAGAAGGAAAAGAACAAGTTGTTAAGAAAATCAACATAAATATTTAAGGTAAACAAATTTTTTGTTTTTAGTCTTTTCTTTGACTTAAACTAATTTTTTGCGATAACTTTAATATTAAAGGGATACTATTCATTTATAATATTGTTTTACTGTCCATATAGCTGAAATAAGTCACGATTATTAGCCGATTGCAAGAGCTTTGGTCCAGATGTTCGTTATTGTTGGCCAACAATAACACATATTGGGCTGTAGGTATAAGCATTGTTCCTCTGTTGATTACTACTCTTTACATACTGGCTCACAAATATCCAGAAGATCTCTATCGCCGAAATCGCAGACTAAATAACTTGAGACTACAGTCCATTGCCAATATTGATCATATAATAAATTTCTACACTAATGTTTCCCGTAAAATGGACAGTGTTTTTGAAGCATACTTAGGTCCGGACGGTGTTTTAGCTGGAGCTGTGGTGGGTGCTGTGGTTGGCGCCGCAAGTGAACCAGATGATATTCCAAAAATTAATACTACTGTTTGGATTTTGGGTAAAAGTTATAATGCCATACATGAATTGGAATTAATACGCCGGGATATTCAGTCTCGGATTTGGTGCACCTATCGTCGTGGTTTTGTACCATTGGGTGAACCACAGTTGACTACTGACAAAGGCTGGGGCTGTATGCTACGTTGCGGTCAAATGGTTTTAGCACAGGCGCTGATCGATTTGCATTTAGGTCGCGATTGGTTTTGGACACATGAAACAAGAGATTCAACATATCTGAAAATAGTCAAGCGCTTTGAAGACTCTAGAAAAAGTTATTTTTCCATACATCAAATTGCCTTAATGGGAGATTCAGAGGATAAGAAGGTGGGTCAATGGTTTGGTCCGAATACGGTGGCACAAGTGCTCAAGTAAGTAGACATATTGTTACTAAATGTGAGTTCTGCCTTTTCCATACAAAGAACATTATAAAAATATAAATGCTTTATACGAAACTAAAAAAATTGAAATTTTATTTTAAAGTATAGTTTTGATTTAGCTTAAGTTCATGTGTAATTAAAAATCAATCATTAATAATTTAAGGCAGTGATGTGTATTGATCCTGTCGTGTTTTATAGTCTCAATTATTTGTTTTTTTTATGTGCTGTTTTTGAGTCATTTCTACTTTTCAGAAGAATAGAATACAGAAATAGAAATATTAATTCTTGAAATGTTTGCTTTAAACTTCTAAATATTTTCAATTGGATTAATAAGTTTTTAGTTTTAATAATTTTTATTCTAATTCGTTTACAGAAAACTAGTTCGTTATGATGACTGGTGCAGTTTAATGATTCACGTAGCTATGGATAATACTATCATCATTGATGACATAAGTAAGCATTCGAAATTTTAAACAAAGATAATACCAAATCTTGAACATTTGCTTTTGCTTTTTTATTAAAGTTTCACTTTGCCAAATGGATCCTAAGAATGATGAATCTTGGAAACCGTTGTTGCTTATACTCCCGCTACGTTTGGGTCTAAGTGACATAAATCCCATTTATATACCCGCTTTAAAGAAATGCTTTGAATTGGTAGGAAATTGTGGTATGATTGGAGGCCGTCCCAATCAGGCACTATATTTTCTGGGTTACGTAGATGATGAAGCTTTATTTTTGGATCCTCATACCACTCAAAGATCGGGAACGGTAGGTCAAAAAACTACACAAGACGAAATAGACTTCGATGAAACGTTTCATCAAAAATATGCTGGTAGGATACAATTCAATCAAATGGATCCCTCGTTGGCTGTGGTAAAACAAAATAATTTTGTAATCAATCTTAATATATTAATATTAATAATATTTAAAACTTTTAGTGTTTCCTATGTAAATCTCGAATGGCATTTGATATTTTATTGGAGAATCTTAAAAACCAAGTGTTAACAGCCAGTACGCAACCGTTGTTTGAAATTACAAAAACTCGTTCGCCAGAGTGGGTGACGAGTATGACAGGTATTATGGCTTCTAATAATACCACATATCAATATCCTTCTATTGCTTTAAACGACTCCATCATGAGTTTAGAAACAGATACAGATACCAATGAACATTGTTTTAGTTCTTATGAAGAAGTTGCCAGTGATTTAAATACTTCCTATATTACTTATACAACTTTATCAGATGATTTAATAAGTTATAGTTCGACACGAACTATAAGTTGTGGAGATACAGAAGGTTTTTGTTTTAAGTTAAAAAAAAATAGATTAGTTTCAATTTTCTGTTTTTGAATTATAAGATTTTATAAAATTACAACAAATTGAATTGTTATGTTCTCCTTTTTTAGATTTTGAAAATGTTAACCATTCATCTGTTGAGCCGAAGCGACGTAATAATTGCTGTGTTAACAACGATGGTTCCGATGATGACTTTGAATTCATAACCTAGTTTAAAATTAAATTTAAATAACTGTTTTAATTGAATAACTCAAATATTTCATTTAAATTATTATTTTTATTAAAGTGTTTACGTGAAAACTTATTAATTTGTTTATCTATAATATTCATTGCAATTCTTATTTCATTTTTTATATGTATGTATGTAATTGAATTGTTTTGTAAAAAGCCATTTTTTAAATCAATTTATTATTTTTTTATGTTATTTTATTTTTTTTTTTTATATAAAATAGTAAAATTAAATAAATCAAACTAAATTTATTTAAACAAAATAAAACATGATTTTATTTGTTTATTATTTTCTATTTTGGTAAAATTAATGAGTACTATTTCACTATTGTACATTTTAATTAGTTCTTAAATAGTTGTTTTAAAAGCAGTTTTTTACAAAGCTCCAATAGACGCTTTTACTTTCGTTTTGCATATCCTACAATACTCTTACATACGTAAAAAAATTGTATTAATACTGGTTAAACCTTCTAATAATAATAATAAATAGTAAAATAAACATTTATAAAATTTGAAGCAATTGTCTAAAGTATGTTTCTTTTATTGGTGTTTTTAAAATGGACCACACCTTAAAATATGAATGGGGTTTTAATTTACTTTCATTTAAGGTGCATATTTGTATTTTTTTATTTTTATTTTTTTTTTTTTTTATTAAAAATATTGAATTCAAGGCGGTGCAGAAAAAATATAATTTGTTTAGTTGCTGCTTAGAAGTAGAAATAAATTTATATATAGAAATCTGCACATGCAAACTGTGCGAATTTTCAGTGTGTATTTTGACAAGTTTTCTTTTAATTAAAATATCCTTAAAAATACTTGACAATTTACTAAATTTAAAATATAGTCATAGATTTATTTGTTTTTACAAAAATACAGGTTGTTTATGAAAAACTCTCAAATCAAAAGTTTATATTTTTTTAGCAAGAAAAAAATTATGTGGACTTCGAAAATACACTTATATTCACTCAACAGAAATTATGTCTAGGAATAAATAAAAAAAATCAATGATATTTAAAACTTATAAATGAAGTTCTTATCAAAATTACTGTGAAATATGCTCTAGTATTTCCAGGTAAGTTTTTGTTTAATTTAAAATGACAAAACCATTTTTATTTAAGTTGTTTTTTTTTAAACGTACAAAATGAACTCGCATCTGAGTTGATCGAATTTTTAAGCCTGACAAATAGTAACTTAAAAAAAATTTTTGGATTTTTAGTTATAGAAAATCCCTTTTAATTGTTTAATTTTAATTTCCTATAATATCAACGAAGAACGGTCAGTCTGTCAAATATGAACAAACATGATAACAAAGTAACTGATTTTATTATTGTCATTTTTAGTAGGAAAACAAACTCACCTTGAATGAAATTTCTTATACATATATTAACAGAATGGAATGAATGGAATTTTATATATTTAGAGATTATGTTAAATTAATTTTCGTTTTTTTCTTGGTAATTGAAAAGCATTAGAAAGACAAGGCGTAAGAAAGACTAATTGCAAAAATAAAAGTTTTTTGTTCTTAAAATAAAGCGACGCCCTAATAACTGACAACCAAGTACTTCAAATTTTTAATCCGATTTTAAAATTAAAGAATGAATAGTTAATAAGTTTTTTTTTTGTAACAGCACATGTGTCGGTTTTACTTGATCACGTACCGTTGTAGAAATTTTGCTTATTTCCTCTTATACACGATTATTGTTATTCCTGCACAATTTATCAGATAACAATTTTAACTTTAAATATAAAAAACTTTTCATTCAATCATTTTAAGCGAATATGAATTAATCAGTAGCGACAAGGCAGACAGACATAACTCAAGAAAATCGTTGTTTACAGTAAAATGACTTTGAATAAAAACATTGAATTTGTCAATTTGTTAACCCTAAAATATCTTGTATTTAAGTCACATTTTTTTTTGGTAAAATAAATGCAAAACAAAAACTCATTAAAGTGAATAAAAATAAATTTTTAAATTAATTTAATATTATATTTAGGATAAAAAAAATCATGAATGTCTTAACAAAATCATGACTTCACAACTTTTATTAAAAAAAAAATATATATATAACAACAGATTTTATTTTTCAAATTTATGGTAAGCCATAAAAATTGTGAATTTTTAGTTATGACGTTGTTGCTGCAAATTAGAGTATTGATAATTTATTAGCGAAATGAAAAACAATAAAATAAATAAAAAAAAGTTGCTTAATAAGCCAACACCCTCAGAAACAAAGCCAAGAACAACATGGTACTAGAGTTTTGCTCGTGGCCTGTTAAACAATGGCTGGTTATTGTTTGATCTTAATGAGCATAAGAATGTAAAAACAATATTATTGTTCGGAAATGGCCATCATGTTTCTAGAACAATTGATTATATAGTGCACAATGGGCATTTTTAATTTGAAAAATAATTATAATATTTAAGTTTTCTACAATAGGTATTGATGTAATAATTACAAGATAACAACAAATCGCAAAATTCTCTTTGTAACTCCGACTGGACTATGAAAATATTTTTAAAATTTTTATTGACATTTTTTATACCCTTCGCCACAAAAAGAGGAAAAAGCGCATGTATAACTAAGTTTGTCATTCTGACTTCTCAATAAATTATATATATTCTGACTTCTCATGCACAGTGAAGTCATTGAGCGATGCCCGTCTGTCCGTCCGTGATAGTGTTGAAATCAAGTTTGCCAAGGCACTGGATCAGCTAGAAAAAAATTTTAATGCGAGAATCGATCGGACTTAGTGTAGAAAGTGGTGCTATTGGAAATCAGAAAAACCGGGCTCCATTTCCATCGCGGCAGGGGACAAAACACAACGCCTACCTCCAATTTTTCCATATTTCTTGGAACAATGAAGTAAGTTCAATAAAAAAACAAATATATGGGGCAATAATGAATTAAAAAATAAGATAAAAAACATCAAGTAAAAAATTTGGCGCTTGCTCATATTTTCCGAGTTACGGGTCTTTGAACTTGAGATGAGATCTTTAGAAAATACTAAAATTTTTTTTTAAAATCCTTAACCCATTAAGAGCCGATGATATTTTTATGTAAAATTATATGTGTTTATGTAGTACTTAAATTTTTTGATTGGAATTACTTTACTAAACTAGATTTAAATATATGGTGAAGGGTATATAAAATTCGGCATAGCTGAATATAGCACTCTTATTTGTTTTGAACTATTATTTTGTCTAAATAATTTTAATTTTTTTATAACCCAGGAAAAATAAAAAGACGTAGTTTAAAATCAAAATTGCTTCTCTTGCACTTATTTTCTATAATACATTTTTAATAAGTTCGTTTTTCCTAGTTAAGTTATAATTTTTTTAACTCATGAAAATTCATGAAATTTCTATAACTAAAAACTGAGCTTAAAACTAAATATAATATAAGACTAGAATTGCTGGACATAAGTCGGACTTAAGATATGTTAATTCACAAAAAACAGCATTATCCACTCATTGTTTTGACTTAGGTCACTATCCTAACTTTGAAAATGCTTCAGTTCTTAGTATTGAAAAAAATTATAAGAGACGGTATATTTTGGAAATGTTACACATTGTAAATACTCCATTGACTAAAAGAATTAATTTTAAAGCAGATACAGATAATGTCGCTCATATATACAGACACTTAATTCACAAAATAACATAAATGTTTTTGTTCTTAATATATGTATGTAACACAAAACACTTTTTTTTATATTTTTGTTTTTTGAAAATTTTTTGAAACATTGTTTTTTAACTTCATTATGACAAAAAGTTTTTTCAATTGTTAATTAATTTTGTTATTTTGCTTATATATTAATTTTGTTTCCTGAAGAAGGTACGCAGAAAGTACCGAAATATTGAAATAAAATATTATTAAAAAATATAAGGACCCAAAGCTTAATAAAATAGAAAATAATATAATATAATTCTTGCAAAAAAAAAGCCGACTTCAAACAGATTTCATCTTCTGTCTGCCTATAACGCGTTAAGAGTGGCGACACATAAATTAGTTAACATTAACTAATGAGACAACCCTATGTCTCCAAACTTTATACTTGTTCAACTGTTCAATAGTTTGGCAATATACATCAAATTACAGCAACTATAGGGGCTCCCTTTAATTTCCAAATTCAAATTATATAATTACTGTTGTTGTAGATTTGTAATCAGGTTCTGTGCAAAATTTCAACCGTCTGTCTACAACGGTTCAACAGTTTGGTATATACATCAGTTTATATCAACTATTGTAAAACCCTTTAATTTATATTTTAAAATCTCTATACTTCTTATTATATCAAACAAAGTAGTGGACATTCTGTCTAAAATTCAGGTGTTTGTATACAAAGGGTCGAAAAATACGATCATATAGAACAAAGCACATCAATTTTGAGAACACCCTTTAATTTCTAAATTCAAATTATAGGCTTCTTGTTATAACGGACTTAGCAATATAGGTCCCTTGTAAGTTTCAGCTGTCTGTCTAAAATGGTTCAAAAGGTCGGCCACATGCACCAAATTACATTAACTATTGGGACACCCGCTTATTTCCAAATCCAAATTTTATACTTGTTGATATAGCGGACTTAGCAGTACAGGTTCCTTGTAAATTTTAAGTGTCAGTCTACAACTCTTTAAAAGTATGGCCATATACCAAATTAAATGAACTATTGGTGCACCCTTTAATTTATAATTTTTAATATTAATACTTGTTACTATAACGGCCATAGCAATCGACATTCTGTCCAATTTGTGAGCGTTTGTCTATAATGGTACAAAAAATAGGCCCATAAAAGTAAATGTACATCAGTAATGGGGGCACCCTTTAATTTTTGAATTTTTATTTGTATAATTTTTTGTTGTTGGGAGCTATAGCAATATGTAGTAATTTTAAATTTTACAGAAGTTCATAATACACGTAACAAATATGTATGTTGTATGGGACACCCTTTTATTTTTAAGATTCTGAAGTCGGTTAAAAATAAGATAAGTATTAACTGTCCCAATAAAAAGTTTAAAAATTTATTTTCATTTTATTACAACAAGTATTTATTAATTAAAAATATTTAAGCTGTTTGCATTTATTTTAAGTCATCATAAAAAAAATATTACAAAACGTATCCTAATCATAGAATTTTCACTGGTTTAAAGCATTAATTTAAATGCCAAACCGTTATTTTATTGTTAACCCATGTTAGCCAATGAAAAGCTTATGTAAAATCATGCGTTTTTTCCCCTAAAGTTCACATCTTTTGCAACTAAAATTAATCCAAATCTTTAAAAACAATAATTTTAAATTTATCAATTTCTATCAAATAGTTTCAGACGAGAACTTTGGATTAATTATTTCTTTCAATACATATTAAAAAAATTTTAATTTGTCATCACTTTAAAGAGGATTGCAATCTTTTTTTTGGTGTTTTTATATAATTTTGCATAACTGTTGTATAATAGACACTTTCAATCAATATAATATAAAATTGCATAATTTTCAATTAACTCAAAAAACAGACAATATGTGCAAATGTAACTGTAACACCAGTTTAAGGCCAATAATTTTTTTAATTAATTCATTATAATTATTTTCTAAAATGAACAAAACATTAAAAATTCACTGTTAAAAAATTATAATGTTGACATTTTGGACTATTAAAAAAAACAACGAATTTTAATTGTAAACAATATTAAAAGAAAAAGAAACTTGGGATGCTTATTTTCGAATAATATTTGCTCTAAGAGGCGAAACATATTTTAATGTTAATGGGTTAGTTATTTATAAAAAAAGAAGGAATTTATAGATGCTACATTTAATTGTCGAAAAACAAATTTACAATGTATCATATTTGGGCGGTTCTTACGCTGGAGGCATCATTGGAGCCTAAATAAATAGGCGCTAATCAAGTAATGGCTTTTACTGGCAAATTCTCCATATCACAAGATGATAACAGAGTTAATTTTGCTATAATTGGATTATAATAAAAAGGAACCTTCCTAGATCATGTCACTAAGCTGCATTGTATTTTTCATAGAGTCAAGTCTGATATAACCTGATCATAAAAGGAAGAAATTCACCCACATGTATGCAAAATGAAAAGCTGTGGAAGAAGGCTTGCCAGATACTAAAAGTCAAATAACTGGACAATGAAAAAAACTCACCTGGATTAAAAAAAAAAAAATAACTGGATAATTTAGAAATGCACTTATAGTTAAAAAAGCAAAGGAAAGTACAAATTATCTTAATTTTGAAAAAAGATGGACAATATCTTACCTTTCGGCAGGCAACAAAAGTCATTACACAATACATTTGATATTTCTAAAACTATTGTTCCATGATAAAAGAGATTGTTTTAAATTTAAACGGAACAAAATAATTATTTTTAAAAATTAAAGAAATTTTGTGAAAACTGAAGAAATTGTGTTTTAACTGACAACTGGTAACTCGAACCGGAAGCGGAAAATCGTGGAAAGGTAGTATTTCACAAATTACCAAAAATATAATTTAACAAATTACTAATGAGATTTAAATTTAAATTTTGCGTTAAATTTGGGTTACTCTCTATATTTAATGACAAGTTACAAAGACACAAGCCGTAAAATTATAGATAACATATTTTGTTATCTGCAATTAATAAAACTAAAGCTAAAAAATTTTATAGCATTTTAAAAGCAATAAATAACCTTGACAAATAAATAAACAAAACGCAGCATAAATAAAATTAATAAAAACAAGATAATTATTATTTAAATGACTGACAATAACGAGTTGAAATAAAACTGTTAATAAATCTGTAATATCGATTAAAACTAAAATTAATTATTATTCTTTTAGTTAAATACCAATAATTTAATAAATCGATAATTTGTCGTAATAGTTGGCATTTTTATTGATTTTATATCTCCATTAGTCGCATGGTTAATTAAATTTCAGACAGACATGCTGAATACGTAGGAAACTAGATCGTTTAATTAATTGTTTTTTAGTGTCAACATTTTTTATACCCTTCACCAAAAAAAAAATTGGAAAAGCGTATATCTAAGTTTGTCATTCCGTGTGTAATTTCTACAATATATATTTCCGATAGCACAAAGTATATTTATTCTTTGTTCTATGTATAGCGAGTTACGGGGCTCTAAAATTTAAATTTTTTTTTAAATACGAATATGGATATAAAATTAAAGCTTCTGAAGAGATCTTTAAGAAAATACTAATTTTTTTAAAAGTGCTTAACCCATTAAGAGCCCATGTAATTTTTATGTAATATTTATATGCAGTAAATTTTTTTTTATTTTTTAATACTCTGTCACTCTGTCTGGTGAAGGGTATACAAGATTCGGCACAGCCGAATGTAGCATTCCTACTTGTTCTTAATTAAAAGATACTTTTGAAGAGGGCCCTTTAACGACAAAGTTTTTTTAAAAAAAACATACTTTTCATTTTAATCACTTTTTAAAAAAAGTTTCTCTTTGAGAAATGTTATAAATGGCCTTAAAGACCAATTATTTAATTTTTATGTTTTGTGTGACACTTGTCACTTTGACTTATTTTCAGTAGAAAAATAATTTTAATATATAAAAAACCTTTTATTGTGGGTTACAAAAATAACAAAATTCCTAAATCTGAATTGTATTGAGTTTAAATTGTTGAGGATATTCTCGAAATATTCCTATTAAAACAAATAACTTTGTGTTTTTAGTTAGTGTTTTTGATTACTTTTGAGATTGTTAAAATTTAATGTTGTTTTGTAAGCTTTTAACAAATTCCTTTTAATTTAAAAAACAGATATATTTTTAACATACGTTTAACCAATATGAATAAAGTTGAGTAATTATTATGCAGACAGACAATGTCCCTGAAAAGGCTCCAAAAAAACTTTTATAAACCAAAAAGTTAATGGAAGTTGAAAATCAGTAAAACAAAATTTCTGTTTAAATTTGAGTTTACAAATGTAAGAATTTGAGTACTCAGTCTTGTTTTAATACGATTAAAAATACTTATTAAAGTACTCATAAGTTAAACTTATGTTCATAGTAAAATATGTCCAAAATGAACTTTTGAAATTTGTTTTTTTTTTTTTTGTAAATTTCTTGTAGTTTATTGTCATTGATAGTGTGAAGTGCTAACAATAACTTTTTTTATTTTAAAATATGCAATAAACTGTTGTCTTTTAAACTATCAATTGTATTTAAAGTTGATTTCAAAAAATATACTTCAGTTAATTTTACTCTTCAATAAATAACATGTGTATAAAAGCAAAAGAAAACAAAAACAAACACAAACACTTAACATCCTTATTATTAATCGTTGTGACCTAATTTCCCATCAAAGTTGAATAATCATAAAGCAGATCAAGTGTTTGTCAGTCAAACAGACCCCTATTGATATGAATTGGGTGTCGTAAGTTTTGTTTGTCTAATTTATTTTAATTGTTTATTTAAATTAAATGAAATTTATTAAAGAAACTTTGATTTTATTGTGATTTTCTAAAGTTGTCAATTTATTTTAGTTGATTCTCCCAATACTCTAAAGACTTAGGACACAAACTTGCGTATAAATTTTTTTGAAACTTTAATACAAGTTTGTGTCTTAAATCTTTTGAGTTTAAAACTGCAGATTCATTTGAGAAACAATTGTGTCATCTGAGTTGAAAGAAAAATATCTTTAAAAAGACAGATTATTGGAGAAATATTTTTAATGAAATCTAAAAACGGTACATTATTCAGTTTGGATAAAAGCACAAAAAAAGGAAATAAAATGAAGAATATTTTTAGTGCCTTTAAATTTTGATTTTCTTAGTTTAATTTTAAACAGCTATAAATTGTGTTGTTTTGAAAAAATATTTAATTATGTTTGACCATACATTTTAATTGAATCAACTTAAATACTTTTCGATTTTTGCTCGTAAATAAAAATTGGTATCAGTTTAATTAAATCAACTGATTAATGTATAAGCTTCCTGTCACATATCAATCGCATTTCATTATTTATTTAATTATTATTATTTTTGTTGTTGTATAATTTGTAAAACTATATTCTTGAATTTTATTGTTAACAGACATTTAACACCAACACACCCACTTAATTAATGTAATCTTGTGTGCTACTGCTAAATACAATCAATCCCCTCAAGAAGTCAAAGTCAATTTAAATTATAACAAAATTCTTGTGATAAAATAATTCCAGTGACTACGAATTTCAAAACACACTTTATTAAAGTTAATGTTGAATAGTGGGAAATCATAGGAAAAAACAAGTTTGGAAATCTGTCAATTTGTTTTATTGACGACCTGCCGTTTGCGTGCGCAAAGTTGGTGGATTGTACAGGAGTTGTACAAGTGTGCAGTTTGTAATTTTTAATAAACATGATATATTGACAGAATGCCGTAGGATGGTAATAAAGACAAATGTAAAAAATATATGTATCTTTCCGTACACAAACATTTTCATAGTTTTTATTATAATTTATTATAATTTAATTACATTTTGTTTTGCCTTTAAAAAAGTTTGACATTTTAAAAAGTTGAAAAACGGAAAATTATAAATTAATTCACTTAAATATATTCACAACAACTCTGTTTGTACTTCACGTAATCTACAACTTACAACAAGTTATAAACTGAGTTATTGCTTATTTAAAAATCCATAAAAATCAATCAAAGGAGGCAACAATGTTTGAATTTTTTCTAGAAATAAAGATTGTGGTAGAATCATACATTGATGGGTACATACAACTTCTAAAACTCATGAATCAAATTCATTGCATTGTGTATGTAAAGCCACGAAATTCAAATGTTATGCACTACTTTTCATTTTCTGCTGCGTATTAGCATTTAGCAAAAACACGCGTTCGTAAGTTTCCACTTTTCATGACAACATATGATTTTGTCCCTATAAAAATAACAAGTCCTAAATTTTTGTACTAAAAAGTTCTATTAGAAACCTCCAATACAAAGTTAAAAGTTTTTGTGGTTTACCTATGGAATTGAGAGGGGAAGGGTTTTAAAATTTCGTATTAGTAACTTTCGAATTAGAGGGCATAATCAAATAAAAAACTGGCTGGATTGGGGCAGCGATGCGCACCCGGAATAGCTGGTAATTTATATATAATCGTCTTATTTTTAAAATTCAACTATGTTTTTTTTTTAATATTAAGAAAGAAAAATTATTGTTTGTTTTTATATAAAAGTTATCATATTTATGCGGGCGTTTTTAAAATTATTTTCAATTTGCCTGAACTTTTTATGTATGCTCCCGCAGAACTCAGCCTTTTATCTATGCAACAACTTACACATATTTTAATTGAATGGTAATGCTTACCAGAATAAAACCAAAAACGTTTATAATTTTAAAAATTAAAAGATGCCGGCATTTAACACATAAGATTTTTACATGTACATATGGAACCGTAAGGGATACCCATATAAAATTTTAACAATTTGTTATCAATATTTTTTATGTTTGTTTATGTTTGTTTGTATGTTTTGAAGTTAGTTTTTTTGCAAGAACTACTTTTACAACTTTACAAAAAATTTGTAAATTTTTTTTTGTATACCAGGTCTACAAGTTTAAAATGTCGTTTTAATTCCAATAGAATGCGCTCTTAGCCTATTGAAGGATTTGCTTATCTCTAAACGCTATTTTGTTTGTTAGTCATTTGTTTACAAAAGTCAGTTGTTTTTAAGTCGTTTACGTGGACGTATCATACCTTTTGTCTAATTTTAAGCCAAATAAAGAGCATTTGCGGCATGTGTGCGAAATGCTGCTTTTACGCCACGAAAGAAAGGGTTTTTTGCATCGAGTTGTAACTGGCGATGAAAAATGGATTTAATTTCAGAATCCCAAACGAATAAAATCATGGGTAACGCCAAGACAACCATCCACATCGAGTGCAAGACCGGATCGTTTTGGGAAGAAGACAATGCTGTGTGTGTGGTGGGATCAGAAGGGAGTAGTCTACTACGAGCTCCTCAAACCCGGCGAAACAGTCAATACCGACCGCTACCGACAACAAATGATCACTTTGAGTCACGCATTGATCGAAAAACGCCCAGAATGGGCTCACAGGCACGCCAAAGTCATTCTTCAGCATGATAACGCTCCTGCACATTCAGCCAGATTGACTAAGGAAACAATTTCTTCGGTTGGTTGGGAACTCCTACCCCACCCGCCGTATTCACATGACCTAGCGCCTTCTGATTATCACCTCTTCTCATCGATGGGACACTCATTGGCTGAGCAACACTTTAACAATTTGGAGGATGTAAGAAAATGGCTCGATGAATGGATTTCAAATAAAGATGAAGCAATCTTTTGGAATAGTATCCACAAATTGCCAGAGAGATGGACAAAATGTGTACAAAGCGAGGGCCAGTACTTTGAATAAAATATATTATACTTTTTTTTAAATTACTGTGTATATATTTTAAGAAATAAACGACATTTTAAACTTGCAGACCTGGTATATAAAAAATTACACATAAAGCAAAAAAAGTAAATTTTAAAGGATTTAAAGATATATGAGAACAACAAAAAATATAAAAATATTTTTAAAATGATATGTTTTGTACTTTGAACAGAAATTCAAAATATGAATTTTTTAGGGACAAAAACTTTAAAACTTTTTAGCATCTTAAATAACTCACAAAAAGAGGAGTCTTGACAAAAATGAAGGCTGTTTAAAGCAAATTAATTAATAATTTTATAAATATTATAATTCTGCTCAAAAAAAAAAAATAATGTTTAAAATTGTGTTTCTCTGTGAAATGAAGTAATAATAAAGAAGAAAGCTTTGTCGAAGCAAGTTTTAAGGATTTGTAGATTAATGGACTAATATTTCTTTCACATTCATATATTAAACAGGGTGCTTTACAGTAGCAGATTTTAGGAAGACAGTATTTGGAATTTTGCTACCTGTGTATAATAAATAGTTAATGAAATATGTTGCATGCGGTTGTCCAAATTCATAAAAATATTTTTGAGACATTGAAGGTTTGTAAAACAAATTTCCATACAAAAGTATAAATGAATGAATGATCGCAAAAGTTTAAAAAAGATTTGTACGCTGTTTAGCTAAAAGTCTAGTAAAATTTAAGTAGACAATCACAAACATGTTGATACTGTCATTATAGTCCGCCTATTTTTAAGTAAATTTTACACATACATATAAACACATGTACGTACGCGTGAATGTATGATGATATTTAAATTATGTTGTACATGTTTATTTACAGCTCGATTTAATGTCTGTCAAGATGTCAAATTAAGTTCCTCCTTTTTAAGTGTAAAATATCTTTTAATGTGACTATGAATAGTTAAATATGTCAGCTATAAAGTTTTAACTTTTTTCGACATTTATTTTATTTTTTACTGTGATCTGGTTACAAATTCGTAAAATATAAAAAAATAGAATTTTCAGCTATAAATTTCTTGATTTTTTTAAGAATCAATTTCAAAAATTGTCAGTTAAATTTTATTTGACAGCTTAAAATTTTTTTAAATATCTGTATCAGTCTATATATTTGAGGCGATATTTACGCCAACCCAAACTTGTCTTTTTTTAATAACTAAGATTATTTTTTAATATAAAAAAACGGAGTCATTAAAAATCAGTATAATTGTATAAAAATACAACTGAAAGATTGTTAGTTTTACGATGTTTATTTGCGGCAGACTGAAAATATTTAAATAGTGTTCTTTAATTTAAAATTGCTTGTCTATAGCAGTGTGTGTATTAAAGTGTGTTTCTCAGAACATTTACGAGGGCTGCTATATATATTTTTGGCCTGGCAACACTGAGTGCTGCCAAGTGCAATCTGACATTTCCATTGGAAAGTTTGTCATTTTTAAGCATAATCGTACTCAAAACGTTTTGACATACGACCATTATTTGTGTTGTTAACAGTGACTTGAAAAAATTAATATCGAAAAAAATGAAATTAACTCGTGAACATTTTCGTGCCATCATTTTTCACAACTTTCGACGTGGATTATCAAGACAAGAGTGCATTGATGAACTTAAATCTTTGTATGGCGATGAAGCACCATCCTATAGCACTGTGAAAAATTGGTAAAATGAATTTAATCGTGGCCGAAGCTCGCTCAAAGACGAATTCCGTGAAGGTCGTCCAAAAACGGCTGTTGTGCCAGAGAACATTGATGCCGTGCGTGAACTCATAATGCAAAATCGACATGCGACATACCGAGAGATATAGATATCCTTGGACATTTCTTCCACCAACATACATTCGATACTGCATGAATACCTGGCCGTAAAAAAGGTTTGTTCTCGTTGGATCCCGCACAATTTGAAAGTCGCTCAAAAAAAGGCTCGTGTCGATTGGTGCAAAGAAATGTTGCAAAAATACAATTGAGGTGCTTCAAAAGACGTTTGTAAGATCGTCACAGGTGGCGAATCATGGATCTATGCGTATGAGCCCGAAACGAAACAACAATCGACCATGTGTTTGTTCAAAGACAAGCATAATCCAACGAAATTTGCTCGTGGCAGAAGCACTTCGAAGCAAATGGTCGCCTGTTTCTTCGGCAAAACTGGTCATGTGGCGACTGTTCCGCTTGAGCAACGTAGGACGGTCACTTCTGAGTGGTACACTACAATTTGTTTGCCTGAAGTCATCGGAGAAATTCGAGAAACCAACAAGAGAAGACGAATCATTGTTCACCATGACAATGCGAGCTCTCACACATCGGCTCAAACCAGAGCGTTTTTGGCCGGCCAAAACGTCGAATTAATGGGTCATCCGCCGTACAGCCCTGACTTGGCACCTAATGACTTCTTCTTGTTTCCAGAAGAAGCTGTTGAAGTGTTCAAAAACCATGTTTTAGAGGTGTCTCAATCGGAGTGGAAAAAATGCTTCGACAACTGGTTTGAGTGCATGCAAAAGTGTATATCATGCTGGAGAATACTTTGTAAAATAATCAAACTATTTTTGATTATAAATATTTGCGTTTTCACTATTAGGCCAGAAATATATAGAGCAGCCCTCGTATTCTGGTTTTAATAAGAATGAAAAATGAAAATTGCAACGAGGCGAATTAACAGCCGATTTCACTAACGAAATACAAGTATGCGAACGAACGCTTCTTTCGCATAATTGTATAGGATCAAAAACAAATTTTTCGTTCGCATTTAGAGAAACCAGCAGTAAATATTAGGTGGCCGCACGGCTACAAAAACAAAAACCTAATGTAATATTATTGTTGCAGAGCACCACGTTGGTGTCAAAAATAGCTGACTAAACAAAAAGAAAGCGAATGCAATTTATCCTTTTATCATCATTATTGCTTTAAATAAAATTGTACCAGTTGGTTTTTTTTTCTCCAGTATATGCAGAATAACTTCATATTTGACTATTAAGACCACCTGCAAATTAATTTGCCTTGAAATGCAGGAAGAAAAATTAATTTTAAAATGAAAGAAAAAAAGAAAACAAAATTAGACTGAACATTGAGTAACAAATTAACAATTTATTAAAAATTAATATTCATAAAAATTGTATATTTTCTATATATTATTATTCTATATATTTTTCGGAATTAAAAAAACTCTCAAAACCAATTAAAATAATAAAACGTTCGCAAGAGAAAACACAAAATTTGAAAGAAAGGATTTGAACAAAACAGATGAAAATTTTTCAAAAAGTCGACTTTAACTTTAAAAATTAACTTTTAACTTTAAAAATTATTTATGTTAATCCTGATTGAGTTTAAAGAGCAAAGACGATCTGCTGAAATGTGCTGGTTTCGATAAAAATTCATGTGATTACACAAAAAAAATTAATAGTTGGAAGATTTTGCTTAGTGGCCAAAATATTTCAGCTATAGTCAATTTATAGAAAAAAATTATTGTCATGCTCTAGTAGAGTGCTTATTGAATTCGATGTTGCTAAAAATAGCACACCGATTCATTTAAATGTGTTAAAATTATGAATTCTCTATTGACATCTAGAGAGATCAATTGTTTTTAACGGTTCAAATAAGTGCAGCACCCACTGCAATTGGTAATATTGGCTTCTTGCTTCGCTTTGCAGCTGCAGTCGTACGGTTTTTTTTATATTTTGATTTATAAATAAATAAAGTCGTTATTTAATTTTAATGTTAGTTAAATTATAAATTATTACTTAAGTTTTATGTAAAACATTTTTTTAAGGGTGGAATATATGAATGAGTTTAAATCTGCCTGCAATAAATAATAATTATGCACAATAGCAAATCTAGTTGTTAATTTATTTTATTTGTGATATTTAAATCGTGTTTAGTTTTTGTATTTTATGACAACTTGTTGATTGTGTAATAAATTAGAAATAGAACAGTTAATGCTAATTTAATTAGTTGTTTTGAAATTGTGTTATCGTTTAATAATAAAATACCTGCAATACTCAAACAGTTTTGCAATATAAAAAAGGAATAATCAATAAATAGGAAATAAATCGATATCTCTTAAGAGTTTTAACTTTTATTCAATGTTTAGGGGAATAAACTAGAAAACTTAATATTTATTTATTCTTTCAAAATGGGTATTAAGTTCTTTAATCATAAGACTAGCCTTCACATCCTAGAAATTGTAACATCTGTGCATTAATTGTTTTATGTATCAAAAATATTTAGGATTTGGGATAAAACTATCCGCTACTGTGAAACTAACGGATGCTAGAACACAAACTAAATCTGAGGCCGTTAAATAAATAGCTGGCAGGGTTTCAAATGAAAGTGAATATGAAATTAAATAGTTGTATATAGGAAAGCTTTGTATTATACATTTTATATACAATGACTTTTACACAAAATTTTCAATTTAAAAAATGTTTTAATAAACCCTTCACCTCAATAAGTGGAAAATATATCCAAGTTTGTCATTCCGTATGTAATTTCTAAAATATCCATTTCCGACCCCATAAAGTATATATATTCTGTGCTCTTATGTATAGCGAAGTCGATTGAGAGATGTCCGTCTGTACGTCCGTGTTAGTGCCGAGGCAAACTTGGTTTCACAAAAAAAATGTCAATCGATCAGATATAGTGTCGAAAGAGTTGCTATGGGAAATCAGCATTATCGCTCCATGTCCTTCGAGGCAGCAGGCAAAACACCACGTCTACCTTTAGTTTTTCATGTCATTTGAAACAATAACGTACCTCCAATCAAAAAATAAATATATGGGGCAATAGAGAATTAAAAATAAGAAAAAGCATCAAGTGAAATAATTGGCGTTCGCCCATATTTTCCGCGTTTCGGGGCTCTGAAATTCTCAAATTTTTTTAATATCATTTTAAAGCTTTTGAAGAGATCTTTTTTTTTAAATGCTTAACCCATTAAGAGCCGATGTCTTTTTTATGTAAAATTATTTATATGCAGTACCAACTTTTTTTATTTTTAAATTCTGTGTCACCCCAATATTTGTTTTCTTTGATTGAAGTTACTTCACTAAACTAGACTTACATAGATGGTGAAGGGTATATAAGATTCGGCATAGCCGAAGGTAGCACTCTTGTTTTTTTTTTAAATATTTTCGTTGCAATACATACTTTTTTATATTGTTTTCTTATTTTTAGGTTTATTTTAATTATAGTTCTGTTATTTGACGACAAGTTAAGAATGACCGCAATTGTAACAAATGAGTTTTTTGCTTAAGTCTTTTGTTCTTAATTTGATTTCACATCGACGTAAACATGTTATAAAAACACGCCCTCAATATAATAAACTAAAATTTGCTTTAATTAAACTAAATATAGAACACCCGACAACATTCAAATTAAATACGATAAGATTGGCCAGCATACAGCCACTAGTCACAATAAAAGCTGCTGCTTAAGAAACAATAACAATTGAAGAATTTCATACCGGACCTCCAAGTACTGAAGTGATCCGTAGTAAACTACAACTTGATACAGATTCCAAAGCATTAAAAAAACTATTTAAAATGTTTTTATTACAGGTATTTTATTTTTCTTTTGTTTTGCACTCATATCTTACTAATTAACGCCACTTTAACTTTGATTTAATTGCATTTATATTTCTGTTACAACAAAATAAATATTTTTAAATAATTATTCTGTTTTATTTAACAGATACAGCGCTTAATAATAAAAATTGTTAAATTATCTGCGATCAATACAAATAACAAAACTGTAACAAGAAAATGTCTGCAAATAAAACATTCGCTGAAAATTCTGTTCTTAAAAAGTAACTGGATTTGAATCATTGTAAAATTAACAGTGATTTTTAGGCCATTTAATAACAAATAGAAATTAGTCCTTAATTAAATTATTTTTTTTTAAAGTTGATGTTATCAAAAAACTACTCATATAATGATTAAAAGCGCTTAGTCACAGAACACTGTTTTTATCCGTTGTACGAAAAAAAACCCAACAGCGGAATTCTAGGAATTTAATAAAAAAAAATGATCAAGTTTTTCCACTGCTACATTTAAATTAGTTGTGCCTTGAAAAAAGTTGAATTATAAATTAAGTATGTAAAAACCATAAATAAATGGTAGCGCCAAAATTGCACTGTCAAGGAACAAATGTAGAACTGGAAATAAAATAAAAAATATAATAATTTGCTCGTAAGGCCATTTGGGTGGGAGCGGCTTGAGTTAACGTAAAAAAAAAGTTGTGGTCTTTAAAGTCGTAAAAACATACCATTCGATATGCTGGTGTTTAAAAACATCGGTGTTTGTAATTTTTGAAAGTTTAATTTTTGCACTTAGATAATAAGGCAATCCGAAAAGTCTTTTGGAAGTAACTAAGCGCTTAATGGGATATAATAATAATAATAATAATATTGCAGATCAATTTTTTTACAAAAATTTTTTTAGAATATTTGGCAAACATTAATTTTTTTACAAAATTTATCAGCTGGAGACTTTTCTAAAATAAAATTTGAGGCGATTTTATTCTGCAGAACTATTTAAGTCAAAATATTCCAGTGGTTTTAGCACTCAAATTATATGTTATAATAATACTGTCTTCGACGAAGAGAAATATTTGAAAATTAAATTTAATTCAGAGTTCTAAAGTTAAGAAAGTATATATAGTTCATACGATCAAATACATTAGGACTGAGAACGTGAATTAGTAACAATCTATTTATACATAGAAAAAACGTGTTGCACCAATTAAACATTTTATTTGATTTCAGATTAAAGTTTAATTAAACTTTTGATTTTTTCGATCATATATCTGAATGGAAAATAAATAATATAATTTTAATTAAATAATTAATTTAGTTATTTTATATTTAATGTAAATATAAGAAAACAATTTATTAATTAATTAAATAATATAATTAATAAAAAGTTTAAATAAAATATAATCTAAAAACAAAACAAAAACTGTAATAGTATAAGATTAATCTAAATCAAAAAACTCGGCAAGACTTAAAGATGAAATATATCACTACCAGAAATCTATCTTTTTGCCTTTTTTATATAAGAAACTTCTTAAACTGTCCTCTTACTTAAACAAAAAAAAAAGTGAAATGATAACAGACACCACCAGTAAAGACAACAACAAAATGACCAATTGTCTTATTCAGGGTTAAAAAGGCGTTCGATTTGTTCTTTTAACACTGTTCTACAACTACAACAACGTCTTATTGTATTGGACACCAATTCATTTTTTGCCATGAAACGATTAGTATGACAAATTTGCTTATTTTTCTGACACCTGATTCATGTATTGTTCATTTTTTTTTTCTGTACTTGAAAAGCAAAACAAAGAAATCTTTGCTTTGGTGTACAACATTCAAATTGGTAACAATAAATCGAATTTACTATTTATTAATTATTGAAAACTGACATAAACACAACCAAAAAAAAAAAGAAACAAATGATTTTAATATCTAAAGTTATTTAAGACAAACATTGAAACGATTATTAGTTTTAAAATAGTTAAAAATGGCATTTGCTTGTGTCGAAACAAAAAGAAAAAGACTCAAAAATTAACTCCACTCCAACAAGGTTACCAAAGGTATGCTAACTTTATTTATTTTCATTGTTTCGCAGAATAACAAATAAAAGGAAATAAATCAAGGATAAATTGTTCGCACAAGTATCGACTCAACCATCCCAGATTTATTTTCACTTCTAATCAGTAAAAAAAATGAATAGAAAAAAATCTTTATTTAACAAAAGTCAATAAGTCTGTATTTAGATATTTGTAAAAAAAGAATTGAATTGAACTTCAATGTTATATTATCTGGGTGTCTCTGTGTGTGTGTGGTCTGTAAACCTGTCGATTTTTAATGTTCGAGTATTCATGCGATTATTGTGGATTATTAATTAAAATATCACATCATTGCGGTTTATTTCGTTTTAAGTGACCTTCAATATTAAATAAAACAATAATTTTTCTTTTAAATAAATCTGGTGGTCAAAAGTATTTTTGGTTTAATTTTTTTGAACTGAATTCTACTTATTTAATTATTTAAAAATCTGTTGATAAAGTTTTGTATAAAAAAAAATTAACTTTTATTTTCCTTAATAATAATTAAATTAAATTTAATACCATTAATTAATTAAAACACAATGAAGCTAGAAAAAAGACAATATCATTGGATATATTTCAGATTATAGAAAATATTGCACAATATTTAGAAAATAAAATTCAAAATGCCCAATTTAAATTAAATGAATAGTTTTAATTCTCCATAAGTTTCCGTATATTTTAATTTGTTTAAGAAAGGGAAGTAATTTACAAGAAAATAGGTAAAACTAGACACCAGCAGAATGTAAAGCAGCAATTTTTGGATCGTTGCATCTGTCTATCGGCATTTTTTACATCTTCTTAATCCACTAATTTTATAATTATAATTTCATATGATTATAATACTAAAATATTTCGTCTAATAATTTCAAAAATTAAAAATATAAAAAATCAATTATTTTGTGATTTACGCTTCACTTACTCAGGGCACAGAGTAACATTAAGACCCTCTTGTCTAACTTACGAATAAGCTAAGGAAAAGGGGGGCTAAAGGAACCCGCTCGCAGGTGTTTTTGAGAGAAAGTTGTCGAAAATTCCTTGGCCCTCACTCAACAGGGATAGAACGAGAGCTCTACATGCCCTCGGGAAGAACACGGTAACGCTTCTAGTGGACGAGTTCTGGTGGTTTAAGGAAAAAAATATTTTTCAAAGATATATGAATCTCAAAAAGAATTACTTTAGTTTTCTCTTATTTTATTTTCTTTTCTATTTTTTTTCTTTCCTACTTCCTGAAGATGCCACTCAACGGTGTGGCGAAATATTGAAAAAAAAAAAAATAACAAACAATAAATTTAAAAAATGAATTAAATAGGTCAAAAAAAAAAAAACAATAATATTGAAATATTTTTAGGATTGTGGGCAAATTCGATGAAAAGACTGTATGGATTTTAAAAGCATTATTTTTACTTTTCTGAGCTGCCACTCAGAAAAACTAAAATGTTTTAAAAGTATCAAACGCAATGTGATTTTCCATCAATGAACATTCAACAAAAATTTTTATAAAAACTTTATTTAATGTTCACGAATATTTATTATGCTTTTAATAATTCTCTATACATCAAACTTGTAACTTCATTAATTTTAATTAAAATTTGTCATAATAATATCTTTTTTTTTAATTTATTCTGTTAACACATACGATGACGTTGACACTTGCTGCTATTTTATTATTTTTAATTCTTTAGATCTTTATGATTAGTCACTAGTTTTTTTCGTTTTTGTTCTAGATTTTTATAATGATGTGTGAAATAATAGATTGATTAATAACAAGTTGTGTATTTCCTTGAAAACCTTGTTTTATGGTAAAATGAGTAAGAATATGGTAAAATTTTGTTAAATTTAAATTAAAACTTATGCAAAACTTGTTTTATTGTGAAAAGATTTTTTTATAAATGCATTCTAATTAGTTACAATTTATAAATGCTTGCTTTAAAATTTTTTTAAAGTTTTTTTTTTCAATTTTCTTTTATTATTAGCGGGAGCTGATCACAAAAAAAAATAATAATTCTTCTATTTTGGATAGTGATCAGATAATCGCACATTAAGGTTTAGTTATGTGTTCTAGTAAAATAAATTATATTTCGTTTTAAAAGATATTAAATTGCGCATTAAATGATCGGATAAAAATGACTGAGATATAGTGGATTGAAGATAAACTCTCTTAAAATTAAAAAAAACCGGAATTTGAAATTTGAAAGAAAATCTGTTTAAATTATAAAAAAATTGAAAAATATGATTTTAATTTTATTGACAGGCAACATAAATTAGCTCCTAAGTATTAAACACTCGTGCCATGGCGAATTCATTTACTAGGTGATAGGATAACTGTGCTGAAGCCGACTTAGGGCTTTGCTATTGTTGTGTTCCGAAATGCGAAGTGCACTTAAAATTTAATCATTGCAGCTAAAAATAAGAGTATTTTATATCTTAAAATCTAAACAACTAAAATCGATATTTATTTAAAGCAACGATATTAGTTTTAAAAATATTTCTGAAAACCTTTCGAGTTTAGTTTTCTTTCCTTGTACGTATGTATATGTATATACATTGTTATGATATTCCCCTTTCAAAACACAAAAATGAAGTGGTAAAATGAAAGTAGAATTAAATAAAACTTCCGCATTAAAACATTGCAAAATAAAGAAGATGGTTATTTTGGGTCTTTAAAGTTAATAGAATTGTTTTGTGTGAAATAATTATAATTTCTCCTAAAGTTAATATTTCTAAAATCTTTATTTGAATTCTGTTTTTTTAAAATAGCTTTTTTCTAATCGGCAAAGTGTTACTTATTCCTAATGAAAATGTAACAGTACTTAAACCTCAATAGAACAAAGTAATCCAATAAATTTAACCACTCTACCGAACTGAGGTGAATAGTGTTCGGGAAAAAAATCTTCTTAAAATGAGAGAAATGAGTAAAAATGTATCGTTGAAAAAATATTTAAAGAGATAAAAACGAATCTACGGTAATTAGAATTCTTTTTGAGTATTTAAGAAAAGTACAGAAACTGTAAGAGAATGAATGGGAACAAGAAATATTTATTTACAAAACGTTTTGCAAAATAAAAAAGAGTTGTTAAGCAAGCAACAACAAACAGTTTTTAATTATTAATTAAGTGTGTACTCACACAGTGTTGAATGTTTTCTGTTTAAGAAATAAAAATTCAGCTTTAAAAAACAAATCCCTTCAAAAGTTACTGTCATCCCTAAATTAGCGCGTAAAGCGCAAGATAACTGTCATAATTTCTCATGTACATACAAAATGTATGAAGCATCCCTAAATAGCTTGGCGTCAACGCTTAGCAATTGGAAAATCCAATTTTGACAGTGCGTTAGGAAGTGAAGTTTGCCGTTTGTTGGTTTGTTTTGTTTTGTTATGGTTGAAAAGTAGTGACAATTTAGTAATTTTCAAGGCAATCTGGCAGTTTTATCTCTTCTTTATTCTTATACAGCGGGTTTTATGAAATAAAATGAGTTAACATTACTTTTAACGACACGAAGTTAACGCTTTTATTTAGGGATGACATTTCAGCGCAAAAGCTATGAATTACATTGCTTTGCGTCTTACGCGCTAATTTAGGGATGGCAGTTAGTTGTTGGCGATCACTCGCTTGAGACGGTTGTTTAAGCGCTCGAAAATCATTTAAAAGATATTTAAATAAATATTTCGAATTGAGTTGAAAGAACCTTCATACACAAATTGGTTTAACATCGGAGTCGCGTTAACTTGTTTTTTGAAATAAACAAAACCAGAAGTGTTTTCAAGCAAAATCAAAAGCAATTAAAAAGAACAAATTAAGCTTGTGATTTTTTCTATAGTTTTCTCTCACATAAAAAATTAAAATTAATGGGCAAAAATATATTTATGCTCTTTTTAATTAAATATTCTTTAATAAAATAAAGTAAACAAATAAATAACATGGAACAAAGCAGATGAGAAATAAAAATTTTAAAAGAAAAGTAAAATTAATTTGTTTTTGGAAAAAGTGTGCATCTTAAGTCTTTTGTTATTGAAGATTGAAAGTGTTTTAAATTTTTGTGAAATGAAAAGTGTTTAAATTGTGACGAAACAAGTATTGTATTAAAGAATGGCTTTAACAAATTTTTCTTTACCCTTTGGGGCCTTGGCACAGCCAGGAGCTCCTTGGGGTGCCACAGTTTCACCTTTACATCCCATACATCAGCAATTGGCTGCCAATACAAATAATTTACTCTACTCGCCGGCAGATCATCAGCAACAGCAGGGTGATATTGTACCCCGACCATCAGGCTCGGATTTTTACAAAAACAATCCTTATGCTCCTCCTCACCAAACAACCCAGCAAACATCTTATCAATATAATAGCAACAATAATAATAATAATGGTAGGCGTAAAAATACTTATTTGCCACCCATACCATCATCAGGAGCTAGAAATACACAACAATATCATAATCAACAACAACAACAACAGCAACAATTTCAACATCACCAACAACAGCAATTTAGCCATATTAACAGCCATCATCAGCAGCATATAACACAAAATATTAATCAAAATAGTAATAACAATCACAATAACAATAACAATGTTTATAAAACTGCAATATCATCTTCCATTGCGTCGGCAACAAGCTTTGCTAAAGCATCGGCAACATCGGCTAATTCAAATTCAAATACCCGCACCTATGGTGAGGGAACTTATACTAGATTTCCACAAATTCCTTTACTTAATAACAATAGTAACAATAACAACAATAACAACGATAACAACATTAATACAGATCATCCACAACAATATTATAATTCTTATCATTCTACTGTACAACAAGAACAACCAACAAAACGTATAAATGCAGATGATGTATCGTCTCTGTCAAAACCTTTTTCATCTGACGCTTTTCCTAAATATGGTGTTCCCAATAAAGTGGAGACACCAGCTCCCATATATGGTGCTGCTGCAACAGCATCTGGCAGTAAGGCTGATAACCCAGGTTTATCCTCACCCACCGATTCTAGTTCAAGCGATCCCTATCCCGACAGACCGCCTGGCTTTACACGAGTACAGGCCGGTCAGGGTTCCAAGACCAGAGTACATGCCGTATTGGATTATGATCTAGAGGAGGGCGAAGAAGAGGATTACGAAGATACAAACGTTGATGATGGTGAGACTGTTAATAAAGGTAAGCGAAAAGTCTGAATAATTGAAGTTGAAGTGTGTTCACTTTAAAGGTTTTTTTTCTTGTCACCACTGTGATTTTAAGTTTAATGCATCAACAGTTTTAAATTAATTGATGACGACTAACAGATGAATTGTTTTTAAATACTCATTCTCAATTGTTGGCTTTAAGAATAGAAATAAATCATTTTAAAAGAATTTTCAAATACATCAAATTTTCAAACTACGTAAGAGGGAAGCGAACATTTTTTCAATGAATCACTAACAATCAAATACTGACAATAGAAAGTGATTAAAATAGTTGAGGAATAATATTATTTGTATTTTATTAGTTGATTTCAAACAAACTTCAACAACTGAAAGAAAGATAATAAATAATTTAAAAAGTTTTATTTGTATTTAAATACATCTCGTACACAAACAACAAAATCTTTTGTTTATTTGAACATAAATTATTTTAAGTATCTCGTGTTGACAAATGTCATTGGGCATTAATTTTTTAATATTGTTGTTGGTATTTACGTTTCGTTTTTGAAATAAATGCTTTGGTAATTAAAGTGTGACCTAAAAAGTATTTAAAAATCTCACTTTTATATCAATGCTAATGAATGAATGGTACTTAACTTCCAGGGCTTTACGTGATAACTTAAAAAAATATAAAAATATCGCTGTTGACCTTGGGTAATCTATTTCTTACAAAAGGCGTAGTTTATTTAAAAGTTGAGTATATTGCACCGGAAAAGAATAAAATTATGCAACAAAGAAATCTGGATTTAAAATATTGATTCCTTTACAATGTTGTAACAAAAACAGTCTAAAGTTCTTGAAACCATTTGCAATGCAGTAGGCTGCATAAGTAACGATGTCGTCATTTGTTTCCTGGCAGACGGGTTCGCAAGTCCTTAGGCTTGATGTCCAAGATTTTGGAGCCAGAGAATAAGAGCTAAGAGATATTCGACGCATGGAGAAAGGCAAAAGTACCAACTTCATTACTTGGATTACAGTATGGGTACATCGGTTATAATTTCAATTGTACAAGAAATTGAAGAATTTTGAGGCCCCAAGCTGGTGTATAGAGATAATGATAGGTAACGATATAATAGGTGTGTTCATTTACTTTACTAGTAAAAATTTGCAACGAGAGAGTAACAAGAAATTTTCCAAAATTACTCTCAAAAATGTGAAAAAGTAAATGAACACTTTACTAGCTAAAATTTGCAAGTTAAAATAGTGTTGTAATGTATAGGTACATATGAGTACTCAATAACTACCCCTATATTTTTTGGAAAAATTAAACATATATATATATATATATATATATATACTATAAAAATGATGTGATTATGGTCATTTATATTCAGCATTGTCGTAACTGGCGTTTTTAGAGTACGGCTTGTAATAGAATAATTAAAAGTTTTGCAATTTTATTTAATCTAGTACCTGATGTAGTCGAAATACGCTATATACGATAAAGATGATTAACTAATTTTGACTAAAATGAATGAATAAAATATCTATTTTTAATTAGTTTATACGTTATAACAGCCTGCCTACACATAGAATTTTTATTTCAAATATCGGAAATAACGACAGAATAAGGTCACAGAAATGTTTATTTCCAACTTTGTGATTTATTTTCCAAGCGATTTTCATAAAATGGTGTTTTTAATGCGTGGTAGAATAAGCATGCTTTAATAGATATTATTATTTTGACACCTTTTGTGTTATTATTATTATTATAATTATATAATATTAAGTATTTTGTAATGTGATTTTGTGAAGAACTATTTATGTAAATAAATACTAATAAGAAACTACATTAAGACGCAAACAAATGTGAGTTGAAAAGGAGAATTTTTGTTCGTTATTGTCTAACATTAATGCTCCGCTTTTGCAATAGTTTCCAAAATATAATAATAAACAGCCGGCGAAAAACCGGTTAAATATATTTAAAAAAAAAACAAATTTAAGCAATTTTGATTTTCATTGTAATAAAAAGGTTTATCCAAAATAAAATATCAGAAGCAGTAGAAAAGTAATTTAATAAATTATCTGTTAATTTAAATTTATTTGCAAATATATATTTGAACTAGTTGAATTATTTGCCTGCTTAGTGTAAATTACCGAGTAGCTACCTACTCATAATATTTACAACACTAAGATTAACAGCCGGTCTGTGAAAATTAAAGAAAAAAATTCAATTCAATTCACTTCCATTAGACATCTTATTTTGCTTATGTTGTTCCTAAAATACACAAAAATAAATTTATCTTTTTAATACTTTTAGTCTTTTTAAAAGTTTACATTTACTTACAATTTCTTAAATTTTCCAAAATATTTTAATTTTAAACTTAATTTAGAAATATTTTTTTGTAAACACAAACGCAAAACAGCTGTTTGAATAATTATTGCAAGTAAAAATTTTACTTGTAAAAACTTGCAAGAATTTGTCTGTCTCTCAATTTTTTACGCTCTTTCGACGCTCTCTCGTTGCAATTTTTTTGGGTTAATGAACGCTTTCTAGTAACAATTGTTACAAATTTGTACAAATTTTTAGTAAATGAACACACCTAATGTGATAAGCACGAGAAGGAGAACGTAGTTTTGATTCCAATATCCTGTCGCGTATTTCGCTAAGTCTTCCATTGTGAAGACAAAACTTACGTCACTCTTAATGTTTGACAATAATTTATCCCTGTGGGCATTCTGCTTAAAATGACTTCAAAAGTGTATATAGAAATTTAGGTGTTTTTTAAAGAGGTCTGTTAGAGTTAATTTTGGATGTTCTAATTAAATTTAGTTCAACTTGTGTGAAACAGGAAAACGTGATAAAAATTTCACATTTGAGTTACAGAAACGAGGCACAGGAATTATTGCGACACAGAGAAGAAAACTATTCAAAAGTATGACTAGAGGCTTAAAATGCTAAGTAGTTAAATATATTTTGTGTGCTTTGCTAAAACTAATTCAGTCGACAAACTTGGCGATACTGCTGTCGTATCAGCACTTTAGTTTTATCTATCACTGATATTATTACAACATTTTTTTTTGATCAGCCTTTCCGTTGATTCTTATTCTATATTTTTAATTTTTATTGTGTTTTTGTTGTTTTTGTTTGTTTGTTTGTTTGTTTAATTTCTCTTTGTGCCGGCCTGTAAGTTTGTTGTTATTTCAGTATTGGTTAATCAAAAATCAAATCAAAATCGAATTTGTTAAAAAAAAACACAAAAATGAAAAGAAAACCAGAAAATAAAAATTTAATTCAATTAACATCACCCACCGAAGTCTGATATTTTTGTGTCAAACGTTAACATTCATACAAACACAGTCGTCTAAAGTTGGCTTAAAACTGAACGTAGTTTACAATAAAAAATAAAAAATATTAGTGTTAACATTTTTATTGCGGCTACTTTTATTTTAAGGCACAAATTGTCAAATTTAAATTGTGTATCTTGAAAAACAAATAAATTAATTTACACTTTGATTTTATTTTGAAATACTTTTTCACACACACACACACACACACACACACACTCTAAGTTTTAAGGTCATTTCATTATAAATGAATTCATTCTTTAAATTTTTACAATAACTGAATAAACCCGGTGATACATAAATATAAATTTTAGATTCAATTGATGACAAGGATTTCAATAACTTGTTTTATTTAAAAATACTGTTGTCTAGTTTTTACTTTTTAAATTATTTTCGATTTTATTCTTTTAATTTTTGTGTCAAATTTGAGAAAATTGTTATTGTGAGTTTGTTCTTTTAAGTGTTAGTCTGTGTTAGTTTTGGAATCAAGTTTGCCTAGGCACTAGATCAGCTAAAGATAATTTAAATATGTCAATCGATCAGACGTAGTGTCGATAGAGGTGCTATTGAAAATCAGCAAGTTCGGTTCATGTCCTTAGAGGTAGCGGGCAAAACACCACGCCTACCTAAAAATTTTCCATATCATTTGGAACAATAAGGTAACTCTAATCAAAAAAACAATTGGCGCTCGCCCATATTTTCCGAGTTAGGAGCCTCTGAACTTTTAAAATATTTAAAAATATCAATATGGGAATCATTTAAAAGCTTGTGAAGAGATCTTTAAGAAAATACAAAAATTTTTTAAAAATGCTTAACTCATTAAGAGCCGATGACATTTTTATGTAAAATAATATATGTGCAGTACCAACATTTTTTATTTTTTAATTCTGTGTCACCCCAATATTTGTATTTTTGATTGGAGTTACTTCACTAAATTTAAAGGTGAAGGGTATATAAGATTCGGTATAGCCGAAAATAGCACTCTTACTTGTTTTTTATTAAGTTTGACAGATGACAATCTTTTAAATGGAAAATCCCATTAATAATTTTGTTTGTTCAAAAGAAATCGTCTACTTTTTTATTTGAAATCAGCACTAAATTTAAATAAGTAAAAATGACCACCCACATGGAAGAAATTCTATCTAAGAAGATAATAAAAAAAGAATCAATATAATATTAAGTCGTTTGAAATACATTATAAAATTATTATTTGTGATATCATTTTAAATGAAAAAATTAAAACAAATACAAAAAACTGCTCAATAATTCTTTAATGTTGCGAACCAATTAAGTAATAAAATTTATAACAAATGACCGGCTTAACTTAGTAGAGCTTTGTTTGAATACATGAATTTATCTAGTTTTGGTCATTGAATACAATGTGCCAGTTTTTAAATACCAGTACCTGAGTCAGTTTATATTGATTTTTGTTTGTATAAATATTTGCATTTTATTGCTTCTAGTTCTTCTTTTTTTACTGATTTTTTTTATTAAGCAAATATTTTATTTGCATGAGTTTTTGGGCGAGTTAAAGTTTCTAAATAGAATTAAAATTATAAAGTAGTAGTAGTAGTAGTTAAAGTTTTCTGTGTACAAAAATATATGTTTTTCTAAGGTATTAAATAATAGAAATAAAAATTTATAATTATATTAATATTTTAAAAGTGAAAGTGCATTTTTTAATTTAATTAATTTAATATTATTGGGGTCTAAACAACTCACCAATCCAACGCGGCTGAGTCAACAACAGTTATTATTTTCTTTCCACTTAAAGTCCCGTTGGGATTTAAACTCATGATGTTTCTTTTCTATTTACCAACCACACAGTCACAGCTATTAATTTTTCTCTTATTCTATTTGCCATAAACAATTGTTACCTGTAAAAAGTAACTCAACTGATCGAAGGATTAAGGTATTAAATCTTCATAAAAAGATAAAGCCACTATCTGTTGCATAGGTTATGCAAAAATCAAACATTTCAGTTTCTTAAATAATCAACTTCAGCCTCCATTAACAGCGAACCCGAAAGGAAAAGCTTGTTTGTAATCAAAGCTTTCGTCTAAGCAATTTTGATAAAATGCTCTTTATTTTAAACGATGGCTGCATTAAAAGTTTTTTTAATTTAAAACATCCTCAGTGAAATAGAAATATACAAACAATGATTTATTTAAATTTTTTGCCTGTGCTGTAGGGCATTTATATAAAATATTACTTTCATACAAAATCTAATAATTAGCCTGGCAATTCTTGCAGTTTAGAAAATATTTTTTCTCAGCTTCCGTTTTTCGTGCAGAATTTTGTAATGAAATGAAATGATTTTTTTTTTTTTTTTTTGGTTTTCCAATGTTGTTTTAATTAAACCAATATTTTATTTTGTTACAAATACCGGCACTGCATTTTTATCACCAACAAATTTAAGTAAACATAAAAAAATTCATAAAAAAATTTGCATAAATGAAATTAGTTTTAATACTCTTTGATTTCAAGCGCCATGTATTTTAAATGTTACAAAATGAGTCAAATGACAGGGACCGTTTTATTTTAAAAGACTATATTTTTTTTTCAAATTATTATGTTTTTGATTGCAGCTTTTAAATACTTATCATCAAGTTTGCTTAGATTTTAATATTAAAATTGTGAAACACTTAAGGAAATAGAAACAAAATTAAACCAAAAATAACTGGAAAAAAATCGTTCAGTATCTTTTAAATGACTTTCAACTTCAAATTAAAATTTTCCATAAAAATATATCATGGTAAGGCACAGATAAGTTGGTGACAAAAACATAAGTATACGAAAATAGCTACTGCTCCTTGTGTCTATAAAATTAAAAATTTTAATTAAAATCGTGACCAACAAATTCATTCGAATCAAATTGAATAGAATAATTACAATGAAATGTGTCGTAAAATTAATTCAAAAGTTAACCCATTAATGCATGAGGTAACTATAAAGAGATGTCAAAAATACATTACTTTAAACTAGAATACTAAGAAAAATTAAATTAATCAAGTTAAAATACTATAGTGAATGCATGTCGACATAAAAACAAGTGAAACAAGAAAATCTGATTAAATTCTACAATACATAGAAAAATCACATAAAAAAGTGTGTTTAGGTGCCACACTGTCACACAACTTAAAATGCAACTCTGATCGTACAGAAACTATTATTTTATGAACTTTTATAAAAGATTATAAAATCGTACAGACCCAGCAAAAAGATTGTAGCACATGAACACACACATCTTATCATCAATCATCATAGTTTTTGAGCACACACATACCATTTTTTAACTTATCAAACAAATGAGTATGATAGTGTATCATGGTTTTCAGTTCAAATTATTTTTGTGAACTGTGTTTAATGACGCTATAAGTAAACATTAAAAGGCACGCGGAAGGTGTGCAATAATTAATCAATATCACTTATAAAGTACCTTATGCTTTTTGAGTACCTTTCATCGATGTCATTATTTAGAAATATTAGAACAATTGGAAGAGATGGAAGATAACTTGCAAAACATTAACGGATATATGTAAATCGGTGCGTTAAGCATAACGCTACCTAGCTTTATAGCTTTTACGCTGAATACCATAAATAACAGCGTCAACTCTGTGCATTGATTGCTCTGAAAATTACTAAATTGTCATTACTTTACAACAATAACAAAAAAAAAAAAAACAAACAAACCAACAAACAAGCAGCCAACTTCACTACCACACGCCTTGTCAAAAACAGATAGTCCACTTGGTTATATTTCTATGACAATTTTTGATAGATAGATTGCCCTTAGAGCGCTTATTTAGGATTGTCGGTGAATTGCCTTGATTCAAAATTGTTATATGCAGAGTGTGAAATTCAATTTAGTGTTTAAATTGATCGGCTTTCAACTAACTTCGATAATATAAAATATGTAAGGGGGTTCTACACAGATACCACAGCCAAAAGTTTTCCTGCGTTATAGTCAAGAAATGGGGTGCGTAGGCAAAATGAGTCAGTTAATGGCTATTTAACGTTCGCCAATTAGACAGCGCATATTAACTGTATGTTTTGGTTGTAAATAATGGCTACTTATGAGAAAACTTCAGCAAAATAAACCATGTTATTACAGTTTTTTATATTTTCGATGCTATATAGCTGCCTCATTCTTAGAAATAAATGGAACACCTCTAAGTGTGCGATGTGATGGCAGAAACTATATAAGAGACTTCTCGAACACAGTCTAGAGATGTGAAAACTGCGACAAGAAGCCTCTTTTTTATGTATTATATGCAAAAAGGGTCTCCATCCAAAAGAATGTTTTAAAAATTCTCATTCACCAAGGCACCATATTTCATAATGTCCCTTATAAGGGAGATCTTCAAAAACCAACGTTTTTCTAGTTTTGTTTCAGATAATCTTTCTTTAAGTACCGTTCTTGAAAATAAAAATTAAAGGAACCTTATGCACTAATAGGTTAATGATAAAAACATACAAATTAAATAAAATAAATGCAAAATAAAATTTAAATCTGATTTAAGACAATTAAATAAAAATTGTTTTAGAAGTGAATAATTTACTTTTTTATGTTTTTTGTTTTTTTTTTAATTCATCTCGTGCTTAGAAGTATTAATGAAATACAAAATATTTAAGCAAATTAAATATGTAAGCGTTTTCTAAATAAATTTTTTTTTCATTTGTTTTGGTTTTTGAAAAAAAAATATAATAAACTATACATTTTTAAATAATAAAAAAAATAGGCAAGAAACATTTGATTAAACGTGACACCAATGAGAAGTGTCATTTCAAAGATTTAAATTATTTAAGAATTTTTAATTTTTTTTTTACGTTTTAAGAATAATTTAATTATACATATTCTATTATGAGTCAAACTTAATTATTTTAAATCTGTGAAGATTTTTCCTTTTCTTTTTCTGTTTGAGTGATATATAAAAAAATCTGTGAAGTGATTAAGTTGTGTCATGTTTTTTAGAATTAATTATCAATTTTATTAGAAAACATATTCAAATTTTTACTATAAATATCATATTTCCTCATAAATACAAAAAAAAATTTAAAGCGTGCGTGATATTTACTTATATTATATGAAAATATCATTTAGAACTTGTCTGGCAATCTTAAATCTGTGTTTAAATTAGATCTCGTTCCGTTGCATCGACTAAATGTTTAAGGTTGTTGTTCTCCCTAAAAACTTTATTTAAAGGAATACTTAACATATTTTATCTATAGTTAAGCTTTTAAAAATAGCTTGATGAGCTCAAATGTATTTTTTTGTATTTATTTTGCTTAATAACAATCAATACTAAGGAATGTGCAATTGAATAAAATTAAGTAAATTAATGAATGATGAGTGATGTGTTATGAATAATTAAATGCGTTTAAGCCTCCACAAAATGACAAAGAATTATTTATTTTACTGCAGCAGAACAGCTAGAGCCGTTTTGTAAATTTTAGTTGACATTTTGAACTAAAACTCCAAATGTAAAAGTGAAAAAATGATTCCTTAAAAATAAAAAGTTGTGATTAAAACAAACTTAAGTTACAGGACCATAAATTTGTGCATAAACACACTGTGTATCAATTAAACTCGGTTGTGCCGAATGTTTTATGTTCTTTACCAAGGAAAAAGTCTATTGCAATTCCTCCTGGTTAACAGCCCTAATCTAATTTCAAAACAAAAAACGTTCGAAAATCTGAAATAAATCAACCACAGAGGGTTTCGTACAACTTTTATTGTTTTGTTTGTTGTTTTTATATTACAGACTTTTATAGAAATTCCCTGTCATATTAGTTTTTGTACTTGTTTTCATAGTATGTAGGTGCACACTGTGTGTATATTTTAAAAGTCTACCTTAAACAATTTAAAAGATGAGGCCACGAACTTAAAATTTACGCATTTATTGGGACAGCCTCTTATCTTTTATTTGTCATACTTGCAACATTCTGTGAGTATATTTCAAGTGTCATCTGGTAACGATTTTAAAGATAAAGCCATATAAGTTAAAGTAACATCCTTAAGGGCCATACCCTTTAATTTTTAACCACTCAGTTGGACAAACACTGTGGCGAAACCAGTAGGGTTACGGTTTTTCGCTTTGGGAATGAAAACATTTGATTCATCGCCTATCTGAGTCAATTTTGCTTCCTATTTGGATACAAGTCCATGGACTACCCCTAAGTCCATTTGATAGCTCCCTGCCCCATACAGATTAAAGTTACAAAATGTCAAAAGATTTCGAACAAACATGCCAAGGTTTTTTGTCATTTGTGTACCGATTTATTAATAACAAAATTTTCGAAACTAGAAAAGTCTTGGCAACTATGGGCTTAAAATTCCCGTTAAGGCCTTTGGGATCTCAAATTATAAATGGAAAGCATACACTAAATATCTAATGTAAATATCAACGCTAATATAATACTTAAACATAACGATAAAACTTCTAAAATATCTGAGTAAAAAAATATAAAGAAAATATAGAATTTGCGGGTAAGTCTACAAATCTTTAAAAAATATAATATAAAAAATTTGCCAATTAAAATTTGCCTGTTCAATGTAGACAAACTTGACTCACTAAATTACTTGAAGTTTTACATTAGAAAGTTTTGAAAACTCTCTTAAATAGACTTTTGTTGCAGAATTCAATGACTTGTATTTTATGTGTTTTGTCTAAAGTAAAGAATTTTTCAAAGTCTATTTTTTATCTCTGCCAATGCGACTTTGTAAAGACATTGTGACTTACCCTCGTTTTAAAAGATTAAGTACAATTCATAAATAAAATTCGTAGATTCACAAACTAGACAATGACTTAAAATAACAACAACATTAATAGATTTGTACTAAAATAAAATTTTAAGACACACATGCTGTTGCTATTGCTGTTTGTTTGTTTTTGGGTTTTATTTTGTTATTTAATGTTTTCACAGATTTTATTTATTTAAACTAGATTTTAAAATATTCTAACAACAATTTTTTGTTGCTTATGCATGTTTCGGTGAGACTTTTTTTAATCTGTAGAAAAACAAATTTAAATAAAAAAATAAACTCATTTTTATAGATCTGTTGTATGTTTGAATATTTGTTTATAGAACACGTACTAAGATTGAAATTGAAATTTTCAAATGGAAAATGAAAGGTCTCGATTACCTTGAATTAGTATCTGCAGATACAAGCAGCCACATACAACAATAAATATTGATTCTAATAAATTCAACTATGAACAGATTTTAACGAAAAAGAAACATGCACACATGTCAGATTAAAACAAAAAACTCTAAACAAATTAGCAATAACAAAGGCAACAAAACTAACAGCTCAAAACAAAAAATTATAAAATACAAGCATTTAATAAAGCAACAGTTAATTATGACGTTTTGTTTTAATTGTTTAAAGATTAGACGTCATTTCATAGTTTTATTTTATAGTTTGTTTTAATTAAATTAGTAGGGAAACGAAATAAATCCTTGACTTATTAAAAAATAAAGGAAAACTATTTTTTTAAGAAACGTTTTTTTTTGGAAAAAATACATGTAATTGTTATTTTAAAGTTATTGTAGACAGGTATTTTAAGTTACAACAGGTAATTTTACTTGTAAAAAAAATTTTTTTTAAAAGTACAGCCGGCTTGATGGCAGCTGTCAGATAAAAACAATGTTCTCAATTAAAAGCTGTCAATATGCAATGCAACTGATTTCTTTGGATTTGTATGCCGCCAAATGTGATAGGCTCCCCAGGGTAACAGCTTTAAAAGCATATTGTTAAGAAGTCCACGGTAGCTGCCAAATGCAATAAATGATAAATCAATTTTGATATTTGCAAATTAGAAAATGGAAATCATCTGTAAATCAAAATACCTTAATTTATATTGTGAGATTCTCTGCAGATCATTAATTTTTCATACATATCTTCTTTCAAAATATATTTTTATAAAGACAACTAATTACAAATACACACATGTTTAAGCAAATAATTCAGCTTGAAGTCAATTTTAAGAATTGAAATTAAAATTTTTGGCCCATATTTGTATTTAAAAATAAAGTTTAAGGGAACTAAAGTCGGTTTTACTTTAGAGTCGACTCTAACTCATTCATAGACAATTTAAAATATACTTTTGTCTTTAAAGTCGACTCTAAATTTAAAACTAGCTAAAGCTGTTTTTATCTCGTTCAACAAAACCTTGGGTTTTTTGTCAAATTAAATATTTAGTTAAAGTTTGTCTTTTAAGAGCGAGGGAAGTATATTTTATTTTGCTCACACCTTCAACTGCATAATTCGGAGAATTTGTAGTAATTTCATCACTAAAACTTTAAGTGCAGTCACTTTCCATAATGTATTTAGTGTCGATTAAAATTTTGCAATCCTCTAACTCGTGAACAATTATAGCGTCAACAAGACTGTTCTTCTGGCAATAACTTTTATACGCAGCCATTGCGCTCATACTTTCCTACATTGCTGTCTATGACTTTTTCTTTTTGTCTATCACTGACACGTCATTACATCTATTTTCCATCATATCCAAGTGTAGGCTTATGCATTCACTAAGCCATTCCTTTTCAGCAAAACTCCAGTTGACTTCTCTGTCTCTTACTTTCTTTAGAGTCTGTAAACAAATCTGCAATTAATTACCACCAAAATCATATCCAGATGTTTATACGAACCATACATGGTAGTAATTAATAAGATAGACTAATTAATTGGCGATTTCATTAGCATTAAATGATAAATAATGCTAATAATTTTTAGCAGTATTTTTACTAATGGTAATTTTTTTAATGAAAAGGTTTTATTGATAATTAGTTACATTAGTTACATTACCATTGACTAATGAATAAATGGTTTAAAATCGTTATTATTAATGAATGTGTTCCTTGTCTTTAAACACTAAATACACATCTTATAGTATACTAGAAAAATATTTTAAACCGCTATTTACATCAGAAAAACTTGGTAAAATATTTATGTTTCAACTTTCTCAGACAAATTAGACACTATGGTAACCTCCCAGCAAAAAATTTTAGAAAAGGTAATCGAGTGTGGAATTAAGCATTTTTGGCAGAAGTACTTCCCGACTAGATTGTCAATAAAGAACTAGTTCCATTACTACTTTCTTTTTTGGAAACTAATGTAATGTGTTTTGTAAGCGAGTAACAAAATATGGCAATCACAAAAGTAAGTCATTATACGGCAAGTACTTTTAAAGTAATGTCTAATTTTTCGCTGGGATATTTTTGATTTCTTGTAAGTTACGAGTATAAGATCTACTAGTTGTAGTGTTAGGTGACTTCAGATCTTAGACGTCAAGTTTCACACCTAGCTCATTTAAAAATGATAAACTATCAAAATTTTCAAGTACATTTCTATGGACAAGGGTGTTAAGATTTACTTATTTTAAGCATAGTTTTTTTAAGTTTCTGCGAACAAAAACTTGTATTTAATAGAAACAATTATTTTTGATTCAATTGTAATTAGTAATGAAACGATTTCATTATCATTATTAAAAACAATTATAATTAAAATAAAATCATTAGCATTAAATGGTACACACAGAAAAAAGATTGGCAAAAGTTCACTTGATATGCCTAAAATTTAATTACTAATATAATTATTTGATTTTTAATATAAATAAATTATAATTTTGACTAATTTTTAATACTAAAAGCTAACATATGATATTTGCGTCCAAATGTTGGTTGTAAAAGCTCATAAAAAAGTTATCGTTACCGATTTGTGTATTTACTAAAATCTATTGTATTAAATGGAAGATACAACCAATTTTATTCAGCACATTACTACTGCATACCAAATTTTAGTAGTTAGAATCATAAAAATCAATTGTGTCTTTTAAAATCGAAAAATGTTTGACATAATAAAAATGAATTTGTACACATTATGCAAAAAAATAGTCAATATTTCAGTTTAAAAATACAAAGATACATATAATGTTATATACTGTGGAAAAAGTTCTCCAATATTGTAGAAAGGTAAGTCCAAAATCAATCCTACAAAAACATTTGTAAATTAAAAAAAATCTGAAATCTTAAATACACTTCGCAGCAGCAAAACTGGCGGTATGGGATGAAAATTTAAAGAAACTACATACATATGTCGTAAAGAAGGATCAGATGTAAAGGAAGGCTCTAAACATGAAATTTATAAAGTGTAATATTATTCCTGTAGTTTATTTTTAAAATAAAAGTAAATATTAACATATTTTATTGTTTAATTTCATTCACAATAATACTTTATAGTCACCCAAGAATAATTTTTTTAAACAGTTGTGAGTGCCACATTCATTCTGTTATTACAACCGAATTCAATATAATACAGACAACCGACAAAATTCGATTGGCAACGAATTCGGTTCTCAGAACGAATTTCTGTTCTCTGTGTAGTTAAATTTTTTCGTTGTCATTTTCTCAAACAATGCCAATGAAATTTGAATGGTAATGAAAAAATCCCAAGTATGATATGAACATACCCTTTCAAGTTTTTTTCATAATTTACTTTATTTGGTTTAAGAACACAATACTCTATCTGCCATCCGTAAATTGGCGCGTAAGACGCAAAGCAATGTAATTCGTAGCTTTTGCGCTGGAATGTCATCCCTAAATAAGACGTCAACTTTGTGTCTTTAACAGTAATGTTAACTTTTATAAAACCCGCTGTATAAGAATAAAGAAGAGATAAAATCGCAACATTACCTTGAAAATAACTAAATTGTCATTACTTTTCAACCATAACAAAACAAACCAACAAGCAGCCAACTTCACTTCCTAACGCTTTGTCAAAATTGGATTCTCCAATTGCTAAGCGTTTACGCCGTGCTATTTAGGGATGCTTCATACATTTTGTATGTACATGAGAAATTTTGACAGAAATCTTGCGCTTTACGCGCTAATTTAGGGATGTCAGTATATTCGGTTTTTATAAAAAAATGAACAAAATAAAAAAAGGTTACCTTTTTATTATATTTGTTTTGAAATTGTATGAAAACATTTATCAAATTACAGCTGACACCCAGTTTAAGTCGGTTCAGCTTAAGATACACTTTATTTTTGCTTATGAAAAAAAGATAAGAGCTTTTAGTTTAGAGTATACTTAAGCAAGAGTCGACTGTAGTCTACAACTTTGAATATGGGCCATTGTATTTATAACTATTTCATGAGTTTATTTGGTCGGACTTAAAAACAGACTATTTTTTTATTGTTTAAATTAATTTTAATTAAAAACTTTACATCCTTTTTTATGTCATTTCAAGTTTTAGTCATATTTTGATTACAAAATATCAAGTTTTTTTTTAATAAAAAGAAAAAAAAAACACGTTAAACTTAAAAAAAACTAAGACACGTTTTTATTTGCGTCTCTGCAAAAAAGTTTACAATGTAAAAGAAGAAGAAAAGGGCTTGTCGTGTATGCATAAAACGCAACTGGGCTTAAAAGAGAAAGTTGTTTTTGTTAAGCTCATGAATTAATGCACAATGACCAATATTCAATCTCGATGAAATGATTTCATAAATTAATCCTGAATAACAACTGTCGGGGGCAACAGAAAAATAAAACATTGCTCGTACAAAAATCACCACCAACAACATATGGAGCAATTGTTAAATAAAAAGTTTCAAAATCCATTGCAGACGGAAAATACTTAAAATGCAAAATTGTTTTTAATTTTTTCCTCTTTTAAATTTAAGACATGGGATTAAAAAAAAACCAACTTTGTTTTTAGCAATAATCGCACACAAATGGGTACAAACGTATTTACAGTGTCATGTTAAATGGATAAAAATGATGAAGGCAACTAAGTAGACGAATTTATCGACGATGATGCATCTCAAGTAGTTTTTACAAATAATATGAGTTGTAAAAATTATAAAAATAAAAATGTTTTTTATATTGCAGTACCCTACATTAAAGAAAAAGACATGAGTTGACATTAACATACATTGTCTGTAACAAAACATTTAAAGTTTTAAATAATTTCTGCAAAATAAATTTAATTTTACAAATAATTTTGATTATAAATTGAATAAAAAACAAAAACAAAAAATAGCCTAAAATTAATTTGCTATTAAAAGACACAGGTAATTTATTTCCAGATTCTCCCTGATCCCTATTTTTCCGCCATTTGCAGAACTTCGCAAGGTATAACTTTCCTGTTAAAATCTAACACTAAACTGGTAAAGTCAAGACAAAAATATTTTTTTACTATCAAATATCATCTGAACTATTAGAAATAATAAAATATTTTCAAAAGGCAGCACCAGATAGAAAAAATATCCTATTCTAAACTAAAATCAGTGTTGCCGTTTTGTTAAATTTTTTACATTTTTGTAACTTTTGAAGGCTTATCATGTATAATTTTGTTACATTTGGCCAAATTTTCGCAACTTTTAGTACAGACACGAAATAAAGTAAAATCACTGAAAAAGTGCTTATTTTATTATTTAAGGTAAGAATCTCTCTTAACATATCAACCTTTCTTAACATCTCAATAGAATTTTATTAACAAGGTTTACCTACAAATGCAATCCAAATCGCATATAATATATTAGTTTGAAACTAACAAAAAATAACATTGCTGAGGTTTTACTCTGTTAAATTCGTGATAAATCACGAAATGTTTCTTGCTTTATGTTTAGATACAGCAAAATGTTTCTAGCAACAATTCTTTCCAACTGTGAAATAATATGAGCTGCATTTCGTGCGGAAATGTTTTCCGCAAAAACTAAGCATTCTGTTCAAACGTGCGAAAATTAATAGCAACTTGAGTTATTCTGCTTGAATATTTTGACAACCGTACTAATACCTCGATTTAGAAGAAAATTGTCTTTTAATTTCCTTTCGGAAGTGCCGCATTATATTACAGAAAAATTTTCAGTATTTTTGTCTTAAAGTTTTAAGCAAATAATGCTCAAATTGTCTCTAATAACGGTATGTTTAAATAATTAGTGTAGTAAATTCTATCGCAGCTCAATCTTTCATGGACAAATGTAAAACGAATTTATTAAAAAAATCCTACTTTAAATACTTTTATTAAATGGCGAGAGCATGCACTTTCCCACACCGATATATTAGCATTGAGTCCTAATTCAAAACCTCATGAGTATCATCGGTATGAAGGTTTTTTCATACGTCCTTCTTTTTTTATTTCCAATTTGTTTTTGTTCAGTAAATGAATTTGTTGCCTTGTTATTTTCCCTGAAATATGGAATTACAATTTTTACTATCAGGCATGTTCTGAATTTCACACGAAATTTTCACTTAAAATTTTTCAAAGCATTGTTGCTATAAAAATATTTTTTACAAAAACAATGCCTTGAAAAATACGGAACTAAAAATTTCGTGTGAATTTCAGAACATGCCTGTATTTTTTTTTTATAAATTAGATTAAATTACCAATTATTTAAGGTTAATTTAAAAATTTAACTTTTGATGAAAAAATGTAACTGTATCCTGTCTTCCCCTGGCAACACTGTTTTAAATAGTTCTTATTATAGAATTGGCTTAAGAGCCGCTGTTCCTACGTAACAATAGGATTTAAGCCAGTAGAATGATTACTGGTCATCACATTCTTATGAAAACAATACGGTAAAACCAAAACAGCTTATTTGCAAAAGCAATGTTGTGTAACATTAATAAAATTCGATGTCAACATTTTATTATGCCTTAATGAATTTTTACGCTGTACTTTTTTACTAAAGTTTCTTTTCAAAAATGCATGCCATTGATATTGAACAAAAAAAAAAAAAAAAATTAATATATTTTGAAGTTTAACTTGAATCAGGCTTTACAAGTAAATTAAATGCAAAAGCATGACTAGACGACAAGGTTTTGGAAAATACATAAAATTTATTGATATGTGTCAGATATTACAACGAATCCTTAATGGGTTTCGGTTGTAAAACTCCGCAAGCAAACAATGTAAAGTCCAACATTAAAGTCGATACAGAAATAAAAAAGTATTGTACAATTCACACACTGTATAAATTTATGTTGGAGATATCAAAATGTATTTCGGTATGTATGTAAGTATGTATGTATCTATGGTACACGATAATACATCACAGTAGCATTTTTATAATGACATTCATACCAACAGGCGTTCATGTCGTCAGCAATCTTTATGTTGCCAACATGTTAATAAGTAAAAATAACAATGAAAATAATAACAGTTACTCAAGTGACAGTAGATATAATCAAAAAACAAATAAACAAACGCCTTCAGAACTACATTATTCGAATATTAAATCACATAACAGTGGAGCAAAATAAACTTAAATTGTTTAACTTTTTTAACTTAAAAGTTATGTGGTTAAAAGCTTGTTCTTTAGGGGAAGGTGAGAAATAAGAATGGAAAGCTACAGGGACAAAGTAGAGGCGAATTTAAAACTTAATTATATCAGTAATTATATCAGTAATTAAGCAAAAAAAAAATAAAAAAAATAAATAATTCCATAGTTTTTTTTTAGTTTTCTGATTGCTTGCTTATGATAAAAATTATTGAAAAACTAAGAAAAGTTGGTGACCTTTCATCTGATACAGCAACCTTTTAAATTACTAAGTTGGGACAACAACCCTAAACAAAACTAACAATTTTCGGAAAAAAGCTTTTTTGAACAGAAAAACTCTTTTGTTTTATTTAAACTATTCAATGGAAAATATGCAGTATGCTACATGTCGTTTTATATATGAAGGGTACATAAGATTCGGCATGGCCAAATATAGCACTCTAACTTATTTATTTAAAAGAAGTAACTTCTAAAAACAGATCCCCTTATGCACGAGTAAAAATTACCCAACATTTTCCATCGAATATTTAGAGAAACTTAACCAGTTTAATGTGTGTAAATTTGAATGTTTCAAAATGTCCCCTTTTTCTGGAAGTTTACTGATTTGAGACTATTTTGCATAATAAAAAGTGACACAAAAAAATAAATTATTTTTGAAATATAAAGTGATCAAAATTGTAAATGCAATGTCAGCACAGGTGGGTTTGTTTTCCTTTAATAAGTTAAAATTTTGCTCATTATTGGAAAATAGTCCACAATGAGTGCATATTAGCGATTTTGGACCAAAGCGCCTATTTTATATTTCGTTTTTTTGTTTGTTCTATTTTATAATGTTTAAAGTATAAAACTCTGCACTAAAATTACCTTTACAAACATTACCCTTTACTTTGCTCAATAGCTTAAGCGATATCGAGAAGGATCTAACGAAAATTTAAAATTATATAGAATTTGAAAGTTTAGTTAGGAACTTGTTAATTCTTAAAAAAAATAATAAACGCAGAAATTACCATTTCTTTTCTGGATACTTTTAGCTAAATAAAAAACCTTTTTTAATGATAAACTTTAATGTCTTAACGACTTTGACGAAATTCCATTGAAATGAATTAAGTGAAAATTAAATTTTCTTTTAATTATCATTTAAAACTCCCAAAATGTTTAGAAGATTATTCACAAGTGTCTTAAACACAAAGTATGACATGCTTTCATAGAGACAAAAACATTAGAAAACAAATCAAAAATACTATCAGTTAGGCTAAGGTTCGTTATTATACGTAGTTATATAATTGCTGCACATTATAATAACAATCGTTATAATAAAAATAAAACAAAACAATTCTTAAAAAAAATTTTTTTTTTACTAAAGTAAAAATCTATGTCCCACTGTGCATTTAATTAAACATAGATTTGCATGAGATAAACATGTACAGCAGCTCTATCTTATAAAGCACAGAAGTTGCTTAAGTTGTCTTAACTGATTTACAGACGAATCTCTGACTGTTTGAAGTACTGTGCGAACAGAGCAAACATCTTGTTTAAACTGACTGTGTTTGATTTAAAGCTGTCATAAGTGGCATCAATTGCTCAATCATGTGTCTTCGTCAAAGTCATGTAGCGTGTATATACAATTATAAATAAATGTGTATGTGATGTTGCAATAAATTTGTTCTAGTCAGATATTTGTTTTTGTTGTTTTAGAAAAATAAAATGTGACAACCATTTTACAAAAGATGTAAAATGGTTGTAAGAGATAATTTGCATTCGGTTTTAATTATGTTTCCACTATTCTTATGGTTTTATACCAAATAACTTCGATCATCTTGGTAAGAGATTTACTATTCTTTCACCTTAATTGGGAGAAAGTAAATTTTATTCGTCTTTTTTCTCAGCTAGTTTCTGCAAGCTTAAACATAATGCTATTAAATTATCTGGAAGAAAGCAACTATTAATCAGATCCTATTAATCTTCACAATATTAAAAGAATAAATATTTTAATTCATTTAATATAAAAGTCTTTATATTTAATATTTTTCTTTCAACTAATTGAGGTTTACATAAATGTTTGTTTCGTTTTCAGATGGTTCTCCTAAAACTTCCATGAGCGTTACACCCATACAAGGACCTATTTACCTCAAAAATGGTACAGTACCTGTGGTGCCACTGTTTCACTATCCCAGCTTTAATAATGGTTCATTTTTACAAATTCCTGTAAGTAAAAAATACAAAAAAAAAAAAAATAATAATAGTAATAATACTCGTAATAATCAAATCAAATTAAATTAAATAATTTTTAAGTGTGCGTATGTGAGTTTTATTTCACGATACATCATAAAAAAAACAGGCTCCCAGTTAGCATTTTTTTGAATGATTGATCATATTCGAGTCTTTTTTGACTCCTCGACACGATTAAAATAATCGTTTATGCGCTACTTTTAGAGTCGAAAATTATTGTTTTGTCGGTAGAAAATGGTACCCTAGCCGCGACTCTTCTGAACGAGTCCCTTATGACTCGCGTTTTCGACTCATTTTCGATACTGTTTTCGATCGTACTTATAATCAAATACGATACTTTTTCGAGTCAATTTTTGGTCATATTACTAGCCGTATGCGAGTCTTCTTCGAAACATATTATACGAATATTTCTTATTATATTTTCCCAAAATTAAACATTGCAAACTCAGTTTTGCTTATTGTTTATTACACGCTGTCTTGACGAACCATTGATTTGTTCAAACATTGAACAATTTCATGTGCGCACATTTAAATGGCTTGTGTAGACCATCGTTGTCGATGTCATGTCGTTTTCAAACAACGAGAAATCGAAGCATTAACATCGCCAAGTTTCCTCCACGCAGACAAACACGAACAAATGTTTGAAACCTATTCTGCTGACGTTTTGTTCATGTGCGAACCAATCAATTGCTCGTCAAGACGTAGTGTTACATTCGGTTGCATGTTATTCGTAATTTTCTTAAAATTCAAATAAATTAATTTTAAAAAAAATTTATTTTACATTTGTGTCTCTATTTTCTTTACGAAGTGACATAAAAATAAAATATGTATTTGAATCATTTTTTCATCGTTAGGCTGCGTTTTATATGTCTCTAAAAAAATTCTAAAAACTGTCGAATTTCAAGCATTTGCCTTTTGTACTTTTTGGTTTTAAAACAAGTCGCTTTCTTTGCGTTTGTCGGAATGATATTCGAGTCTCTTTTAAAACGCACAACTGATTAATCAGTTTTAAGTCATCTTGGGTAGTCTTAAATGACTCACTTTGGTGATTTTTGTAAAAACAATCTTCCAAATGCTAACTGGGCTATAATAATTATTTCATCACACTACGCAGCAAGTGAACAAAAATATTTAACAAAAAATTTTAAAATTATTTTCATAAGAAAACCTTGTACCTAGAATGTTAACTATTAATAATATTTACTAAAATAATTTAATTCTTCTATCGAGGGTAAGTAAGTCAATATGCTGTAAACAAAGCCAGCAGAGATCATATTTTAAAGAAGCTGGGTTTTTAATCTCAACTTTCATTGATTATTAGGAACGCACCTTTTTGAAACTGAAAGAAAAATAAATTTAGAAAGTGAAAACTGGAAATCAAAGTTATGTTTAACCAAGCTCCTTGTTTAACGCCACTTAAAATTTGAAATGGTTTGCTTGTTTCCCTAATTGTTATTTACGCCTTTGGAGTATTGCATTCAGCTTTTAAAATTGTTCTGAAAATTAAAAAAAAAAAATAGTAATAATAATGATTTAAGTAATTCACAATAACTATAAAATTTATTGAGATTCTAAAAGCTTTTTTGTTTTATAAACAACGCTTTGAGTCATGACTAACTCTGTAATATAAATATGTTAAGTAGTCAACAAACTTTGTATTATATAAGTGCGCATCTCAACTTAATTAGGTAAACCAAAAATGCAAAAAAATTTACTGCATCGGCCGGGAATCGAACCCGGGCCGCCCGCGTGGCAGGCGAGCATTCTACCACTGAACCACCGATGCTATAGATAATAGGATTCTCAGAAAGTAAAATAAAATTAATTAAAATTAAAAAAAAATTTTTACTCATTTTCCCATTGAATAGTTAAAATAAAATCAGCGAAAGGAATTCTTTTCTAACATAAAGTTTTTCTGTTCAAAAAAAGTATTTTTTCCAAAAATTGTTAAGTTTTGCTTAGGGTTTTTGTCCCAACTTAATTTAATTAATTTTTTTTACCTTTAATCATAAAAAAAATAACCAGCTGCAGTAATACAAACGAAAGTTAAAAGAAAAAAAAAATATGGAAAAATTAGAGGCAGGCACGGTGTTTTGACCACTGCCTCGAATGACATGGGCCGATATTGCAACATTTTTAAAGCTATGTTTGATCGACTGGTGTATTTAAATTTTCTCTAGCTCGTCTAGTGCCTTGGCAAAGTTGATTTCAACACGAGCATGGACGGACAGACGGAAATCAACTTTGACATGCATAAGAATTTAGAATATATGTATATATTTTATGGGGTCGGAAATGGATATTGTAAAAATTAAAAACACAACGACACACATATACGGCATTTACACCATGCAATTTTTCATTAAAATAGCATGAAATTTTTGTTTGCTTGTGAAGCAGGGAAGTAAGCAATATGGTATTGATTGAGTTTTGAGGGGATGTTACTGTTGCTAATGTTTACTTTTAGATAACGCATAACGCTGTAACTTAAATTGAAAATTGAGAAAAATTCTTAAAAAATTGCATAGTGTAAATCTGGACTTAGATATACCATTCTCCACCTAAAGTGAAGAATATAAAAATATATTTAGTATTCCTACATAAACATTTAAAGAACAAAGAAAGAAGCTTTAAAAACATTTGTGTGTCCTTTGGAATCTTTTAACTAAATACTTTTTGGACGGGAATTAAAAAATTACATTTATAGGCAGGAGAGTATTTTCTGATCGCGGGAAGCCTAATCTCCACGGTTTAACTTTTAATCCAATTCATGGTGAAAGGCCCACGAATCGGGTGACTTACTTAAACCGAAACCGATGCATTATTTATTTATAATATATAATGAACTTCCGTCTTACCGCTTAGTTTTTATTTAAAATACCAATTATACATCGGCCGGGAATCGAACGCGGGCCGCCCGCGTGGCAGGCGAGCATTCTACCACTGAACCACCGATGCTTATATTTGTTTTCAAGCTATAAAGGATTAATTAAATCTTTTATTTTAAGTAGCAAATGTATTTCACTATCAAATTTAATAAACCCATAAATTCATTTATAATTTATTTATAAAATAAAAATTTATGTATAAAATAAATTATAAGTAAAAAAAACAATATCGTTAATTATTAATCAGTTGATATTTAACGCAAATAGTAAAAAAAATTGTAAAGCCACGAAAACCCAAAAACACACGCTTTTAAAGCTTTAAAGCTCTTTTGTTTTCTACTTTCCACAAGATTTTAACTCTGAAACGAGAACTAAGCCAAACAATATTCAGAGATTAGTAATTTCTAGGTACTTGTTCGGTATTTATTCTATTAAAACGAAAACTAATGATACAATAAGCTGATAAAATTTATACAACAAAACAATAACTGCCGTATACATAAAAATTTTAAATTTTGTATGGGAAATTTGTAAATATATATATATACTAGCTGAACCCGGTGTGCTTCGCTATCCCCCTTGGGTTATATGGGCGAGGCCACGCCCCTTTGTCCACTCCCAACTTTATATAGTCAAGAATATCCTATTGCGAAAATTTAATGACGATTGGTCCAGTAGTTAAGACTATATTACGATTTTTAATTTTACTAAAAAGGGGCGGGGTCCCACTTTTCTCTTGGTACGTATATCGTATATATATCTCTGGAACCATTGCATAGATTTTCTTACGGCCTAGCGCATTTTGTTCGTCTAATATCCCTCTTTCAGAATGTGTAAGCCTTATTTAGATATATATTACAGTTTACAAGTAAAAGCAACTTTCATGTCACTTTCATGTCATTTTTACAGAAATCAGTTTCCTGATAACTTTTCAACACAAACGCAGATATCTCTGGAACCACTGCATAGATTTTCTTACAGCCTAGCGCTGTAGGTCAAAAAATGGCTAAAATATGGCGATTTAAATTTTTGGGTTATATGGGCGGTGCCACACCCCTTTGTCCAATTAAAACTTTATATAGCCTATTATTCCTTCCAGAGCCACAGTAACATGCTGTGAAAATTTCAGGAATATCGGTCCAAGGGTTTGGCCTCCTATAAAGCACAAATAAACAGACAGACAGACATTCATTTATATATATATATATATATATATATATAGATTATATATAATATTTTGTCATTTTTAATATTTCAGATCACTGATAATTTTATTAAAAATCTATTAATGTTTTTAAAACAAAACAATTGATCACATAACAACAAAACCATGGCTAATCTCACGTAGAACAAGAAGTTCCTGGCATTCAGGCTCATTCACACTATCATACAAGTCTTAAGATTGGCATTAGATTTTGTAAGAAAGAAAATCTAATGAGAATTGTTATGATTGTAAAAAAAAATCCAACGTAACATTACATTTGGCATCTACATTATCACACTTCAAGTAGAATGAAAATTTCCAGCAAACAAAATAAATCAGAAAGCCAACTTTGCTAACTTATTTGACGGACTTTTACGGTCATAAAGAGTACGAAAAACAATTTTTTGCCGTTCGAAAACCTTTTTCACAAAAAGTTAAAAAAGGGTATATCTAAGTTTGTCATTTCTACAATATCAATTTCCGATCACATAAATTATATTTATTCTGACTTCGGTCCATGTTCTTCAAGGCTGCTGGCAAAACACCACGCCTACCTCTAATTTTTTCATGTCATTTGGAACAATAATGTTACTCCAATAAAAAAAAATAAATAAATATATGGAGCGATAGCGAAATAAAAAATAAGAAAAAAATATCAAGTGAAAAAATTGGCGCCCACTAATATTTTCCGAGTTATGGGGCTCTGAAATTTTTATAATATCAATATTGGTATCATTATAAAGCTTTGAAGAGATATTTAAGGAAATACTAAAATTTTTAACAAATGCGTAACCTATTAAGAGCCGATTTCATTTTTATGTAAAATTGTATAATTTTTTAATTCTCTGTCACTCTGTCACAAATTAAGAGCAAATACGGATGAAAATTTGACGGTCGTATGGCTCCTTTGTTTTTAGAATTTTTCAAAAGATAAATAAGAATCATTAGATCAGGGATGTATTTTTCTGCAAACCGATATTTTAGTATTTGGGTGTTTTACGCACACCAATTGTGTAAACGCATAAATAATCTGTCGTAAGATATTTACTCTCAGTTTTAAAATACGGATGGTATTTTATATTATTTTTTTAGGATTTTACGTACGTAAAGTCGTACTGTCAAAACCCCTTTATGGGATGTCAAATTCCTTTCCGTATTAGTTGACTTATATTTGCTTTTGCACTATTACACTTTTTCATAATACTTAGGTATTTGACAAGTCTTAATACTCAGTATAATACTCGTAGTGTGAAACGGGCTTTAATTGTTATTATTTTAGTATGTAGTATAGAATTTTCTTATCTGCGAGAGTTTATGACCATCAGTTACATTGCCCTTTGTGATGTTTAATGCTTGAAATATATTTTAGTTGTCATTGCAACGTCCATCATATTTGTGCAATATGTAGCAGTGTAAAAGTTGCCACATTTCTCCGGTTGTTTAAGCGTAGGGCCAGAAAAAAATTCTTAAAGTTGCAGGTATTTATTTCAAGTCAATGAAGGACGATCTTAATCACCACCAAAATTTTCAAAACTATTAAACGTATTGTCACGGTCTGCGCCCTGTTATAGTTTGGCAAATTGGGGCGATGCAAGAAAGTTATAACTTAAAAGCACACACAATAAGAAAAATGCGTTTTTATTATTGCGAAATACATATTTTCATTACACAAATTTAGCGGAATTCCCTTTTTGTGGATACAGGAAAAATTACTGCTTAGATCAACTGTAAATAGCACAAATTCAGGGCAATTCACTTTTTGTAGACAGAAGTAAATTTATGGTCAGGTCAACAAAAATTTTTTCCACACGATCAATTTCTTTTTTTCACGTGTAAAAACAGAGTTGGGTGTTTAAAAAGAATTTTAGACTGCATCGGCCAGGAATCGAACCCGGGCCGCCCGCGTGGCAGGCGAGCATTCTACCACTGAACCACCGATGCTTATTGTAAAAAATTTTTTCCTCTTTGTCAAACTTAAATAAATATTTATTTTTTTGTAAAAAAAATTAATTAAAAAATATTAACCAATAAAAAGCGCTTGCTGGATTTTCCACTTTTACTTCAGAAATACATAGAAGAACATGTTGTTTTAGTTGTTGCAAATGTATAGATCTCAATTTAGTTTAAAAATACTTCACGATAACAATACAAAATATTTCAAGATTTTAAATCACTGATGATCTTTGACACAACACTTTTTTGTTCTTTTTCAGTCATCTAATCATCTTGTGACATTAATGAAGGTTTCAAGTTTGTTTTTTTTGTTTTATGTTTATTGTAACCTAGTTTTTGTATAAAGAAATAAATAATATTTTTTTGACTAAATTTCATGTGTAAATCTTCAAAAGGTCTTTAGAAAGGCTCTTGATGTTAGATGTAAACGATTGCAATGGCAATATTCATAAAACTATTGCAACATTTTTTTAAAGCTGCTTAATATCATTTTGACAATTAGTTTTTATTTATGAATGCATAAGTTATTTTTTGTAGATCGTAAAACAGATGTGTAACTTGAAATACGTGATATAATTATCTTGATGTTCTTTTAGTTTTACTTTTAAATTTGTTTAAAAGGTGGCAGAATTTTGACCTTCTATATTTGAATATACATTTGAGAGTTAAAAAATAATTGTTGCAAATATTTGCAATTTATTTTTTCTAACTTTACGAATTCGATTTACAACTTCGACATAAAATTGAAAGAACCAACGTTAGTCTATTTATTTATGGTTTTTTAATCATAGAAACCTTAGTTTTATACATTATGATTGTGAAAATATTTGAAATAAGGCGCATCAATACCTGCGTTTATACGCCTAGTCTAAAAGCAACCATAGCTACAAAAAAAGGCCTCCTTTTTAAGATACAAAATTTTTAAAAAATAGTAGCCATCATCCATCTACTTATACTGATACACTGCTACATTCACATTTAAACAGCAAACCATTGCATACTGCTACAGCTCCAACTTTTTTAAGTAGAAGTAGCGGTAGACGTTATATTATTCCGAAATATTTATATATTTTAGCTACAGCTACTTCATAAAATCGGCAAATAGAAGTAACCTCTTCGCTGCCTCAACCAAAGTATTGGTAGGGGTAGAAAAAAGCAAAAATATTCTACTCATTTTTTTGCTTCAATTTGAAGAGTAGCCAAAAACGAAAACATTATTTCTGGCTACTTTGCGTTGAGAATACATACTTTCTGGCTACTTTATGTGAATACTTTTTGCTTGGAGCCACGCAATACAAATATATACTTCTCGCTACTTACCGACAATAAGAAGAAGTGTGTTTTTTTTTCTTTTGTAACATTTTTCACACACTCGATAATGGGGAGAATAAAGTCAAAGTATAATTTTGCTAACCTACAGTTTCCGCGCCCAAAATTCCTTTTAGGGTTAATAATTTATTAACATCATTTTTGTGGCGACTAATTTATGTTAAAGTTATAATTTTAACATCTTAATCATCTGTTACCAACTTTCTCAATATAACACACTCATTATTGCATCGGCGTGGAAACGAACCCGGGTAGCCCGTGTGGCAGGTGAGCATTCTACCGCTGAACAACCAATGCCTATTAAATAATAAATTATCTTTAATAATCACCAGCATACAATAATTCAAATAATGTCCGAATTTTAAGGACATTCTTATTCCTGACTTAAACGAAATCGCCTTCAAAACACAATTTTTTAATACTTATGGTTTGTTTGGCAAGGCCAGTGGATTACTCTGATTAGGCAGTGGTCTAAATATTATTTTTTTAGTCTCGCTATCGCGCCCATTCACATCTTTTGTAACTTGATTTAATTTTATTGCTTTGATTTTATGTTGACAGTTCCATATCTAAAGTAAAGTATACCTTTCACTCACGACCATTTTTAATTTGAAAACTATTGTGAGTTAATCGAAAGACTACGATACGTAACGTATGCGTACACGACAGCAATCCATGTGCCATTTATTTTTACGATTGTCGATACGACCATGAATTGAGCGATTCCACCACTAAGTTTTATTAGGATATTAAAGTATTTAAAAATTAAAATAAATACAATTGCATCGGCCGGGAATCGAACCCGGGCCGCCCGCGTGGCAGGCGAGCATTCTACCACTGAACCACCGATGCCTGCATAACGGTACTTTTATATACGCATAATTATTTAAAAATTAAATGGGTTTATGAATATACATACATGAAATACAGAATTTTGTTATTAATCTCTATGTATAACAAAATTTAAAATCTTTTGGCATTTTTTTTATCATGTTTAAATCTTTTTGTTTGTGTTTCGCAAATAACGCACATTTTTTACACATTTAAAGTTATTATTTATATTGACTTAAATTTGATAAGCAAACAATTCGTTAATTCATTTATTATTTCCAAAAAATCTTTATAAAAAATAGTAACCAAAATTAACAATTTATTAAAATAATTCTTTACATACTACTGCATATTTCGAGGACTACGTCCATTATTTAAATAAAAATTTTGTACATTTTTTTGCACAGCCTTTTAAAATAAAATAAAAATTAAAAAGAATTCCCCAAAAAAGGAAAAAAAAGGGAGGCATGATAAGCAAACAATGTAGTGGATTTAATAAATAAAAATAAATTCTAAAACTAAACGAGAATTACTTTTTCACATTTTTTATATCGTTAACGAATAAAAAGAAACCCCAAATGGCAAGCTAATTAAGGGCCCGGGTAGCTCAGTCGGTAGAGCATTGGACTTTTAATCCAAGGGTCCAGGGTTCAAGTCCCTGCTCGGGCGGGTTTTTCTTTTATAAAAGTTTCTATTGTAAGTGTTTTTCTCATATTTTTATTTCCGTTGTTTTTTACGAAGATTGTGCTTAAAGTAATGAACAAACTTAAAATTTAATGGGACAAAATTGCAACAAAATTGTAAATGAAATATTTTTAAAAAATTTTATTGTTCGTGTAGATAGTACGAGTAATCGATATAGAATACAAAACACCTATTTTTTGGAATTTTTGTCTGGCTGTTTTCGCGTCACGTAAAAACTACTGGATGGATTTAAACATAATTTTGTGAGGAGGTCCTTAGAAACTTGGTTGCAATATAGAATACTTTTTTTTTCGTAAAATAGGTCATTTCGTAGACACAATAAGTGTACAACTGTGAAAGCACCCAATTTTACCGGTATAATGGTACTAAAAAAGTTGTCAGTTGTTAATTTAAAAATATTTCAATTTTTGCTTCAAAAACGAACAGTTCCAAGCATACGCCAAAAAAAAAATTCACTGTGTTCAATTCCTTTTATTATGGGAACTTTGTTAATCTAGTACAAATTAAAAAATAAACAATATTAATTTTATATATACATTGTTTGTTCTTGTTCTTAACAGATTTGGTGGACCGCTCTCTCAGTGGCATTGGGCTTAGATGTACGTGGAGATCTGATAAAGGGTGTACCCTGCATAAAACGTCATCATCAGCTGTTTTGTCCTACAGCCGGCAATAGTTATCCCATGTACGTACTATTTCAATAAGTTGATCAGTTATCATTTTTAAGCGTAAAGGCTTTTTAACAAAAGTAATGATAAAAAAAACTAACTTTTAACAACTTTGGTAAAATATTTCAAAAATAAATTCTAAATTTCTCAAAAGCCTAGAAGTGTATTTTTGTTTTTGTTGCTTTGTGGAAATTTTTTCATCATTTTGATTTATTTTAAGGTTGTTCTTAAATTTTATCTTACTTTTATGATCAAAAATCTTACAAGCTATCTTATCTTGACTCAAGATGCTTCGAAGATAAAAAACGAAAACAGGAAATATTCCTCTTTTTGCATACAAAAACAATTAATTTATATATTTTTTTTAAATAAAAGACATTAAAATCCTTCAATCTTAATAATATTTAACAATTCAATACTGACTGACCTATTTATCCAACAAAACTCGTTAAAATTTTAACTTCTTCTTTCTTTGTAAATATTTAGAGATAAATAATTTATCAAAATATAAAAAAGTAGTATTAATGCAAGTTCACATAAGAGGGGAAGTCTTTCAAAGGTTCTTGAACCTCTTGCTTTAACACGTCAAAGCAAAAAAAAAAAAAAAAAAACTGTCAATTACGTTAAAAATTTTATTTAAAATTTTAAGTCGCATTCGAATATTTTAATTGACGACAGGTTTTTTAATTCAGAAAACAAGTTATTATCTAAACAAAAACAATAACTATAACATTCTAGAAATAAAAACGAATGAACTAAAAATGCTGTAATATTTAAAAAACATGCGAAAGAGGCCGGTTCGCTATGAATAATTAATAACGGAAATACATTCAGAACTTATGGGGCTCTCCATTGCTTTTACAATGTAAAGAAACAGTAAGGGAAGTTTTCATACTAATATGAGTGTTTCACAGAGCCCGAGTAGGGTTCAGGGTTCAAGTCCCTGTTCGGAAGGGTACAATTTTGATTGTGCTTTTAATGAAACGTAAGTTTCATTTAAAACAAATAAAAAACGAAACGCCGTTTCGCGTGTGGTCGAAAATCTAAAAAATACTTAACTGTTAAATTGAAAGCTGTTTTAAATAACTAAAATTCCAGCAAATATAAATGCTTTTAACAAATAAATAAAAAATTATAAAATTAAATGAGAATTATTTAATTGCAGTTTATGCGCACTAAAACAATGCTTTACGAATACATAACGAATTAAAATCCAAGTCAAACTCCTGGCCACGGGGGGGACCTTAATATAAGGGTTCCCCTACTAGGAGGACGTAGAATAGAAAGGAAAAAATGCTGTGTTCTATTATATATGTATATTAGATTTCTATTAACCAATTAATTTAATTAATAATAAATAATACTGCATCGGCCGGGAATCGAACCCGGGCCGCCCGCGTGGCAGGCGAGCATTCTACCACTGAACCACCGATGCTTGAATAACGGAAATTTAATGACAACCAATTAAAACTATAAAAATAAATCGGCTAACGGCTATGTTATTTTATATATTCATAACAAATGATAACATCTTTTTTGAAATCTAATTTAAACAGTTTTTGTAAAATATATTTAAAATAATTACTTCATTTGACTTTGGTTTAGTTTTTACATGCATGCAATGTTTTGCAATGCAAGAACTAATTGAGAATTATTTCTATATATATTGCACGCATTAAATAAATTCTAGGCGAATGACATCTGAACCCGAATTATAAGTCGAATATAGGCCCGGGTAGCTCAGTCGGTAGAGCATTGGACTTTTAATCCAAGGGTCCAGGGTTCAAGTCCCTGCTCGGGCGAGTCTTTTTATTGAATTCAATCTAGAATAATTTGAGATATTTAAAGTAAAAAGTAGTAAGTAAGCAAAAGAAAGAAAATATATAATTAATTTTTATTAAGATACACTAGCCTTTTACCCGCGACCTTGCCGCGAAGGATAAACAGTTCAAATTGACTGCTAGGATTAAAATAAATACACTTCAAGTGAAAAAAAAAAACAGTTTTAACTCTTAAAAGCTTATCTTTCCGTACAAAGTTGTAACCACGTTTCCTACCTTCATATAGAAAATTGGTATGCCCTATAAAAATACCCCCTTTTCCCCCTTTATGGGGCAAATTCTAAAATAATAACTATCCTATTGAACGTTCTCGGATCTCAAGGTATATAAATACCAAATTCTATCGAAATCGGTCCAGCGGCTTAGGTGTGAAAAGGTAACAGACAGACAGAGTTACTTTCACAGTTATAATATTAAGAATGGATTTAAAATATTAAAAGATTTGCATCGGCCGGGAATCGAACCCGGGCCGCCCGCGTGGCAGGCGAGCATTCTACCACTGAACCACCGATGCCTGAATAACATTATTTTAACAGCCATCAAATGCATATCTATACAAAAATAGACAAATGTAGACCAAAAGAAAGTTTGTCCATAAAACATTCAACATAATATAGTTGAAAGAAAAACATTTTATAATTTCATGGCTGCAAATAAATACTTTAAGCACTAATTCGGATCCTTTTGCGCTCCGTGGTATTTCGTATAGAATTCCAAAACATTTACGACGTCAAGGAAATTCATATGAGCAAAGCCTTTATGCTTTTTATTTGTTATTATCTGCAAAATTTGAGTTCTCTCTAAAACTACTCGTCATTTTCTTCTTTATCTCGTACTTGCAGGCTACTCGTTTTTTCTTTAGAAAATTTAAAACTATTTTTGTAAAAATTTGCAAGCAAGACATTGACAGTTTGAATTATATAATTGCAATGAAAATAAATAGTTTTTATTTAGTAGGCGTTGGGCAGTAGGTGAAAATACAAATGAAGCAACACATTACAATGAATGAATTTAAAAATTATTAAATTTTGTGTTTTTGTTCATTCATAACTGGCGAATTAAAATTAATATTTAAATAAAAGTTTTTCATTTCTGCTGCAACAACGAACAATGAACTACAAACAAAAATGTGGACTAGTTGTTGTTTTAGCTTTTTCTTTAATGAAATAAAAACTGTCAAATGCTCATATGATCAATATTCTTGTTCCCAATATGAGTTGATTTATAATTGATAAAATTTATTTGTTCAAAGTTTGAGCAAAATGATTTATGATGCGAAACTTTATTATTTATTAACCCACAATAACAAATGTTTTACGTCTATGATTTTTGTAAATGCTTTTAACATAATTGATATTTACATATTTAAATTGTAGAGATAAAATTGAACGATTTATAGACGATAATAAGGCACTAATGAGACGTATGTATGGTGATTTTGAAATGAAGATGAACGATGGTGGCCCTCGTCAGCAAACGAAAAAACGCAAAAGAAGATTCATAGATGAACCTGATATATTTCTTCCACCGGGTGTTTTGCCAACATTTGTACCCGACGACAAGGTCGAGTCTCATTCTGAAGAGCAGGGTGAGACTTACTTTGGCAAGTTACGCAACAAACGACAAGCCAATAAGGGCAATCGCAATGCGAAGCAAAACGCTCAGGGTTCTTCAACAGGAAGGTAATGTTATGTAAGGAATGTATTAAACACACTGAGAATAAATTATTATTATTATTTTTTTCAATAACAGATTAGACGCTTGTGAATCTAAAGTTGAAATAGTAACTCCCTATTGGGCCTCAAACTCAGCTGGTAAAATAAGAGCCATTGTTAACACTCAGCATTTTGAGCAGGCAATACATCAGGAAATATGCTCGTAAGTCGAATATATTGTATTTACATTAGACAGAATGTACCTATCTAATGTCAGAGTCTGCGGCATTTTATTTTTGTTGCCTGGAGTATCAGTTAAAGAAAGTACCCAAGTGAAAGTAAAGTCACACAAGTAGAGTTTCATACGATTTTATTTTTTTTTATAAATTTAAAATGTTTCTCTATCAAGGTTCCAGAGAAGAGAGAGAGAGGTCTGTGAATAAGCAAAATATTTTAATGAACAAGTTTTTCTCTATTAAAATTCAAAGTTAGAAAATGTCTTAAATTATATTCTTCATGCTAAAAGTACAAAATTAGGAGTTTTTTAGGCGTTCTTCTGAAACTTTTTACCTTTGGGCTTTTTGTAGATTCGAGGAAAAAATAAAAACAAAAACAGTACTTGAGATTCGAATTGTTGCTATTAAAAATTCTCCTTCAAATTTTAGTTTCAAATGATTCCTTTTCTTCCTTTTTTTTTATTTACAAACTATGCGAATGAGAAAATCATTTTTTACATTTTAAACTGTTTTTTTCGAGTAAGGGCCTTAAAAGCTGAAGAAACGTATTAAGGTTAAGGCATCATTGACTTTTTATGTGATTGAAAAAAGTTGAAATCGTTTGTTTTTTATTCCTGATAGAAATTACGAAAGGGTTAACCATCAAGAGAGCTGTCATAATGCACTCACTTTTTGACATTTATGATCGGTACACTGTGGCAAATCATCAGTACTAGGTTGAAGATTTAACAACGCTACAAAAAAACAGATTTTTTGAAAACCACTCATTATTCGAGCAAATGATGAGGCACAATTTTTCCTTAACCGATTTGGAGTGAAGCTAACTTACAATAGACCTTATAGACTCCATTACATGCATTAGTGCGGCGCACCATGATCTATAATAGTGGATAAAATTGATCCGGGCGACATGTACTCTCAACAAATGGCTATCATTTTTAAATGTTATTGCTATGTATGGAGCTTTTGAATAGAAAATAGTTGTTTGATGAAATTAAATTTCAAGAATGTCTTATCTTTTTATACTCTCCACCACAAAAAGTGGAAAAAGAGTTTAACTAAGTTTGTCATTCCGTTTGTAATTTCTACAATATCCATTTCTGACTTCTTATGCATAGCAAAGTCGCTTCTGCGATGTCCATCTGTCCGTCCGTGTTAGTGTTGAAATCACCGAGGCACTAGATCATCTAAAAAAAAATAAATATGTCAATCGATCAGACATAGTGTCGAAAGAGGTGCAATTGGAAATCAGCATGATCGGTCCTTGTCCTTTGAGGAAACAGGCAAAACACCACGCCTACCTCTAATTTTTTCATGTCATTTGGAACAATAAAAAAACTCCAATCAAATAAATAAATATATAGGGCGATAGAGAATTAAAAAATAAAAACATCATGCGAAAAAATTAGCACTCGCCCAATATTCTGAGTTACGGGACTCTGAAAGTTACAAATTTTTTAAAATATTAAATATACCCATAGTATTATTGTAAAGCTTTTGAAGAGATCTTTAAGAAAACACTAACATTTTTAAAATATGCGTAACCCATTAGGAGCCGATGGCATTTTTATGTAAAATTATACATACCGCACACCTAGTTCAAAAGTGACACAACTCAAAAGTTAATTAAATTGTTCATTATTAAGTGAACAAATAAAAATAACTTCTTATACTATATATACTATATAAATGTATATTTAAACAAGAATTCAATAAAAGAAGTCAATGCATGTTTAATGCAACTTGAGCTGAAAAAGTGTATATGTAGATTTCGTTTACCATCTCTGATAAAACAATAAAAATTAAAAGAAAAACGTGAACAAACAAGAGCAAAATGAAAATTAAAAAAATTTTGACACAAAAACTGATAAACACGCACACAAATAAAACTATCAGCTGAACTCCTGCATGTACTTGTTATAGATATACTTTGTGTAGAACTTAATTTTTTTTTTCTTATTTTTTAATTCTCTGTCACCCCAATATTTGCTTTTTTGATTGGGGTTACTTCACTAAACTAGATTTACATAAATGGTGAAGGCTATAAAAGATGCGGCATGGCCGAACATACCACTTTTACTTATTTACTTTCAAATCAATGGCAACTATGAAATTGTTGAATATAAGATTTGTGCACTAAATGTTTGTCCAATTATATTTCAATAAATAAATTTAAAAAAAATGACAAGGGCTCCAAGTTAAACAACTTTTGGTAAAATCTTAGAAGTATTTTATATAATTACTTAATTATATTTCCATTATTAAATTTTTATTAAATAATTTTTTTTACATTTCTTTTTTCTAAAAAAGAAAAGCTCAAACATCACGCTGCCAAGGTGACTGTGGATGTGAGCAGAAATACAAATGGCATCGTTTGTTATCCTACGATCCAGACAATGACTGTAAGGGAATTTTCATGGATTGGTTTTTGTTTCCATCATGCTGTGTGTGCAGATGCAACCCATAAGACAAAAATCACAACAACTATATATTAACATAAATATTATTAGTGACTTTTCAATAGACTTTAAATAAATAGAGTTTAAGAAAATTGTATTAAAACACAGTTATAAATTGTGTCCTTTATCACATCCAATAAGTTTTTTAGAGTTTAGACATGCTTGATATGTATTCTTAAAACAAAATATGTTTATAAATTGCAATTTAATTTTTAGCACATATTTCATTATGCAAAATTTGTTCTAAAACATAATTTTAAATTTAATTTTAGTTCTTATTCATAATGACAAATTTGAACAATGTATTTTAATCAATTAAGAGAGATTCGTGTTCTATTTTTCGACTCAAGCTTTTTAAGACAGATTCGACTGTTAAACAAATTTATAAAAATATAAAACTACCTATTTTATAAAAAATATTCTAAAATATTTGGTAAGCCCTTTTTTGTCGTAATTAAGTGTGTTATTTTTTGACTCGTAGCTTTTTATTATAAAAATATAAAGTTAAACTGATGAATGTATTTTATTTTATAAGAAATGAATAAATTTATAGTAAATACGTTGCTAGTTATAACGACTTTAAACGAAATAAAAACTAAATAAATCTTTAACTGATTGATCACGTGAACGTTATTACTTTATTTCTTATTAACACATTGCGATCGGGAAACGAGATTTCTCGTTTTTGAAAAAAATTCCGTTTTCCCCGAACGATTTATATTAGACAAATAATATATATTAGACAAATATATATTAATTAGACAAATAATAACCGCAGTTTTAATTCACAATCCGAAATTGTTTGATTTCATTAAAAATACCCCGATTTATTGACAAGTTTGAGCAAAAATCGCCCGATGGCAATGTGTTAATTTGTATTTATGTATTAGATTTTTTCTATAATCACAGATGGAAATAAGATAATTGACATTGACCAGTAAATGCCCGGGTAGCTCAGTCGGTAGAGCATTGGACTTTTAATCCAAGGGTCCAGGGTTCAAGTCCCTGCTCGGGCGAATGCAACTTTTTAAATTTTATTAAAAATAATTTTCAGCCTTTTCTTTTTTTTTTTGTTTTTAAATAGTTTTAATATAAAATAATTCTCGCCTTTTACTTACAATATAGTACCATTACAAAAGGAAATCAAGTGTTTTTTATATGAACTTTGGCTCAAAAATCAAGTGAAATACTTTGGCTAGTGTATCGAATTTGTGCAGAGATTTCGCTAAAATTAAATGAGAATTTTTATTGATTTTAAGGTGGCCATTATATTCAATGTTACTTTGTCAAGAGTAATTGTTTTTTGGTGTCGATTTACCATATTTCGACAATATAAAGTTTACTTAACCTTACGAGCAAAATATTCTCATAACGCCGGCAAAACAACGATATTAATTTGGCGAAAACGTATTGATGTTAGTGTTTTGTCTGAGCTTAATTTTCTGTTTGTCATCAGGGTTGTTTTAATGTTTTTAAAAAGGTGGAGAGTGTCCGCACTATTGATCAGTAGATGGCGCTACTTCGAAATGAAGAAATCGTACAAACAGCCATATTTAATAGCGAACATCATTGCACATGAACGAAACATGAACATTGAGAGTCTACATTAGCCGAATTCATGTGCGACATGATGTTCATATTAATTTGAAGGCTAATGATGGTGTAGGGCAATACGAAGGGTGTAAAATGGAAAAATATATTATCTTCCCTTTAGTTATAAAAACAGGCTGTTAAAAACTATTTATGAATTAACAAATGCTTTGATTTTTAATTCGATGATCAAAAAATTTGATTTGCATCGGCCGGGAATCGAACCCGGGCCGCCCGCGTGGCAGGCGAGCATTCTACCACTGAACCACCGATGCTTGTATCAGGTTTGTTTTAACCACCAATTTTTGTTCAGCCACCCATTGCTCACAAAGCAAATTACAGCTTAAATAAAGCATAAGTCAAAATAACTTGTTTAAAGTCGTATTTTATTTGTTAAACTATGCAGTTTAGCTTTAATATAACTAAAATATTTAAATTATTATAATCCGCACAATTGTAAGAGCTATGGAATAGGTCAATATATAGCATCGGTGGTTCAGTGGTAGAATGCTCGCCTGCCACGCGGGCGGCCCGGGTTCGATTCCCGGCCGATGCAGTTCCTTTTAACAGCATTTTTGCTGTTTTTCAAATATCTATATGACGAAATGAACTGCACTTGATCAAGGATCGCTGATGATCTGTACTTAATCAAACAAAATAGCATTTTGTTAACGAGTTATATGCATTTTAGTATGTATTTAATAAATCCATAAATTTAATTAAATAAAAATATTTATGTGATTGTTAACTATTGTAAAAAATATTTGATTGACATCTTCTAATAATTTATATGTGAAAAATTAGATTATCTATTTTAGATATGCTTGAATATATGTAGGTTTATCATGCATTAAATGCCGAACCGACACTAATGAAAGTTTTAAATAAAAATAGGTGTCTTTATGGATTAACATTACTCATTTACTAATAGAAAGTCATAACTCAAAAAATTTCATTTAGAGATAATTGCAGTTTAAGTTTTTGACTTATTTTCCCCATCGAGAAAAAAATCAGACTGCTTAAGTTCCCACAACAATTTATTAATGATTCGTGAATAAAAAATTCATTTAAGAAAACTTTCATCAATTATATATTAAAGGGGAGGTCTTGAACAAACTATGTGGGATGTTTGAATAATAACGTTATTGCTGTAAAAATATATCCTAAACTAAAATGTATCGTTGTTTATGAAAAGAAAAAACGAAGATTTACTCAAGAAAAGTTTTCATTAACACAGCCATACCCTTTAAAAAATAAATTGTATGCCTAAATTCGGTATATTTCTAAAGGTTTACTTTTTTACAATGTTTTAGATAGCGATATGATTTTCAAATTATGAAGTATCCTCCACAACTCAATTGTGTCGTTCTTATTGACAAAGTTTCTAAAGCATGAATGGCAAACAGTTCTGTATGATGAACTCCAAAATTTGAAATTTTTAGTTATGACGTTGTATTAGGAACGCATTTGCTTAAAATTGTTAAATACACTTTCAGCCAAATCATGAATATTCTCTCGGAATTTCTCTTTTACGGAAACAATTTTTCGTGCGTTTTTTCACTCTCCGCAGTTAGTAAAAAGGAAAAAATTTTAATGGGAAAAAACTAAAAGTGAGAAAACTCGAACGGAATTTATGTTTATAATTGGGCGGTTTACGTTTTTTTTGCCTCAATTCAAATAAGAAGTACGTACCATTTGCTACAAGGCCAATAATGGATATAGATGAGTACTATTATTTTACTTAAGCCATGCTAAAACAAAGTTTAACTAAAATCTTACCCTAATTCCGTTAACTATAGTAACAGAAACACCACAGTTCATAGTCTTCTATAATACTGACATAAAAACGTAATATTTACATTAATTTCTGCAAAAACAATATTTCTATTTACATTAAAAATTATTTTTCTGTTAATATGTAAAAGTTAGCAAAATAGCTCAACTAATACGATAGTCATTGTTTAATTTATTTATAAAAAAAGGTGTTTCGCCCGAGCAGGGACTTGAACCCTGGACCCTTGGATTAAAAGTCCAATGCTCTACCGACTGAGCTACCCGGGCATACATAGATATTTTGTCTAACCGTGTACGTAAACCCTAAAAAGTATTTTTAAAACACTCTTCGAATTGCTTATAGGTGCATGTCTTTGATAACAAAATTATTTAAAAAAGCTCTTTTGTACTAAAATCACTAAAGCTTTAATAGTGCATATGGTAAGGCTGCAAAAAAGAAAACACTGTCTCTTGAATGCAATATTATTTTCTTGCTTCAATACATTTAAGGTTTAAAAAGGTTTTAAAATAAGATATTTAAAACAAATAGTAAAAGAACAAAATCAGGGATAAAAAGTTACTTTGTTTCCGCCCGGGATCGAACCGGGGGCCTTCCGCGTGTTAGGCGGATGTGATAACCACTACACCACGGAAACACATAAAATCTATTATATTATTGCTAGTTGTATTGTGGTAATTGGGTTAGTTCTGCTAGTAAATATTATACTGTTGTTTAAACTTTCGGTTAAAACCGTCGTCTCTGGCTGTATATTTGGTACGCTGTTATTAATCGTGTTAAGCAGCAGATGTATTTAAGGATTGCTTGATTGTAGGCATATCATTTTTGGTGTCGATATTCATTTGTTCTGCTTTTTTTTACTGTAAAAGAATTTTTAAGAAATTTAAAATCACTTGAAAGTTTGAGTTATTAAAAATAACAAGAAGATGCAAACCCTTATTCGTTTACTAACAAATAAAAATTACAATCCGATTTTTGCCTGTTTGTTTACTACGGGAACAATAATAAGTAAATTGTAAAAAGAGAAAAAAGAAGCGAATTGGTAGGAGGGAAAAGCTTGGATGAGTAAAGTGCAGTTTTTTTTTTTTAATTTTAGGTCAACTCTTTTTTTATTACACAATTTGCAATTAAAAAAAAAGAATATTAAGTGTTTTCATATAATACTGGCATGAAAGTTACAAATTACTAAAAAAACAACACTTTTCATTTACTTTTTTCTTTTTCTTTCATTTATGCTTAATTCAGTAAGCGTTAATATCTCAAAATTAAACTTTTTTAAAACCAAAGTTTTGATGACAATAAAAATGAAATCAAATTGAAAGTAGATCAATACAAAATAAAAACTGATAACAAAAGTATAAAACTTTTTAAGAACCTAAAAAAGGAAGACAACTATGACGGTTGCTATACAGCCAAGGCTAAACAAACAACTTCAATGAAGTTGATCTATTTTTAGTACAAGCTTTGCCATAATCTACCACATGAACAGACGCGAAAACTGTGTCACGAAATTGGGAGAAAAGTAATTTCCAGTACTTTGAAAAATATAAAAGTCGTCATTAAGGTTTATTCTTCTGCAGAGTTTTTCATTATTTTTTGAAATAAAAAAAAAATAAATAATATTAAGAAAATAACAAAATCTGCAGTGGCAGGAAAATGATAATGACACGCGCCAAAATCAACAGTATGACTTCAAAGTACATAAATATCATTTATTTATTACATAAAAGACATTGTACGTGTGGGTGAAATGGCAAAGATGTGAAAAGTTTAATCATCTTTAAACAATTTATTATTGATAAGATAAGTATTGCTGCTGCAGACTTTCATCCTTCTCATCCTACTGCTGAAGAGACAAAGAAAGGCCAACGGAAAATGTAGAAAAGCAAATTTGAACTTTTAAAATTGAGCACTGATAACATAATGATGCTTTAATGGATTTCAATAAATCGTGGCAGTTATTGCAACTGTGTAGTTGTATGGTTTATATTCGTATGGCTGTTGCTGTTGTTGTTGTTGTTATTGTAATGTTCACAATTTACTGGCACTTATTTGATTGTAGCGATTTGTAAAATTTAAGAGTGCAATTTCTAATGTGTTATCGCTAAGTTTTAACAGTGTCCACTAAACAAACACACATCCAACAGTTTATCTATTGCAGGTCTTAAAGTGATGACTTCATTCGCCTTTTAAATTTGTATGGTTGTTAAAGGAAGCGTGTTTAACATCAACTGCTTGAAACCCTCCTAATTGGTGTTGCTTCTGTTCTTATTTCTGTCGATATTTGTAAACAACTAATAATAACAAAATACTGAGGGAATGTTTTTACGTATTGCATGAGATGTTAAAGAATTAAATCATGTTTTATATAAATTGTAATTCGTAACAGGAGGTTGATAAAAGAATAAAACTGCAATGAATACTGAAAGAAGAGTTTATGAATTTCAATTAAAAATCTTAACCGATTGGCCGATTGACGATTTATTAACTTAAACCCAAAAGGGATGTCTGGTTTTGAGCTTCAATTCTGGATTTGAGAAGACATGAAATATTATTGTCCCTTTTCGATCGTAGATTCTGTTTTAAAAAATATGTAATAAAGAGAGACTTTAAGTCGTTTGATTTATAGAACGCTTCAACCGGTGATCCTCTAAGGCAGAGATGGGCAACCTTTTTGTAACCAAAACCACAACCAAACTTAGAGTAGAAATACAACCTCACGGTTGCGGCGACGGATTCCGCATGTCAGAAAAAACAAATAAAATGAGTTGCGGCGACGGATGCGGTTTTTATTGTCATTTTTATTATTTGTTTACTAATTCTTTTATTCTTTTTTATTGAAATATATTTAAAATTTTTTTTTTTAAATGTAAATAAGCAATAAATTGAAAAATTTCAAAATTATTGTTGGTTTTCAATGACTTTTTACATTTTCTTTCTCTTCTTTTTTCGTAGTCATTCACGAACTGTGTAACTGTGGCAACATGCTGAAAGAGAAAAAATTCCAAATTGAGAACTTGAGAGAAAGCGCACTCAAATTAAAATAGATTCTAATTTCATGCGGATTCGTTGAACGTTTTTTATTGTCAAAACTCCATATAAAAAAACAACCGCATCCGCAACCGTGAGGTTGTATTTCTACTCTTAAGCGGACCACTAACATTTGTTTTGTAGGTAAATGAATATTATGCTTTCAGAAAACGGTAAAGAAATTTTTTAAAAATGAAAAAAAATAAATTATTTCTGATGATAAATTAATAATAAGTTGAATAACTATACTAATGAAACACTTGTCACTGCTTATTTATGAATTAGTTATTTATGTCTGGTTCAATTTTAGTAGTAGCAACTACTTTCTAAATTTTCTGTAATTCGTTATCTATATATTGATTTTAAAAAAGTCATTTTCGAAAACAAAATGTTCGCACTTATATGTGCCCATAATTATGAAAGTGGTCTGAGTCATATATTACTTGTTTCGAGGTATTTAATAAATTGCATTTGAATAAATTAAAAAATATTTTTACATTATGCGACAACCACTATCTAATGGTTCATTTTTTGACAATTTCGTAAAAATAACATTGAATAAATTTAGTTTAAAATAATGTGATATGAAAATAACCGGTAAATTAATTTTTTTTTTAATTTTGACTTAGACCACTTTTGTAATTATGGGCACATATGTGCTTCCAAACAATAAAATAATTTTTGTTTGCGTTAATCAGCCCAATTATAAACCAAAATCCGTGCGATTTTTTCACTTTTATCGGGAAAACTTAGGTTATAATAAAAGAAAAATGATACGTTTATAAACAAAATAACTCTGTTCAAATTACGATGATGCCACCTTCTAATTTATAATTTTTCGAGAAAAAATTTTTCCGCGGGAAAGAAATACCGTGAGAATATATATGTTTGGGCTGATTAATTCATTGCAGAAATATGTGCGCATCTAAATTTTTGTATTTCATTTTAAGATCGTTTTTTCTTGCAGTTTAATTATTTCTAACTTAAAATTTTCGGGAATTTTGATCACATCTGTTAATAAAATTGGAATGGAATGGTACACCAAAATAGCATTCTTTACGGCTGAAATCCCTTAATCTTTCTTCAAAGTCTTGATGCAAAGCAAATAAAATATTAATATATTAATATATTTTTGTTTTTCGTAACTATTTTTAACGTATTTTTTGCTTTATGATTATTAGAGACTGTTATATGCAGTTATTTTATATGTTACTAGACAAAAGAATATAATTTTTCAAAAGTTTTGTTTTTTTGCCTGTCACTGCATAAGGGCCGGCCACCATATAAATTTTAAATATGTTCGTGGGCCGTAGGTTGCCCACCCCTGATCTAAGGTATACGGCATAAGTGCTTATCTGGGTCTTTTTAAAATAAATTTTCAAAATAAATTTTACTTGAAGAATCAATTCTTTATTATTTTATCAGCCCTAGAAACAATTTTCTCTTAACAACCCATTTCAGTTTGTATGTTTGGCTTGGTTTTGTTTCACATTTAATTTAAAAACATATTTTGTCTTCTGGCTGTTATCAGCCCAACCGACTAGACTACTGGTCAATGTTGAATAAAATAACATTTTGTGTTGCATGTTTGGAATAAGAGAAGAAAAGAAAATATGTTAAAAAAATGCTTAGAAAACCAAAGTGTCAAAGCCAAGTGTTGTATTGTGGGGACGCTGCTGCAAACCATCCACATGTTGTTGAATTATGACTGTTTGAATGTTTGCTTTGGTCTTGTTGGCATGGAAAATGGAGTAAAATAAAACCGATAATAATGGCAAGTTGTGCAAGTGACCAAAAATGATAATAAGTGCATTTTTATTATTTGTTAAAAAAAAAAAAAAATAAATAAATAAAAGGAAAATTGTGCACAAATAATGCTCTTATTTATGGCTGATTCTTGCGTCAGCTTCATTTAATTTAATTTAGTTTTATTAAAAGACATTTTCAATCTTAAAAACTGTTCTAGTTTTTAGAATAATTTTTTTTACCAAATAAAGATATTTTTATGTGTGTATGTATATTTAATAATAGTTTGATGTGTATAAATTTTTTAGTTTAGAAAAAAAAAAATCCTAAACAAAAGCTTTATAATTGTCCTAATTAATATGTATCTCTGCTTAAAAATGTAAATAAGAACATTAATTTTTCAAGCAGATCACACAAAATGTATGCTGCAGAGAAATACAAAAAAAAAATTTTATTTGATAGTGAAATTTTAATGAGTTGCCATCTAACTCTAATAAAAATGGCCACTGTTATTTATCATTGTTATCAGCGTAATATTTGCACTTTCGCATTTTTGCAATAGGTGACGTTAATACCTTTAATGTGAGATTAAAATCCTAACAAAGCCAAATTATACATTATTTCATAAAAAAAATTTCTACCAGATGTTTTCTATGTCTGCTTAAAATTCGTAATGACATCATTTTTTACACAACATATTTATCCTTTGGAATTAATGAAGTTTAAGAAGAAGATTTTTTATATTTAGAGAAAAACTTAAATAAACATTCTCACACCTTTGCTGCCAAAACAAACACGCCACATTTTGCTGCAACAACCCCAAAAGATTTCCGTTTGCAGAATAAACAGGGCTTAAATAAACATAATAAACCCCTTTTTTTATACTGTCAAAATACAGTCAAGTACATTTTTAATAAGGTTTAATTCAAATTGAACAATTTAATCGTTTTGATGAAAGGAATCCATTAACGGGGTTGAATTTAATGGCAAAAGTTTATTTTATGTTGGTTCGTGTTGGTAAAAAGCAGAGTTGCACACTGGTGACATTGAAATTTAATATTGTGCTACAAGTGAATTCAGAATGGTTGTTAGTGTGTTGTTATACACCTACACCAAAAAAATTTAAAAATTTTCTCAGATGAAAGTTATAAAAACATAAAACGAAAAATCAGTTTCAGTATTTAATACAAAGAGATCAAAAAAGAAAGTGTTTTTTTATCTCATTTTATAAAATATTGAAATTGAAATGGTGACTAAATTGGTGCTTTGTAAAGTATGAATGATTCCTTTCTAAGTCTCATATAAATCAGGTTATAAAGATATCACCCTTAATAGCTAATAATATAATCTGTTCGATAATAGTAAGCATGAGTGTAGTAATAACAAACCGACCAACATTGTGTCGGACTCACACATAAAGGGTAGTCGATCATCACTGGGCCACCCCTAATTTTAAATTGTTTATTATTATTTTTTTGACAAAATTAGGACGACTATGACAAAAATTTTCAAAGTGTTACTTTTTTTGATCCGACGTAGAGCACAGTCAAGAACATCCGTATTTGTTACTAACATTTCAGTTTTGGTGTATTTAAACTACCAATGTTTCGTTTGGTAGAGTATTCAAAAATTTAGCTTGAAGTTAACAAGTGGTAAAATGTTAATTTTGTTAGTTGAAATATTGGAAATACCATAAAAAAGACAAAGGAAAAAAAAAACATAGTTGTAGAAATACAAACAAAATTTGGATTAACAGTGCTCAGCTTTGATAGCAGCTGTGTTTGATTAAAAATTCCTATAAAAAATTTTCATCGGAAATTTTTCAACGCAGTAAAACATTAAATTAGGATGAGAATATTTTTTACTTCTTAAAGGGCAGTTTGTGTTATAAAGAGAAGGGTTGCTTTTAACAGCCAGCATTTAAATGATATTAAGTATTCATTTTTCTTTTTTTAAATTATAAAACTTTTTTCTTTTATGTGATTTATTTGTGTTTGTATTTTTTAGAACTTTAAATAATGAACGAAAAGAATAAGTAAATAAAAAATAAAACAATAAAATATTTTTTAACTTTTTTAATTGAAATCGTAAAAATTTGTTTATTAAAAAATTTCTGATAAAAAACTAAAATTTGTTTAACTGCATTGTGAAACAAATACTTGATTAAATATTAAAATCCGATATTCACATATGTTACAAATTCCGATCGGAATGGCTTTCATTCCCTATTAACATTTCCGATCGATTTTGTTTTACCTTCTTCAGATTCCGATCGATTTTGTTCATTTCTAAAAAATGCTTAATCTCCACCTTTTTATTTAAATGTGGCAATATTGCGCACACCTAAGTAAAAAACCTAAGCTAAAGTAAATAAGGATGCATAATAAAGTAAATTTGAAAACTGCAAATAACAAAATATCATAGAAACTTAATTCCACTTTAGAATTTAAAAGTGGTTTCATTCCGAAAAAATTTTTGGTTTTTCGGATTATGAAGAACCCCGCATATTGGAAACCACTTTCGATCGGAATTAGTTTTGTGACATGCCTAATTATTACGTAAAACGCTTCACCCAAGAGCCGTGAACACAAATTTTTTTTATTATTCGTAAAATTTTAATTAAATCACAAAAATCTTCTAGACGTTAGTTTAGGAGGAAGTTAGTTTGAGGAAAATCTAAATACTTTAACAATTTATATATATATATATATCGCTGGTCTCATGTAGAAAGGCCCTAACTCGATTTTTTACAAAATTGAAATTTTTCGTGATTCCAATACATTTCATATAGATACATCTTGTCACAAAATTTTTAGGTAATAGTATTAAAAATAACGGTTTTCTAAGCATTCGGATTTTTAATATTACGTTGTGATAAATACAGTTTCTATTATGTTTTTACCTTCTTCTGTAAAGTTACTAATATACGAGTTAGGGCCTTTCTACATGACACCAGCGATATGAAAAATTTATTATTTCTTATTTAATAGCTGAACTATTTTACAGTGTTGTTCTCGAATTCATGACAGTTATTATTAATTTGTAATTATTATTTATTATTATTATTTATTTAAACTTATATACTAAGAGCTGTTATTTAAAACTTTGAGTAGAAAATAGCTTTTTTGGCCACTACAAATATGATTCTGATTTAATAGAGAATAGCACTGTTAGTAATATAAACAAATAAATAATTTTAATCCGGCTTAAGTTCACATTTATTTTGTTTTCTATATTTATAAGGATATAATAAATTATTTAGAGATTATTGTGTTAATTTTTACGCAAAACAGGTAGAATCTATTCAGAATTTTCTGGATCGATCCAATAAGTAAATATTTTTTTATAATAAATTTAGAAAATAAAATTTACGTGAACTTAGGCCGAAATTACATTTAGCATTTTTTTTATATAGAAATTTTAAAAGTTCTGTTATAAGTCGATATTAAGCATCACAAAAAATTATAAACGTCATTGCTAGATATGTGAAACTCCATATATAAAAAACCAATGTCAAATTTTTTTTATATGAAGTTTGACAATTTCTGAAACGGCGAAAATTTAAAAATTTGCCACTGCCACCACCTAGTACATGATTATGCTACGTTCGGGCCTTTGTAATCTTTGACAAATTTGACGCTATTTTCAAGAGTTTGGCAGATCTTGAAATTTAAAAGACATTTTAAAATTCTTAAAATGAAAATATTGTTTTAAAGCATTACAAAAATTCTGAACAATTAAAAGTCCGAAAGCCAAATTATTCATAAAATAATAACCTGTGTGATCTTAACATAAGAAAATGAAATAAAAAGTCTTTGGAACTAAATAAATTATGATTATAACGAATGTCGCGTTGGTGTCATATTCCCTATCCAAAATTGAAAAAAGATAAAGACATAAAAAGAGAAGATTAAAATTACAACTATTGTTGTTATCAAATGACTTAAAAAAAATAAAAAAGGACAAAAATTCAATCAACACCAAAAAGTGTGTTATAGCAAATGTGTTTATAAATTCCATTATGGGCTGCTGTTTTCCTTCTCTCCTTTTTTTGATAACAGAAAAAAAAAAACGCACAATAACATGTGTCCAATTGCGCCAGTATCTCGATGGATTGAGTGTATCAAGTGTTGACATTGTGCATTTGTAAATAGTGTAGGAAAAAAGGCAACAAATTCACTCCTGGCAGAGGACTATAATTTGTACACACTTTTGCCACTTGAAAGAAAATGGATTTACAAATTGAAAAATATCGACACGTGACTAGACGCAGTTTGGGGAATTCTTAACAGTTTTACAAAAGAACACTGACATCTCCAATAGTATTTGCTTTTTGTTAAGAGAGTGTAAACTAGATTTAATATTGCAACCAATATATTTTTTTTGTAAATATTTAATGTCAAATATGGAGTAAATAATTATTTCTAAAGGAAATTTTGTAGCGAAAATATAAAAGAAAAATTATTTTTTTTTACTTTGTGTATAAATTTGGTATATTTTTATAGAAATGAAATATATTTTAGCGATGCCTTTAGCAGTTTTGAAAGTACAGTCACAAGACATAAAATAATCTTATTTAGTTCATAATATTTAGCATTGTTATTTTGAAATGATTTCCTTCTTACTTGCACAGCTAAAAAATGTCGAGAATATTTTCTTTGCTACTACCAAAACAACTTAAATAATTCTTGCAAAAACAAACCGACTTCAACACAGATGTAAGCTATCTATTTATAACGGTTTAAAAATTTGGCAACACGCATCAAATACATTAACTATTGGCACACCCTTTAGTTTTCAAATCCAAATTTTACACTTGTAATAGCGGATTTACCAACACAGTTTCTTTTAAAAGTTCAACAATCTGTTTACAACTGTTTAACAGTTTGGCCATATATATCAAAGTACATCAACTAATGTAACACCCTGTAATTTCTAATTTAAAATATTTATACTTTGTATTATACCAGACAAAGTCGTGAACATTTATTCTATTTTTAAAATAATTGTATAATACAGTTTACAAGATAGGCCCATATAGATCAGATTAAATCAATGATGGGGAACACCCTTTAATTTATAAATTTAAATTGTATACTTGTTGTTACAGCGGTCTTATCAGTAAAGGTTTCTTGTGAATTTCAACTCTCTGTCTTGAACGGTTTATAAGTTGGTCGCATACATAAAATTACATCAACTATTGGGACACCCTTTAAGTTCCAAATTAAAACCTTATACTTTTTAATAAAGCAGACATAGACACACAGATTCCTTGTAAATTTTAGCTGTCTGTCAATAACGGCCCATAAGTTGGGCCACATACATCAAATTACATTAGTTGGTGGGACACCCTTTAATTTCCAAAACCAAGTTGTATATTTATTGTTATAGCGGACTTAGCAATACAGGTTTTTGTCAATTTCAACCGCTTGTCTACAACTGCTCAAAAATATGAATGAACTATTGGGGCACCCTTTAATTTATAATTTTAAAAATTTATACTTGCTGTGATAACGGTCATAGTAATCGGCATTTGTAAAATTTTCAAGCGTTTGTCTTTATTTTTTTATAAAATAGACCTATATAGCTAAATTTTTGTCACCTATTGGGACACCCTTTAATTTTTAGATTTATTTTTCTATTAATTTGTGCTTTTGGGAGCTATATATAGTGATAATTAGTTTTTTTTTAATTTTAGTGCCCCTTGCGGTTCATAATACACGTAAAAACCTGTATGTTGTATGGGGGCCACCCTTTAATTTTGAAGATTATGAACGGTTTTTGAAACGGAATCGATCTGTAAGTATAACCTATCAAATTACAAAAAAAAATTTAAGAATCCGTTTAGAAATGATTGAGTTTTGCAGGCACAAATATTAAAAAAGCAAAATAGGGAATGTTGCTTAAAAAATATTCCTGACCCTGAATTTTCATGATTTGGATGATTTAAGAAACAAAAAATAGGGTTATTAATGACGTAAAATATATAATTGTTATCTTTACCTAAATAGCAAACTATCAGTTTGTTTTGTCTGTCCCTACCAATAGATAATGTGTTATTTTTGTAGTGCAAGCGAACGATTCGTTTAGAAAATTAGTATTAAAAGCACTTAGTATTTTAAGTTATAACTATACAAAGTTACCAGACGAAATAAAGCTTAATATATAGAATCAGAACATGAAATTATCATCTTTAATAATAAATAATAATATATTTTTATTTCTTAATATTTTTTAGAAATTGAAACAAATGAACTCTTAAGGGAGTTAATTGTAAAAAAGTTCAAGGCTTCATGTGTTAAAGTTTTCTTAATTTCCTAAGTTCACAAGCCTAAGTAAATCTAAAATTGAATACCAATGCTTTTGTAATTAGCGTTAATATTTTAGAAAACTTTTGTGCTGATAGATTGCAGAAATCAGTAAATATGGTCTTTATTACAGTGAGGTGGTCCAGTAGTTCAGTAAATTAATAAAGGCCAACTAATAGTTGCCAACAGATTCTCAACATCAAAATTTTTATATTTGGAGTTCAAGTTGAAATAATTGTTTGGTTTAAGTAAAAATTTAAACGTTATCACACAACTAAAAATAAAAATAAATAAAATTTAACTCCTTAATGCAAAATTGCCAAGTCAGTAGAAAGAAATAATAATAGCACCACAAAAGAAAAAAAAATAATAGTAATTGCAAAATAAAGTGCTTAAACTTGACTTGCGTTGACTAACACGATGGCAGGCCAACGTTGTGCCTGACTAGATATTTTACTTTTGGTTGAACATGGCACAAAACAGATGTCATTGTCTCTTAAATTCGTAGCAGTACCTCTTACTGAAGCTGCAATCGTTAGTAACTTAAACACTACAGACAATACCACTTTCAGCATCATCCTTTGCCTTGTCTTGTTCAGTTAGTAGCAGTTGAAATATAATCAGTACTAAAATAAAATACTCGTACTAAAAGAGACAAAAAGTATCTTATAAATTGGCTTGAATGGCCATTTGTTAACCATTAGAAAAGTAGCAGCAGATGAAAATGAATTTGGACGTTTTTCTAAAGAAATTGAAGTGCTGCATTAAAAAGGCAAAACAACAAACACACAAACAAAATGTTATTGTACAGAAATTACTACAAAATGACATTTAATTTATTTTCATTAATTTTTTTTTGTGTTGTTTTTACATTTTACTGTTTTATTGCTTTTTGTTTATTTTACTGAATTGGCAACAAAAACCTGGAAAGAACTAAAAAGGAAAATAAAATAAATTTTTTCGTTGGTTTTTTTGCGCTGTCAACCTTTAACTTTTGTTTTGATGACAACAATGCCAAAGTCGCCGTTATCGTCATCAGCTTGAACAAACAATTTTGTTGCTGCAAGGGAATTCTTGAAAGAAGACTTTTGCTAATCATATTTTTTTCTGTTTATTTAATTATTTGCTTATTTTATTCATTTAATTTTCAGACATACATAACAATAACGCCAAAAATTGGTGATTTATATATTGAAATTTATTTTCTTAATTACGTATTTTAAAATTTATTGATCTTCCATTAAAAATAATATTTTTCTAAAAGCGTCTTGCAATTAAATCGAATCGATAAACTTAAACACAGATTATCAAACTTAAAAATAAAAGCAAACAGCTGATATGTTAGCGGGATGTTGCAATGAAGTGAATAGCCTTAATTTATTTTTTATTCTACATGTGACATTAAATTTATCTGAAGGCTCATACAAATAGCTTAAACAACAGCTTTTAATGCTGTAGAATTAAGCTTTTTACAAATAAACAACCGCTAAATAATTTCATTGAAATAAAAAACCAAAAAAAAAAAGATCAAAACTTAAATGCAGAAGGCTGAGGTCATTAACTGTCGTCATAATTTGAAGGATAATTATTTTAAATAATGAGGAAGTAAAATAATTAAATTCAAGATCTGTATAAAAGATGTAAAAATAATGGTCGGTATATTTTGTTTAAAATTTTAATAACGTGAAGAGCTCGTTTTTTAAATATATTTTTTAAATGGAAAAAACTATTAAAAAAGTAATTTTTGTAAAGAAATCAGCGTAACTATTTTAATTTTATAATGAATGGATAATTTTACTGCAGTTTAAGGTCACGTATATATTAAAAAAAAATATTATTCCTTCTTTTTCAAAAGGAAACAAGAAGAATTATACACCAGCAGAGTGTAATGCAGCATTTTCCAGAGCGCGTCATCATATACTTATCCAACTAAATTTGTAAGTGAAAATACCAGGAATATTTATATTAGAATTTTTTTTCGGCTAAGGTTAGATATTACTTAAATTTATAACAAATTTTATTATAATATTTCTTTAGCCGTATTCATAAAAAGTGAAATAAGTTTATAATGAGTTTTATGACAAATTTTCCATACAAATTTGTCCTAAATTCAATCCCAATTTAGTTTGACTTTTTTTTACACACAATGCGGCTTCCGCAGGGGACGTTCCACGGGTGACTTGCTTCTTTCTTTCGCAAAAATGTTGTCAATCTATTCACTATTTCAGCGAAAGTAAGGTGGTGGCTTTAGATATTTCCAAGGCGTTTGATAAAGTGTTGCATGGTGCACTCATATCAAAACTTATTGCTTTTGGTATCGGTGACAGCTTCTTTCGATTTATATCGAGCTTTCTCAGGGATCGCACTATACGAGTTGTTATAAATGGGATCTCATCAAACGAATTCATGGTTAATTTAGGGTTACCGCAAGGATCCGTTCTTTTTCCTACCCTATTTCTTATTTTTCTTAACGACCTTCTACGTCGGACTTTCAATCCTATCCATTCTTTCGCAGATGACAGTAGCATATGCCATTCGTAGTGACTAGGTTTTCTGCAACTGTGTGATCCCCTCGCTATCTATATGACCTTTATCAGATAGAAAATGAAATAAAACTCTCATGTATGGTCCGGTGCTTCAAAGACTATTTTGGAGTTACTTGACCGCGTGTAGGAGAGAGCGAAGAAGCTTATCGGTGATAGTGGGGCTTCTATTGATTCACTCGAGCAGCGATGCAATGTGGGGTGTGTTACACTGTTTCACTGTAACGCTGCTACAACGAAATGTGAGCTTATGAAATCAGGAAACTTGTTCCTAAAAACTGTAATTTCGTAAGTGCAACGCGTTCTGCATCAAGAGCGCATCCCTTTGTGGTCGATTGGCCAGTGAATCGCACTACGCATTACAGAGAAAATTCGTTTTTTAGACAAACAGTTCATATAAGGAATAAACTCCCTGTGGAGGTCTTTCCTGTCACTTTCAGTATGCAAAGATTCAAATCAAATTTCCACTCCCTCTATTCCTCTCCGTTGCATAAGTATAGGTCATCCCCTGAGTGCTGGTTCTAATTAATGAAAAAATGAAAATCTTTTTTTTTCGTTGTTCTCTTTATAATTTTTTGTTGTTTTTACTTTCGTCGGTTTAGCAACACAAAAGCAATTCTATTTATATTTAAATAATTTTTAAGAAATTGAAGACTCATACATTACAGCGTTCTTACCTGAGATGCAGCTTATGTCTAGACATTTTGGTAACCACAAAGTATTGCAGAGAATTTTGTGGAAACTAACACAAACTGACATTCATCCTTTTTTCCCCATTGAGTACTATAAGGCCCCGTTCAGATTAGGCAAGTTTACTTGCGCAAGTATAATTTTCACTTTTGTTGATTTTCTCTTGAACTTGCTTTTATGTTCACATTCGGCAACTTTGTTGAGCAAGTTTAATTTTCTTATGCTCGAATTTTCATAATTTGTTGACGTTTTTGTAAACCATAAATTTCTTCCCGTTTTGGAATGTAGCTTAACAACACATCGAAGAAGAAATAAAAGACGATGTAAAAAACTAATAAATAATCCAAGACAAGAATGACAGCAGAAGCAGAATTGCCAAGTACAAGCAAGTCGGTAATCAAATCTCGGCAAGTCTTTCCCCTTCAAACCGACCTTTCTTCTGACACCTATAAACACAAGACTGAAATGGGCCTAAGTTCCTCAAATATAAATTTAAAAAATTAAATATAAAAAATTCAATAAGTTCTCAGATTTCTTCGTATAGAACGTATAAAAATTAATCGCATATAATAACGATCTTACTGAAAATTTTTTACATTCCTGCAAAAAATTATTAACTTATAATTATTTTATAAATATTCTCTAATAAAACTTTCTATAATGTTCTATTATTTTCAATTGTAGAGTTATTGACCTTAGCGATCTCTCTTTAAATAATTTTATGTTTAAGTCATGGTCTAAAAATTTGCAAAATATTGAGAAGACTATTAGCAAAACGAATGAGACATGAATGATTAAATTTAAGGCAAATTATCACCTTTAAATGTTTTCAATTCTTGGCTCCTCCCACTTTCTACCGCATAACCAATTGAATGGGGCTTTTAGGATATTAAACTGAAGAAGTAATTGTTTGTGACAATGGCAACGAATACAGCACTAGGTAACACCCAAAATAGTTGATTGTCCAGGCATAACGCTTTTACAGGCATAACGCGATAACTTTAACAAGAATAATTTGATCACAAGTACCTGTTATTTACAACTGTTGGACAAGTTCCTTATAGATGGTGTAGGCATCGCGGGAAAATCTTATAATCTGAGTTACAAACTCCTGCTGCCACCAGCATATTTTTAAAGTTTAAGGGATTGGAAACAGAAATAGTTCGGACTTTATTTTAGGGGACATAAAAACAACATAATTTTTAAGAAATTCGTAAAATGGACAAACGATTTCCTCAGTGTTTGTAGCTGTATAATAAGGACTTTATAGAGAAATAAAAAGTGTTGTATCATTTATTTTTCTTTTGCAAATATAAAACCACAGATTTAAGCAATTTTTTAGTTTCGAAGTTTTGTGACCTTTCGTTAAAAAAAAATCATAAAAAACTTTCCATTAATTTAATTGTCAGTGTTTTTAAATGTACAAAACAAATATTTCTGTAGATTGAAATATGTTGTTATAAAATATGAAAATATGTAATGTTATTTCTTTTCACATTTATGTCCTTTGGCTTCAAAAATTTACATTTTCATTTCTCATTTGAAAAGGAGTATTATTAAAAAAAATCCAAAGCAAATCTCTCCTTCTACTTGAACGCTTGTAAGGATTGCAACCGAAAATAAAGAAAATCTAAACAAGCAATGAAAAATACAATGATGATGTCATTCTTAAGGATAACAAATCCTTGTACACGTTTGTTGTATTTATTTTTAATATTTTCATATTTATAACATGCACGAATCCATGGATGTGAAGTTGCAAGTCATAGCAGAAATACTTTGAGTACATTCATGTGGGAAGAAGTTGTTATTTCATTTATTTGCATTTTGTTGTTGTTTTTTTTTAAATATTTTTATTTACTTCGAGCATAACATTTTTGTTATTTTTGTGCCCTTATTTTTTTGTTTTTGTCTTTCTTTAAATTTGAAAAAAAAACAAACAATTGAAGCACCAACATTTCTTGGTTTCAATTTTTTATGAGAGTTTATGAAAGAAAGTGCTGTTTTGTAACGTTCTGTTTCCGTTTCCTTAAAAATGAATTAAAAAAAAAAATAAAAAGTAAAGAAACAAAAATATTGCTGCAAGTATTATTGTGCCATGAATAAGATTTCCCAGAGACAGGAATTTTTATGTTTTAAATTGGAATTTTGGTAGATTTTGTTTATTTTAGAATGGCAAATGTCTTAAGTAATGAAATATTTCAAATGAAATACTTATGTATAGTTTTATACATTTTAATTACAAAATAAATGTTACGGGAAATTATAATTCATATCAGATAATTATTTTTTTTATTAAAATATTTTTAATTAATTTTAAAAGTCGCCTCTATTAAAAATTAAATTAAAATTATTAGTCTTACGGATTTCCATTTTCGGACTTGAAAATTATTTTATTGGCGTATTAATTATTTGGGCTAAAGCTTGTGATGTCCTTCATTCTTTATTAAGTAAAGGTGAACGAAGTTGCCTTCTAGACTTCGTTTTTGCAATTACCTCATCTTCAGGCATTTTGGTGTTAAGCAAAGGTTTTCAAAGCAGCAATCCAGAAAATAACTTTATCAAACTTTTGTTCTAATTCAAAACGGTAAATGCACAATATTTTTATCGCATATATGTAGTTCATAAAGAGAATACTTTAGAAAATGAATAAAAATTGTTGGCTGACTTTATTCAGCAAGAAGAAATTTGAAAACAATTATCAAGGCGATAATTTTTTTATTACTTTTCGAAGGCATTTTATTTATTTTCTATTTCTATATTTTCTACTCAGCTACTCTGTCCAAGATTTGTACTTTATCAGTGGTAAAAGTAAGAATTAATTCAGCTCTCCTTATAAAAATTTTGCAATACAAAGAAAAAAATCACTTAATCGACACCTTTAATTATCTACACAATTTGTAACCCGTAATTTTGTGGGATGAAAGTTTACAATTGGTGTCACTTTAAGACAAATTAACTTTTTACATAAACAACTTAATCAAATATTGGCTGTTACATGCAATTGATTTGTTTTAATCAAGTACGTGACACTAATAAAAAAAAAAAATTACAAATACATTGTTTTGATTGAGGCAGATGCAAGGCTTGGTAACAAGACTTTTGGAATTGGAAGAAATAAAAAAAACACAAATCAATTGATTGTTGATGACTTTAGTTGGTAGCATAAAGTTTTATAAATAATTTATTAAATAAAAAAAGCAATATGAGAATTAATTTTTAAGAAAATTACATTAATAACTAAAATATTTATGCAAATCAATCAATCACAAGAGTGTTTGTTGATAAGGTCACAGGTATTTTGTTTTTCAATTATTTTAATAAATTGTATAATAATTTGTGCCCCTGTTGCAGCAAAGCCACCAACATTTTCACTCAAATATTCCGCAGAAAATTAAAAAAACAAATAGTACTATTAGGTCTTTCTATAGTGCAGAAATTTAGAATTTTATGTGACAATATTTACACTGAAAAAGTAAGAGAACTACATTCGTCTATGCCAAATCGTATATACCCATCTCCATCTGTGTAAATCTAGTTTAGTGAAGTAACTCCAATCAAAAAAACAAATATTGGGGTGACAGAGAATTAAAAAATTAAGTACTGCATATATATAATTTTATAAAAAAATGTCGTCGGCTCTTAATGGGTTAAGCATATTTAAAAAATTTTCTTTTTTCCTTAAAGATCTCTTCAAAAGCTTTAAAATGATACCCGTATTGATATTTTTTAAAATTTGAAAAGTTCACAGGCCCGTAACTTGGAAATATGGGCGAGCGTCAATTTGTTTACTTCCCTCTTTTTACTGATTTTTTAATTTTCTATCGCCCCACATGTTAGTTTTTTTGATTGGAGTTACTTCATTGTTCCAAATGATATAGAAAAATTAGAAGTAGGCGTGGTGTTTTGCCCACAGACTTTTAATTTATTTTAATAATTAAATAATTTATGCCACAAATCAACACACATAATTTTAATCCATATAAAACTTTTCGTATATTTAATTTTAAATTCAAGAAAATTTCTACTCTCTTAGTAATTGCTGTGCAACAAAAAAACTTAAGACATAAAATTATGGTTGAAGAGCAATTTTTGGTTTCAACTAAACGGCCAAAAATTTAATTCGATGCAGCCAAAAAATTATATTTATTGGCGCCCCTTTTTCCATATTTAAATTACAACAACAACAAAAATGTATTAAAAGAATCAAAGGCAACAACTGAAAGTAAAAACTTTTAATTTTTTTATATTCAAAAAACATCTAAATTGAGTGATTGGTGGAAGACACAAGTCGATGAATTTTTCTAAAAGTCAGAAGTACAGAAGCTTTTAAGATTTCAGGATCTTGAAAAATCCCTAGAATTCAGGGTCGGGTTGACAAATTAGTTCCGATTGGCATTCCTGGAGTCACTGGTTCTATTTTTCTTCTCCTTAGTCATTTGTATATTAACTTTTGAAGCTTTTCAGTAACAAATAAAATAGAAATCAGAATATCTGTTTCCGCCCGGGATCGAACCGGGGGCCTTCCGCGTGTTAGGCGGATGTGATAACCACTACACCACGGAAACATCTATTTATAGCAGATATTAACGTTTGGTTTTAAACCTCTTTATTAATTTTTTAAATTTAAAATATATTCAAACATCAAACATACACACGTTACGTTTACGTTCATGTGTAAACTGAATAAAAAATATGCACTAAATCTATAAACGATATCACAATGGAATCAAAATTAAGTCATCATCAATAGAAAACTTTTCCCTGTGCCTTATTTATTGCATTCATTCCATGACAATTGTTGTCATGTCATTTGTATTCAATGGACAGAACGTACTTCGAAATAAAATCAAACTAAATTCGTTACAGTTAATCAGATTCATGTGACTGATTGAGTGAATGATTTGAAAGAGTAATTGTTTGAATAAAAGGAATATATTTTTTTTTAATTTATTATTTGCATATTTATATGCATGATTTGTTAAATTTGTATAAAATATGAAAATAAAATCAAAAGTGCAAACGTCATTGTCTATTGGGCAAACAAGTAATAACAAAAGACCAGACGGGCCATGGTAATTGAGTCAACATTAATGATTCAAGAGGATATTTTCTTTCAACATCTGGTTTGATTGTTGTCAAATATTGGCAAAACTTTAAGGAATTTAATTGTTATATAGATTTCTAAAATGTGACTATTGAACAATTTTAATAATAAAATATTTATTAAAAAGTTGTTGGAACAAGTTATCACAATTCTTATTTATTTATTTATTTCAAATGTAAATTATAAAAAAGTATAAAATAGTTTATTGAGATTATGTACACATGTGTTTCCGTGGTGTAGTGGTTATCACATCCGCCTAACACGCGGAAGGCCCCCGGTTCGATCCCGGGCGGAAACAACGAGTCTCTTTTGGTAATTTTCTGAGAGGAAATTTCGTTCTTCCCTTTTCAACAGACAATCATCAAGATAAAAATTAAATTTCGAGAGGATAATTCTTCTCAGAGGACAATCCTTCTCTTGATAAAAAACACGCTTTTACCAGGAAGTGCTTGTGTTTTACAAATACGTCTACGTTTGTTTACGATTTTCAAGCAATTCTCTCATATTTCTCCTTTTTTTTTTGACATCTTTAACTTCACAGTTTCCTACTTCAATGTTTGAAACGTTTTAATGGGGCAGCACTCAGAGAATGACCTCTAGGAACTAGAAAATTATGTAATGGGAAGGAGGATAAAAAAAGTAGCGCTTGTGAAAATCCAATTTGAATCTTTGAGCACATAAAGTAACAGGAGGGACCCTGTACATACACAGGAATAAGTTTCCTGATTTAATCAGAGCACATTCCGTTGTAGTAACGCATGAACAGTGAAACACATTCCGCATTGCGTTGATGATCCAGTTAGTCAATAGAGCTGGATAGCCTACTGTCACCGATGAGTCGCTTCGTTCTCTTCTGCACGCATCAGAGTAACTCCAAAATTGTCTTTGAAGGAACATGTCAGACTTTATCAAACCTTAGTTTTGTTGAAATGACGAATAAGATGACTTCCTTTTTCCTAAAGGAAGGCCTGTACGTCACCTGTAAAGCGTCCCACTTGCGGAAGCCGTACTGTCTGTCAGGCAGTAAGCTATTGGACTCCACATGCTTCACAAGATTAAAATTAAAAAAAGGTTCCATCACTTTGAAAATGCAGAGCAAATTGCGATTGGGTGGTAATTTTCAGGGTTGCTTGCCTCTCCCTTTTGTTGTTGCATTAGCAACCTTCCAACATGATGGGAATTTAACAACATGGTAAGAAATTCTAAGAAATTTTGCTTATAAACGCATTAACGTCGAAGAGCACTGCTTCAAGACCAGTACTTGAATTTCATCCGCACGTTGTTATATAGACGCCACTACCTAAGACTGACCTTGGAAAATACGTTGCATATAATACCAACTTCGTATAATTGTGGATCTGCTATTAAAAAATTCGTAAATCCGCGCAGAAGGCCCTCAGCTTCGTTTCTTTGATTAAAAATATAAGTTTAAACTTGACAAATTTAACTCCTTAAATATACAGTTATAATCTTAAAAGTAAAATATAAAAAATACTACATGTGTGAAGAAATATTTCTACAATTTAATATGCCACATATTATTTTACAACATTTTCTCCCAACTCGTACATTCTTACAGCAACAGATTTAATTTTTCAATCATGTAGTGTTTTATTTCAGAAGACAAGAGAACATATTTCTTTCTGATTTAAGTAGAAATTCATTAAGAATTCTGTTTGCATTTTGTTACTAAAAGAATTTTAGTTTTTATTATTTGTAAAATATTTCCATAAATTTTCTAAAACACTGCCAATGTTTGTTTAAACTGGATAAAACTGTGATTTGCTTTTTTGATTTTTAAAACTTATAAAATACAATCATACATGTGCTCTTAAGCCCGTATAAGAGAGTGAGTGAACAAACATTTCTGTTTGTAGTTATTGCCTGTGTGATGTGGAATAATCAGTGTGTTGCGGATAAAAGGAAAATAATGTTGGCATTTGAATACAGGATTTCTGTACGTCAAGTTATTTTAAATGTAAAGTTTTTAAAGAATATTAAATATTATTTAGAATTTTATTTTGTGGAGTGAGAGGAAGAGAGAGAGAGAGAAAGAGATATCATGATGCAATAATCGATCCAATAAGCAATAACAACTATGGCTTTTTATCTAGATCTTCAAATGCTGCTTTATTTATAGTTATGCATGGTAGTGGTTCCTGTTAACTAGAAGGCACTGAAATGCCTTTTCGAAACAGATATTTGACTCCATCCGATTTGCCTATAATGTAATCAACTCTGAATGTATTGCCCAGCGCATAAAATTCTATTTTGAAGCAACTCGAAAGCATGACTTGCATTAAAATTTAAGCATTGCTCTTATAAAATTGGGAAACCAATTCTTGATACCCTTAAAGTCTTCTAAAAAAGCCCATACATTTATGAACGATTGATCAGTAGATGGGAAGACGCGATACAGAAAAATTTTATTTGTTTTCGAGAACAGTCTCTTTATGAAATAAACTCCTTTTACTCTCAGTGCTGCAGAAAAGTCAAAAGGTAACAAATCAGCTATTAAAAGCCTTTTTCAAAAATATCGATTTTTATTCACAAAAAATGAAAAAGGGGTATATCTCAGTTTGTCATTCCATTTCCGACCCCATAAAGTGTATATATTCTGACTTCTTATGGATAGCGAAGTCGCTTGAGAAATGTCCGTCTGTTCTTTCGGGCAAAACACCACTCCTGCCTCATTTGAAACACTAAAGTAACTCCAATCATGAGGTGATAGAGAATTAAAAAATAAAACTTTAAGAGAAAAAATTGGCGCTCGCCCATATTTTCCGAGTTTCGGGCCTCTGAAATTTTCGAATTTTTTCAAAATATCAATATGGGTATCATTTAAAGGCTTTTAAAGAGAACTTTCAGGAAATTCAAAATTTTTTTAAAAATTCTTAACCCATTAAGAGCCAATTTTTATGTAAAATTGTACATGTTGTTCATAATTTTTATTCTTATTTTTAATTCTCTGTCACAACAATATTTGTCTTTTTAATTGAACCTACTTCACTAAACTAAGTTTACATTAATGTTGAAGGGTATATAAGATTCGGTATAGCCGAACGTAGCACTCTTACTTGTTTATATTTGTATTGAATTGGGATACTTTGCTTTTGTTTTCACTAACATTCAGAAATTTTATGGAAACAGAAAGTCCATTTCTAATCTCTTTCAAGTGACTTCAATTTGAACATTATTTTGAAAGTGCCAAAAAACTATGCCACTGCATTTCTAAGAAGGTGGCATGTTATTACGTCCAAGAACATATTTTTCATCAACGTAGAGTCATAGCGTTCTCGGATATTATAGGTATATTTTATGGTATTCTATGTAAAAAAGATGCAACGTTTTTATAAACTGGCTTTCAGAAAATCTTTGGAAAGCGGAGCTGGTACTGATTATATTGTAGAGAAGAAAATTCTTACCCCCGACCAAAGGATGGCTACGCAGAAAATCTTATTTCCCTTTTGAGTGTGACATAAAGTCAATGGGCATTATGTCTTTGGACACTATGACATGCAAACAAAGAAAAAAAGCATAAACTTTCATAAAAAGTAAAGCGAAAAAAATAAAGTCATTAAAAGAGAATGAGTGACTTTGGAATATTTTCAAAAGATTCAACTCCATTACACAAATTAAAATTTTTATATACCAACTGTCGTCCATGGCATCATGTTGGTTTAGATAAAGATTCCTTATTTGCACAATAAACTTTTTTATGCGTGAGAAGTATCTTTGGCTAGAAAAAATTCTTTGAATGTCCTTCGTTGATGAGAAATGTGTGCTTTAAGACAGTTAATTGTTTCATTTTTGTTATGTTTGTAACTCGTGAAAAGAGCTGTTGGGCATACATAATGATGATAGTGAATGATGATGTTGCTGGAGTAGTAAAGAATCTCAAACGTTTGGCTAATAAAGTATTATATCCTTTTTTCAATTATTCATAAAAAGTTGTTATAAATTTGTACTAAAATTCTGGTTATTAAATGTTAATGTGTAAAATAAAAATGTTTTCATAAATATTCCAAGCATGTTGTAAGAATATGTTTCAGGATTATAAAAAGAAAGATGATCTCAGAATCGGCGCACTGACATATGCATTTTTATTCAACTTAAAGAAAATTGTGGAAGGGAATTGATAATAAATAAAACTTAAATATAATTTTCTATAATAACGAAATTAACCTAAAAACGACAGGAAAAAGATTTTCAATTTTAGTTGTTTAATTACTCTTCATTAAACTTGTTTTGTTAATTTTATTTGCAATAACTGCGGATCAGTATTTAATTGGAATTAAATAAAGTATGTAACGAGTAAAGATGCCAGCGATTATTTTATTGTGTGCTACTATTTCTGGACTAAAGTTACCTTCAACTGTGCGAAGCGGATTAAAGAAGAGCAAATGAAAATTTTAAATCGTCTAATTTGTATTGCAGCATACGTCTATTTGTTCACTAAGGTTGTGACTGTGCAAGAAAATTTATAAAATAGCCGATGAAAAGCGCTTTACGTTATAAGGCTGATTTTGTCTTGAAAATTCAGTCGCTGTAGAGCATTTTGCTACAGCAGAGTACCTGAGATCCATTTAATGGTTAACAAAATGATGCAATTAACTCTTTTAGCCCTCTTAAATATTAAAAAAGTTTTATACAAAATTATGGTTAAGTGAGGAAACTTTGTTTCATTTAACCAGCCAGCAAATTCAACTATGCCGTACGTCAGATTAAATCACAAAAAAAAAAACACAAAAAACACTTTTTAAACACAAGCTGAAGAATACGTAGACGCGGAAAAATTGATTGCGTAAATTAGAAAACTTTGAACTTGAAGATATAAAAGGAAACTAAAGAAAAAGAACTTTAGCTTAACAGGGGGAAGAATGAAGCCCAAGAAGGAATAAGCAAAAATTTACTACAAAGAAACTTTGCAAAAAAAAAACGATAGAAACTTTACTTTTCTTCAGCACATTTTGGTTGGTGGTGGTGGTGGTGGCAGAGCTGTCGTTAATATTAAAAATGATAGTGTCATGCATATGCTTTAAATTCGCACAGATACATACATACATACACACATTAAAAAATTTAAAATTTATATAACTGAGTAACCAGCAAATTAACTACTGGATGTGGGTTTTTATTACAACAACTTCACAATTTCACAATTTCGATCAGATATAAATTCTTCTAAATATAAATTTTATGATTACACATTAATATTCTTCCATACAAGCGACAATTCGTGCGAATATTTACAAAATGCTACTGGTAAATGAGAAATTATTAATCGAAAAAAATATTTTTTATTTTCTTTTTTTTATTAATTGACTCCAACTGAGATTTTTATTATAGAATGAAAAGTGTGCGGATTTAAATGTACGAGGATGGTTCTATTTGCTGGAGGCGAGTTTCCTTTCTTAAAGGGTCAACTGGTTTAACGGTAATGATTTATAAATGAGTTCATTTTATTTATAAAAATTGAAGATTCGATTTGAAAACCCTTTAATATTTAAGACAAATTATAAGACATACATCGTGAAAAACAACATTTGTCAACGTCATTTTTATTTGAGCAGTCGACTCTGCAGCTTCCTTGAACTATCACCATTCACCACTTGTAAAAATAAAATAAAACAAGTAAGAGTGCCATGCCGAATCATATATACCCTTCACCATCTATATAAATCTAGTTTTGTGAAGTAACTCCAATCAACAAAGCAGAATTAAAACAAAAAAAAAAAAAAAAAAAGATTTGCTACTGCATATATAAAATTTTACATAAAAATGCCATCGGCTCTTAATGGGTTAAGCGTTTTTAAAAAAATTTAGTATTGTCTTAAATATCTCTTCCAAGGCTTTAAAATTTTAAAATGATACCGATATTGATAATTTAAGAAATTAAAAAACTTTAGCGCCCAGTAATTCGGAAAATATGGAAGAGCGCCAATTTTTTCACTTGAAGTTTTTTTCTTATTTTTTAATTCTCTTTCGTCCCACATGTTTGTTTTTTGATTGGAGTTACTTCACTGTTTCAAATGATATAGAAAAATTAGAGGTAGGCGTGGTGTTTTGCCTGCTTCCTCAAAGGACAAGGACCGATCATGCTTATTTCCAATAGCACCTCTTTCGACACTATGTCTGATCGAATGACATATTTATTTTTTTCTAGCTGATCTAGTACCTCGACCTTGAAGGCAACAGGAAAATGTTACACTTAGTAATCCCTCCTGTGTTTCTTACACTATGTTTCCCCGTCTGTATCGATGTTTACAGGTTTTCTTGCTTTATTTGGTTGAAAGTAGTTGTGATTGAGCATCGCTTTATGATGCGAGGAACATCCAACAACTAAAGTTAAATTGGTAGCAAATGAAAATAGTGAAAATTGGACAAATTTTCTTAATAAGTGTACGAATTTTTCAAATATATGATTATCTATTTCCATGTTCATAATCTTGATGCACTAACGTTCCACTGGAAACGTTTATCTAAATGTACATTTAAATGTTACTTCATCCAGTTATTTGCTCACATGCCCCAATATTTTCTAGATTATTTTGATAAATTTCATTATTCTCACAAAAGCTTAAACTTACTGTCCAAATATTGTCAAAAGCAGTGATGATGCGTCATGCATCCGACTGATAATGATTTGTTAATTTATTTTTTTTCTGTTCATCTTAATCTCTTGTAAAAATATTTCGTTAGTTTTGTTGAAATTTATCTCATCTTTATAAATATTATTTTTTTTATTGTTTAATTTTTGCTGGTGGTTGATTTCTATTTAATATTTCTTTATTTTCATTCATTCATTGTTTGATAAGGTCACATCCATACACATCCGCTCTTAAATTGTTGGCGCCACGTGCCCCTAAATAAACTTTCAATGTTTTGTTTTTCTTTTCTTTTCTGTTTTGTTTTTGTTCTTCGAGAACTGTTGATGTTGTTTGCGTAACCGGTGTCTTTGAATTGTAAAATTCTGCAGGTTGGGTGGTGTTGTTTTGATTAAATATTAAGTTTTGATTTTTGTGGTTGGTAAGATTTTTATTTGCATTATTTTTATGGTGAGAAGGACCATGAGAGTAAGCGCAAAATGTTTATGTTGTTTGTTTATTTGCTTGTTTTATGTTATTTTACTTTTTATTAAAAACATTTAATTAATTTATGTATACAAATATACAAACGTGATAGAATAAAGGCAACACCGATTTTTGTCAAAGTTATTAATGGCAAAGTATAAAAACATTAAGCTAAAAATATGAAATATTATTAAGTGGTAATAGATGACCCATTAATTGGAAATTATATTGCAATTAGCAACTGGTAACATGAACTAATTTTCGAATGTTTCATAATCAATTAATTTTCTTAGTGGTGTTAGATAAATAAAATTGGAATTCGTTGGGCTCGCTTGTATAATTAATAGATAATAATATAAATGAATCCCTAGATATTAAAACTTATAAAAACAAGTATAGAGACATTAGTATGATAATAGCTCCATATAACACAGCTTTCGTTAGTCCTTTAAGGAAGTAAAATTCGGAATGCATATGGATAAGAGAAGTATATGTGTATATAATAATAATAATAATAAAAAAACAAAAAAAGTACGAAGAAAAAATTAAAAAATTAATAAACTTTTTACAACCAGTATAATGGTCCTTCGAACTGCTTTGGCCTTACGATCATTAAAGTTGGGCCTGAAAATTTTAACTTTAGTAAGTACAACTGGTCTAAAAGCGTTCAAAATATTAGGACAATCATCTATACAGACCTACTAGAAAAATATAATTCTCTCGGCAGAGCGATGACGCAAAAGTGGTTTTAGTATCTTTAAATCTGGAGGATTAATATCTCAGATACCCTTAATATATGAAATGCTAAAAGATGAGATTGGAAGAATGGTATGGAGATTTGAGAAAGAAAGTTCTCTAAACACCATACCAGTCCAAAATATTTTAGACGTGCCGATCTTGGTCGATTAAAATGGTGCAGTAAGAGCTGTTGTTTTCCAATGGTTAGACCAAGACCAGAAACTCTATGAAGAATGCATAGAAAAGGTGTGGGTTAACTTAAATTATGCTTATTTTGCTTTAAAAAAATCTACCTATATGCAGGCAGGCCATGGTGCTGCAGGTAAATTATGAAAATCGAAGTGGAAGATGTTTGTCGGTAATGTGTGGTGAAGGAGCAAGTTGAAAAAAAAACACAGTCTGACACTTACGGCCAAAAGCAAGTGCTGTTAAGAGACTAATAACTTTTAAAATCGAGATTTCATTAAAACTATGAAAAGTAAAGATTATTTTTATTTTTTTAAGTAAACCAAGGATCATAGGAAGTCTACAAAGGGCATAAATCAATACTTGTGTTTTTCAGAATATATTTATCCCATTCTCCGTAGTCTCAACAAATTTGATACGTTGCCTCACTTCTCGATTGAATCGAACTTTAGAATCTACTGGTATACACCTTAAAATTAGCAATTATTATTTTTTAATTAGTCTCGTATGGCACTCAGTTATTTTAATAATCTAAAAAATGGCCAGCCATCACATCGAAATTCAGTAATAAAATGATTTAAGCTGGCGGCTTTAATTTTTCAATAGAGCGAAATAATATGAATACAACGTTGATTTGTAGAGTAACAAGATAAACGAAATTTAATAGACGTCGGCGCACACAAATTAAATCAATATTATTTAAATATTTTTTTCGCTTCATTTATAAAGTGTACTAGTGTTCAGTTCGGTGCTCTTTTACTAAAGCAGCTATCGTGGTGTTAGATTTAAAAGCTAGGTAAAGGTGTGTCATGTGGTGACACTATAAATAAATATGTAAATAAACAGCAGTTGGTATTTTTAAATTAATAGCATACAGAATAATTGCCACAAAACTATTTGGACAGTGGCCATGATAATGGGATTTTTGATTTGGCTTTCAAAAAATCTATTACACTGATGAATCTCTCAAGACGTTTCCGTGGTGTAGTGGTTATCACATCCGCCTAACACGCGGAAGGCCCCCGGTTCGATCCCGGGCGGAAACAAAATAAGAATACAAATATATTTTATTCAATAAAAAGAGAACGTGTTACAATCGCTTTAGAAATATGTACATGTACATAAAAGATAAGTAAACAAAAACCTGATTAATTCAATTTAGTTCTTATGCCATTTTAAATGAGCAGTACATATTTATGGAAATTAAGTATTCAAATGCTGTAGCGAATATTATTTTTACAAATCTGGTCCTATAATGAAAAGAACGAATTCTTTACATTCCCAATACAGACAGTTTTTCATACTTGAACTATTTTTACTTCACTTTATAATAATAAAAGTTGAAAGGGTATCTGAGAAAAAGTAAACTAATATCACCAACAAAATATGTGAAAGCAAGAAAACTGTCACTCTTAGCTTTTTAAGAACCGATCGGATTGGTAACTGGAATAATGTCAAAAAAATGTGTCAGAAATGTATCAATCCAACATTTATCTTTTTTATTTCTTAAGAGTACAGAATTTTTTTCCGATGCCAGTTTAAATTAAATTTCTTCAATTATAAAGGATTTATTTAATTCACTCCTTTAACATATTTTTCTTTGTCACCATCACAGCATATCATACATACCACACGAGTGTTAATATGTATCGACTGTCAAATTACAAAAAGATATAAAATTGTACGCCTGATGGTTGTTTTTAGATTTATGAACAACATCTTTTAAGCTGTCATTTCTTTAAGAGATTTTCTTTGTCAATCTGTGGAAAATATGACAGGCGAACTTACTTTGGGCGTCAATCAAATGAAGAAGAGGAACAAAAACCCCTTTTATATGATTGAAATGGAATATGAGATAGATACTGGATTTCTTTTAACAATATTTTTCTTTTTGCGAAGTAAAAATATATGAAAGCTGTTAATAGATTTGAAATATTTGTATTACAAACGCCCACCCAAATAAGTTTGAGTTAATGTTTGTTTGAAAATAAATGTGTGTGTGTGTTTTTTTTTTGTTAGAAAATTTATCAATTTTATAAGATGTGGACAATAATATGTTTAATCTTTTTCGTAATGTCTTTTCGAGTTCAAATTCTTGACTGACGTGCATTATTAATCCTTCTTAGATAGAAATAAATTGCTTTACGCTTCAACAAATTTGAAAAATTAAGCAAAACAATTTTGTATGTTCGACATTGATAAAATCGTCCAAACAGATGATCGTACGTTATTTTTCTGCTGGATTGTTTTATACAGAAGATAAAAACATTGTCCGATGTCTTTTAGACAACTTTTGTGTAAAACCATGGAAGAAGTCTACTCTGGATAATATGTACATAAAAAAATTGGAACAAACATTTTTTTTTAGAATTTGAAAAGAAACTGTAAATAATAATTTTGATTGTGACAACTCCTCTTTTTAATAATTAGATATTCCGATTTTGTTATTTTTTTATAAAATGCTTTGAGTAAGAGTAAACGACAGCTTCTGTGGGAAGGTCTGAGCCACTCCAAAACAAGACATTCTAAAATTATATTTATTCAATCCATTTTGGTTTTCATAATCTGTTAAAAGAAATATATTTCACGAATTGCAATTTTTATTCAGGCCTAATAAGTTCATTATTTAGTCAAGTTGTGATAATTTACAAACATAAAGAGCGAGAGAGAGAGACAGAAAGAGAGAGAGAAAGATTTAATACCATAGTCGTTTTGTACAAAAACTAAGCTCATAAGAATAAATCTCTATGTTTCCGCCCGGGATCGAACCGGGGGCCTTCCGCGTGTTAGGCGGATGTGATAACCACTACACCACGGAAACGTACATTTAAATGTATGTTTATACTTAATATTTAAAAATTCCAATATTTAGATCTAAAATGTAATTGAAGCAATACAATTTCATTCATTGGTTTCGCTGCTCCGAACTAGTTCAATTGAACTATTCCATTGTTTGAGATATTGAAGTAGTTCAAATTTATACCTAGTTCAGTTTTAAACTATGCTTCGTATTTGAACTACTACATGTTGGATTAAATTTTACGTATGTATATTTTGTTGTTCACTGTTTCTGTAACTATTAATGAAACAAACTTAAACAAAATTAAATCGATAGTTACTTTTTGCCTTTATTCCTAATATAAAGAAAATATAATATTAGATTTGAAATAAATATAAATTTTATTATGCTACAACTTAATGGATGTGTAGCTTGTAAAATAGATAGAATAGATTTCGCTGGCAGCAGTTGTAAGTCAAATAGAATGATACCAGACCAGGAGCTACAATGGTAATTAATTTTAGATTTGAACAAAACTGCGAAAGAACATTTGAACTAAACGAGCCTAGAACTATAAAGACTTTTTGAATTAAAAGAGTCTTGAAGTAATAAGACATATAGAAGTAACAATTGAAATAGTTCATTCTTAAGCTTTGAAGTAAAATGAGAGGTCGCTAAAATGAACTAGATGGCACAAGTCTATTCCGCTGATATCTCAATTTCACTGTTCTCTTTACAATTAATAAAAATAAATAATGAACATAAGCCTAACTGAAAAATAATAATAATTTTTAAAAAATATTTTGAATAAAATACAATTTAAGAAATCAATGGTTTCTGTATTGTAAATATTTTAACGGATTTATAAATAAGTTATGTGTTTTTGAAAATTAAAGATACATTTGCAAACATACAATTAGAGTTTCATTTACACTTATTAAATAAATAGAATTTTTTTATTTAAATTAAAGTTTCCATGGTGTAGTGGTTATTACATATGCTGAACACGCGGTAGGCTGTCGGTTCGATCACGGTCGGAAACAAAAAAGCGTGTTTTAATCTATAATACGTTTAGTTTTCATTTAAATTTAAATTAATTGGAAAAAGACATTATCACAAAAAAAAAAAAAAAAAAATAAATAAATAAATTAAAATATAAAAAAAAAATATTTTAAAAGAAGCTCGCGTTTAGAGTTCCGGACGCAAACTGGTTTTATTTAAAGTCATTGCTGTACATTTGCTTCCAATTATATATGTATAAATTTAATGAAGTCACTTAAAAAATATCAATTTTAAAAACTATTGAATGTCTGTAAAGTTGTAAGATTCTAAACAATCATACAAGTTTTATGGAACTATTTGCTACAAAAGCACCAATTATTATCCCAAATATTTATTGGATTTCGTATGCGAAAAATTAAGTTGTTTGATTAAAATAGTAAAAAAACATTACCATGTTTCTATAATTATTTTTGTAGTTTTTCTTTTAATAATCTTTATTAATGTTTGATAATTTTAGGACTTTAACAACATACAACAAAGTGTTCTTTTATACCCTACGGGAAATTTGTAACAATTACTATGGACATACACACTTGTTAAAATTAGAGTGGTAGAAAAAGTTTAACCGAGAAAAGAGCGCACTGATCAAAAGTTTTTAAAAAATGCCTAAAATTATATTAGAGGCCGATCTAGGATTTTGACTTTTGATGTTATTCTTTTTAAAATTTTAAATATTGAGCACAGACTCTAAGCTAGTTCAGGTTTCACTTGGGACCTGTTACTGAATAGCTGAATAATAACAACTGGCCCCCTACTATGACAACGTCGATAGGTCCTTTTTAAAGTTAAAGTGATAGCGAGGATAAAAAAATAATACGTAGGCAGTTGAGTGATCGGAGTAATCCATTGGTCTTGCCGAACATATCGTAAGTATTACGAAATTGCATTTTAAAATATGTTGTACGCATACATTCTTCATAACAGATTTTTAAAGTAACTCCGTTTAAGTAAGAAAGCTTTTGTCTATGTATTAAATTAATCAAATTTAACCAAGTTGTATACCAAAGCTGTGCCGCCAATATTATAATTGCCAGTACCCCATAGTAAGTGACTATCTGCTTGGAATGTGGCAGACTACTGTGTTCAAAATTACTGCGACAGTCCTTAAAGACATGGAGAACAAATTGTGTGCAAAATTTATTTGGAATCAGCAGTTTTTCTTCATAAGTCTGCTTTTTTTAATATTTATTGAAAGAAAGTTTTTTCTCCGTTTGATATTTTTTATCAGCGTAGATCTTAATGCACATAGAATCCTTTAACTTTAATGTCTTTAACTGACAAGTCAGTTAAAATACATGTTTCCTTACGAGTGTTGTCATAATCAGTCAACACAAAGTACGAAAGTTGACCAACTTGTAACTTTTGACGTACGTTAAATATTTTGACAGCTATCAATTGCTTCTTCTTCTTCTTTGTTGTCTTTTAAGTCTTGCTGTGTTTTAATTGTACTCTTCCTTTTTTTTTGCAGATACATGAAAAGCGTTACTGCCATTTGGTTACATTTTTTAAATTTTTTTAACTTTTGTAAATTTTGTTATATTGTAAAATTATGGTAACTTTTGATACATACACGAAATTAAGTAATATCACTGAAGGAGTAATTGTTTCATTATTTGAGGTAAGAATCTCTCTTTACATAGCAATTCAAATTCAATAAAAAAAAATTAGTTTGAAATTAACAAAAAATAATATTGCTGAAGTTTTATTCTGTTGAATTCGTGAGAAGTCACGATATGTTTCTTGCTTCATGCCTAGAAACAGCAAAATGTTTCTGTGAATTAACATAAGTTGCATTTCGTGCGCAAACCTAAGCATTCTGTACAAACTTGCTAAAATTGTTAGCAAATTTAGTTATTCCGCTTGAAATATTTGACAACCGTACCAATTCCGGATTATATTACGGAAAAATTGTCTGCAATTTTATGTTAAAGTTGAAGCAAATAGACTCAAATTTGTCTTTAAAAACGGTATTTTGAAAATCATTAGTTTAGTAAATTCTATCGAAGCTCAATTTTTTGAAGGAAAATTTAAAACGGAGTTATTTAAAAATCTTTCTTTAACTAATTTTTTTAATGGCGAAAGCATGCACTTTTCCATCCTGAAATATTAGTATTGAGTAATATAAATAACGTATTGAATAATATAAATAACGAATTACCTTCTTTCACATCCTTAACTGCGTTTTTTGCCAGGTTTTTATGTTCATTCATGAATTCGTTCATAAGCTCTTTTTGTTAAATAAATTTATGTCAAAAAAACTCATTTCTTAGAATATATTGAATGATTAAGATTAATGTAACTTAAATTTCTTTTAGCGAATTGGTAGCACTTTTTTCAATTTACTCGAACAAAGTTTTGTTAACGGATGACAATTAGTAAAGTCATACGATAACGTATGTTATAATCTCCAATATTGTAAATTATCATCAGTTAGCATATGGAACAATCGAAAAAAAGTATTTTAAGATTCGTGTTGTACATTTACGGATGTAACGATTTCACCCCAGCTTTGTATCAGTTTAATGTCCTTTAGGGTAATTACTGTATTTATATTTCATACGATGTAAAGTATATGATAAACTGTGAACTGTCTTGATGTTTTTTGTAGCTGCTTTACATAAAAAATAATTATTTACACAAATAAAAAAACGATATTTGAATTAATTCTTTTCTAATTAAATTACAAAAATCTGTCAATTGAACCCGTATTGCCAGACTCGTCTGAGGATGTGGTGAATTTAGATAGTCAATAGCATCAGAGCTTTCCTGTACATTGTTAAATGTAGATTTCGGATTTCATTAAGGAAGATGAACGAAAGGCTTGTCTTTTAATTCACAACTGTAAATTGCTTGTCTGATAATTGTTTTTGCCAATGTGTACAATTTTTATGATTTTTAATTATTGTCCTTTGTTATTTATTTTCCCTGTATTTTTTGAGGAAATTAAATAGACACTCTTGCAAACAAATATTGTGAAATTATTTGTTTAAAAAAGTATATATATGTATATTTTTTGAAATGAATTAATAAGGTCACCCATTAATCACACAAGCAACACATAAAGATAAAAAAATGTGATTTATGAACTTTCTTAGGGTAATAAAAATTTTATAAATACTTGTCTTAATAAGGACTTTAACGTATTAAATTTTGCTGAGTTGAATAAAAACTAATTTCTAATTGATAAGAAACACAAGAACAAAAGTTTGAAATTTCATTTTTACTACTCGTATTTCGAAATTTCTTAATGTTGTACTTTTAATTTAAAGCCGCCCAATTTAATTACGTCATAGAATAAATATCACATTTATGAGCTCAACTTTTATTTTCTAAAAAAAGAAACAAGAAATGACAAAAATTAAAAAGAATTGCAAAAATGTCGTCATAAATATTTTCTACATATTTTTTTCAAACTGAATTTGGAATTTTGCCAAATTTTATTGTCAATACAAATCATGATTCATCTCTTATATTTTATGGAATTTGTTTTGATTTTATTGCATTCGTTCGTGGAAGCTTTTGAAAAACAAAAACAAAAAAAAAATATTTTAGTTTCTAATTCAAAGTAGGCGTTTAGTTGTAACGTTTTCAGAGATTGAAGAGAAATACTAACATTTCTAAATGTTTCTCTAATTGTTTATGTGAGTGTTTAGGTTTGCCATAGAATTGGGTTTCATTTTTTTAAATTGAAATTTTAGATTTGGTTTGAAAATGGCAGAGTTTAAAAATACGAATTAATGATAAATTAAAGTTCAAAAAAGTAGAAAAATTATCTGTACCTGTTAAAGAGTTGTGATGAAATCGTGGCATAAACCTTTAACAGTGCCTTATTGGTGAGGGAGAAAAGTAACAACATGACAACAGTGTACGGCGGGTGCGATTGGGTTGTTTAAAAAATTCCTGATTTATAAAATAGGTGGTCGTGAGTTCAAATCTCGTCAAAGTTACCGAATATTTTAGTTTGGATGGCTGCTTAAGTTTGTTAAGGCGCATGTTTTGTAAACAAAAGAATAATTTGTTTACTTGACGTGCTGGCACTTGCAATCAAAAGAACGTTTGAAAGGGGGAAACGTAACTTTCTTAATAGTATTTAAATACATGTGCTACCAAGACCCATACCTTAATATCACTCGTTATATTTGGTAACGTACGTAACCGGTTTCCTAAATGGACAATAATAAATGTTTAATTAGTTTTCAAAATAAATTTTTTTTTTCTTTTTACCCGATTAATTATTTAAATCACCGATATTGATTATTGAGGGTCAAAGCACGTCTCGATGGCCATTTCGTTACTTAACTCTTCAGGAAACTTCTGACAAACATTTTAAATAAACTAGAAATTTTTGTCCAAACAATAAAGCAAAGACAAAAATAAAAGTTTATGCAAAAACAACAATAATCAACTGTAATTCTATTTTTCTTTCTCCTCTGTATAGGGCTGACTTTTTTCGGCTTATTTATATACACGGGCACTTTGCAAATATTAAATTAAATTAAACAACGGGAATTATTTTTTTACATTAATTAATTTACAAAATAAAATCTTTTTTTTCGTACTATTTAATATTATCCCGATTAGTTATTTAAATCACCGATAATGTTTACTTTAACTGAAAGGTGCCATGGCGATTTTTCGATTGAGGATTTTTAGTTTTTATTTTGTTCCACCGATTGAGAACTGTAATATAGCAAATAATGTGTATAGGAATAGCATAACTTCTAATATTTTCATGTTCTTGCTTATTAGTTTTCTTTCAAAAGGGTATCAAAGATTCTCTTATAAAAAATAATAAAAATAATTTAAATTCATTAGACGAACTAAAATTATGAATAAATTTTATTTTGAGAAACATTTGTTTGAAGTTATATTTAACTTTTATAACTGTTTTAATTGCTTTTATAAATATTGTTAATAAGCTTTTTATTTCATTTTGTGTTTACTTGTTTTTTTCCAGTTAAATAACTAAGAATTGATGTATTTAATTTAACGAATTGCATGATAGAACCGATTTAAATAAAAAAGTTATTTAAGTTTATTAATTCAGTAATTGAAAAGGTGTTTTGTTTTTTAAAAATTACTTAAAACATATTGTCAATAGTATACCTTTAGTATACATTTTCATAATCAGACGAGTTATTTTTGTCGCCATTAAATACATATTTTGTCTTTTATTTGCTTCCTTTCCTTAAATGACTTTGTAATTGAAAATACAAGAACGTATTAAAAATTTTACAAGAAGGTAATAAAAACAAATATTTATATTGACTGAAAACATGATCTAAGAAATTAAAATAACCATTCGATTTTATGCACATCGTATTAAAAACAGTTACAAAAAGGAATGAAGTCTATTTCTTTAAGTTACTTTTTAAGAAAAAAGTGTAGATTCGTTATGATTCGTACCACGGTATAACAATAATTGCGATACTGAGCAAAAATACTAGCAGTCCATTAAGAAAATGTTACATATATTTCGGTCCCCTATTTAGTAAGTACTTTTTCCTCTCAGTTCATAATTATATTAAGAACTTAAAACAAGATCACATGTTGTGTCGCACTTAACAAAAATTGCATGCAATTAAATAAGAAGCAAATATCTTTGTTTTTTGAGAAGTTCCCTCAATTCTCCTTTTTTTTTTTTGATGACTGGTCCCTTTAATTATGTACTATCGGAATTATTCTGTATAACTTTTTAGGTAAAAGCTGTTTTTCCAGAAATATATAGTTATACATAGCAAACGGCGCCACCATTTAAATAGCTTTCATCAAAGAGTACGTTCTGCAGAAAGTACTTTTGTACTAACTGCCCTTTTGGGAAAAATACAAATTTTTAAAAAAAAATTTTAGTTTCATTTGTTTTCTCAAATAGAAAAACATTTTTAAAATGGTAATTTTTTATATCCGAAAATGTGCTATTAAAAAAAAAAAAATATTTCATTGAAAGAAATAAAATATACTAAAATTTTCAAATAAATCACAATTGTTTAAAAGATTAAAAAAATACTTTAAAGGTCTGCCACACATAGAACGTAAACATTAATTAGAGCTTGTGGAACAATAGAACTTGTAAATACAAATCTATTACATGGCTGCAAATTGCATTGAACAAATGTTTTAATAATAATGCACAAACGCACTTACACCTACATACTTTTGAGAAAAAAAAACTACTATAATTCTAACGGTATTATTTTTGTTGTAGAACTATCTGTTTCTGGGGAGCTGAATAGAATATTGTCCGCATTTTATTGCTGTGTCGAACTTGATGCTACATATTCACACACACACACATAAAACTATTATAAAAACATTTTACTAACACACTCCCATGTCGAAAGTATCCTAAAAAGACATAGTTTTTGTTACAATTAAAACATTTTTTTGTTTATGCGCAAGCGCATCATCCTATTGGCATTAAGACAATTATTTATTGTTTGGCCACATTCAGTTTTCATTCTAAAAAAACTATAAACAACAACAATTAGCCGAATAAACTATTGCGCCTTGTTGCTGCTGCCGCCTGTTGTCGTCATCAACTTTACATTCATAACACATTTTCATACATTTGTTGTTTTATTAGCAACGATTTTTCGTACAGCTGATAGTGTGAGTGGGATAATAAATGCCCAGCGAACAAACTTAAAGTCAATCTTTTAAAATAAATAACTTGATTTGCAGAGCATTACATAACTAATCATTTATTAAAAAAAAAACATGAAAAAACTACCCTTTTTATCAACTCCATACAAGTGATTTTAAAACTAAAGCAAAAAAGATTGTAAAAAGCTTAATTAAGGCGAATAAATACTAGGTGGTCGCGATGGTGTTTCTTTAATTTTTGCCGTAAACGCTATACGCCGAACACCATATAAACAAATTATACATATTTCTTTATATATGGAGTTTGACATTTAGGGTTTCGCCGGAAATTAATGAATTTGACATCGCGACCACATGGTATTAATACGCCTTAAATGTTATGTTAATAAAAAAACAAATGTTACGAATTGTATATTTTATTTACTTTTTCTACATCATGGTAATTCATTTTAATAATTAATAATATATACAATGTTCTTTTTTATATATTAAAAGTCACTAAAAACAAATAAAAATATGAAATAGATATTGTAAAAAAAAAATAAAAATATGTACATTGTGCTGCCTTCAGAATAACTAGTTTGTGGTAGACATTTAAAAAAGTTTTTAGTTAGAAAATTAATTTGTTTAAAAGGGTTTGATATTTGATTTCACTGACTTCTTTACTACTACCCTGACCAATGGATTCAATTGAAAATATGTACGTAATAACTGCATTCGGTTTTCTAAGTTTATTAGTATTTTATTTGTTTCCATTCTCATTTTGGGTTATTTAATCCCTATTTTTATGAATTTACATACACAAATTTCTAAAAATTAATAAAACTAGCCAAATATACTGTAATAGCAGTCATTAAAGAGTTAATTTAAATTAATAGTAAATTTGTTCCGGCTTAAAGTTTTATTTACTAAATTAAAAAAAAACTTGCTTAATTTAATTAATTACTCCGATATTTTGTGTTCAGAAATTATTTAACAAAAATCGTATAACAAAAAAACACAAATCGCAATTATATTTACATTAAAAAAAAAAAAGAGTTTTAAGAAACTTGTTTTCTCGGTTTTTGTTAATTGTATGTCGATATATGTGTAAAGGATTGTCTGTGTCTGTCTTGTAATTTATTTATTTAATTAAAATTATTGAAATTATTAAACATCAATTAATTATTTTATCAAATAAAAAAAAATTAAACTGTTTTTATTTGAGTTAAACATATGGAGAAGCACGAATATTGTCCTGAAGTATTCATCGCTATAAAAGCGCCTTTATTTTAAATAAATTGATTTGTAATTCATAACGGACGGTGTATGCGGCACCAAAGTTCCCTAACAATGGTGCATTATAAGAAAGAGAGATTCTAGAAAATATGCAAGACGTCGGTCACATTTAACTCTTCAAATTAATTTTAAATCAATATCACAATGTTACCGTTTAAAAATGTGTTTCATTTTAACACGTTGACTGCCACGCGTGTTTACAACAAAATCCCCGTCAGGCCACCCGTGCCACTGTAAGATGCGTGCTCTGCTACCGCATGTCTGTTTACATTTCTTTCGGTACTCTCACCCCGATATCTATTACGATCCTCATTTATCACGTTATTACTCTGCACGAGCAGTTGTAATCTTTGCCGTGTACTGAGTAGTACAACTAATATCTCTGCCCAACTAATATCTCAACCGCAACTTTGCAGTGAATGCTTCAATATTTTGCACTGTAAATAATTTTGTTAATAAACGATTTTTAAAAAAATTCAACAGTATTATTATGTCCTGTCATATATTTATCTAAATATGTTCGGAAATCCTTTGGAAGGAGTCACCCGACGTGGCCTGATGAGAACTCTTGCTGTCACCCGAATACGGGTGACGTGGCCTGATGAGAACTTTTGCTGTCACCCGAATACGGGTGACACGGCAGTTAACGTGTTAATTTGAGCTCCATTTAATTTAACATTGGATATGTTCGTTGGGTATAAAAAGTTTGTATGATTGCGTGACTTATAAACAGTGGTGCAAGATATTATTTTATTCTGTTTGCTGCCTGGTTTAAATTTTTGCACAAGAACAAGAAAATGAATAAATGTGTAGTTTTGTGGCCGTTTTAGGCTCCCCTCTGTACCTCAGCTATGGCCCTACTTATTACTAATTATTAGCTTTCATTCTCAACGTGTGTCTTTGGTGCAATAGGCGTTGTCTCTTATTTGAGCGTATTCTGCAGAAGTTTTCAGTTTGTTTTGCTGATTTTTACAATTATTTGAATTATTTTAGACATATTAGCTTCCCAGTGCAGTTTTAAGTGCAAGTAAGATTTTGAAGGCAAGTAAGAGGGCTGACTATATTTTGCTGTAAAAATTTAGAAAATGTTACCTTCTAGCTAAAAATAAAATAAAAAATATAAAATTTTTGCATGAGAAAAGTTTGATCTGCTTAAATAATTAAAACTAGAAGAGTTCAATTCTAGAACTTAATTTCACTTTTGTGTTTTTATCATATTTTTTTTTATTGAAATTTCAATAATTTTTTTACGAAAACTATGACCTTTTTTTATTCAATGTTTTTCGTTTTATTTCTAATTTTTCTTTTTTTTTGTTAACAATTTTAGGGTTTTATTTATAAAAGTTTAAAAACTGTTGTCTGGATTTTTATAATGGATATATTAATGACTTCCATTCGATTTGGATACATTTTGTGATTATAATATTAATTTTTAAAATTTTTGAGCTTTTTGTGTTTGCTTAAGTTTATGTTTTATTTTTGAATTCAAGCTGCTTTTCAACCTTTTAAGATTCCCTCTTTTTTTATTTTTTTGTATATATTTCTAACAGTTTTTCTAATTTCGTTCCTTTCTGCTGTTTCCTTCATCCATTAATTACAGTTAAAGTTTTAAATTTATATCGCATTAAAATTGATCTATCTAGCGATGGCTATTAAAATTAATTTTTTGTTATTTGCGATCCCTCTTTACAACCGAAAAAATTCAAGTCGGTAAAAATGTAATTAAAAATAAGTATTTTTTCTGTTTCACTGTTCATACAGGGTTGTAATAGATTGAATGACTGAAATTATGGCAGCTTGAAGTACAGGGGCGGCAAACCTGTAATCCACATTTCGGACATTTGATTTTGGAAATCGACAAATAATTCACATATGGAGTTTTCTAACCCGCGAAGGAATATTTTTTCTCATTAAGCTTTTATTGAGAATTAATCTTATTCCGATTAGTATTTAAAATAAAAAACTGTTCTGAGGATCATATGAATGTCTTTTGCTATTTTGGATTTCTTAGCCGCTTGTTTCTCTTGAACAAATTGTGGAGTTTTAAATTTTTAAATAAAAATATTTCATCAGAACCCTTTAAAAAGTAGAACGCGGTTGCCTAATTATGTCGAAAACTCATTTTAAAGATGGAAAAGCTGTGTTTAATAAAATGTAAGTCTTATTAATATGTCATTTAGTTTTTGATTAATGTTTGCGATTTGGGTATATTCAATTTTAAAGATTCAAAACTTTGAGGATTATTTTTATATACTCGATCCCTTGGCAAGCCCTACAAATAATGTACAGCACTAATAAAACTTTCAATTTTCTAAAACAAGTGAAACGAATGATTACAAAATAGAATAAAACATAGTGAGCTAGAAAATGCAAAAAGGACACGATAGCCTTGTAGGCGTTTTTTAAAGTGACAACAAGTGATTTCTAAACTTTTGTAGTGCAAAAAATGAGAGGAAAATGTTTAACCACTAGGACAAAAAGGTTCGCCAGCCCTGGTATGGAGGATAAAGTGTGAGTATGTGAAAAGTGTCTGTCCTCATATGTGTGTGTGTGTGTGTCTGTGAGTGTGTGTGCGTTGTACTTGTATTCAGTTTTATATTTTTCTCCAGCATCATTCCATTCAGTATTCGTAGTTTTAATCAATTGTGATGGGTCGAGTATAAAGGGGGGTCAATATGAGGCGAGATGTTTCAAATTGGTTGCCTACATTGCTATTTTCCTTTTGCTTTTTATTTTGGTTCAATTTAAGAGACAGTAATTCGAGCAAGTAAAAGTGTTTTTTTGCGAAATTCTTTCTAGAGAATGTGAATTGTTTGCGTAAGAATGTTACTGTATATGTATGTGTGTTTTTGTGTGAATATGTGTGTTTTTAGGAGGATATTGTTCTTGCTTCTAGAATTATACTTTTTGTTATTGTTGTTTTTTTTTGCTATATGCTGCTACAGATGACGGGTTTTTTTTTTTGGCTATAAATACAATTGTAACCAAAGGATATTGTGTTAAAATCTCAACTGTGTTATCCTAGATAAGTACCACAAATAGTTAAAAACGGTCGCGTCCTAATATCGTTCTTTGTATACAGTATATTTAAAGTAAAATAAAAATAATTTAAATATTCTTCTTAATACTGTTTGGTCATTTGCAAAGTCAAGAGTGATTTCGGAAGAGTTCAACTATTTTAAGCAAAAAAAAAAAAAAAGTAATTTAATGTAAGTGCGTTGATTACAGTGTAGTAAAGCAAAAAAACATTGAAGAGAAATGAGAAATATTAAATAAAAGTTATTAAATGTTGTTAATAATAATTTTAATTTTTATTGAATTATTATTTGAACTGTGAATATTATAAATGAATAGAAATTATTTTGGCTTAAGTTCTGATGTTGTTAATACTATTAATAAGAAAAAATTTGGGTCAACTTGTTATTATTTTTTATGTTTTTCATTTATTTTTTGATAATAAGTGTTAAATCAAATGTAACTTTTAAAATCATTTTTTAATTATGATCTCTGCAATTTAAATTTGTGCTTAGTTAAAAAAAAAACAAGTTCCGTTCAATTAAACTAAAGTACATATGAAATTAATTAACTTTTAAGAAAGAAATTTTTCTCGAGGAAGTTAAAATATTTCTTATAAATAAAATAACATTCGAGCGGAAAAATAAATAAATGATTTAAAATCTCTAAAGAATAATTGCTTAAAACAAAAAACTGGCCTAAACTGAACTCAGTTTTTTTTTCACAAACCGGCTTGTTAAATTAGTTACGTAATTTGTGGATGTAAATACTCGTAATTTAGTATGGATTGAGTGTTTTATGGGTTATTGTGTTATAGTGTTTGCGAAGATGCTGTGTAGTTTTCACAACACGTTGTGGCATTAAATAGAAAAAAGGTTGAAGGATTAAAAAAATAAAATTTTAATTACCATGTTTTTTTTTTTTGCAGTTGACAGTTACACGAAGTAATGTTGAATAAAATTTAAAAAAATTCATATTGATTTTCAAAGGAAAGAAAAGCCTTATCACTCGTTGAAATTATCACCTTAAAGGTGCGGTCAGATTAGTCTAATATTTGACCAAAAATGCCACTAACCACTATATTTACAAAAGTTGATTCAAACTTTCTTAACACGTAGTATTACGAATGACGATTCATAATATATAATAAATGTGATATCTTACTTTTTATATTGAGTAGGATCTTATATTTCTTAAAAAGTATTAGAGAAGGACAAATATTTTTTTCTATAATTTAGTGGTTATGTCTTTTTGGTTAAATATTTGACTAATTTGACGAAACTTTAAGGCTTTTTGAGATAAAAAAATTGAATTTTCTATCACTGCTTGGCAAAAATATGGGTCTGAAAGCATCCTTCGAAAATGAAGAGTGACTTTTACGGGTTGTTGTTTTCATTGCAACATGTTTATAGATGTAACCGCGGAGTGCTGCCACAGTCTGCGAAACAATTATACGGGACATTTAATGATCGAATAATCTCTTGTATCGGTGACTGGAATTGGCCGCCTAAATCATGTGACACAGTAGAATAGAATTACTTTTTATGATTTAATTAAAGTCAAAGTTCTATGCAGACAAGCATAAAAAAGTAAATTTTGCTAGCAAAGTGAAGATGGCCTTATATGTTTCTCTGATTTTTCAGAGTTATTTATGATTTAATTACGAAATAATTTGAACAAAAAAACGAATCTTTTGTTGAACTGAATTAATTGACCACTAGCACCATTTCAAAAATTATTGTCTAATTTGCGATAGACAGTTTAAACTCGTCTTCTGTCAAGTTATTTTCAAGCTTTTGGTGGATTTTTAAAGCTGTTTATTATTCTCCGAATAAGCTAAAGAATATTTAACGATATTAATTTAAAATTTGTTGTATAAGACAAAGTTTTACAGTTCAATAAATAATATTTGTATAAATATCATTATCGGAACACCCTTTAATATTTAGTATTTGCTGTTGTAGCGGCATTAGTAATACACCTCTGAAAATTTTGAAAATCTATTACAGTTCCAGAGATAAAGGGCTGTGACAGAAAAATGTGTGAGACGCTCAGAAGCCAATGCAGTTAAGTCCATTTTTTATATTTTCTAATTTTTGGAAATTTTGATGAAATAAAAAATAATCTTCTTAGTTATTAAAGGATTTACTCGTTGGTTATTTTTTTCTAGGCTAGACAGCCCTTCTTTTAGTAGCTTCTGAATATATTTTATAATAATTTCAGAAGCCATTGTCAATATTTTTTTACATAAACTTTAAAACGAAAATTAAATTATTCTTTTCTTTTGATAATTGTTGGTAAAAACGCAAAAAACAAGATATTCTTAATAACTGTAAACGTTACTTCTATTTAGAATTGTTTGAGTTTATAAAACTTGTAACAAAAATGATTTTTTTTATTTTTGCATAAATTTCTTATCTTTTTAAGCTGTCTAAAATTTTTAAGATGCTGTTACTTTGATAAATGCTTACATTTTTATTTACACATCCAGTACATATCTTATTTTTTGCAGAGCTAACACCTCGAAAAATTATTTTGCTCACATTTCTAATAAAATAAATAAATAAAAAAAATTAAAAAAAAAATAATTTTCTCAATTTTTGTTTTTTGGACTTAACCACATTGGCTTCGTAACTGCTCATATGTAATTATTATAAACAGACATATTACACTTGCCAAATTTAGTCAAACACAAAAACCATACTGAAATCTGAAAGTGAACACACACACACACACAAACCCATGTAAACATATTTCTTCACAAACAAATTATGTTATTCATAAACCTTCTAATAATATGGATTACAGAATAGGGACGAGAATTCAATTTACATATTAGCGTTTAACGTATGCTTCATTTACATTATGCACATATTGACATTGATGAAATATGGGCTTCCAAAGGATACAGTCACTTTTCCACACTTTTTTTTCTTCTTCTGTCGAACATACGCAAAGAACTTATCGCAAACTCATATTGTCTCCAGTGTGTCTTTAATGATAAAAGTGCAAAAGTGGTTTACAAAACTGTATTATAAACGAGATTTGTTTTTCCACAACATTTGTGGCAAATGTGTTTATTTGTTTGTTCTTGTTTTCAATGTTCTTCTTGTCGTCATGAAACTTTAATAACTTTTAGAAGATTTATTGTAATTTTGCACAAGAACGAGAATTTAAAACGAATGGCAGAAAAAAGAAATAAGACTGGGTATTATGATAGAAAATTTATGTTTTAAGAATACGAAAGCTATTGGAAATGAATGAGAATAGTTAAACACACTTTTGCGCACGTTTTTTTATTTGTAATGAAATTAAAAAAAAAATTTAGAGGATTTAGATTCTTTACATGACATGTTTAGGCTGATAAAAATAAATTATGACATAAAAGGTTTACTTTTTAAATTCATTATAACAATCAGCATTTAGTTTAGTATTTAAATGTATTTTTGCTCATTTTTTTAAATCTGATGCAGTACCAGAAATCAAAGCAATTATTTGCACGATCACTATAAATTATAATAATTTTAAATTGGAATATTTTATCTAGCTCCCAATTAAGTATGTGCAAAATTACACAAAATAAAAACTAAAAAATTTTAATTTTTTTTTGATAAATAAATTAATAAATCGATTGTTCCAGAAATTATAGGATGCAAAAATGCCTTTAAAAAATCGCTTAACTCATTTTATTAAATTTTTATTCCCAATGACAAAACTAGAAAGAAAATTAATTTAAGAAAGGATTTGGAATAATGTAATGTACCTTCTGCTGCGCTAAGTTCTTCATAAGCATTCTTACGCAAAAAGAATTCAAAAAGTATTGCCAGGGAAAGTTACGCTTTTCCTTAAAAAAAAGTTAAATTTTTTCATTAAAAGTTACATGATGAAGGTTTCCCTAAATAAACTGTGAGTTAATTTAATTTATATAAAACTAGCAGACCCGGCGAACTTCGTCTCGCCCAATTGTAAGCCGTCAGACAAACTTTAGCGTAGTAATTGAAATTTTATTTTTTAATTTGAAAACCATTAAGAATTAATTTAACATGAAATTTCGTAATAAAACATACATTTTCGATTTTTCCAATTTTCTGACTTTTTCGGAGGGATTTTTCCCTAAATATTTTCTTCCCTAAAAACCTTCTCCTCGAAAATATGAAGAACTGACAAAAATCTTGCAGAAATCGGCCCAGCCTTCCTCATTTTATAAATTACAATACATTTTTTACACCATTTTTATGTATATACTCGTAGATATAGTAAAAAGCTTTATTCCATATTGCAGGGAAAATATGGTACAAATTCATTTATAGTGCATTTACATTACACCGAAATCTACTAGATTTGATTTGTAATCTCTTTCAAAATCTAGTTCGTTTACACTGTATTTTTTGACACTAGCAAAATTTTATATTAATAAAAAATGAAAAAAAGGATATTTAAAAATATTTTTTACACAATATTTATAATTTACACATCATTCGTTTTTTTAATTTTGTTAATATATCCATTTTGTTGACATTTTAAATAATTTTTCTTTTATTGTTTTAATAAAACTGTCATTTTTTCTTGTACAGCGTAGTATTTTTTGGTACAATATTTAAAAAACCATAGTTGCAGTGGTAAGTACTACTAGATTTTGAGTAGATTTCGTCAAAATCTAGTGGTGAAGTAGATTTTGTTTTGTATGGGAAATCCATTTATAACCAACTAGATTTTGCTCGAAATCTCATTAGTACTAGATTTAGGTATAATGTAAATGCACTATTACCAAACAAAAACGAAACGAAAAAAAAAAATAGAAAAATGTATGAAAAAAAAAAATTCCGCCCGATAATTATCATGAGCATTTAAATTATAAATTAATACTAATATTCCGGGATGGAAAAGTGCATGCTTTTGGCATTTAATAAAATTAGGTAAATGTAGGATCTTTAAATAAACCCGTTTCAGCTTTTTCTTTGAAAGACTGAGCTTTGATAAAATTTACTACTTTAATTATTTTAAAACTAAAAGACAACTCTCATTTCCGGTTCCGTACTAACGGAACCATTAGCAAGTTGTCGAATTTTTTAGGCGGAATAACAATGTTCAAAAGTTTGATCAGAAGATTGAGGCTGCTGTAGTCAACGTTGAAAACACATTGACACAAATCTGCTTCGCCAGGGTTCAACCCCTGCGGCAATCAGATAATAAATTTGTCGGAACTTCTTCATAGCATATTCGCCGGCGAAGTAAAGTAATTAATAAACAATGGCTATATCTTTCTCCTTCTACTGCCTGTCTTATTTCTCATTTATCCCTTTCCTAAAGAGAGCCTTTTAAGGTTACAAAAAATTTAGAAAATGTAAAAAACGCCAACACTGTATACTCACTCAATGTACATTGAAAACAAACGCAGAAAATCATTTTTCGTGGATAGTCATAATCACTGCGATTGAAGTTGAAGTTTGTTTTGAATTTTATTCTAAAAATTTACAAAATAACAAAAATAAAAAAATATTTTTTAAAGCAATTTTATTATTAAAAAAATGAAAAAATAAAAGAAATTGTGAATGACGGCGATGACAATCATTGATATTCTTAGAAATTGTTTCAAAGTTTGCTGGCACCTAAAACACTTTATAATTTTCATTTGTAAACACAAGACAAACATAAAAGTTACAGATTTTACACTTTTGCTGCACAGTGTGGCAAAACCTATAATTTTTTTGTTATTGTCATAAATACTTTTTTATTTTTATATTTTTTTTTTTGTTCCCCAAAACAACAAGTGCTAAGAAGATAGTTCCGGTTAACATAAATGTTAAATGGGCGTTACTCAGTTTAGTTTTCATTAAAATAAGAAAGTTGGTTTTTGCTTTGGTTGACTGAAGTAATTTTATTTTTAGTTTTTTTTTTTGTTTTTTTATTTTGTACAAAATTTACACGCAAACACATTGTAATTGATGCCATTTTTAATTATGTCACAGTGTTATTTTGTAATTTTTCACCAAAAATTTTGCCCAAAGCACCATAATTATATTATCACTTAAAAAATAAATAAAAAAATGAATTATAAACTCAAAGAAATAACACACAAAAATAACCAGCATAACAACAATTTATAACTATTACGAAACTTTAAGGCATTTTGATACAAAAAGAAAAAAAAGAGCTTAAAAAAGAAGCAAAAATATTTAATGTGCACTAAATAATGATTATAAACTGATTTTTTCCCTCTTCTTCTTTTTTGAATTTTCGTTTTTGCAGCAATTTTTTCATCTGTGGTCAAGATTAAAAAGCACAAAAACATAAAAAGCAAGAAGACGTTGTGTTGAATCAAAAGCAGCTGAAACTTCTCTGGCAAATTACATTAAAAAAAAATATTCTGCTAAAGTAACAGCAATAAAAGTCAATACTTGAATTCAACAGCAAACGAAAGTGAAACTTGAATAAAAATTTATTTTTATTGTTGAATTGTTACAAAAACAAAAGCAAAGGCAGCAAAAAATCGTTAAACCGGAAACGTAAAAAATGCATTTTAATAAACTTGGTAGCAGTGACAGCAACATGAACCTTTTAACTTCATCATCATCAGCAACACATTTTAGTGCATCTGCATCTGTGACTGTGTTATCGTCGCCATCTTCATGTTCATCAGCGACAAAAACAAAAAAAGTAATACCTGGACTGAATTTGGGTCTTTGGTGGCTCCTTTTTATGGCTGCTATTTTAATCGCCCAACAACAGCCTTGTGAATGTCGTTATTTGCCGACAAGGTCGCATGGCGATGATTTGGATAAATTGCGTGAATTAATGTTGCAGGTAAGTTGTTATGGTGTTGTAGGTTATGTTGCACCATCGTTTGACTGCTAAAGTCGAAACAAGTAAATACAACTAGGGTTTAATTGTTGTAGCAAATAAGAAAACAAAAGGGAATCCCGTTAAACAGGTGACGGCATTGCAATGTATGAGCACAGATATTTTTTTAATGACTTTCTGGGAATGTTTTTGTAAAATATTTTTGATTTTGATTCAGACAGTATTGAGAAACTTTGCTCAAAAGCTTTTGAATATTAATTGTTAGAATAAATGAAATATCCTTTTACAAAATTATATTTTATAAAAAAAAGTAGTTTTTCAAAAAGTACCTTTTTGCTTTAACTAATAATTTTAAAGTACTTTTTAACACAAACATTTTTAAGAGAATCTTTTGTAAAAATACTCGAATCGTCGTGTTAAATATGCTTTTAAAAAATGAATTAATAAACCATTAAAAAAATTAAAACTCGGTTTACCGGTTTTGATAGATGAGGTCTGCCAGTAAACTATTTTAAAATGCGTTAAAAACTTTCTATCTAAATAATAATTAATAATTAGTTGATTTTAACTAAAAATATATTAAGAAATATTCAAAAGTCTAACTAAAAAAAGTATCTGTAGAATAGTAAGCTTTTTACAAAACTTTTTAAAACGAGCCATTTAGAAAAAGAGTACATTTTTTTAAAGTAAAAGTACAGTTTTTAAGTACTTCTTTTTTACAAACCCCTTAATTTCTCATATTAAAAATATTATATAATAACACGATTGTATGCTAAAATCATTATTGAAAATACCATTACCCAATATATTAAGAACATTTCAAAAGTCAAACTAAAAAAAGTACCTTAAGCAAGTTAGCTTTTTACAGAGCTTTTTTAAACGAGCCATTTAGAAAACTATATTTGGGAGTTTTAAACATATATTTTCTAAGAGTACCTTTTTTAAAAGTACTTTTTTAAAAGTACCTATTTAAAAGTACTTTTTTTAAACGCCTTAAATTTCTCATATTAAAAATTTTTATATAACAACACGCTACAAAAACGAAGATATTTTTGACCACAGTCTCAGAAACAAGTCATAAATTACACCAAAATAAACATGTTAAAAAACGCCTTGCAACACTCCCTGCAATATCAGTGCAAATATTGAGTGGTTTTTCTTCCCATAAATTCGTTATTAAATTTCAATTAAGGAAACCATCAAAATATTTATGATCACACATGCCAACCTTAACTTTTGTGGGCAGGTGAATGTGTAGGCTTGTGTGTGGAGCCTGTCGATCATGTTAAAGGGACAGCAAGATGATGTTAAAGATGATACGATCAGATATGTTCATTTAAGTGTTTTTACTTAAATATTTACTTTTTTCTTTTTTTTTTTTCATAACGAAAATTCATTCGTAAGAATTTATTGCATAAAAAAGCTTAAATGTTTTAATTTTTGTTTGTTTTTTTTTTTAATTTCATGATGCAGTTCTAAAATTGCTTATAATTTTGTATTTAGCTGCAAGATGTTTTTATGCTCGCGTTCATGAATAATCATTTGATGTGCTGTATATAAGACAGACTAAAGCAGTTACGAGTCGATTATTTTTTTGTGCAACATTCCTGATCTTCTTCTGCAAATATTCAAGTATATTGAATGGAATTTATTTTTGTGGTGATTTTAGTGATTTCTTTTAATAGTGAAATCAAAAATGCAGTTTTTCTTGTTCAACATGCAATAATTTTATTGATTTGATGATGAGTATTTTAATTTGGCCTACAAATGCTTCGTAAGAGTGTTGATTTTTTTTTGCTTTTTCTTTTTTGTTTTCAATTCATCTTCATGTATGGATTTTGCGTTTACGTTTTCAACGTGTTATTAGTTGTGGCGATTACTTAACGCAAGAACAAATTTGCGCTTTTAAACCCAAATAATAAAGTGAATGTACTCGTATGTCTGGTTGTTGCAAAATGTGACATTAATTATTTTTTAAAATTGCTTCATAGCGTCAATTTACTAAAAGAATAAAATAAACAAAAATTTATTTTAAAGTCTATTTTGGCGACTACTCATTTTTAGTGCAATCTGTAGAATTTGCATTAATGGCGATATAATTTATAAAATCGAAAGCGTCTTTGCTGTAACACTGTCGCTAAATTTAGCAGAAAAAGTGAATATTAGCTTTTTTAAATCTATTTATTGTGCGTTAATTGTGTGTCATAGCTAGTAGTCAACCGAATGTTTGCAAAATGTTTCTTGTTTTTGTTTGTTTGCTAAAATAAATCTCCGCAAGAACAAATTTAAAAATAAAAATACAAAAAAAAAAAAAATACCAATATTTTAAAGAGCTCGCATTAAGTTTTAATATTCAGTCGTTTACAGCCAGTAAAAGCATCGCGACACAGACTGAGATTTGTTCAAAGGGATTTAAATCTGTAATTTTTAGATGTACTCTGATTTTTTTTAAAGCTTCTATTCGGTTTTTGGTTTTGAAAAGGAATTATATTGGATTTTAATGGAAGAGTCGACACGTTTTTTAGATTTTGGACTACAGTTAAACCTCGATTAACGGGACCTCTATTAATCGGTTACATCTATTAACCGTCATGCGTTATTTATAGTTTTCTCCTCTATTATTTGTGCTTTTCATTTATTACCCGTGCAGCATTCATATTTTTTTTAAATTTCTGTGGCCACACAAAAGATCATATTTGCGCGTTTATTCATTTAAAAAGAATGATAGATTCTTTAAAAAGTAAATTACCAAAAAAAGCAAGAACAGATCTTTAAATTAAGGACAAAATGACTTTGATTCATGATTACGACAAAAACTGTTTAGTTGCTGTTTCTGTATATTTCAATATAACTTCCGGGCCAACAAGAACCGAATAATCGAGGTTTAACTTATTTGTAAAAATTAAAATTTATAATGATTACTCTTCTTCAGTTCTTCAAGAACGAAGATATTTATCCTTAACAATTTAGGAGACATCCAATTTGAACAACAATTTTTTTTTCTTTAAGTCGAGTTTTTTTTTTTTTTTTGGTGTCAGCAGTGATACCGAAATATTGCCAGCCTTAAACGTATATAATTGATAATAAAATAAAAATGGACGGAAGTTTTACAATTTTCAAATTACAATTTTTTGGCAACAAGATTCTTTTTCTTTAAGAAAAATTTATAATCCATTTGTTTCTTAGTAACTTGTAAAGGAATTGTCCTCTTATTTAACGCACTTCGCTTTTCCTTAAGGAGTTTTATAGGTTTTAAAATTTTACTAGAGTTGTAAAGAATTAAAAACTGATATGATGGGGCAACAACAAAAATGGATTTCTTGAGACCTTTAGAAGCGTAAGAGGACAGAGTTCATAACGACTACTATGGCACTTAAACTGTTTTGCAAGTTTTTGTTGCGAAATTTGTAGATTTTGAGGGCACCCTTTATTTGTTTCTAATTGTCGAAGAACTACAGAACTAAAGAAAATCATGCAAGGAAAAAATAATGCAGTTGTATGTGTTTTGATAGAAAAAGTTTTCTCTCAATATTTCTTAAAAAAAAAAAACTGAAATATTCATGTATTAATTTAATACAATCATTAATGTTTTTTAAAGTTTTTCATATATAAATTTTATTAAAATAAATGTAATAACAATAATTATTACACTTGTTTTGATTTGCTTTGATTCAAAGCAATAATCGTTTTTTTATTGCTTGCAAATCCGACTTCTACTTGAAATAAAATTCACACACCAACGCTTACTTAAAGTTAAGACTTGTGAAAAAGCACTTTAATAAATTTATAAAACTTAAAAAAGGTCAAGTTTATGGCCTGGATTGTTGCCAAAAAGAAAAAAACTAATATTTAACATTAAACAATTGTTAAGTTACACATTAAAAAAAATGTTTTTGTGGAAAAAAAATTTCTATTTAAATTTAATAACAAATACTTAAACATAACGAAATACTACAACTAAACAAAAATATTTAAAATAAAAAAAAATAAAGAAGATAATAATGAATAACATAAAATTTTACTGGTAATAAATTGATTGCTTCAGTTAATTTTGCAAGCTCAAAGAAAGAAGAGACGCTCAGATTGGAAAACTTAAAGTTAATTAATAGGCACCCTGTTAAGGCGTAATTAAAAATTATTATAATCATTACAGTTGTTTTAGTTTGAAAGACTACACAAACATTAATTAATACGTGTTGTACTCGTATTGTAATGTTTATGAACATCATTAAAAATAACGATCCCCCCACCTACCACAAGTTAATGTTGCAAGTTATAACATATAAAAAAAAACTAATTACTTAAACAATAACAATACAATGAAACAAAACAAAAATATGTTATTTAAATACAAGGTGTAATAATAAACAGTTGTAAGATAAATATTCAAACAGCGTAATAATCGTAAATGATTTTAACGTATCTTTACTCCACAAGTAGATAAATTTATGCAGGCAGTGCGTTTAAGTACAGTCCGTTAACTTGTTTTTTTAACCTCGTGGCGCTAAGACTGAAGTCAAAAACTATTAAACAGTTTTAATAGTCATTTATCAATAAAAATAAAATAAATATAACAATGAATAGTTTCCCATTAAAGTTGCAAAATACTTTAAACTTTTCTTTTTTAATATTAATGTCTAAAAAATTCAGCGGGATTATTATGTAATTCGATTCGAAAAAATATTTTTTCGATCTGCAATGTTAAAAACATATAAAAGTTCTAATGCTTTTTCTTTCAAATCGAATTACATAATAAGCCCTCAGAACTAAAGAAGTTTTTTTTACCTTGTTATCTATAAAACTAATAAATTATGTGCTCATGTTATTAAAAAAGACTTCCTTTTGAAAGTGTAGTGTATCAGAACTGTTCTGCAAATCGAGTCGATTTACTTTTAAGGTTCGTATAAAAGCGTTAACGCTCCAAAATATAGAAAAAAAAACTAAAACGAAAGCTTATACTAGAAGCTCAGAACGAAACTCTTTGAATTTAAATAAATCCGGCAAGTGTGAATTTGACTCTCACACGATAAATTTCTTTTAAGATCTCACACCTCCTTTTAAAATTTTGCTTTATTTTGTTTCTTAAAAACTATAACTACTTTAAAGTTACGGCCATATTTATGAAAATCGGGGTCTCTAGTTCAAAATAAATATTTTTTGTTAACATCTGGTCATTTTTGACGCACCCATTAATTTTTTGTATTGGTTATGGCAGCTATTGTAATACACCTGGGAAATTATCAAGAGTGTACTTATTATGGTACCAAAGATAGAGAGCAGTGGCAGATGGTCAGACATTGTATCGAAAAGCAGGAGGGTTACGTTTTTACCCTTTGGGTAGGAAACCCTAAGAAGCTTAAAAACGAAAGAGCTGAAAAAGACATTTATTTTATATACTTAATTCAAAATTGTGCAAAATGTCTAACTTTCATAAATTGGGGTAATTAAAAAATGGCAAATAGTCTGCAATCATAATGCATAATTGAACCGGAGTTTTGAGGCCGCTTTACCTGAAGCAAAATGGCCCTAAGAAAAAAGTCCCCATAAATTGAGGTTGGCAAATAGTACTAAACCCTAATGTCAAAAAGTACTATAATTGAACTGAATAAATTAACTCGCAGTTTTCGTGTTGTTGTCTTCAACAGAAGAATTTTGGTACTTTTCTTCTTCTTCTTTTTATTGAATTCATAATTTCAACATTAAAGGTATTCCTATAGAGCACATAGACATGTCTATTGATTTGTAATGGACACTTAAATAAAATTTAAAAACGGTTGGTTCAATATATATTTCTCAATAACAGAAAGTAACAAAAAAACCAATTAAAAAAAGTGTGGCACCTTGATGATGTAATTTAATGTATACTGCATCTTCTTCTGAATTGTTAAAGACAAAGAATTAATAAAATAATTAATAATTAAATAATTAATAATTAAAGGGTCTCACCATAAATGATGTAACTTTTATATATGTCCTCAGCCCTCAGGTTTATTTTGGAAAAAATTATTTTATTTTTGTGTTAGGACTATTTTTCATTTGGAGTGATATTTCAAAAAGTCTTGTTGAACTTACACTTGAAGAAAAATAAAAAGTAACAAAATAAAGAAATAAATAAATAAATAAAAGTAAATAAAAATAAAAGGTGTTTTTAAATATTTCCAACAATGAGCATTTTTTTCTACTGTTATTAAAAAATAAATACATATTGATTCTTTTGATTGCAAATACCACTGTGGCTCATTATAAATTTTTGTATTCTATCTTTGTGGCTTTATCTGGCTATACTTCTTGATCCTACCGGTCTTGTGAACCCTTGGTCTCGTATATTTACTAAACAAGCGTTAATCGTACAAACGCAGCCATCCACGCTACACTACTGTGTTACTTCGGCGAGACATGAAGTACTCGATGCCTTGTGTAGTAACCTTAACCATCCACAGACATATCCACTACTACTTTTATCCAAGCCAGTCATCCCCTTTAATCCAATAGCCACAACACACGTCTGCCATACACTGTTGTTATGCTGTTACACTTCCCCGCGCTAACCGTCATTGCTCTTTCTGTTTATTATAAAGGGCTTCTTGATAATTATCTGTTACTCTTATATTGAATTGGACGTCTTCATTGAATTATATGCCATGGCTTTACACAATAATTGTCTTTTGCCTCTCGGGAGGTGTGTACTGCTGCTCCTTAATTTTTAATTGCTTTATAACAATTATTATTTTCCATTGTACGTATGTCCGAAGGCGGTGTCGAACCCACGATCTTCTGTTTTACAGCTTGCACCTCTACCAACGCAACCATCGAGGTTGCTCAGCTCTTGCTGGCTAATTGTGGTATTATTCTATACACACACCATTAGTTGAATTAACTTAATCACCATGCTCACACGGAAACAAGAACAGGGGTTGCCAGATTTTATTATTCGTAACAATATATTTACAAAGTAAAAAATGTTTTTAGAAAATTCGCTTTGAAATTTTGATGTTCTCTTTAAAGGAGACAGCAAAAGTTAAAATAAAAAAATAATAAAAGCAAGTTTATTGAACCAAAATAAAAATCTCGTATTTTTAAAACAAGTACAAGCCGCGTTTAGATTAACAAGGAAATAGGAAGCCATACAAACTTAAATATTTTAGAACTGTGCGATGACCTAAAAACTTTGAAACCTTAAAGCATCTGTTGTTCGTATAAACTTAAAAGGGCCAATCAATATCTTAGTTTTTTTTTTCAAAATCGTTAAAATTATTTTAATGTGTAAAGTCTTTAAAACTTTAAATTTGTTGGTTTAACCGATTTAACTTGATCTGCAATTAATATTGCTTCCTTTTGCATGTAAAACATAATTTTTTAACAAAAATATGTTGCAATAAAATGTTTTCCATTAAATGTTTAATGGTTTTTTGTTGTGTGTTCAAAATAGAGCAAAATTTAAATTAACTCAGAGATGATTAATGATTTTTTTTAAATGCCAAACAACAAAAATCCCTAAAGAGTTGTGTAACACTAAACGGCATGATGTTCAGCTTTATTTTTTTTTTTCAACAAAAAAACATCACATCGGCAATATTATTTGTAATAAAAAAATAAAAAATGAAATCAAAGCAAATTTTAATTAAAATTCTTTAGATAAATAAACTCATCATCTACGTCAATTCGATTAAAGAGATTTCAAAAGAGACTGATGCACAAGTAAAAAAACATGAATGTTTCGTTGTTAAAACTTAATTAACGTTGGTTTCAATTTGTTAAAGAAAATTAATTTTACTATTTCACAGTGTCCCAAAAATAATTAAATAATTTGTAATCAAAATTAAAGCGGGACACAGTCCATAAAATTTTACAGTTTTCAATTAATTTCTCTATCAATCATTAGGAAAAAAATTAATATTTTTTAAACGCTTAAAAACATTTTGTAGCAGAAACATAAAACATTTGCGTTACTTTCATGAAGTGTTTAAAATCTATTGGCCTTTGACTTGTGACAATTTCCTTGTCATAAGTGCTCGTTTTTGAATTTATTTTCTTGTAAATATTTATTTTAGCTTTTAACCCAAACTGCTAAAATAAACAAAGCACCTCCTAAAAATATTAAATAATTTTTTAACTCGTAATACAAACTGATATTTTAACGGCACAATTTTAATATAATTCTTTTTTTTTTCTTTGCTTGAATTTTTTCGTTAAAAGCACAAGTGAAAGGAATATCATTTGGCGCAACGAGACAGAAGGGAAAATGAATGAATTCATTTAAAGCACATATTAATATTTTAGAGCTTTATTTAAATTAAATATAGAATTCAAATTTACTGCTTTTTATTTTTTAATTTTTCCTGCTTTTTAACCGACTTAAAAAAAAGAAGGAGGTTATAAATTCGTCGAATGTTGCTTTTTTAATGTTTGTGCCTGCTGAACTGCGTCATTTCTGAACCGATTTTAAATTTCTTTTCATTACAGATTAGTTTCGTTTTAAAAACAGAGCATAATCTTAAAAATTAAAGGGTTTCCCATAGAAGATACATGTTGTTTACGTTAGTAATGAATCGTAAAGGGCGCCAATTTAAAATTAAAGAAATACTGCTATGCATAAAATAATACAAAAATTTATCTAAACATTAAAGGGTGTTCCTATAGGTGACGTAAAATGACCTAGATAAATGCTTGAAAATTAGACCGAATTTCAATTACTATGATCGTTATAATAACAAGTATGAATAATCATAATTATAAATTAAAGGGTGCCCCAATAGTTCATTTACTTAGATTGAACAGCTGTGGACAGACGGTTAAAATTTAAAAAGTACAAGTATTGCTTACTTCGCTATAACAAAAAGTATAAAATTCGGATTTAAAAATTAAAGGGTGTCCCAATTGTTGATGTAATTTGATGTATGTTTCCAAACTTTTGAACCATTATATGTTGATAGACAGCTGATATGTATAATGAATCTGTATTGCTATGTCTGCTATAACAACAAGTTAACAATTTTATTTGGAAATGAAAGGGTGCACCTTTATGTGATTTAATTTAATGTATATGGCCAAACTGATTAACAGTTGTAAACAGACGATTGAAATTTACAGAGAAATTGTATTGTTAAGTCCGCTATAACAACAAGTATCAATTTTGAGTTTGGAAGTTAAAGGGTGTCCCAATAGTTAATGTAATTTGATGTAGGTGATCAATCTCTTGAAACGTTTTAAACAGATAGCTGAAATCTCTTTTGAATTCGGTTTTGTTTTGCAAGAATTACAACTTTTCGTTTTTTTTAATGATGAAAAAGAAATATTTATTTTACTTCTCTGCTTTGATGTAAATAATGAACGTGCAAACGTAATGCTGTCACAGTTTGATTTAAAAAGCTACTAAGTACTTAAACTCTATACGAAACAAGTAAAGCAAAATGTAAATAAAAATAAAATTACATTTTTATATTTTGATGAGTCTGTATAGAAAAATATAATTTTGCTTTTTTTATGAATGAATATGCGAATTTATTAACACAAACTTTAAAACGCCTTAAAATTAACCAACAATGTGTCAAGAAATTGTTTTTTTTTTTTTGTTGTTAAATAATTTAATTCTCATTACGATGGTAAAAAAACAAAGATTAAATTTAGAAAAGAGAAGAAAAACTTCATGTTGCGTTATTAATGGTTGTGGATTAAAACTGATGAGTGTATGAAGAAATTTTAATCGTTGATAAAATGATTTGGATTTCTTTCTTGGTATCGTTAGAAGATTGTCTGGTTTGTAAGTATAAACAACCTACGTGGAAATAAAAATTAAGCAATAATAATAATAGAACGAAAAATAATATTGATAAATTCAGAGAATTACGAAATTATAAAATTGCGTTGCGTGCATGATTTTTAAGATCGTGGTTAAAAAGTGATGAGTGTATGATGAGATAGAAATTATTCATTAAGGGATGTGTGTCAATTTTTGGTTTCACAACAAAAGAGCCAATTTATTTAATTACAAGAAAATGAAAGTGACACGAAAATAGCAGAAAAAATTAATAATAATTACCAATAAAAGTTTAAGTTTTTTTTTGTAAAAAGTAGCAATATATTCTTAATTTTCACTATACGTGTCCTACGTTTTTCCCTTTTCAAACGAAGAGGATCTTTTTTAGTGCAAATTCCAACACGTCAATTTAATTTTAGTCTTCTGAGACACACTGACGAGACTTGTACTTTACGATACGAGCGATTTTAACGCGCTCTTACATTTAGACCATAATACGCTGTGGCTTCGGCAGACTCTACATATAACGATCCCTCCACTCGCTTAACCAAATCAACAGCGTTGCTACACAACACTGTTGTCATGTTGGTATGTCCTTTCCAAACTAAATATCCTTTTTGTTTTTTCATACAGATGCCTTCATCAACTCTGCCGTTCCAATACACAGGCGGCTTTTCTAGTGTATCTAACGGGGCTACGTAAAATAATTGTTTTCTTTTACTAATCTCTTTGTCTCACCTTCAGAGTTGGTGTTCTCTAATATACAGCCATCTTTAACAATTTATATGTCGCTGCTACAACAAATAATTAGCTTAATTTTATGGTGTACTCTCACTCAATTTATTCCATCACATTTGGTTGTTTTACATTCATGCCGGTGTTGGGAGTTGAACTCATGACAACGTTTGGTTGCTCAACATGTGAGAGCTAATTTTATTTTTAAATCTATTTATACACACAACTCTTCATTCGTGGTGGAAGTAACAACTTAATACTCTGTTTATCACACACACAAACAACAACAGTTATACTGTGAACTATATTTTCTTAATAACATTATATTTTCCAAGACAGCAGTTCGTACTTAAAAAAGTAGAAAACTACCATATTATAAAAAGGTAAAAAGCTGAGTGTAAAAAAATGTATGTTGTAAATAATTTAAAATAGCATTCTGTGAAAAGAATTCACTTTTAGAACTCAAAAGAGTTTTTAGTAAAAATATAAATTACTTTTTTGGAACATTTGTAATATTCCGAAAAAGGTACCCTCGTACTCAAGTTAGAATTAAAAAAATTTTTGGTAAAATGCTTTTTTAAGAAAGTACTTTTTTTTGTAAAAATAAAAAAGTACCATTCGTAAAAAACTACAATTTTTGTGAAAAGCATTTATTTTAAATAACCATTTTATTGCCGTCATAACATTCACTTTTAGAACTCCAAACACTTTTTAGTAAAAATATAAAGTACTTTTTTGAAACATATGTAATATTCCGAAAAGGGTGTCCTCGTAATGAAATTAGAATTAAAAATATTTTTTGGTTAAAACAATCTTTTTAAAAAAGTAATTTTTCGTAAAAATAAAAAGTACCATTCGCAAAAAATAAAATTTTCGTGAACACGTAAAATACTTTATTTTATTAATGTATTTAAATTTTTGAAAAAAAAAATGGTGGCCTATGTCAATCGTCCCTGTATTGATATTTGATATTTTTCTAACTAAATGGCCGCCAAATTTATAAAAATTGTGTTCATGTAATTCACATACATACATATATCTCAGGTAGAGACGTTGTCTTATATTCTCTATAACGACCAGAGACTTTTCCCTTTGTTTTCTTAACACTGCAGTCTCTACGGCAATTTTTTATAACGAATTTTAAAATTCGTTGGCAGAGCAATATTATAATTTTTAACTTTTAGAAAAAAAAACTACCCTAGTGCAAAACAAATCATATTAAAAAGCCATATCTATATGTAGCAAATAATATAACGTAACTGAGCAATAGCAACTTGACAAGTTTCCATTACCATGCTCGACAAAGTTGTGGTCAAACGCTTAGCGCTTTTCTGTTCTTCTGTTTCTGTAAATTGTTATTTATGTAAAAATAAACTCTTTCAAAATTAATTAAATAAAAATTTATGTATGATGTTGTCAGCAGACAAATAATCCTACAGCCAAATTTAATTCATTTTATTGCATACAGTTTGTGTTATTAACATAATTATTAACCAAGAGGCAACAACTGGCTGCAGTAAGAAGTTGTTGTGGTTAAAGTGGAATTAATTGTAACTGAATACTCGCATACAAACGATACTTACGTTAAGTTACACACAGAAAATGTTTACGTATTTAAAAAACAATCACTGAATAAATAACTGAGGTTTCTTCTACAAAACAAAATTGTAAAATGTACAGACTTTAAGATTCTTGCAACATGTTGTTTAAACTCACATATAAATCCCCCCCATAAAAAGTATGTTGAAAATATATAAAGATAAATTAACATACATACTCCCATATAAACAATATATGTAATTCGTAATTAAAATTTGTTTGCATCAGTTGGAAAAAGATCATAAAAATACGCGAAGCAAATTAGCAAAAATAATTTCCCACATAAAATTTTGTAACTTATTAACACTTTTATTCTCTGCTTTGTATTTCTATTAAATAAAAAGTGTTAATTAGGTTTTAATTAATTTCTATGCTTGCAGATTTTGGAATCCAGCAATGAAGAAGTTGGCGTTCAGCAGCGACCACCAAATGAGGCAAATGGCAATACTTTAGCCGCTGCTGCTGCTGCAGCTCAACGTGCCAATTGGTTAAATAAATTAAGTGGCGGTATGGACAGTATGGATGTGCCCAGGAAATATAATGCTCCTCGCAGTGTTTATGATAATGGACGTTATTATTAAATGCATAAATAAAAAAACAACAAATCACAGCAAGCAAATCAAAAGCGTTTTAAATAAAATGGCAAAAATTATTAAAGGAAAAGTTTTAAATTGATTTAATCAGTTTTTAATATTTTTTTTTATAAATTTTAAAAGATTTAATATTAATATTTTCTAAAAAAAAAGCTATAAATTATACCAACAAAATTTGATTTTTAAAATTTATTTACAAAACGACAACTTACATTGAATTTAAAGTTTTTTTTTGTTTTTGCTAAGGTTTTTTGTCTGAAAGGCTGTTTACTCTAAAGTTCCTAAGATCGTGTTAAAAAATTATATGTGCATCGATAAAAGATTTGTCTAAGTGTATTATTCTAAAAATTAGCCAAAAATATATTAAACATTTTTCTTGTTTATTTATTTTTAATTTTTAATTTTATTTTTGTTATAAAAAATTACTTATTTTCGATTAAGTTTTTAAGTGTTTTTTTAATATTTAACTGCGAAGAGAAAGAAATTATTAAATGTTTAAACATGTGTGGAAAAAGTTTTTTTAATTTATGAATAATAAAAATACTTGTAACCTGATAACAATAATTTTAATGTAGTGTATGAATATATATTTAATTAATATGACAAAATATTTATTTAAAACAATTAATAGTTATTATACAAACAAACGAATAAATGTAATAATTTTACAACTTATTTAACAAAAGACAGCTCTGTTATATTTAAATCATCAATAACAATAAAAATATTATGTATGTATGTAAAAATAAAACAAAAAATGATATGCAGTTTTACAGTTTTTATTTAATTTGAAGTATGATCATTTTCATGTCACATTTGATTCTAATTTTGCAGTAGAATGCAATAGTTTGTTAAGCCAAGCTTAGGCAAAATGTATACTATAGCGGAGATAAAGAATACTTTGATCGTAAAAGACTGTTGAAGACCCGCTAAAATTTTATTTAACTGAATTAGTGCTGAAATAATGAAAACAATGTTAATACCAGAATCTTACGTCTTGTGTTTTTATTTTGAAATAAATTCTCTCATCTTTCAGAGGTTTGAGCATCAGCTTCAGCTTCATTTTGTTAAGCAAGAGAAACCGATTTAGTAGTTTTATTTTTAATTTTATCAACTGTTCAGAGACGGACAATCTTCTGTATTCTTTTAATTTAATTTTTAACAGATTTAAGCATCTGCTTCAGCTTTTGTGTTTTTTTTATTTCAGTAAAGATAAAATTTATTTCTTTTACTTTTGTTATTTATTTTTAATAAAAATTTTATCAGCTGTGCAAAAATGGGTAATCTTAATCTTTAAATTTCTTTAACTTGAAATTTACTTGTTTTACTTTACTTTTTTACTGACTTAAAAAAAATAAGGAGGTTATCAATTCGTCTGAATGTTGCTTTTCTTAATGTTTGTGTCTGCAAAACTAAGACATTTCTGACCCGATTTTGAAAATTTTACAGATTGGTCACGTTTTAAAAACAGAGACTAATCTTAAAAATTAACAACATACATGTTTTTTAAGTGTATTATGAATGGTAAAGGGCGCCACTTTAAATTAAAAAAAAGCGCAAAGCAACACAAAGTAATAAAAAAATTAATCTAAACATTAAAGGGTGGCCCTATAGGTTACGTAAAATGACTTAGATAAACGCTTGAAAATTGTACAAAATATTAATTAATATGATCGTTATAATAACAAATATGAATATTCAAATTTATAAATTAAAGGGGGCCCCAATAGTTAATTTAACTAGATGTGGTGGATAAGCGGTTAAAATTTACAAATAACCTGCACCGCTTAGACTGCTACAACAACAAGTAAAAAATTTCGGATTTGGAAATTAAAGGGTGTCCCAATAGTTGTTGAAATTTGATGTATGTACCCAAACTTTTAAAGCATTATATGTAGATAGGCAGATTAAATTTATAATGAACCTGTATTGCTATGTCCGCTACAACAACAAGTAAAAAATTTAATTTGGAAATGAAAGGGTGCACCTATAAGTGATGTAATTTGAGGTATATGGCTAAACTGTTAAACAGTTGTAAGCAGACGGTTGCAATTTACAGAGAAAATATAGTGTTAAGTCCGCTATAACATCAAGTATAAAATTTGAGTTTGGAAATTAAAGGGTGTGCCAATAGTTAATGTAGTTCGAAGTATGTTGCTAATATTTTGAAACGTTATATATATATGCTCAAAATTAGGTTGAGCCAAAATAATGTAAATTACATGTAATTAAGTTAGTCACGCTGCTGCAAGTGCACACATTTTTCTTTTCTTTATCGCCTTAAATCCATTAATAATGATTTCATCTTTAGTGCTGTTATTGTAGTTATTTTCATTTTTTAAAATAATTTGAAAACCCAATTGCACAAATAGCGCTCATTTATTCTGATTATAAAAATAGTTTTATTTTTTCTTCACTACCAATAAGAAGGCAAATGAGAAAACAACTTTAAACACCTGGAGCTTTTGGATTATTATGTTGTGGCATCAAACGTTCAAAAACGAAACTCATGTTTTAAAGTTTGTGTGTGGTCAGTTAGTGTAACAAATGTTTCTTTAAACAATGTTTTAAAAGTAAAAAATTTACTAATCCATATTCACTAGCTATCGCTACTTGCTTATGGTTGGTTGGTTGGACGAATAAAAGGATGTATTACTGGTTTGCTTGATAACTGGATGTTCAATTTATGTGGAGATGAGATGAACGAAAGTATTTATTGGTGAATGATTTAACATGTTTAGCTGCAGCAATTTGAATGTTGAACACAGAGATTGAAGATGATTTAGTTTATTTTCCTTTTTCTACTGTTGCATCATATTTGTTTTTATTTTCATTTTTTTATTTTATGAATTTTTCATTTCATTTTAAGTCACACTTTTTGGTTAATGGATAAAAGATTTTCACTCTTCTTTTCCATTTAAATTTTGAATGAAAGGAATAAAATAAGCAACACATTTTGTAAAGTTTGTTATTTGAAATTCGGTTTAATGTGTCTTGGATTAGAGACATCTTTTGCTTGTAAAATTAGGCTTGTAGTTGCAGTTGTGAGTGATGCAACACACCATTGTGGAGCGTTGCAATATGTTTATTTTAAGTTATGAAATTTTAAAAATTTAAGGAGATGTTAGTTAACATTTTTTAATAAGTAGTTTTTGATATTTTAATATCTATCCTAAAGTCAGTATTGCCATAACTTGTAAATGAATACAGAAAAGCACTGTTAAAAAATTACCGCAAGCTCTCGTGAGTTTAAAAAATAATGTTTTTCAATCATATTAAAAAAAATTACAAAAGGTGCCATTATTGCAACTCTGCGCTTGTATAATAAGAATTAATTTGGAGTTTATAAACTTTTCATTTTTTAAAATAAATTTGCAAAATTAAATCTTACTTTAGCGCGTCCTTAAAAAATTATTAGATTTGTCTTTATTGGATTTAGGATTGTAATATTGGGTAATTGTTTGTTAGGGGTAAGTAAAAATATTGAAACAAATACCTAACCTCCGCGATCAAGCAAAACCATTGAGTGAAGCAAAACCAAGTGCATGTGATAATAAATGTTATGTAGACTTGGTTTTACCCAAATAATAAATTTACTAAATGCTTTTCATAGAAATAAGAAATATTGGTGATGTTTATAGCGTGCACTAACCGAAGTAGATAAATACGAAGAACTCCGTAAAAGGATGTAGCGACCCAGTGTATGCTGGTTTTTAAATAAAAGTTTTTCTTTCTCTTGAAATATCAACAAGTCATTTGAAAATATTATAATATTATTATTATAATATAATATAAAAAAAACGAACTTGAGCCTGACTAAAAATTGTGCATTTTGTTGTACACAAAAATAGTTAAGGTAATAATAATATCAAGTAATACATAAAATTTGGTTTAATTTTTGAACACCCCTCCTATTAATAAGGACCAATAAAAATGTTTAACATTCATTTTCATAAATCAATTCAAAAAACGTTCTTCACTTTAAAAAATGCCAAAGGCATTTCATACAGTTGAAGTAATACTAAAAATATGTTACCGAAAGATTTAAAATCGTTTTATTATTTAATTTTTAGCAAATAAATTTCAATACTTATTACTTTAAAATTATTGCATTGATTGTGGTTATAAAATCATTATTTTGCTTTTGTTTAAAAAACCAACACAAATATTTTTATTGAAAAGTGATGAGATAACAACGTCATCGAACCTCAAATACATTTTGTATCTATTACATTTCATAACAAATAAAAGTCATATTTTTGAGATGTTTAAATTTTAAATTTTATGTGCTTGAATGTATGAATTTCAATTTTTTTATATTAAAAGAAGTTAAAAAGGAGAATGAAAAAAAACTCTAAATATTATGTTGTGATATGTTTGGGATTGTACTGAACTCATCCTATAAACAAACAAATTAAAAAAAATGTATACTTTCATATGTGAATTTATTAGACACGAGTAGAGTACTCTTTCATAACATTTTAAAAGTTTGCTTACAAACGATTAAGCCAGCAGATTAAGTCTTATCTTCCGTTTTACTGTTTTAATTTTTTGGTTGAAGTATTTAATTGTTATATCTTCTTCTTGTTTTAATCAAGTGATCTTAAAGTATTTAAATAATGTTTGTATTTGTTTTTGTTTGTCTGCTGTGTGAGTTGCTATTCTGCTTCCAGTTACTATTTCGGAATGCAATTAATATTACGAGTATTACAAAATATTTTTTTTTTTTAAATCCAAAACGGTAAAACATATTTCTGGATTTAATGTATTTAAATTTACACTAATAAAAATCAGCAAAACTACAAAAATACAATGGCTGGTTGAGAGTAGATATAACTGTTTTCGGCTTAAACATTTGAATAATGGAAAAAATGAAAGTAATGAATTCAAAATGCTGGCAGTAAAGATATAAAAAACAAGAAACAATTTAAAGAGGCTTCTATGTGTTTGAGGCCAAAAGACGTCATACAAATTCTATTTTTTTAGTGCTTTTTTTAGCCAAACTAGGAAAAGTTTTGCTTCTTCCCCATTTAAATTAATTATTAATAACTAGCTTATGATTTACTATTGTAGAAATATAAGGTAATAGATTCATTGGAATAAAGGTGAGAATAAACTTGCACCACTTTCAAAGAAAATGTTACACACATTAAATTTGTTGATCTAATATACATTATTAAACATATTGTGCAAAATCTTCGTTCTTTTTCATGGTTATTGACGAGGTCGTTTTATAAGTTCATCAATGATAAATGAAAAATTTAATAAAGAGATAAAAATTCTTAAAAAGACGCATTAAAATTAATTAAAATTTGAATTTGAAAATATTTGAATGTTTTGTCACCGAATTCATTATGAAAAAATATTCGATAAACCAACGTATTTGATTCGTTAAAATATTTTATCAAAATAAATCATCGATTACTGTAACGATGAGAAAGTTAAGGGAAATTTTTGGGAGAAACAACGTGCCAAAAAACAACTCACTAATTATTGTGTAGTGAATAGTTCCGAAGATTGAGTTTCTGTCGGCGATAGGCCTAAGCACGGACCATAACGTACTGCAAGATCGGTTGAAAATATTACTGCTGCTCAAGAAAGTGTTTAAAACAAACCATCAACTTCAATTCGACGCTATGCTCAGGAGCTTGATCTTCAAGGAAAACTACAATTTTGCACAAGGATTTGCATTTGTTTCCATTTCAGGTTCAGTTGACACTCGAGCTTCTTTCACAAGACCATTTACGTCGCCGTACATTTGCCAATAGGATGTTACAGCTCGCCCATGACAACCCCGACAAACAACAAACTTCATATTTCATGTGGTCGGAATATTGAATAAACTTCTTCTGTGAAAATAGTAAAAGGAGTACGAAGAGAACAAAATTCAATGAGTTTGGTCAAATTGGTGCTGTTTTATGGCAAAAAAAAAAAAAACCGTTTAATACAAATATCGCAGAAATGTGTTCTATGTAGATTTAACAATTCGGCATCAGATTACACAACATCAAACTATAGAATGTTGATTTTTCGAGCAATATCATCTTAAGTAATGAAGCAGATTTTAAATTTGAAGATCTTAATAATCGTCTAATTACTGGTATTATTCTCAATGATTCATTGAACTGCAAAAAAAATTTTAATTGAGTGCTTCAGTGATGCATTTACGAGCAGACCCGTTGTCGAAATATAAATGCGCTCATGTCTCAGTGGAGCAATAAGCACTATTTATTGACATGATTTTCATAACTTACACGCATACACGCACACCCACATACACACCACTATCTGGTACAAACGACTAGAAAATAAAATAATTAAAAGAGAAAAATTCGAATTTTGAGTTAATATTAAAACGCCTTTTATTTTTCCATTAATGAAAGCAATACGCAATCATTCAAAGAGTTAAAAGTGAATGGCGACAAATATCTTCTTGAAAAAAGTAAAACTTTGTTGAATATTTTTTCCAATAATTTGGTGCACAAAAACAGAAAACGAACAACAATAAGAATATGTTGATTGGCTTAAATTGGTGGGAACGAATTTTTGACACTCTTATTTATTGATGAAATCCCAATAACTTCCATGCTGAAATAAACATTACTAAAGCTCTTTGCATTTTGTCTTCTTCCGCGTGGAGCTAAATTTTTTTGTTATGAAAGATTCATTATAAGAAAAAAATTGAGAAAAGAAAAATAAAGAAAAATTTTATAGTAGCAAATCGCTAATGCGCCTCAATTTTTTCTGAAATATTATAAATATTTGATTTGCTAATTTTGTCTACAGCACTGTTCTGTAGAAAATTTTTAATTTCTTTTCTTCGTAGATTTATTAAGATTTCTTAACAGTATATATTTGTACATTTCAGCTTAAGTCGAGCACAGCTAATTTGATTTGAAAAAGTGAAATACCAGAAGATGCGCGATGGAATTTTCTTCAAATTATTTGAGCACATTTTTTTTCTAATCGGTAGCGTTTTTAATTGAAATAGTTTTACTTTCATAAGATTTTTTCATAATTTTTTACTGAATAATTTAGAATTGAATGCAAATTAATTTGGTAATGGATGACTTAAATTCGTACTTTAATTCAGGAAACTTTTACTAACTTAGTTTTAGAAAAAAATATTGTGCTATTTTTTTAATCATTCCGATTTAATAAATAAATCACCGATATTGATTATTGAGGGTGAAATCAAGTCTTTAGTTTATTTATAATGTGAGAAGTTTCCTGAAAAGCTAAGTAAGCGGTAGCGAAACGGCCATCGAGACGCGATTTCACCCTCAATAATCAATATCGGTGATTTATTTATTGAATCGGGATAATTAAAAAAAGCACAATAATTTTTTTGAAAATCAATTTAATTACATTTTTAATTCTCCTACTTCGTTTCTCTATTTAGCTTCTTCACTTCTTTAAAATGTTCTTTTATTTGTTAACGAAAGTAGTTATTGCATTTCTTACCCTAAACTTTTTTACTTCCCCCTTAAACTTAAAAAAATTCCATATGTTTTAGAAAGTGACGTTTTTCAATTACCTCGTTATTAAGTATGTAATTAATATTTTTTATTTTTGATATATTTTCCTCTTACTGTAACTGAATGTAGTACAAATCTTAAGAGAAAAAGCCTGTCACCAACATTGTCAACTGAATAACTTCATACTGCTCATGAGATATTTATAATTTATATTTATTACTGACAATGCGTTATAAATACAAAAATAAATATATACCTTTTTAATATATATATTTTTAAAGAAAACATCTCAATTATGTTGTTAATAATATTGGCAACGGTGGCAACGAAGTTGACATAAACTGGGATATTGATTTTACGAGTTTCAATACAAAGTAATAAAAAATCAATTTATTCGTTTCTACAACTGGGAAGTTTTTATTCTGTTTTGCTGTTTCTTGAATCGATATGGATTTCTGTATTTAAAATTATACCGTTAACGGTTTTTAAAGTTACTGTATTTTATTTATAATATTTTTTTTTTTTTGATTTTATTTATTGTCAAAAAAAAGTTCAGTTTTTAATATCATTAAAATTTAGTTTGTTATTTTATGGCGGTGTTTTCTTAATAATCATAGACGTTTGAAAAATTAAAACAAGAAATGAAAGCAGTTTGGTTAAAAATATTCTCATATTCGAATAAAAAAATGGGGAGAAAATGTAATTTAATTTTTTTTTTTCGTACTTTTGGTTATTTATTTAATTCCAATTATGCAGGTATAATAAAGGTATTAAAATTACAATTTCCTAAAACCAATATTGTTTTCAACACGATAAACATTTGTTTAAAGCTAATAACATAAAAATTGCTACACACAATAATTATATTAATAACGACATCAGTTTCTAATCCTTAATGATTTTTATACTCTTTTTAAATGAATAAATCGCAAAACGAAAAGAAGAATCGCACACAATTATTTTTAACATGCGTTGCTATAGATCCCATAGTCGAGAGAAAGAGAAAAAATGTAACCGTTTATCCATTTGATATACTGCTCCATAAGCTATAATAAATAGAGGTTTAACGATTGATGTCGCATTATCATGACTGCTACAGCAATCAGCAAATAATAAAAGAAAGAAAACATTTAAAGAGATTCCCACCGGGAACGTTATTTTAATATAGATGGGCTCGTCTTTTAAATCGTTATAGGTTGTAATGACAAGCCCATCTTTGCCAAAATAACGGCCTCTAGAGAAACACCCTATAATTTTTAAATTCATTGTTTACACTTATTATTGCATTGGCCACTTTCTCGTGCGCTATATGTCTGCCTGCTACGGTACGTCACTACATATAAGAGCTCCCTCTATAGTTAAGTTTAATTTTTAATATTTGGTACTTGTTCTTACAGTGGACATAAAATTAATTAAATTTATATTAAATTCTTAGTTGAATGATCAAATTTATTTTGGCTCAAGTTCCATTCTAATTTTTTTCTAATTTTTTTTAGAAAAGAAAAATTATTTACAAATGTATGCAAAGCAAAGTATTTCTTCGCTGTTCTCGTCTTGTACATTTGTTTTTGTTTTGAACCAACCTTCGATTAGTCACGAATCAAATTTTTCTCTTTTTTTTTAAAGAAAATGGAATTGAACTCAAGCAAAAATTAATTCGATTCATTTGGACATACCAACATAAAAATAACTAAAGATAAAGTATCTGCCTGTTGCGGTTCATAACAAGGCCACGGAAGTGATATTATGTCATCATTGGAAAACCCTTTAATAGGAAGTTTTAAATTTTGTTCTTGTTGCTCTAGCGGAGAAATGTGCAAATTGAACGTGTCTGTCAATCACAGTTTAAAAAATAACAATATTTTTATAAATAGCTCGCCACTCTGGGAACACCCTTTAATTTTTAGTATTAAGCTTCAAGAGATAGAGGGATAATACTTGTACCCTTTTGCTACGAAATCCTAAAAGTATAAAAAAGTAAATTAAAATTAAAGGATGTTCCCATAGAGGAACTGCTTTTAGCTTGTTGAATCTTTGCCTTAATGGAGTCTATCTTAATAACAAAAGGAATGCACTTATCTTCACTCTCTTAAGAATGCGGATAAAAATGTTTATGTTGCACCCAAAGTGATCAAACAAGAATTAAAAGCTTTTTTTGGAAATAGCATACTCTTGCAGTAAAGGTGCGATATAATAACTCATAGTAGGAAAGGTAAACAAATTTTAAGAATTATATTTAGATAAACGGTTGAAGATGTTAAAAATGAAAAGAAGTTAAAAGTAATTTTTTCTCATAAATCAGGTGACCATTTTGTTTTTTTTTTTAAATTAAGCAATAAGTTTTCACTTCAAAAATAAGGGAGAAAAGTATTTATAACAATTAATAAAAAATTGTGCTCATAACTTACATAATTATATTCTTACACCAGTAAATTTCATAATCGAAAAAATTAAGATGTGTTGGCATTAAAAAATAATGGACTTAAACATGGAGGCCTAAAGTTTGGTTTTTGAAAAAGCAATAAAACAGTTGGACACTTTCTGCATTATATAATAATAATTAAAAACGAATAAAAATATAATTTTAATAAAGCAGAAGTTGTCAAGGAATTAAAACTTTTTTAAAATCAAAATTGAAAAAAAAAAATATTTTCCTCTTTAAAAATAAGGCATATGTTAAGAAAATTTTAGGTTTCTTTCTTGTGGCAACCAATTATCATGATCGTTCTTTTAATCTGTTATTCAATAGAACAAAGACAAACGAGAATTGACAGGTTTTGGAAGAATACATTGTAATTAATATTGCAGCGTGTCCAAGAAATTTTCATGTCACAGACATTAAAATTACAAGACTCGGAGGGCAACGGCATGTAGTTTTTAGACAAGGGCTCAATGTGCCGCAATGAATATTATGCATTGCTGATTGAAGGTCATGGTGTTCTCCTCGAAGGGACTTGAGTTGATCACCAATGCCCTGTAACTAGTTATCTTAGCAAGAGATTTTTGCGACGACCTCCCCTCCCATAGTGAAAATAATTTTGACATTAGTACTGAATTATAAAAAATATTACTTCTTCAGATAGAGTAATATTTTGCTTTAGTGTCGTTAAAGCCATAGTAGAAAAGAGAAAAGAGTTGATTTAATTACGGAAACAAATCCTTGGGCAAACTGTTAAATTTATTGTTCTCAGATTTCATATCATTTCGGCTTCGCATTGATAGAACATACAGTTAGCGGGATAATTTTATGAAAGCAAAAAAAAAAACCATTCCTTTAAAATCATTAAAACAGTAGCAAGTCATTGATATTTACATAACACTTCAAATTATTCACCACATTTATCTACCAGCAGCAGTAAAATTACAACATCAAATACAAACAATTTTAAATCTGTTACGCAGTTGGTTAAATTGTATGAACGTAATAATCGTCATAAATTGACTGAAACACCAACAGCATCTTGACAAGAAATTCATATGGATACATGTAAGAAAATCTACAATAATTATTTCAAGTCCAGTCTTTGTGAGTTACACGTTTTTATTTCTCTTTGGATGCATTTATTTAATGATTGTTGGTAATTTTGCTCCGATTATGGGTTTCACAATGAAAAAGACATTGAAACTGTTGGTTAAAGTTTAAGTATTCCACATATGGATATGAAATGTTAATATATATGACTATGTGTATTAAAAAAAATCATTTAAAGACTGTATGCAATTATTTTGTTCAACTTAAGGGGGCACAATAGCAGAACATGAAAGGAATGAAATGATAAAAATTTTTTAAATTTAATTAAAATTTTTTTTGTTTATATATTTAGCCAAAGCAGCAATTTTATTTAGAAAATGTGTTGTTGTGCTATATTGCAATAAATATTGTAAAAAAGAATGAAATGTAAAGTTGTACTTACTGTATTGTTTCTTTATTTGCATCTAAATGCTAATTTGATTGCAACAAACACCAGGGATATGAAAACAAACAAAACGTTTTATGCAAAGGCACAAATTTTTTATAATTTGAAATCGTACAAAACAACCAAAAACAAAACAGATAATCTGGGATTTGCAAGGAGCGCAAATAAAGCAAAACACTTTTCACTTATCAATTTGCTTTTATATACCAATACAAACAAACAATTCCTTTATAAAGTTCGCAAAGAAATAAGTGTTTCTTTAAAAGCGCTATTGTGACCAAATCAATAAGCAAACGTTTGCGATACGTTTTTCTCATTTTATGTCCCTTCTGGCATAGGGTTCCCAGATTTTTTTCGAGTGGTATCCCCAATTCGATAAATTTTATCTCCACAAATCCTCAAAAAACAGTTTCAATTATCCCCAAAAATCCCCACTACAAATAATAATACTATTATTGTTATTAAATTCCTTAAAAATTCATTTGATTAACAAAATCAAGAAATTATGAATAAAAATGTCCTATTTCGCTGTCTAAAGAAATTTTTTGTTAAAAATTTTTGGAGTTAAACAATTGAAGCATTTATTTTTAAAGTGTGTAATAAGTCTCATTAAAGATTCGAGCAGCTCGAAAAAAAGGCAAATTCGTTTTTCCAAACATATGAAAAGACTTACATGTCACAATTTTTAACAAGGTGTTGTTCAAGCCGAATCAATTACCAGGTGCCAGCGTAGGCGAATTCATTATTTTTTGCTGGTAATCGTTACTTCCAAATTCCAAATATAAAAAATTGCCGAAAATGAATGAATTCGGCAACGCTGCCACCTGGTAATAACTTCGGCGTGGTTTTGCTTTACCATACTAGGAAAGTTATACGTATCAAAAAAGTAAAATTTAATTAATAATGGTAAAATAACAATAACCAAAAACAGAATTTTAAAATGTTCCCAAATAACCTCTTTAAGTTCCTAGAATGTAAATTATATACTCAAAGAATTCCTCAATCACCGAACCGAAATTTTCATCCCTATTTTGACAATAAAATCCCCGATTTGGGGATAAATCCTGTAATGTGACAACCCAGTTCTGGCTGCGTATGTACGTCGAATTCAGTTAGTTTAATATGTTGATCTCATGAGCTCTTGTTTTACTCACCACAAGAACAGAAACGTTTGCGTTTCATTTCGTTTCCTTTCGTACCCTTTTAAACACTTTCAGAGCAAATGATAACAAACATTTAAAAGTACGCTTTTAATTTTAAGATGATTTTCTACTCTATTTAAGTTATTTAAATGTACAAACTAGTGCAATAATTAAATAAATTTTTGTGTATATAAACGTAATAATGAAGTTTATTATCTTCATAATGATGATCATCAACTTCACCAAATATTGTCAATATTAAATGTTTTCAATGTGAGTTTTTTTTTGTGAGTTTTCTTGCCTCAGACATAAAGCACACACAAATTATTTATAATTTTTAAATGTGAATGTTAGTACGAGTATGTTTAAGCCTTAATTGCATATGACTTGATATAGTTTTTTTTCTTTTGGCCCCTTCTTGTTGAAATGATTATTACTGTGGCTGATATTGCTGGTCTGAGATTATTTTTCTGGTCTCTCTGTCTATCTGTCTGTCTGTTTGTCTGCCTTTCTGTTTATATTTTTTGTGCCAAAATTGGCTTAACAAACGTTATTGCGTTTTATGGCATTATGTTGCATCTTGAGAAGAAACAACAAAAACAAAATTATAATGTTGCTTAATATTGCATAATATTTTTAAAGAGGTTTTTTTTTCGTCGTATTCATGTCACTTTGTTAACGACCAAAATAAAATTTTGCGTAAAGTCCCCTTTCAAAGAATGGCAATAATATTCTTAATGCAGGTGACTGTGAAGAGGAAAAGGGAAAAAAGAGTTTGGTGTTTAGTTATACTTTGAATGTTTCACTTTAAGAAATTAGGTCAAAGTAAAAGTAGTTAACTTCGATACTTGAGTTTATTTTGTGTAGAGGGAACATATTTTTCAACGTTATTTAAATGTTTTTCAAGCAGTTCTTTGTTTTTAAATATTATGATTTTTTAAGAATTCTGCCACTAAGATTTCTTGAATTAAAAAAATTATGATTACATTTTATATTCTTTTATTATAATTGTAAGCTGCTCTATCCACTCCAAACATCTTAAATTTTAATCAAACATCCTATTTAATCCCAATTCTTTTCACACATAATTTTCTACATTACGAATATTAAAACAAGTTCCTGTTTGCAATTTATGTGCCTGTCATCTTTAAAAAACAAATAAAATAATCCTTATTTAGTTAGAAAAAACACTTTTACTAAAAGTAAGTCACAACATAAAAACTTAAATTCAGTTGAATACAATGCGCGAAAAGCGAATGAATGCGTAACCAGCAGGAAGTTAAATGAGGACTATTTGATTGCGTTTAGCCTGCAAAAATTGCAAATAAAAAACAATATCGCTTAAATTGCGTGAGACACTTGTCACATAACAATCGACTGATACAAATCTTTAACTAATTGGATGATGGTCTTTCTTTTTTCAAAGTTTTATTTCTGAGAAACAAACAAACATTTGTTTTGTCGACAAAATGTTTAGAGCAAAAATTCAAGCTCCAACATCTTGACTGGACTGTTTGCTTGTGAACATAAAAACGTCCTTTTAAGCCAAAAGAAAAAATAAAAACCATAAATAAAATAAAATATGTAACATCTTTTCATTGTAGCTTCACAATATTTTTGCATTCACTTACCAGGAAACGTGGAGTAGATAGATGTCAAACAATTGCAAAGAAAAAGTGCCGCAGGTATTACTTTGACACATGTGCCACAATATTGCAGAGTTGCCAATATCAATTCATTTCGTTGTGAGAATTCAGTGTTATACCCTGTTCAGACATACGCTTTAATTGCGCAATTAAGAAATATGCGCAATTAAGTCCTTAATTGAGCTCAATAAATTGAGCAATTAGTACTTAACTGTAACACTAATTACATAAGATACGAAATGCAACCCTTTCCAAAAGTATGTTTAAAGAGAAGAAAAAATTCATAAAATTGACAAAGTTAATAAAAATTTAAAACAAATTAAAATTATTTTTTATTTTATTTCAATTTAAGAGGAAGAGTTTGGCGAGTCATAAAAAGAGAAATAACCTGGGCGCACTACACTACCTAGTAAACTTAATCTGCCTTGTGCTAATTGAATAAGCTTAATTGAGCGTGAGTCAACACCAAATTAAATTGCACAATTAAAATTAAATTAACTCAATTAAGAAAACATGTCTGAACAGGGTATTAAGCATTTTAAAACGACTTTAAAGAGAGAGTGTTATCAAGTCGACTGAATGTTGCTTTCTTGATATTTGTGCCTCTATAACTGAATCATTTCTGGATCGATTTTGAAATTTTGTTTTTTATTTAAAAGGTGATACTTACAGATTGGTCCTATTTTGAAAACAGCTCATAATCTTAAAAACTAAAGGGTGTCCCCACACAACATACATAGTTTTAACAGCTATTATGAACCGTTAATAATAAATTGTATTATAAAAAAAATAAAAAAAATTAAAGGGTGTCCCCATAGGTGATGTAAATTGACCTATATGGGTCTATCTTTTAAACCGTTATAGATAAACACTTGCGATAACTATGAAAGCTATAGCAACATGTATTAATGTACAAAATTATAAATTAAAAGGTGCCCCAATAGTTCACTTAATTTAATGTATACAGTCATACTTATAAACAGTTGCATATAGACGCTTGAAATTTACAAAGAATATGTTGTATTGCGAACTGCGCTATTACAGCAAGTATAAAATTTAGAAATTTAGAAACTAAAGGGTGTCCCAATAGTTGAGATAATTTCAACCGTTACAGACAGACAGCTAAAACTTACAAGGGACCTGTATTGCTAAGTCCGCTCGCTATAACAACAAGTTTAAAATTTAAATTAAGAAATTAAAGGGTGTTTCCAAAATTAATGTAGTTTGACCTATATGGCTGTATCTTTTAAACTGTTATATTTTTTTCCTCTGGATTTTTGGTCTACAGATGCCTATTTTACTTTCCTTTGGATTATAAACACTTAAAAAAGACGTATAATAAAACTATCAATTATAGGTAGTTTTTATAAATCAGAATTTGAAAATATGTTTTTTTTTTAGTTTTTGCGATCAAATAAAATTTATTTGCGAGTTAATCGGTTTTATTTATTAAAATTAATAAACACTTGAAAGTGTGCAAACATTTTGCAACAGGCCTGCAGAGCAATAAAAAAATTATTAATTTATTTTATTTCATACGACACGCCAGAGTGTGACAAAAACCGCTTTTGACGGATGGTTTTTACACTGGATGCACTGTAAACGCATCCAAAGGTGTGATGGCTCCCTTTAAATTGACATAACAAATTTAATATGAGCAGGCTTATGGCCTCAAAGATCAGAAACACAAAAGTAAAAGGAAATAGTTTTTTATTATAAGCTAGTTTATTTTAACGATTTTCATCAATAAAATTTTACTGTAATTGAAAGTAAACAGACGTTTGATTTTAGTTAATAAATTAAAATTAAATTCATTAAAAAGCAAAAAAATTAAACACGATTTTTATGCAATTAATACCAAATCTGTGATTGTCCATCGTCATCAGCATGTTAAAAGATTTCAGTGTTTAAAAATATGGCAACAACAACAACGAAGATGATAGAGAACGTGTTACTAGTGCTTAAGGTTTTGATGTGCAAAATGAATTTTGACATTTGTTCAGATCTTAAATTGGCTTTAAATTATTTTGAAAACATTTGATCATTTATTTAGGAGTGTCATTTCAATATTTCCTAAACAATCATAAGGAAGGAAGTTTTTCTTTAATGCAAAAGCAAATCTTCATTCAAATATCAAATGGCACAATGAATAATCAAAAATTTCATGAATTTTTAATTAATTGACCAATTGATGCGGAAAACGTGTCTTTGTGTCTTTTGTTGGCCATGAAAGTTTAATTACAACTTTGTTTGCAGTTTTAATATTTCTCTTTAAGTTTCATGTCATAATTGACTACACTAAACACCTTTCTGACGGAAAAACGTGATAAAATTTATTTGAATAATTTTTGTAAAAATGACAAATAATGAAATAAATTTTGTTTGAGAAACTGTTTGTGTTTAATTAAAATTTTTTTTATAAGTTTAGCAATTTGTCATTTTGAGAATTTAAAAATTAGTAAATTTTGATTATATTGCAGTCAATATTAAATTTAAATATTGACTGCAAATTAATAAGGATGTTAAAAGAAAGAATATTTGCTGATTTTAGTTTTAAATCATCAAATTGCAACAATTGCAATAAAAAATAAATACATATAAATTTTTTCAGCCACTGTTTAGATATATATGTATTTCAGTTCTAATTTTTTAATTTTTTTGTTACATAACATTATTTGTTATATGGATTTGGATACTGATCGTGTTGTGCAACAATAAGAATTCTGTCGCTCAATAGTTTATGCTGTTCATTACGAAATCAAAGAAAGAGAATTGTTCATAAAAATGTTTGATCATGTCTTTCTGTTTGTTGTAATTGTTATTTTCAATTTTTTTTACAAACACAGCAAAAATTACTACAGACAACAAGAAAAATATACTTGCGACATTTGTTATATTTTTTTACTGTATAATTGTCAATTTACCATTCTGCCTTCATTCTTTTTATCAAAATGTTGAAAAATTTGTTTGTTATTATATTAATATTTTTAAGACGAGATCGCCAGACATAGCACGAGCGGTTTTGAGGATATGAAAAATAAATTTAAAAAAAAATAAATACATGAATTTTAAATCAGGGAATATTAAATACAAATTGAATTCCTTATCATGAAGATCGTAAGATTAGCTTTTTTCTTAGTACACTTTTTGTGTTGTAATCGCTTTGCTGTTGATAAAAAAATTTTAAGTAAATTTCTTAAAACAGATTATGCGATACCTTTTTTCATGCCGTTTCTTAATTTTGTTTTAAAGTTAAAGCGATCTTAATCGTGGGCTTTACCGGCTCTTTAAAATTTATTATTCAGTTGGAATTTCTAAGCAACCAAATGTCCATAAGTCCCCTCAAAATTCGTGCAATGCCATGCAAACAACTAAAAGTTTTGTGCAAATAGTTTTATAAAAAATTTCATCGTGTAACCTGGCGCCTAATAAACTATTGAGATTTGATTTTTTTAGTATATATGTTTTTATTTCTTGATCTTAAATCAAGAAAATTAATTTAAAAAATATAAGATTTTTGTTTAACCTCAAGATCGAAAACCCTTTTTACGCCAAAAATCATTTAAAATTGTCGAAAAAAAATTTCTAATTCTCAAAAAAGATTATATATCCCTACTTTTGGGATATTATTCTAGATTTGACAAGAACGCTCTGTTTCCAAATTTTTTTCACATTTAATTTTTCAACAAATTAGTTGTTTATGCTTACTGCACGTGCAAAAATACTGAACCGATTAAATTAAAATATTTTTTTTAAATAAAATACTTTTCATCAAAATCGGTTGTATCAAGTGAACTTGAATTTTAAAACAAAAGATTGTCTTGCCTTTTAGTTATTTAAATTTAGTAATTGTATTTTTCATTCTTTTATATTTTTGCTCAAATATTTTCTATTTATTTTCCTAAACGTATTTTCGAAAAAGGTCACAGATGAAAGAATGTAAATCAAGTTTAAATACTCGAATGTAAAACAGCTGTCATTTACCAACTACTTAAACATAAACTTTTACAAATGCGAAATTGCTAATTTGAGCTACTCCTACTTGAGTTGACGAAGATGTTTTCTTCTATCCAAACTTCCGGTAAAAAAATAAATATTTTATTTTTTTGCAATTTATTGTTGTGTGTAAAATAACTTGAAATATGAGCTCAATAATTAAATTCAATTTTTCTACTCCAATAAATAACATTTAAATGTTGAAGTTTCTTATTTCATTTACTTTGTTGTTATTATTATTGAAATTTAATATGACATAAATTGTTAAATAAATTTTTCAATAAAATCATTAAAAATTACGTCTTGAGCCTCCATGTTCATGTTTTATTGTTTTAAAGCAATTGTTTTGCCTTAATTTAAAAACTATTTCCAGAATTTTATAAAAATTAAAAAATGTTAAGTTAAAAAAGGACATTGATATCTATTAATTTTTACTAAAAAATTATAAAGAAAAAAAAATTAATTATCTTTTATTTCATTCAGAGCTCGTACAGAATCCTGTAAACCTGTTGAAAGAACTTTATCATTTCCTAAGGGATTACCATAAAACCCAAAGCCTTGGCTTTGTATTGATAAAAAACCTGCAAAAATTCTAGGAGGTTGATGCTTCCCAAATGCTCTAACTGTTTCACGGCTCAAAACTTAAATCATTTTTACTATACAATTACAAAGTTGCCTCGAATTCCATTTCATTATTATGTTCTCATATAAAAATATCAATTACAGCTTAACAATAGAAGTTGAAATTTCGCATACGATTGTATCACTAAAAATTGCTTGTTGCACAGTTTTATTGCTTATTGGTTTTAATAGAGAATTGCAGACATTAATTAACAATTAAAGATGTGTTCGCAACACAAATCATTAACTACAAGACAGAAAAAAAATATTTAAATACGTACAACTACTCATAAACTGATTTAAAGTCAAATAATACCAACGTAAACACAATAAGAAAAAGTAAACTGTACTTGTTTCCCAAAAAACAGGAGAAAAATTCAAGGAATAATTACAGATTACCTTTAATATCATAATGAAATTTAAATACACAAAATTTATACAAAAGCCACTCTTACACATGTGTTTGTATGATTAAGTGTAATACACACACAGAGACACCAGGACAGTTAGGAAAATTAAGAGAGCAAAAGCACACAATCTTCATTCCTCCTTAATCTGTGTTAAATGAAAACAAAAGTGATCGACGCTAACTTCATACGATCCACACAGTTTATTGTCTTAAGTCACGAGATTACTGAGCAAAATTTTGATTTTAGTTTAAACTATAAATTTACATCGTGTTATTTTAGTCGGGTTTTAACAGAGAAATGCCAGATGTTTTTTTTTTGTAAAACGCTCAACATTATAAACAACTAAAAATTATAAACACATTTTTGTAAAACTATTTATTAAAAGCTTTTAGCCAGCCAAAAGTGTACCAATAGTACATTTGAACTTAATTAATTTAATTTAAGTAAAATAAAATTACCTTTATACAATAATATAGATATTTAAGTACTATACCGCTGGTCTCATGTAGAAAGGCCCTAACTCGTATTTATGTAACTTTACAGGAGAAGGTAAAAAAATAATAGAAACTGTAATTATCACAATGTAATATGAAAAATGCAAATGCTTAGAAAACTGTTATTTTTGATACTATTGCATTCAAATATTGTGACAAGGTGTATCTGTATGAAATGTATTAGAATCACGAAAAATTTCAATTTCGTAAAAATTCGAGTTAGGGCCTTTCAACATGAGACCAGCGATATATTTATCTTTAATAAAAGTACCTAAAAGTACCTTCTAAAAATACTACTAATAAAATATTACTTTTTAAGTACCCTTAAGGAACCTTGTCTTAAATAAAATCAGAATAAGATTTAAAAAATACTTTTATCAAAAAGCGTTTTGAAAACAAATTTAGATTAGTAATTTAAATTTGAAAAAAATATATATAAAAAGAACAATACTTTAAAAGCACACCTGTAAAATTGTACGGTTAAAAAAATAAATAAAAAGTACCTTTTAAAAGGTCAAAATAGAAAAGTGTTTTAAAAATTTTAAATATAACTTTTTCAAATTATTTTTTTAAATGTTTTTTACAGAAAAGTTGCACCTAAAGGAATTAGATTAATGAAACTTCGCAGGAAAATCTGCTATGGTCATAGGCTGTTAAAGCTAGAAAACAAAAAATCAGACCAAGGAGAAAAAAGGTCCCCTCAAAATAACAAATCCGAATTACCACTTTTAGTGCTTAAAAGAGATCTAAAAAGAAGATTTTAGCCCCGTTCCTTTTTGTATGCGGAAATGCAATAGATTACATACGCCTTAAGACCATAGAAATTAATTTATATGGGCAGAAGGAAGTACCCATACAATCCCACCCCCAAAAAAGTACCTGTGAAATTTTTTTTTTACGTTTTTTTTGCCGATTTCATAAAAATATTTATTAATAAGCTTCCCAATGCCTTACCAATCCCCGCCTTCCAAGAATATTATTAAAAAGATATTTTTGTGACTTGTTGCCTTGTAGTATTTTATTTATCTGAAAATAATTCATTTATTCGTGGTATAACTTATTTATGATTGTAATGGTAAATCAATATGAAAATTTATTATTCGGAATCTTTAAAAATTTAATTTACTTTATTCGTATTTGAAATACATATGAATGGTTGCCAATGGGATCCCTTATGTAGAAAAATAAAAGAAAAAATAAAAATAGTTACTAAATGTTTGCTCTGTTTTTGTATAGAACTTTTTTGAGTTGTTATTGTCTGCTGTCTTATTGATTCAATAGAGTTCTCATTTAATCAATTTGGCTTTTTATATAAGACTTTCTAGTTTTCTATACAAAATTTGGGTAAAATCCACTGATGCGCTATTTGAGCAGTAGTGAAATGGCCATATGGATATGCTTTCCCCGCAGTAATACATTTCAGTTTTTAGTTTAGTTTAAAATAATAAATATTTCATGAGAATATCATGAAATATTTATATTTAAAGGAATCAAGCACGAATAAAGTAAATTAAATGTAACGGTAAATTTTATTTAAAATTGTTACAATTAATTTATTTAGAGATCGTAAATTTTATTTTGATTTATAATATTTTACTACCGCGATGGAGATTACTCTCAAGAACCTTTTCACTTTTTGGCAAAAAAATTAATAAAAAATCCTTTTTTTAATTTCGAACGAAATTTTTTATGATAAAAAATTAAAACAAAATTTTTCTAAAAATTATTGTAAGTAGCTGCACTTTAGCCTTTTACAGGAAAGAAAATCAATACAAAATCTTTATTCGTTTAGCCACAAAAAATATATTGCAAACCTCTCAAAATAGTATAAAGTCAATAAAACGTATGCGATTTATCCGACTTTCCTGACTTTTACAGTGTCTAAAAACGACAAATCTCAAGCTAAATATTTGAAAATTCACTACACGATGCAGACTTTTGTTATCTGTCCAGCTGCTTATTTAATTTTTTACATTTCTCAAAATTAATTTTTGGCCTAATGTCGGGCTAGATTGGCAAAATACCGCTGTGTGGGCCGTTACAGAAGGAGAGCAAAATCTCACGATCTACTTCTTTATAAGGCAATTTTTTTTGCTTCATAAGAAACAAAATATTTTAAAAAAAGTAAAATAAAGATATGATTGATTTTAGGTTGGATATTATTCCGTCTTTACAAATTTTAATAATTTTTTATGTTTGAGAAATCTCACCATCTGATATGTCTGGTAAATTGAGAGCAAAATCAAGAGCAACTAGTAACACTCACCAATGTTGTCAATTTTTGTGTAAGTTTACTTTGTAAATTAAATTATATATGTGAAAATATACGATAAAACACTTCTGCTATTTGTAAAAAAAATAATTTAACGATAAGTTATTATTGAACTGCGTGAACAGAGTAGAATTCAATTTTTATTCGTTTGTAAGGTCCGCTACTTCTTTCGCCGGTCATGATTAAATTAATTTTCACTTACCTTTAGTACTAGTTTCACGATGTCGAAATTGTTCGTTCGTTCGCTTAATTACATCCTAAAATTCTAAAAATTCGTGAAACTGGCCCTTATATATTAAATATTTTCTAGTGTCAAAGTTTGAATAATTTTGAATCGTTAAATGTAATAACAACTCTGGCAGCACTGCAACTTATTTGAGAAGAGTCCAGCATACGCATTATTAACGCAATAATGAACAAAATAAAAGAAGAAGTGAGTGGCAGCTTAAAATTTTTTACCAAAGTACGATTTTTTATATTGTTTAAAATAATAAGAGAGAGTATTTATTTTTATTATTTATGTTTATTTTGTTTTTCTTTTTTGGCAATTTAAAGAGTTCGTGATATTTTGAAATAATTTTACTCATCATCTGCAGAACACTGTTAACAATAACAACTACGACACCTGAAGCAGCAACACATAGTAACAATAGCAGAAGCAACAGGCAACAGATAACAGCAACGGCAGTTGTACCACTGCTGTTGGCCATCATCAGTGCTATAAAAGAAACTGTTTCGTTACTTAAAAGATACAGACATAAATCGAGTGTACAACAGTTACAAACTGCAACCGACGACAGCAACTTGATTTTCTCTATTCTTTTTATTTTTATTTCAACTTTTGATCTGTGTGCTGGAGAAGAGTGTTTTTGTGATTGAAATCCTTTAAACGTAAAACGTTTTTTAACATTAAATAAATAAAATGAAGCCTTTTTGTGTGGTATGTGTGTGTGTGCATTTTTTTCGAATCAAAAAACAAGATCAAAACTTTAAAATGAAATAATAAAATTAAAAATAAACACGTCAAAAATAAAAAAACATAATTAAAGTTATAAAAATATATAAAAATTTTTTATTATTTTTTTTTACTACAAAAAAAGAAAAAACTCTTTAAAACAAGCGTGTTACATCTGCAGTGCAAATGTTTTATTACAAAATATTTTTTCCTGCATTTTGAATTAATAACTGTGAATTTAACAATTCGCGCAGTGATATTTTTTAAATAAAATTTATAATGAATTATAGCAAAAAATTAAATAAATTGAAAAGTTTAAAATTTTATATTTTGTGTAGGTTTTAGTGGTTTTGTGTGCTGCTAGCATGGCTTCAGCTCGTCCTGAACCACCACGTGACAGTTATGCTGCGCCTCCATCTAGCGGTTATTCAGCCCCACCTTCCAGCAGTTATTCGGCTCCGTCTAGCAGTTATGCGCCCAGTGTGCCAAGTGGCAGTTATGGTGCTCCACAGCCCGTTTATGGTCCACCACAACAACCACCAGTGATACATAAGCATGTCTACGTTCATGTACCACCACCAGAGCCAGAATACCAGGCACCAAGGTGAGTTTACTTTTCTAAATTATTTGTTATTCAAATAACGTAACTGCAGCAGGTGAAAAAGTGAAACCAAGTAGTTCAGAGAATTTAAAATAGGATGCAAATAGTAAAAAAAAATTAATTATTATAAAATTTAGGATTTAATTAATTTTTTTGTGTTTTTTGTTAATATTAAATTAATAATTAAATTCCAAAAATATCAAAAACAAATGCAGATTAAGGGACTTGGACTTTTTTGTTTTATATTAATATAATGTTTATTTGAGATTTTAATTAATTATATTTTATTGAATTTTTAAAACAATTGTTATTTTTTATATTTTTCTATATTGCGCTTCCTTGAAATATTAGAAAAATCAAATTTTTATTTTAAAATTAAAAAAAAATTAAATTAAAATAAAATAAAATAAATAATTAAAAAAAATAAAATATTAAAAGTCACAATAGTGAAAAATTAAATAAAATATTTTTATTTTTTAAACTAAGTGTTTTCCTCTTTAATTGCTTTGCCTTCTTAAGGATAAGCAGAGGTTTTTTACACAAAAAAGTTTTATTATTTATTTATCGTTGATAACGGTATCCTATAGAATAGAAAAGCAAATAAAAAATATAATAATATTCTATCCTAAGCTCACAGCAAAAGTGTTTGTTCATATAAGTACTTTTTGATGATTTCAGTAATTCAATTAAATTTTTAATTGACTCAAATAATATATTTAATTAAGATATAAAGAAAATTTTTCAATTAAAAATGTTATTAAATCAATTATAAATTTAATAAACAAAACGAAGACTAATGACAGTTTTTCTTTTTCTAGCCTTAAATTTTATACACAAAATTAGTTTAGAAGGAATTAAAAAAAAAATATTTAAACTCTATTTAAAGAGGAAAAACTCAAGATATAAAAAATATAAGGTGGCCCAGAGACTAAGCGATGCAGTTGTGCAATATTAAACTTGGGTATTCAAGAAATTTCCTATTTCTATCTGCATAAGAGTCTCTTCTGTTTTGGAATAAATAATTCCTGTGACACTGTTTATGATGTATGTAGAGACAAGGTAGTGCAAGCAAAGAGAAAAGGACAATTTATAAGTTTGCGCTTAAAAATTTAATTACCAAGTCTTTTAAGACTTAAAATTGTTACCGTAGCCATTTAATTTTAAATTTCATTTGAAAATTTCAAATTGTATTTCCATTAGAAACTATTCAATTTTTTTTCTTTTGTTAAATAATAGAAAATTTAATATTTAACGTATCCTCAATAAAAGTAATAAATAATTCTTAATATTTTTCAAATAATACACAACGCAATAATAATAATTTATAATTTATAGTTTTTGCTGTCATTGTTTTAAAAATTTATTACAAAAAATTTAATCGAATTCAGAGCAATGAAACAGAAATCTATTAAGAGAACAGGAAAACTTAAAAAAAATACTAAAACTTGACAGGGGGGTTACTACAGTTTAAAGTTTTTTTTTTTTCTTAATTTAATCCCAAAGATTTTCGTATGTTTTTGCTACAACAAAAACCTCATCAACTAAATGACAAGCAACAACTTGTTAAAAACTATGTCAGCAACTTATAAAAAAAAAAATTAACAAATTTTTCATCATGATTTCTAGTCAAGAGTCGCGGTTGTTTATTCAAAGTAAGCAGACGTATTCTGAGTACTTCTTTTGTGACTTATTTTTTTCCTTAATTTTTACAAAAACAAACAAACAAAATATTTTAATATTTTGCTTTCAAACAAAAAAAAAAAATAAAAAAAAAAAACAACTTAAATATCGTTTAAAAGTACGGTTAAGTGTAACAACAATACCCATACAATGGTGTCTGAAAGTGATGAAGATGATAATTTGCTTAACTGGCAAGTTATAACAACAAAACGTAAAAAGACTAAAGCGATGAATAACACTCCGAAAAAACAAAAACAAATTGATGACGGCCCGAGTTCTTCCAATATTAACAAATTTGCTGCTCTGGACAATGATAATGATGTTATGGATACTGGTAAAAATTCTGATGTTAACGATAGTGATTCTGGTGATGATGAAGCTGATAATTCTGTAGTTAAACCTCCACCTATTTTTATGAACAATGTCAGTAATGTAACTAAAATGATTAAATGTATAAGTAGTGTGATAAGTTCATCTGAATTTAATTATAAAGCTTTATATAATGGTCAAGTTAAACTTAATATAAAATCAGTGGATTCGTATAGAAAGTTAGTTAAGTATTTTGATACCAACAACTTTAGTTATCATACCTATCAACTCAAAAACGAACGGTCTTATAGATTTGTGATTAAAGGCCTTCATTACTCTACCAAAATAGAAGATATAAAGGCTGATTTGCTATATAAAGGTCACCTTGTCAGAAATGTAGTAAATGTTAAAAGTAAATACACTAAACAGCCTTTACCAATGTTCTATGTAGATATTGACCCAAACCCAAGTAATAAAAAGGTTTTTGAAATACGGGAAATTAATCATTGTATGATACAAATAGAACCCCCTAGAAGTACGACCGATGTAGTACAATGTCACCGATGCCAAGAATTTGGTCATACGAAAACATACTGCAGGAAACCCTTTGTATGTGTTAAATGTGGACTTGGACATCCAACCCCAAATTGCCCTAAAGATTCCGAAACTCCTCCTAAATGTGTACATTGTTTAAAACAACATACTGCCAGTTACAGAGGTTGTGAAATATACCAAAATATATTGAAGAAAAAACTTTCTGAGAAACGAGCCATCACAAATCAACAACAATTTTTTAGCAACCAAAAAAACTTCACTTCTTTTAATATTAACTCTAATCAAAACAATTTCGCTGGAAAATCCTACGCGAATGTAACAAGTGAAAGTGGTAACAACAGTATCATGAAAAATATTGAAAAGCTACTAAATAAACAAATAGAACTAACTAATACACTCATGAACATGATGTCACTTCTTATTAGTAAGTTATGCAAATAAACCTAAGATTGGCCGTATGGAACGCTAATGGACTTGCTAGTAAACTAAACGAAATTGATTATTTTATAAAAGAAAAACATATTGATATATTTCTTATTTCTGAAACCCACCTTACTTCAAAATCTCATATCAAAATAAAAGGCTATGATTTTATTTATACAAATCATCCAGATGGAAAAGCCCATGCCGGTGCAGGGTTATTTATAAAATCTTCTATACGTTATGAGCCTGAGAAAGAACTTCAAAAAGATTTTTTACAAGCCGCTGGTGTTAAAGTCACCTGTAACAACAGACCTATAAGTATATACTCCATATATTTTCCTCCTAGACACGCAGTTAAATGCGAACAATACGAATGCTTTTATAAATCTTTGGGAACCCGTTTTATTGTTGCTGGTGATTACAATGCAAAACACCCGTGGTGGGGCTCCAGACTCACAAACCCCAAAGGTAAAGAATTATATAAATGTATATCAAAAAACAATTATTCTGTGCTTTCTGGAGGAAATCCAACATATTGGCCCACTGATGTAGCAAAGATACCAGATCTTCTTGATTTTGCTGTGTATTCTGGAATTTCTAGGCACTCGTTAGACATTTTAGATGACGATAGCTTAAACTCTGACCATACACCGGTTATAGTTAATTTTAATGCTAATGTGAAAATAACATCTAAAAATGGGAAACTTATCAATCGGAACACTAACTTGGACTATTTTAAAGAATTTGTTGGAAATAATTTAAATTTAAACATTGAAATAAACACAGCAGAAGATTTAGATGATACCATAGAATCTTTTAATTTATTAATACATGAAGCTGCGTCCATATCTACCCCACCATCATCCATTCGTACTCAGGATATAGGTCGAAAAGTACATGCATCCGCTGCTGCTCGAGATATGATAAGACAATCCAGACGCCTAAGGAGAGTGTGGCATAGAACCAGAAACCCAAGGGATAAGGCTAACTGGAATTTGGCAACTAAATTATGCTCAGAGATATTGGCGAAAGAGAGAAATGAAAATATAAATTCATATCTAAGAAAATTAAAACCTCAAAATAAAAAAAAAGATCATGAACTGTACAATGCTACGAAATTTTTAAAGCGACCTGCAAAAAGGAATGTTCCTATCAGAAATTCTAATGATGCTTGGATCAGAACAGATAAAGAAAAATCTAATGCATTTGCTGAACATTTGGAATCAATTTTTAATCCTCAACAAACGAGCAATTATGGAGACGATGTCGCACATTTCCTAGACATAGCTTGTCAAATGGAGTTGCCTATAAAGCATATTACGCCTAATGAAACAAAAAAGGAGATATGCGCCCTTAATAACAAGAAATCTACGGGATATGACAAAATCGATTCGGTTGCAATAAAGTCTTTGCCCTTTAAGGGGATCTTATTCCTCACTTTAATATTTAATTCCATTTTACGTCTGCAACACTTTCCTTCGCAATGGAAGTGTGCTGAAATTATAATGGTTTTAAAACCTAGTAAGCCCGAAAATATAATGACGTCGTACAGACCTATTAGCTTATTGCCCATTTTATCAAAAATTTTTGAAAAACTATTTCTTAAACGTTTAAGTCCATTGCTTCAGAAATGCAACATTATTCCTGATCATCAGTTCGGTTTTCGAAGTCAACATGGAACACCAGAACAGTGCCATCGAATTATTAAGGTGATAACTGACACCTTTGAAAATAAAAAATTTTGTTCCTCTGTGTTCTTGGATATACAGCAGGCTTTTGATAAAGTATGGCATGACGGGTTATTATACAAATTAAAAAATATGCTTCCTGCTCCATTCTATTTATTCTTTTTATCTTATTTGAAGAACAGATGTTTCTACGTCAAAGTTAATAAAGATTTTTCTAATGTCTGTCAAATAGAAGCTGGAATCCCCCAAGGAAGTGTCCTTGGACCAATTTTATATACTTTATTCACAAATGATATGCCGACAGGAGAGGATGTAACAGTCGCTACATATGCCGATGATACAGCATTCTTATGTTGTAGTGAAACCCCTTCAGAAGCTTCTAGAACTTTACAGTTGCAGCTAAATAGCCTTTATTACTGGCTTACAAAATGGAACATTGTTGTTAACACCCAAAAGTCAAGCCACATCACTTTTACAACAAGAAGAGAAAATTGCCCAGCTGTGTTTCTCAATGGCTCTTTAATTCCTAGTGTTAATACTATCAAATACCTTGGTTTACATTTAGACAGAAGGCTTACATGGAAAGCACATATTAGCGCAAAAAGAAAACAACTCGACATCAAATTTAAACAAATGTATTGGCTTCTGGGACGAAAATCCCAACTATCTATGGAAAATAAGGTCCTGCTGTATAAAACTATCTTAAAACCTATATGGACTTATGGTATAGAACTATGGGGCACTGCTTGTAATTCCAACATAGAAATACTACAAAGATTTCAGTCCAAAGCTTTGCGTTCTATTACAAACGCTCCCTTTTATATAACGAACAAAGCGCTACACAACGATCTGAAAATGCCGTTTGTCAAATCCGAAATTAGAAGATTTAGCTCCAAGTACTTAGAAAGGCTTAGTAATCATGTAAACATATTAGCAATTTCACTTTTAGATGAGACTGATGAAGTTAGAAGGCTAAAACGAAATCATATCTTAGATCTCCCTTACATTTAAGTATACACTCTTGGTAATGAAATAAAAATTTATGTTTATGTAAATATACATTTCCTAATTTATTGTTTAAAATATTAAATATTTAATTTAGCTCTATATATGTAAATATTATTTTCATATATAAATTAATTTTTTGTTTTCTATTGAAAGCAATTAGACATGTTATTTCTTTAAATTTAACTCATTTGCTTATTATCATAAGATAGATTGCAAATAAATATGTAAAATAAAAAAAAAAAAAAAAAAAAAAAAAAAATGATTTCTAGTAGCACAGATAAAATACTCTAAACTAACAACAACTAATACTTTATAAAATCTTTGAAAAAAAAAATTACTTAAAAAAGTGAAAAACTAAAACATGCAGCCATGATTTAAAATCATTGCCTTCAAATGAATAAAAACTGTTGATGGAAAAATTTATAATTTCCGTTTTATGCGAACTTAACTACGCGTGGCAATAACTCTCCTCTTTTTTTGCTTTTTTTGTTTTGCAAAATTCCTAAATCTATGTGAAAATATAATTTTTTTTGCAGCGTAGAATTGGTACCGACACAAGTTTTAAAATTAAAACCGTTGAACAATAATGTGTTCGCTGCAAGTTTGTAAAAATCCAAGTCGAATCTAACGATCAATAGAGCGATGTGAATTTTGTAGGAAAATGAGCGAACCAAAGTATTTCTTATTTTAATTCAAGTGCAAATAAAAAACAAGGGTAAAAACTCTTTAAACTTTATAATACAGCAACAACAAAACTTTTTTTAAAAACTCCTTTTTATGTTTCCGCTTACTTTTTAAAGAGAGATTTAGCCATTTTTGGAAAATCTTAGCATTTTTAATAATTTTTGTAAAAACGTTTTCTGGGCAATGAAACAGTTTTGGTTTGAAAGATGCTTCAATAAACAAGAGCGGTCGTTGTAAATCGACAGGCATTGTAGAAAAACCTTTACTTGAAAAAAGTTGGCATTTCATGCACTTTATTTATAGAGGGTAAGAGTCAAAACGTTACTTGTTTTTGGCCTAATTAAAAGAAGATAATGATCACTATATGTGATTTTAGCAGCAGAGACCAAAAAGGCATGAGAGAACATTTCTGGAGGAATAAATTTTAGGGAGTAATACTCATAATTGTGCCCTTCATTCCTTTGGTTGTAGTTTAGTGGATTGTTTGCTATTAGTGTGTGTAAAGAAGACAAGTATCCGCACCGATTAACCAGAAACTATTGACCACTAGGGTGACACTTTGCTATGCACAGCCACATCCGAGAATTTTGTTTTTATAAGAATTAACCGAACTTGTCACATAATAAATTAAAGAAAATGTTCAGTTTCTTATTTTACATAAATCTACTTTAGTGAAGCAACTCCAATAAAAAAGCAAATATTAAGGAGACAGAGATTTAAAAAATTAAAAAAATTTTGTTTCTGCATGTATATAATTTTGCACAAAAATACCTTAATGGGTTAAGCATTTAAAAAAAAAATTTTTGTATTTCCTTTAAGATCTATTTAAAACCTTTGAAATTATACCCATATTGATATTTAAAAAAAAAATTTAAAATTTCAGAACCCCGTCACTCGGAAAATACGGACCTGATGTTTTTTTTCTTATTTTTTTAATTCTCTATCGCCCCATACGTTTGTTTGTTTTTTTTTGTTGATTGGAGTTACTCATTGTTCCAAATAATATGGAAAAATTAGAGTTAGGCGTGGTGTTTTGCCCGTTGCGTCTAGGAACATGCACCGATCTTGCTGATTTTTAATACCACCTCTTTCAACACTACATCTGATCGATTGGCGTATTTAAATTTTTGCTGAACATTAACACGGACGGACAGACAGACGGAAATCGCTCAGTCGACTTCACTATGCACAAGAACTCTGAATATATAGTATGTGTATATGGGGTCGAAAATGGATATTTTAGAAATTATAAACGGAATGATAAACTTAGTTATGGCCTTTTACCTTTTTTTGTGGTTAAGGGTATAAAAAAAACCCACTCAAATTTGAATGATAACTCTGAACTCTTTTTAAATTTAATTGCGTTTTTTATCGCCATTTCCGCTTTTCTTGTTTTTCTATTGACAGTAAAAGAAAACTAATTACTTTACTCTCAATATATTTCTCATCTTTAACAAAATAAACATAAAAGACTTAAACATTTTTCTCCATGTGTGGCATTTGTAACTCATTTAAATCTACCATGACATTTAAAATGCAGTAACAATTGCCATGATTTGTCAATTATTGTTTATTATTTTTACTGGAATCAATGAAGTTTAATGAATTTGTTTTTGCCTTTCTTAACATGGCCCGTACCAAATTCATTGAACTTTTAAATGGTTTTTTTTTCTTTTTTGAAATCTTTAAAATAATTTTCACCAGCCATTAAACTGCTTTAGTTTTTTGTTTGTCATCCTGGCGCCCACTCTCCATTTCATTATCATTATTTGTTTCTGGTTGTAAGTCTTGGCCTTAAATAATTTCTTTTACATTATTACTCTCATTCTCTTGAAGACCATAGATAAACGACAAACTATGTTTGTTGTCTTAAGCAGACTTGGACTTTAGTTTAGTTATGTATGTCCGTCTTGTGTTTTTTGTTGTTGTTAAGTATTCGACTTTCAATTTCATAATGATAATACAATTATTGAGTTAAATTTTGATATAAATTATTAATGCCCTGTAGGAATTTTCTTACACTTAAATTAATGAATAATTATTAAATCAAATTCAAATACAAATAAAATTAGTTTTAATAGATATTAAAAGGCTGTAGTTCTTTTACAGATCCGATATAGTCTTTATTAGAAGATTTTGTATAATAAGTAACAACAATTTTAAAGTTCCCTTATTAAATTAATCACAATTTCCAATTCAAGTCGAAATTTATCAGTTGCTTTATAAAAGACTGGAATGAAGATGGCTGAAGTTGAAAAAGAAACTCTGGTTACAAAGAAATATCACTTCCTTTTTGTAAATGCTATAAATTTCCAACCTCGCTTCCTCATACGTTTTTTACATCTTTTATTTTATCTGAAAACAACGAAAGTATTTGTATCAGCAATTTAAAGAAAATGTAATTTTTTGTTTTCAACAAAGGCGAAAGTGAAGTATCAGTATTAAAAAAAAAAAAATCATTTCACACTAAAGGATGCTTTTATTTATTTAATGTTGTAATTTTGTAGAAATGAAAATTTTTTTCTATTGCCTGTGATGAAATGTGTTATTTAATGTATCAGATGACAACTTTGTGGAGTTTTTTTTTCTAGTTATAATAAAAAAATATGTTGAAAGTCAAGAGCATGAACAAATATTATGTGCATCTTAAAGAGCCATGAAATATTGAATGACATTTGTTTTTATAACATTAATACGAGTTATATAAGCTTTAATATTTATGTAGATATTTTAAAATTTTAAAAACGACTGAAAAGCAAAATTAAAAGAAAAGGAATTATTAATATGAGAAAGTCTTACTTATTGAAAAAGTTTTAAATTTGTAAGAAAAAATAATTGATTCCGAAACTCTTTTCACTGCAATTGTCATTATAACGAGTCAAACGTGCAAAAAGTTGCGGTTGCTAAATTTGATAATAAAATTTATTAAATAACAGTTGCATTTTTCGTTAAGTTAAGCTAAAAAACAGTTTTTCTTCAAATAACTTTTTAATGAGGCCTTAAACGGTTCCTTTATGTACAGCTTTCAAGCGGCCCTCAAATCAACACACGAACATTTACCCATATAATTTACCCAGGATAAAAGTGTTGTGATATGTTTTGAATCACAGTCTATGCTAAGGAAGTTTTCTAAGTAATCAACATAGAACATATTTAATATTATTCTTGATGTGTTAAATTAAGGAAGGTGTCCTTAATGAAAGAATGAATTTAAACAAATTTCAATTTAGAAACAGTTTGTGTTTAACTGCACGACTATGAGACTTCGCTGATACTAGATATACTAGAGATTCGGTTTAACAAACATTCGCCCTCGACTAAAAATATTCTATGACACTTCTTTCTAATAAACTCAGCCTCAACCGCTATACATTGGGTGTTTGTTATTACCATTCAGGTTTCCTCCAAACACGATTTCCTTTTTTACAGGCGCCTTAACTATTTTATTTAATGCAGCTAGATAAATTTTTCGTTCATAATCAAGAATCCGGAGGGTATGAATTATTGTCTTCCATTCATTTGCCAAGGCTCTGTTGGGATTTAAACTTTGCTGTTTAGCAATGCAGCCACAGCTGGTGATCAACATGTGTCAGTAGTAGTTGAGGGGCCATGATGTTAAAAAAAAGAAAAGGGTTTTAAATTGCATTTTCTAAGCATTTATAATGAAAAAAAGAATTTATAAATATGGAACATCGATTTTGAAGGCAAAGCAATTGCAAATTCACAGGGAGGCATAGTTTACCGAAAAGACCATTTTTAAAAAAAGTATCTTAAAAAATCGTTGTAAAGCGTTTTTTTAATTTATTTTATATAAAAAAACTCTTGATTAAAATTATACATTTGAAGGAATGACCTTTTATAAAACTTCTTTTAAAACTTATTTAAAAAAGTGCCTTTAAAAAAAGTCTACTAAAAGACTGTATGTAGAAAAGTACTTTTTGGAAAGTGGCTTGTTAACAAAGTCCTTTTAAAAATTATACCTGAAATATAAAACTTTAAAAATAGAATTTAGTAAAAACTTTTGGAAAAATATATATTTTATAAAAGAACTATATTTTTTAAAAGTACTTTTCAAAAAAGTACCTTTCATAAAAAAACCTTTTTCAAAAGTGAATTTTTAAAAAATATATTTAAAAAAAGTATACCAAAAAACAACCTTTAACTCACATCAAAAAAAGTATCGTTTGACCAAAATTAACTTCTAGGTTTTTTTTTAACAGACTCTTAAAAAATTCTTCTTAAGACTTTTAAAAAAGTACCTTTCTGGACACAACATTTTTGTAACATTTTTATCACATACTTTTTAGGAAAAAACTTTATTACTACTTTCAGCTATTTCTTCGTAAATTAAACACTTCTAAAAGCGAAAGTTATTTTAAGTGAGATAATATCTAGCAAAAAGAGTTTTTTTGTTTACGTTTTACTGAAGTTGTGCAGTGTTCCGCTTTAGATTCCACTTTCAGCTATTAAATTAAAAAAAAAAAAAAAAAACATCGCACATTTTTTGTTTAACAAAACCCCAAACTAAAACATGATACTAAAGATATGAAAAATTACTAACATATGAATTTATGTAGAAAAAAAGTAGAGGAGGTAAATTTTGCATGAGCCTGAAGAAATTTACAACAAACTAACTGGAGCAAAGAGTTGAAAAAAATTTAATACTAAAAAAATTTTATGTTTAACAAAATATAACTTCCTGCATTGTTACACATTTATGGATGAAAGATTTCAAATTAAATAGAATGAATAAAAGAAATTACAACAAAAAATTTAACAGATATTAACACGTTATTTTCTCTCATTTTTTCAGAAAACCCATTTCTGTGCCTCCACCACAAAAACACTACAAAATTGTTTTCATCAAAGCACCCTCACCGCCAGCACCTACTGCTCCCCTAATTCCTCAATTGCCACAAACTGAAGAGAAGACTTTGGTTTATGTGTTGGTCAAGAAACCTGATGAGCAGCCCGATATTATTGTACCTACACCAGCGCCAACTCAGCCCAGCAAACCAGAAGTTTACTTTATTCGTTACAAAACCCAAAAGGAAGAAACAGGTCCATATCCCAACAGTATTGCACCAGCTCCTTCTGGTGACTATGGTGCTCCAGCTGCTCCCTCAGCACCTTCGGCGCCCAGTTCTTCGTATGGTGTACCCCATTAGAGGTCTTTCACAACAGATCTTTAATACAAGCAAAAAATACTCATTAAAAAAATCAACAGGCTGCATTAAGAGCCATAAGTTTTTAATGCAAAATGTTCTACAAGAAAAGGGAAAAGTTAAACTCTACGCAAAGTTCTATAGTTAAAATAAGAAATCTAGCTTATTCTTGAACAACTCTCTCTCTCTCTCTCTCATTCTCTATCGTTCTTAATCTATATATATTTCTTCTGCTTTAAAGAAGAGATATGTCTTTCTATAAACCCATCTTTAATATTTAAGTTATTTAGTGTTAAGTTCTCGTTTTTTCATAAATTTTTTTTAGAAAAGCTGAAAAAAACTCTTTAACGTGTGACAAATTTATTTTTTAAGTAATTTTAAGTATTAATTGTTGTTTCTCTTAGTAATATTTTGCAGAAAAAGTAAAGAAACAAAAAATAAATAAGAAAAAAAGAAGAACGATGGCTTTTAAAGGATGCGAGTCCTTTGCTTACTGTTCTTTTTTTAGTTAGACTGTTTGTTTCATGAACTCATTTATATATATTTAACATAATTATCATTTCTATAAATTTTTGATCAGTTCATTTAATTTTAATTATATTTTGTTTTGTTGATTTTTATCATTTCGGTATTTGAGACTCATTTTTGAACATAAACAAAAATTATAAATTCATCTGTTTGTTTAATTATTTTTTTTTATTTTTAATAAAGTTTTGTAAAAAATACAATTAATTTTGGTTTCATTTTTTTAAAGCAATTTAAATAATTTTAACTAAAAGTTTGTCTCCATCATGATTTGTTATTAAACAATCGTTCGTATGACTGTCAGTCATAAGGGACCCATCTAATAATAAAAAGGTCTATAAAAAATAAAAGTAAACTACGTAAAAGGCCGAACAATGATAACATTTAATATGGAAGAATCTCTTCTATCCGTCTGGCGACGTCTTTCCGTTCTCAGAGTAATAATGTTTGTTATTAATACTACGAATTGGTTTTTTATCTTTATTTCGTAGTTACTCAACGCCAGGAAATCCTACCAGACATTTTTTGTCATGTAGACGTAATAGTTTCAAAGTTATTCTACTGCATAACTAAGTAGAATGAGCGGTATATTATTTCAAGGACATAGGTTTAGTTGTATGAAAGAACATAGTACGATTAAGCAAGTCCACAGAAGTGTTACAAAGAGTATTTTTAAACTACATAGAATTTTATATAGAAAAAAAAAAAATAGCATAAAAAACTTAAATTTTAATTAAAAATTATTTTATTCTAAAGACCAATAGATGGCCTCAACATTTGAAAATGATTTCGGGCACAGAACAGCTGCGGTGGCCATGTTCTATTCTTGACGGAGCTCATATTGTGCGTCCAATTTCGACTCACCTTTTCGTAAATTTCTGGCTGCCACCAAAAGCTTTAATTGTTGCCACGAACAATACGTGCAATGTTGTCCTCCAAGGCGTAAATTTTTTCTGGTTAATGAGTATGAAAGCCAATTGACAAGTTCAATTGCCAAACAACTAAGTGCCACACAGAGTGGTATTTATTGTGCCAATCAAGCCGGACATTTGGCCAAAAAATATTTTTAAGAAATGAAAAAATTTAAGTATGCAGTTGGGCAGATAACAAAATTTTGCATCGTATAGTGAATTTTCAAGGCATTTGCTTGAGGTTTGTCGTTTTAGGACACTGTTAAAATCAGGAAAGTTGAGTAAATCGCATACGGTTTCATTTACTTACGATTTTGAGAGGTTTGCAATATATATATATTTTTGCTAAACGAATAAAAGATTTTGTATTGATTTTTTTTTTCTATAAAAGGCTATATTTGCGCCATTTTTTTGAAATATGTCCTTTTTCTTAGTTGCACGGTTTGGTTAGGCATTGGAAGGATTAACATGATTATTTTTAGGATATTGGCAAAAAAAATTAAAAACAAATTTTTTCTCAGGAACGTTTATAAAAATTTATTTTGATGGTTTAGAGGTATTTGTTATCCATTTATTTTAATGAGTACAATTTTTTTTTCAAATAATATATTATTTCTCCGCCCACAAAAGAGTGTGGAACTAAAATTGGTATTTTAAAATCTCCTGAGTCCAACTTGAAGGTTTTGAATGTTCTTTTTATCTTAAAAGTTGTAATTGCTAACCAAAATGACGGGAAAAAATTGAATTTTTCAAAAGGTAGGATTAGTTCCTCAAAGGGAAATGTTTTCCCTTTGGTCCGATTCTTATTATTTTATAGCTTTAACATCCTATGACCGTAAGAGATTTTTCGCCAAGTTTCATCAATCTTGGGTAAATTTTTAGAGCCGTCTTTTTGAAACCACATATTGGGCGAATCAATGTCGTCTTAATATTAAAACAAAACATCATTGATTATGGTGCGGTAATGGTATCCATCAATCGTAACGTAAGCCTCAGCTTCATTTTAATAAAAAGTAAGGGCCAATGATGCCACTTCACCAAAGGTTGCATTTTTCTAAAGGTAATGGAGGCTATAAGGTCTACTGGGGACACGTTTTACTCCATATGTGGTAATTTTCTTTATTAACAAAGTAAGTTTGTTTCTATCATGATCATAAAGTGACGAAAAATTGAAGGCAGTACGACAGTACTTTTGACAGTTAACCATGATCAGCCATTCATGAGAAGCTCACGGTCACTTCCTAAAAATACTCACTAGATCCTTCCTAATTGACAGATAAAACGTTTAAATTGGGATCAGTTTTCTCTTTTTATTCCTATCGACAGGTGTTCCTCAAGGATGAATATCAGGCCCGCCACTAAACATTGATTATACAGCAGCTAAAAAACATCAACGATTAGCGCGCTGTCTGTTAGTGATTATTGGAATAAAACACGAATAGTAGCGGCCACTTCTTAATGCTATCGTAAAATATTTGAAAAAACAGTTGCAAAACTTAAATTAGGTCCCTTCGTGTTTTTTTTTGTAATATTTTTTTTTACAGTCTTAATTAGGTAAATGCTTTAAATTAAAACCGTATAGTTAATTGGAATTGCGTTTCTTTTGTCAATTAAAATGCATGTATTCCTGCTTTTGTTAATGCATATCAGGGGAACAAAGCTCTCGAACTAAAAGTGTTATGTATTTTGCTAAAACCAATGTTGATATACACAGAGGAATATGCTTACGCCAAGTGATGAATTTTAAAACACTCTTGACTCTAAAGAGTTTGTATTGCAAAAACATCGAGTGTGAATACAATTGTATTAAAATAGAACAGGTTAACGCTAAAAACAAAGAGCAAAAAACAACAATAAACAAAAAAAGTCATAAAAGAAATTTTTAAATGTATGTCTGATATAAACAGGGATTCCCAAAGCGTTCATAAAATATAAATATAAAACTAAAATAAATTTAAAAAAGACATAACCTCATTATTTCTTAGGGATTTTTGGCTGTGCGTCTAATTTATTTTTAACCGACTTCAAAAAAAAAAAAGGAGGACTGAATTTTAATTTTGAAAATTTTTTTTTATTTGAAAGCCGATGCTTACAGTTTGGTCCCGTTTTAAAAATAGTTCATAATCTTAAAAACTAAAGGGTGTCCTCATACAACATACATGTTTTTTACGTGTATTATGAAACGTAAAGAACATCGCCTTAGAATTAAAAAAACTTCGTATCACTATAGCTCCCAATGATAAAAAGTAATATAAAAATAAATCTGAAAATTAAAGGGTGTCCCCAAAGGTGACGTAAATTGACTTATATGGGCCTATCTTTTGAACCGTTATAGACAAACGGTTGCAAATTGGACAGAATGTCGATTACTATGACCGTTATAGTAACAAGTATTAATATTCAAAATTATAAATAAAATGGTGCCCCAGTAGTTAATGTAATTTTATATATATGGCCACACTTTGGAATAGTTGGGGACTGACGCTTGAAATTTGCAACAAACCGATATTGTTTACTTCGCTATAACAACAAGTATAAAAATTTAATTTGAAAATTGAAGGGTGTCCCATTACTTAAAGTAATTTGTTGTATGTGGCCAAACTTTTGCACCGTTATAGACAGACAGCTGAAATTAAGAAAGGACCTGTATTGCTAAAACCGCTCAATCAACAAGTTAATAATTGAAATTTAGAAATTGAAGGGTGTGCCCAAAATTAATGTAATTTAACCTATATGGCCGTATCTTTTGAATAAAAACACTTAAAAATTAGACAGAAAGTTAAAAATTAGACAGAAAGTCTACTACTTTGTTTGGTCTAATAATATGTGTAAATATTTTAAAAAGGGACCCGTTACAGACAGACAGATGAAATCTGTTTTGAAGTCGGTTTTTTTTGTCCAAGAAATATTTAAGTTCTTGTTGTGAAATTTACATAATAGTTTTTTTTCGCGATGTAAGACAATCTGTTAAAAATATTTTGCACCGAGGTTATAATCAGTTATGGATCAACCGAAAAACTAGCCATTATTTCATTTATTTAAAGTCTTTTCTTCAAACATTTCTTTTATTTGCGATGATGAACAGCAGAATGTACTGTGTAGGTTTAGGAAATGTCATATTGGAAAAAATAGAAGACGTACAGATATTCAGTTTAAAGTTAGCAACATTCAAAGTGAGAGAAATACGTCTGCAAGCAGTTTTTCTTGTGAGTAAGACTTCTCGGTTAAAAAGTAAATAATTCCTGTAAGGCGAAAATTAGCTTACTGACCTCTTGATATGTTACATAATAACGTTGGATTTTAGGAACAAGTTTTCTAGTCTCATTAAGTTACTGACTTAACGGTAAAATAGCGAGGTCTAAATAACATTTCATACTGTCACCTAAATGTTTCTACACTCATTTTCGAAAGCGATAACCAAGTTTCAAAATGTACTTTGGGAAATTGGTCCGTTCATTACAATCGTATTTTAGTTTTAAACAGATAACTTACGCTAGATTAAGCAGACAAACATGAAAGTCAAATCCAGTTGATTTGGACCCATTGGTCGATTCTTTAGTGTTAACTGCAGAGTAAACGCGTGAAAGAAAGTAGGGCAAAATAAGAAAAGACGGAAAGTTGAAGAATAACACGAAGGGGTGCCAGTTTTTTATCCACCTACTGCTCTGCTTCTTTTCTAAAATTTCGAACAGTCAATGCCGAACTTTATTGAGTGACCCTAAAATATTCAAATTAAACACCCAGTTTTCAGAGCGACACTATTTTTCCTAAAGGATGCCACACTGGTGTATAGCGTCAGCTAAAGATAATAAAAATTTATGATTCTTACACAACCCCGTCACAGAAATTATAAGGATTGTAAACATCTCCTTCTTAAGCCACTAAATAATTTATAGACGTAGTATAAAGTGCTGAGAGGTTTGCTAATAGACCCGCCAGCATTCTGAAATTATCGATAGATAAGTAAATGCAAAGTTAAGAATTTAAAGGATCAAACAATTGAATAAAATAGTTCGCGAATTTCAAGTATGATTATTAGTAGCTGAAACGAGAAAAATATTCACAATAAAAAGCATATTGGGAATCCCTGCATGCAGATATTTTATTCTGCTTTTATTATAACGCCTTTACAAATATGAAAAATACACACAGTTTAGGACTGAAGACTATAAAAAGCTGCCTACAATCAGTTAAAATGTTAGAAAAACAGGTGGCCGGGTTAACAAACACAATAACCATACGGCAAGCAAGAGGTGTGTGTGTGTGCGTCTGTTTCTAAAACAAAATAGAAGTGTTGGCTGAATATTATATTTTTTCACACACGTATTCATAAGAATTTATATGACTTTTTACTAATGTAACTGGTGCTCAATGACAAAGAAGTCTGGTGGCAAGTTGGCACATTAGCAAGGAACATTATTATATTTTTTGTTCTTCTTTTTCCAGAAATGTTGTTTAGAAATGTTGTATGTTGTATAAAAAACGTGTTAAATCATTGACACGGAAGTTAACAAGTTTAGAAATAAAGCTTAAGGTTTTAACACGTTCATATCTTTTAATAAATTTAAAGGGACATTTTTGAAATTAGTGAAGGAATTATTAAAGAATTTTTTTAAACGAATTGATAAAACAAAACTTTGGAAAAACTTAATTTACGAAATGTAAAGAGATGTTAAAAGAGGACAGAACTTATAATTATTAACCCTTATCGGTCGTAAGTCACCTCTGACGTGACAACAGTACTTTTCTGCAACGGTCGTATGGCACGTGTGAAGTGACAAGGCGAATTATGTCGAAACATACTGTCTATTGATGAGATTTGTTTTTAAAATGTATTCATTTCTTCAATTTACCATTGAAATTACCATTTGAAAATACGTATTTACCGTTAATAAATAATAATTTAATAAATAAATAATTTGTAACAAAACTGAAAAGAAATGAATATAAATGTATAATAACATACTATTGTTTTTTTTTTATATTTGTTAAAAATAACTACAACCTGGTGAGAATCAAACGTGTGAAAAGTCGCGTCCGATAAGGGTTAAATGATGAAGTGTGAAATAAAAGATAAAGAGATATTTAATTAACACAAAGAAGATAATTATTTAAATGCGGCAATCTAATTGGTTCGGGTTGTTATTGTAATAAATTTATAATTGATTATTTAATTTGTGCTTTTTATTATTTGCGAGGGGCTGTTTGCATTGCTACCCTCAACTTATAAGTTAGAATATAAGCGGACACGTGCCTTCAACTCTTTGTGCATCATCGGAATCATTGTTGATTTCCTGTGCCTTTGGTGTCTTTATATTTGTGGGACAATGAAAGCAAAATTAATCAATACGTTTTTAACCAAGTAAATTCCAGTTTCATATGGCTTAATTAAACACGCTATTGCAAAAGGTTTTCTTGCATGATGAAGAAAGCTTTTGACCCAGTGAAGTTAATTAATCACACCTTGAAATAAGCTGAAAGGAAAACAACATTTTTCACAAAAAGCATTTTCATAGAAAATTGTTTAGACAAATGAAATTGTTGTTTGCAAGGTGGGTCAGAAGCAATTTTTAAATAAAGATTAAACGAAATTGCGTTTTCATTTGAAGTTTATTTGAAGACGTGAAATTGTTGATTATGATTTGAAAGAATGCAAAATAAAATTTTGGCACACGCTGAATTGTCCAAGCTGTACGAGTAGGGGTCCCTTTTTTTGAAAGCACAATGTTTAAGACATAATTCTTGTTAATGCAGTTAAAAACATAAAACATTTATTTGCAACGATCTTAAAAAAATCATTATAAAAATAAAAATAAAAAAGTAAAAAACAGATAAAGTGCTATATTCGGCCGCGCCGAATCTTGTATAGCATTTATCACGGTAATGTTAGATATTGAGTAAAGCTGTCGACTTTTCTAATTTTACAGCAATATATTGTTACGAATATAAAATCTGGCAACCCCTGTTGTTGTTGTTATTGGGAGCGTAGTTAATAGGTTACTGTCACTAATGGTACGTGTATAGAATAGTACCACAATTAGCTAACAAAAGCTTAGCAACCAAAATGGCTGCGTTGGTAGCGGTGCTTGCTGTAAAACAAAAGATTATGATTTCGAACCCACTTTCAGACATGCGTGCGTGCACACGATAAAGAAGTAATAGTACCAAAATCGGCTTTGCCGAATCTTACATACCCTTCGCTATCTATGTAAATCTAGTTCAGTGAAGTAACTAAAATCAAAAAAGCAAATATTGGAGTCACAGAGAATTAAAAAATAAAAAAAATTGCGTATTATGTAGAAAAACGCCATCGGATCTTAATGGGTTAAGCATTTTTTTTAAATTTTGGTATTTCCTGAAAGATCTCTTCAAAATATTAAAAATGATACCTATATTGATACTTCAGAAAATTTTAAAATTTCAAAGCCCAGTAATTCAGAAAATACGGGTGAGTGCCAATTTTTTCACTTGATGTTTATTTTCTTCTTTTTTTTAAGTCTCTATCGTCCTATATATTTATTTTTTTATTGGAGTTACTTTATTGTTCCAAATGACATGAAAAAATAACAGGTAGGCGTGGTGTTTTGCCTGCTGCCTCGAAGGACATAGACCGATCATGCTGATTTCCAAAGCACCTCTTTCGACATTTTATGTGATCGATTGACATATTTATTTTATTTTATATTTAACACGGACGGACAGATGGATATCGCTCAATCGACTTCGCAATATATAAAAAGTCAGAATATATATACTTTGTGGGATCAGAAATTAATATTGTTAAAATTACACACGGAATGAAACACTTATATATACCCTTTTTCCAATTTTAGTGGTGAAGGGTATAATTAAGAAGCAGCAGCACAAACCTCCCAGAAAGAAAAGGACAATGCGTGAAGCCATGGCAGATATTTTAGTAGAGACGGATAGAGAGGATTAAAGGCTAAGTGGAGTAGTATATGGCTGGGTACGATTACTAAACAAAGCACCGAGTAGTTCATGTCTCGCTGGAGTACGAGACCATAGGATTCACAAGACCGTAGGACAAGAAGTATAGCCAGATAGAGCCACAAAGAGAATATAGTAGTGGTGTTTGTAATCAAAAGAATCCGTACGTTTGTCTAAAAAATCAATTTGGGAGAGCTGTATTTAATAATAACTCCTACTTAAGATTGATTATGAGCAGAGGTCGCCATCCAGAGAATGTGCTTTAAATGAGAATGTAATGATTATTTGTTTTACATTAACAAATACAAAAATATTCAATATTTAATAATTGAGTTATTAAATAGATATTAAAAAATAAAAAATAGCTAAAGTTATTTTATTTGAATTGTGGGAATAAAATTCATCTAATTAGGGATACAACCAGGAGCGCTGGTTGATTTGTGTACGTTAGCCCGCGCTAGCTAGTTTGGCGGTCATTAAGTCTTTTGCGATTTGAAGTACTTTCTTTATGTTCAAAATATAATGTAATATTTAGATTGAATATCCTCTATTGGCTTTAAATATTAACAGATTTAGAATATTTTAAGCGTTGCCAACTACTTAAGCATATCTCGACTGTTAATAACTCTTTTAATGTAAATCATTCTCTATCACTACAAACTTAAGAATAAGTTATTCTTAAACCATTATTGTTTTTGTTTTCTTGTTACATTTGCCTTTATAAAATCATAATATTCATCACAAACAAGATAATGCAGGGTATATGAATATAAACACAGCCTGCTAATTGTGGAATTATAATTATGCTCACCAACAACAAATACGACAAAATTACAAGAGTGTGGACTTTTTTGCTAGTGTGAGATTATAGATGAGGGCGATTATGTTTTTATGTTGTTTTCGTTGTCATTGTTCATTAATTTAAAACGGCAATAGAGAAAAAATACATAACGACTGAATGAATTGACAATTGGAAGCTAAAAGAAAAAGTTATAACATTTTCGTGTGACAATAATTTGTCTACATGAGTGGATGGATGAATGATTGGTTTGATGGGATGTATTGATGAATACAAGAATAAAGAGTGGTTTTCATAAATTAATTAACATAAGACAACAACAAATATGTGCATAAATGGAGTTTAGCAATTGTTTTCATTGAGACTTTTTTTGGCGGAGAAATTTTAATTGCAAAATTTAATAAAAATATACTTTTTAAGTAAATATAACTTAACAATTTTACGTTAAGTGAATGCCTGGTAGTGCATTGGATATGGATCCGATGGAGGCAGAGGATGACGAAGCATCAGCTAATAAATCAGCAGCAACTATAAAAGATGGCTGTATTTTGTGTGGCAACAACAACTGTGATAATGGCGACAACTGTTCAACAAAGAAGAGGAGGTATAACAATATAGATTCACCAACGAAAATTGATGTATCTGGAATACGGGGTAGCACTATTTCCCAATTGACAAATTCGCAGAATAGATTTGCGATACTAGGTGACTTGGAAATAGAAGGGGATGACGGCAATATCAACAATAAACGAAACAACAATAGTAACAACAATAAGGAAAATACTGGCAACTTGACAAGGCGACAATTTTGTCCACCAATAATACTATACAACGTGAACGTAAAGCTTCTTGTGGACCAATTAGAGGCGAGATCTCCTAAAATAAATTTTAAAATTAAAAATGTAAATAGACACAAAAGTAAACTTTTTCTTTCTGATATAGGTGTGTACACAGAAATGATGAATCTACTGAGAGAAAAAAAGGTTAATTCCTATTCATTTACCCCAAAAGAGCTACGTCAAATGTCATTTGTAATTCGTGGATTATTCTATAAAACTGAAACTGATGAAATCAAGGCTTCCTTAGACGGGCTTGTTCCCAATGTTGTCGATAAGGTCTCAAAGTTCACTACAAACTTTTCAAAGAAGAACAATACCGATACTGGCTTATTTATGGTCACTCTTAAGCAAGGGAAGGGCCTTAAGGATATAACCCACATTAAATACCTTCTTTATCAAAAGATTGTATGGGAAAATCCTAAAAGAAATGAACGCGAAATACAATGTCGTAGGTGCCAACTTTGGGGTCATATGGCAAAAAACTGCAATCGCGGATTTAACTGTGTCAAATGTGACAAAAAACACGAGCCTGGTAAATGTGAGCGAAATGGTGAAGAGAAATCGGAGCTAGTATGTGTTAACTGTGGACAATCTGGTCATCCAGCCAATTGGAGGGGGTGCTCAGCTTACCGAAAATATTTTGCTAATAAAAAAGCTAAACTGAATGAAGCTCGAGAAAGGAAATCAACAGCAACCGATAATGTTAGAAGACTTATTCCGTCTTCTGTTACGTCACCAGAAATATTATATTCTAGCCATTTCCATAATACGACAAATGCAACAATAGTTCCAAACCATCAAAGTGGCAAATCTTCAATTGTAAAGCAGTTTCTGAAACTTGCGGAATATTTTATGGAGCCAGAGCAAATGACACTTGAACAAGAAATTGAAAAGTTTCTTAAAGAATACACCAAACTGCCAAGGGATGTAGCCAAAACAAAATTTCAACGGTTGCTATCAAAGGTTCAAAGTTCTTATGACCCGTAGAAGCCTAAATTTTCTTACATACAATGTACGCTCACTTATTGATATAAGTCGACGCATAGAACTTTCAAATTTACTTTTTCAAAATGGAATTGATATTGCCTTTATCCAGGAATGCCATCTCAGGGGTAATGGTAACATAAATATAAATGGTTATAACTTCATTTACGACAATTCATCCATTGGAGTTGGAATAGCTATTAATGACTCAATTTCTTACAGCTGCGTTACAATTGATGACATTTGGTTCCATACTGTCTTTATCCAAATTGAAATTATTATCGACAACGTTTGTAAAAAGTTCCTAGTTGGATCACTTTACATACCGTGTAACACAAGTGAGACAAGAATCACTACTGGCCTTTCAAAAATTTTTAGTGCCGCAAGAAATTTTGATGGAGTAATTGTCGGAGGTGATCTCAATTCTAAACATCCATCGTGGGGAGATCAACTGCATAATGGTAATGGAAGATATTTGCACAACTGGCTCAATGATCACTCTATAGATGTCGTACGGTTTTCAGACATCAATCCAACTTTCCCGAATGGCTGCTCTTATCTAGACCATTTCTTGGTCAGCTCCAACCTTATAATTCAAGATAATCCAAACTATAAAATCTGCAGCTTGGCTACATTCTCCGACCATTTTCCAATAAAGATGGAATTGAAATTTAATAATGTTAATTTTATTCTAAGGTCTCCAAAATGCTTTTCGTCATTCAAGAACACCGTTTGGCAGAATTTTCGTCGAGATATGGATATTGCCACTTATAATTTAATGCCTCCAGATAACATTAATTTACAAAATAATGAAATAGATCACTTAATAGACGAATTTACTTCAACCTGCAGTTCAATCTCAAATTTACACTCTGAAAAAATTTTTCTTAAAAACAATAGAGTCCACATTTCGGATAAAATTAAAAATTTTCTTCGTATCAAACAAAGATGGCAAAAAGACCTTAAGAAAATGTATCATAGAGCTGGAAATAGACAAGGTCAGGATTATAATCTTCTTTCAAAACAAATTCAACTATTAAAAATTCTTATAAAGGAATTAGTTAATATCGAACAAGCTGAAATATTCAGCCAGCGTCTAGTTAATATTAAACCTAGTCCATCAGCGTTCAGGAAAATATATGGGATGATTGGAAATAAGAACACGCCATTCTGTGATAAACTTCTTGTTGATAACAGAACAGTAATTGAAGACAATGAGAAATGTGAGGTATTTCGAGATTTCTTTTCTTCAGTGTACAGTGAAAAACTGCCCGAGAGACCGGTAAGTGATCTTGAAGAACGTATTACTACGTGTACTTCTAACATACCTAGATCTATTTATTCCTTTGATGATACTTTTAACTCCAGTACCAATGAAGATTCTTTACATTTTGTGAAACTATCTACGGTGAAGGAAATTGTAAAGAGCATTAAAAACAAAAAGTCAACTGGCATAGATAAAATCTCTAACTTTTTAATAAAAAGATTTCCTGAGTCTTCTCTAAAATTTTTAACCATCATCTTTAATAATTGCCTAAATAATGGTTATTTTCCGACATGCTGGAAGATTGGTAAAATCCTTCCTCTGAAAAAGAAAAAAGATAGTGAAAACCCTGAAGATTTCCGTCCTATTTCCCTTTTGTCCAACTTGGGAAAACTATTTGAGCGCATCATTAAGAGAAAGCTTGAAAATGAATTGATAATTGACCCAGTATCTAGTTTTCAATTTGGATTTAGACAAATGCACTCAACCCAGCATGCTCTTTTAAAATTTCATGGTGATGTAACGCGTAATCTTAGAGAACAAAGGTGCACGATCGCGGTATCTCTGGATATTCAAAAGGCATTTGACACTGCTTGTCACAAAGGAATTTTATATAAATTAGTCGACCTGGGAATAGATCCATATTTGGTGAAGTTGTTACTAAGCTACTTTTCTGATCGTCAATTCTGCATTCAATTAAACGAAGCTCGCTCTAATCTTGGTGCTGTTAAGAGTGGCGTGCCGCAGGGTAGCGTGTTGGCGCCATTTCTTTTCAACTTATACCTCCACGATTTTCCTCATGAGGTGGCAGACTCCAAGGCTATGTTATATGCAGACGACTGCCTAATTTTCGCCCACGATGTGTCTCCAATCACCGCCCTCAATAAAGTTTCAATCCATCTATCTGCTATAAATGACTTTTATAAAATATGGGGTATACAAATTAACGCAGTGAAATCTGAGGCAATTTGCATAAGGAACGCTTCAGGCAAGTGTCCGAGGTTTGTTGTGCCTGAGAGTAAAATTCTACACCTGTACCTCGAAGGTAGTGTCATACCGTTTAAATCCAACTTAAAGTACCTAGGAGTCACATTTGACAAATTGTTTAAATTTAACAATCATGGACGAGCTCTTTTGGTGAAGTGTAAGAAAATTGCTGGCATGTTCTCGAGATTGATGAGAAGCAAATATTTACCACAGAAGACCAAACTTCTTATTTACAAAGTGGCTATAAGATCCGCCTTACTATATGCTTTCCCAATCTGGTTCACTATTTCACCCATAGTGGCCAAAGAATTGGAGATTTTTGAACGGAGAGTTCTAAGGAGCTGTGTAAATAAAAACTTCGAGACATTTACGAAACGTTATTCCAACAAAGTCATCTACAACAATTCATCAGTGGTACCACTTTGTCAGTACGCCATCTCACTAATGGGAAATTTTGTTAACAAACTTTCCACACATGATAATGACCTTGCCAGGGGAATCTACGACCATGAGGTTGGACTGAGCTGGTCTAATATTAATTACCTGTCACCAATAGGTATTCTAATGGAGAATATCACGCTGCAGGATCCAGGTTCTTGCCAACTACCAAATTTCTACCAAAAGTGTTACCCGGGAACCCACAGGGGATAAACTCCCGTATTATTTTGTTTGTGTTTTTACACGTTTTTTATTTATATTCATGTACATATTGTATTATTATTTATGTATTCATCTTTTGATTTTCATATCTTTCACCTTTGGTGATTTCGCTTTACTGTTAAATTTTTGTGAATTAATTGATATGTTGTCAATCTTAACACATTACGGTGTGTGTAATTTAATGTTAAGTGTTATTTAGTTTTAGGAACCTTTTTTATAACAGAACTACTCTGTACGAGAATTTTAATGTCGGGAGCAAACATTATTTTCATTATTAAAAATATGTACAAATAGTACATTCGAAATATGTTCATTTAACTTGCAAGTAGCATTTCCAAATATATTATGTTAAAGTAAAACGTAAATAGCTTTAAAAGTAAACTATGTGATTTGACAATTGTACCTAATTTATTGTTATCGAAAAGACTCAATAAAAATTAATTAATTAATTAATTATGTGCATAAATACAATAAAAATTAAGAAAATATTTGTTTTTATTTATTTAATTATGATGCTGGTTAAGCAATTGATGGTTTTGTTAAAATCACTAAACATGGGCGGCATTTTATGTATGTATTTTAATTGTATGAAATTATTTAAAGGGGTTTAATTTAATGAAAAACTTGGAAAAAATATTTATGAAAATATAAAATAAATTTACCGCTATTTTTTTACATAAAAGTAAGTTGTGTAGAATTAAATTTATTTTCATGTAGAACTATTGTTCTTATTACAGTATAACATGTTTTAATGTTTATACTTTATACACATATGTAAGATGCTTTATAATTAAAATAAAGAGTTAATTTTTACTATTCTGAATATTAAGAACAACATTTGTGATACATGCCAAAGTTTATTATGATATCAATTCAATAAATAGTAATTTTAAAAAGCGGAAAATAAATTAAAAAAAACGTGAGCATTTTTTGTATCTCTATAATATTTAAATGATAAATTTAAAATTTTTTAAAACATACTTTAAGGTGCTACTGATTATTTTTGAAACAATAAACTTTTTTTTCATTCAAAAAACAAACCCATAAAATTTAAGCTAAAAATACATTGAACAATCCGTTGAAATAATTATCGTACCATGAAAAGCTTTCGCCAAAAGTATACTTTAGTTTAGTCGTTCAATAACAAAACAACTACGGCAAGTGCTGAAATGCTTTCAGTTGTACAAAAGATAAAAGCTTTTTTTATCTTAAACTATAAAAGTTAAATGAAAAAAAAAAACAAAACAAAAACATAACAATAGTGTTCCGAAGACAATGCAACGCACAAACAATGCCAAGATTCTGTAGAAAAGAGATTAAAAAAATATAAAAAAAATTTTAAATAGCAATTATATATATACATTCAACATTTGTTGCGAGAGGGTCACAACTTATTATTAAATTTCTGAGTTGAGCATGCAGACATATTTCTATGATAAACGTGTGTACTTTAGCAAAGCACATCATAATCTTAAAGCGCGTGAATTGGTAAAGATCGAAACGTCTTAATGGCCTTCAAAGAGTTGAAACATAATTAAAAAACTTTAAAGGGACTTATGTATTTCATTCCGAATTTTTTAAAGATATGTCGCTCTTAAAGCAAAGGCTCCATGTATTCATATGTGACTAAACATGTTGAAGTATATTCGCCGCTTAGTAAAAGCTCCTACTACCGGTCATTTTTTGTTGAATAATTAATGTCAAGTTGAACGTTAGCTAAGCACACTACTTACTTGAAAAAAGTGTTGCCAATCAAGTGTTATTTCACTTTTTAAATAATGAGCGAATTATCAGTCGTGACTACCACATGACTTTTAAAAATACCATCAGGATAATTTTTAGTTATTTATTATTATTTTTTTGTGAGAATATTTTTAACGATTTTTTTAAATGATGTTCTCGCTTTATTTTCTTTCAGAAATTTATGGTTCTTTAATTTACTTTTACATGCATTTTTGTTTTTTAATATTTTAAGCATTGACGTCTAAGGTTGAATTCATTCGATGGCAATTTCTTTGAGTTTTCTAATTGTCTTCTTTAAATCTTAATTTTATTACTCATAATTTCGAATTGAAAAACGAGATACTTTGGATCTTATTTTTTCTGTTTTTAATGCCATGCGTTGGAAAATCGCGTCACTGTTAACACTCTTTAATTTTAAGTTTAATTTGTTGCATTTGTTTTATATAAGCTGTACAAATTTGACATGTCTGCCCAAGGCGAATCAATTACCCGGTGGCAGCGTAGGCGAAATCGTTATTTTTTGTTGATAACAATTACTGCCAAATTCCATATAAAAAAAATTTGTGTACATTTTTTATATGTGGAGTTTAATAGTAATGATTTCGCCTTTTGTCTGCCTATCACTCTTTATATTTTTATTGATACAACGTCACTTTGAAAATTCCCTTTAAGTTTTAGTATTTGCAGTTGTAGCGGTAATGTTCCTCTTTAAAAAAAATTTTGAGTCTAATTATTACAGGGTTGTCAAAAAAAAAAAAAAAAAAAAAATAATAATAATAATAAATACGATACTATAAAGATTTAAAATTTTTAATTTTTGCAGAAAAAGTATTTAATTTTTTGACTGAAAGAAATTCTCTTTATGCCTCTTGCAAAATATTATTTAATGTTTGAAAATATTAAGACGTCTTCCATTCTTTATACATATATAAATATTGAACGCTTTGACATTTTAATAGCAGTTATCATTGATGCGTGCATTTCTTTGCCAGAGCGATACATTGCGTTCTAAACAAAGAAAAAAAGTCATCACAAATAAGGCTTTGTGCAAAGAAAACAGCGACAAAAATAATAACAGATGCATGATAAATGTCAAGACTTTTAATAGAAAAAGGTGTGATAAATATTAATTAAACACCACAATTTTTATCATGCATTTTGTATTATTTGTTTTTTATATTTGAAGATAAAATGTGAAACTCACATACAGATGCCGTCATTTAATATTTAATTTCTTATTTTAAAACAATTTTGCTTTTAAGAAAACTTTAAATCATTTTAAATTAAAAGTGTAAATTTCATTATATCAAACATGAGAAGATTCTTTGTTTTTTTTTCGTCTACATTTTCATCAAAGTCTAGTCAATATTTGATTTTAATGTCGAAAAGTGCATAATGAAAAATTTATATTAAAATAATCAAGTTACTTTTTAATACTCTTAACATGGATACACTTGTAAGGAAAACATTGATGTGTGGCACCTCATGTGGGTGCACAGGTAAACATATAAGAGTGAATGTATGCATCAGTATGTTTGTTCCATGTAACGTTCATATACACTTGCTACATTGCAATACAATACATACTCACCTACTGTGTGTACACCTGTGTTCTACATGAATTTTATTGTTTTACATAAAAAATACTATTTAAGTTAAAAAATAAAGAATGAAAGAAAAATGTTGCGTAAATGTTGTTGTATATTTTTAGAGTTGGAGCAAAATTGAGTTCAATGAAATTTCAAGTAAAAAGCAAAGTTAGTGCAAACGTACATATGTATTTCAGTGAAAATAATACGATGCCTCCTAAATTGAAAAAAAAATACTATTAAACAAAACAAGATTTTAAAGAAAATATAAAACTTAACAACTGTTTTTGAAAATCCTCATCTCGTTGTGGTTATTACAAATTTTTTTTATCGCTTTTAGTTTTAAAGTATTCGTCATTTTTTATTATTAATTATACGTTTGAGTCACCCTAATAAACATGAGGGATATGAAGAAAATTATTACTGTAACATGTGTAACTGTAACTATTTTCATGCTAAAATTAAGGCGGTTCAAATTATTATTGGTCTTAGAAAATCATGAACGAGAATTTCCGATATCGATTTCAAGGAATCTGAGGTTACTCTGATGAGATGCAGAATATTCGCAATACATTTGATTTTAAGGAACAGTCAAAGAAATGAAAATCTATGAGAAAACGTTCACCAGACAAGGTCTTCCACAGGAGTCTTTTCTATCTAGCTTTTTCGTTGTTCTTGTCAGCCAATGTCTACCTGGCTGAAGCATTAATTTCTATTCGAGGTACAGATTTGTAAAAATTTCAGGATGACAGATACAATGACTGGTTTGTACATTTATATTACATAATAGTTCACAGTAGAAAATCGAACGCTGCAAATAAAATGCGATAATACAATAAAAAAAATGTCAATTAGTTTTGTTGTTTACAGCCGAACCTAAATTAGGGCGTAACGCGCAAAAATTTTCATATAATACATACAAAATGTATAAAGCAAACCATAATAGCACGGCATTAATGCTTGGCAATTGGAAAATCCAATTTTTAAAGTGCGTTAGGAAGTGAAGTTGGCTGCTTGTTGGGGTGTTTTGTTTTGTTATGGTTGAAAAGTAATGACAATTTAGTTATTTCCAAAGCGATCTAGCGGTTTTATCTCTTCTTTATTCTTATACAGCGGGTTTTTATGAAACGAAATGAGTTAACATTACTGTTCAAGACACAAAGTTGACGCTTTTATTTAGGTACGACATTCAAGCGTAAAAGCTATGCATTAGATTGCTTTGTGTCTTACCCGCTAATTTAGATTTGGCTGTTAGAAAAAATTCTCTTCGTTATGAACGCAACTAATTAACTTGATTTTTTTTACTCTTTAATTTACACACACTCTTCCACTAACGTACAAGTGAGCTTTTTTACTTGGTACGAAGGGAGGAGAAGGTACGTTTACGAATTGTTATTTTCGACTCAAGTGACGTAGTCAGGTAAGAATTGCATTCAGCGCTATTTTATAAGATGAAAACATGGAATTTACATTTTCTCTACATTTGTTTTCATATGTGTAAACAACCTGTAAAAAAATAGCTCAATATTTTAACAAGAATCAAACATATGCAAAGGAGTGTGAGAGGAATTTTTTACAATTTTTTTTTTGAATTTGGGTAAAATTAAGAGCTTTTTTTATGATTATTAAATTTTTAGATAATGAACTGGAGTTCCCGCGGCACTTCGCTACCCCAATGAGAATAATCGTACCACGACCATTCCACCAAGCAAATTTTAATTTGATTAATACGGAAGTTATAATAGATTTCCATCTGCCTATTGGACCCTAAGAATCAGGACTTATTTATCTTTAAAATATTCCTAAAATAGTTTTTTGTTAAAATCGATTCCACGCACTGTTCCTTACCCGTCTCATTTCTTTTTTTTTAATAAGGCACTTCTAAATAAATATTTATCTCTGTTTTATTTTTTTTTAAAACAGTGCAGCCATAAATGCCCATTTTATCCATAACTCATGAAAGCGTCTGCCGAATTCGTTAATAGATAAACAATCTACACGATCATAGGAACAAACTCTAAAAATTTAATCGAATTCGGTTTGAGCGTTCGTGAGTTATAAAGTCACAACACACTTGCAAGAATTTATATGTATGTATATAGATTTGAACTTCTTTAGCGAGTTTTTTTCTCACTTGTGTGAATATTGGTTTAGAGTGTTTTTGAACGTTTTTGGTGTATTTGCGTTTTTTCTTTGTATTTTTTTTTAATTTCATACGCACGGGTTTCCTAGTTTTTTTTAACAAACACTCAACGGTTGCGCAAAACTGTCGTCTTATGAACGATAAATTTCTCACCTAAGTTACAGAAACGAGGTACGCAATATATTTTATATTTTTTTCAAAGGCAAGATAATTGATAGTCCCCTTTTTTTGTCACTTTAAAAACAGGTTCTTTAGATAAAAAATGAAAACAAAATTTACAAATAAAAAATTAATTGAACCAATAAAATTTTTAATAAATTAACAAATTGGAAGCCCCTTTTTTGTTATTTTAAAAACGGGATCTTTAGATGGAAAATGAAAACAAATTTTCTAATTGAAAAATTAATTAAACCAATAAAAAATTTAATCAATTACAATTAGTTCTCAATTTTTAATAAATAAAATTTTTAATTTATGCAAAAACTTTTCTCTTTTTTAGTAAAAATTCAGTTATTTTCTAAGCCCGTCTATTAATTATTAACTTTGTATCCCTTCTCCTGTATTTTCTTACGCAAATGCTAACGCATTATAAACCACAATGTAACTATATTTCCAACATTTATCATTGTAAGTTGATTTATTGTCAGCTTAACTTGAAACTCTTTTTTCACGTTTTGTTTTCATTTTAGTAGAAAAAATAAAACTGAAATCATATAAAACTGATACTCATGAATTTGTTTCATACCTCAAATATTCCACGAGTCCGTAAAATGTTGTTGTGCATGCAACATTTTATCTCTTTTCTATAGAGTTGCGAAAAGCAAGAAAAAAATATTCTGTTTTTGTTTATTGTGTGCAGTGCATTCATTTAATTTGCAACATTGTTGTGAATGCCTGGCTAAACTTACACGAGTTATAAGGATAATTACAGCTGAATAAAATTATTCGTGTTGATTGAAAAGCGTTAAATTAAAGGAAGGACTTAAGGAATTGCAAATTTAAATGTTTTAATTTCAAAACTTTTAGTTGAGAATTGAAATAAATATCATGTTTTACTTTTTCCTTATTCAAAATATGCTAAAGCCGTCTAAATCATTTGAAAGCCGTCTTTTATAACCAGATATTTTTCACTAGTACCAGTACTTCTCATATGACAATTTGACCTAGTAAGTGGTGCTCATATCTTTTTTTATGAGACTCAATTATAAAATTATAAGAAAAACAAAACCAGGATGAATTGTATCCCCTGTTATTTAGCACAACCCAGCACTGCCTCCCATATGAGATAAATATATAATTTTTGTATTCTCTTAAAAAAAGTTACTTATAAAAACCAGTTTTCTAGAATAGTTTATCTAAATATTTATTATGACAGTTGAAAGTCATTTATTTAAGTTGATTTATGTTTTAATCGCTAAAAATAAAATTGTTAAAAAATCAAATAGATGCGAAAATAAACTTAAGTTGAAATAAATTTGTTTTATATTTGAAAAAGAAATACGAGTAAAATAAATTTTTTATTTAATGAATAAAAATTTACTTATTTTCAGCTTTGGCTTATTTTTGAATTTAATTTCTAAAAAATTTTTAGAAAGAAAAATTATTTTAAAATGTATGCGGACGTTTTCCACAGAAAACAAGAAAAATTAGACGCTAGCAAAATGAAATGTAACATTTTCTGGACTGCCACATCCTTCATCAGCATTCTTCGCATCTACCCACCTTATGTTATGTACGTTGTAAACATCATCTAGGTATTTAACCAACTCATCTTAATATTAATTTGAAGTTAAAAAAAAAATAATAAACCAAAGCTGAAAATATGTAAATTTTATTCATTTATTAGATCCAGAGTTCAAACCCTGATTGGGAAATATAAAATTTTTTTATCTAAGTAAGAACAATTAATTCTTTTTTTGCATTTAGACAATTTCATGAAATAAGAAACAATAAACAATTTATTCATGTTTACATTTAAGTAAAGATGGGAAGAGGAAAAATTTTCCATTACCCAATACAACTAGACATTCTATGAAATCATTGGACTTGATTATGAATGTGGTAACTACTGATCATATATTTTTTTTATTATTCAAATGCTCAAATTAATATAAGAAATCCATTTTCTAGAGGCAAAAACTATAAAGTTTTTAGACAAAATATTTGGTTTGTGCAAAATGTTAAGTTAATTGCAATTTGAACTTCATCCAGAATATCTGCGAGACCCACCATCAAAATAATATGCTAGAGAAGATTAATATTGCTATAAACTCTCTAACTAGAAACGTTATTTTCGCCTCAAGGATAATCTGCATCTTTATTTAGTTTTTATGTTTTTTAAATTACATTTTATAAATTACTCGTACATTATAGTCAGGTCTTGAGATAGGTCAAGAAAGGGTTGTAGGAAGAACCTGATTTTTATTTAAAATCTTTGCACAAAAAAAAACAATTATGAATTCAATAATTGAAAATAAGAATAAAAAGAAGTTAACATTAAAACATTTTTAAAAAAAGTAAGAGTGCTATCTTCTGCTATGCCGAAGCGTATATACCTTCACCATCTATGTAAACATAACAAAAAAAAAATTGTATTTCCTTAAAGATCTCTTCAATAGCATTAAAATTTTACCCATATTGATATTTTAAAAAATTTGAAAATTTCCGGCCCCGTACCTCGAAAAATATAGGCGAGCGCCCATATTTTCACTTGATGTTTTTTTTCTTATTTTTTAATTCTATATCGCCCCATATATAACAGGTAGGCGTGATGTTTTGTCTGCTACCTGGAAGGACATGGAGCGATCATGCTGATTTCCAATAACAAATCTTTCGACACTACGTTCGATCGATTGGAGTATTTAAATTTGGTAAGATGGACATTGCTCAATAGACTTCGCTATGCAAAAGAACAGAATATATATACTTTATGGGTTCCGAAATGGATATTATAGAAATAAAAAAAGGAATGACAAACTTAGTTATACCCCTTTTCCATTTTTTGGAGTGATGGGTATAATTGAAAAAAAAAATATTCGTCAATTGTCTACCCAAATAGTAGAAGTCAAACTATCGCAGAGTTTGTTCCACATGGCGAATTTCCCTCGACGCACGAGTTGTGGTCATCCTTCAATACACACCAATGCATTGCATTTCTCACGACGAATATTCACAATGAAAAATTCGTCATTTCTGCTACTTTCTTCACTTGAGAATTCGGTTATTTGATAAATATCGAAAGAACTATTTTTATGTGTCGATTTATAGCCGACGAAACAATGTATATCATTTATTTAAATATATATGTAACTTATTATAAAACATGAGAATTACGTTAAAAAAATTATTAAAACATCTCAAGTTATCAAATCTCATACAACCTCTGCTTTTCGAAACAAATCTAACAATTTATTGTTTGACATAAGAAAACATTTGTCATACCATTAATGACATGTTTTTTTTTCAAACAACATTTGTTAGACAATGTGGAAACATCAGTTCTAAAAACTTCACACACTGACAAACTGTTGTCATTTTTGCCATAAAAGACCTTTGACAACGAAACACGAATCAGTCTAGTGTATGATGAATGTGAGATTGTTTGTAAATATTTAGAAAGAAAAAAAACAAGGACAAACCTTAAAGATTTTTTATTTGCTTAACTTGGCTAACAAACAGTCTGCCAGAAAGACGGCCACAAAATTTAAGCTTTTGCAATTTCCATAACATACTTTACAATACAATTTGAAAAAAAAAAAACAAATAGTTTTTACATTAAAGAGGTGGAATACAAAAGTGGGTGATAAGGACGCCTCTTTTTTGTCCATTTTATTTCAAGTATTTTAGTGATGTAAAGGTGGGTGCCGCATTGGTGTGTTAGTTCCATTACGTTCATTTAAAGAGTAGTAAGGTGTAGACAACTTTGTCCACATGACTACTTGATTTCGTGTTACAATCAGCATGACTGTCTACTAAAAGCCATAACGGATGTTATTAACTGCTAAAAATTGTTAGTTTTATTTACACGAAAAACCAATATTATTTCCGTTAACAATCCTTTAAATAAAGAATAACAATTTTGTTGTTTTGTTGTTCTTAAAAAAAAAAACTTTGAACGCGGAAGTAATTTTAGTTTCATGGGCAAATTTTAGGTCAATTTCATTGTATTTTATGACTGTTTGAGATTGCAAACTGTCCTTTGAAATGGTTATTGCAAGAAATTAAATTTATTTCAAATCAATGCATTTTTTTTAAACCAATTACTACAGGGAAATAAAATATTTTATATTTTTTAACTTAAATAAATATATCCATATATTTTATATTTAAACCTTTCACAAAGTAAACACCATCTATAATCACCTTATGCTGGCTTTGTTTATTTTGATTGTAACAAAAGTGAGAGAGAAATACCTTAAAAAACAAATATTTTTATATTCTTTGCTGTGGTTGCTTACACACTTGCGTCCGTTTCCTATATCTTTTTCCTTCATTTTCGTTTATTTTTTGCTTCTTTAAAATCTTTAAAAATTATTCTTAACCACACATGAATGTTTTGCTTGTGCAACCTTCTTGAATTTCATTTAAAAAGGAAAAATGTATAAAAATCAAATTCTTTAAAGAACAGGAAAAATTATTAAAAATTTTTTCGCTGCAGCTTGGTAGAGAAAAGGATACGTCTTACATTTCTTTTTCTTTTAATTTCACAATTTTTTTTTGCTAACGATTTCCTTGTAAGAAGTTCGTTTCAAAATTCCGGTTTAAATTTCATATGAATGCAAAAGACAAAAAGAGAGATAGAAGAAGAAAAAAAAAACAAATATCAAAGAAAGCAACATGAAAATTGTGCGCCAATAATTTTTCTTGCTTACGAAGCAACCGAAAAAAGAAGAAACGACGAAATGAAGACAATTATAATTAGCAGCAGGTATTAGTTGAACTTAGATTTACAGTACTTTTTTAATAAAAAACATTATGTTATTCGTTTTAATTCTTATCTTAAAGCTTCTTAATTCTCATTGTGTTAAGAGACCTATAAATACAAAATCATCTAAAAATTGGGAAAATTATTTTTCATGAGTAAGCGTATCTTTCAATAAAATAAATGGAATTAGTTCTTTTAAATAATTTATTATTATACAGCAAAAAAAAAAAAAAAATCGAAATTCATAAATCATTGGTATTTTCATTGCTTCTCTTGCACTTATTTTCTATAATGAATTTTTAATTCCCATAAAAATTCTATTATCAAAAACTGGGTCCTAAACAAAATAATATATAAGTCAAGCAAAAAAAAGTAAGAGTACCATATTCGGCTTTGCGGAATCTTATATACCCTTCACCATCTACGTTAATCTAGTTTAGGATATAACTCCAATCCAATATTGGGGTGACAGAGAATAACAAATTAAAAAAAATTGGTAGTGGATATTTAATTTTGTATTAAAATGCCATCGGCTCTTAATGGGTTAAGCATTTTTATAAAAAATTTTAGTATTTACTTAGGGATCTCTTTAAAAGCTTTAAAATGATACCCATATTATTATTTTAACAAATTTGAAAATTTCAGAGCCCCGTAACTCGGAAAATATGGGCGAGCACCAAAATTTTCACTTGGTGTTTTTTTCGTTTTTTTTAATATTCTATCGCCCCATATATTAATTTTTTTTATTGGAGTCACTTTATTGTTCCAAATGACATGAAAAAATTAGAGGTAGCGTGGTATTTTGCCTGCTGCCTCAGAGGACATGGACCGATTATTCTAATTTCTAATAGCACTTCTTTCGATACTATATCTGATCGATTGGCATACTTATATTTGTAAATGAACTGTTGGGGTACCCTCTAGTTTATCATAAAACTCGCTTTTTGTCCAATTTACAAGAATTTGTGTTCAAGGGTTCAAAAGATAGGCACATTTTGGTCAATTTACGTCACCTATGGGGGCACTCTTTAATTTTTAGAATTTTTTTTTGCATTACTTTTTGTTATTGGGAGCTAGTGATAAGCAGTCATTTTAAATTTTAAAGAAGTTATCTGTAAAGTTCATAATACACTTAAAAAATATGTATATTTCATGGGAACACCCTTTATTTTTTAAGATTATGAATTGTTTTTTAAACGGAACCAATCTGTAAGCATAATCTCTCAAAATTACAGAAAAAAAATTCAAAATCGGTTTAGAAATGACTGAGTTCTGCAGACACAAACATTAAAAAAACGAAGCAACATTCAGACGAATTGATAACCTCCTTCTTTTTTCTGACGTCGTTTAAAAATAAAATGTATTAACTGTCCCAACAAAAAGTTTAATATTAATGAACACTATTCAAGTTTATAATTTGTACGAGTTGCTTGCATATGCAAATAAATATTTTAAAATATGGTTCATTTTTAATTTAATAATATTTTCAAAAACAAAAGTTATTTACAAATGTGTAATTATAAAAAAATTAATCGAATTTTAGCAAGTTTCATTAATGTGAACTCATGCTCGCCATATTCAATTAAAATTGAATGCTCTCTTTCATACCGGGAACATTTCTAAACTATTAATTTGTTTTAAATACTTACGTGACTCATTTAGTCAAATACTTTAATGTGAAAATATATAATTCTCGAATATTTTAAGAATATTCTGATTTATAATTGTCACCATATATTAAAATTTAATAGCACACATAACTACTTAAATATACGAATTGTTCTGGGGCCAAATTACGGCATTCGATATCGATCGAAATTTCAATAGACTTTAAATGTAAATTTCGATCGATATCAAATGCCGTAATTTGCCCCCTGATTCCAATAAATCACCTGCTCATTTCTAATTTGGTTAATAAAATTTTTGGAAATCTTAAATATTCGTCTATTTCGGCTAAAGTAAAGACTTGTTGAGAGTGCAGCTTGTGTACTTCTGGTCATTTTCTAAGTTCAAATTTTTGTCAAAAGGTTTACTATACTTTTACTCAAGGTTTTCAAGAGTGCTGCTATAGCTTAGATGTTTAGCATATATTGGTTTTTATGGACTAAATTTTTGTTCCAGGCATCACTACTTCTGATATAAATTTGCTTTTTTCATACTTTTATTTAAATACGAGTATATGGGCTGTACCACCTTCAAATTAATGCACGGGACTAACGTTGCTAAAAAAAATTATGTCACTATAATTTGCCGTCTGTTTACTCTGTTCAACCCTTTTTAAAAAATATACATTTAATTAGAAGGCCTTTTTGTTCTCTTTAAATATTCTGGTGGCTTATTTTTCAAAAAACTAAAATTTACTGACCATAAGTCGTTTTTGAAAATACAACTGTTTTTACTCCGCTTGTAAAACACATGTTTTTATTAACTTTTCAAACAATGTTCGAAATACCCAGTTTCTATTTGTTAAATTTTTCTTTAAGTTTATCCGTAACATGAGATTGTTTCTCCTGTGGTAAAATTTGTGTCACTACGCCCGACGACAGTTGTAACTGAATTGCAATATACTGTTCAATGACCTTTTGTTTCCAATGCCTTAATTAAGTAAAGTACCTGATTTCTTATATGCATCAGTGCATCATTATTGCAATTCTGCAACTGTATTTCTTGTTTTTATTTATTTTCCGAAAAGAAATCCCAGAAATTGGGAAATTGTAATATGGGACATTTTCGTGAAACTACCCGCATAAAAAATTGAAGCCAACAGATAGATTTTCATATAAATTTTACTTTAATAATTTTAATAAATTTTATTTGTTCAATTCAAAACCTATTGTAGTTGTAAAAATTCTGTTGTAAAACTCTATTGTTCAACTTTTATAATATAAAACTTTAAAATTTAAAGAAAATAGTAAATAAAATTTAAATAGAACTTATCAAAATGTACAGAAATGGGGGAATATTTTTAAATTTATTTTTTCTCTAAATATTGCAGCTGATATTTATATAGAACTACAATTAAAATGTATACAACTTTTGTGGAATCTGAAGACTTATTAAAGGTTGTGAATTGTACAACTTTATTTTCCAGCCAATAAATGCACATATCTTAAGTGTAGGGGTGCTAGAAGACCAATCTTAACAGAAAAAATTTGTCTTCAACAGTTCGTACATGGCATCTGGCTTATCTTTCTTAGTTGTTAGTTAAAAATAAAACAAATAATACATTATAAATATTTTGCTACAATCGTATTTTTTGTTGCAAAATAAATAAAAGAGTTAAGCAAAGGATTAAGCGCTGACATTGTTAAAGTGGTTTTCCACACAACAAAAAATTACAAAATCTTAAAGGGCATTTTTTTTGTTTTTAATGGAAAATAATTCAACAACATTTAACTTTGTTTTTGGACGAATTATAACACAATGACTTTGGCAAAACTTCAAAACTGGAAAAAAAATTTTTTTTTAACTGAAAAACAAAAATATTTACGGATTTCCAGTAAATAAAATAAATATTTAACTTTATGAAAAATATAATGCATCAATCATTTATTAAATTAAATGCTATTTTTTTTATCTGAGTAAAATAAAGAAAAAAATTAAATCTTTTATACGATGAAAGGAGTATATGTTCAGACCACCTGAAAACATACGGTTGAATAAAAGCAGATAGCTCTTGAAAGTGTTGCCAGCATAAACCAGCAGCTGGTCAAGCGTTTGTTTCAATCCAAATAAAATGAAATATAAAATAAAAAAAAGGAAAATAGTTGCAAATGCAAACAATGTAACAGATTAATACATGGAATATTATAATAAAAATGTTAAAGAGAAAACAAAATCAACAACTCCATGTCCATGTCCAGTAGTCAGTGATGCAAATCATAATATTTCTCTTTTTTTTTGCAGAATAAACTCATTCCTTGCGGCATAATAAAAGTTACATTAAACAAATATAAATAAACTACTCACACACACACACACTTAAATGAAATGAGTAAAAGTTGGCAAAAGCATCCTCTTTTTTGGGAAAAATACAATATATTTAATACACACACTGACACACACACTTCTTTAAACATTATCCCTGATGAGGATGACGAGGATACGATTAAGCGAGAATGTGTATGATTTTGTTGATGATAAAATAATAAAATTGCTTTTTGTCTGGTATTCATCATCATGGAAAATATGGTTCATTGTCATGTGGTCGGTTGCTTTTATCTACTCTGAATATTAAGAAATGGGGAAAAAGGAAGAAGTTTAACAAAAGCGCATGAAAAGTGAAGTCTAATGCCAACTGTTTTGGCTTGTTTTTCATTTCATTTTGTCTTCTTTATTTTTTTCATTTATTTTAGTGTTTGCACTTGAAAAATGCAATATGAATATGAAAATGCTTCCTCTTCCTTAACAATTTATTTATGATTTATGGCAAGATTTCAGCCGTAATAATCTTGTAATCCAAATGGAGGAGTGTTTTAATATGAGAAAAATATTGAAATTAAACGCAAATATTTGCAATGTAAATAAATTTATTAAATAATGGAAATAATTATTATTGCAACTGGAGAAGAGAAATTAAGTAATTGATGATTTACACAAAAATATTGCCTGTCTCTATTTTCACATAGAGATGTTTGCATCCTTCATTATTATCTTTAAAAATATTATTTAAAAAAAGTATTATTAAAAAAAAAATCCACTAATTGTATATACTTTATTGTTATATATTATATATTAAGGAATTTAAAAGTAACTGACAAAGTTTTTGAAAATAGAATTATAAATGCAAAATCAGAAGCTCATCAGAAAGCCCTTATCTAAATTTTAAAACAACCGAAAAACATTTTTTTTAAGTAGAGAATCTTCATCGACAAAATGAGAATTGTTTTAAATTATTTTTTTTGTTGTCATATTCATACACAGTGACTAAAAAAAAATATATATATATACTTCTTGAAAAACAAACTACTACAATCGTATACTGAAACTTAAGTTTGTATAACCAAGACTGAAAAGTGATTCGAAAACAATCCAAAGAATGCTTATTCTCCAGCAATTGTTAAAGATTTATTATCACTAAAAAAATATATAAAATCTTACAAGTGAAGGGCCCTGACATTTATTATAATACTTTTAAATAAATGAATAAAAATAAATAAAAAAGCAGAGTCTGGTGTTTAAACAAATAAGGGTGCTACATTCGGCTGTGCTGGATGTTATGCATATATTCTTCACCAAAAGTCTTTTATGTAATGATGTAATGGTGTTCTCAAGTTGTTTTTTTGTAGTGGAAAAATGTATTATTTTTTAGAAATTTTAATGAAACGAAAGACATTTTGTGGGGAACTTTTAACCCTGCTACTATGTTAGAAAAAAAAAATACACTTGTTATGTTCGGGTCATATTTTGACCCACATTTTTTTATTGCGGAAATTGAAATTTGTACATTTCAAAAAGGGCAACTGGCCACCGTTCTGTTTTTCTTTTGCACGAACCATTCTTTTTCGTGAAAAAATAATTTACTTGCAGTTTGCGCAATTCTTGTGTTATTACATGAACCGGCAAAAAACAAAATTTTTTTTGGTTTGACAGTCCTAATGCAAGATTAAATTATCGGTAGTCACATTTCGTCAATGGGGTGAAGACACTAAGTCTAGAACAAGCCGTTTGCCCTGGTCATTTCATGCCATATTTCCCAGGCTTACTTGGAATATATACTTTGAAGGGACATCTACCTCTGAACGGAGAAGGCTGTTAGTCAATTGTTATATTAGCACTTGAAACGTAAAGCAGTTGCAAGTTTTGACTTCATCGCTCAAAAAATATGCGAATAGGAGCAAGTTTATCTCCTCTTTGCTCTGATATTCTTCTTTGCCTATCGTCAAATGCTAGTACACTAGAAATATTGCTAATTAGCTCCAACGACATAATTGCTCCCAAAAAAGGATGTCCATGAAACTCGTCCGACAGGGAGTAAGGAGTTTCACCGTATGACCGGTAGACTACTAAAGGAATAATATGTCCGTTATACAATTATACTAGAAAAATATATTGTAAAAAAATACCAATAAGTATAAGAAGTCCCAGGTAAGCATCGAACTCAATAGCATCTATGGCTTAAACATTTTCAAAAGCAGCACTTCCTTGCAAATTGCTGTAGGGAATTATATCCCTTTTCATAGATTCTGTAAGGCATAAATTAAAAGTATCACGAATTTTCGAAATACGATGAATAGCATAAGAAGTCACTTTAGGTTTTGCGTGAAGAATATTTTTACTTGCTGCACGACTTAGACATTGCAAAGAAGGTATTGTTGTCTAATTTATCATCCGATCCTTATCAAAAAATTCTTTGCCATTAAAAAGAATTTTATCGTATAAATATTAGTATGAATTTAGAAAAAAATCAAAGTTATATATACTTACACTTTGGCTAGGTTCCATGTCTTATCAAAATCTATCGTCTATAAACTTAGAACTAAAAGTATTTGGCTTCGTTGTTATTGAAAACAAAATTTTATAACGATGACTCTGCACAAAGGATTTTTGTTGACTTTCTTTCTACAACCATGCATTATTCTTTGGGACGTTTTGTCGGACATTATTATTTTGTTTGTTTTGTTGTCATGTTTACAAAAATTAAAGAGGGTCATAAAATGACCCAAACATGATATGTGTAAGCACTTGCAATAAAAAATTGTCTAAGCCTAATTTGCTGACAAAACTAATTGAATTCAATATATTTTAACAATTGATGCACTGAGTAGTAAGAACTTTCAAATATATTTCACCAGTTAGAATTACGGTAAACTTATGTGCGATTTGGGTCATCAAAAGACCCTAACGTAGTAGCAGGGTTAAATAATATTTTTTTTTTAAATTTAGAGTTTTAAAAATTTTCAATTTTACATCGTTTAATTACAATTCTTGAACACTTTTTGTTTTGTAATATTTTGTAGAAAATATGATGAGAATGTCTTTTGTTGAAGTCAGTTTAGGAAATATTAGAGCCCTAATGAGCTCGAAAGTTTTAATTAATGTATTGGAATGATTGGTTCCGAACTTGCTGATTATACCATGGTGAAAGTTAGTGAACAAATGCATACCGAGGAATATAAAACGTAAAAGTTACTTTAAAATATTAATGCGGTTGAGAAATTATTTCTAAAACTAATTCTAGTAAATTTTTAAATTTTTACACAAATCTGCTCTTCAACACCTGAATGGAAAACATACGTGAATTTAGATAATTTTTCAATGTTCATAGTTGAAATCGTTTTATTTCTCTTTTCGGCTTCATTCGTAATTCACATTTCAACAGCTGTACGATTTAGCATGTGGTTAACAAATATTTATACAATTTTTTTTCTAATTTTAAATATAGAAACCGCAGATATAAAAATCATGCAACATGCCATTGTGGCAAATTTAAGTAACATAAATATCTAAAAGTATGTTATGTGCTTGTGTTTGTTAATATGGATTTGTGTACACTTAGCATATGAACAAGTAGTGGTAAGTGGTCATTTGACTGAATGCCTTGGAGTGTGTTTATATGTGTGTGAACTTATGGAGCAGTAATATTACTCCAATTGCAATTAGAAATGTTTTACTTCCGTTGAATGTTAAACCAGATGGCATTGCAAGAACATTAAGTTTTATGATAATTACACATGGACATTGTAGATTAGAATATTTTGTTACGGAAAAAGGTATTAAAACAATTTGAAGTTATTAAAGTGAAGTCAGAGAAAGCATCGATAAATCTAAGAAAACGTTTCTCCATTTAATAGAAGCCGCAGTGTGTTTTTATTTTTCAAATATTAAAAAGCAAATCAATGTTATAAACTATAGCGACCAGCTGTACGACAAAGACTTGCATTAGTTTATTAAAAAAATTTAACTTAAAGGGAGAAGTCAAAGCTGACTTCATTGTAGAGATTAAAACTAACTTTGACTTGGCACGATTTTTGGATATTTATAAATAGAGAAATGTTACTGGAAGCTAAGTCTTAGAAAATAAAATGCTGTTTCTGTATAAAACCATCTGCCCGGAAAATTAGAGTGCTCCTCCTACAAATTTTCTAAACAATTACTTCGCTTCGAATAGTCAAATAGAACATAAATACAAATGGCAAAAATGATATGTAATGTTTTTTATCCGATATTTTTTCTTTTTCTAAATAGTCAATGTTTATATTTCTTGCATATTAAAAAAAAAATTGTAGCCATAACTTAACGAGACGCCTAAATTGATCCTTTTTAAAATTACTGAACCAAATGAAATGTCAGTGGCTTCAACTTGTTTTCACAATCTAAACTACCGCCTGTTTCGAAATACTATTTCGTCTATTTCATCAATGACATCTGAAGTAATATTCTTATCATATTTTTGGTAATTTATACAACTTTATACAACAAAAATACTCGTTAACATTTTACAACAACGCAAATATTGTAATTTAATTCCCTATAAAGTTCGCGCGCATAAAAACTAAATTACTTGGCGTTTACACATGAAAGCGATGGACTGAAAATCACAACATACACTTTTTGCTTAAAACACTCATATTTTTCTTACTTTCTGCTCAGATTCCAACGATATTTTAAAGAACGTAATTTTCTGAAATTTTCTAAAAGAATATACAATATACGCAACAAATTGTCTCTTACCTTTTGTTGTAGTATGTTTTTTGTAATTGCTTATGGCCAACGTGTAAATGTATGAATTTAAATATAAGATGGAATAAATAAAACAAAAAAAAAAAAAAAAAAAACATGCGGTGTTTCACTTTAAAAGCAAGTAGACGTTTTTAATAGCCTATAATTTGAAAATGCAGTTGTACACGGCAGGCAGCAAAAAATTACATGTGCATAATAGTATAGAGTAGTGGAGTTAAAACAATTATACAGAGTTGAGACAATTTATATCAAGCGATCTCGATCAAACATGAGCCGTCTTTTCACAATTGTCTTAAGCAACTTTTAATTCAAATTTTTAGTTTTTATTTAAATTTCAAATTGGTTTCGCAAAAGATATTTACGTTCCTTCGTAGCAATAAGAAGTTATTATGTGGTCTATAAGTCATTTAAATTATAAGCACAAAATCCCGTTAGATCTGTAGAAAAATATTAAAATATAATTTTTCTTGTTAATGTTTGTACATTACAAATCTGTAATTAAGAAATTTGCTCAAGTCAAGAGAGCTTTTGTTTATCAGTAAAATTTAAGGTTTTTTTAAACATCCTTAAAACAGTAAAAAACTTGAAAACGCACTTTATACGAAACAAGAATTTCCTTTTGCTTTTTTTATGAACTTATTGTAACTGCAAATATTCCAATCCACCCATAAACGTTGTTTTTTTCGCATCCACAAGAACAAATATTGCATTTTATATGGAAAGAAAAAAAAAAAACAGAAAAGAAAAGAAGAGTTTAATAATATTCGCATAAATATTGCTTGCAGCATCGTGAGTGATGTTCTGTGTTGTATTTTTATTCTCGAATATTTTATCAGTACTAAAATTGTAAAAACATAAAATAGTTTTTTTTCGAAAGTATTTATAGTTGCAGCCAATAGTGCAGGAATAAACGCACCAAAAAACAAAAAAGAAACGAAGATGAAACTTAAACTTAATTCAATCGTAAACTCTGTTTTTATAGGTCAAAATAACATAAGAAAGGCATCACTGTTTGCATATAAATTACCAGGGAGTAAAACAGCAACAACAGCAACATAACTGGTAATTGTAGCAGCAGCAGCAGCAGCGAGCGGTACAACTCATCCACATCGTTACACTATAAATAAACGTATGCAGAACAAACGAACCAAATATCAGATTTGCTAAGAAGATTTTAATTATTATAAAATCTAAATATGTTTTTTTTCATTTAAAAACTAGAAAAATGGATCTTGAAGGAATGCCAGATAACTAGTGAAATTTTATATTTAAAAATTTTCAAAAAGTGCTCCTTAGGTTGTTAAGATATGAATAAAGGAAGAACAAAAACCTTTTTTCCATAAAATATTAATATCAGTGATTAAGCCCACAACAATACTTCTTCTAACAGCTTTGAATTCATTTCTACTTAAAGTTTCTATTGAAACTGAAATAAATGCTTTTGAGGCGAAATGACCTCAACTTCTAAACTCAAGAGCAAATATATTAAAGCTGATTATAGAAACTTATTCTTGCAATCACACTAAACTTTAGATGGTTTTTGGTCATAAAAAATAATGTAAAACAGCTTTATTCAATAAATATTCGTAGTAAAACACGTTTAATAATAAAAAAAAAATATTTGTTTTTGTTATTTATTTTTTGTTGTTGTTTTTATTATTGTAAACAGCTCTTCCAAAGTGCATTCATCGATTCGATTTGTATTTAGTGCACCCATAAAAAAACATATTCAATTCAAGTGGTAACGGGAGAGTTTGTTTCGATTATTTTATTTTCTTGCCCTGTTGCACAGTGGTTTATGATATGCACAACATTCAAAGAAGAAAATAGTTCAGATTTTGTAACAAAATTATGCTACTCGAGAGAGGCTTAAAAAAAGTTAGAAAAAAATATTGCAAAATTTCTTTTATATAAAAAGATGGATGACTCGTTAGTTCACGATTCGTTTACAACTTGCTAATGCCCGGGTTATCAGATGCCTTTCGAGTCTGGTTCCACATTAGATAAATTTTTTCCCCACAATTCCCCAAAAAACTATTCCCAAAAATCCCCACTACAAATAATACTTTTTTTATGAATCAAAATGTGCCATCTGGTTGTCTAAAGAAATTTTTTTGGTACATGTCTTAGGAGCGAAGCATATCTGAAGATGGAACAAAAGTGTCATAACAAGTTGTATTATTTTTGAAATGTGTATTAATTCTCAGTTATTGCATTTTCTTTCTTATTTTGGTATTCATTAAGATCATTGCTGAAAATAGAAGAATACAAATTATAAATTTATGTCCCCATTTTAAAAATAAAATCGCCGGTTCGGGAATAAGTACCCTAATCTGACATAATTTAAAAAATACGTACCCTTTATTTTTTAAATTATGTACTTTTTTTTATTTTTTAAATGAGACCAATCTGAAGTCGGTTCAAAATTTTATGATTTTTATGGGAGTTTTTTTTTTTTATTAAAAACCCAATTTTTGGGCATTTATGGGAATATAAGGTTATAATTTAGGGATTCTTCTCGAACAGAATTGGGGAATTCTGATGCAAAGTACTAAATTTTGCTTTGGTACTATTTATTTATATAATATTTTTGCAGCCGTTTAACAATTCTTGGGGAGTTTTCATGAATATTTATGATTTTTGTGATGTTAATTAAAGCGTTAAACAGCTTTTTGTAAAAAGGGAAGTTTTTCATCCTCTAATATCTTGTAAACCAACTTTAAGATATATATTGAGAGCAAAGGCACAATGTCATTTAAAAACATCTTAAGATTAAATTTTATTTTTGTTTATTTACATTAATTTTGAATTTTGATCCACTGTCTCTACGCTGCATGATGGCCGCAAACCATTTTTCTATTGATGGAGGTGTGAATTTTTTATTCTGGTAGTGTTTCTACTCAAAGATCAGATAAGATTTTTTTTCTTCTTTAGCCTCAGAGTGTTTTTTTCGTTCCTACTGTAACATCGCCAGTTTGTTAATTTTAACCATTTTTGGTTGGAATTATTTTTTAAGACGGTTGTTTATTTCATTCTGTTTCTTCTACCACAATGTTTATGGTCTTTTTATAGGGAGTGTTTTGGGCATCGCTGAACATTCATTTGTTATTTAATTTAAATCTATTTTATTCTAATAACAATTTGTTAACTAAATATTTATTTTTTATTTAGAAGTTTTATGAATCTTGCAATTCATTTATTCAAGAGGTGTTCTTTCAGCAATAAAATAATTTTAACTGTGTCTTTATTTTGTTTTAAGGAATTTATTAACAAATTTATACAAGAATCGCCCCAAGTGCATTTAATATGAACTTTAGCGTTATTATTATTTTATTTTTTTTTTCGTATGTAAAGAATTATTCAGGTAATTAAAGTTTATTTGTTTATAAATTTTTTATTTAAATTGAACTGTAATAAATATACAATTTGTATATCTCACTTTCCAAATTTATTGCGAAAGTCTTGATTTATGGAAACATTTGTGGGTCATACAAAAGTAAAATATTTTATTTTGTTAACCAAAGAAAAATTGAATAAAATGATTAATTCCAAATCTATTATAAAATGTTTGAGACAAAATAATTATTGAAGAGATATATTTTGAAACATTATTTTTTGTAAATGAATGACTCTTAGAAAAACATATAGTGATGCTTAAATAAAACATAAAAAGATGATCATGAGTTCAAATCCCAACAATGCCTTGCCTATAAAAAAAAAAAATAATTGTTGTTGCTTAGCTGCGATGCGTGAGTTGTTTTTAAGGCGATTCAACAAAAATAAGTTTCTCAAACCCCAATGAATTTTGATTAGCCGCGGTCAATGAGTTGGTAAAGGCTTCTTTCTGCATAATAAAACCAAGAAAATTTTGTTGTAAACATTGCTGAAGCCTTAATTAGAGACAAAAGTAACAATGTAGAAGGGTCTGGTTGGAAAACTGGGTAAATCTTGTTCATAAATCTTATCGAAGCCGTAACGAATCGTGATGTAGACGGCTGTGTTGGTTATATAACATATTTGTTACACAGACATAGTAAGCTTCGAGTTACGCTTGAGACACAGGGCATATTTGTTAAACAAGTGATCGTGCAATTTCAAATCTAGCCAGAGCCACAGGTTAGGAGTCACAAGACAAGAATAAAAATTAAAAATTTACTTGATTGCTGCTACAAATGAAACACAACCTAACAATATAGAATAACGATACTGAGCGAAACGAATAGAAGTCCACAGCTATCAGGTGACCGCTAAATATCACTAACTCTCTGGTGAACTACAGTTGAAAAATGCTACAAAAAGTGACTCGAGACATTGGTAGTCTGGTGCAGTAGACGTGTATTATTAATTTTCCCTTTAAAAGCTTTTTAATTATTTCTATACTTAATTTCTGCTGGAGTTAAATTCACGGAAAGACTCACAAAAAAAAAAAACAAAATATGTAAATAGAGCAACAAAAAATTTTTCGACAAATTTCTTGGAAATATAAGTATTTGCTCTTTCGTTTGATGCATACTTCGCACCTCGATTCTAAATTGATCCTACTTAAAATAGCTTCTATTTGTGGTTTTCAGTTTAAACAATCTTTAGAACTGAAATGGAGGTTCTGAATTAAACATGTTTTTTTCGAAAAATCATTTAAATTTTTTAACACTGTTTTTTCTTCAAATAAACAAAAATATCACATCTAATTAAACAAATAATGTTTTTAAGTTGTTGAATGAAACAGTTTACCATAATAAAATAATTAACACACCATCATTTAATATTTCGAAAAATTTGATCACAAATAGAGATCTTCAAAAAACGATCATTAATTAGATTTTGTAAGTGATACACGAATGTTATCAAAATGCAATAGAATCGATAAAAAAACCGTTCTACCCGTATATTTTGTTTTTAACACAAGAACACATATGAAACAATCAAACACAAAAAAAAAATTGAGATTAATGAAATTACAAAAAAAAAAAAAAAAATAAACAATTGTACTCACATCTGTACAAAAATTGAAATTGAAAGTAATTAACATGAATTTTCAAGAAAAGTGGGGGAAAACTTAACACAGCACGAGTCATTGTTTCATATATCTTAAATGTATCAAAGAGAAGTAAAAAGTAAAAAAAAAAACAATATACAAAATTAGAAGAAAAATCTCAAGTAAATAATTTCACTTTTGATGATCATGATGATGATCAATAATGTTGTTCCATGTTGCAGATACAGAAATAAAACACACAAAACTAGGAAATTGTAAATGGAAATTGTGTTTTAAAGAGTTTTTTTTTTCTAAATATAACAAAGTTATTTGGTTTTTTTATGAAAACACATGTTTTCTTTAATTTATGTATTTTAAAACGGAAACTATAAAGCGACAGACAATTACTTTCCATTAGCGGAAAACAAATTAGTCACAAAATTGTTCATTCAATGTAATTAATTTTGGTTTTTATTATTGTCTTGCCATCCTTTCAATAAACAGGAGACAATATAATTTTTAATTGATGTTGCAAAATTCAGTTTTGTTTTCATAATTTCTTTAAATTATTGTTGATAATAATTACAGTTAATAAATGATGTTACACAAACTAAAAGTTTGAAATTATTAAGTTTATTTATACTGTAATTCATAGCAATAGGAAAGGAAATTGTCATTTCCTCAATTATAACAGAACTTTGTGTTATCCTGCTTACACACGCCTACACAAACACACACGGTGATAGGCAAACACATTGAAAATATCCACACATATTCATAAATCTCACCCTTGCCGCAAAAACAAAAATAAGATAACAAATATAGACGTTCTTATCTGGGAAACAAACCCCATTCTCTAACCAAGCAAAACACAAATCCACACAAAAATGATTACAAACAGCGTTGCCACACAAGAAATTGACTTCCTACCAATAATTTTCAAAAATCCTACCAAAATCGTTCACAGCCTACCAAAAATTTAAAAATGCGTTTCTTACACATAAACTCTGTTATACTCACTTGGTTTTTTTCCGTAATTGTTAAGGTGGAAATTTGTCTTTTGGTGATTTTTAAGATGGATGTTATGATAAAAAATAGTTTTAGAGCATATTATACAGAATGAACACCCATCCCTTTCCTGGAGCCAATCAAATTCGCTCAACCATTCAATTTTTTTTGACTGTTTCTTTACATGCAATATTAGTAAATATTTATGTAATTAATAGGTACATATATACAATTAAAAAAGTTTACTTACTTTTCCATTTTGTATGTTAATTTTTTTAATACAAACACTTGTAAATAAGACTTCACTAAAAAATATTGTTAATTTCAATTTCATAATATTGTTCGCGTTTCTTAAACCAGAGATGGTTATAGCTTTAATCATCTTTATGCAAATAAGCAGAGATGTTTTTTATTACACCTAAAACAGTTTTTGAAAACTGTAGTAAAACTATTCACGGTTATTGTTTATTTAATTCAAAGTTACCCTGGAGTTAATGTCGACGTCGTTTCAACGCCGAAAAAGTTGAAACAGATTGAACTTTTACGGCGTTGCAACGCGTTGAGATTAACTGCTCTCATACAACTTCATACGATTCAACTTTTTTTTTGACATTTGACGCCGTCAACGGCGTCGACATTAAGTCCAGGGTTACATTTTTTTATTTTATGTTCTGAATTTTTAAGGTAAAAAATTTACTATTGCTAAAAATTTGCTACAGGAGGAAAACCTACCAAAAATTAAAAAAAAATGCAACAAACCAACAAAACTACCAAACAGTTTTTAAAAACGAAAAACTACCAAGTTTGGTCCGATTGGACCAAAGCGGCAACGCTGATTACAAACCAATATGTTCCATTGCCAACATAATACAAGTTGGCTACAACTTCATATCAGTTGGATCCAACACACAGTATACAACTAAAACCAAGGCAACTAAAGTCTCATGTTTGACACACATGTCAAACTTTACTGTGAATTTAAAACCAAACAGCTGTTTTTTGTTTATATTTTTTATTTCTGAGAAATAAGACTTTAAAAACCGGTAAATTATTTTCTATGGTGTTGGGTTGGGTTGGTTTCATACTACTGTCTGTTACATTGTGAAACCTTCTATGCTATATTTGACATTTCTATCAAGTGGTTTATTTCCAGAATTTTTATTTTTAATATTTCTTATCTATATATATATAAATGAATGTCTGTCTGTCTGTTTATTTGTGCTTTATAGGAGGCCAAACCCTTGGACCGATCTTCCTGAAATTTTCACAGCATGTTACAGTGACTCTGGAAGGAATAATAGGCTATATGAAGTTTTAATTGGACAAAGGGGCGTGGCCTCGCCCATATAACCCAAAAAAAATATCGTCATATCTTCGGCATTTTTTGAACAACGGCGGCAGTATTTGCTATATATGGTATTGGCATGAATAGAAATACTTATTAATTTTAATTTTATTTAATAACGAGGGGGGTAGCGAAGCACACCGGGTTCAGCTAGTTAAATATATTTTTGCTTCGTTTCACTTTGGCACACTGTCTGGTGTATGACGTTTAACGATTGCAGGCAATCATTTTTTAATGCTTTTATTTTCACATTTCCAGCTAAAGCATATTGTCATGGTTGAATTTAAGACTACTGTACAAAAGTTAAATCTAAAAATAGAGAAGATTTTGATTTAATAAACGAAGCAGTTTAAGAAATGTATCGATAGTCCTGCAAATAGAAAGATTGACATTAATAATTTTTTCGAAGTTATAGTGCGATGGAATTGTTTGTAAACAATCTTTTTTATAAAAAAATTCAGTTATCAATTAATGTTCGGTAATAAATTTTAGCTGTCGAAGACAGACTTTAAATATTTGAAAAACTATTTTAATACTACTCAAATTTTCTGAGCAGAAAATATAAAAGCAATAAATTTCATTAAATAAAAATAATAATAAATACTTAAGACACAGTTTGCCAAACTTACCGAAAGTTTTACTGTTCTACAAAATTGTATGATTTATTCAAAAGAAAATCTAACAGAATATTCTCATACTTAAAAAATAGAAAGAAAATGTGTGTTTTTAAGGGACACAACCTCACACAAAAAAAAAAAAATATTAAACACAAAATGCAGCTCTGGTCACTTAAAATCTATTAATTTGAGATTAGAAAATCAGACAGACTACTCTCACACACTATCATTCTTTCCCACAGTTATGCAATTTTTGATAACACTTTCTTTGTCTCATAGTTAATTATGTATAAAATTTGAGCCGTTAAGAAGCCAATAAGGTTAAGCCTAAAACACAAAAATTGAGAAAAGGTTTTTTGGTGCATTAATTTTTAAAAACCTTGGTTTATTTATTTATTTAAAAAAGTGTATACAGTATTTTTTCGAGGTGTAAACTCTGCAAAAAAAAAAGATATGTACAAGATGTGTAAATAAACATGTAAGTATTTATTGAAATAATGACAGCATTCTAAAAATTTTAGGATTTATACCTTTTGGCAGCTAAAAAAGATTTATGTACAAATAGTATGAATATATATATTGTCATAAGTTTTATGTTTACTGATTATAACAAACATAACAATTCTAAGTAGAAATAACGGCTACATTTACTATGAATTTCTTGTTTTACAGTGTTACTAAAATTGTAAAAAATCAGAAAATTTCAAAAAATGGAGTTAACCTCATTGGCTTCTAAGCACCTTATTTATAATTGATCTAAACGTAAATATGTTAGTTTAAAATATATTTAATTATATCTTTAAAAAGTTTTTTTTGTGGTAAAACATTTTACAAATCCTTAGCAGTACCTTTAATATCGATTATTTATCGATAACTTTTTTTATTAGAAAAATTTTTTCAGCGATAATTTGGAGTTTATAGAAACGTTTTGTTATCCTTAAATGTTGAAATAATATAATCAGCTGTGGTCAGTTAAGTAAAAGAAAAAAAATGGTAGTTTACAAGCTAAAAGTTTAATTTAGATAACTGTTATCAGCAAAGAAAATAAATTTAAAAATTTATCCTAATAAAATAGAAACAAGGTACAGATTAAATTGAAAAATTTTCAACAGAATATGAAAAATGTAGTTACAATGAAATTGTCTTTTGAAAAATTTTATTTATTAATAAATACGCTTTTAACATAAAATTTAATAAATAATAGAAAAATATGCCTACCACACAATTCTCGAAAAATGTTTCATAGTTTCATTTCATAATAACCAAAAACTCAGTAATTGATAATCTTTAATATTTAATAATAAATGTATTATCTTTTAGCGGTAAATATTCATTAAGAGAATTTATTTAAGACTACTTAAAAAAATAGGCAAAAAACTGGTAAGAAATTATGACAGAAATAAAATTGTTAAAGGTAAAAATCATTCATCCAATTATCTAATCCCAAAACTATCTTATCTTAGCCTTTTCTGGCTATGATAATTCTTGCAAAAAAAAAAACCGACTTCAAAAGAAAATTTATCTGTCGGGCTATAACGGACACCATTATATTCCATCCATTCCAAACCACTATAAGGCCACCCTTTAATTTCCAATTTGAAATTATATACTTGCTCTTGTAGTAGACTTAGCAATCAGCTTCTTTGTAAATTTCAACCGTCTGTCTAAACGGTTCAACACTTTGGCCATATACATCAGATAGCACGAAGTGTTATAAAACCCTTTAATTTACAATTAAACATATTTATACTTTTTATTATTATGCAAAAAAATAGTTGACAATCTGTCTACTTTTAAAGTGTTTATATATAACGGATCAAAAGATACGGCCTTATAGGTCAAATTACATTAATTTTGGGAGCACCCTTTAATTTCTAAATTTAAATTATTAACTTTTTGTTTTAGCGAACTGAGAAAAATAGGTCCCTTGTAAGTTTCAGATGTCCGTCTATAACGGTTCAAAATTTCAGCATCATAAAATTACTTGAACTATTGGGACATTCTTTAACTTAAAATTATACATGTTTATACTTGTTATTATAACGTTCATAGTAATCGATATTCTGTTCAGTTTTCAAGCTGGTTCAAAAGATAGGCCCTTATTGGTCAATTTACATTACCTATGGGGACCCCCTTTAATTTATAGTTTAATGTTAGAATTACTTTTTGTTATTGTGATCTATAGTAACACATAGTTATTTTAAATTTTAAAGAAGTGCCCGTTACAGATCATAATACACTTAAAAAACATGTATGTTGTATATGGACACCCTTAAATTTTTAAGATTATGAAAGATTCTTAAAACGGGACCAATATGTAAGCATAAACATCAAATAACAAAGGAATTTTAAAATCGATTCAGAAATGACTGATTTCTGCAGGCACAAACATTAACAAAAAAAGTAACATTCAGACGAATTGACAACCTTCTTCTTTTTTTAAAGTCGGCTAAAAACAATTGAAATTTAAAATTCAGTGATAAATCATGTTTTTCAAAACTTCATTTCTCGAAAACTAGAAGCCATTCGTTTCTATTTATAAAACTTTCTAATGCACTAAAAGTTTTCCTTAAACAAATAAAAAAACGCATAACGAACATAAAATCACTTGTTGTTTTGTGGTACAAAAATGAGAGTTTCACTACGAACGCCTTTCACACCTCAGAAGAAATAAAACACTTGTTTAAAATGTCATAAATATTGAATAACGGGTTTTGTGATTTAATACCTTGTGCTACCATACTGTCACTCTGGGGGCTTGTGTTATTTTTTCATTTATGTTAATTTTTATGTGCTAACAGAAAAATCTCTGTGGGTGTATGTGTATGTGTGTGTGTGTGTGTATGTTTAGTTCTATTTTTCTCAAATAATTTATTCATTTTGTAAAATTGTAGTAAAGTGTTAAATAAACTACTTAAATGGAGAAAAATGTACTAAAGGCCTGTTTAAAATTCATGACAAAATATAAAAAAAAAATAATAAAAACTGAGAAAAGAAAATTTACTTGTGATTTTTGGACTAGAATTTAAATTGTTTTAGTTGTTTGTAAAGGGTTACAATTATAAAACGTAATTGTGTCTACAAAATGCTAGGAACTATTAAGTGGAAATGTGGCCTAAATTTTAAAGAGTGTCAAGTCTGAATCATTGAAACATTTTGAATGTATTTTAAGTTGATTACGAATAATTTGTGTGCATTTTAGGAGAGTTGTTATCAAACTTGTATTGGAAATCAAGTTGGTTTTACCTACAAAACCATGTAAAACTCTTAGGTCTGTTTGAATTGTTAGAATGCTTGTGGTTAAATTATTTTCCCAGTATAATGAAGTGGTTTTAAGACTTCTCTATAAAAAGAGTGCATTTTTTTAAGAATATTTTATATCGAATAACGAGGGCCATTCCATACATAAATTACTAGGATATTTTAAAAGAGATAAAATAAACTAGGAGTCATCTCCAAAGAATAAATTGGCTGGAGTAAACATGTGAAATGTTGTGCTAAGTTTTTTTCATAAAAGTTATACAAGAATGACTCGAGTTACAAACAAGCTAAGAACTGGTCGATAAAAATGCTAAAGCTTTATTTTTAGTTCATTAAGCCTTTCGTTTCTTTTAACTAATAAAAAATAAATAAGTAAAATTTCTATATTCGCCCGCGCTGATTTTCACCTAAGAGATGTTAGATAGGGTTAATGATTTTCAACTCCATCAAAAAAATATAATAGAAGAACACTAAAATTAAATATTAATATTACGTCGTCAGTTTTAAGGAAATTATTTATTAAAAAAAGCAAAACTTGTTAAAAACAAAAAATTTTTTTTAAATATTCCACAGAGTAGACAGGGAACAGACTCGGCCAAAAAAAGTCTTTGTATGAATAGCAATTCTATTGTAATAATTCAATTATACAATACGCGTTTTATTTTTTCATTTTGTAAAACTTTTGATAAACTTGTTAAAACAACAAAACATGATGTACAATTTTCAAATAGTGTATGCAAATAGGATTTACTTAACCCACTCAAATAAATTAAATTAAATTAAATTGGCAGTTTTGTTTAACTTTGCTTCAACTTCAAACACTTGAAAGCGTAGCAGTTCTGTTCAACCTTTCAATTACCCAATTATTCATTTACATATTTGTTTATTGTAAGTTAACGCTTTTCAACAAAATAAATGTCTTGTCTTTCCTATAGTTATTTTATATTATTGTGTACTTTATTTTGAAAAAAAAATCTTAAATAACTATAAAAATGCAAATATGATTCAATGGATTCAAATTCATTTGGTGCAATAGTTGGAAACAAATATTTATTAAATGCTTTCACATTAATGTTTTTACCCAGTTGGCCATATCGACCATGCCATTAAATTAGAAGCGCTTATCTTCTATATAAATTAATATTAAAAATCACTGTATATGGATGTTTGGTACAACAATTTATCTTATTATTTCCAGTAAACACTGGCAAATCATTATAAATAGACTCACGCTTGAACAACGTTATTAAATCACCCAAGTTTACTTTAAAAATCAGTCATAAATTCACCTTTTGGTGAAGTTTATACGTTGGTGACATCATCGGACTTTATTTCTTTAAAAATTAGGCCAAATATCACGGAGATCGTTACCGCACCATGATTAATGATTTTATGTTTGAAAATATGGATGATATTAATCCGGACGAAATGTGCTTTCAACAAGGTCGTGCTATTTAACACCTCTCGATTATTTCCTGTGGGGCTACGTGAAGTCACTGGCTTATGCTGATAAACCAGCAACAATTGACGCTTTGGAGGCCAACATTGTTCGTGTAATTCGTCACATACGGCCAGCAGTACTTGAAAAAGTGACCCAAAATTAGACCTCCAGAATGCGCTTTCTCATGAGCTGCCGCGGAGGCCATATGCCCGAAATCATTTTTAAATATTAATGCCATGTTCTTATCTTTCGTACAAAAAATTTTTTGTGTTATCGTTTCCAATTGTAAGTTCAATCGGCTCAAAAAACACGCGGTATGAACTTTATTAAATTTAAATGTCAACCTACATATAAGTTAGATGAATTTTTAAAGCAACTGTACTCACCTGATGATAAAGTGTGCCATGCTATCAACTATAGAATGACGAACGTATTTCCGGCTTAAGTCTCCCCTTTATTCCTGTAGACAATTAAGTGCCATTTTGCGCAACTGATCCTGGCAGCCTTTCATAATTTAAAAAATATCTGTTGCGTTGTTCCTTACTGTTTAAAAGAATCTCTTAAAAATAATGATCAACTGGGATATGAATGATGAATACAAATAAAATATTTATTCTTATACAAACACGGATTTGAATTTGAAATATGAGCAAATTGCATCAAATATCATCTAATCAATTTGTCGTCTAGATATCCGTCGTCATTCCATTTGAACAGTTGTTTTAATAAACAAAACAAAATTATTGTCTCCATCTTTCTTAATAATTTAAATTATATTTATGTTTATATATGTACATACATACACATCTCTGCACCGGTTTGTCCGTCAGTCGTCAAGAGCGTTTTCCTCTTTTTCTGAATTTATGCTTGTCTGTTGGTGTTTATGATTAAATTCATGATTTGATATTTAAAGCCATTAATTTCATTGGATTTGTGTGTTTTTTATTTGGCAAAATTTATTGTGACTTTAATAAATAATTGTTTATACACATTTTTGTTTGGATGTTCGTATATATATTTATACAAATATTAATAAACATTTATTTACACACAAAAAGTTTATTTTGTCATTTAGTAATTGCAAATATTTGTTTAAGCAATTATTTTCAAGGCTTTTGATGAAAGAGCTTTTAAAAATTCATCCATTTACACATTCAATTTATTTATATCATTATTATTATTAAGCAAATTAATTCAAAGTTAAAGAGTATTTATAAAATTCTTTAGAATTTAATTTTCATTAAAACGTAATATTTATAATAAATTATAGAGTAAATTGGGTTTTGTGTAAATTATTGTTGATGCAAATATAATACCAGAGCATATGACTAATATAATAACTGATATAATAATATTTATACTCTATATCACGGTTGGGATTTGTGGTACAATTATACTAAATTTAGTACATTCGAAACTATGGTGATACTCTTGTACATTTTATCCTTGTTTGGTGTAATTTTGGTTTATACACAAACTATTCAATGATATTATATTTTTTCTTAAAATAAATATTTACAATTTGTTTTCTAAACCAGAGCGAGTTGCAATATTTGATCATATGATTTGAAAATTATAAATGACATAAATTTAGAAATCCAACAGGAAGATACAGGAGCTTACTTGATTATAAAGATGAATATTTAGAGAACAAACAATATCCATACATTGCAGATATTTATCTCCATCACCACCAAATTCCATCCATAGTAATTTGTTGTGGGGTGGCGGTTGAACTTTTAACCCTTTTTTAAAATAAAATTTTACAATAAATGAATTGAAATTATTTTGGCTTTAGTTCATTTATTCTAATTTCTAAAAATATTTTTTAGAGAGAAAATTTATTTTTACAACGTCCACATAGGACGTTTTCGAAAGAAAACAAGAAAAATTTCACGCAAGCAGAATGTAATGCTGCACTTTCTGGACCGCTACGTCCTTCATCAGCATTCTTCGCATCTATCTACCTTAGTTGTATAATAATAAACATCATATATTTCATTTGTTGTAACTTTGAAATGAAATCTCTCAAAATCTTTCTTTGAGAGTGTGTCAAGTGGCGAAACTAACAATAATATGTCTTTTCCCAAAAGAACCTAAACCTCGGGCAATTTCGAAATTAGTAGATATATTTAAAGATAGTGGATCTAAGTAGATGTTTATTTTTGGAAGGAAATGTAGAATTTTAGGAAATGTTTAAAAATTGTCAGATCCCAACTGTGCTACACAACTATATAAACGAAAAGACTTCATTAACAGCCGATGCACTATATATGATGAAATTATAAATTAAATCAATGTATTTTTTATTTTTTAATACATAATGAGATTAAAAATAATTATAAATACACAAGAAGAATCCATGGTAACGGTGTAATGAGAAGTTTTCTAGCATTCTTAGGAATTGGTTTCCATATAAAGGCACTTCAAACGTGTAAAATTTTAAACCGAATACAAATATGTTTTCCTTGGTTCCTGATTAGAATAATATGTGCTCGCTGGATTCTCATGTGTAATACTGATCGAAAATTTTTTATGATTTTAAAGCCTTTGTTCCATTTTTTTACTTTTTAAAATTGCAAGAAAAAATTCAACTTAAGCTGCATAATTCGCGAGAAAGTTAAATTAAGTAAGTCTTTAAAGCCTTAAAATTTACCAACAGTTCCTTAAAAAACTTTTGCATTTTCTATTTATTCTGATATTTTTATCAGAACACTTTTATTAGCAACTATCTTGTCTAAAGATTTAACAAAACAACCGGCCTATAAAATCATCTACTGCATAAAACATGCCAAATTTGACTGAATAATTGGGACATCATTAAAATTTTCTTATTAGAATTGTGGCAAAGAAAAAAAAATATTTCGACTTGCCAACCCTGCATACTTTGTGGTACAAAAGAAAAATTAAGAGTCAAATAAAATAAATTAAGAAAACATGCGAATAGCATTAACAAAACAAAAATGAAAAAATATAAACAATAAATGTGCAATCAAACTCCAACCCAAACGTCAAACATGAGCAAAGGCAACCATCAAATTCCCGGCATTTTTCCACAGGTTTCATACAAGAATTTAAGTGAACAAAAATTTAGTTTATCGCGAACATTTCAATATCGGTGTTGTGTTGCAGAGTCGGTTATGTGAGTTATAAACAGTTTTTACAAAATGGTTTAAAATTTTTAAAAGAAAACTTTTTATTAGAAAAAATAAAAAACCGGTGAACTACGTGAGCATGTTATGTTTTTTAACGTTGATTAATCTATTATTGAAATTGACAAAGCGTTAGTTGTTTTTTTACTGCGAGAACATAAGTGGTGTCGCAGAGGGCTGGCTTATCTAACGCTACCCTTTGGGCTTTTAAAAATTTATTAGTTTTGAAAGATATTGACTTTTAATTGATTTACATTTTGATGCGTATCTAAAAATAAAGTGAATGTTTAAATAAATAACTCTTTTAGTTTCGTGTGTGTTTCCTCCGAATGTGGATAATAAATAATAAAAATAAAAAACAAGAAAAGTACTGATTATGAAAGCGCTTGTTGAATTAATGCATTGACTTTTTAAGAAATGATAAATATCACCAAAAAAGTATTTACATTCAACAAATATTAAAAAAAAAGATAAATAAAAAGTATTTGAAGCCATAAATATGGGTCACTAAAAGAAATAAATTAAAACTAATATTTAATGTTGGTTAAGTACATAAACCATTTATACCATTACAAAATTATTGAAAATATTTTATATTTTAAGTGACAAGCAAATGTAAAAAGAGATAAAAATTTAATGAAAAAGTTTTAAAGATAAAATTAGAGAAAAACTTTCAGTCTTTAACATTTAGCCATCGATAATGTTTGAAAAGGGCTTTTAGATTGCAACGGATTAAATCTTCTTAAATTGATGAAATTGCCTAAGCGCCACTAACGGTACGTTGTAAAATATAAATTCCTATAAATTCCATTTGAATCGAAAACAATAGAAAAATAAAAACACAATAAAAAAATTATATTACAACACAAACACAACAGTTTTGTTGGTAAAACGTGTACAAGTACGTGTAAGAAGAAGAAAAAAAAAAAACAGAGAATAAATAATGCTAACAAGGATTAACAATGGATTACCTGACATGAGCAGCTCCTTAACAGCAACAACAACAACAGCAACTGCAGCAAAACAATCTAAAATAAAAGAGAAATATTAATAAAGAAGTAGATAGTACTTCCACTTCTGCTACTGAAACTTTGGCAAAGAAAAAAAAAAGTAAGAAAACTTCAAGACTTTTCCATTTTTCCGATAAATAACCCAGCGAACAAGAAAAGGTTAGCAATGTTAAATGAAATTTGAGAGTGCTAAGCACTTTATTTCTTAATAATTATGTTTTATTCTTAAATGTGTTTTCTTTAATGGAGTTAATAAATAATTGTAATTACTAAAGCGAAGATTTTTATACAAAATAATAAATGTTTCGTTTCTTAAAATTACAAAAAAAAATATTGTCACGACTTTTATTTGTTTTCCGTTGAGGTCTGGATCATGATTTTCTTGTTTAAATATACCGGGACCTTAATCAGTCGTTCACTGTTCTGATATATAGAAGCCTTTACCAAGTCATTCCTAGCGGCGACACAGCAATTGTCTTCTTTATACAATCGAGAGGGCGGAAGGTCGAACTGCTATTCTTCATTTATTTGTCTTTGTACAACTCATTTATTATGGCTTGACAACAACAAATATTTTTCGGTAATTAATTTAATCGGAATTAATTAAAAAAAAAATATTTTTTATTATTATTAAATTATTTTTTCTTTGTAATTAAGGCTCTGTTGGGATTTGAACTCATGATATTTTTTTTTAAAGAAATGGCTAGACATTTTAAGTTATGCAGTCGAACGCTTATCATTGTTAGCTGACTTCTACTTTTTATTTTGCACACACACACTAAGACCACACTTGTTAGTGGTGAAAGTTAAGATTTATTCATAAATAACAGCCGCGATTAAAAAAATTTTTGCAAAAGAGTGAAGATAATATCCTGATAATACTTTGCCGGGGAATCCCTACCTTTCATAAGGGGAATCCATACCTTTCATATTATAGCCCAAAATAAAAAAAATTGTTTTAATAGTTTAAAAACGTTTGCTGGGTTATGATCCTTACGGCATTGACTTTGAACCTTTGTGCTTGTTTGTGTGTTTCCGTGTACATCTTGTATCTGGGTTGTCCATCTATCTGACTTGCGAGTATTTCTATATTTATATGTCCACCACCTACAACGCAAAACAAATGTCGAATCGAAGGAAATAACTTTTTAGCTTTTTATCACATGCCATTGTAAGTTAAGATTGTGTATTAATATTTTACCTTCTTTGTGCTGCTCCTTCAACTTCCTTTTAGCTGCCGGCATTTTTCTTTTATAGAATTCTTTCAGTTTTATCTTTTTTTATTTTATTTTTTATTTGGCCTTTCGAACGGTAAGTCCTTTTACTAATTTTCTTTTTTCAATTTTGCTCATGTTATTGACGAAAAATGCTTCACATTCAATGTTGTAAAAATTTTTTTAATGTACAAGAGTAGAAGCATTGTAGACGTTTTTTTAATTTTTATGGCAGATTTTATTATAAAATTTCCTTTTTTCCAAAAAAAAAAAAAAAAAAAACAGCGAATACCGACCGACAGAAGCAAACACAAAAAAAAACCCACAATAAAAATTTAAACAAAGACTAAAAAGGTACCAGAGGATATAGAAGTTTTAATAACAAATAAATTTTTTATTATGTTCTACCCTGCGTGAAAGAAGAAAAAACAAAAAAAAAAAGAAAACTTATCATAATGACTTTTAATGACACGAATAAGTATCCTTAAAGACAAAATAAACAGATCCTTTGAAAGATAGATGAATGTTAAGCTGATTTTAATTAAATTTGAGATTTTTATTTTATTTGACTATAAAAATGGCAGAGTTCTTTTTTTTTATATAAAAAAGAACTTAAAATATTTTTAAAAGCTAAAAGTTGAGTTGTTTCGGTTTAAAGTTTTAAGAACTGTGAAGGAAAAATATTCTTTTCCGCATTTCACTTCCAATATAAATTAACACATATTTTTTTGTTCCTCCACCAATTTTTTGTTTTTTTGTTTTTGCATCAAGAGCATTCTTGTGTTCAATTGTGTTGCGTTGCTTTATCTGAATTTTTGCACAAAAAGACGTTTAGAGTTAAAATTGCATTGAGAACGTGCAGCACATAAATTAGTATACAATCAGTTTGTATTGCGGTGCAATTTATAGAAAACCAAGAAAAAAAGAAGCAACCAAAACACTACACCAAAAATCATTTTAAAGAAAGAAAATAAGAAGAATCAACGCACATTTCTGTAATTCAACTCATCATTGACGATTTTCGTTAATTTCCCTTAAGAGTCTGCCCAACAGTCACTTGCTTCTGCTGTTTCGTTTAAAGCCTCCTTTGGCCTCCAAAAACAAGCAGATGAATACCAACGTGTTGATGTAAATAAATTCGTATTGAACGGCCCTTCAATTAAATTCAATATTGCTTTCGTTCTCCCACTTTTTTTAGATTTAAGTGTTTTGTTCTTATACAACTAAAATTTTTTCGGTGGAATCATTCACTGAAAAAAAAAATTGGAGAAAATTTTTTTTTAAGAAATGTTGATAAAATGTGTTTTTTGCGTTTTTGATATATTTAAAATCATCTTTTCTTATAGAATAAGAATTCTGTGTTATTATGAAGTGACCGTCCAGTAGATTAATCAAGAAGACATTCTCTTCCTTTTAAAGATACGTTCCTCTTTGATAGTGCCTTTGTCATTCAGTTTGTAATTTCTACAAAATCCATTTCCAAACCCCATAAAGTTTATATATTCTGACTTCTTATGCATAGCGAAGTCGATTGAGGGGTATCCGTCTGTCCGTCTGTCCATCTGTGTTAGTGTTGAAATCCAGTTTGCCGAGGCACTAGCTCAGTTAAAAAAAAATAAATAAATATGTCAATCGATCAGACATAGTGTTGAAAGAGGTGCTATTGGAAATCAGCATGAGCGGTCCATGCTCTTCGAGACAGCAGACAAAACACCACGCATATTTCTGCTTTTTCATGTCACTTGGAACAATAAAGTTACTCGAATCACAAAAAAAAAATATATGGGGGTGATAGAGAATTAAAAAAATATGAACAACACATCAAGTGAAATAAATTGGCGTTCGTCCATTTTTTCCGAGTTACGGGTCACTTAAATCACTTTTTCTTTATACTAGAGATTTTCGACCATTAACTGGTGGTTGTTGGCTTTCGTAGCACAGTCTGGCATAATCGCCCTAGAACAAAGTTTCATTCAAATTTTATTTTTCCGTCATCCTCATTCTTATGCCTGCAATCACTGGATATTTGCACATGATCTGTATTGTCCCTCAATTTTAGTCATAGCTGAAGTAGCAATGTCCTGCCAAAAGAGCAGTAATCAACATCGATTAAAGCCAAGTACAGTCCTAATGGTTCGTTAGAGCCGGACTGCGAGAACAATATTTAATTTGTCTGCTGAAGCTTTAAATTAGAAAAAAAAAATTTTTTTTTTAAATACTTTTCCTCTACATTGACTATAATTCGCAATATACCGTCCCTTAAATGTATTCTGGGTTTTGCTCCACAATTCTACAGAAGTTGATGCTGCTTCTCTTTCTACAATGCCGAAAGCCCTTTAAAGACATCACGATATGTGTTATAGATACACATCACTTAAGTTTTAAAACATATTACAGCAATAATATTGAGTTTTTCTCTCCAGCAGATAGTCCACCAACTGCAGCAGGCCAGAAGATTGTAAAGAAGTACAATTTTAAATATTCTCCAATGAGAGCCTTTTAACAGTCTAATTAGGAATTTTCAACTGATTTTAGATCTGAATTATATTTCTAAAAACATTTCATTTTAATTTTTTCTCTGAGTGTATCATCGCATTAATTACAAAGAGTATATAAATTCAACATAAGACACAATTCCATTTAGGATTTAAGTTATTTAAGATTTTATGAACCTCATAACTTTTGTTCAAAATGATTATAAGAAAAAAAAAACTCAAATTGTTTCCAGCTAATTAATTCCGATATAAGCAATTCAAATAACGCTCTATAAATAATACAACTACTTTTTGTTTAATTTTCAATTTGAAACTACATCATTGGCATATTAGGAGGCACATGGCATGAGGAAAATTAATGCTACACAGCTAATTACATTTAAACAAACACTTACGGCTTAAGAAAACCTCTTTAACACATCAACATTTGGCTGATTTCACATGTAAATAATATTTTGTAAAAAAAAATGATACAACAAATACAAATAACAGGAGGTAAATATTAAATGAACACAAAAAAAAACAAATCAAATTAAATAAAATGAAATGGATTTGTCGAAGAATGAGTGAGTGGCGTCACAATTCTGTCACATTTTTTACAGACAACTGATACAAAATTTATAAATTTATTTAAAATATTTCATTTTCTACCTTTTACTGTTTATAAATCCCTTTAGATGAAAATAAAAAAAAATGTCTTTTTAAAGACACTTACGACAATTTAAAAAAATAACACTTTAGACAGTCTCTGCTGTGCCTGACTGCCAACGCACGTCTTTCGTATTAATAAACACATTTAGCATGACAATTTAACGCAATTATTATTCCTACTTGGCGGAGTCTCTGAAACGGGGATTTTTATTGTCTTCATTTTTGTTAATGTTTCGAGTATTTGCAGTCTTTTTGCCAGTTTCTGTATCAGTTTTTCCAAAGCTAAAATTATTTATGCAATAAAAAAAAAAAATTATCACCGCAAACAAACATACACACGGGCACCTATAAACTCTATTTGTTGATTTAAGTCAACATTAAAAACACAAATAATTGAGAATTTCATTTGTTACAAATTTATTTATTTGCCAGGCAAATATTTATTAACCAAAAACGTTTGTTTTAGGTTTTTTGACTTTTAAAGTTTTAAAGAAATGCTTTATTTTCTCATGTGAGAATATTTTAAAATATTTCTTCTCGTATCGTATGAATATTATGTGTGTATGCACATTGAAGAACGTTAAGTGAGCGACAATGGTTTCCTTTAGTTTTATTTCGTTACACCCATAAAAAACCCAAATCATTCATTCATTTATGAATGTGTTTTGCATGTTTAATTAAATTTTCTTTGGAATGTATTTGCTACCGTCGTTTTTTTTTCATTTTTAAATGAAAATTTCATGTAACATTGTGAGCAGGAGTAGAAAATTAATTGCCAGAAAACTTTTCACATCTCAGATAAGAGACATTCACGAATGTTAATATTATATTAACACAGTCATAAAGTTCTTGTCAATGTAGTCAAATAAAATTCTTAAATAGAAAAATTAGGGAGCAAAAAGTGTCACGGATTTAATACAATTATTAGAAAAGCTTTTTGTTTAATTTAAGCTTTTTAAAAGCTGAAAAATAAGTGTAAAGTAGACTTAGGTAATATAATTGAAATATAATGCAGCACTAATTAATGGGAAAAATAAATCCGCTATGTGCGAATTGGATTCACACACAAAAGTTTTCGTACCATGTATGGTTCACCTTTTAATTTTATTTTTTTAAACGTATTACAGCGCACATAGTCAAACACACATTGAGTAAATTTCAAATGATTACAAATAACTTTACTGTTGGAATACTTTTTTAAGTTTATTCAATAAAAACGAACGAGTAATACATACTCTGCATAGATCAATAGTAGGACTATTAAAAAAATAGGCCATGTACGTTAAAACAAGTAATAGTACTATATTCGACTATGCCGAATCTTATATACCCTTTAGTGATGTATGTGATGACAAAGAATTAAAAAATAAAAAAAAAATGTTGGTACTGTATATACATATATAACATTTTAAATAAAAATGCTATCGGCTCTTAATGGGTCAAGCATTTTTAAAAAAAATTTAGTGTTTCCTTAAAGATCTCTTCAAAAGCTTTAGAAAGATACCCATATTGATATTTTAAAATATTTAATAATTTCAGACCCTCGTTACTCGGAAAATATGGGCGAGCGTCAATTTTTCCACTTCATATTTTTTTATTGATTTTTAATTCTCTATCGCTATCTATCAATTATTTATTGTTTTGATTGAAGTTACTTTATTATCTAAATGACATGAAAAAATTATAGGTAGGCGTGGTGTTTTGCCTGCTGCTTCGAAGGACATGGACCGAACATGCTGATTTCCAATAGCAACTCTTTCAACACTATATCTGATCGATTGACATATTTATTTTTTTTTTGGGAAAAAAATTTTTTTTCAACACTTACACGGACGGACAGACGGACATCGCTCAATCGACTTCGCTATGCATAAGAAGTCAGAATTTATATACTTTATGGTTTCGGAAATGGGTATTGTAGAAATTACACACGGAAGATAAACTTACGAGTACTTTGGCAATTATATATAAAATTCTCGATATTGTTTTGACTGATTCACAATTTAAGAAATCGTTATCAAAATGTATTAAACTCAGAAGCAAAAAAAAAACAAGTAAAAATAGAGTCAAAAATGTGTTTTTCTAACGTTACGCCTTAAAGAGATCCCCTAGTTTTCAAACGTTTTTTTAAGCACACGCAGGTAAAAACATGGTTATTGTATGTTATGATAATTGTTCTAAAAAGAAATGCAGAAAATTAACAAAGCAGGAGTTTCATCCCACTTCTAATACTAATGCATGAATTATTAGAATTTGTTATAATGTTTTGGTCATTTTTTATACTTATATTTTTTTATTTAAACATAAATATGGTTATCAGAGAACTGCACGAGTACACCGCAACTCATGAATACACCGCATACTTACTCTATACTTTTCATACTCGAGTATTTTAAACACCGCAATAAAAAGTTGCGGTGTTTATTTTACCCATTCCTGCAAAAACGAGTATCAAAAATACCGCAATCAGAATTTTAAGTATTTTTTATACTCGTACGCGAGAATTTTTTAATTCTCTTTATTTGTAAGCAACGTTGCCACATCTTTACCCTATTAAAGTTTTTTACTGCCGTTTTATGAAATACTGCATTGTATGCAGATCTATTTATAAACAATAAAAACAAACAAAATTTGATCAAATCTATTGCTTAAACATTATAAACAGAAAAACAGATAACAACCGTTTTCATAGGTATGAAATACAACACATATTTAATAAATAAAATGCAATAAAACCCGCTTAAAGGCACAGCTTTTGTACACTATTTAGAGCAGGTATACTTATTTTGTTGCTGTTTTTTATGAAAAATTATTTTCAGTTTATGCGCCTTGTTGTCATAAACGTGATACTAACGGTATTTAGGAAAACAAAATGATAAAATGAATCCGTGAATAAAAGGAAAATTACTTAATTTTTTTAGTTTTAACAAAACTGTATATACGCTGATGTAATATATTAATTCCTCATAAATAATAATAAATAAAATATAGTTTTTAGTTTTCATATTTTATTTTGTTAAATATAATTATTGCTTTTATACCTATTTATTAATTTTAAAAATATATTTGCTTAACGAATAGAATTTTTAATTTTCTATCCTTTGTGACTTAAAAAAACCCTAACAAAATCGTAATATAATAAACAATGAACTATTCTTGAGTTATTAATAAACTTTTGTTGTGTTTTTATTAAATGAAAATATGGCGAATTTTACGGGTTCTATTTAATTTATTTTCTGTTGTATATTAAATAAACTTTCATAATTTCAAAGAAGTATGTATGTTAGCTAATTTGGACATTGGCGACTTTTGATATTGTGTTTGATTTAATCATTATGATCTGATAACTCTGTTTTCCTCTCACTACATACGTTAAAATCTCTCTCTTGGTGTTTGTTGTGAGTATGAGTACGAATAAAATAAAGCCAGCATCGCAAACATTTTACTTGAGTATGGTAGACACTTATACTCAAATGGAATGGGTATAGTAAATACACGCACTTAAGAAATGCGGTGGCGATCACACCGCAACCGCATTTAAGATGAGTATACTTAGAGTATTAAAAACAGACACTCTTGCAGTTCTCTGATGGTTATATTTAACAATAATATGATTCGATTAGAACTACATATGATTCAAAGATAATGTGTTGCTCTTACATTATGGTTGCCTCAACTAAGCTTTTTCTTTGCGAGTATTAATTATACCAGTAGCTGTAAGAACACAAATAATTACAAATTTTATGAGAATTAAACGTCACTCACAATATACAGTAAACTAAAGGAGCGTGGAGACGAAAAAAGTAACAGCCGTAAATATTATAAATGGTCATGTTTGGATATTTATTAAAGAATTAAGTTATAAATAAAACAAATAAAAATCATGTTTCCCTAAAATTTTCATTCAGACAAATTTTCTTTAAGAATCCTGGCTGTAAAACGCAAACATTTCAACTAATATTTTTTTATTAGTTTTGTCATGCACAATCTAAATGCATAAATACTTTTGCGAACGTTTTAATATTTCAAGTTTTTTTTTTCCTGATAAAATTTTTCTTTTATCTTAAAATTATCGATTTAACGAGCACTTGTGTCCACTCCTTTAACGAACGTGTTGAAATGTTTTAAAAGTAACAGAAGCATTTCATATACAATCAAGTGGCTGCGTGTCTGTTTCTCTTCCCTGTCATAATTTTAAGTTAATTTTCAAATGTGGCAGGTATCTACATAAAACTCATACACAGTGCTCGTAAATGGCCACTTATGACAAAATAAATGCCACAACGTCATTTAAATGAAATGAAGGGAAAAATACCATTCAATGCCGCACATAATCACTGTAAACCAATAAAATATTAAGAAACAAATATATATAAAAAAAAAAAAATTTATTTACATATTTTGTCAGTCGTGTGAGCAGATTACGATTAAAGTGTCACAGAATGTTCATTTTATTTTATTGGGGGTTTTATCTCGCTGTTGAGTACAGTCTTCTATTTGATACCTTCACTAAAAGTGTCGCAGCTAAAATGTCTTAGGCTCAAATGTACGCAGGCAGGAATGTAATTTCGTTTATTTATATGTTTTTCGTTACGAAGTGATTATTTTGTCTCATTCCCAATGTTCTGTTTCCCCTAAAATAAATTTGTGTTTTCTAGTTGGAAGAATAGACAAATTGGAAGGTGAGTCAAGAAATGTTTAATAACTTTAAGTGATTTTTTTTTTTACTAACTTCTGTATCAGAAACAATAGCGTTTTGGGTGTGTGAATTAGTAATGTCATTAATACACTAAAAAAATATTTTTTAGAACAGTCGTTGTTGTAAGAAAAACTGTAGAAATAAATCTGCTTAATAATGCAATTTTTAACAGCTCAGATCGCGTTCAGACAAAAATGTATTTTTGTTTTTTTTTTAAATTATAAATTGAACTGTTCGATATTAACAAAATTTTGAAATTAATTCGGCTTAAGTTTATTATTATTTAAAATTCTAAATTTTATTAAACAGCAAATGTTATTAATTTTTTCCTGATTTCTTTAAAAAAGTCCACAAAGATTTGTAAATATTTTATTAAATTTTGTATAAAAAAAGCTCTTTCATTCTAAAAATAAGTTTTAGGAAAAATTCAAGAAAGCGGAATTTTTCTGTAACAATAAGTTAGGACAACAAAAGTTTGTTGTCCACGGCATTGCTTGAGAGTTTTCAGGGTGGCTCACACTGTTAAAAATGATGTAAAAATTCAACACTTTTTTGGCGATATTTTAAGAGAAAACACTTTCATTAGAATATTTAAAAAAATATGAATGAACATTGTTTAAAAATTATTGAGTTATTGCAACTCTAAATAAGAGTTTGTATGCAAAACAATAGATTCAAAGAACATCACTGTCATTTTGTGTGTCATTATAGTACCTAATTTTAATATTTTTTGATAACGGTTTTGATAAAAATGCAACCCTGTTATATGCTGAGAATTATGCCAATGATGATTATTGGTTATAAAGCCGGGATTTTACAACAGAGATAAACTTTATTAGTAAATAAAAAAAAAACATCAAAGCGTACTTTTTCAATATTTTTGTATATTATTCTTTCTTTCTTTCTTTATTTAAAAATTATGTAATACAAAAAGCCTTCACTGGCCAAAAAATTATTACAATTGTATATAAATTATTACAATTGTTTATAAAAGTTTGCAACTATATACTATAAAATATATATAAATTTCAGCTGCACCTATTTGCACGAATTTCTTTGGTGAATATTTTCTTAGTCTCAACACACCTTCGGTTTCATGATATTTTCAGTCAGTGGTTGGAGTTAAAGCAACATATAACAAATAATGTGATACTTAAAGTAACACAAAGCGTATTATTGAATACTGAGGTGAAGAAATTGAATTTTGCAGTTTTCAAATTCAGCCGTAAAAAGACCAAACACTCACGTATTAGAGGTAGATTTGAAGCTGAGATGAGCAACTGGTTACTCAACTTGTTTTTTTACTGCATGTTTTTTTTTTATTTTTTTTTTTTGTTATACATAATCGAAGTTCTTATTCAATTCAGATCTGGTCTCATTAGATTCCAAGTACATGCAGTGATAGCGGGTGGCCATATGTAAGTTATGAGGAAGCGAGTTGATGAAATTATTGCATTAACTTCGATTAATGCTGTAACTAAAACTACAAATAAAAAAATACGAACGCAACAGTACTTAAGAAGTTATCTGTTGAGCAAGCCTTAACTCTATATATTGACAGGGATATATGGCAGGACCTAGAGTCTTTGCTTAAATCACAATAAACACTACATGGGATATAAAACATCTAAGAATTTTTAAGAATTTCTTGCAGTTATGTAACAAATATTGAAAATTTAACTTTTCAAGTGTCCTTTGTCCGATTTTTTTGATAAATTAAATTTTTCGTAATCAAGATATCTTGTAGTAGCATACCAAATTACAACACTCTGAGACAACTCCTTCTATTTTTCTCACATCAGTATATGGGATCAAAACACTGTGTGGCGTATCTTAAGAGTAAAAACGTAACCCTAACGTCTGTAATTTCTGTCTCTAGAATCTGTAGTTTCTGTAGGAATTTTCAGTTGTATTACTATAGCCTCTTTAATAACACACACCTAAAACTATAGGGTGTTCCTAAAGGTGCTTTTTTAACTTTTATAGGCAGGCAGATCAATAATTCGCTATGTCCGTTATAGCAACAAGAGTACAAAAGTAAAACTTTAAATTAAAGGGTATCCAAATAGTGACTTGTTTATCAATTATAACAGTTAAAGATAACAAAATCGATTAATGCAAATAATAAAATACATTATAAAAAATATATAAAAAATAAAGAATTTCGGAAGAAAGCAAAAATATTTTTAGAGGTTAAAAGTTTTTTTCTCAGTGTATTTAATGAATCACCCAAAAAATTCGTCTTGGGCTTTTGTTTAAACGAGCACAATATGGCTTAAATGAATTTCAAAGATTTTTAACTAATGAATTTATCATCATAAAGTTTTTTCTTCTCAACTTCTATTGTATTTCCAGAAAAACAAGTGTTTTTCTTCAATATAAAAAAAAGAAAAAAAAAAACAACAACAACAAACGGAATGCTAGTGGCGTCAAATGTTTGTCTACCAAGGTGTCTACAATGCCATTGAAATAAATAAATTTTGTGTTTAAGACAAATTTCCATTTATTAAATGTTTAAATTATCAATTCAATAATGACAAAAGTTATTATAATTCCTCTAAACTGCTAGAAAAAAAAAAAAACAAATTGCCATAAAAGAATAGAAACTAATGGTTGGTTTCTTTGAAGAAAGAGACAAGATTAAATCTATATTCCAGTGCATATGTGTGTGTATAGGTGCGTGCTAAGTGGCAATGAAGGTATTTCTATTAGCAATGCTGGCTGGCGTCTATTGAAGGATTTGTTTTTATCAGTATATGAATGCAATATTCATTGCGTGTGTGTGTGGGTGTGTGTGACTGATTGTTTATTTGCAATTATGTTAATGCTTGAATATTAAATGAACCCAACAACTCCTTCTTCTTCTTGCTGCTATTTACAAAAAAAAGGGAAAAATTATGTTGATTATTGAATTGCTAAAGCAATAAATTTTAAATTGAAATGTTTTCCAATTGCTGGCTGAAGTGCTTTTGCAAAAAGGCAGACATGTAACAAGACATTTACGAGCACAAAAAATTTGCGTTTCATTTATTTGTTGGATAATTTGTGTTAAAAGTGCAATTACTGTTTTTTATTTTTATTTTTACAAGGAAGTTGTGACAACTTTTTTTTTTATTTGGATTTCATTTCCTGGTGAATGAATATTTGAGGGAGTTGTTGTCTTGTCTTTTAGTCTCTTAATTTATATTGTAAATTGTTCCGTTTTTGTTGTGTGCCCAGGCTATTTTTAAGAAGGCGTTTAAATCGTTTAAGATTTATTTTTAAATAATTATAAAGTGTTAATCATTTCTTTATACAATTGCGTTGTTAGTGGGGCGTTTCTTTAATTGCTCCACAAATAGGATGATTACAATCTTATGGTAAAACTTATTGCAGTAGCTGTTGCAGTACTTTAAATGTATAAATGTGCATCTATGCTTTATTTGCTGTTAACCACATATTCTCGAACAAACTATTTAGGATAGCTTATTGTGGCCGCGTTCACGGACCTAATTTGAAGGCCTTTCAAGGCACTGTATAATATTTTATGGCCTTCTTTACTGTGGGACTCTACTCTGAATACGCTAGAAATATTTTAAATATTTTCAGAATCTGATTTAGTTTGTGTATGCGTGTATGCGCTATAACATATATTTAACGTGTGTATGAATTCAGTACACATTATACATAACGCACACACTTATAGGAGCCTACGTATTTGTTGTTCTCTTTATATGAAAAAAAAATTACACGTTTTCATGAAGAGTCATAACTCACGAACGCTCCGACCGATTTCGTAAAACCTTTAGACAAAACATCTACACGATCATACGAATAAACCCATAAAATTTAATCGAATTTGGTTTGACCGTTCGTGAGCTATACAATTTTTTATACATATAGATTCTTGAACAGTTGATTCAGCCGAAAATCCTGTTGCAGTTATATTCCTTTACTAGCAGAAAGTTTTAAAAGATCGTTTGCATACTTCACGAGTATTTCTTAAAATTTTTCAAATGTGAGTACTCTCGGCGCTTCTTTTCATAAGACCACTTTATTTCTATTGTTTTATGTTAATAAAATTAAAACTGCTATTTTAATATTCGTGTATATTTTTTTCTCAAAGAAATAAAACTTAAGAAACCGTCTTTACAATTTTGATAATATGTATTTTTAAAATTTATTTATTTTGTTTAAATTTAAACAAAAAGTAATAAAAATAAGTTTTGTATTTATTTTAATTTTTCATGACATTAACAACTTATTTGTTTTTAAAGGATATTTGTTGTTCAAATATATTCATTTCCTTTTGCAAGCTCCTTCTTATGGGTTTAAAAAGATTGTTTTGCAACTTTAGTTCGTTTAGACTTTTTAGTTTAAACTTTTAGGTTTATTGTTAGTTTTTCCTTTATCTTTTGTTTATTATTTTTTCAAACTATTTACTTCATTTTTAGCCACACACATACGCACACATTCAGTGAAAGAAATTCTCTATCAAACATTTAAATGCAAATTTTTACTAAGTATTACAAAGACATCATGTGTGGGTTGGCTGTAACTGTTTTTTGCAAGAAATAATATTTAAAAGAATTCAATCATTTTGCTAAACACATAAAATTCATAATACGATACTTTAAAGTAAAAATCAAGAAATCATCAATTAGCTTCTTAAATCATTCTTAAGTTACTTATGCTGTAGTCTATTACAAGGCCATTTACATTTTCGTTTAATAAACTAAAAGTTAATAACTTAAGTCCTTTAAGTCTCTATTACTTTGCCTGTTTATTTTAAATATATTTTGTAAAATTTTTATTTTATCACAGATTATTTACTTGCCTCTTGTAAACTTAAATTGTCAAAAGTTTATGTAAAAGTTTAGTTAGAGGAACTACAATACAGATTCGAAAACAGAAATATCCTTACACTTTTACAAACATTTATCTGCATGTAAAATATTTTGAATGGATTTAAAAATTAAAAAGAATTACAGTGACTAACAAAATTAAAGAAAATTGCAGTTTTGCAGGAAGAGCAATTTTACACAGAAAAATTTATTTATTGTAGATATAAAAAAATAATTTGATTAAAATTAAACAAGTAAAAGTGCTATGCTGAATCTTATATACCCTTCACCATCTATTAAATAAAATTTTTTATTTATTTATTAATTATTTACGTTTTCAAAAAAGATTTTAGTATTTCCTTAAAGATCTCTTCAAAAGCTTTTAAATGATACCAATATTGATAGTAAACAAAATTTGAAAATTTCAGAGCACCGTAACTCGAAAAATATGGGCGTGCGCCATTTTTTTTACGTGATGGGTTTTTCTTATTTTTTAATTCTCTATTGGAGAGGTAGGCGTGGTGTTTTGTCTGGTGCTTCAAAGGACATGGACCGATCATGCTGATTTCCAATAGAACCTCAGCAAACGTGTTTTAAACACTAACACGGACGGACAGACGGACATCGCTCAATCGACTTCGCTATGCATAAGAAGTCAGAATATATATATACTTTATGGGATCGGAAAAGGATGCTGTAGAAATAACAAACGGAATGACAAACTTAGTTAAACCCTTTTCCACTTTTTGTGGTGAAGGGTATAAAAATGAGCTTAACAAAAATTTATCAGTCTCCAATAAAAAATTACTCGTCTGACAAACTTAAGGCGGTTGGTCTAATCAAATATATTTTCACTGCTGTACAAATTGAAAAGAAATTTTATGAATATCCATCTGAATTATCACTTTTGTTTCAAATCTACTCACTCGTGGGTGCTTTATTATTTGACTTTAGTGCCATATGTTGAGGTCTGCGCCTCGTTTCTAAAAATTAGGTGACAAATTTCTCGCAAAATAATATTATACTCATTTTTTTTACAGAGAGAGATAAAACTTTTCATTACTTTATACAATAGAATTCTGTGAATAGCTCAAGGTCAGAATTAGATACTGATTTCTTAAAAACACTCATCTCTCTGACGTATTGAGAATAGGGAATCCGACCTAAGCAAACTGGTATCGATAGTTAGATTTAAATACTTATTTTTTGCTAAAATTATAGCTGGAACAAAATTTTTGTGACTCTCTGATAATAAACATAATGTATTGAGTTTGTTCTTATCAAAGTTTTATATTATAATATATTTAATATTTGTTTATACTCAAAACATAATTATGTTCACATATAACAACGTTTTTGTTATATTAGACAACAATATTGAATTAACAAAAGTATTATTATAGACATACATATAATAATATGTTTGACTATAACCATATGATTCAATCAATCTTAGACTATTGTTTCCTCAACCATAAATTAAATTAAAAATATTTGTAAAAACATACATAATTTGTTTGTTTTTAATTATACTTTGGTTACACATTTTTATTTTTTTTGAAGAGAAGTTTTAGGACAGTTGTGAATAATTTTTAAAATTAGAATTTTAGTAAAACTTATTCAGTTCTAACCAACCACGTTGAAGTTTTTCTAGTTTGTAAACATTTATTGATGAGATGTTAACAACACCCTGTTTATTGTGATTTAAATATTGTTTAAACTGACCATAATTTGTTCATCGTAAACATATAACTATACCATAACCTTGCTTTTTCTATGCATCTTCCCGTGAACGGGGGATAGTTTATAATTAAAGTCTAGGCAGAAATAGTATAAGAAGCAGTCGAGTGATGTACGTTAATAAGAATTTCGAATATGAAGTGCTTATGCTGAAGGTGTTACCAATAGAGATTTGTTCACTGTAAAGAGTGCCACTTTGGAAAAATAACTTTTAAGTTCACAATATGATGAACCATGTAAAGTTTTACACTTCGGACAAAAATATTACTCCAACAAAAAACCATTTCTGCGCTTTAATGAGAACATTTTTTTGAAAGACGGATAAATGTTAATTTCTTTTTGAACTACGCCCTGACAGCTGCTATTTTCTTAAATATTTTTTGTTTGCTACAGTTGGTGTCATAACTGCTGTTTGTATTATATTCCCAAGGAATATTAGAGTCATACATTTTCCACATAATTTTTCTTGTCACATAAAAAAATTTATAAAAATTATTTTGAAAACTCGATAATTTTCTCCTAAAAACTAGTAGAAATAAAAAATTAAAAAAATACATTTGAATGCGTATGTCGGGAATAATTGAATAATTGTTTGTACGAGGGCTGCTATATATATTTCTGGCCTGGCAACACTGAGTGCTGCCAAGTGCAATCTGACATTTCCATTGGAAAGTTTGTCATTTTTAAGCATAATCGTACTCAAAACGTTTTGACGTACGACCATTATTTGTGTTGTTAACAGTGACTTGAAAAAATTAATATCGAAAAAAATGGAATTAACTCGTGAACATTTTCGTGCCATCATTTTTCACAACTTTCGACGTGAATTATCACGACAAGAGTGCATTGATGAACTCAAATTTTTGTATGGCGATGAAGCACCATCCCATAGCACTGTGAAAAATTGGTATAATGAATTTAATCGTGGCCGAAGCTCGCTCAAAGACGAATTCCGTGAAGGTCGTTCAAAAACGGCTGTTGTGCCAGAGAACATTGATGCCGTGCGTGAACTCATAATGCGAGATCGACATGCGACATACCGAGAGATAGAGACATCCTTGGACATTTCTTCCACCAGCATACATTCGATACTGCAGAACACCTGGCCGTAAAAAAGATTTGTTCTCGTTGGATCGCGCACAATTTGAAAGTCGCTCAAAAAAAGGCGGCGCTTCAAAAGACGTTTATAAGATCGTCACAGGTGACGAATCATGGATCTATGCCTATGAGCCCAAAACAAAACAACAATCGACCGTGTGGGTCTTCAAAGACGAGCAAAATCCAACGAAAGTTGTTCGTGGAAGAAGCACTTCGAAGCAAATGGTCGCCTGTTTCTTCGGCAAAACTGGTCATGTGGCGACTGTTCCGCTTGAGCAACGTAGGACGGTCACTTCTGAGTGGTGCACTACAATTTGTTTGCCTGAAGTCATCGGAGAAATTCGAAAAACCAACAAGAGAAGACGAATCATTGTTCACCATGACAATGCGAGCTCTCACACATCGGCTCAAACCAGAGCGTTTTTGACCGGCCAAAACGTCGAATTAATGGGTCGTCCGCCGTACAGCCCTGACTTGGCACCTAATGACTTCTTCTTGTTTCCGCACATCCAGAAAAAAATGCGTGTTCAACGAGTTTCGTCGCCAGAAGTGTTCAAAAACCATGTTTTAGAGGTGTCTCAATCGGAGTGGAAAAAGTGCTTCGACAACTGGTTGGAGCGCATGCAAAAGTGTATAAATCATGCTGGAGAATACTTTGAAAAACAATTAAACCATTTTTGAATATAAATATTCGCATTTTCACTATTAGGCCAGAAATATATAGAGCAGCCCTCGTAGTCGTGATAAATGACGTAAAAGATGTTTTTAAAATTTCAAACTAATAGACCAAACAAATACACATTATTTTATACCAGCAGTGATGACTCACCTTGATGCAGTACAGTTGGTTAAAAAGAAAACATAAATCACGAAAAACAATTAAAATAATAAAATTTAAATTTCAAAAATATTCCCCGAACAATTAACTTAATGAATCTCTTTAAGAATTCAGCCAAATCTAATTAATTTTTTTTTCTTTTTCTATTTATTTCTAATAAACTTTGTGATTGAGGGCACTATTAAGAGTTCACTTAAAGTTTGGAAATTATTTTTATGATTCCAACGAAATAAAAACACTAACAAAAAACAGATAAAATAAAATTCAAATGTTAGAAGCGAAACACGTAAAAAGAAAAGCTATCTGTTTATTGGCACGAATATTTTTTTTCTTCTTCTATTTACTCGTATCTACTTGATTTGTAAAATGCAGAAACATTTTTTGGCTGCTTTTACTTAAAATTTTACAATGATCTCTTAAAGATAAAAGCTAATTAAAAAAAAAATAAAAAAATATTAAAAAGAAATCGACATAAATTTTTATATTTTATGATGAAATAAAGTTTTGTTTTAACGAAAAAATTTAATTAAATTTTAATAGAAATTTGTAAAAAAAAGATTTAATATAAATTCTCAATTTAATTGTTAAAATTGGTCATCTATTAGGGTTAAAATATTTTTTATGATGTTTCCAATATTGGCCACTTAAATTTATGTTTGTATTGCATTCAATAAACTTAATTTTATTTTTTATTGTCATTGACGGCAAAAAGATTATGAATCTTAATTTTAATTTGATTTCTTTTTTATGAATTTTAATCAATAAATATTTTAACATAATTCAGTACTTTGTCTCACAGTTAATTATAACTTTTAAACATAACAAAGATAAGAAGTATAATAAACAAATCATAAATTAATTTTTTTATTTAAATTTGTTTGTCGTCATAAGAGGAGGAAAACTGGTGTTACTTGATTCCCCATATTTTATAAAAGTTTTCAATTGTAGTCTTTTATAAAGAGGTTTTTTAGAAAACCATTACTTTTTACGATGGATAGCCATCGTAAAAATTTTTTACGTTAGGGTTTCTTTTTATTTTGTAGGGTATGCTTTTATCGGGATACTTCTTAGAGCGCTTTTCAAAAGAAAGTTTTTTAAGATTTGTATTAAAGAAGTCCTTCTTTAAATGGCTTTTATAAATTAGTTTTGTCAGGTACTTTCTAAAATATAAGGTACATGTTAATTTGTTTATTTATGTGGTTTTAATATCTAAAAGATATATACAAAGTTTATATTTTTAGGGAGATTTTTAAAGATAACAACATCGTTTTTAAATGACTCCTTGTTAAATGGAAACTTTTCAAAAGAGTTTTTATATACGATTCTCTAATAAACGATGCTATAAATTACTTTTGAACAGAATAGTTTTTAAAAGTTATTTTTTTGGAAGATTTTTTTATGCCTACATATATTTAAAATTTGTTCTTCTGACATTTTAAAAAAGCAATTTTTGTTAAGGTACTTTATTGAAAAGTACTTTTTTAAAACTACTTGGGTAAAGGTACCTGTTTAAGCGTGGTTAAATTTAAAATATTTTATTTATTTTTTATTTAAATATTTTATTTTTTGCATGGATAAATATATTTTAAAATAAGTCCTTTAACTTATAATTTTGTTTTTAAACAACTGCCATTTCAACGGGACGTTTTTAAAAAGTACTTTTAATATCTACAAAGGTTTTTATTTTTAGATTTAATAAGAATTTATATAGAAGCATATGTTTTTTTAAAATTTCCTTTCTTAAGAAATTTCCGTACTTTTTATTAGGTACTTTTTTGTATGTAATTTCTAAAGGTTATTTTCAGTGAATATTTTTTAAAGCGAATATTTAAAAAATGGAAGATATTTTTTCAGTTTTTTAAAGCATTTTTAAAATCTGCTTGTTTAAAAGGAAGTTGCTTCTAAAACTAATCACTAAAGGAGGAATTAAAAACAATACTGTTTTAAAGGTTCTTTTTATAAGGTACTTTTTAAGATATTGACTTAAAAAAGAGTTAATAAAAATACTGTTAGGATGGAACTCCGTTACAGTTGCTTCGCCTTAACAGCACGTTTTTGAAGGACGTTTTTGTTAATATTGAAAACCGTTGCTGGATATTATTTTCTTCAAAACATAATTTGATTTACAGTTTCTTAACATTACGAGGGTATTTATTAAATTGCTTTTTTATATAAAAGTTGTTCATGTATTTTTAATTTTGTACTTTTATAAAAAAGAGTAATTTAAAAAAATAGATAACCAAGAATAACAAGCTTTTGATTTACAGAAAATTTTTCGTGAATAAAAAATTTTTGTTACAATGAGAAAAAATCATATGCTGTTTAGCACTACAAAATCAAAATAAAAGCGCAACAAAGTGAGAACAAATTGCTTTTTAAATGACAAGAATATTCCAATGAAAATGTATTCTGTCATAAATTATTTAACGAAATTAAAATCCCTGACAATATTTAATGTTCAAAACATTAAGCAGCAGGATACTACTTATCGATTATTATTATTATGTTTTGTTTAGCCTCTTTCTGGTAAAAATTTATACTTATATTTTGTCCTGAAGTAAAAGAATGGATAAAAAACGATTTAAAAATTCGAAATACTAAAGTTATGAACACGATACAAGTAAAAAAAATTAAATCGTAAAATCAAAAAAAAAAAGGCAAAACTCATAAAAAATATTATTTGTTTTTGTTTTGTTAATAATTTTTATGGGTTTTTGAAAACATTGTAACTTAGAGCACAAGTTCAAGACGTAGGAAAATATAACTGCATGACTGACTGATTGACTGACTTAAAAATATTAATGTTTTCTTCCTGTGTTTTCGTAATGTTTCGACACCTATAAAAATGTTACATAAAACAGCAGATTTTATTTTTCCACAATTTCATGTACAACCAACATTAGCAACAATTGAGTTGATAGTTTTTTTTATCTCTTATTTTATTATTTTGTTTGAAAATCAAATCAGCTTATTTCTATTTCCACATATTCATCAACATAATTTCCATTTTATGTTTTCTGCTGTTTTGTTTAGCTCAGCTGCTATTTGCAACACATTGTACGTACACCTTCTCCTTGAAGGTGAAATGAATCAAGTTTTTCGTTTATGAGTTCCTTCATCATTATGATCATCATGAGCAACAAACACTAAAGGGAAAAGTTGTAGAAGTCGGCAATAAACAATCATGCTTTACGATGAATGTTTTTATTTATCTCCATGATTTTTTTATTTAATTTTTTCATTGAACTTCTGAAGACGCTGAGTATATGAAAAAAAAAACAAAAAATAGAAACTAAACAAAACAGAACAAAACTATAAAAAGTTTATTAGTTATTTGGTTTATTTATTTTTTGTGGTTTCAGCTTCCTGGTTTTTCCTTTAAATTGTTTTTTGTTTAACAATAGAGAAATGTTCTGTAGCTCTGAATTTTTTCTTAATTGAAAAGCATTATTTGACCAATTTCAAATGAAGAAAATAATAGAATATTCATCATACTAGAGCAGTAGCCGGCATTAAGAAACAATAAAATAAAATAGTCTTACCAACAGTTTCAGAAAGAAATAATAGTGTTAAAGTTTTTTTTTTTTTGTATATATTAATTTTTTTAAGTTTACAGTTTTTAAAAAGTATTTACTTAAGGCAATTTTTATAAATTTATGTATTTTTTAAATTTTATATATTTATTTTTTTACTTCAATTTTGTACATTTTTTTCTTAATAAATTTAGGAATCAAAAAATACAGGTCCCTAGCTCTAATTAATATTATTCATTTGTCCATAATAAGATTTTCTAAGAGAGTTTTTCAAAAAGTTACTCTAGGGTACTTTGTTATAAAGATGTTTCTTTCTAACGGTATGTTCCTTAAAAGGGAATTTTTTAAAGAGTTATTCTTTAAAAGATAGTTTTGAGTTAAAATTTTGAAAGACATTTTTTTAAAGGATTCTGTACTTTGTTAAAAAAAGGTACTTTTTGAGAAGGCTAAAAATTAATTCTGTAAAATTTCAAATATTTGTAAAATTCTTTGCTCATTTTTAGTTCTTCTGTTTAAAAAAAAAGTTAAAATAGATGTATTTTTTTAAATTTATATTTTAAAGCCACTTTTAAAAAATATTACTTTTGGATTGTTAATATTTTAAGTTCTATTTTTTTTAAATAGTACTTATTTTTGAGTCACAGTTCTGCGCCTCTTAAAATTAATTTTAGTTATAATGTTTTTTTTTTGCTGAACGTTACTACGTCTTCAAAATTGGTACTTTAAGAAAAATTACTTTTTTAAAAAGAATTTTTTTTTATAAAATTGTACTTTTATGAAAAGATGATTGTATAATGTTTTCCTCAAGTCGTGGTAAAAATTGATTGGAAATTAAAAAAACTGACTCTCTCTGTAGAATGTTTGAAATAAATTTGTGTTTTCAAAGGAAATTTATGAGATAAAAAAGTACTTTTTAAGATTTAAGTAACCGTAAATAAAGTAACCTAAATTACAATAATATTTTAGCTTAAAACTCATTATCCAAAAGGAAAATCTGTAACAACAATTTTCAACAATTTTAACTCTTACTTTCTATTTTCCTTTAATACGAATGTACTGAGAACATGCGGCAGTTTTTAGAAAAATATAATATCAAATTACAAAATCTCAAAGTATTACAATATAATTGTGGTACTCTATAGCGTCCATTAAATCCTAAATCTTTAAGTGAAAGTATTGATTTCAAGTGGCTTCTCCACAAATGTATTTGTTATAAAGATAAAGTTAATAGAGATAAAATAGTTGAATTAGTGTACGATAAAACAAACCCCTGAAAAACTGATACTTTTAGTTTTTAAATCTACACGAAATGCAAGAGTAGCGATGAGCGTTTAAATAGAACCAAAATCTGTGGCAACCAGATGCTCATTAATGGCTGTCTGTTGCAGTATCAATAGAAAATCAATTTTCGTTGTTTTAAATTTGTATGCAAGATGTATGTGTGTAAGTTTGCTGTGATGGTGACTAATTTGATGGTTGTTAAATTAATTAAAGTGCGTTTGTATTTGAGCAGACTCTTCATTTGAAGTTGAAATCAATGCCACATTTATATTCGTATCTTTCTACCACATCTTACATTAAACATTTCTAATTTTTAAAAGTGCAGTTTTGTTTTGTATCCAATTGTTACTTTGATTTTTGTTTTTTTTCATTTTAAGGATTTGTGTTAAAGAAAAAAAAAAATAAGAAATTAAATCTACAGTGCGACACATCGAAAGCAGTATCTTATGTAATACAAACAAAGGGGTGAATAGGCAGACAGATAGACAAACAGTTACACATGTATTGAAATATTTATATAACATTTACTGTGTTGTATTGTAAATCAAATAATTAAGAATGTGTAATTTCAAAGGTTACTTGTTTACTTTATTTCTACATTTTTATGCTTTAATTTTTTTTTTTTGAATATCAAAAAAACCAAATTCATCAATCTTTTGAATTTGTCAGTTCAAAATAAAACAGAATTTTGAAGGAGTGAATTCATAAGTTTTTTGATGGATAAAGTAAAAAAAGCAAAATTATGAACCGATAAAATATTACTTAAAACCCTTTTATTGGTGACAGGACGAAAGAACAGGAAACGTATTGAACTTTGATAAAATCCACTGACTACACAATAATTTTAAAGAAATTAAAGAACAAAAATTAATATACTAAATGAGAATTACATTCAGTCAAGTACGTTATAAAAACTTATAATTCTAAAATTTTAAAAACAAGTAAAACAGTAAAATATATAAAATCAATTTTTTTATTATTCAAAATTGGGATAAAATGAACTGATGACAGGACTGGAATGGTCAACTTGGCGCAATTATAATTTTTTTTGGTACAATCCAAGCCAGAAACAAGCATCGGCACATAAATGACTTTTTTAATACAATTTAGATTTTTTCTTTATTTTTTTGTTGCATGTAGATAATGGCAACTGTGTTTCCATAACTTTGTGACTTTATTTTACAAATACTCACATCCATGGCTCTTATTCTGAGTACAAGATTTAATATGCTAATAATCTCCATAAATTTTAATTTTAATTTTTTCTATTGCAATAAAGAGACAAGTCAGCGTGTTATTATTTTTAATGTAAATATTTCAAAGATATAATTTTACAAACGTTTGAAGCCGTTTTTTATTTCAAATGTTTTAGAATTCATTTTCTTTTTATTTTAATTCATGGGTGGCTTATATTCTTTATATTTCTTCTTCTTATTTAAGTTAAAATTTCAGATGCCAGTTCTTGCTCATATATTTAAAGCTAGCGGTCTCGTATAAATGCTGCAACAATAAAATTACTGCAAGTGTTTAATGTCATTAAAGCCGAATCGAATATATTTGGGAAATAATTCTCAAAACAGTGGAAATTTGCAACAAATCATTTTGCGCTTTTGTCTTAGAGGCCAAGAGATTAGGACTATGGGATTGCTTCCCCTGTATTTAATCAAAAGTAGCAGATTTTTTTATTCTTTATTTAAAAAACAAAAAATAACTGTTTTTGGTTTTTTTCTTTCTTAATAATTTATTGCAGTTGTTAGAGCATTCGTTCTGTTGGTTCACATTATTGTGCGCTGCTAAATACTCGTACAATTGCAGGCAAAGCTTTTCAGCCAGTTGTTTGCTGATTGAAGCCAGACAGACGAACAGAAAGACAAACGGACATGTATGTTAATTGTTTCTTTAAACTGCATTGCCAAGATTTATTGTGAAATTTGAAAATTTTTGAAGTAGATAAAATTTCATTTCCAAGTTTTCATTGAAAAATGAGTGATACGTGTGTGGCATGATAAAACAAATAGAGAAACAAATTATGGTTACAAAGTAGTAAGATTCATTTCATTTAAAGTATTTTTTTTTTTCTTTATTTTTGTAAAAAGTTTATGCTGCTGGTAGGACACGTGTAGTAGTTGAAATTACTTTTTGTGGATGGCTAAAGTTTAAATCCTTTAGTGAATAATGTATGTTTTGGAGATATAAATACAATGGATGAACATAACAAAATAGGGGAGGGGAGTTTAGCCATTCACTTTAAATTTACTAGCATGAAAATACAGTTTTATATAAATGAGTATTTTGTACGTTTTAGGAAATAAATCATATTAAAGAATTAAATAGAAATGGATTAAAGAAAATTTTCAGGATAAAAGTAATTTATTTTGAATGCGTCAAAAATTAGTGCTAAAAAGGAGAAAAATCTGAATTATCGCGATGAATAAAGTTCATGCAAAGAAAACATATGGTTGTGGTATTGTTACGAAAACCATATTACGTTCTCTGTAAAATATACTTTTTTAAAAGTAATTTACTCACGATACATTTGATAATTAATAATAATACACACAAAATGGCAACTTGGTTATTTTGAACGATATATATTTTTGATAAAATTCTAACTATAATAAAATTTTTATAACTATCAGAAAATAATTATTCAATAATAGTATCAGAGTATGTTTAGTTTGTGGTTATGTTTTCATAATATGATTACAAGTGAGGATATAATTTTCCCAAATTTTAGTTTCTTTTAATAAAAGTGTTTACAATGCGGCTTAAGTTCACGTATATTTAATAAACAAATTTATTTAATAAGATAAACTATTTACAAATTTTTGTGTTAATTTACTACAAAAGCAGGTAAAATTAGACGTTAGAAGAATGTTAACAGCAATTTTTGGATCGCTAGATCAAATTTTCTATTAATAGCAATAGTTTTAGCGATTAAAAAAGGGCAACTTTTAGTGAAATTAAACGTACTGGGCTTCGTGTTGCTTCACCAAAGGTGGTGGTAAAAAAAAATTGTAAGGAACTGGCGTGCAGGTCATTAAATATCAAAAATAAAAATATACGAAGGTCCAGTCTGTAAACATAAATGAAAACAAGTAAGAGTGCTTCATTCGGCTATGCCGAATGTTATATACCCTTCACCGTCTATGTAAATCAAGGTTAGTGAAGTAACTCAAATCAAAAAAGCAAATAGAGAGAAATCAGAGGATTAAAAAATAAAAAAAATTTTGGAACTGCAATATATAATTTTATATGAAAATGACATCGGTTCTTAATGGGTAATGCATTTTTTTTTAAGTTTAGTATTTCCTTAAAGATCTTTTTAAAAATGATACCAATATTGACATTTTAAAAAATTTGAAAATTTCAGAGCTCCGTATCTCGGAAAATATGGGCGAGCGCCAATTTTTTCATTTGATACTTTTTTTCTTATTTATTAATTGTCTATTGTTTATTTATTTTTTTGATTGGAGTTACTATATTGTTCCAAATAACTTGACAAAATTAAAGGTAGGAGTGGTGCTTTGCCTGCTGCCTCGAAGGGCATGGACCGATCATGCTGATTTCCAATAGCACCTCTTTCGACACTTTATCTGATAGATTGACATATTTATTTATTTTTTTTTCTAAATCGAGTAACTGGAGCTCTTTAAATATACAGTATCTGTCAATAATAATTAAAAAGATAAGGCCATATACCTTAAAGTCACTTCAATATGGAAATACCCTTAAATTTTTAATCTTAGGTTTTTATTGCCTTTTCTACAAGGAACCAATCTTTGAAAATTATGAATATCTGCCAATAAGGATTCAAAAAATATGTTTAAAAAGATTTGAAATGAGACCAATTTGTGAGGATAACCTATTAAAGACAAAGAAAAATAAGAGACTGCTATAATAATAAACATTATAAAAATTCTCGTGTCAGCTAAAAATATGCAAAAGAAATGTAGCGACCGAAAATGAAAAACACTTTTACTTTTTTACACAATAAAAACCGTAAAAAAAAATTAAGAGAACTCAGACAAACGTGATGGAAATATTTGCATAATATTCAAACTTTTTAATTTCTACTTTCTTTAACAATTTATTCCCTTTTTTAATAAATGCAAATCAATTTTTCGATGCTAAATACTTGTGTAGAAGAAGCATTAGAATTGCTAATATTTATTTTTGATTTTATTATTTTTTTTGCATTTAAACTTCAAGTTGTGTAACGCATGAAATAAAAGAAAAATGAATAAAAATGTTAAAAGTGATTTCCTTTTTTAATCTCATGATGGATTATCATAATCAATTTGGGATTTTGTGTTAGAAATTTTGATCTCTTTTCATTGTTGTATTTTGTATTTGCTATTGCCGTGATATGAGATGTGAGTGGGGTTTACATTAATTCCAGGGGATGTTGGTGTTCACATGTTAGTGTCAGTCGCCCAAGTTAGACAAAATAAATAAATAAATAAGAGCAAGTTTTATTTTATTACAAAACTTTGGATTTTCAACATCATTTTTGATTGACATGCGTGTATTTTTGTTGGCAATGCCAAACTATTTTTTCTTCTTTTTTTTTAGACCAACAGCTTAGAGAAAAGCAACAACAAAATATTGAAAAATGCTAAAATTTAAAATTTAAATTAAAATAATTTTTAAAATGTTATAATTTTGCTTTAAATCTAATCTTTTGTAAGCTCTATTAAAATTGAAATGTATTAAGTTTCTTTAATTAAAACAATTTATTTATGGTGTTTTTTATATGCAATTTTCGTTACTAATTGTATAATGTTCTGTCCAAAAAGGAAAAAAAAACTTTTAAATTTAAAATGTTTAATATTTTTTCCCTAAATTGTTTATAATACTTTTGTTTTCTTTATTTTTCCATATACAGTGGGCGAAGTATAAACTTGTAAAGTGTACGCGATTCTTCCGTCGGTCGAGAAAATTGTGGCACAGAAAAATCTAATACAAAAAAGCAAATAATAAACTAAACTAAAGTTCACCTAATAATATTTAAAAAATATTTTTTTATATGAAAAATTATTATTGCAGTTTAAAAATCGTATCTACATTATGTAACTTGGCAAGAGGTGGTACCTAGAGATTTTCCCAGTCCTTCGTTTTAGTGATCGATTTTTCGTTTATTTATCAAAGACAGTTCCGTTCGTTTAATTCGTTCAGTCATTCAATTTTAACGTACAATCTTGAACAAAAGGAGCATGTTAAATATCTGGCTGGTTCCGTTTAATATATTGAACGAAAAGGCAGACCTCAGTTAAATGACAGGACCATTCCATTTACTTAAGTGATTCGTTCAATTTAACCCGTTCGTTCACGATCGACACAGCTCTACTGATAACATTACGACGTGGGGCTGCTTAACCGGCAAAATATTTCATGTCAAAATTGAAGTTGATATAAAGAAATTTTTATTAAATTTACTTAAGTAGGTATGGACTTAAGCTTGATTAACTTTTCTATATTTTATAGACAGAAACTTCTTGGAAAAAGTGACTTTGTTGTTCAGGATTTTTTTTATTTATTTATTAGTGACTATTTTGTTCCCTTTAGGGAAAATTTTCTTTAGATTAAATAAAATTGTACCCGAACTTTTTCCAGCCTTTAAAAATTAGCTTGGCATTCGCTCTTCTAGCAATGCGGTTCTGGAGCAACATCAGCTTTTCATGGAACTTTCTTAGGAGGTGTATAGAAAAATGTCGTAGAGGGAGAGGTGAAATGAAATCATTGGCTAAGGGCAGATCATGTTTTTGCTACAGAAATTACAAAAAAAAGTATTCTTAAGTTACGGTAGTTTTTTATCATTACAAAAACATGGCATAACTTATAAAGAAATTTTCTAAATTGAAAAAAAAAAACGCACCACACTTTCGTATGTGAAAAAGGCTATAAAAAAACTTTCTGGAGGTTCTGTCATTTATCTTGCCTTTTTCTAGCGCAAATTCCCCAAATGCCATAGTTAACACTTTTACTTTTTTTTATATTTTTAGTAAGTAGAAAACATTCCTTACCTTAATATCTATTAGTCAGAAAAAACGACTACATTTGCGTAGTGAAATTTTTCATTATGTTAGAGCACTGTTTATTAATCAGGACCATTTAAATCGAGTAAGTCAAACGGAAAATGCAAAGTAACGTATAATTTTTAAATCGTATCAAACGTATTTACCGATAGATTAGCGAAAATATGTACTAAGTTCCACCATATCAAGTCAATGAGCACTCCTCAAAACTCTCTACTGTGGAGCATTTTTCCACTCTTTTTTTGTAACCCACTTAGAACCTTCTTTAAATTTGGTACAGAAAAATTACAGGTTTATATGTACACAGATAAAGGCGATGTCATTTTAAAATTCCTTCATTTTAAATTCAAAAATATTTAATTTAATGTCGTTAAAAAACCAAAATACAAAACGCATGCGTTTGTGGCTAAAATGACTTTGAAATAGATGTTGATAATTTTGCATGAAATGAATGTAATATTTTTTGCTTTCTTTAGTGTTTCTATCAATAAAATATTTTTTAATACAAAATTTTTAAAGTTTCTTTAATGAGTGTTGAGCCAACGAACAATGGCTTATTAATTGGGCCGACAATACAAAAGAAAAAAAATTTTAAAAGTGTGCATTATTATTTATGGCCCACTGTAAGTGTAAACATATGTATAATAGTTTTAAATACCTAAAGTAAAAAGATTTATTAGATAAAATGTTTAAATGAACTTAATTAATGCTGCAACCATAAAAAGCAGTCAATAAGACAACCCGCAACCAACGAGCTACAAATAATTTGTTTGTAATGATTGCAAACTGTTAATAAACTTTTGAAATTGTTGTTTTTGTTTTTTATTTTAGAGCATGCAAGCTTGTAAACAACATTTAATTGTTACTCGTAGTGTTGTTGTATATAGATCAAAACTTTAGGCCATTTGGGCAGCGGCATTAGTAGTTGACTGGGGCGGCAGCTTTTAAATAAAAAATCGAAAATACTTTAAAAATCATTGGAACATGCAAGCAACAGTTGGGATTATAAAAATAGCATTAATAGCAATAGTTTTTTGTAAGTAAAGAAATTCTAGATAGAAAAGCAAGGAAACTTTAATTATTACTTGTTCATTAATGATAAACATTTTATATTCTATAATTCTCATTTAGTTTGAACCTTAAAATACATTTAATTCGAAGCAGTTGTATACTTCCAAAGATATAATTGAAAGCTTTTCTTTAGTATTTAATGATGATACGATAAAATTATAAAATTCAGTAAAACTTATAAATCATTTGAAATCATAAGAATTATACATCTGAATACTTTTATTTATTTATGGCATACTTTCCTAAAAAACAAAGAACTAAAAAATTGATTTTTTATATATTTCCCGAATTGAATAAATTTAATAGAAGGCCGGGCGCATAGAATCCAACATACGTTATACTTGCCTTTTATAACTGACAAGTAAGTTAAAATACATGTTTTCTTATTAGTGTTGTCACAATCAGTATGTCTCCGTTAATTTAAAGTACGAAAGTTAGGCAACTTTTAACTTTTGTCATACGTTGAATACTTTGACAGCTGTCATTTGCTGCTTTTTCTTGCTTTGTTTTCACTCTTGGTGCGTTTGATTGATTTTTTCACTTAACTAAGTGCTCATTGTGTCAACCTCATCTGTCGTTACTTTGTTTTCAATTGAATACATTACGACGGATTCTATGTGTCCCGGCCTTAAAGAAAGGCTAATTATTCTTACCCTCATATTCCTTCATCTTATTTTGTGCCTTATTTTTTGTTCTCTGCTGTTTTTCAATTACACATTTTAATGTCTACATTTTGGAAGTTTTATTTCTTTATTGTTTCATATGTGGTTTGTAATACAGTTCGCACCGCAATAAGTTTGGGAATAAAATATTAATTTTCATTTTCTAGTACACTAACGTAAACAAAACTTTAAAATTTAAATAAAAAAAGTTTAAAAATCATGAAAATTCTATTTAAAGTTTTTTTTTATATTTAAATGCATTTATTGTTTTCTTTACTTTTGTCTGTTTTTTCAAAGACTTTGATGTTTGATTTAAAGAGTTTTTTTTTGGTTCGTTTGTGCATTGTTTTTTCAGTAGAGGAAAAAAAGGAAATGCTTAAAAGAAAATTAGGAAATAATATATTTATTTTGTAAAGATGTTTGTAACATCATTTTGAAAAAAAAAAAATGAAATAAAATATTTTAGGTGTAAAAATTTCATTTAAATACTTTCAGTTTTGTTAAGAAACAATATAATGAGGCTGATGATTGAATCACAATTTCTTTTACATTAAAAAAATTTTATTTCAAATCGACTCTAAATGGGTAGTTAAATAGTAATAAAGGAACTTAAATGAGGCAGATATTATCTATTAAAATTTTTTTCTTAATATTTACTTTTAAAGGAACTAATCAAAATATAAATTAACTTGTTATATTGGTATAACTTTAAATATATAACGGAAAGTCAATATCCCTAGCTTTTAGTAATATATCGTTTGAAAAATAAGAATAGTTACAGAAATTAAGCCTTTCAATTTAAACTTAAAAGATATGCACCTATTTTTGTGACCAAAAAAAATTAACGAGAGTACCATAAAAAAGTGTGAGAGCACCCAAAGATTTAGCAAAATAAAGATATAAATTAATTATAAAAAGTAATCTGTGAAAAACTTTTCACTCTCGAGCACACTCACGATAAAAATATTGCTTATGGCCGGCCTTGCTTTTTGCTGCATGCACGCTCACGTGAACGTAATTAAAAAGCAAATAAGAGTGCTATGTTAGGCTATGCCGAATCTTATATAACCTTCACCATAGAAATCTGTAAATATAGTTTATTGAAGTAACTCCGAAAAAAAAAGAAAGAAAACGGTCGTACTTTATACTATTTTACAAAAAATTTCATTAGTATTCCCTTAAAGATCTCTTTAAGAGCTTTTCAGTGATACCCATATTGATATTTTTAAAATATTGGAAAATTTCAGAGACCCGTAACTGGGAAAATAGCACCACTTTTTTCACTTCATGCTTTTTTTCTTATTTTTTAATTTCCTATCTCGCTATATATTTGTTTTTTGATTTGAGTTACTTCAATTTTGCAAACGATATGGAAAAATTAGAGAAAGCGTGGTGTTTTCTCCACTACTTCGAAGAACATGGACCGATCTTGCTGATTTTCAATAGCAACTCTTTCGACACTGTGTCTGAACACTAAAAGGTACTGACGGACGGACAGTCGGACAAACGGACATCGTTCATTCGACTTCTATGCGTAAGAACTAAGACTATATATGTATACATTATGAGGTCGGAAAGGGATATTGTAAACTTAGTCCACTTTTTATGGTGAAGGGTCTAAAAAGTGTAGGAGCATCCAAAGATTTAGCAAAATAAAGATATGAATTAATTATAAAGGGTAAACTTTAGAGGTAGAACCGTAAAAAAATTTTACTCTCGAGCACACTCACGATAGAAATATTACTAATGCCTGGGCTTACTTTTTGCTGAATGAATATGATCGCGAGATACTAACGGAAAAAAAATTAAGGAAAATTAAAATATTAAATATTTTGTACAAAAAATAAGTATTTTAATCGATCAGGTACAGTGACAAAAGAGGTGCTATTGTAAATCAGCTTGATCGGTCCATGTCCTTCGAGACAGCAGGCAAAACACCACGCCTATTTCTAATTTTTTCATGATATTGGGAACAATAATGCAACTTCAACCAGAAAAATTGATATATGAGTTGATAGACAATTAAGAAATAAGAAAAAAACATCCATTGAAAAAATTGGCACTCGCACATACTTTCCGAGTTACGGAGCTCTGAAATTTTAAAATTTTGTATAATATTAATATGGGTATCATTTTAAACCTTTTGAAGAGATCTTTAGGGAAATGCTAAAATTATTTAAAAATGCTTAACCCAATAAGAGCCGATGTCATTTTTTATGTAAAATTATATTTGTGCAGTACCAAAATTTTTTTTATTTTTTAATTCTCTGTCACCCCAATATTTGCTTTTTTGATCGGACTTACTTTACTAAACTAGATTTACATAGATGATGAAGGGTTTATAAGATTCGGCATAGCCGAATATTATAGTTTAGTCTAGAATTCATTTTGAAACACATTTTTTTACTGGGAAAAATCAAGAATCTTGTAAATGTTATACTTTTGTGGAATTAATCACAGCAATTTTTTATTTGTGTGTCTGTCCTTGTATGCCCTGATGAAGGTGTTTATTTAAACGGTAAATGAAAACGCACAGACATTTCATTTGCTCTCTTTTTATTGCTGATGGCTAAAACATCAGATGTTAAAGCAAAATTCAAAAATACTCGTACGCACATTTTAGAAAAGCAGCGAGGCTTTTTAAAGTTTCAGTATTTTTTTTTGTCCTTTTTCCAGCACTGTTGCATGACTTTAGGCTGTGTTAATAAAAGAGCTGCCTTGTTTACAATTTTTTTTGAAACAATAATAAAATTCTTTTGAAGAACTTTCTGTCAGAAACGGAAAAGAAAATAAGTAAATTCCCGTTAAAAGTGTTTCTGAAAAAATTTTCTCTATCAAAGCAAACAGACTTAAATTTTTTAAATGCTAAAATTCTCCCTAAATCCATAATTTTGAGTTTGAAAAATCTAGAAAAAATTTCAAACTTAAGTTGTACCCTTAATAGTTTAGGACATTCATGCTTCTTCATTTGGCAAACAAAACAAAAGCAAGAAATAAAATAAAATACAACAACAACTATAACGAAATTGTTGATTCAAGTGAACTTCTTCAATTATGCACAGACTCTAGCGATATGAAAACTTCTTCCACTCTTAGAAACTTCTTGTGTTTGTATGTATTGGTGACTCTAGTTAAAGTTTAGAGTTGTCAAAACTCTTGAGAAAAACTGTTTGAAAATTTTCTTTTGTTTTACACTGGGTATTTTTTGCCTTAAAAAAAGTTTACAAGTGAAAGTAAAACAAGCAGAGAGCAAAAATAAAAATAAAGAAACTTTGTTGGTTCAACACGACGCATACGTAATGCACTTAAATGAAAGGATAGAATCCCTTAGGGTTTTAATTCTTGCTCCTTGTATGTTTTTCTTTTCACATATCTTGACAGGGATCAAAACACAAAATACACATAAAAACTGAAGAATAACAAAAAGTTTGTCAAGACTTTAAGACATGTGTACATTGAAATGCATATTTAAGGAATCCGTTTACTCTGGTCACGGAATATTTGAGTTTGTTTTTTTTTTTTTGAAAGTGGTATAAGTCCATTCTTTCATATTTTTGAGATATATAATGGTTTGAGTTTGAATCACTTTAAAAATATTGGCCAATTTTAATGAATTCAAGTTATGTTTTTTACCCCATACACCTTTTAATTTTTATTACGAAATAAAAATTATTAAAGTGATTTGAAAAAATAACCGACTTTTTTTTGGCTCTACATGTACTTATACAACTTTCAAAAGAAATATTTATTTAATAGAATTGTACAGCAAAACCGTTTTTGTTTATTTTATGTCAAAATAAAACTCTATTCTAAAAGTCTATAGCTCATTAACATTAATAAGTTTTTCAAAAAAGTGGACTTATACCACTTTCAAAAAAACCTGCTAATTTAATTCTCTTTATGCCATACCACACTTTGTTCTTTGACTTTTAAATTATTAAAATAAAAAAAAAAACAAAAAAAAAAAACCTTTTGTAAGATTGCATGAACATTTTCAATTTTAATAAGAAGTTTTTATATGAGCGTTATTTATTAAGAAAAATTAATAAAAAATTAGGAAAAATTTATTTAAACATTTAATATAAAGCCAGCTCTTCTTACACGATAATTAATATGATTTTGTCATGCTAGTTCTTGTTTTAAACGAAATCTGTTTAAAAACCACACTGCGGAAACTTTACCGATTTTAACTCTCGCAGTTCTCTGAAAACTAACTTATTAAAATTAACTTATCTGCCCGGATGTTTTTGACAAAGTAAGTTTCTTATACAGTATCTGACTCTAATTAAACACACGATAGCAAGGAGATTTATATTCAGTTTTAACTTCTATCTGAAAAAAAATGAAGGATAAGATAATTTACCTAAAATAGGGCATACTTCCAAACCTGCCATTAAGTTAAATTAGTAAAAAAGTTTAAGGACTTTATTTTTTTTACGATCTGGCAAAACACAATGGAGAAATTGGCGCAACAATTATCAATATCCGAGGTCCATACTCAATATCGATCGTAATTTCCAAAGATATAAAATTACAACTTTAACGGATATACAACATTCTTATCTGAGCTTTTTTTACTGATTTATTTATTTGCTCTGTATTTGTAGTGCACAGGTTACTGCACATTTTTAATTTCTTCTCACGAAGTTTCTTAATTTTTCAAACCACAAAAACTACTTAAGTTTAAAATAATACAGGCTTGCTTCAGCTGGAACTAATTTACATCTGCAAAACACAATTTCCGTGTAACCATGAAAAATATTATCACAATTAAACATCAGAAAGCTTTTTTAAAAATTAAAAAAAAAATCAAACATATTTTTTTCACAGATTTAAAATCCAGCTTTAAAGCTTCAGGATTTTTTCACTAAAAGCTCTTAATGTTTGAAGCTTTCTAGAGAATATAATTTTAATTTTATATAAAAAGCTTTTAGCTAAGTAAGCTTTCGAATGTCTTGAGATATTCTGTAATTATTAGCTTTGAAGTTAGCTACTTAAATTGTAAAAATGCTTTAAAGCTTTCTGTTCTAAAGCTGCAACAGTCTGAAAGCTTCCTTGTTCTTTTTTTTCAAATTACCTTATCGCGTCAAGAATTTTATATTGTAATATTGAATTCTCGCTCGAGAGTTCATAAATCAATGTTTTTATTTACAGAGTTTAAGCAAAAATAAAAAAATATATATAGAAACGAAATTTAAAGAAATAAAAATTTTTTGTAGTTCTTAAAACAATTTTGCGCATGTTTTGTGAAAAGTCCATTGATTAAATTTAATGAAATTCACTGCTACTCTAGAATGGTTATTATAGCAATTTCCTTTTCTTTATCTCTTTAGAAATAAAATTATTACATTTGATACATTGAGGCATACACACACCTTAACACACACACACACACAAATACATTTATTTATGCATATAAAGTGACAAATATGTATCTGTATTATTACGTGCACAAAGATGATAAAATAGAATATTATTGAAACAACTTTAACCCCATAAAGAAAACATTGATGTAAGTTGGAAAATTCAAAGACAAGGATGAATGCAAAAAAAAAAACGTCTCTAGTCTCTAGTGCCTTTCAGGTGACATTAAAAATCAAAATATTCGCACAGAAGCTCGTTAAGTATTTTGTCGTTAGGGAATGCTAACGTGCTGATACACTATTAGCAAGTGAAGGGTGCAGAAGGTCAGTAAACGTTTAAGTGTTGCAAGATAGGAGAACAATAAATATAAAAATACTTAGGGACGTCCCTTCAAAGTCTGTGAAGGAAAGTTTTTAAAAATTTCATACAACAAAATGGTATGAAAATTAATAATTCAAGGGCAAAGATGATCCTTTTTAAATAACTTTTAAATTTTATTTCTATTTATATCTTGTTTTATAACCTTTAAATCTTCTTGTCTTATTAAGTTGAAATTAAGTATTTAAGGTTTAAACTAAAATAATTCACCCTTGTTTTTTTATTAAATAATTTCCTTAGAAACATTTTAAATTTCTAGAAAATATCTCCCTAATGACAAGTTATTTTTATAAACTCTTAACTAACAATCATTTTCTCAGTTTTATGACACAAGTTACCTTCTTCTGTAACACCCCACGTTAAGCAGTTTTCAGTAAATGTAAAATAGGAAAATAAACAAAATTTTAAATATGACACACACACGCACACAAGAAATTGAATAAAAAGGACACACAACCAACAGACATGGCTGGCATTCATCAACATATTTGCCACAAAAGACCAGAGAGAGGTATATTTTCTGTGACAACTTTTATTATTCATCGTCAGTCATCTACACTGTGGTTGTTGGCTGCTGTTGTTTTAATGAATTCAAACTTGTACTGTTTGCAACGGAGTTTCGTTTTCCATTTTGTTGCAGAAGAAGAAGATGTGTGTGTTATAATATTATATTTATTTTTTTATTACTCCCTGGCAACAGTAGACACTTGAAATGTATTTTAAACAGGATTTTAGGATTTTCAGCTACTTTGGGATTTTATTTAAATTTCGTGCTAGACACTCTGTTCAACTGTCTGCTTGTCAGTGTACAGCTTGTCATTTTTTTTCTTTCCTTGATTTGGTTTTTACTTTTCTTTTGCTGTTGTCGTCCTTGAGTGCATTTGAGAATAAACAATGATTTAATGTGTTTGTTTTTTTTAGATTTGTAATATTTAAGTTAAAAAAAATATTATTTTAATACCTGCAGGTTGTTATTGCATTTCCTCAATAGGATATCAATAGAAGATTAGATTGAGACTCTACAGCAGGATTATTATAAATAGTTAAATATTAGATTCGTAAAGTTATGTACTTAAGTATCTATTAAGTCATTTAATAAAATTATTCACTTCACTTTATAGAACAGGTCGGTGGGGGTGTTCTATTTTGTTTAGTTCATATCCACAATAATTCAGCATAATTATTGTGAAACAAGCTTAATTACAGTCAGTATATGGAGAATAAGGGCAAAAAACAAACAATAGTAAACTAAAAATTAAATGGAAATGTAAAGAGTGAGTCTACTTTGTGCACTTCAGTGAATAGTTCAATTAAACTACACCACGCTACTTTATTTTACCCTAGAGTGGATGTAGTTTTAATGGTCATAATAATGTCTGTCTTTAGGTCTGTAACTCGTCGCTGGCATGCAAATGTTTTCCAATTGTTGAAACCGTTTGAAAAAAAAAAATATGTGAATTATTCAAATATATGAATTGGAATGATTTTAATTGGAATTCCTTGAAGGTAAATCCGAAATACTGCAATTTAGAGAATCTGTAGTTAATGGTTATAAAAGAAGAGAAAAAATGTAGACGAATATATTTTAGAAAATTCAATTAAGCCTAAAATATCTTCAAAAATATGAAAAAAAAGTAAGAGTTCTATATTCTGCTATACCGAGTCTTATATACCCTTCACCACCTATGTAAGTCTAGTTTATTGAAATAACTCCAACCAAAAAAAGCAAATATTGGAGTCACAGAGAATTAAAAAATAAAAAAAGAATTTGGTACTGCTCTTAATGGACATATATAAAATTTTACATGAAAATGATATCGGTACTTAATTGGTTAAGCATTTTTAAACAATTTTAGCGTTTCCTTAAAGATCTCTTTAAAAGCTTTAAAATGATACCAATATTGATTTTTTTAAAAATTTGATAATTTCAGAGCCCCGTAATTCGGAAAATATGGGCGAGCACCCAATTTCTTCACTTGATGTTTTTTCTTATTTTTTAATTTTATTATATTATATTATTTTTTTATAGGAGTTACATTATTGTTCCACCACAAAAAGTGGAAATAGGGTATATCTAAGTTTAATACTCTGTGTGTAATTTTTATAATATCCATTTCCTAGGGGCTATTGGAAATCAGCATTATCCGTCCATGTCTTTCCAGGCAGCAGGCAAAACACCACGCCTTCCTCTAATTTTTTCATGTCATTTTGAACAATAAAGTAACTCCAATCAAAAAAATAAATAAATGGGGCGATAGAGAATTAAAATATAAAAAAAAAATCCAGTGAAAAAATTGGCGCTCGCCCATATTTTCGGAGTTACGGGGCTCTGAAATGTTAAAATTTTTTTAAATATCAATATGGGTATCATTTTAAAGCTTTTAAGGAAATACTTAAATTTTTTAAAAATACTTAATAAATTAGGAGCCGATTATTTTTATATAAAATTATATAAATGAAAAACCAATTTTTTTAAAGTCATTATCACCCCAATATTTGCTTTTTTGATTGGAGTTACTTCACGAAACTAGATTTATATAGATGGTGAAGGGCTTATAAGATTGGTCATAGCCGAATGTAGCACTCTTACTTGTTTTTAATTTATTTCATTTCATATATTCATATTTAATTATCAATTTTTACTAAATCCTTTTCCTATTAAATTGGATTCCTAAATATAAGCAGCAACCAAAAATTGATACCTTTTATATAAAAGCATCTCTCCATTTATGATTATTTACTCTTATATTTTTAATTTTTAATGACATTTTCCTGAAAATGATTATTCTGCTTCCTTTAATTGCTTCTTAAAATTTCATAATTTGAAGTTACAAACACGTAAGCACCTCGTCTGTGGAAATCAAAATGAAAAACGCAGTATACACTTGTAAAAGCCCAATAAGCTCTAACTCTGCAAAAAGGTCATTGTCTTATTACGCAGGCAATTAGTTGCCATTACACTTTGTTGCTCCAGCAAAATACAAAACAACTGAAAATAACGCAAAAAATAAAAACAGCACAACACAGCAATTAAAAAAAAAATGTGTATGAATCTCAAAAAGCTCTAAACAACAACTTTCCCATAATCATACTTAAGTCTAAATACGAGTGCCTTAACACAGAAAAACTTATTCTCCTACTTTTGCTAGGAGTCTGCTATTATATGCAACTAAATGCGAAGAATAAAAAAAGTTTTCATTCATTTTCATTTCCTTTTGATTATGTTCACATATGCAACAGAAAATGTCGCTGAATGGTTTTGCAATGTGTGTGTGTGTGAGTGCATAATAAATAGGAGCATTAATAAAACGTGTTCATTGACTGAAATTCATTCGGAACAGTATATGCAGCAATAAATTCTTTCATTCATATTTCTTTAATTTGTTACTCCATTGCATCCTTTACACCTCTTCACGTAATTTAGAAACTGTATTTGTGTATCTATGTAAAATAGGTTGTCGGTTGCTCTGCGCTTCTATTTCAAGCGAGCTGTTAATCTTAATCGAAAAATGGTCTCTAAGGATAACAGTGATAGTATTGTAAAAAATGGTAACGGATGCAATAAAAATATTTATAATCTAGATTTCAAATATTGTTGGGAATTAGTTAATTGTTTTATTAAAATATGAAATTAAATAAAACTTAAATTTATTTGTTGAGAGTAAAGCTGTTAAACACTTTTCTATTCTATCAAGAAAAAAATTTTGGAAACAAAATTTTAAAAAACTTTACAAAAAAGTGTATTTAAAAAAAAGTATTTTTAAATGTTAAATTTTAAAAAAATTACTTTTAAAAAAGTACCTTTTGAAAAAACCTTAAAAACTAATTTCAAAAAACACCAATTAAAAAAATGCATGAAAATTTTTTAAAAACCAATTTAAAAAGTTTTAGTACTATTTTCAAATGTGTATAATTTCCGATCTGTCGACAAAGTTCCGGCACTTTAATTAACATTTTCTAGACTTTTATCTTTTTTTATCTGCTAGTGCATTTCTACTATTTTTATGATCGCCTATTAAAATAATAATCAAAATTATATCAAAATACGGTGAGAAATGTTTTAATTGCTGTTGATAAAAATCAATTGGTTAAATATTTTTAGTATTATTAGAGAAAAAGTACCTTTTAGGCAAAAGTAATTATTTTTAAACTAAAGGTGGAATGAAAGAAATGAATCCTATAACAAAGATTTTATTTTGCGAAAACTAATTTTAATAAGTGACTTTACATCAAGAAAAATATTTTTGTAAAAAAAAAAATAGAATTTTATCTCAAGAAGAACCCATACCTACAAAAACGAATTTAAGAAATTTCATTTCAGAAGAGGTACCTTTTAAAAAAGTACTTTTAAGCATTTTTAGAAAATTCACTTGTTAAAATAAAAGTATAGTATCATAAAGATAAAATTAAAAAAAATTTTTTTTATTATTTTTTATCATATAAACGGTTTATTTGGCAAGGGCATAAGTCACTTAAAAAAAATCATGTTAGGAGCTATTAAGATCTTGTGTTGACCTAAGTTTTTATTGTGGGACAAATTAGCATCCTGAGATAAAAAGTGCAAGTAAATCTTCTTGATATTTAGCCTCAATGCTTTTAAAACCCTTGAAACACAATCCTTCAAACATAGGTATCAGCTTAAAATCAAAATGACTTATGCCACTTTACACATAAACGGCTCATATTTGGGAGGGTGTTCTGAACATTGAACAAAATAAGTCTGGAATAAGTAAATATTAAGCGTTTCAATTATGCCAGTAAGACGGCGCCGTCTATATCAACTTTGGAGAAGGTTAATCTGATGAATGTACAGTTAGAAGCCAGATAAATGTGAAACAATTGTTATGTTTTGTTTCAAAAATTTTACAATTTTTATTTCGCACTAGTTTCCATCTTTGAATTTATTTCTTACCCTTCTTAATGCTTAAATTATGTTCAACAAATGCTTTTACTTAGCATTTATTTCAATTTGTATTCTATTCAATCCTCTGACGATTTGCTTTTACAATGATTTTAATGTTTAGCTAAAATAAAAAAAAAATACTTAAAGAAAGTCAATAATTCCCACATGTATGCTTCATTTAATTTTATAAGTATCAACGCTTTTAAATGAACGTAAGCATACACGCACACATACATACAAGTGGAGTAATAGACCCAAAACAATTTTCCAAATAAGATTTATAACATTTTCAACTCCCCCTTCATTACAAAAGGTGCAGACTAAACAAGACAATATAAAAGTCGTAACCTTTCTAATGAAATACATACGTAAACATTTTAGAGAAACATTACGTTAAATATGTTAGTAATATACATACACACATATATAACTACATACACACTTATTTATTTTTACACATTAATACTTTAAGTGCGTAACGTATTAAATGCACTAAAATAGTCTTTTGTGTCTACAACCCACAATCAAAATTGCTACTGCAGCTGCCTGTCTGCACTTGTGCTGAGAAAAAGTTATTCATTTGGTTACTCGTGCTTTTTCATTAGGGTACTCGATTGGTAATTGGTTGCAGATTTTAAATTTTGAAATATCACAGTCATATTTAAAATGTTTTTTTTTTTGTTTAAAAAACAAGGAATTTTTTTAAAGAGAAAAAAACCTTAACATTTTTAAAATTTGCACATGAAGCATTAACCTTTTTCTTTCTTTCCAGCCTTGACGCGTTAACACGCTTCTCAAAGGTCTACAACTAAAATATATATGTTTTTGATTTATTGGAACAACAAAACCGAAGTTGTTTAATATATCTGAGAGAGGTTTCAATTGCTCGTGCCAAATATACTTTCATACAGTTGACAGCTTTATTGTCATCATTGTCCTAAGATTGCTGCTGAGTGAGTGGCATCGTCTGTAATTAAAAAATTCTTTTTTGCTTTTCAATATAATGCCCACTTTAATATTTCGTGATATTTCACGCTACATGCTTTTTATTTGCGTTTAATATGGATCCATTAGAACTCCAACAGACTAGTGGGCAGTGTGCTAGTCTCTCAGTGAAAGGGTTGAGGGTTCAATTTTCAACCATTATGTTGCGCAACAACGGAAGTGGTTTAAAAAAAAACTTCCAAAATTATGTTGGTTTACTTCACTTTCTCGATCCACCCTCTACAAAGGTATATTTATTGAATGAATTATTTTTATTATCGGTTATTAAAAACACAAGTATTCATATACCCGATACCCTGTAATACACCAGCACTAGTTTTTAACTGCTCTTACTGAGTAGAAAGTAATTATGTACTTGAAAATTTCTAATCTTCACATTAAAGTTAAGTTTAATAAGATGGACAAATTGCGCGACAACAAATACTTGAACTGGGACAGAAGTGCAATAGAAAGTACTTTTTGAGAATTTACGTCTCCTGACAATGCTAAGAAAACTAATTTAAGACAGCGAGACATATTTTTAATTTTTAATTTTTTATTTCATTTCAAAGCTCTCTTTTTATTGAATATTCTAAATTCGTCTCTAAATTATATTTTTTCTTCATTGTTGCACGATACATGATAATAAGCAAAATTTAGTTTAAATCTGCTTTAATATTACGACTTTTTAACATTTTTTTTATTAAAAAAAAAAACAAAACACAAATAATTTTAAAATTATGAATCCTGCTCAATAAAGACATCTTGCAGCTTATTTGTGTCATCAAATTTTTTTTTTTTTTTGGAACAGTGCCTTACATTGAAAACCCAAACAGAAGAACTGATATAATTCATCATAATTTCATGGATGTTTAACAGAAATGAAAAAAAGACAAGATGGCGGAAAATAAATTTGCAGCATAATTAAAATTAATTACACATGTGAGTGTTGTAATGTAAAAGATTCATTCTTTTTTATTACATTCTCGTAGAAGTAATTCGTTTTAATTTGCCACAGCTGAGTTCTCATATTTCAAAGGAAGAAGTTGGATGTTGCACTTTCAATGAAACTGCAGTTTGATTAAATAAAGAAATTTTAATACTTCACAATAATTCAAGATTTTTTAAAAAGTACCACAGATTAAGTTTGACTATAAACAAGAGACCACCCGTACAAACATGAGCATGAATTGATATGCATGAATAGTTGTACAAGAAATGTGTTTTCCCGACAACTGCCAGGGAAAAAAAATAGAAACGAATTTTTAAAAAATTGAAAGAAAAATTGAAAAATTTTCAAAGTGAAACAATAGGAATGACATATGTCCTCTCACACACAACTGCAGAACGATTTAGGAACATTATTGAACATAGAGGCAACCAGACAGAATTAAAATTTCAGCTTTTTTATTATAAAAAAAATGAAAATGGAAAATGCTTTTGCACTTAACCAAATCATGCAATATTTCAAGTGAGATCGTAATCATTTTCTTAACATCCTCTACGAACCGATAAATTTAATTTTATAAAAAAGAAAATAAACTTCAAGTACAAGAAAAGAAACATAAAGTGCAGCCACTTTATTAACCAATTAATTGTAGAATTATTTTATTAAAAAAAATGCTTGAATTAACTTTAAAGCCGCAGTGAATTAATTAATAATGAATTCCTGTTAACACTGCAAAGTAAAACAAAATATATAAAGAAAATAAAACAAAATTAAAAACTCTCTGATAGCAATGACATCAAGACATCGTTGATCTGCTCATCACAATGATGATCTCGTTCGTGGATGATAAATCCAACAAACAAAATTCTTGTGTGGCTACAAACACAGTTATTTGTTATACACAAACGAACGCACTAAATCTTCTGCCAGATAAATTTATACTTTAAGGCAAAATAAAAAAATTAATGATTTAAAGAAAAGTAGATCACTGCAGCAAACAATCGAGACAAAAACCTGACTAATCATTTTGTATGAAAAAAATAAAACGTCGAGAATTGTGTTAAATAAAACTCCATAAATCAACGTTCAATGATCCGTAACATAATAAAGATTTTTTTTATGTTTCTGTGTCTTGAATTTTGTGGCCCAGTGAGTGAGTGACATCATGTTGTGTTCCCTGTTTTCTTTAACGCTTCGCCTGCCAAGTGATGAAGTGTGCTTCAATGTGTATCATTTAGGAGGGTATGACTGCGTGAATGCACAAAAAAGCTTCTGCTGAATCTTATGAATGATGATGACAATAATGATTTTTGATTGATCGCAAAAAAACCTCAAGCAACGTTTCATAAGATTTCAATTTATTTTGATTGATGTGACTTAAATGAGAAGCTAATTGAAAATCATTAAGCTGGTTTTTATATATGTTTTTTATTACAGATCCATTAAGAAGGAAAATTTTAATCGTGCTTTCTCAACATTATTTTGAAATATTGATTACAATTATTTACGGTAATTTTAACCAGAACTTTTATTAAAAAATGTGGAAATTTTACAAAACTACTTTTTTTTTAATAATTAATTTGTTTGTTTTTTATCGCACTTGAATATAAATCAATAATTAAGCCCTTGTAATGAATATAATAAAGAAATAGTAGAATTTAGAAGAATATTTCTTTTCGTAAGATGAACTTTTTTTAAGTTGTTTTAATTTCCATTCTGGAACAAACACTTTTAAAGGTACTTTATAGTTTCTATTACGACAAAGTTTAATAATGCAATAAAAGAAATGTTTGTTAAAGAAGAAATTTCTTGGGAAGACTTAAAACAAAATTAATTATCAGTTTAAGCAGAATTTTTAAAATGGTACTTTCTGAGAAGCGATTAAATAAGGGTACCTGTTTAATGAACTAAAATTGATTTTCGGCTAAAGTTAATTTTTTATTTTAATTTATAAATATTAAAAAAATTTTTTTTCAAATGTATGAAAGTTTTCGAAAGGAAAACAACAGAATGTAGTGCTGCATCCTTCATCAGCATTCTGCGCATCTATCTACCTTAGGTTGTTTACATTGTAAACATCATCTATTGAAAAACAGTAGATATCTTAAATGAATCGAAATGAATTTTGGCTTAATTTCATTTATATTATATTTAGTTTTTTTCCTGACCTTTTTCGTTTTATTAAATTTCTGTTCTTTTAAGTTCTTTTTAAACTTTCAGGCTTTCAAGGTCAATTTTAGAAAATGAAAATTTTTTTAAATTATTTATTTATTCCGAGGTATCGTTGGATAATCCCAATTTCATCAGGGAAATTTTTATTTTGTATAATATTTTAATTTTAACACAACAAAAATTATTCAATATAGTTAACATTTAAAACGACAATTAATTTTTTTAAAAAAATAAACAAAATTTAAACATCAAATAAAATAACTTTAACATAATAGCACACCACTCTTCTTAAAATTAATATCACATTTATTTTAATTTCTAAAGGCATTTTTTTAGAAATAACAAATATTTTACAATTGTATTCGGACGTTTTCAAAGAAAACTAGAAAAATTAGACACCAGCGGAATGAAATACTACATTTTCTGGACCGCTACAGCCTTCATCAGCATTCCTCGCATTTTTGTACCTTAGACTGTGTACAGTCAATCAAATGTTAAAAAAAATACTTTTTTAATTTTTTTTAAATTGTAAGTGACAACAAGTGACACCTTCTTAAAGTCTGTTCTAAGAATCGTTCTTACAGTTATTTTTATTTTATTTTACCGGTACTTTTTTAAAATATATTGTTAAAGTGTGCCATAAAGTACTTTTTTTATGTTTCTTAATATTTTTAATTATTTAAAACTAAAGAAATTTTTAGAAAATTTTAAAAGGTTTCCAGTAAAACTTTATTTGAATAGTAACTTCTTAAACAATTATTTTCTTTAAAGGAATTGTAGTTATTATTAAAATTACTATTTACTAAAAAGTGATGTTTATTTAAATAGTTTCATTGATAAGTTATTTTTCAGAAGGTGTGTATGTTAAATTTTTATTCTCAAAGTATTTTTTGAAAAAGGCTTTTTGACAAAGTTCCATTAACTTTGCCCAAAACTCCTCTTTAAGTAGAATTTTCTAATAATGTTTTTTTGTTGTTAATTTGAGTACTTCTTAAAAGATTCTATTTAAAAATATTCTTTTTAAATAAATTTTTTTAACTATATAAATGAAATTCATGTTTTAAGGTTTTAAAATGCCTTTTCTTAAAAGTACCTTTTAAACATACAAATTTTAAAACATTTTTACAAGAAAAAAATTTTCAGAAAAAAATTTTGTTTACGTGTTTTTTAAAAAGTGTAGTTCATCGCGATTTTTTGATAAAAATAACCTGTCTCTTCTAATAACAAATTCCATTTTATAATCCAGATCATTAAGGCATTTCAGCATGTAATCAACTTTAAATAAGATTAAGGAGAAAGTCCATACATAACATAATTATTTTACCCTTATTTTAATCCCAGAGTTAGAAATATCTGGTAGTAAAAAAATTCCCCTAAAAATTATTTTCCTTTAGACAATGGCGTAAACTTTCTTTACAAATGGATGAAAAAAAAAAAACAAAAGATTAAAATTGTTTTTATTGACTTTTTTGTTGTTAAAAATCTTGTTAAAATTTTAATTTAAACACATGCTCACAAAAAAAAGCTTAAAAGAGAATCTGCATCATCTGTTAATAAAAATATTTGACAAAAATAAAAATTGTTTTTAAGAAAGAATTTGCAAAAGGGGGCCAAACTCGATCCTTAACTTTTTGCTGAATGTTGACAAAAACACTTTTAACGCTTGCTTTTGCCTTTGCGACGACTTAGTGACACCTTTAAGTGACAATTGTCAAGCTTATTTTCATGTTAGTTACGCTCCAATTGATTTACACAATGCCAACAGTAATTGTCGTTCTTTGTTCTAGCGTTGGATGTTGCAAGGAAGTCAATTCATTTATTTTTCTTTCGTTAAAAGCTGGTAAATTTGGGAACTTCCTTAACATTTTTATAAATTTGCTTAAGAAAACATGCAGATTCTAAAAGTGTGAGGGATGTAACAGAAAAAGGTAAATTATAAGCAATACATTTCATCATAAATCAAAAGGGTGGATTTGCTGCAACATTTCTGGTCTAAAAACGGGGATAGCAATATTAAACAATAAAATGCTTTTTATACATTTTTATGATTTTTTTAAAATAAATAATATATTTATATGAATTTAACTGCTTGGTTGCCTTAGTTTAGCAAAATATACATTAAAATGAAATATATTACTTTAATTTTGTGTTAAAGAAAAATAAAATATATAAAACAAAGCATTTGATATTATCAGTAGTTGTTGTCACTTCTTTATTCTTGTATATTTGACCACAAAACACTACTGGCTGGCACTATAAAATAAAAATAAATATGCATATAACAGAAAAATACTTTTTCACTTATGTTCATTCAAGAAGCAGAAGCCGCAATTACCAGACATCTAAAGGAATGAAATCTAAAAAATTAGATGCTGGTTAAAATCATGTTTAAATATATTTTGTTAAAAAAATAACTTCACTTCTAATTTATTATTGGATAATGTTTAGAAGTTCTAGGCAAATAATAAAAAATACTGTTGTTTAATCAAAAAAGTACCACTAACAAAATTATTACAAAATTTCAAACAAAAACGTGTATAAAGTATTTTTTTAAGTATTTTCCTTATAAAATTACTCTTAAAGTTTAGTGGCGGTTTTCCCCAGAAGTAATTCCTTTAAAATGTTTCCTTGAAAAATAGCTCTTAAACAAGGTACTTTACAAAGGGTAACTTTAGAGAGGGTCATAGAAAAAAAAAATTGTAAAACACTCTTTGTTTCAATACCAGAGCTGTATAAATCAAATGATCATTATCTATGAGGTCTTCCTTTACGAATTCTTTGTAATTTTCAAGTGTTTTACTATAATCATTACAAAAGATAGAACCAAAGAATAGAAACAGAAACAAAACAATACAAAATACAAAATAATTAACACCTGATTTCTTTTTAAAATCCTTAGATAATTTTCCTTATATCTTTCAGAAAATTCCTGAGAATAAAGTTCTTTTAAAATTTTCAAAAAAAGCTATAAAAAATCCGAAAAATACATATAAATAAACAAAAAAAAAATATTTTACTGAAGATCCTTTGGAAGGTAGTTCTGCTAAAAAATATGAACTTTAAGGAATCAATACAAATCTTTCTTTAAAAGGCCTTTACAATAAACAACGTAGCCTTAAAGCTCTCTTAAAAAGCTTTGAAATGATAACCATATTGAATTTTAAACAATTTGAAAAGTTCAGAGGCCCGTATCTCGGAAAAAATGGGCGAGTGCCAATTTTTTCACTTAACGGTTTTCTTATTTTTGAGTTCTCTATCAGCTTATATATTTGTTTATTTTCTTGATTACTTCATTGTTTCAAATAATATAAAAAATTTAAAGCTAGGCATGGTATTTTGCCCGCTGCGTCCAAGGACATGGACGGATTGACACTAGAACCTCTTTTACAATTATGTCTATCCGATTGGCGTATTTAAATTTTCTCTAGCTGATTTAGTGCCTTGGCGAACTTGATTTCAACACTAACACGGACAGACAGACGAACATCGCTCAGTTAAATTTGCTATGCATAAGAACTAGAATATGTATACTTTATGTGGTCCGAAATGGATATTGTAGGAAGTACAAACGGAATGACAAAATTAGTTATTACCTTTTTCCACTTTTTCTTAAAAGGCAATATTAAAACAAAGCCTCATCAAAGTCAAAGTTATTCGAGAAAGCCTTTAAAGCACAAAGAGGTCTCTTAAAATTTCGGTTCGAAAATAAAATAATTTGATACCAATAAAAATATTTCTTTAAATACGACTTGGTAGAAAATCAATTCGCTCATTTACTTCAAGAACGTCATAACTCCAAAAAACTCATTTCGAGATAATCGCAATTTAAATTTTTGACTTGTTCTCACTATCGTTTAAAATATCATACTGCTTAAGTTCCAACTATTGGTAGTAAAATGATTCATAATTAAAAAAAACCATTTAAGAAAACTTTCATCAATTAAAGGGCAATTAAAGGGGAGGTCCTGGATAAACTATGTGGAATGCTTGAATTATGACATTATTGCTGTAAAGATATATCCGATACTGTCATGTCACAAAACGAAATGTGACATGATATGATCTTTACGTAATGAAGTTTACTCCACAGCTCAAATGTGTCGTTCTCACTGACAAACAAAATTTCCAAAGATGAAATTAAATAACGGTTTTTTCTCTTCAAACGTGGAAAGTCCAAAAGACATAATGATGAAACTTATATACAGTATGGCGACGAATTCTGTACGATTAACTTCAGAATTTGAAATTTTGAGTTATGACGTTCTTGAAGTAAATGAGCGAATAGCTCTTAAAAGTGCTACCTTTAAATATCAGTTTTTAAAATTCAAAAAAGAGAAGTTTCTTTTCCTTGTCTTTTCTGTAGACAGCTTTTATGTACAAAACTTCTGTACCCAAAGCCTCAGAACAAGTAGACATGTTCGTTTGCAATAAAAAAAAAACATTTTATTACAAAAGTTTTTGACTGACCAATACAGCTTTAGAGTTGGAGTAAGTAGTCAGTAACTAGTCAAACACTCGGGAAAACAATGTTTGCTTTTACCACTCAACTAGGATTTATTTTTTTCTTCTTTATTGCCATGTACACTTCAATCTCATCCTCTAAAGCAAATATTTACAAATGTACAGAACCCTTTTTAAAGATTTTGCTGGATAGAAATCTACACACACACACTATCACGACACACAGCTAGAGTATGAATGAACAAATTAAAAGTTCGTTCGGTTTTCATGTTTTTTTCGCCACCAAAATGTTGTGTGGCAAAGGACAAAGAAAAAAAGAAGAAGAATGAAAATGGCATTGAGTACATTGTTGGCTAAAATATTTCACGTTTAATTTCACGTTAACAATTAAAAACATGAAAAAGGTAAAACAAAATAAAACCAACAAAACCTTAAAAAAAAACAACTAAAAAAGGTCCTTAAATAAAAATTCACGTTGTATTAGAAAATAGAAACAACAAAATTAAAAAAGGGAGTATAAAACAACAGTTTCTATGTCTGCTGAGTAGGAATTTTTAGTGATTACAATAGACTTTTATTTTTCATTTCCGTTTGTCTGTGCAAACTATACTTACACACACACACACACTAATTCTGATAAATATAGACATTTGTGTTAAAATAATCTATTGGATTTTGATTTCCTCTTTTAGTCGTATTTCATATCTATCGTATGAGTGCATGATTTATAGATCATGTAAAGCATTCAGTTAAAATTGTCCTGTTAAACTATCAAAATCCTTTTTCGTTTGTTTTCCCAAATTTCTTAAAAATGAAATGTAAAAAGATTTCGTTTTTATTGGTTGAAAGCTTTTAATTGTTATTTTTGTGTGCGAGTTATAAATTAATTTTTGTCACTTTTTTCTTTGTTGCTTATTCTGGTCGTGGAATCAGTTAAAGTCTTAATATAACTGCCCCTAAGGACTATTCTTAAGTGTTATGTAGCAAGTGTTAATCCTTAAGAATTTTCTTAAATTAAAAAAGATGTGTTGCTAAATATGTCTTTGCAACATCATATCCCAATTATTAAAAATTTAAAAAAGTTTCGAAAAATGCGAAATGTCAAAGGCGACTAATAAATCATGTTTTTTTAAATCATTTGCGCAAAGGACTTTTTCTATAAATTAAAAAAAGGACTCTCAAGCTGACCTTAAACTGTTCTGTTTGAAAATATAGATCAGCTCGATAAAACTCTTAGTTTATCTGCTCCTGAGTTAATAGACTGAAAACAGACCAGGATCTGCAAAAACATTGAACCTTGTTTAGGTTGGTACCACTTACAGCAGTTATTCTAGAAATCATTGGTTAAATACAGGATATAATATTTTTTTTAATTACTCGGCAAGTGAGATTTTGTTTAATATTATCACATTGCTAGCAGCTGCAACTTTTATTTATAGGCGAGATAAAACGCCAAGATTCTTTTAATGCGAAAAAATCTGGCAGCTTGCAGTTGTTTCTTTTGAACATATGTTATATACCTGGGCCTTGTTTGGTACTGGAGATTTTATGAGTGTGAATAGCATGGAGAAATTTAGAAGAATTTTTGTGTTTTTTCAAAACGTTAAAGAGAGGACTCTTGTCTGATTTTCGCAAACAACATATTATAGCTTGAATATTAAGAATATTGCATTGTTGCGAAACTATTTAATATATAAAAGTAGAAAACTTGTTGCCTGTACCTAGTCAAGTATATGTTTTGCTTTGTGATTTCCTTAAATCACAATTTTGAACATTTCTTAGTAGGAGTTTTAATTTGTTGAAACTCTAATCAATTGACAGAAAAAAGATTAACTTCATTAAGGTAAAACATTGGATTGAATTTGCAATAGTAGTCAGAGTAATAGGAAAAGTTGAAAATTATGAATATTAAAAAATTAAATTATCAAATTATTATTTTAGCCATTTAATCCGTTTGATTCTTTAAACAAATTATTTTTACTCTTCTGTTCAGCTAAAATTAATAATGCAAGTAAATGTAGTTTTATAACGAAGACTACTAAAATGTGCTGTTCGTTGAAATTGTTGGATTGTGACTTCACCACTGACAACTGTGGTGTGTATAAAGTTTATAGAACGAAAAAGTTAGCTAATATATTGTTACGTTTTTCTCTTTTTAGAACAAACGTACGAATTCTTTTGATTGCAAATACCACTGTGTCACTCCGGAGAAATATGAACTACTCGATGCCTTGTTTAGTAACCTTAATCATCCACAGACATCTCCACTACTCCTTTTATTCAAGCCGGTCATCTCCTTTAATCCAGTAGCCACAACATACGTCTGCCATACACTTGTTGTTATGCTGTTACACTTCCCTGTGCTAACCGCTGCTGGTCTTTCTTTTTATTTTTAAAGGGCTTCTTGACAAATATCTGTTACTCTTTTATTAAATTAGACATCTCCACTAAATTATCTGCTATGGCTTCATACAATAATTGCCTTTTGCCTTTCCGGGAGGTTTCTTTATTAATTTTAAATTGCATTACAACAATTTTTACTTTCCCTTGTACGCATGTCCGAAGGTGGGATCGAACCTATGATCACCTGTTTTACAGCACGCACCTCTACCAACGCAACCATCGAAGTTGCTCAGTTTTTGTTGGCTAATTGTGGTATTATTCTATACACACACCATTAGTTGAATTAAATATTCACCGCGCTCATACGGATAACAACAGGGGTTGCCAGATCTTATTTTCGTAACAATATGTTAAACAGTTACGATGGGTGTATTGTAATTAGTATTGTTTGTAAAACTTAAGATCACAAGCTTAAATCCATACAGCACCTTGAGTACGATAAGAACTGATTGTTATTGAGAAGTCGAGGTCGCCTTAAGGATGAACCAAAAGTATTTTAATCTCACAAAGTCTCGATTAGAAATTATTTCATAACAACTTTTAAATTAAGACATCGATATTTACCTCGAAGGAGTTTCAGTTCAAGAGGCAGTCGTCGCTAAGTAGATTAAAAATAAAATAAATAAAGAATAAAAAAATAAAAAATTATTAATGTTTGAAAGGGAAAAAATTTAACAATTTGATATTTCAGCACTTCTCACCATATATAATGTGCTATCAATTTTTTCACAAATATTCATATTAAACATAACTCTGAAATGATTCAAAATGTAAAACATTAAATTAGAAATTACATTATTTATATTCAAATCATCAAAAAAGATTAAGCAAATTTTGTTACATAAATACTTATTTATCAGACAATACTCATCATTAATCATGCAGTTATCAAAATAACTTGAGCTATTTTTCTTTTTATTTCAATTAATCGTAGCAAATACATGAACAAAAGTTGTGAACATTTCTAACCCGTCACAGCTGGAAATAACACATCCTTACGTGCGACGAAAACACAGCTGGGTGCAAATATTTCAAAATAAATGAATAACGATTTAAGTTAAAATCTGTAAAACAGCAAAATAAACACACGTCATAGAAAAAAAAATTAAAAGTAATCTTCCATTTAAAGATGACACAAGTAAATCTTTAATTAAAGTAAAAATGCTAAGTGTGTACAAAATAATACTTTTTATATTTAATTACATTGTCTTCATCATCTTGTTGACTCTTCCACCATCACCTTGGAAACACCATGTCTTTCGTTGTTTTATCATAAAGTTAAGAATAAGAATTTCATTCACATTTATATTTCTACTTCTTCAGTTTGTTAGTTGGTGAGATATGAACACGACTATCTCACACTCAATGGAAACGTTATTCACATCATTAATTTTAATTTTCTACCTAAAGAACTTATTAGCACCCTACTGCCTTAACGATTAATCTTGTGGCCAAAATACATTTTATATTTACTAAGTCTTCTTTCACTTTTAAAACTTGACCGTTTTCTTAAAGCAAAAGCTAAAATAATTAGAATAAAATTAAGAATTCATTCGTTAATACGTTGCTTGGGTAGGGATTATTTAATAAAGTTCTGAGGGATGCTGTGTAGCATCTTTATCTTTCGTTACTACGAGTATTAAATTCAATTTTATTTTCAATTTTTTTTTCTTTATTTATTGACACGTTTTGAAGGTTTCGTGTTCTGAAATGAGTATTTGAATTTGTAATTCAAATGCCTTGGAAAGACTTATACGCCAGATACTTAACAACCTATTATGCATAATTACATTTTGTGGCTGGTTTTAGTGAAGATACACTTAAGAAAATTAATAGAAATAATACAATTTTTTTATGGCATTCAATTTGAAAAACTAAATTGCAAATTGTTACATTCTTCTTTAATTTAGAAAAATCGTTAGGCTTAATTTAGACGATGCACAGTAGGGCAAAAATGTATTTTTTTTTTAATATTTTTTTTTTGAAGCTGTTGATATCGAATTTAAAACATTTAAATGAGTTACTTGCATTAAAGAAATTACAATTTGTAAAGAGTTAGTTTTTTCAAAATAATAAACCAAAACTTTCAAAAATGTTGAGTAATTTTTTGGTAGTAATAATTTTACTCTTTAAACACAAAAACTTAAGTTATATACATATTTTTACAGTATTAAAATACATGAGATTTTAAATTTTACATTTTAAAACTTTCTTCTATCGGTCCAGCTGTTTAGATATTGCTAATTTATTTTCAACACTTTTGGTTTTTGCACCACTGTGTATCTATATTATGATAAATACGCCAAATGGTTTTATATCCTGTTCAGACATGTTTTCTTAATTGAGTTAATTTAATTTTAATTGCGCAATTTAATTTGGTGTTCACACATGCTCAATTAAGCATATTCAATTAGCACAAGGCATATTTATTTTACTAGGTAGTGTCGTCCGCCCAGCTGATTTCTCTTTTTATTACAAAAACAAGAGGGTTTTTTGTTGTAGCTTTGAAGTTGGAAGTGTCAAAAGTGTCGTATGACCCGCCATTTTCTTTTTATTTGTTTGTGTATATTATTACTTGCGGCTTGTCAGTTTTATGAATTTTTTCTTCTCACTGAACATAGTTCCCAGCGTAAACATACTTGTTGGCAAGGGTTGAATTTCTTATCTTATTCAATTAGTGATGCAATTAAGTACTAATTGGTCAATTTGTTAATTGACTTCTTATATGGTAAATTGAGCTCAATGAAGGCCTTAATTGCGTAAATTCCTTAATTGCGCAATTAAAGCGTATGTCTGAACAGGGTATTAAATTATAATTTTTCTTGTTTTAGAAATTTGTATATTTTGTCTTTTTTTCTTTATTGATTGATTACAGTTCCTTTTCAATCAATTTTGTTTTAGTTTTTCTGTACAAAACTTGGCTAAAACTACTGATGAGCTATTAAAGCGATAGTGAAATATCTATATGGATATGCTTTCCCCACAGTAATCGATTGTAATCGGCTAAAGAAAATTTGGTACTGCTTATATATAATTTCATATAAAAATTCCATCGGCTCTTAATGGGTTAAGCATTTTAAAAAAATTTTAGTATTTCCTTTAAGATCTCTTCAAAAGCTTTTAAATGATGCCCATATTTTTATTTTAAAAAATTTGAAAATTTCAAAGGCCCGTAACTGGGAAAATATGGGTGAGCGCCAATTTTTTCATTTGATGATTTTGTTCTTATTTTTTAATTATTTATTGCCCCATATATTTATTTTTTTATTGAAGTTACTTTATTAATCCAAACATTAACACGGACGGACAGACGGACATCACTCAATCGACAGTAAAGTGTTTTTACTTTATTTAATGATAATAATTCTCATCTTATCAATTTTGTTTTAAATTTAAGGATTAAGAGTTTATTCATAAAATCTTAGGTTCCATTTGCTGATGAGTTGTAAAACCAATGAAATGAGCGTATAAATATGATACCTTCACTGTAATCGCTTAAAATATATCACAAAAAATTTGGACCAAACAGTATTAACGTGAATAATTTTTATTTAATATTTGTTTATTTATTTTATTAAATCAGAGAATAGAAAGTGCTTAAAATGAAATTTAAATTCCTTCAACTACTTTTTTGCAAGTGCAAGTTAAAGATTAATAGTTTTTATTTCTACGAAAAATAATAATTTTCTTAAATTATTTGCAAAGATGATGCACAAGTGTGCCATCTTCTCCTTCTTTCACAGAAAGGTCGTTAAACAAAAATACATTTTGCAAATAAATTTTCCTACAATTTAATACTTGAAAATTATTCTCAACTCCAACCTTCATCTTCTCATACTTTGGCTCATTATCACGAACATTGCAAGCAGTTGTTAAAAATTGACTGTTGTCATGCAGTTGTCTTTAGCACAAACAAAAATATTTTATTTCTTATTTTTTATTACGAGTCGTAGTAGTTAAACGTCTGCTAAGGATTAAGCAACCTCCCACTTAACTTCCGTTTTTAGGCTGTTTAACGATGAAAACTAGATTCATCATTCCATTTAGACAAATGTAGGTTTATTTCCTCACAAAAACTTTAAGCTGAAGAAGATAAAAGAAAAGAAAAAATACAACAAAACGAAAAACCATCATCTCATTTCCCCTCGTCCTGTTTTATTTTTTAGACTTAATGCATCTTAATGGACCTGACCATTGTTGGTAGTTTCTGCCACTATCTATTGTTTTGTTTCCTAAAACAGCACAAATTCCCTTGTGCTGAGATTCAGTAACTTCAAACATGCATGAGGTGAGACGGAGTGTGTAAAGTAGATTTCTACCAGAAAAAAAATTCAATTGTAAGAAAAGTAAAATTTTAGAGGATGACGGTTAAAGTGAAAGAATAAAAGCAACAACTTTCTTTTCAATATTCTGACGTTTTTTTTCTATTTTGTTGTCTAACAAAAGATTTAAAAATAAAGCTTTTTTATTCGACTTTAAAAGCTGGCACATAAAAGAGAACTATAAAAAACTTTGCTGGAGATTTTTGATTTTCTAAGCAAAATTTCAGTTGTGTCAACAATTTAAGAATGGAATTGTAAGTAATAGAGAAACAGTATGATTTTTTTCTAAAATAGAAAAGTTTAATTAAAAAAAGTCCTTTTAAGGAAAGGATAATTTGAAGGGATTTCAAAAATCCCTTAGATTCATGACAAATTCTGAAGAAATAACAAACAATGATTTAAACAGTTGAGCTTTAAAGTCAACTTTTATACTTAAATAATCTTTTCAGATTTTATTTTGTGAGATAAAGAATTTAATATTTTTTTTACTTTTTGTTGAATTTAAATTATTTTAAAAATATTTGATACAAAAACTTTTAGATTTTTTTATATAATTTACATTGTTTAGTTTTTAGTTTAATTATTTTCAAATTACTTGTTTCGTTTTTGTATTTAATGGAGTAGATTTCAATTAAATCAATTTAAATTCCATTCATAGATCAGCTATAAATCGATTAAACAAGTTCTTAAAACTGTAAAACATTTGATCTTTTAATGGCCAACAAATTCAATTGAATATAATTTCAAATTCAGATCAAAATACAAAATAACACGTTTTTGAACTGCCAAACAATTCATTATAAAAACCAATCCATTGCAGGTGTAGTTACAACTATTTTCGTTTTTAACTTTTGAAATAATTTTTCAACTTCTGGTTTTTGTGAAAAAAAAATTGAAATAAAAACAACGCGCTTTTGGCTTGTGATTGGCATCGTTGCAATTGTTGTTTCTAATTAGCAATTTTATTACTGCTGGTTTAAGAAGCAACAAGTTTAATTTGATTTTATTGATTGTTTATGTTGGTTTATTAACCAAAATAATAGGTTTAGATTTTAGTATATTTCATACACCCTACAAACGGCAATGCACTTAAATTCGAAATGTTTAAAAACTTAAATCAATAAAAATAAATAATTAAAATTAATAAGAATTTTAAAAAAGCTGATTGCAAATTTCCTACGGTTAATAAAGAAACTAAATTTAAAACATTGGTGTCCTAGCGAAATCATGTTCAAAGTGCTAACAGTGGCGAATTCATTTATTTATGGCTATTGCTAAAATTTTATAACTTCATATAAAAAGAAACTAGATGCAGATTTCACCAGATTTTTTATAAAGTGGCTATCCTGCTCCTCTTCTAATCAAGGAACTGTCAAATCTGATTTAGAGCATGCAGCCATAATCCGTCTCAAAATTAGCTGTTTCGACATTTGCTATAGATTGTGTTTAAAATATTTAAAAAAATATTGCTACAACCGAAGTAACTTTTAATTACATAAAAACGGTATTCTTTATACCTTCTCAATTCAGAGGTTTAAAACTTTTTAACGAGGAGCGCTATTAGAATAAAACTTAAAACTTCGTTTATTCATTTTAAATTTTATTAATAAAATTATGATTGATTTCTTATAAGGGCACCACTTCAAAAATACTAAGCTAAGGTCAGCCAAAATTTAAAAAAATTTTTAAGCCAATTTTCTAGAAGGGATAACCTACAATGAAAGTACATTTTTTCTAGATACTTGCAAGGTTTAATTCCATTAAAGAAAATCTTAACTTTTTGGGACATTTTCGAAAGATTATATGCCCGAGGTACCCAACTTTGGAGCCTACCCAGAAGCCCCCCTTTAACCAGAAGCCAGCCGTTCGTTTATGCTCTCAAAAAAGAAGAAAAAAAACCATTGCTTTTCCTCTGTAATATTTCATTAAGATATCTTAAGTGCCTAAAAAGATACCGAATTATGTCCAAAATAAATCGTTTTCAAACCACTGTGCGACATTAAACCTCCCTCTTGTAATTGCTAAGATTACTAAGATCAATTTACTGCTGGCCATAATATTCATTCTCCTTCGAGTATTTCTATGTGAGGTATTCGATCCCCTGACAAAAGACTCTAACCACCGACCGTTTGTTCCGTTTAATGAGAAATTTTCTTCATCGCATGTGGCTCCCCAGCAGGTGATTAAAATAAATTTTACTTGCACTCGCTCTCCATTTAAAAATTAATTAATTTGGGTGTCTACCAGTTTGTGCAGCAGCACCCTTTGCTCTTTAGTTGACCACATATTCTGCAGGTCCGCCTCACCGAACAACTGTTGTGTGGCTATTTTTAGCTTTTCGAGTTTGATGGAATACTTAGAGATGCGAGTTCATTTCTCTATTGATTCGGTTGTACAATTACTCAGCAGTTTTCTAGTACTAATGGCATTTAATCTTTCGCCGCTTTTGGAGTTTCATTGACGGAACAACATTATATCGTCACTGCCATAGTGAAATAATTTTTTTTTTATAAAACGACTAAATTCTCCACTTCTATCACATGTAATAGATTCGACTTGGTTATTGCCATGGTGAAATCATGTACTTGAAGGTGGCAGTAGCGAATTTATACATTTTCGCCGGAAATCCTTAACTTCATATAAAATAATTTTACGCTGATGTTTTTATATATGTAGTTTGACATTTCTAGCAACAGCGAAAATGAATGAATTCGCCGCTGCCACCACCTGGTACATGATTTCGCCATGGTTATTGCTATCTCTTAGTAACTGATTCGCCTGGGTTTGAGTAAAGTTGAGATATAATTATTTTGTTTAAGAGTTTAGAGCGAATTTAATCACTTCTAATAAACTTAAGACTGTTTTAATTTAAATCTTATCCTAGAACTACAACTGTATAACAATTTGACACATTATAGGGCATCTAGCCAACGAAATACTCTGAAAGAAATCACTAATTTAAACTGAAGCCAGTAAACTGTGAGCCATGGTATTTTATTAAACCGAACGGACGGACAATCATGCAACAATGATGATAAAGACTGACAAGGCTAAAACATTAGAAGGCCGTCTTTTGAAATCGCAGACATAAAGAAGTAGACATTTCTTAAAGATTTTTTTAACAAGTGTTTTTGTTGTTTGTTAATTTTGTTTCGCTTCAAATTTTTGCGTTAAAATCCTAAACAGCAAATCGTGCAGACAACGAAAAAGAAAAATATAGAAAAATTCAAACAGATCAAACATTTTTTTATTATATTTTACACATGTTTTTGCTGCTGTTGTTTTGTTGTTGTTGCTGTTGTTGGCGAGCATGTTGCAATTTAAAAATGTTGCTGATATAGCAAACCTAGCAATTATCATTTAAACCATAAACATGATGCTATTTTTCACAACACACAATCCCATTTGCTCGCACACAAGTTGCTTTATATTTTCAAATATTGCTTTTGCTAAATAAGAAAATCTAGACTGATTACACAGCACATCGCCTTAATTTTTGTGCAACCAAAAAAAAAAAAATCCACTATTCATAATTTGTTTTGTGGAGATAACAACTGGCAAAAAATGTTCAAGTTAAAAAATAGTAGATGTTATTCAAAAGGCTAAAACGCTTCATTTGTTATTTGCACATTTTATATTTTTATTTTATTTCTATTTCAAAACATGTTGCAATTTCTTTGTTTTTGTTTTTTTCTTTAACATTTTTAAGTTGGCGCTAAATAACATCAGGTACTCAGACCAACATGGCTTTTGTCGTGTTCATTGAGCTCCGTCCTTGTTGTCAGTCACTGGATAGTGTTGTTGTCGCGTATTTATTACTGGCATTTGAGAATCTTTTTAAACAAAACTATCAGTTTAATTACTGAAAAACACGCTTATCTTCATGCTCCATTCATTCATTTAGATGACAGGTATTTTTTCACCTTTTTTTTCTAATATTTCTTGTATTTAGTTTGTGTTATATTGCTTGCTATTATTTATAGATATTTATGGTGGATGTTTGAATTTATATGTAGCCAGATGTAATGCATTAGGGCAGATGTTATTTAGTCTTTGAGTTGTTATATAAATGTTTGTTGAAAAGTACTACACGTATGACGTTTTGTAAAATGCATGCAAATGTTTATTTTTTTCTCTTTTGGAGCCACGTAAAATTCCAATTTATAATTCATCTAGAATAGTACTTTTATGATCTGAAAACCCAGTTGGAATAATTTTGCAAAATGGTTTTTAAGTGTTGGCTGTATCAACCAGTTTATTTTTGAAATGTTGATCCCACTAAGAGAGATTGAAGTTGAAGTTTAATAAATTTTATTAAATTACAAATCTCTCAGTAAATTAAAAAATTTGTAATTTTAAAAGTTAAACTAGATGGCTTCTAGAAGCTTTTTGTACTGAGCTTTGCCTTAATTATTTAATTTTTGAGCCTTTCTCGCCATTCCGAACATGTGCACATAGAAAAGAAATTCGTTATGCGAACCGAATTTGTTGCCAATCGAATTTTGTCGGTTGTGTGTATTATCTTGAATTCGGTTGTAATAACTGAATGAATATAGCACTCACAACTATTTAAATAATTATTCTTGGGTGACTATAAAGTTTTATTGTGAATTAAATTAAACAATAAAATATTTTAATATTTATTTTTATTTTGAAAGTAAATTATAAGAATAAGATTACACATTACATTTCATGTCTCGAGTCATCGATTTCAGTCTACTCCTTCCTTTACATCATGATTCTTCTTTTGCACATAGTTTCTTTAAATTTCCATCCCATACCGCACGTCTTGCTGTAGCGAAGTGTATTAAACATATAAGAGTTTTTTTTTAATTTACAAATGTCTTTGTTTTTGGACTTACCTTTCAACAATATTGGAGAACTTTTTTCCACTAACAATATATATTGTATTTTTAGACTAAAATATTGATTAATTTTTGTGTAATTTGTACAAATTCATTTTTATTATGTCAAATATTTTTCAATTTTAGAAGACACAATCGATTTTTATGATTCTAACTACCAAAATTTAGTTTTCAGTAATAATATGCTGAATAAGTTTAGTTGTATCTTCTATTTAATAGAATAGATTTTAGTAAACATACAAATCGGTCAGGTTAACTTTTTTAAGAGGTGTTACAACCAACATTTGGAGGCAAATATCATTTGTTAGCTTTTAATGTAAAAAATAAATCAAAATTATTAATTATTAATATTAAAAATCAAATTATGATATTAGTAAATAAATTTTGAACATACCAATCGAATTTATACCTATCTGTTTTCTATGTGTGGAAAATGGATAAAATTTTTTAGGATCTTATAGAGGTTATATCTATATCCCAAATATATTTAGAATCTGGTTTTGTTAAGATCGATAACTACCCTATTTTACCATGAGGAAAAATATAACCCGTATTTCAAATTTCATTAAAATTGGTTCAGTCGTTTAGCCGTGATTGAGGAACACGCAAACAAGCAATCACGAACGCGTCTACCCATTTTGTGCAAACCTTAGATAAAGCATCTACACGACCATACGAACAAACCCTAAAAATTTAAACGAATTCGTTTTGACTGTTCGTGAGTTATTAAGTCACAACACACTTGCAACTATTTTTTATACATGAGCCGTTTATTTTGAATGTGGCACAAGTCACTTTGCTTTTATGCTGATACACATAATAAAAGGATTGTGTTTCAAAGGTTTTGAAAGTATTGATGATAAGTCTCCAGAAGACTTACTTGCTTTTCTATCTCAGAATGCTTGTTACCCAATAAAAACTTCGGTCAACATAAAATCGGAGCAGCTCTTAACATTTAACTTTCTTTCTTTCTCTTTTTTAAGTGTCTTATGTCACTTTCAAAATAAATCGCTTGCATATAGATTGTGCATCGTTTAGTTAAGTATAATTTTTGATAGACATGACTTTTTAGGGAATCAATAAAGTATTATTCATTCTGGTTTTCTAAAATACTCAAGTTTATTTAGGACTTCATTGAATTCAAGTTGGCGGGAGAGAGTAAAAATCGAAATAGAGATTGTGCATCACTGTTTTATTGCAACTAAAACAAAACTTTTTTAATTAATCGTGTGTTAGATTATTTTGACAATAATGCAAGATTATGACACATTTGAAGGAAGGAGACGGATATACAACATAGAAGTGCATTTGAAGTAAGTCTTGTTGTATATATCCAATACTTCGCCATTTTAGAAGATTTAATTTTTGGAACAATAACAAATAATTTATAGAAAAATAAACTGCATTCGAAGTTAATATTAATAACTTTAATTAATTCGCAACTTTTTTTTGTCAGTAAATCAGAGACCGGCAAACTAGCTCACATGTGCGTTTGCTCTCTCACCATATGTAGCAGAGAAACAAAAATATGTTTAAGCCTTGTGTGAGCCATCGAATTGTAAGGTTGTGTATGTACTTGTATGCTTCTTATTTATACACTAAGAGAAGTGTACAATGTAGAATGGGAATGCATATTGTAAGTTGTCGCACATGCTTTTTCCTTTTTGGTAAAACTGAATGTTTGATATGCCGACGAGTTTTGAGCTGTACATACAAATTTTATTACGAAAGACATCTTCGCCTACGTCGTATATAATTTTTGATATCTTCTAGCCCTTATAAATACTTAATTCAGACTTAAAGAAACCTTTTTGTGAAAGAAAAATTATATTTAGAATATCGTGAAAAAATCTTATATGTCAAATATATAAAAAAAAATCAAAGAGTTAGAAAATACACACAAATTTCTTTCAGTGCAATGATATTCTCTATCATTATTCAAGGTTATGCTCTCTAACAAAGCAAAAAATGTGATTGTAGGTGTTTGCCGGGATTTACTGTAAATTTTCATTAATCAACGTGGGACTTTTTGTATATTGTTACGAAAATAGGATTTGGCAACCCCGTGTAGGTATGTAGCCATAAAAGCTAATGATGACGGTTAAAACTTAGAAAGGTGTCTGTGTGTGAATATAATAAAAGGAAAAATTTAGCCAGCACATGTCGAGCAACCAATGATAGTTTCAGCTTGTGTTATATTAGAAGATTACGAGCCATAAGTTCAACTCCAATCAGCGTAATAAATATTAAGAAAAATAAGCGTCAAGTTCAAAGTATCAAAAATAGAATTAATTACATTATAAATTATGGAGTTCAATTAATTTTCTTAATGACCAAATTAAAAAAAATTGAAGGCTGAAAGCACAAAAACTTAAAAATACCAACTGGGATCATTGTTTGGGTTTTTTGTTTTTTGTATAATAAATCTTTAATTAAAAAGAATAGTTGTTGGTTTTTAACAAGTTTTTAGATATTTATTTATTTTCTTTAGACTACACTCGTCCACAATTGACGAGCGTTGACCTAATAATTTATGGCGCGAGTCTTTCATGCTCAGCTGCAAAAGAAAGAAAAAATACAAAAATTAGTCTCTATTTAAACATGAGATCAATTACCATAAATAAACTTCAAAATCAAGCGTATAACTAAAGAGGACTTGTTAAAAAAACACAGACGATTAAACGCACGAACCAACAATGCACAGTGGCATAAAAAAAAATGTGACAATAGATATTAAACTTTTAAGCCGATTTGCTTGAAGAAACAAATATTAATATTTTCGACAATTCTGTTTTATTACAAGATTTCAAAATTTAAAAGAATTGATTTATTGCTATTTAACAATTTGATTAAAAAAAGAGGTTAAGAAGTGTAAACAATTTTCAGAGACAAGATTCTCAATTTTGATGGGCATAAAGAACTACTGCTGCCTTAAGAGGATGTTGCCAATACATTGGTCAAAAAAGAAATAATAAATGCCAGGTCATCTGTTTCAAGTAATAATATCTCTAATGTTTCAATTTTATTTGTTAGGTCTATTTCAGTTTCACGCCACTGTGCAACGTTTAAAATTCTTTCAGGCTGAATTTATTTACTTAATTCAAGCATACGTAGTCTTAAATGAACAGTAAAAGCAAAAAAATAAATATTATAATTGAAACAACATTCAACAAAAGATCTCTTATCGGTTTTATTTGTTGCATGTGTCACATACACGAACATACAAAAGTGAGCGTCTACTGTCAAAAGACGCGACATTTGTTGTCAATTAATAAATACAAATGAAAACACACATTCGATTAATTTTCAACAAAATATTTTAATTTATATGTATTCAGTTAAATAACGGACGGACGACGGTCGTTTACAAATATATTTAGAAACGAATAAATTTTGTTTGTATTTTTTCGGTTGTAAATATTTTCAAAACGAAGACTTAATTGCACGTTTTTAACCCTTTTTTTTGGACATGTGAAACATTTAATAACAAAATTAAGAGAATTAATGTCGTGTTATTTTGTTGTTGAGTCGTCTTTAATCCACTAATGCGTGCCAAGCATAGAGAATCAATAATTTTATTGTTGTTACTTTTTACATGCCGGCTAATAAATTTTATTCATAAATTTATCATATAAATTCACGTGTGTTTATGTCAGAGTAGGGAAATTCAATAGTATTTACAAATTATATGATTTTGTTTTCGTAAATTAAAAACCTACAGAAGAAATAATTTTATTGATTAATTTTTTTTTGATATCGTGCTATTTTTGTCCTGATTAAATTATTAAATTACCGTTAGCGAAATGGCCATCGAGACGTGCTTTCACCCTCAATAATCAATATCGGTCATTTATTAATTTAATCGGGGAAAAAAATAACGCGATATTTTGTTAAAAATTAATTAATTTAATTCTATATTTCCAGGGTTTAATTTAAAGAAATATTTTTATTTATTTATATACTTTTGTGGAATAATTCAAGCTCCAAGTTTACTTGTTAAGGCGTATGTTCCCGATACGTTTACTTTAACTTTTACAGCTTTTGGACGTTAAAAGTTTTTTTTTAACAATTTCCGCTTGAAGTACATGTTTCTAGAAAAAAGAACTAATATCAATACCACTTTCGTAGACATATTTTCTAATTTTTTGTTCTTTTAGCGGATTTTAAAATGATTAAGAAATTATAAAATGTTACTCTTTTTTTTTGGCTGCTGGCACTTTCCGTACGAAAACAGCTGATTATGCTTTGTGTTATACATTCATTAAGAAAAATTACAATGAAGACAAAGAGTGATAAAGTTTTAATTTAATAAAAAATGTAGAAAAAAAATTTTCTATCTACTTATCCATTGTATCGTATATTATAATTAATAATTGTTAATTATTTAAGTGATGTACACCGTTGCATTTTAAGTATGGTTGATTGCAAATCTTTAATGGGTCACCTAAGCATTTGACAGATTTTTCGTTTGGTCTTTATTCAGCTCTGTTTATCACACAGACATACGAATAACAACAACATTGGCTCGTTAGCATTTAAAATTAAAATGATGTAAAAAGTTTAAAATCTTTATTTTTTAATAATAATTAGAAAAAAACTAACAATGAATGGGTTCAAAGTCATTTGTCGTTTGTTGCTTATAGGAATAAAATATTAAATGGGTTCAACATAGAAATTATTCAACGAGATTTGCAAAAATTTTTTTATATTAAGACACTGGTTAAAGACACAAATTGAATCTCAATCTGAATTGTTACAATCAAACTTGTTATATGTAATAAATCAAAAAATTATAGGTTTCCATCCCTGGCATATGTGAATATGACAAGCAAACAAAACTCCTTGATTTGATTGTCATTATTTAGTCACGCCTTGATCATTATTGAAATTACTTTCAGCCAAAATAATTTTATTTTATTAAAAAAAAAAATATATTTGAAAACAGACACTCTGATAATGACGATCCAAAGGTAAAAAGGTCAATAAGATCATCTTCACACATACATATACATATGCACCATTAAACACATTTCTTAAAGATTAAGTTAAAAATACATATGTTGAACAAGACTTGGTTATTACTAATTCTGACATCAAGTCATTTCTTCCCATGTGTTATTAGGAACACAGTTGAAGTTGTTGGTGTAAAAAACGTATATTTTCTGTTTTTTAAGAATTTTGTTCTGTTGTTTTTATGTTGGACAAGTTTACACAACAATTGTTTATTTATGACACCAAATCTGCTATCATATGATCCCTTAACAATACTGTCTGTCACATTTGACATTTTGTGCAACAATATTAATATTTAACGAAAGAGTCAATTAGTGGCTCCGTGTTAGAAGTGAATGAATTTTGAAATTTTTTTAAGAAATCATTCAAAACAATGTCAGTTGTAATCGTAATTTGCAATTGTAATTAAGTAACTTATTTTTTTTCTGATTTTGCTGTTTTACAAGTTTTGGTAGAAGTTTACGAGCAATTTTTTTAAATAATTAATTAGCAGTCATTTTTAAACGTTATTTATGCAAATAATTTATGACATATAATTTAAGTTTTGAAAAAATATTATAAAAAATGCACAACACTTTAAAGTAACGAATTAGTATGATGGCTTTAAGTTCATAACTTCTTCTCAGTCTCATGACTGAGTTAAAATATAGACTTTGAAAAGGAAATAGCAGCACAAATTTCAGAGAAAAATTAAGCAAAAAGTAATATCTTTTAATTAACTAAATATCGAATTTGTGTGAAGATTTTATTATTTACTTAGATATCAATTTTTAAGTAATCTTTTGGTGTTGAATTTTCTTACAAAAAGCCCAATTTCACTAAAAATTCCAAAATTTAACAAAAAATAGAAGTAACACGTTTATAAAAATTAAATAATGTGATTTTTATACCCTTCACCACAAAAAGTGGCAATGCGTATAACAAAGTTTGTCATTCCGTGTGTAATATCGACAATATCCATTCCGACTCCATAAAGTATATATTCTGACTTTTTATGCATAGTGAAGTCGGTTAAGCGATGTCCGTCTGTTCATAAATGTCGTAAATATGTCAATGAAATTAGTATTATCGGTCCATGTTCTTTGAGGCAGCAGGCAAAACACCACGCCTATCTCTAATTTTTTTCATATCATTTGGCTGTTCCAAATGTAAAGTAACTCCAAACAAAAAAATAAATATATGGGGCGATAGAGAATTCAAAATAAGAAAAAAAAACAGATCGAGAGAAAAAATTGGCGCTCGCCCATATTTTCCGAGTTACGGCGATCTGAAATTTTAAACTTTTTTAAAATATTAATATGGATATTATTTTAAAGCTTTTGAAGAAATCTTTAAGGAAAAACTATTTTTGTTAAATGCTTAACCCATTAAGAGTCGAAGGCATTTTTATTTAAAACTATATATATGCAGTACTAATATTTTTTTTTTAATTCTCTGTCATTCCAATTACTTTTTTATTGGAGTTACTTCATTAAACTAGATTCCCGAAAAATTTTCTTGCAAAAAAAAATTATAGTTCACAACAAAAAGTCGCTATTTCACGCAAAACAGATTAAGTCAAAATTTTACAGCCTAAATTCTTCTTAAGAGTATTTTTATTACAATTATAATTATTTAAATTATAATAAGTCAGTACACGTGTATATGTAAAAGGTTACATGTATTCATGAATTCACTACGTTAAAGGATACATAACATTCGACAGGGCGAATGTACTTTAAATTGTTTTTTACTTAAACTTATTTTTCAGCTCTTAATATTTTTGTAGGATTTCATTATGGTTTTATTATGTTTATTACTTTTTTATTTATCGTTTCACCTGCAGCATTTTGATAACCTTGTTTTTATAAGAATTTTAATTTTCAGCACACAATTTGCCATAAAACAACTTCAATAACTTCTTGTAATGAAAGCCACAACGAACATTTTTACCAAAGTCATCAACTATTCACAATGTGCTGCTTCAGTTTTCTTTTCATATTTTTTTTTTTATTTTTTTTTTATTTAACAATAATTCTTATCAAATTTAAATCTTAAAATATTGTTAATAAAAATATTTCACAAGTACGAGTGTAAATATGTTTGTGAAAATAAAAGAATTTAAATAAAAAGTAGGAATTATTGTCGTGTCATATCATGTACGAGTGCATTTAGAAGAAGTCAATGTTGTCAATTCTGAAATTGTTGGATACAGTTAAATAAAAAAGTATTTGTATTTGTGGTAAAAAATATACAAAATCCTTCGTGTTTGTGAATTGTGTTTACAACATTAAGTTGTGAGTGGGCTTCAAATTAAAATTCTTTGTATTCTCTATTTTCAAATTAGTTTGTTAAACAATTGATGTTTATAAAGGCCGGGACACAAAGAGTTCGCCATACGTTGTACTTTAACAAATTCAACTGGACGCAAGGTAACGACGGATGAGGTTGACACAATGAGCACTCTGTTGAAGGACAAAAAATCATTAAAACACAGCAAGACTGAAAACAAAACAAGAAAATGCCGCAAATGGTAGCTGTCAAAGTATTCAACGTACGTCAAAAGTTAAAAGTTGCCCAACTTTCGTACTTTACGTTGACGGAGACGTACTGATTGTTACAACATTCATAAGAAAACATGTATTTTAACTTACGCATCAGTTTAAAAAGATATGATAGATTCTATGTGCCCCAAGCTTAACGCACACAACCTAATGTACATAGATGCGAAGAATGCGAATGACGGATGTATCGATACAGAAATTGCTGCATTACATTCTGCTAGTATCTCATTTTTCTTTATTTTCTTAAAAATTACAACACAAAAATATTTAAAAAAATTCCTTTCTTAATAAATGTAGAAATTAAAATAACATGAACTTAAGCCGAATTGAAAGTTATTCATTTGGTAGTAAAATCCATTTATTTAAAAAATAAATAATGAAACAATTAGTTTTTTGAGAGACCAATCATTTACTTTTTTACGCCTTGTATGGTCCGTATTAAAAATTCTTTTAGTGTACGTAACATTTTGTCACGTAGTGTTCATAAATATTTGTTCCCCTTCTAGCAGAAACATTCAATTTACATAAATGAAGTCAGATGAAAGATTTCTTTATATGTTTTTTGATTTTATTGTTTCATGTGAAGTAAATTCATATAAAATTAAAATTATTTATGCAACTCGGTACACAGCCGCAGGACTCAAAGTGAATGGAAATCCTATTGTAAAATTTTAAAGATAAATATTTTACTTAGATGAGAGTTCGTAGGTGAAAGAGAATCTTTATTTATAAAGTATAATTGGGTTTGTTTAAATATTGACATAAATGCCGGAAATTGTTAATATTTGAATAATTTTATCATGATTTCTATTCCATAGAGATGGATAGAGGATTGATGGAAAACTGTTTACAATTTTTAGATTTAGGGCTGGTGTGCTGTGGTCAAATGTCATGTTTAAAAAAAAGATAACTCTCTAGAAGAGGTTAAAGGCTTGAATGGCTTTATTAACGTTTTGTTGTCACTTTAACCACTCATTAAGACAACTTTATAATTTTTGGTATTTTTAAAATTATACCAACAAGTTTAGTGTAAATAGCTGTTTTTCTTAGTTTTTTAACGACAGCTTATGAATTTTTTTTTTCACACAAACAATCCCCCATATAAAAATAATTTAATTTCATAACTTAAGCAGCTCTTATAAATTGTTTTAACTTTTTGGTTTTTCTCCAGCTTTTCAGTCGCAAAATTACTGCTTTTTATTAACACATACCATACATTTTTTTTTTTTTTTAATATTAACATTTTTATCATGTCCTTAATCCCTAAAACGGGATATGAAAATTGAGCTTGCAGAAAAAAAATTAACAATACTGAAAAAGCTTCACGGATGGTCTTCAAAAGAGTAATTTTCCTACGGGAACTTTTTAAGAAAATTTCTTAGAATTAAAAGGGAGTTTTTATGCTTTTAAATGTCATAACCTTTCTTCATAGAATGCATCAAGTGCTAATTTATTATTACTTATCTTTGATATTTTTTTTATCCTTTCTTAATATGAACTTCAAAAAGCGTAACCAAATTTTTAATCAGTCTTAACAAGAGATTTTTTAAAAAGCATCGCACTTTGCTTTACACGATTTTATTATTATTTTGTGACTCTGGTAAGGCTCAAACTTACAAAATCAGGACATTCATTCACGACTGCTTAGATTTGAATTACGATAGCACATTTGTTTTCAATTTCTAGTAAAGACTCCAGAAAACTTGAAGAGTTATTTTCAATTTATTCGCCTTTTTGAACAACTCATCCACCACAGCTACAATTATCTGCCCTTTTACTAGTAGCTCTGTTGGGGTTTGAACTCATAACAATGCCATCAATCAGCTCTGTTTCTTCTTAGTTAAGACACATTCCAAAAATATTTTTTATTTACAACAATAGATTTTGTAGAGTACTCTAGTAACCGCTTCAACAGATGACGCTGTTGGGAATCACTTCAGTGAACTGTGCTATCAGGGTTAAATGACTTTCAAATATTTTTAACCGACTTAAAAAAGGAGGTTATAAATGCGTCTCAATGTTGCTTTTGTTATATTTGTGCCTCCAGAATTTAGCCATTTCTGATCCGATTTTGAAAATTTTTGGTAATATGATAGATTATGTTTACAGATTGGTCCCGTTTTAAAAATAGTTTATAATCTTAAAAATAACAGGTTTTTAAGTGTATTATGAACCGTACAGGAAAGCTCTCTTAAAAATAAAAAAACTGAGTATAACTATAGCTCCCAATACCAAAAGTTAATAGAAAAATAAGTCTTAAAATTACAGGGTGTCCACATAGGTGACGTAAATTTCCCTATATGGGCCTATCTTTTAAATTGTTTTAGACAAACGATTGAAAATTGGACAAAATGCCAATTACTATGACCGATAAAAGTAAAAATTTTCAAAATTATAAATTAAAGGGTGCGCCAATAGTTCATTAAATTTTGTGTAAATGGCCATACTTTGGAAAAATGTAGGCAGGCAGTTGAAATTTATGAGGAACCTATAAGAAAAATTATACAATTTAAATTTAGAAATTAAAGGGTGTTCCGATAACTGATGTAATTTGACCTATATGGGCCTATCTTCTAAACTATTATATACAACAAGTTAAAAATTAAAATAAAAAATGACCACTACTCCTTCTGGTATAGTAAGAAGTATAGTTTTTTAAAATTATAAATTAAAGGGTGCTACATTAGTTGATGTAATTCGATGTTTATGTCCAAACTGCTGAAGAATTGTAGACAGACGGTTAAAATTTACAAAGAAACTATATTGCTAAGTCCGCTATTATAACAAGTATAATATTTGAATTTGGAAATTAAAGGGTGTCCCAATTAATATAACTTGACTTATGCTGCCAAACTTTTAAGCTGTTATAAACAGATAGCTCAAATTTGTTTTGAATTAGTTTTTTTTTTTTTTTTGCAATAATTATTATTATTTTTATAGATTTTCTCCCGAGTTGGAAAACCATACTCGCGCTTCATTTATGCTCCGAAACAGAAAACCGAAAATGTTGTCTATCGTGCAGCCTTAAAAACGAATTAGTATCCATGAGATTTATAATTAAGTATATTCTATATTTTCCTTCTATTAGTTGGGACTAAGTCCTACAAATATATCATTCAATTTATAATTGAAATTATATTATTGTAGCGATCGCTTGTTTACGATCGGAAAAAAGTCGTGTTAAATTTTTAATGCTCGAAATTAATTCAGTTAAAATATCTAGTTTGGGCAAACTCATATTTGTCGCGTCATCTTGTTTACTTTAAATTAAATTCTTTAAATAATTATTCGTTCAACAGAAATGCAAACACCACTTACAAAAACTTCTCTGTGTAATTTCCATCCAAAGCAATTTTTATTGTTTTTTTTTTTATAAAAAAATTGTAAAACTGTTTGAGTTGAAAGTTATTTTTTTTCTGTAATTTTATGATACCAAATCATGACTTTTATGTTTAATCGACTCAAATGAGGTGCGATTAAGATCTTGGCATTAAAAAATATCGTCACATAAAATGTTTTTCTGCGAAACACAAACTCATGTGTGTGTGTGTGTGTGTGTCCGTCTGTAGGAAAAATTGTTGGAAAATTTTACTTTAAATCCGTTATAGTTTTAAGCAGAAAATATGAATATTAAAAAAAGAAAAACAAATAAAAAACAAAGCAGTGTTTAAATTCGTTGTTGTAAATTACGTTCGTTATGTTGTTGTCGCATATTGAGCCAAATTTATGGTTTATTAGGAAAACTTTGCACGTTTCATGTGTATTGTCGATTTCATTTTTGCTTAAGTGTTAATTATGGGTTGTATTTTCTTTGTTTGCCGCAATAGTTTGCCTTAACTTATTCTGTTATTACGAATTTTATTTGCAGAATTTAACCAACAAGGCGGCGGTTGTTTTCATAAAATAATATTTTGCAAATATTTTTTTTATTATTTTTCTTTAAATGTAGTTTTTTTTATTATTATAATGCTTAAGTTTGTATCAATAAAAAAAGGTGTGTATGTATGTAGGTGTTTTGCCATAGTCCACAAATACTAATGAATGACTAATTATGATGATAACAAATTGTATTGAATTGGTTCAAAGACACCGACAGACATCTAACATAATTATGCTGAATCAATAAATTTTATACACAGGAGAATTTACTTTGCAAATAAATATTGAGTTGTGATAAACAATTCGGCTGCATAACAGTAAAAAATATAAGTTTTTTTTATTTGACATAAATTGTTTGGTACAATGCGTTTTCAACTCTGATAAAACAGATAAACCTGCTGTCGTTTATTGGCCAAAAATTCAGTTGTTACAAAAAAACGAAATATAGATTTAAAAATTTCAAATTTTTACTTGTCCTTTAATAAGTGAAGGTTCTCTATGTGTGTTCTATAGTTTCCCTCTAACGTCAGAATTTAATAATTTTTTTAAGTTAACATTTAATAAAATTTAATTTGCCTTCAAACCATCCATTACAAATATTTAGCAATCTATTTTTCAGGCATTTTTAATTTAATCGATAATAGTTGTTGAAATATCATAATTAATTTTTTTAAAATCATGTTTTTAACTTTTTTAATTTGTTCATATCTTTCTAGATAAAAAAAACTGTGCAAAGACATGAAGAAGAACTTTGAAAACAAGTGAACCACAGAAAGGTAGCAACATTATCAGCACCACAGACAGCAACATAAATAAGGAATAAAAAATTAAAAAAAATGTTAACTGCCAATCAACAACAACAAAATTACAATTTGATATAAAATTGACATGAAATAATGAAATGCGTAACAAGAACAAAATAAAATAATAATTGCTAAACTTCAAAATTTAAGCAAAAACAAAAATCAACATTTGAAATGTTGAAACGCACCAAATCAAATCGCTCTCAACGAGCCAGTAGAAGGCCAACATCTCATGGAGGGAATAGTGGCAAATTACAACAGCCACGTTTGGAGGTTGTCGATGATAAAAGGTGAGTTCTGTTCTCATGTTCTATGTTTCACTTTATAATCTAAATATTTGAATTTAAATGGCAATGCTGTAAAGTAAAACTTAACTCGGTTGTTGTCTTTGATAAGTAAATGAAATGGTCAATACGCGAGTTAAATTTAAAAAGGAAATTCAACATTCATGAGGTTTTCGTGGATTTGCACCATCTGCATGTCACTCCTTATAATGATTTCTAGAGCTAGAGCTGTATTTAGCACAAATTTCTGCTTAGGATGTGTGTTCGAAATTGGTGTAAATAATGGATAAATTCTATGAGATTAGTCTGGTTCAGTTTTAAATGCTCCAGCCGAATATGAAAAAGAGTTGGTTTATTATTCGGCCGTACTTAAAAAAGTGGATAATAGATTACTTTTAATAATTCGATACTATTGAATATATTTCATTTGGGTAACGAGTAATAGATACTTTTAACTGATTACTATACCATTTACCACAAAAGGTGGAAAAGGGGCATAACAAAGTTGGTCATTGCCGTTTCTAATTTCTACAATATCCATTTACAACCCCATAAAGGATATATATTCTGTCTTCTTATGCAAAGCGAAGCCGACTTAGCGATGTCCGCCTGTCCGTCCGTGTTAGTGTTGAAATCAAGTTTTCCGAGGCATAAGATCAGCTAGGGAAAATTTAAATACGCCAATCGAAAGTGTCGAAAAAGGTTCTTCATGAGTGTCTTTCGAGGCAGCGGGCAAAACCGTACGCCTATCTCCAATTTGTTCATTTTAATTGGAATAATGAAGTATTTGCAATTATAAAAAAAATATATATATGGGCGTGATAGAGAGTTAAAAATAAGAAAAAAACATCAAGTGAAAAATTGGTGCTCGCCCATATTTTCCGAGTTACGGGCCCCTGAAATTTAAAATTTTTTTAAAATATCAATATGGGTATCATTTTCAAGCTTCTGAAGAAATCTTTAAAGAAATACTAAAATTGTTTGAAAATACTTAACCAATTTAAAGCCGATACATATATAAATTTATATATATGTAGTACTTAATTTTTTTTTATATTTTTTACTAAACTAGATTTACATAGATGGTGAAGTGTATATAAGATTCGGCATAGTCAAATATATCACTCTTACTTGTTATAATGTATAATATATGGGTATTTATATATGTATCTTTTTGATAACTAAAAATATATTTTTTATAAAAACGTTATTATTTTTTTGGGTTTATTGTAAATTATATTTTGACTCGAAACTGAGATTTGTGTGCCTTTTTATTTATCTTCCACAAAAGTATCAAGTAACTACTTTTAAGTATTAAATATTTAGAAGAAAGAGTAAATAAGCGGTATTCGTTAACCACTTCTTAATACTGTTATATCTTTCGCTGAAAACAGTCGTTTCTGGCTGTGTGCTTGGTACGTTTGGCGAGCGTTTTCGATCACTTGCAAGCCACGTTTTTGTTAGTACTAAAATGATGTTATCACATCGAAAGCGCTCGCCAAACTTACCAAGCATACATCGAGGGAAGATGTTTTTCACCGAAAGAAATAACAACAGTGTAATATTTACAGGCGGAACAAACCCAATAAACTTAACACTTCTTAATGTTTTGCCAGCATTACAATTGAATATTTCAATTTTTAAATTTATTTTTTTTTACTTTTTAGTGTTATATTGAGGTTCTTAGCAATAGTGCGTTCATACATGAACTTTTATTGAGTCAATATTCTGTGTATTGACAAGTTTTTTTTTTTTTTATTGTTCAGACATACAAAATTTAGTTAACCCAATAAGCATTTGACAGCTGGAAAACACAATTATTATTATTTTATTTGGAAATAAAGGCCTATAAGATTAAATTTATCTTTCGAAGCACTATTTCTTGAAAACGATTATAAAACTTTCGAAATGTCAATGTTATTCATTGAGATTGATACGTAAATTTTTTGTAATGATTTTCAAAAAACTTGAGTAGTGTTAATCGATTTGACATTTGAGTCATTTAATGAATACTGAAATTTTCTGCAATCATGTCGGTTTCAAATTTAGAACGAGAACGAATCGTATTTTTTAAATTTTAATAGACCGATCCATACCGAACTTATTAATTATAGTCTTTCTTTTTTATTTGCAACAGTAAAATTTGTAGCTAAGAAAAATTTACTTAAATAGAGTGATCATAAACTTGCTGTAAAACAAAAGGAGATATCAAACATTTAGAAGGTCGTCATTAAAACAAATGACTTTTCGCTCATCCACTTTCTTTGATATACAATCGTAAATTACATTGTGTTTAGTTCGCTAACTAAATCATTCAACAACGTTTGCGAAATGGTTTTTCTCAAAACATTTCTATTTTGTTGCTATTGTTTTTTTTTCTTGCTGCGTATATAAATGATTTTTTGTATATTTTGTGCTCACGTGAAAAAATAATACAAAACTAATGACACAATCCTTCGCATTGTTTCAGTTTTGTTTTATTTTGTTCACTACAATAAAAACGTTTCGTTTAGTTTATTTTCGTACCCTGCTTGTGTTACAAAGTTCTAACTTTTTCTAGAAGAATATAATAACCGATTGTGTAAAACAAAATTTATAAATGAAAATGTTCTTTTAGTGTAAAATTTTTTCTTAGTTTTTCGTGGACATTTTTATATAAAATTATATACATATAAGTAGCACTTAATTTTTGTTCTTGTTTTTTAATTCTCTGTCACCCCAATGTTTGCTTTTTGATTAAGGTTACTTCACTAAATGAGATTTGCAAAGATTATAAAGGGAATATAAGATTCGGCATGGCCGAATATAGCACTCTTACTTGTTTAATTTGAAATTTCACATGATTGTAAATATAAACAAAGAAGACGTGTGTTAGAAATCATCGTGTACGTTCCCCTACATTTTTATATTTGCAAGCTATTAAATAAATAAATCTTGTTTTTAATATTTATAATTTAAAAAATTATTTTTGTCTTATAAAAATGAATAATTTTAATTCGGCTTAAGTTCAAGTATACTTGGAAATCTAACTGCCGTATTCATAGTATATTGACACATGTATTGTAAAACAAATTTTTATGGAAATTTTGCCTAAGACACATTTCAAAGCTATTTTATTTTTTGTAAATATGGCAGTAAATTTTTATTTTTTTTCTTAATAAATTTAAAAAAAAATAAAAAATAGATTATTGATTCCGTTAAGAGTCTTTTTTTATTAATTTTATAATCAATTTTTTTTAGTCATTTTTTTATTTAAAAATTTTAAAATAAGACATAATTTTTTATTGCAGATGCAGTGACGATGATTCCTCGCAATCTTCAGCAACAGCGGCACCAATTTTTGTAAGTACAAAAATTTTACAAAAATATTACAAAAATTAATTGTCATCTTAAAACATCATTGTAGCATTAGACAACATTTTACATAATTGATTGAAACAACAAGAAATCACAGTAAATGTCATATATTAATTCAAATGATTTATAAATTTTAATAGTCGAACAATAAAAAAGAACACGACTTGACAAAGTCCATTTAGTTTAATTTTTATGGCAGCAAGTTTTTAACAAATCCCTACTAATTCTCTGGTTAAAGTGAGAAAATATTTTTAGAAAAACTCTTAAAATCTTTTTCAATAATTAATATTTTTATACATTTAGTTTGTGCAACCATATCTTCTTCCGCAACAAAATGATGCCTGCTTTCACTTGTACATGCCCAAATTTATGACAAGTGCAACATGATGTTGTTGTTGACTGTCACAGACGTCATATAATTTGTATTGTTTTTTGTTGTTTTTTTTTTTCAATGTTTGGAGGCGTGCATGTTTTTATCTTTTTTTTAACGTTTAATTCCATTTCCATGACATTTCCAGTCAATCATAAAAATTACATGATGCTTCAGCATTTTTATAGTGTTTTTATGTGTGTGTGTTTTTTTTAGAATTTTTCGTTCTTCATTTAAATGAAATTTCACTGCATTTTGAGGGTAGTAAATTACTAATTTGAACACAAATAAAATGAATTTGTTTCAAAAGTGTGTTTTTATTTTTGGTGTTTTAAGATTTGGATGGAAATTAGGAATTTTTAAGAATTTAAGAATTTTTTTTGAGTGATTAATGCTAATTGAAAGTGATCTTTATGGGGAGTGCTTGTTCATGACATTGGCAATTAAAGGGGATTGGCTAGAAAATAACATTTTAGTAACAACATGTGTAATGGAAACTTTCAAAGTGTGTGTTGTTGAATGATGAATTTATTTCGGAAATCAATTTGATTTTATGAACGAATGCAATACATGACTGATTGACTGAATTTCCTAATTAAACACGTGCTGGTTTCAAAAATTATATTTTTTTTAGAACAAAAACAAATTTTACATTAATTAGCGAACTAGTAAATGCATTTTGTTCTATCTTTTACTATTCTCTTAAAAGTATCTAATAACATTTAATAACGAACTTAAGACTAATTTAAAAAAAAAAACTAATAATTTGTGAAATAAAGACTTAATTTAGTTTTTATTGCTAAAAATAATTAATTTCCATTTAAATGACAAAAATACTCAAAAACATTTTGTTTTATTAGACAAAAAATAAAGAAAAAATTTTTTGTGAAATTTGTTACGCTCATTTGCGTCCGTTATTGTCGTGGAAAAACTCATAAACGACTTTCTTTTTAATTTTAAATAAAAAATTTATTATTTCCTTAAATGTTAATCTTATTACTCTATCCTTCCAACCGTTATTTTTCTAAAGCTTGAAGAATTTTATAATTGCAAAATATTTAACATATCTCTCCATTACGTTATTTATTGTAGGCTTCTGTTCACCGACCCAGACATGTGAGTATAAAACGAAATGAAAACAACACTGCTGCTGCCAACAACTGTGCCCCCAACGCCATTACTACAACAAAAAATGGAACTACAGTGGCCATTACTCAGGCAGGGAGTCATTCAGCATCAAATCAAAGGCCAAGTTACCAACAATATCAGCAGCAAAGAAAAATACTATTTCAACAACAGCAGCAAAAACAAATGCAGCTGCAACAATCGTATCAAGTTTTGAATGTTGGCAATACACAAACGAGCGCACAACAACAACAGCAGCAGAAACAAAAATCACAAAAACCAAAAGGGCCAACATATGAATTGCATTTTCAACAGCAACAGCAGCATCAACAGCAACAACAACAACAACAGCAGTATTATTACGCTCCACAGCATGGGGAAAATCAAACAAAATATTTACCAGCTGGAATTTCAAATACAAATGCTGCTTCTAATCGTGTTAGTTCGGTACAATTACAACAACCGCAACATACAAACAAGACCCGCATACCAATCCAACATCAAAAGATGATGCCACCACAGCAACAACAGACTACATTCAATCAGATTTCTAAAAATGCCACAAATTTATTGAATGATATTTACGAGCGTAACTTGTTGAGTCAAACGACATTTCAGGAAAATGAACTGCATCAGCAGCAACAACGTCACCAACTCACTTTAAATCAACCGTCGCATTTTCAACAACAAACAATTAACAGAGTCCAAATAACATTGCCAACAAATTCCCAAAACACAGAACAACTTTGGCTGCATAATAATTCCAAAGCAAAAATACATTTAATGAAATTACCGCCGACACCTGCCCAGCCAATAGTTACACAGTCATCGGCCAAAGCAACATATCAACAGCAATTTCAACTGTCCGATTCATATGTGGATCCTGTAGACACCAAAAAGCATTTTCTATTTGATGCCCACAATCATCAGCCTCCACCTCCGCCGGCACCTTTTAATCACGTTTACGAAACTATAAAGGAGAGGCCACCAATGCCTCCGCCACCGCCAGAACGTAATCAAAATTATAATAGCCCGCCGCCTTTACCGCCCTCAAGATTACTAAAAAAGAAGTTAATGGCGGCAGCAGCAGCAGCAGCTAATAATCAGGGAACCACTGCCAAGAACCACAAGACAAATAAGAAATTAACTCATGACAAGGATTCGGATAAAAAGGTCCATAATAAAATGCTGCATATACAACCGCCAGCCTATGTAGCCCCGCCACCTCTCTTGACAAGTGGTGCAAATAAAATACCCGCTCAGTATCCTTATAGTTTGCAACAAAGAACCAAAGCGGATGGAGAACATAAAACTATTTTGTATCAACAGTTGAGAGAACAAAACCAAAAACAACAGCAACAGTTACAAAATAAAACTCCAATACAAACTGAAAATGAAGAAAAAATGCAACAACAGCCAGCAGGAGGTGGTTGTGTAAACAAACATATCGCTACAAAACAGCAGCATCCAAAGCACTTACAAGAACAAAGTACGCGTGAACATCCTTTAGGTGCTCATGACGAAAAATCCATGCAAGTTTCCGGCACAAAAATGCAACAGACAGACTGTCAAACTACCACCTCTAATATTTGCAATAGCAGCAATGAGATGATATTGACTGACGCATTAGATGAACATGATGTTCCACTTTCGGTTGAATATACTTTACAACAAGCCGGCTTATTGCTGTCAACCTCTTCTACATCATTCAATAATGTTAACAGCAACAACAACAACAGTAGCAACATCTCTGACAATAATACTAATAATAATAATCGCAACAACAGACCATCCGCCTTGCCAATTGTATTCGAGGAAGATACAGGAGAATTTCAGGATGTTTTAGTGCTTGAACAAGATGGAACAGCAAAGTTGCCGTATCGTCATGGCAAAAAGATTGAAGTCAGTCTTGAAACGGCACAGGCAATGGCAGCGGCTGCCTATTATGCAAGGTAAGAGCTAGAACAAACTTAAATATTTTAAAAATGTTATGTCATCTAGAAATAAGGTGGGTAAATTCACAATTTGTTAGAAAGAAAATAATGTTTAAAATTGAGGTTTTTTAAAAATGTCAGTGTATACAAACAAATATTCTGATTTTTAGGGGAAAAATTTAATCCAAAGAATGCTTATGCAAAACATAAGCAGTATTTATTTCACTTCAGAAATTTGTTTTTTTAAAGCACAAATCGCTACGCTACAAGCAGAAGACTAGATTAATATATTTCCAAGTGAGGAATAATAATAAGAAGAGGATGAGTAAGAGACTAGAAATTTGTTCTTTTGTCTTTAATACAAAAACACCTAAAATATCTGAAAACTTCAAAATAAAAATTGCTTAAATTAAAAAAAAAATCGCCAGCTTTACAACAAAAAAAGTCATTTAATTAAAAAAAATTTTTAAATTACATTAGTTAAGAAATAAAATCGCTGAAATTTTAAGGAAGCTTAAAATCAATAAAAAATTAAATAATAGAAATAAATTTAAAGAAAACACAAAAATATAATAACAAAAGAATTGAACACGAATTGGAGACATTAAAAACACATTAGTGATGAAATAGAACAAGATCGCAACTTCAAGTTTAAACGCTGACGTAAAAAACGAGACCCATAACTGAAACGGCGCCAGTAACTTCTGTTTAATGTACAATTGTTGTTGTTATTTCTCTTTATTATTATTATTTTTTTTAAATAATCACAAGCAAAGGCGGAAAGCATGCAATTATGTCAATATATTCAGAGAATACGAGTTCATATCGCAAAAGAAGAGAATAAGAAAAAAAAATATTCTGAAAATAAAATAGATTATCCCGATGTAAAATTGTTATAGAAAAAGTATTGTGCCCCAATCCTGTTTCATGTTTTTTATTTTTTATTTTTATTCTTAATGAAGTTTGCTCTTAATAAAACTCGTCCAGCGATTTTTTTATTTCTCTGTAACATAAGTGTAAAACACAAACCTTAATCAGTGCGTAAAACGTCCTCTGTCTGTAAAAAATTCTCATGATCAGAAATAATGTGTAAAGCGAGCCTAAATAGCGCGGTGTCAACGCTTCGCAGTTGAAAAAATCTGTTTTTGACAGCGAGTAAGGTGGTGACGTTGACTGCTTGTTTGTTTGTTTTAGAAATGCTTTTGTAGTCGTTAACAATTATTGCAAAAAAAAAAAAAACCAACTGAACAGATGTCAGCTAACTGTCTGTAACGGTTCAAAATTTTGACAGCATACATTAAGTTACATTTACTATTTATACTTGTTGTTATAGCGGACTAAGCAATACATGTCTTTCTACAACTATTCAATAATATGGCCACACACATCCAATTTAATAAACTATTGGGGAACCTCTTAATTTATAGTTTTAAATATTCATTCTTGTTATTATTACGATCATAGTAAACGAAATTGTGTCCAATTTTCAAGCGTTTGTCTATAACAAAAGATACGCCCATATAGGCCAACTTACGTCACCTATGGGAACACCCATTAGTTTTTAGATTTACTTTTGTATGACTTTGTACTATTGGGAGCTTTAATGATATGCGAATTTTTTTAAATTTTAAAATGACAACCCTTACGGTTCGTAATACACTAAAAAACATGTATATTGTATTGGGTCACCGTTTTATTTTTCAAGTATTAAACTGCTATGTAACGGGACCAATCTGTAAGCATTAACTTTTAAAAAAAATTTTAAAAACTAGTTTAGAAATTCTGAAGGTACAAACGTTAGAAAAAAAGCAACATTCAGGCGAACTGATAACCTCCTCCATTTTTTGAAGTCAGTTAAAAAGTAAAGACAATTTCGATATTTTCAGCTCTATCTTTCCCTATTTGTTATTTTTGTTCACGTGTTTTATTAAACAGTGCTATTTAAGACAGCGTTGACGCTTATTTTTTGGCAATACTTTTCTAAATTAAAGCTAAGTTCAAGCAACGTTACGCTTGGCGCGCTGATTAAAAAACAATATAACAAAGTGGATGATAGCAGAACCTGCAAAGTACGGTGAACGGCTCGGCAATAACTAAACACTCAAATCTTATGTTTAAGATATTGATATTCCAAAAATTTACATAAAAAATTATCGTTATCACTTTTCTGTTGCTGCTAAGAAAAAAAACCACAAAACGAAAAACCGCTAAAACAAAAAAGCCTCTTAAATCTTTAAAAATCGCTAACTTTAAAAAATGGGAAAAATATTAAAATATTAAAGCAGGAAGGCGGACCTTATTCATTGCTTATATGGATAAATCACAGAAATCATTGCTTTGTGATGATTGTAATTTTATAAAAACTGTCCCAAACTAAATATATCATGTTTTTATAATACCAATTTTAATTTGAAATTAAAAAAAAAAATCCTTATCAATAAACCTCCTAAGAAATGGCCGCATATATCAACGCACCTCACATCACACACTTCATTTAATGGGAGAAGAGTTTTTGAAAAGATTCCTTTATTGTCATGGAGGCCGACGATTTAATTAGATTTTTGAACAATTATCAAAAAGTGTAATGATGCTGACGACAACCAGTGAAAGTAAATTGCCAACATAAATAAAAGCTTCCGTGGGAGGACAGAAGAAGGAAGCGTTACATCTATTCAGCCCCGTTAATTAAGTACATGAAATCAAACTCTTACTAAAGTTGTTATTCATGATGAAAGTATTTTTTACCGTAAAGTTTTTTTTTGTAGCAAAAACTTGTGATTTTTTTATGTATTTTTTTTTTACAATCTATTGTTTTTAGTAAAATGTATGGCTGGCGGAGAATAGAAGAGATTAGTACCTCGACAGGATAGCAAGTAGTGATGTTAGAAAATTCTTTTGTTTGGTTGAGACAATGAAGTAAAAAAGCGTTGTTACTAAAAGTGAATGAATGAATGAATAAATGAATACCTCGGAAGGACGATGTAGAGAAATTCAAGTCTATAATAAAAGTGAAAGAAGCGATGTTAAGTGTAGATTAAATTCGGTTTATGTTTTTGTAAATAGTTTAGTAATTGCATGATTTGTTGCAGACAACAATATTTTTCATAAAACAAGGCAAGCGCATCGTTGTTTTCATTTAAAGTGGTGGTATGACGGGGAGCTATTTAAAAGAAAATTAAGTTGAAGAATTTTGTAAAATCTTTATTTATTGCTTAAGTTAAGATGTGCTCTAATTTATAAGAGACAATTGTGTCTAGGCGCTAATAATATTATATTAAAAAGTATTTGTGTTTGTTTCCACTTATTAACTTTGTGTGAGACTTTCTGTGAAGTTTAAGATTAAATGAAAGTTAAGAGACAGATTTAAATCTTTCCCGTACTGCTTGCTGGGCATAGTAAAAATAACATGTGCTACAGCACACAAAAAAAAGAAAGAGAAAGTTATATAATTTAGGTTTAAGTGTAGTTGCCTTAACACGAAAACATATTTTAAGGTTTAAAAAAGAAATGGATGAAATATTTGATGAGACCAAATGAGTATTTTCGCATTCTGCGAAACGAGTTGCACTCAGAGCAAAAATTTGGAAGAACTCCTTTAGCCAACATTTTGCCTTCTGCATTTACCCTTAACGCTACAGCTTCACGTGTCAGCGAATTAAACAAGACATAATTATAACGCAAGCAGAACAACGGCGAATACCTCTAATTGGATATAAAAGTTATATTTCATTAAGTGCATCATGGCGAACATGTTTCTTTTAGTCAAATGTTCGGGCAACGGTAGCGTTACATTCTCAACTTTAAATTTTATTTTCAACTTAAAAATTTACTTTCTTGAAATTTTGTAATATAGACTTACATACACATATCGTCACCTAAAATCCAAAAGGCGGTAGCTGACCAAAAATTTTAAAACGGTTAATTTTTTTAAAGCTGTACTTTTCATAAAATCAATTCATTTAGTCAAAATTAAGGTTTCGAATTATTTGTTAGGTACATCCTTTGAAATTTAAGGTAACGATATATATGTACTTCTACATGTTAAATTCTTATATATTAAACTACATAAATCACAAAATATTGATTTTTCTCATTTGTTACATTCAGAACATCTTTTATCGTGCTGTTTTTGCAAACATAGCTTTTATATCTTTAAATTTATGCTAGTGAAGGTCTATGGGAAGAATATGCAAGAGAGTACAATCATACAGCCCGATATTAATTATTTGAGTTTTGCTTTTATCCAAGTAGCAGGGAAACAAATTAAGCTTCAATTTCTTGGAAAAATACATTGCAGAAAATGTCTTCCATCTTAAAAATTCTGAATATTGCAATAAAATACATTCGTATCCATAAGTGTTTTTTCTTGCACTGCGAATAACTGTTAAAGACTCACTGGGAGCCCATACTATTTGATTACGAAAGAATAATTCTATAGCACTGTAAACAGAATCCACTGGCATTATAATGTGCCCACTTCTCACACATGAGAGAGCAGTGAAACATTTTAATTTTTGTTGCTTCTTTTCATAGATTTTTGAGAAGCTAGAAAATATTTTGGTTCATTGATTTATGAATGTGATGATGTATTTTTTTTTCTTTCTATTCAAAAGTGAAAAATCCAGAAAATATTTTTTTCACGCAAATTACATTTATATAGCTTTTAATAAATTTTATTTTCTGTATGCCTTATTGTTAATTTCTTAGAGATTTTACCTAGCCTAGTTATAATATTGTCTTTTATAATACGCATTTTCTTTATACTTCACCCTTACTTGCATCAATGCTAATACATACATACATTACTTATTCATATGGAATCGCAGGCAGACAATTTTTTTGACGTTCGTTAATGATCGTGAAAAAAAATTTTTTTCATTTATGAGAAACTTCATTAATCTCATCTTTGAATGCTCATAAATGAGAAGTTTTCAACGCTGAAAAAATCTTCGCATTCGTTTATGAAAAGCAGCATTAATGAGAATAATGCTATTTATTCATTATCATATATGAATGCATGAAACGAAAGAGACGCACTTATTCATGTGTGATCGTAGTAAGAAAAATTTTTTGATGGTCGTATGTACGTAAACGTAGAAATCTCGTTTAAAAAAATATCATAAATGTTTATAATAATATAAATATAATAAATGAAAAAATTTGAACTGTGAGTAATTTTTACAATTTCAACATTCTTTAAACCAATAATCGAAACTACTAGTAAAAGAAAACACATCTTAAAAAAAACGGTAAATAAAAAAAATTTTGCGTCGTTATTTGTTATAATTTTAATTAAAACTTTGTATTTTTCTAATTCTATGGCGGCTTTTTCGTTGTTTTTTCATGTTACTTACGTTATTATGCGGTCACTAATTTTGGCATATGTGGTTTACGTTATAATTGAAGGGCTCGTATTTCTCTTGATATTTAGATAATATATAGTATTACAGGGAAACGTGTTGTTACTTACAGAACAATTCTGCATCAAAAACTTAGTTTTGAAAAATTTTTTGGTTACGTTATTTTGGCGGTTAAGGCGTTTCGTAGAAAAATTATTTGCAGAGTTTTACGGAAGTGTTAAAAAAAACAGGAAAACGGATATATGTGCCAGCAGAATGTAAGGCAGCATTTTCTGAATCGCTACATCCGTCATCAACATTCTTCACATCTGAATCATCAATCTTAATGAGAAAATATGATTTAATGAGTTTAGTTATTATGGAACAAAGACAAGCTGCTTTCAACTTTCAGTTCGCGTAATAGAGTTCTACAGGTCAGAAAATTTTAATTAAGTCGATGGAACAATATTGGACGACCGAGGCACAACAACTGAGTGGGTGCATTCAATTTTAAGCTATTCACCGGATTGATGATGCTATAGCTTTATCAAAATCTGAAGCAGTTTTGTCAACGCAGACGAAACTTGAATCACATAGAGCCTACAAAACAGCCGTACTGTGAATTTATCAAGAAAAATATGAATTGTTAAAAAGTATTTATTGGACTTAAAGATGCTTCGAGGCCAAAAATAAAAAAGGTCTTTAAAACACTTTTACTTTTAGTCTTTGAGATATCGAAACACACGTTTTTATTATTTTCTGTAATATGATTGGTTGTTTTTATATTTTTAACATAACAAAATTGTCTTACCAATCAAGAACTTAGAGTACTCTTCAGGTTAAAGTATCTAAGTCTATTACCTGACATCTGTTATAATTAATTACTGCAGCGTATTTTTTTTTTTTTTTGACACCAAAAACCTCAATGAAAACACCTGGAATTAAAAAAAATTAAGTTTTCCATTATTAAATAAAAAGTTTTTTGAAGGATAATATTAAATTCTAAAAATAAAATTAATAATGAGATCCATCCGAAATACAATTTTTCATGCATTTTAAAAAACACGCACGCCTTAAAATTGTTAAGGAACATTTAACAAATAAAACATTAAAAATCAAATTATTATTTTCAGCCTTTAGAAAGAAAATCCCCCACATCGAATTTTGATTAGATTATAAAACTTATCAAAGATAAAATAAAATATAAAAAAAAGTATTACAAATTATTATTGACTTGATGTGAATGGAGATGATGAAGTATTTATTCCGTTTGTAAATCATGTTGTCAACAACAATTTCACACTTGAAAATTTTAGTTCCTTTGAAATGGCTGGAGAAAAGAAAAACTGATAAATTTCATCAAACGGTGGTAATGATGTTTTACGTAAAAATGCAGATGATGAGTGTTAAAATGTTTTTTTGTTGTTGTTATTTTGCTTTTAAATACAATAAATAAAATCAGGGGAAAATATGTTTTTCTAAAAGTATGAAAATTGAAAATTTTAATTAATAACTTTGACAGCTTCTAGAAGCCAAGACAAGCAACCAAGCAAGCAAGCGAGCAAGAAGGCTGACAACATCACAAACGTATGGAATGTTGCATGTGATTGAAGGAAGGCTGTTTGCCAAAGGCAAGTCAACACATTATCTAGTCTAGCTGCGTATTGGAGAACGGTAGTGAAAATCACTCCATGCAAAATTTAACGATTTATATGAATTTGAGTTTCATAGTTGTAAAATTTAGCTACAACTTTTAAGTGGCAGAAGTCGTAGTGTGTAGGACATCATTGCACGCCGACAGTAAATACGCTTGATAATTTATAAATTTTACTACAGACAAGTATCATTCACTCGTTATTGTTGTATTCGTTTTTGGGTGTTTCTTAAGCTTAATGAAGCGCAGTGCCTTTTTAACACTCGTAAAAATATTTAAGTGGCACTGAGTCAAACACTTAGTAAGACTGCTCTTTTCTTTAGTTATACGAGTGGGTTTCTAAAAGTCTCTCTAAAAACTTATAAATTTTAAAAAATTTTATTTTAAGAATGTGAAGTACCTTAACGACAGGCCCTCTAAAATGTCTTTGTTGAGGAATTAAATTTTAAAACTTTTAAGTTGTTAGGTCCTTTTTAAAAGGGACTATTTTAACCAAAAAATGCGCTCATTTAAACGTTTGTTTACGATAATTGCAGTAATCTATCATATTCTTTTTTTAGTAAACAAAAATACATTTTTTTAAAAAAGTACCAAAAAGTACTATTTTTTTTAAAGTACCATCTCTAAATGCACGTTTTTTATAAAAAGTTTTTATGTAAGTACTAAATATAGAAAACATTTAGATCTAAAAAAAATGTTCTATACAAAGTTCTTTTTTATCGATGCTGTAACAACAAATAATAAAGCGAAGTTAATAATTTAAGAGTGTTCCCAGAGACAAGTGGTTTTCACATATTTTTTAAATCGTTGACATAGAGTATGTAGCACTATGTTTGCTATAAAGACATTTACTAAAACAGACCAGTAAAAATTCAAAGCTTTCCCAAAGAAGACGTAAAGCTGTAATATTTTAAATTACTGTTTTAAAAATTTTACTTTTACAGAATATCTGTTAAAGAGTACAGAGAACCAATGCAGCGGTTTCAAAATTGTTAATTACCAAATAACCATTTGCAAAGTACGAATTAAGAAACTGTTTTTTCAGAAAGTAAAAAGACTTCTTTAACCCTAGAATATCATACTTATTTTTATGTTAAAAACATCATACTTCGTCGAATCGACTATGCTGTATTCAAAAGGATGTAAAGGATGATCTGTATATAGAAAATTTCCAATGCATAGTTTTTTCAATAGTTTCTTATGTATTTTATTGAAATAAAACAAATAAACGTTGTTTTTAAATATAATTTAATCATAAAAACAAAGTTTCACAGCACTCCTTCAGAAGAGAAAACAAAAAACAAAAACATGCGTCCTCGTTTCGACGAAGTATGACATTCTAGGGTTAACAAAACAATATTCTCAAACAGAGAACTTTTAGAAAACTGGTTCTTGAAAAATATAATTTATAAATAAAGAAACTTTAAAAAATAGTGGTAAAAAATGTATTCCAATGCATTAAAATAGAAAGTAAAAAAATGTATTCCATTTTTTTTTACTTTAAAAATGGATAATTTAAAAAAGTACTTCTTAAAGAAATTTATTTAAAACCAATAACTTAAAAAAAATTTTAAAAAGTACCTTTCTAAATAGTACTTTTAAAGTCTCTCAAAGTAGCTTTTTAAGAACTTTTAGAAAAAGAATTATAAACAGCGAATATTTCCAAAACCTTAAAAAAGTACCTTCTTTAAGAAAACCTCCAGGTACATTTTCATGCGTCTGTACATTAAAAAAGAAAGTAACTTGTTCAAAAATCTTTTATCACTAGAAGAAAAAAGTTCGAATATTTTAAAAACTACACTTTGGCTAATATTTAACTAATAAAACAAGCAAATCCACTTTTACTCCAACCCTCTTACAACCATCATTATCTTCGCCATTGACATTGTACACAAACTGTGGGAGTTTAACAATTGCTAAAATGGCACTCGATCCTAATAGTTATGTCTGTGTGAATATGTTTGTATTTGTTTCGCAACTTTTTTAATGCTCTTGTTGGTCTAGAAAAGAAATTTAAATTTTACGATGTAAGTTGTTCGTTCATTTTGAAGTAGTCCTGACTATTTTATAGAATGTCCGTCTATACCTTTTAATTTATCCATTTGGCTAAAGTTTGTCTGTTTTGTAGTTTGCAACAGCCAACATAAGTATCACTTCAACTACAATATTTAGTTGACAATTATTTAATTTTTGTTGTCTTAAAGACCAAAAATTTAGATTCTTCTTTTTTTCTCTCTATTGAAGATGATTTTGTTGTAAACTCAAATAAAAAGTTTTAATATTTGTTGTTTTTCTTTTACATAATGAATATATAAAGTTGTGGCATCTAATTATAAGTGGCAGTTGATGTGAAGTGGAGGAGTGTAAGAGTGTGTGTCCTTTAGGCAGCATTTAACATCAGTTTTCGAACGGCATTAAATTGTAATTGTACCCTTGAGTATTTAACATCTAAATGTTGTTTAAATTTCTAAGTTTTTTTGTTCTGTTGTTTCCTTTTTCAAGTTGTGTTGCCACCTGTTTTCTTGTTAAATAAACAATTAGACACGTACTAAAATTTTCTAGCCATCTTGAAAATTGGTTGTTGCTTTTGTTCGGTAAATTTTGAAGATAATTTAAAGCTGTTGTTGAATATTAAAGTTACATTAGGGACGAACAAAATTTTGAGGTATACGAGGTGTCTTTACAAATAACAGGAAGAATAGTTTTCTTGCGTCTCGAACTCATGATCTGTTGCTTTCCAACAAAAAAATCAGCTACGATACCCAGACACGATTTTCAAGTTGTTACTTTCTTTGCCCTCCGGTGGCGTGTTGCTTTGGGCTTGCTGGGCCCTGAAATTTAGGACTTTGAAAGTCTTTAATGTGGCCTACATGAATTTTGATTTCTATAACTGTTATTGTTGGAGGTCTTCGTGGGAATAACGTGGTAGAAGTGATACAAACCCAAATGGCGGAGAGTACGCTTGCGCCCTATATTTCCTTGCTTTACTATACGGTCGCTTTAACGAACTCATCTACCGCGTCTGCACAATAATTGGTCTCCTCGTTTCGCCTTTAAACAATTCTCCCGCCGTGTCTACTTCCCAGGAAGTAATTCTTCCGATATTTAAAGCCTTAGCGGGAGTTGAACTCACACCTCATGACTTTTGATATACAACAAACATACACATACCTCTATGAACATGGCTGCTCAAAATGTTTTAGCTCTAAATTACTTTTATTTTTTTAACAATAGAACACCACACTTGTTAGTGGTGAAGATTACTATTTTATAAGCTCTGCTTACCACAGAAACAGTCACACATTTAGTAACAATGTCGCAGTCCTAAAATCGGTAAAAGCGTGAAATCATTGAAACTGACAAATAAAATATGTTTTCAAACTATAGCTGCCATTATTTGTTGAACCCACCTCCTATTTGCTTCTGTTCTTTAATATAAATAACAAAGATAATAAAAAGTAATTAGTGTTGCAGTTACATTTTGCAGTAAATTTTTAAGGTTATTTCCTTTAATAATATTTAAGCCCTAAATTGGATACTTAAGTTTTAAATACTAAAAAATTTCGAAATACTGCTTATGATATCCTCCTGGTAACTGTAACAGTAATAAAGTATAACAAAAACATCCCTTGGATCCAATAAAAGTGCTTAAAAGTTCTTAAGCTTGAGTTTCTTAAATGAAAAAAAAAAATATCACAAAAAACAATTGCAATTTAAAAAATACAAAATCAACAAAACCCCATTACAAAAGTCGTTATTGACAAAACAAGTAAAACCTCAAAACTGATGAAAAAAGATTGCAACGCAAATCAATTGAAAAAAATGTAAACAAATTGAATTCACTTACCAGAGAATAACAAACAAATCAATTCTTTACTTAAAGGTAGAAAATGGTCGATGTTAGAAAAAAAAGCTGGAAAATTCTGTTGTTTTTTCTTATCAAGAATGAAATAAATGAATGATGGAATAAATGAATGCTCGTGAAAAGTGGCTTCAGATCAAATTTGACATTCAGGGAAAAAAGAAAGTAAAAGACTCGGTAGCAGTTTTGTTTTCATGTTTTTTTTTTCTTTGAAAAGAAGAAAATCAAAGAATGAGAAAAATCACAATATTTGAGGAGTAACAGCATTTTGCTGTTCTTTCAAACTTTTATTGGAGAACATTAAAAAAATGTCACAAAATTTACAATGTACTTTGAAACAACAACCACAAAGAGGATATCACGGTAGTAAACAGACATTCTGCATCATCAGTTTTCCTTTTTTTTTTTTGAAACAAGCTAAAAACTAGCAAATCAATTGTTTTGACTTTTATGGAACAATAAACACTCAGGAAAAAAATTAATAATCTACAGGGACAAAATGCTGAAAGAATTAAATTGTGATTTTTATTGAGTTTTATTTCATGTTTGCTTGTTGAAAATAATTAAGAAATGGTAAAACAAAAAATGAAAACTTGAAGCCCGTCTAGCACTAGCATCAGAATTTAAAATATAAATTTTTTAACTTTGAGTGTAAAATACTCTTTCAATTAGTTACACTGTACTACAACGAAAATATTTAATTTTTTATTTTTTTACTTTAATATTTTGCTGATTGACTATCATTATCATTTTTGATAGTACTTTTATAATTATTATTATTACAATTATACACCTTCGTCTTATCTTGGGAGTAAAAATTTGTAGGCTGCAGTTTGTATCAAAAAAGTAATGGCCTATTTTTGTATCCAACCCTTCTTATTTTTGTGTATAGGAAGTGCCAAATTAAATAAGTTATTTTTATGGATGGAGCAAGTCATTGTCCTAGAAAATGGCAGAAGAGACTACTGAAAAATGTGACTTATTTCTTACGCACTTAAGTGCTGTGTCAAATGCAAAAACAATTTGTGATTTAAATGTTTGAGTGTTTGTCAAAGGCTTTATTTGCTGTTTCAACATTTTTTTTTTGCCTATTACACACCCACACGTATATAAGTACAATTATGAAAAAAACAGAGCTGCCAGATCTTTCAATATTAGAACTATATAGACGTTTAAACTCGCCTGTAAATAAAAATGCAATTGCAAGCGATACGGCAGTATTAATGTTAATAGTACTGTCAACAAAATTGTACAGATTTGAGTAAAAAATAAAAATTTAAAGAAACTTGTAATTTACGAGTAAATAAAATGTAGAAAATATGACATGTATAAAAATCTCTCATAATAAATCTAAAATTTATTATTCCTCTAGAAAAAAAATTAATCATAAAATAAACAAGTCATGCCAAATATTATATACCCTTTAAGATTTCTGTAAATCTAGTTTAGCTAAGTAACCCCAATCAAAAAAGCCAATATTGGGGTGACAGAGGTTTAAAAAAAAATTGTTGGTACAGCATATATATAATTTTACATAAAAATTACATCGGCTCTTAATCCGTTAAGCATTTTTAAAAAATTTTAGTATTTCCTTAAAGTCTCTTCATAAGCTTTTAAGTGATACCCATATCGATATTTTAAAAAATTTGAAAATTTCAGAGCCCCGTAACTCTGAAAATATGGGCGAGCACCAATTTTTCGCTTGGTGTTTTTTTCAAACTTAGATATACCCTTTTTCCTTTTTTTGTAGTGAAGGGTAAAAAAGGTCTTATAAACATTTCTGTCTTGCAGCACAGTGTTAAATTAAAAAAAAAAATCGTCTTAAATTATCTTAGTCAAACGAGTTACGAATGTTGCAAACGACTTTATCAACATGTGTGAGTATTTTTCAATATAAATTTACTTGTAAAGCTTTGAATTTTCTGTAAAAACAACTGTCAGCAATTTAAAATTCCAATGGTGAATTCTTTCTTAACCACTAGAGAGAAAGAAAACGACAAAAAAATGATTTTATAGTAAAAAAAGAAATTAAATCTAACAAATCAATTTTTCAATACAAAATGTTGAGTAAAGTACTATGATCCTTGTTCAAATTGTTGTCGTTTTTTTTCTCCTTTTTTTAAAGGTCTTTGATAATGTTTGTTTTGGTGTATTTTGTAATCAATGTGATGTATGAATTTACAGATTGTAGATTATACCGGCATTATTTACAAATATTCATGGAACAATATTTAGTTACGAAAACATGTTTTCATTTTGTCTTTATTACACTTTAACAACAATAGCAACAACATGGAAGTGTACAGGCTGTCTCCCAACAGTTTTGAAAGTGACCATGAATTTCATTAAACTGTGTTCTTCATTCCATCCGGGATATTTATTTTATTTATTTCCGACTTATTTGACGCTTTTTTTTTTAAATACAAGAGAGGGTCGAGTAACTCTATTATTTATTATTTAGAAAAGCAAAGAATTCATCATGTGTCATCGTTAGAACGCTTAGTTACCTGTCTTTTTAATCTACTTGAAACTTGAACCTCTTATTTGCCATACAATCGTCAGAACCGCGTGGTTCTTTTTTAGTTGTACAATAATATTGGTCGTCTCCTCCAATATTTGTTTCATTTCATTTGTGATCCTGTTTTTAGGGGATTTGTTTTGTTTTTTGTTTTTTGTGTATTACCTCAACATTTTGTTGTTCTTTTATTAAAATGCGATGACATGTTCGCCATGGTGTAATTGTACACTTTGTGGAAGAGGGAGTGTATTAAGCAAAAAAATCATTTATTTGATGAAAATGTGCTTAGAATTCTTGTTTCAGATTGTATTTCATTTTATCTAATGTAACGATTTTTTCTCATTTTCTAGGGATTTTTATAAATATCTTTTTTTTTCCTTTTTTCCGTATTGTATTGTTGTTGAGATGATTTTGTTTTATATTTTCTTCAATTTGTAAAGTTTTGTAAGTGGATTAAGTAATTTGTTTAGATGCCACAAAAATTGTAGAAACTTTTTTATTCGTCAATTTTTTTTTGTTTTTCGTTTGTAGGGAACTTTTATAATTTTTTTAAGGTGGATTACGAATAATGAAATAACAAAGAGAATTGTAAAGACAAAAAAAAAACAATGTTTCATATGTTTACGCTAAACTTTTGCAAGAGAAGTTATTGGTTCATTAGGTTAATTCATTTAATTTAAAATAATGTTGTTGCGTATCAGCAATATGGTGGGTTGGAAATAAGAAGCCGTTTTTAAGGATGGAAATGCGATAACTATACCACAGGGCTAAATAGATTAATGTTCCTCATGCGATTATAATTATAATTTATAATATATTTTATAATGATTATATGATTATTATGAACTAAATTAATGTTTTTTTAATACAATATTCATTCAGCGTTCTGCTAGTATTTGCTTTTTACTGTTTTCTTTTGTTAACATATAGTTTGAAAATAAGTTTTCTTTTTTAAGACTATTAAAAATAAAAAAACACACGAACTAAATTAAGTCTAACCAAAAACTTTTCATTTGGTGTTATACTAAAATAAATATAACAAAAATTTTTTTTCAATTTTTGTATCAATTTGCCATCAATCTACCTTGACCGCAGAAATGGAGGCACAAGCAAAATTCTATTCCCTGCACAGTGGGACAGATACAAAATAATTTTTCATGAAAATAGCAATTTCTTAATGACGGACCGTATAAAACAGGATTGCATACACTACTGTTAGATTAACGTTCGATATTGTTGTGTGAGATTTCCAAAATTTTTAGAAATGACACAATAGCATCACACCGACAATTGAATTTATTTCACGCTTACAATTTTTTTTTTTTTTTTGCTATTCGTCAGATTAAAAAAATGTCTACAGTTTGAGGGCCCTTAACAATGATTAATGTCTTAAAAACAATATACGGAGTCATATCGGAAATAATTGCCGTAATGGAATAGGGACTAAATACAAAATATATAATTCTATTTGGTATAATGCGATAAACATCTAAAAAAATCGGGCTTCATAACATTTATGGGCTGACTTTTAATTTTTAAATTGAAATATGCTTTTATCTTAATTTTTATAATTAATTATTATTTTTATAGCTGGCACACCTTGTAATAAGTTCCAACTTTACGCATAAAAATTTACGTAAGATCACATGCCTGAGGCAACACGCTTTAGTATTAATTTATTGCATGCGTTCTTACAGCACACAGTGAAATACATACTCTGTGCCAAATACAAGCGTCCGCCCATAAAGATTTAAAAGAAAAAGTCATATACGTCAAAATAACGGTCTCTATAAAAACACCCTTTAGTTTTTAAATTTATGGCTGTCACTTATTTTTATAGTGGACATATTTGTTCATATTCTCTGTAAATTCTAACTAACTTCACTATAGTGGACATACTTTTACATACTATACGCAAGTTTAAGGAGCCTGAATATCGCGTCACTTTCAGAGCACCATTTAAGTACGCTTAACGTACCATTTTTTTACCTCTTACCATTTTTCTAATTCTGAATTCAATATCTTACAATTATCTTTTGACTTAAGTAAACAAAATACTCTTGATTGGTTCCTCTTAACTACTTCTTTTCAACGCTCCTCTTCCACTTGTCAACTTAAAGATTTATGAATAAACAAATTTTAATGGAATTTCCTAAAATTGTTTCAACATTAAATAAAATGTTTTAACATAATGTTCTAATGTTGTGAACAAAATCTGGTATTAAGTGGAATACAAGTTGTCTATTTATTAAAACAAACAACAAATATTTTTTTTATCTGTTTGATAAATTAATCGCTACCTTAAATTTAAGACCACGACATGAGTAGTGCAACGGTGTAATGCAGCTGTTTAATTTTCCCAGAAACGAAAAGAAGAAAAAAAACACTGTATAAATATATTTCAATCTTAAAGAAAAAATCAGTTTTAAGTCACTTTATAACAACTTAATCCAATTGAAAATAAAAACAAACCAAATAAAACACCAAAATACACGCACTGGTATGAAGGAACGAATGGTGATCTGCCTTTTAAATTGTATGAAGACTTTAAAGACTTAAATCCACAAATTTCTTGAATTTAAATATGCGAGTGCAGGGATATTCAATGCTGAACAAAAAAGTAACAAATGCAACGTTTAAATGAAAATATTAAGAGCTGACAGGGTGCGCATTAAATGGATTCAATTTTTTTTTAGAAATATTATATAAGTGCATTTACACACACGTACACACACACGCAGGCTACTAAAAATATAAGAATGCATTCACTTTTTATAATTAAAAGATTGTGTGTGTGTAATTTACTGAATGTGGGGAGATTTTTTCAAATCAAAGTTCCTCAGACTGAATAAGTTCTTTTAAAGTCTTAAATACTGCTACCAATCAGATGTTGGAAGATGTATTGATTTGTGTTTAAATTCGAATTTATAGCATCACAGATGTTTACTATCAAAACTTTTAATACGAACGACTACTTAAGAACGAAGGAATTGTTTGTTTTTTTTTTATAAAAATTTTAAAATCTTATTTGACAATTAGTCGACAAAGTTGTTGGTGATTTGTGTTTATTTATTTCTAAATCGATTGTCATGTTTGTTGCATTTGTAAACACATGACCTTTCCACCATAAAGAAAAAAAAAACAGTGTCAGCACAATACGGTTTTTTTTTATTTAATGCTTAATATTCTAAAAGTTTAATTAACAAATATTTTGTTATTTAATTTAATTTTTCTTGATTTGAGTTATTTATTTTTTCATGGCTGTAAAATTGTTTGTGAGACTTATGTGCTTTTCTGTAATACAAGCGATCAACTCGTCTGAAAATTTTTATTGAGTAGCACTCAATTCGTTGAGTTATTTCTATACAAATTTTTCAGACGAAGTGATCGCTTATAATACAGCAACAGCACATTAAGTAAAATATGAACTTAAAAGTGAAAGATTGGATTCAATAACAATAAAATGTTATATTTATAGGATTAATTTATTTATTTTGTTGTTTTAGTTTTTTTTTTAAATAACGTATATTATATTTTAGAAAAAATTTCTGTGAAATTTTATAAATTAAGTTGTTAATTACATTTTTAATTTACACAAAAGAAATAAAATATTGTTGAATTCATAAATTCCCTTTTCTTTCCTTTTGTTAAGTATTTGTGAACAGTCAATTTTCTTGTGTCAGCTGTACGGTTAAATCGCCAACGACACCTTCTGTGAAAACTTCAAGAGTCTTCATTTACGATTCCAGAGATAGAGAGCTGTCTCCGGCCACATCCTAATAAAGTTTAATAAAAGGGAAAAATCTATCAATTATATAAAAAACGCTAAACATATTTATATATTTCAAAAACTAACGATTAATCGGTTGTTTTTATTGAATTTATCGACTCGAAAAAATTTTTAAACATATTTAAATATATTTTCAAAAAAAAACTAAACATATTTAATTATTTGAAAAAATAACGATTATTCGAGTTTTTTATTCGATTCATCGACTCGCAAATTATTAATGGTTGTTTAAATTATTTTAAAACAAGGAAAACATAATTAATTATTCGAAAATCATTATCTTTTTTAATCGAATTCTTTATTCGATTCATCGAGTCGAAAAATATTTTTTTAAAGAGTTTAAAGAAAAGCTAACCATATTTAATTATTCCGAAAAATAACTAATAATCGATTTTTTTTATTCGATTCATCGACTCGAAAAATATCAATGGTTTTTAAGATATATTAAAAGAAAGGTTAACATATTTAATAATTAAAAAAAGTTCTTATATTTTCTTAATCGAATTTTTTATTCGACTCATCGACTCGATAAATATTTATGTTTTTAAACAAATTTCCGAAAAGTATGTGTTAAATGGCACTCGATTAACCGAATAAAAATTATTCGAACTGTCTTACAAAAAATATTCGATTAATCGATTAATTTTAACATGTAGTTTTTTTTTAAATTTGAGTGCAATATAAGTAATAGTAATTCTATTAAAAAACCCCTCTTTTCCATTAATTGTATTATTATTTTGTACTCTAAACTGTCGCTGGCTATCATGGTAGACGAAATTCTCATTTATATTTTGCCTACTAATTATGGTGACATTGCCTACGGTGACGTTTACTATTGAAAACCTTTTTTTATTTTGTGTAATTTTTTCTCAGGATGTACTTCTAATGTCACGTTTTGCAAGACAGTGAATTATTGTATACAAAATGCAATCGGCCCAATTAGACATTTTTCTGCAGCGAAACATCAGCTCTAAACAATTTATTATTTTATTAGATCTTTCTACAAAAAATTCTCCTACTTCCAATTTTTTTTTATTTATAGTGGTTTTATAACTCTGGCCACTTAAGAAATGGCAAAAACTTTTCAAAGTATCAATTATCCTTAATGTTGTTTTGTAAATAAAATATATTTGTATTTTAAGTAAAAAGCTCTAAAGTGTTATTGGCAGCACAGGCACTAATATGCAACACGTGCATTTAGACACGTGTCGTAAATGCAACACATTGTACAACAACAGAATAAAACATTCATATCCGCATCCGCCAACGCCTTCCTCATGCTTAGAAACCATTTAACAAGTGCTCACATAAAAGCAGAGATTTTCTTCAAATATTTTATTTCACGATAAACATATACTTTTCTTTAAGAAATTGTGGTAGTGGATTTAAAGACTAAACAAGAATCATATTACAAAATCAATGGGTAACTTGAACTTGGTAAATTTTTAAAATTGACTTGAACTATTAAAGAGGAATAGAAGCAAAGAAAAATCTTGTGTTTTTTCCTTTTTGTTTCTTTCCTTTTCTTGTGTTGCGACATTTTGAGAACTGTAACATCTGTTAGTTGCCATCAATAATTTAAAGTTAACGGTTAAACTTTTCTTTTCATTGGCATAACTGTTTTCTTCCTTGCTCCTGTATCCTTTTTCTGTTACTTTTATATCGAGTTAATAGTGTTAACAAGTTTTTTATCATTCGCTATTTTTTTTTTGTCTTGTACTCGTACTTAAGAATGCTATAAAATCTCAGGAAAAACAAGTTTAATTTCCGTTTTTTTGTTGTTGTTGTTTGTTTTATATGCGTTATTATTGTGGCATGAGTGTTAGTGAGCCTGTATTATCAATGCCACAAATTCTTTATACATCCCACCATCAACCAACCAACCAACCAACCACTTTTACTTTGTAATGGATTTCATTTTAAAGTTTTTCTCTAACTTGTGTATTTTATTTTTTTTTTCGTTTTTGTTTTCGATTTAGCCTTTTAAGTTTAAAATTTTATTGTAGTATATGTGTGTTTGTGTGTGTCGTTACATTCTGTATCTGTGTAATTCTAATATGGTTTTTATTATAAAAAGTTTTCTATATGCAATTGCGATAATAAATGTTTTATGCCATGTTTTCTATTTTTTTCTGCACCTCTCAATGCTGATGTTTTCAAAGTACTTAACAGTGTCGCATTAGAAAAAGTTTTATTATTCTGTGTCTGTTAAACCGCGTATACTTTAAATGGAATTTAGTATTAGAGTTTTATTTAGTTAAAAGCGAGCATTGGTTTTTATTTTTCAAGTTAAAGTTTGAACATTAATTATGTAATTGGATCTTTTGATCATTTCAAACCAATAAAATTAGAATAGAGAACAAAATTATGTAAAAAGGGTTTTATTTTTCACAACATTAAATCATTAAATGGACGTATCATGAGCAGTACTTGGGCACACTTATTAATTCATAAAATAAATAAAATAAAATCATTAAATTTATACTGATACTGAAATTGAAATTAAATTAGTAGTAATTTTTTACTTTCAGTGACCAGTAAAAATCTACTCATTACTGCCTTCTTTTGTTTTTGCAGAAAGGGTTTCTTACAAATTTAATAATGCAAATAAAATTTTAATAAAATTTTATGATTGCTGTTTAATCAGTTAATATATAATTCTAACGAAAAGTGCAGTGTCAGTAATAATTCCTTTTTACTAAAATTTTACTCGTATTATAAAGTGACCATCTATGTCATGAGCTGTCAGGAACAAACCAAATAGATTTCGATAAAAGTCCTGATTTAACACCTTTTAAAATAACAGTGTAACTTCAATGATCAGGCTGATGACCATGTTTTGTGACAAACCTTTTAAGGATTTTTTTTAAAAGACTCCTTTGTAGTTGAATTGGTCATGTGGTGTAAGTGCTGTTTTGGCATTTTCTTTAAGTGTGATAATAGACAATAAATACGTTTAAAGTCCACCCTTTGTGTTACATCGTATAAAACGAAATCACAATTTTGCATCATTTATTAAATTGTTCCCCTTTAACTTTTCTGGATTTGTGTGTGTGTGTGTGGTATTCAATGCATCCCTTGGGTACCAAACAGGGGGAATGGCATGGCCAATATAAAATTATATTCTACAACAACAAGTGACAGTTTTTGGAGAACACACACACCCACACACACGCGAAGAGTAGTTATTGAGTAAAAACAATTTGATATTTTTTCTTTTGCTTTGAAATTCAATTGAAATCAACACAGCTTGCAATGATGATGGCTATGGTGATGATGATATCACTACGCTACACATCCTTTAGTGCTTAAGTATAAACGAAAAAGGACTTTTAGAAATTTTGTTTGTATTGTGGTGTCGGTTTGTTATTATTAATTTCATTTAGAAATGGTGATGATTGTTTTCGATTCTTTTATTTCGTTTCAGATTTTTTTTTCGTTTGTTTATTTTTGTTTGCCAATAGAGGGTAATTTCGTTCATTCTGAATGGTATTTGTGCTCAAATAACAGCAACAGCAATAGAAACAACAACAAGTGTTTAATAGTATTAAATGCACCATCAGTCGTACTTGATTTTTATGGAAATAGTTGTTTTTGAATGTTTCCAAATTAAGGAGATCATAGAGATACTTGTAGAACAAATAAATGACTGAATAAATGAAAGTATTTAACATTTATTTTATGATTATTACTTTGGCGCAATTTGTGAAATTGTGTTTGTTTAAGTTTTTTTTTTGTTTGTTTTACTGGCCCCTTTATTTAAGCGACAACAAAACATTATTGTAAATATTGTTTTGTTCTCTGTTTCAAGTTTTAAATAATTAAAGTTTTATTGCTGTCAAAGTCCACATGTGTTTAATGATTAAATTTGTTTGTTAATGTTGTTGTGAAATTACAAAAACAAAAAATCATTTAATTTATAACTAAAACATTGAAAATGGAAATATGGTCTCATTAAAATATTTATTTTTATCTTTTGGCAATGAATTGCTGGCAAGAGCACTTACACACATTTTTCTCAAGGGTGCAGGAATTTAGATTTTTAAGTAGAAATTCAAGAAATGACACAAAAACGATGCCTGCATTAATAAGCGCCATTTAATAAAGTGACAGACTATAAATCACTTTACAAAGTAATTTTTGTTGATCAGTGTTTTTGCGACATCTCAATGTCTTCATGAACTAGTTGCCAGATGAAGGAAAGTGAGTGGCTGCAATGGAATTGCACTTTAAAGTTAAAATATTTTTTTTATTGAATTCTCATACATTTAATTAAATAATTTATAGTCTTGTTATAATTCCTAAGAAAAGCCTGAGAAACAAAAAATAAATTGTTTTATTTTATTGAAAGTTGAACTTTTAATTCATTTACTTTTCCAAATGAGGGCGCCACTGGTAACATTTTTTTTTGCTTTGCCACAATAACAGATGTGTCGTTTCTCTTTGATGTGTCCTTTCTCTTCTTTTGAGTAGCTGAGTTGTTTTCATGTGGTGTCTTTTAACATCTGAGGCACCAAATTAATAAAAATATGGTATTTAAGAAATAATAAATAAAAAGAGTAAATACCTGATTATTTTCCAAATTATGTGTGTGTGTTAAATACTTTGTACTTTTTATTGCAAAAGGAAGATCATTAACGCGGAACAATTTTAGTAACAGTAGACATTTATAAATTGACCTCAATTTCATTCAGCACTAAGATAAAATTCTACAAAAATACGGTTTATAAAGCCTGAATCCTCCTCTAAATGCGCTTTAAAATTATTGAAGCATACATTTTTGATAAATGTTTAGTTTTTGTTTAACCCCACTAATGTGCAAAAAGATAAGATTGTCAAGGAGGTTTTGGTAGATTTTCGTTTGAAAGTAAGCGAAAATTTTCAAATTGGAAAATATATCATCAATATATGGTAGAGGTATGTGCTCGTATACTAAGCAGTGGATCATGAGTTCAAGTCCCAACCGACCTTTAAAAATAAAGAAAAATAATTACTGATGAATAGCACAGGATAAGTGATTAGATTAACGTCTGTACCTTGCAGTAAGCCCTTATCAGACGGTGGTCAAACCACTATTCTATGTAATTTTAAGACCATGGCTTACAGGAGTATGAATTTACCCCTTGCTATAGGGTCAGAGCCTATCTTTAAACTCCTCTGTTGAGAGTGCAACAGCACACTTCAGTCTACCCACGCCAGACCCGCAGAGATAGACAAATTTAACCACAACCACTACGTGTACCTCACCAATAACTGGCTACAGAGATGGGCGGCTCTCTGTATGAGCTACCGGTTCCCGTGGTGCCAGTTTATTTAGGCTATTATTATTCATACGTTACTATTATTTAAGGAAACTGGTAAAATCCTTCGGCAGTACCTAACTGTCTATCCAGCTTAAGTGCCTGCACACCGGTGAACTGATTCCCCCTAGAACCCCAGATAGTAAAATCTTACGGAGACTTGATTAAAAAAGAAAAATAATTGGCGTTTAGCAGCGGTTAAATGTTCGGTAAAAACAAGCGTACAAACAGGAAAAGTTCAACGGAAATTTACTTGAAGACTAAAGTAACAATATAATAGTGTGTGACAGTGGTGGCTGAGTTGGTTGAATCCTGGTTGCTTTAAAAGATATCGTGAGTTAGGCTCATCTCCGAGCCACAGTATTAATTAAAGTTGCAGCTGTGCGTTACAACCCAGGAAAAATTAGACATTTAGGCATGTTCTGAAATACACTCGAAATTTTCACTTTCGTATTTTACAAACAAAAAAAAAAATGACTATAGCAACAATGATTTGAAAAATTTAAAGTGAAAATTTCACGTGGAATTCAGAACATAACTTGCTATTCAATGACTTACTTTTTTGATTGCCATTTTTTGTTTCTCGCTTACAAAACAAAGAAGGAAGTAGTAATTGAACTAGTTCTTCAAGTTAAAAGAGAATACATTAAAATTTGTACTAATGATCGTGATAATTTCCAGCAGTCATCAATAAAATCGATTCTTAGGAATTGATTATAAAAGTCTCATGCCTTGTTAAAATCATTGGTATTGGTTGGTATTCTTAATCTAGTACTTTCGCCAAAAATGCTTAATTTCACACTCGATTACCTTTTCAAAAATTTTTTGCTGGGAAGACATCGAGTAGTTCCAGTTTTGTCGAAGTCACGAAACACTGAAGCGTGGTTGAATACGTGAGTTTTTTTTTCAACTAGTGCTTATTTCGTGAATGGTAACACTTAGCTCATGTCTGATTTGACGGATAATTAGTTTTATCCTTCCGCTGAACGAATATGGTTTTGTATACGCTTGAACAACGCTGGGAAATATTGCGACATTACTTTGCGAATGTGTGCGAAAACTGCGTACGGATTTTACAAGAAGAGAAGCACAGTTGGCGGTGTTCGTTTTCTTGTGAAAAAAATGAAAGATAAACAAAAGCATGAAAAGCAAAAACAGTGCGAGGATATTGCTGCTGTGGCAGAAGGTGTGCGTGAGGCGCCATCAACATCAATTCACCGTCGTTCTCAACAATTGAACATTTCGGAGACATCATTGAGACGAATTTTTCATAAGGACGTTGGTATAACCCCATACAAAGTCCAATTGGTTCAGGAGTTGAAGCCAACTGTGATTCAATGCGTTTTCGTTTCGCTTTTATACAGCATTTTCAAAAAAAAAGTTATTTGGCGGACCCTATAAAAGAAAAGTGAAAAACTATTCAGGGAATTCCTTTAAATATAACAAGAACGTATATCAAGCAACGAAGGGTTAACTCAAATAGTCATTAGATTCTTTTTTGAAGATGCAGGGCCGTTCCCTTTGCGTAAAAGAAGTAGGGAAATAATATTTTTGCTTGTGACCAAATTTAGTTTTGATAAAATAAGTAAATTTAAAAATAACAAAATCTTTTTAATAAAATATATATATAATAGAACTAGCTGTTCCCGGGGCGCTACTCTTCCAAGAAAGTTATTTATTTGATTAATATGGAAGTTATAACAGATTTTCTTCTGCCTATTGGACCTTTCGAGTCAGGAATTGTATAACTCAAATATTCTTAAAATTATTTTTTGTTAAAATCTATTCCGCTCATTTTTCCTTCTCTCAACTTACCCATCATATTCCTCTTTTTTAAATAAGCATACCCTCTTGGAATTTAAATATCTATCTCTGTTTTAATTTTTGTTCAAATCGGTAAATGCCCGTTTTAGTCATAACTCACGACTATATATTAATCGATTTCAGTTTGACCGTTCCTGAGTTATAAAGTCACATAACTTACTTTTGAGAAGTTTCCTGAAGAGCTAAGCAACGGTAGCGAAATGGCCACCGAGACGTGCTTTCACTCTCAATAATTAATATCGGTGATTTAATAATATAATCGAGATAAAAATTAAATTTTTTTAAAAATTAAATAATGTAAAAGTAGTTCAATACACGCTCGCATAATGGCATAATAGAAAAAGTGGAATGGAATTTTTAAAAGATTTTTGTTTATAAAAAAGATCCTGCTAAATCAATTGCAACCTAAAATACTTAAGTTTTACATAATTTCTTTCATTTCATTAAATACTCTCTTCTAATATATTTTTAGTAAATTTTAATTTAAAACCTTGAGTTCCATTTGTTGTAATTTCTTTAAAATCTTTTCAAATTTTCTTTTCGTTTTAGGTAAGATTTATATCTCACACATAAATTTGGGTTGGAAAACAAAAACGGAACATAAAGCAGGAGAAAAGTTTAAACGTTTTAATATTTGAATATTTGTGGTTGCGACAAATTTACGACTTCCTTTTTTCATTTATGTAAAAAAAATGAAAAAAACAAACAGGAGTGAACTAATGGAAAATAAAAAATAAATCTCAAAAAAATAATGACTCTAAAAATGAAAAATTGTAAAAATTTGAAAGTATGGAAAAAATTAAAAGAGAAAAAAAAAATGCTCTATGAAACGCACTTGTACTAAAATGCTTGTGTGTGTGTGTGTGTGTGTGTGTATGTTTGTGATGCATACGGTTTTGTGATTGTTACTATTTTATGGAATGCTGCTGAGGTTTGATATCGTAAAGTAAAGTGCGCTTAGCATAAAGTAAAAAGTATAAAACAGATCACATTACAAAATTCCAGATAGGAACTTGAGATAAATGCGTACAAGTGAGTATCTGCTTCATTTGCTAAAGTTGAAGTTTATAGCCACAAGCGTTTTAAGTTGTTTATAGCAACAAGAATAATAACAAAATACCATCATCCAGCCAAGTAAACGGCCATCATTTGCTTCTTCTGTCTTTTGTCTAACTCAATGTGACTGAGATGGTTTGGTTGATTTGAATTTCGCTTGTTAAATATAATAATTGCCTTTAAACTGTAACGATTTGTCACGTGCTGTTTGCTATGCTAGTGTACATGTAAGTGTAAGTGTATGTGTTCGTGTTGTTATATTGAAGCAGCCGTCAATGATGTTATCATATTTCCCCCTCCCTGTACCATTTAATATCGTCATGTGGCAGTTTCTTAAATGTTTTTTAAACTTGTAACATGATTGTATTTTCACATTTCCATTTTCCGTTTAAAGAAGACTCAATTTCTTTATATTTCATTGTGTTTTCTATTGTATTGTTGTAGTTACTGCTAATGCTGCTGCTGCTGATGCTGCCGTTATTGTCATTCTTATCTCTGAAACTGTCGTTGTGAATTACGTCTAACAGACGTGGGTACTTTTAAATAGAATTAAGAGCATTTCATATTTTCCAGCTCAAATTCTACTTTCATTGGCGTGACTGTGACGTGCATGTGTTCAGCGCTCAATTTCTAGTAGCAGAATCTCAGAACTCTAAAGGAAGTTCTAATTGGGAAAATTGAATCAAGTTTTATTTTTCATGTGTTTACAATCATCTCAAAAATGTTTTGAATTTTAAGATTTCATGTCACCAGTTTTCTTGGCATTTTAACCATTGATCTTATTAGTTGATCGCGTTTTGCTTAAAAAAATAGTTACCCTTTTTGTTTTTGTGATTTAGCTGGGACAATCTTTTTTGTTTTTGTTTTATAGTAGAAAAGTTTTTAAAGTCTAAAGCATTAAAAAAATCTTAATGACTTTTTAATTCTGTACGTTTGCAGTATTATACTGCGTCTATTACTGGTCGCGTATCATCATTTTTGTCGGATATTGCTTTCTTGCATGTTACTCCTATATGTTATCTATCTGGCATCTCCGGAGTTATTCGATTCCCACTGTCGCTGTAAGAGTAGTTCGCAACTGAAAAAACATCGCGGGTTTTTTTTTCTTAATTTTCAAATAATTTAAATCAATCTCTTGATGCCTTGAATGCCGATCTTGCTCGAATATTTCATTTTAATCTCTCCACAAACGTGAGTATTTTGCATCGAAAATTTTATAGAGAAGTCGACTAGACGACTAGTCTAAGCTCGGCTTTTAATTTTTGAAGCAAGAACTCGAAAGTTATGGAATTTCTCTCCTATTTTATTTTTCTGACTGTTCAATTAGACGGCCTGATTCTGGTAATGCTGGGATGCGCATGACTTTGGTCTTGCCACTAGGTGAATACAATACGAGCAATTTCGGATCGTATACCAAAATCCTGAGTAGAAACTTTTAGTTCCATGGTTGAAGGGACCATGCTTTTGCTCCTTTCTGAGGAGCTAGAGAATCTTTTAATTCAATACAATGCAACAAAATATTGGACGCAAGCGCCCTGCTGTCGATTTGGTCCTGAATCACAGCCACCACATTACTACTACAACAGCCTAACCAAAACCAGAACAGAGATCTTGGCTCCTGCAGGCTGGCTGATCCTGGTACCAGCAGTATGCCACCTTTCAACTTTCAGTTGAGCACAGGCGAACGGTAGTATTTTATAACCCCAGAGTCACTAACGTCAACGGTTTAAGATCTTTAAGACCAAAATGCGCCCGAGGGTTCTGACTGACTGATTCATTGCAATTAATTTTTGTTTTTGTGAATTCAAATTTCATTAAGCCAGAGATTTATAAATATGTTGCCCCAATATTTTCGAAATCCTCCAAATTGTTGTGGCGACTGCCCATCATTATACTGATACAAAAAATTATTAAGCTGGACTGATTTTATTAGAAAATTTAGATAGTTCTAGTCCTTTAAGCTTCTGTTAAAAGTCAAAAAAAAGACATATGTGCCTGTACTTTTCGAAAACGTGTAAGCCTTTGTTCTTCTTTCATTATTTTCTGGTAACAATTTCATTATTTCAGTTCGTTTTTTTAAATAAAAATCTATTGTTGTTGTTATTTGTTGTTGTTATTGTTATTTTGTTTGCTCTAGAAAGCAAAGGAGCTCTTTAAACGTTTATTTCCTTCGCATTTTTTTAAATAGAATGTCAAACAATTTTCTCCTACTTTGACTTTGAAACTTCTGCTACTAAATAAAATAGAAAGGCGTTTAAAGTAAAAAAAAAGACGTAACAAATCAATGCTAAAATTACAAGAATGAAATGTGTTTTTCTCATAAACACTCACTTTTTGTTGTTGTTTTATATTCGAATCATTTTTTGGGTTAAACGTTGCTTAGATTTATGATGCCCTTTTTGAAAAAAAAAACAAATAGCGAAAGTAACACACGCACACAAATGCGTAAAGACGCCTTCTGCAGAAACGTTTATGTTTCAGGATGAATATGAATTTGTTTTCTAAACATCTTATTTGTTCCCCTCCAGAAAAGAATTTTATCAAGCAACCAACACGTACCAATATTTTCATATATGTGTTAGAGAGTTTGAAAAATGAAACATATGCTCAACTTGTATGATAATTACAGCAAAGACTCGTTTTAAGGGATTTAAATGCTTAAGATAAAAAATTTATATTATTATTTAATTCATTTGATTTAAACAAAAAAACAGCAATTTTTTTTACTTTTTTTAATTCATAAAAAAACCGCAAGTTAAATAATTTTAGCGTGTTTTCACTGTTTATAAAGTTTTTTATTTTATTTATTATGCTTAACTGTAACATGCTGTTTCTTATACAATTGCATCTTACCAAGATGACAATTTTGTTCCTTATTCCCCCTTATCAATTTATTTATTAAATTACAGAAGCAAATTTTAGGGTAAATTAAAGATTTTTTTTAATAAAATCGCAATTTATATTGAAATACAGCAATTGTTGTTTTTTATATTTTAAAGTATGGCGAAATAATGCAGGTGGTCTCGTTGGCGAATTCAATAATTTCGCTGTAAACTCTAAATGTCAAACACCATATTAAAAATTATACATTTTTTTATATAAGGGTTTTGACATTTAGATTTTACGGCTAAATTAATGAATTCGCCATCGAGACCACCTGTATTATTTCGACACGATTAAAAAATATAAAAAATGTTAAAAAAACGAATTTAAAACAACATTATCAAGGCAAATTAATTTTAACAGGTGGCATTGTTGCGACAGCTGACTTTTTTTTGCTATATTTTGTTTATGTAGAGTAGCTGTCAAAAGTGTATTAAAAGCTTAATGAAAACGTTATTGAAAAAGATAAGAAAAAACTGCAGTACTTAATTGTGTCTTGAAGTTTACCGAACACTTAAGTGCCTGTTTTATATGAATTCGCATTTGAATAGTATTTGATTTTCTAATATTTATTTTTTAACCACTGACGGGTAATTTTGATAATAAATTTCCTAATTAAAGTGCACGTTTTTATGATAAAATTATATTCCAAAATCAATGTTTGTTATTTAAAACCAGCTCAAAATCGTTAAATTATTGGATGGATGTTGACTAGCAAAATACAGAGTTTTATTTGTGTTTTATTTTTGTGTAGTTACATTTTCATATTTAAAATTTAAACTTGAAATCTCTAAAGATTCTTGGTTTTGCAATGGTTAAAAAAATCTTTTAATAATTCCAAAATTTCGAATAAGGTGTTTGATTTTTAAATTCATATGCAAGAAAACTCTCTAGAAATGGATTGCGCAAGTTTGAGAAGAAATGGCGTCTTTTCTGTTCAATACGCAAAGGATAAAATCCTGATTCTATAGTTTTTTTTTCTACAATATCTGTGTGTCTGTTCGTCGGTCACAGGCGTTTTTCTTTTGAACCTTAATAGATATAATCTTGAATATTTAACGGAAGTAGTGCTACTATAGCTACTATTAAAACCAGTACTAAAAATTTTAAATTTTAGGATGTTTTCTCTTAAATCGTTATAGTCAGACCGTTGAGATTTTTTAAGAGTGTATATTGATTCGTCTGCTATTCGAACAAGTACAAAGAGCCGCTATACAGTGGTAAGAAGCCCTTTGTATATGAAACCGCCAATTGGGATAACTAAAGCCGAGGATTCACTATCATACACAATCGTACGATTTAATCACACGAAAATCTGACAGAATTCTGTCCTACTTTCAAAATCGTTCTAAAATGGCGTCGTAGGTGCCACACTGTTATACAAAAAAGATGCAAAAAACACATGGTACTAATATTTTATTGTTTTTTTTCTCCTCATCTTAAAAAATCAACTCTGATCGCATAGAGAAAACTATTTTATACAATTATTTAAAAGATTATAAAATCGTACAGATCTGTCAAAAAGTCTGTCACACACGTACTCTTCTAATTTGCACTATCGTACTTTTTTTTAGCGCACATGAAATTTTTACAGATCGTATGACTGATTATGATAGTGAATCCTGGCTTTAAGGCATAGTGAAAATTATTTGTTTTTTTAATGTACTTGCAGAATAAATCTGCAATAATAAAAAAATTATATAAAAATTATAACTTATTCTTTGTATTTTTTATTTTGCTGTTTTTATTGTTTTTATTGTTTTTATATTAGAGTCTTCTTAAAATTTGAAGCTTTAATAATTTATTTAATTAATACTGTCTTTAAATTTCTTTTTCTTTTTGCAATTAAATTTATGATGGCCATCATCATTGGCCATTAAAAACATACACCACCTACATATTAAATAAGTAACAAAATGTACGGTCACACACAAACACAAATAGACCGGTCATCCGACAACCAAAACAAGAAAGCAACCATTTTTATATTTTTATATGTAGGTAAAAATAATAAGGATGTGTTCCTGTAATAAAACCATTGTTCTCCACTAACAAATCTTTCGAATTCCAGCTAAATAATAAAAAAAGAAAAAAAAAAAAATAGCAAAAACAGCAACCAGTACGACAGCAAATAGGACTACGACAGTAATAAACATATTTTTCAGAAAAAATAACACAAATAGTTGAAAATAATAGAAATTAAAGAATAAAAAGAAAATAAAAATATAAATGAACTGGTAGTTCTGTTTTCATGTTGTAGCTGGAATATTAATATTTGACCTTAAGCAGAGTCTAAACACAGAAAAGACTAAAATTTTTACAGGAGCGTATTAGAGTTTTTTTGAATATAGAATGGAGTGACTTCATTTACTTTCAAGGTGCTGTAATATCTGCATAAAAGTACACTATCTCCATAGTTATAAACAGATCACTTTCAAAATGGGGCGATAGAGAATTAAAAAATAAGAGAAAAAAAACCCAAGTGAAAAAATTGGCGTCCGCCCATATTTTTCGGGTAACGGTCCTCTGAAATTTAAATTTTTTTTAAATACCAATATGGGTATCATTTAAAAGCTTTTGAAGAGATCTTTAAGGAAATACTAAAACTTTTTAAAAAATGCTTAACCCGTTAAGAGCCGATGACATTATTATGTAAAGTTACAGATAGAACTTAATTTTTTCCTTATTTTTTAATTCTCTTTCACCCCAATATTTGCTTTTTTTATTGGAGTTAGTTCACTAAATTAAATTAACATATTTGGTAAGGGACGTATTAGATTCGGCATAGCCGAATGTAGCAATCTTGCTTCTTCATAATATTTCTGTGATGGTTTTCAAGTCTTATGCAGTGATCAGTGCTTTCAAGCTCCTCTAATGCTTAAAAAGATGTCGTAAGCAAGAGCAGGGACTATAAAACATCAAAATCTATTGACTCACTGCAACACTGTCGTAATGGCTTAATAAATTCAAAAACACGTGAACGAAAACTTTTAAAAAATAAATTAAAACATACAAAAATTTTTTGAATAAAAATAATCAAAAGCTTAAGTCCCCCAGTAAAAAATATATGGCTACAAATCTGCTGAGAACGCCAGTGTATTGATTCATCAATTCGTAGGTGTTTGTGTGTGTGTGTATGGCACCAATGCGTTTGATTGTACAACCAGACACAGGATCCAACATTATTATCAAACGGTGTTTGATTTTATACAACAGAGTAAATCAGTACTATTTTATGCTGGCGTAAACAACAATGAAAATATAAAACTTAAGCTCAAACAAAGTAAATTGTTAAATGAAGCATAAAACAAGCAGAAATTTTAACCTAGGCAATGAAATGGTTGTAACAACTATAACAAAAAGGCAGGACCTTTCTAATTGGTCAATAAACATATCAAACTTTTGAAGTGAAGAAAAGAAACAAAACGAAGGTGCCTTGCAAATATAAAGCGGGCCTACAAATAGAGACTCGTGTGTACAAATAGTAAAATGTTATTCACACAATGTTCTTCCCTTTCTCCTTTGAACAAAAATTTATAAGGTTTGAAAAATATTACACACTAAATTATTTCATATAAAACCTTTAAACGAAGAAAGAAGAAGAATAAAAAAACTATTAAAATAAAATATTGAATGGTATCTCATAATTTTCAATTAAATATTGTTTCAATAGCTTCTATCGTCTTTGTATGTCACACTGACATCTGCCAACAGCTGTCAACACTATGAAAATATCATCACAATGCACACATTCTTCTCAGTTGCTTGTTCAATCCCAGTTAGCATTATTGATCATATTCGAGTCTTTTTTGACTCCTCGACACGATTAAAATAATCGATTATGCGCTCGTTTTAGAGTCGAAAATGATTGTTTTGTCGGTAGAAAATGGTACCCTAGCCGCGACTCTTCTAAACGAGTCCCTTATGACTCTTGTTTTCGACTCATTTTCTATACTATTTTCAATCGTACTTGTAATCAAATACGATACTTTTTCGAGTCAACTTTTAATCATATTACTAGCCGTATGCGAGTCTTTTTCGAACCATATTATACGAACATTTCTAATATATTTTCTCAAAATGAAAAATTGCAAACAACGGCTTGCTTATTTTTTATAACACGCCGTATTGACGAGCCATTGATTTGTTCAAACATTAAACAATTTCATGTCCGCACATTAAAATGGCTATTGTAGACCATCGTTGTCGATGTCATGTCGGCTTCAAACAGCGAGAAAACGAAGCAGTTTTCTCCACGCAGACAAACATGAACAAATGTTTGTAACCTATTCTGCTGACGTTTTGTTCATGTGCGAACAAATCAATTGCTCGTCAAGGCGTAGTGTTACATTCGTTAGCATGTAATTCCTAATTTTCTTAAAATTCAAATTTTAAAAAATGAATTTAAAAAAATTTGAAAAAATTTATTTTACATTTGTGTCTCTATTTTTTTACGAAGTGACATATGTATGTATTTTTACGAAAATTAAAAAATAAAAATAAAATATGTATTTGAATCATTTTTTCATCGTTAGGCTGCATTAAATATGTCTCCAAAATAATTCTGAAAACAGTCGAATTTCAAGCATTTGCTTTTTGTACTTTTTGTTTTTTTAGAAAGTCGCTTTCTATGCGTTTGTCGGAGTTATATTCGAGTCTCTTTTTAAACGCATAACTGATGAATCAGTTTTAAGTCATCTTGGGTAGTCTTAAAAGGCTCACTTTGGTGATTTTTGTAAAAACAATCTTCCAAATGCTAACTGGGATTCGATGTGTGTGTAATAAGTGTGGCTGCGTGTGCGTGTGTTGGTATCAGCTTGCGTATGTGTGAAAACAAAAATAGGCCGTTAATATGAAACATATGACTACGTGTTCTCTTGTCATAAATAATCAATTCGTTATAAGATTTTCTCTTCTTTTATTTGATATTTCCTTTCTTCTCTACCTTTCATATTTTTACTTTGAGAGAATTGTAAGAATAAAAAACCAATGACCTTAAGAACACCAATAAAGAAATAAAGTAATCAATTTGTAGCAAATGAATGTGCAAAAAGAAAAATTTATAGGAAATTGACAGCTGACACTCAGCCAGTCAGATATGAGAATTATGAAATGTTTTTAATATTTTTAAGAAAAAACAAAAAGCAATTTGGATATTTTCATGCCAGAAAATTAAATTTATTTCCAGAAGCAAACATTCGTATGCCGGTAGTAAAATTCTTTCAATTTATTTTATATTTAACATGTAAAATTGTTTAATATTTTAATCCTCCTTTTGAATTTTTTCAAGGTTTATTAAGAGGGTATCGATCCGAAAGTAAATTCTTGCTGCTCCGAAGGGTAGTAAGAGCTTTTTGTTATTCGTTTAAAGAGGGAAGAATAATACTAGTTCCTCAATTCCACCTTTTTAAGAGATGATAAAATTTTTAACGAATCGCTTGATAAAGCGATCCTCTTGGCTAAAATTTTTGCAAATAACTCTCATTTGCCGAAAAGCAATCAAGCACTACCCGCACTGGAATGCGTATCAGTAACTATGCCAGATATATTCTTTAGAGCACGTGTAGTTAAAGAGGTGTTAGAGGATCTCAACATAAAAAAGTGCCCTGGTTCAGATGGAATTCCAGCACTGTTGTTATAAGCCTGAAAATTACCGCCCAAACGCAATTTTCTGTGCATTTTCTAAAGCAATGGAAAGAGTGCTTAATTTATATCTGGTAAAATATCTGAAGTCCAACATCTAACTTAGTGAACGACAGTACGCTTTTCATAGGGGACGCGCTACGAATAACTTACTGGCCTTCCTTTCAGAAAAATGGAGTCAATCTATGAAATAGTTCGGCGGAAGTAAGGTGGTGTCTTTAGGTTTGATAAAGTGTGGCATGGTGCACTTATATCAAAACTTATTGCTGTTGGTTTCGGTGATAGTTTTTCTAGATTTGTATCAAGCTTTCTCAGGCATAGCGCTATACGAATTGTTATAGGTGGGATCTCATCAAATGAGTTCATAATAAATTCAGGGGTTCCGTTCTGTTTGCAACCCTACTTCTTATTTTTTTTAGACTTTCAAACTTCCAAACCAATATATTCCTTTGCAGATGACAATAGCATATGCCATTCATTATCATTTCGTAGTAGGCCAAGCCTATTGGAAATTGGGGTTATAAGAAAGCACGTGGATTATACCCTTAATCGTGATCTTTTGGCAATCTTCGAATGGGGTCTTGCTGACTTCAGTTTAACGCTTGTAAAACCCAATGCTATGTGCTTTGGCGAAGCCGTGCAACTAAATGTGCTACCTCATACTTAATTATGAATGATATAGATATTACGGAATAAGAAGCTCTCAATGTTCTTGGCATGAAGAATCAATGTGATATTCGGTAGAACAAACATATTTTTCAAGTTGCAAAAAAAGGCATTTAAATGCTAAGGTTATCTGAAACAGTGCGAGAAATAATTCACTCCATCTTACCACCTCGCTATCTTTGTCACTCATATCAGACCGAAAATTGAATACAAGTGTGTTTTATGGGTACTTCAAAGACTATTTTAGAGTTACTCGACCGCGTGTAGGAGAGCGGAAAACTCATCCGTGACAGTGTGGTATCCAGATTATTTAAATCACTGGACCATCGACACAATATATGGGCATTTATCGTTGGTACTAGGATAAGATCTTATGAAATTAGCGAACTTGTTCTTGAAAACCGTAATTTAGTACGCGCAACATGTTCCTCAAAAAGAGAACATCCCTTTTTGGTCAATTAGCCAGTGAATCGCACTGCGCATTACAGAGAAAATTTGTTTTTTAGCCGAACAGTTCGTATTTGAAATAAGCTCGCTGCAGAAGTCTTTTTTGGCACTTTCCGAATGCAAAGATTCAAACTGAATGTCCACAAGTAAAACCTGTATCCTCCTTCCCAAAACCTAATTTCCTTGTTCTGGCACAATCCATTTTTATTTACAAAAATTAACTGCTTTTTTTTTTAATTTACATATGTATGCACATACATTTAATATTTAATAAAATTTGTTATATTTTTTAAAGTAATATTTCACAAGTATACATGGGGGTGACTAATTAGATGGACTTATAAATTGATGATTTTTTAGCATTATCATTATTCTTACTAATGGTAATGCTTTTTAATGTAATTAATGTTTTTTTGGTCATTAGTTAAAAAAAAACATTACCATTGACTAATAAATAAATAGTTTCAAATTCTTATAATTAATGAATGCAGTTCTTGTCTTTATTCACTAAAGTTTTACACCTTTTCAAATGTAGATCTATCTACGAGTGTGTTAAGATATATTTATTTTATGCATAGTTTTTTTAAGTTTCTTCGTTCAAAAGTTTTTATTTCCTGAAAAAATTATTTTTAATTAAATTGTAATTATTAATGAAACGATTTCATTGGCAATAAATGGTAGTTAAAATTTTTTCATTCTCATTATTTCAAACAATGCCAATGAAAATTCAAGGGAAATGAAAAAAAATCACAATTATGTTGACAATAATAAGTTTATCAATAAATAATTTTATTTTTAAATGGTACTAAAAGGTACTAAAGCTTTTTATTTATAAGTAATTCTTCTTAGAACTATGGCTAAAGAGAAATTTTTTATTTTACTCTCTTAAAGTATTGTTTTGAAAGGTCCGTTTTAAAATACTGTTCTTTAGGAATTCAGATTTAAAAGAATTTTTGTAAAAGGTACTTTTTCATAAAAAGTACTTTGCAAGAAAAATGATTTTAAAAACGAATCTTTTTCAATATGTGTTTTCCTAAGGTCGTCTTTTCAAAAGTTATTTACCATAGGGTGTCTTTTTTTGAGAGTATATATGTAGATAATTTACTAAAAGTATCTTCCAGACTTTCTTTTTTCATAGAAAGCAACTTTCGAAAAAGTAGTTATATTATTACTTTATCAAATCTTTATAAACAAAGACATTCATTTTAATAGCTGCTCATTTAAATATTATAACTTTTCCAAACATTTTCAGAAATTAAAAATCATTTTTCCTTAAAAAATATTGTACAAAATAAATTTTTTTAATTATTTACTTGTGAAAAAAATGTGTTTTAATTATAATACATTTCTTACATTAGGAATTTTACAAAAAGTTTTTTATCACAATGTATTTAATACAGATTTGTCTTTCCTCTTAAAATTGATAAATCTTATGATGGTACTTTTTGTGCGATCGTTATACAATCGTTAATACAAGTTATAAAAATATTCAGTCCAATTATAAACAGTAATTCCGTGCGAGTTTCTTCACTTTTCCCTTTTCTCCCTCTTTTGAATGACTGCGGAAAATGAAAAAAAATTAGGTAGGAAATACAGTAGGTGTTATGAATTATAAAAGAAAAGTTATATGTAAATAAACAAAATAACTCCCTTCAAATTACAATGATGCCAATTTTTTATTATTATGATTGGGCTGATAATAAAGTATTTAGCAGTATTTCACAAATTGTGGCGTTATAACCAGTTTTGTTAAAATAGTTTTTGTTAACTAAATGTTTGATTTGAAAAAAGAAGAATTTTGTTCTTCAAGATTTCCTAAGCTGTGATTTGATTTAAAATAAATTATATTGAATTATCGTTAAAATAATTCATAAATAAATTTATTAAATTCTCTTGATTTATTTTATTCTTCTTTATACTAGACAGTGTATCCTTATAACCACTCTTTTCCTTTTCAAGATAAAATTGTTAACAAAAACTTTGCTTTCGTTTTTTGTTTGCTTTATTTTTTATAAGGATAAAACAATCCTTTTTATTTATAAACTTATCAGCACTAAATACAACAGCACTTTACATTAAAATGTTTCCAAAAAAATAAATAAAATTCAAAATTTCAGACGATTTAAATTTGTTTTCTAAAACAGTTAAACTTTTCAACACTTTTCACATTATCCTTATTTTTTTGTTGTTGCTGCTGCTACTGATGCTTCTGTTGCCAAAGATAATCCTCTTACACCAACTGAACTTGAGTTGAAAGGGATGTTTAACTGTAGAATAAACGACAACAATAAAAAAGAGAGTGAAAAGAAAATGATTTTTTTTTGTGCAGAATTTATTACCGCTAACACCCACTTGCAACTTGAAAAGAATCGATAGAGAAGCGATTTGATTATTTTGGTTTAAATTGTGCCGAGGAAGTGATGGTGATTATGATGTTGGTGGTGTTGGTGGTAATAATGGCAATGATGCTACTGTTGCCACACTGATGTTTATGATGACGATGCGATGAAGATGATGGTTGTTGACTGATTTTGTTTACAATTCATAAGTGATGTGATTTCAAAGTGTTAAAGAGCATGTGTTTTGCTTGTGTATGTGTGTTTCTATTTTTAAGTTAAAAATATTTATAAAGTTTTTTTTTTGCTAAATTTATGCAAGATACTTAAAGTCAATGTAAAAGTTTTTAACAACATCATGCATTTGACAGTTTTGCGTTTCTTTTACTTTTCATGAGCAATATGTGCATTCACCATATGCATGTGTGAGTGTGTGTGTGTGTGTTAATGTTTTTGTTTACAAATTGTTGCATAAATATTTACACACTTAAGATTTTTAACAGAAAATGGATGTTGTTGTACCTCATAACAAGTAAATAAGATTTGAACAATTTTTATTAAGATTTTTTCTTCTTTTTAAATAAAATATGTTAATGTGACTTATCATAATATTTTTTGTGAGTATTTAGGAAAAGTGTGGAAAAAACTGGGGTATCATATGGCTTTCATTACTTAAATTGCGCCGCTCATAGCTTTAAACTTAGTAATACTTAATAAAATAATTTCAAGCCTTTTTAATCATTTTGACACATTTCTAATTTTATATGTTCGCATGAAATATTTTAAGAAAATCCTCTAAATTTATAAATTCAAATTTGCATATTTTTTGTTACAAAAGAAAACAGCTGAACTTAAACTCATCATCATCATCAGCATTAACTTCATCGTCAGCATTAAAATAAGCATTATCACAAGCTAGAGAAAGCTTCATTATTTTCTATGCTGATTTTGCATAAAATTTCACGCTTTAATGTGACACATGTGGTGGTAAGGATTTTCACGTTTGTGTTCTTAAATAAAAATTTAATGCGTACTTAATTTAGTGGAATGTGACAAGACAAAAAGTCACTTATTTAAGACAAAGCGCTCAAGTGGTGGGATTATTAAGTGTTTAGTATCACCATACAAAAAAACAAAATGGAAAGAGAAGTGTAATAAATTTATATAAAATCATGGTTTATTACCTATGAACTTTATATTTGTTGAAATAAGTAAGAAAAAACTTTGCAAAGACAAATTGGCGTTATTTCTAATTTCTTTTGTTTTAAAAACATTTTCTGCCATCTCTTTTAATTAAAGAAAACACCTTTCAAAAATCTGTCACAAAACCATGTGCTCAAAAAAATCTTAAAAATTATTTATTTATTAATAAAATTCCTTCACTTAATTATTTTTGGAATGTGTTTTTTTTTTCTTATTATTGTTATTTTGTTTTGACATGTTCAGCTGTCAAGTACTTGTCACATAAGGCGTTGGCATAAATTTGTTTATAAATTATATATGTACGTTCCACAACCCCTATTAAAAAAGCTACTATTCTAAAAAAAAAGAAATAAAAATAAAAACATCTTTTCTAATCAAGCCAGCTAGTGAGCCAGTCAGCCGGCAGCAAAATAAAGAATACAAAAGGCCAGATAAACGTTTATATCCGCACAATGACAGTTTGAAATAATAACGTACTTATCGAAAACGACACTAACAACAAAAACAATCATGAGTTGGAGAAGAATAATGCGTAAACATTAAACGTCAAACGACTTACAAAAGTCAAATTAGGCCAATTTGTGACTGGCATAAACATATCGTTTGCAACAAGCATGAGGAGATAGAGAAAATATATTTTGAAATGGAGATAGGATTGTGAAAGAAACTAAACGATTGATAAAAGACGGAAAGAGATACACACCCCTCTCCGTTAATATTATTAAAAAAAAATTTATTCGGTGAGCCGGGTAGAAAAACCAATGGCCCGCAACTGTGTCAGGGTTTAAAATAAACATTTTTAGTTGGGAATATAAAGGCCGGACATAATCGGAACCGGCTTAGAGCTTGTTAAAGTACAAACTTTAAGATTCTTTTTTTCGCGCTATTGAAATTATTTTTCTTTTATTGAATTTTTTTAAATTATAAGTAACGAAACAACTAAATTTTTTTAGTCCATTTTTTTAACTTACAGTGTAATAGAATTGTGTTATTTAGTACTTAAGCTATTAGGTTAAGTTTTTACCCGCTATTTTTATTTTGTTCCCATGGCCTTTGGCTACGGTTCGCTTAGTAAAAGTCGGCCATTAAATTTTTGAAATTAACAAGAAGCGGACGTTAACCAACTTATTGAATTTGAGACCAATTCGTTTATAGTTATGACACATTTCTGGAATAAATTGTAACGAGAAGAAATATTCTTTAATAGTCTATTTTTATTTTCATATGGGATGTCTACTTGGGAAAAAATCTTAACATACGCAGCAAGAATATACTCGTGCTTATTCCGTTTGGATCGTGAAAAGTTTCTTTGTGGATTCCTACACATTTGACGGTTTATTGTTCTCTATGATTGGCTCACAGCGATTTCTTTTTTTTCCAAATTTAGAAAACACTTTTTTAGAAAAAGCGTGAATCCAAAATGGCATTAAAAAAAATAATGAATTTTATTTTTTCGTTACGATGAACTCAAGATTAAAATAAAACAATTAAGAGTGCTATATTCGGCTAAGCCGAATCTTATATACCCTTCACCATCTATGTAAATCTAGTTTAGTGAAGTAACTCGAATCAAAAAAGCAAATATTGGGGTGACAAAGATTAAAAAAATAAAAAAAAAATTTGGTACTGCATATGTAAAATTTTACACAAAAATTACATCGAATCTTAATGGGTTAAGCATTTTTAAGAAATTTTAGTATTTTCTTAAAGATCTCTTTAAAAGCTTTAAAATGATACCCATAATGATATTTTAAAAAGTTTGAAAATTTTAGAGCCCCGTAACTTGGAAAATATGGGCAAGCTCCAATTTTTTCAATTGATTGTTTTTTCTTATTTTTTAATTTTTCTTATTTTTTAATTCTAATTCTAGAGTAACTTTATTGTTTCAAATGACATGAAAAAATTAAAGGTAGGCGCAGTGTTTTGTCTGCTGCCTAAAGGGACATAGACCGATCATGCTGATTTCCAATAGCACCTCTTTCGAGGTGGTCAATTGCAGTATTTAAACTTCTCTAGCTGATATAGTACCTTGGTAAACTTGATTTTAACACTAACACTAGAGATCGCTATGCATAAGAAATCAGAATATATCTACTTTATGGTGTCGGTAATGGATATTGTAGAAATTACAAACGGAATGACAAACTTAGTTATACCCTTTTTACAATTTTTGTGGTGAAGGATATAATAATTTTTCCCGAAAGGGCCGGAGAAAAGATAGTCGCCACACAATATACTTAACTATCCTGCATTTAGTGAACTTTAATAGAGACACTATTCAAATTTTACAAACGCATTTCTAAGACACAGTTATTCTGTATTTAAACTAATAGGGTGGCACCATTTAAATCGAATATTTTCTCTTTTAAGAAAAATTTGGATTTTCCAGTAAAAGAAATTGTGGTGATGGGAAAAGGGAGGGGGTAAAAAGGGTACTCCCCATATACAGTAGTTATTAATTTCTTATAACTAAACCTCGTTTCTTTAAATTAAGTGAGATATATCTCACATGAATATATTAAAGTCGTATTGTTTAGACAGGGTGAGCTAGAATTAATATTGTTCTTCATAATATAAAATAATAAAAGGGTTCAGGTATTACTATAGATCACAATGTGTAAAACAATATGACTAAAATATATTCATGTGAGAAATATCTCACTTAAGTTGTAGAAATAAGCCACTGATGTACATAAATAAAATAAAAAAAATAATATAAATAATAAAGAGAAGTTACATGCAACAAATCATTCTCCGTTCTTCGCTGTCCTACCGATCTTCCGTTATATGCTTTCGTATCATACGACTAACTTCTTTATTGTCTAATGTTTGTTTTTGTTTTTATAGCAAAAATTTTATTTTGGCCCGCTTTCACAAAACATGTGGTTCTACTCTGTTAAAAAATTGAACAACGGTTCTTTTATATTAAAAAAGTGGTAAGTTTTCTTTTTTTTTCCTTTCCCCTGCACAGTCTACTACTTCGTTAATACAAGCGGAAGGTCAATATCATAGTGTGTGTGTGTGTGTGCATCCGTTTATGTTTATCCAAATAATATTAGTGAATCTAAGATATCCAAACTAGAGAGTTTCAGTTTTTTACAAATATTTTTTTTTCGGCTGGAATGTGTCAATAACGTTGGCTTTAAGACTTTGTGGTAAAAGGTCAATGTTACACACGCCAACAAATTTAAGGCAATAAAAGGCGTTTTGTTCCTTCTTTTTTTCTTTTATTCCTTCAAAGTTTTCTCGTTGTTGGAATTTTACTGTATATTTTCTGTCTTTGCACAAACAAATAAACATTTCAAGTTGTCAAATTAACTGACACTTTGAAAAAATATTAAACAACAAAAGAAAGGAAAAATAGTTGCTTGATGAGGACAAATAAAAGAAGAGGGGTGAAAAATGGATTAAAGAAAAAATTTTGGTGGAAAATTATCGATTGCTAAACGTGTTAAAAAAGAATTCAAATCAAAGTAAATACGTATAAATGGAAGAAGAAGTGTTTATTGTATTATTAATTATCTCTAAAAATTTTGGTTAAATCGACGAAATCTCGGTAATTTTTGATTGAATCAAAACATTTCATTTAAATGTTTTGAAATGAAGGGCGAGTGTTTATTTGTTAAAGAAATTGTTTAATTATGGAATCTATGACGACAATAGCAATAACTTCAAGGGGTGGCCATGTTACACTGTTGTTTGTATCGTAAACAAAAGTATTCAAAAGGGTTGATGTTTGTATATGTGTATGTAATTATTATGACAGTTAGTTTCTATTAAAGTTGCGGCCTTAATTATATATCAGTTGATTATTTCCCTTTTCCCTTTCCTTTTATAAATATTTCTTTTAGTTTTATTATTAGTAAATTAGGGCTTGAATAATTGTATTTAATATCTTGATAAGAGATATTGAAAGGAATTAACGAGTGATATATTTGTTATATTTAACTTGCATGCCCTTTAACGTGGGAAAATTGCTATTGAGAATGATAAATACTTTTATTGCTTTTAAGGTTTAAGAAATTAAGGGGAGGGTACTTACCGTGGCGAAATAATACTAAGTCATCGCCATGGCGAATTCATTAATTTTCGCCGTACATGTTAAAAGTCAAACAGATATAAAAAATATACGTATTTTTTATGTATGGAGTTTGACATTTAGCGTTTCGAGTAATTTTTATTTTTAATAGTATTCAGCTCATCTTTTATATTATTGCTTTTCGTTTGGGTTCAAGACCACTTTGTATTGTATTTTTTATGAAATTTTATTAAAATTCATTAAAACGGAAAAAAATTGTTTTTAATTTTAAATTATTTTTTAAGAGTTTAAATTATGTAAAAGTGTTTTTGTTTGAATGTATATCTATCAATTAAAAATATAATTTGTAAACAATCTCCCTACACAAATAAGTGGAAATATATATTTCGGAATGCAGTTTGTGACATATTTAACGAATAAACTGTAACTCAATTAAGTGTTAATATTGAATCTACATGCCTGACAAATACAAACAAATAAGAGCTGATCCTGTTTTACCTTTTTGAAGATCACACAATCTGAAATTTAGATTATATGCATTTTCTACACTATAATCTCGATATACTTATATGAGACAAAGTCTAAGGTTTTTTTCCTTTTTTTTTGAACCGACCAACAGACAGGTAAGGGCATATTTAAGTTATTTATGTAAACAAGTATTAAAAAGATGCAATACCTAGATTTAGGGTAAATATCAAAACTCCCGAAAAAATTTAAGTCACAGTCATAAAACAGAGGAAAATATTTTCGCCTTTGGAAAATTTCTTGTTTTTCTCATTTTTTCAATTATAATAAATAAACGTAAAAAATTAAATCGTTGTAGCAAGCGTGATTGTTGGTAAGGTTGAATAAACTTCGTTAGGGCTGACTAAAAATTTGTACAATTTTAATTTTACAAACAGTTTGAAAACAGCATTTTGATTTTTTTCTCTGCATTTAAGTGCAGCACATAAAAGTAAACAAAAATTGATGTTTTATTGAAATCTTTCAACTTGAGATGAAAACGATGCTGAAAATAAAGAATAAATGATGATGATAAACGTGCAAATGCATAAACAATACAAAAGCAACAACAGCATACAAATGAGAAAAAGCACTTGTTCTACACAAATTTAAAGAGTAAAAAAAATCAGCAAAAGTTTATTTAAAATAACATTTAATGTAAACAGCAACTTAAGTGTTATAATAAAAATAACAACAACACTAAGAAAAAAGAGAAGAAAAAAAAAACACTAAAGAAAAACTTAAGAAAATCACACATTTCTTGACACATGAAAGAAAAATAAACAGCTTAAGAAAAGCAACTGACAAACAGTTAAACAAGAGACAGAGAAGAAAAAGAAAACTTTAAATACATTTTAAAACATTAAACAAAAACTTAGTAAATGGACACATTTACTGGAGCAGTGAAAAATAACACTGGATACAAACACAATAAACAACATTAAAAAAAAAACAACAAGAAGCTTCAATACAACACTTAACGTTAAAATCAAGAAGATTTTACAAAAATCACTTTTTTTTAACAATTTTAACTTCTTTGAAGGAAATAAAAATTGATTATTTTAAAATAAAAATGAAAACGAACAAGGGACAAGGGACAAGGAATAAGAAATATTCAAATAATAGTTTTTTCTATTCTCTTCTTTTTCTTACCCACAAACTCTAGTAAATTTCTTAACAAACTTGATGAATTTTGGGAATTGTGTTCACAGACTCGATAGTGACAAAGGAAAACTAAATTTGCATTTTGATAAATTGACATACTCCAAGGATAATAAGATATACATATAGTGGCTTCTTTGATTTGTGGAATTTTTTCATAAACCACAAGGAAAAGAAAATAAAGAAACAGTTAATATGCATTTTTTATACTTTTTTGTGTCGGTATCTCTTTAAATGAATAAAAAGTCAAAATTATTTATTGAATCTTCAATAGAGCCGTTTTGTAAGAAAGTGGAAGGAAGATATTTAAGAGTTTTTTTTTCAGCAGAGTTTGAAAAATATTGGTATGTAATGGAAATAATGCTCATTTTCATATCTTTCATCTAAGAACACTGTTCCAAAAAAAATTAAAAAAACAAGGAAAAAAGATCATCACTTTCGATGTTATTTCTTTTAACTAAATAATTCTAAAATCTGTGCATGTATTCTAATTAAATATGAAGTACTTAAGTCATAACAAATCTGCCTTTTAGACAGTTTTTAACTTTTTTATCTTCCCATAAACATTAATGAATAATACAAAAATTGTTGAATGTATAAATTGTGTTGAAATTACATGAACATCATTTTATCCCGCAAAGTCTTTTATGTTGTTAATGCAAACCGGTTGTTAAACCGTTCTCGAGTTATGGTGTAATGTTTTGTTTATTTAATCTTTCAAAAAAGAACATCCGAATCCATCAGTTCTAGACACGAAAATAAGACTTAAATCACAACAAATTTTAGTTAAAACTTCGTTAAATAGGTCTGTTACAGTTTTAAATGCCTGATTAAATTTTAACAAATTTCGTGTATGAAAAGTTCTATTAGAAAATCCCATTCCAACCGCCGTATTTAACAGATATTTTCTCGGCCGATTATCGATTGATGGCATGTGGTCGTTCATGTGTGCACTTCTTATCATCTCAAGACCCAAATAGTGGGGTCTTTTGGGCATTCTTTCGACTTTCTGTCTGTCTGTTTTCTTAGTTATTATTAAATATAAAGTACAAATTTGTAAATCAAAAAATATACTTTAAACATAGAACTGACTGACAAATTTTTTTTTCAGAGAAACTACAGAATACTAAAATCTGCTTTTACCATTTTATTTTTATGATTACGAAACTATGCGAGATGAGATTTACGACTATCGTCGCCTCTGCTCGTTAGTAACCATATTCATTGCATACAGTTTAATTATTTAGATAGCCCGTTCTCTTATAAACTATATGAGAATTATAAAAACAATATGCCTAATATGAATCTGTGTATACATGTGAAGGTCGCAATCTATTTCCAACAATGAAAATATCCATGTAAAGATAGTATTAATTAATCCAATAAACTTGGCAGATTGTTTTTTCAAATTGCATTACAATATGTTTGTCCGGCGTAATTCTCATTGAGTTTAAGAAGATTTAAATATAAAATATTTTTAAGCTATGAATAATTTTAAAAGAAATTGTTTTATAAGTTGTCTGTAGTAACTAGTTTACTCTTCTAATAAACAATTTTTGCAGAACAGTTTTAAAAATTATTTGAACTCTGAAAATGTAATTTCACCAAAATCGGACTTTAAAACCAATATCATTTATTTTAGTCAAAAAAAAAAAAAAAAAAAGGAAAAAAACTGTGTATAAACAGGAAAAACATTTAAGTTTATAAATCTTCAATTACAAGTTGAAAAGAATTTTCTAGCTTTGAGCCTCTTGAAAATATTCATTTTGATATTCAAAGATATTTTACTTTTTTTAAATTTTAAAGTGATTTTTAATTAATTTTCATTTTACAAATCTGTTTCATTTAGCCAGCAACTTAATTATTTATCTTCTACTTCTTGCGTAAAATTACATAAAATAAATTGAGTTCAGTCTAAATAAAAACATCATTAACGCCCCAAATTTGTACACAATTAATCACTCTGCAATAGCAAAGCCCAGCGACAAAAAAAAATATTTTTCATTCTTAAAAACGAAGCTAAAAAAGCAATTAAAATTTTCACACATTAAGAAATGTTTCAAAAAAAAAAAAAAAAAACAGAAAAATTCAAATCCAAGGGTCAAAGAGGCGACAACAACAAAATTAAAAATCAATTAGTTTTATGTTCTGAAAAAGATATTTAAAATTTAAATAAAAAATTACTCTTAATACGAGATCATTAACATCAATAAGCAAAAGACATCATTTATTTTATGATATTTTAGATAAAATATTATAAAAATTTTAGTCTTCAACTGACGTATGGCAAAATGTCAATATTATAAATGTTTTTAAGCTAAAAACTTAAATAGAAACTAAAAATAAATGTACGACTTTGCCATAAATGTTAAGAATTTTTAATAAAAAATTAAAAAATGTAAATTATTGTAGAATTACGATCTATCTTTCATTAGCTCAGTCATAAATCATTTGACACCCAGCCATTGAATAAACAAAATATTCATAACTAGATGTTTATGTGCTGAACTATGTACGAGGTATGTTTACAAAGTCAATGCAATTTAATTTTCTTTCACTTAATCCTAATGATTCATCGCTATAAATTTTGACCTCTTCAAGGTAAACAAAAACAGAAACCTAAATCGAAAGTATTTTAACAGAAAGCACAGGAACCACTGAAATTTTATTTAATTGTTTTTGTTAGTACTTTCCACTGGCAGCCTTTATTTAGAAGAATAAAAAAATGTTTAATTATTGTTTTTTTTTCCTACAGTTAATTTTTGTTGATTATTGTTTTTTTATTAAAACATAAATATTTCCACTGATTAGCTATATGAGCAGTAGTGAAATGGCCATGTGGATATGTTTTCCCCCAAATTATACATATCATTTTTTAAATTAAAATATTTATATTTGAAGGAGTCAAGCACAATTAAAGTAAATTAATATAAAACATTCCAAACAATAAATTTTCTTGTAAAAATATTTATTTTATTCTTTATTTTATTATAATTCTCATTCAATCAATTTTGTGATAGAATTAATGGGTTCTTAATAGTTTCTGAACAGTATTTAGGTAAAATCTAGCGATGGACTAAATGAGCGATAGCGAAACTTCCATACGGCTATAGCATCCTTGCCGACGTACATATTACGAGAACGGTACAAAGGACTATTCTTATTAATTTTACATCGAGAGTATTTAAACTGTTTAAACCATTGCTGAAGAAGTTTAAAGAAGTTATCGATAGATAAAAATTTAGTAAAAAAAATTTCTATTTCTACTCCTTTTTGCCATTCTGAGAATATGGTGGGCTTTCCTTTTTCAGTCAGTTTTTAACTTAACTTCAGATGGATAAATACAAAATTAAAATAAAATAATGAAAGATTTAACAAGCTCGATTGCCTAAAATCAGTTAAACAGCCAAAATAATTGCAAATTTTATCGGAAGTCGAAGTGTTTTTGTCAACCAACTAAACAAGACAAATTTTTATTTACTTTCCGAAATGGCCTCGTATGTAAAGAGAGAGAGAGACATAGTGACAGTTAAACATGCGTTTTTCCTATTAAACCACATGTAGTAAAATCTTGAATAATCCCAACAAAAACAAAAATAAAAACCATGCCAATGGATAAGTGTAGAGTGAGCGATTGTGAAAATGATGCCCCCAATATTAATGTCTTCTATTAGTTGTACTTTTGTTTTGTGGATCCCTATTTAAGATTGTTGCTATTGCCAATACAAGGGCCAATCATTCGACACTTGACTATTTTCTAAGAAACAACAAAACTGTGGGCGCCAGTCTTTCTTTAGCATTTATTCTCAATAAGATTTTTGATTTTTTTTCATTTTAAAAAAAAAAGATTTTAGCAATTTTAATAATTTTTAATACATAATCAATCCTCCCTCTTTCTTTCGAGCATAATTTCTTTCGAGCATAATGTCTGTCTTAACAAAAACGAAATATGTTTCATTAACATTTCTTTAGCTGTTTTAATCACGTGTTGTGTCATTGTTTCAGTCGTTTTTCTGACAGCGAAAACGTTAGGCCATCTCATGTAATTGTTTTTGTTGTATTATTGCTTTTGTCTGCAATACAACTTGTGCATACACACACTTTTTTATTTAAATTTATTTGATTTAATTTAATTTCAAATTCTAGTATTGAAAATAATTTCAACAATTTTAATTAACATCATTTCACTTCATTCATTCGTTAAATAATAATAACAATAAAATAAATATAATTTTGCGTTTGATGTTTAAAAAGACAGATGTTACATTGTTTTTCTGTGTTATTGTAAAAAAAAAAATTATAATAAGTTGTTGTCAGAGACCTGTCCTTCGCCTGAATGTGGTGCAAAGGTCTTTGGTGTGTGTCTCCATAAAGACCCGGTATTTCTTCTAGGTTCTTCGTGAAGCCTTTTCCTAATGAAGCGTCTTATTTAGAAGCTAAACTTCAAACACAAATCGCTGCTAATGAAGATTACTCTCCTAAGCTCTAGTTTTCTACTAACTGTTGCGACATAAAATATCGAGAAGTTTAGATGGCCTCCTTCAGTCAATAATGAGCTGCAACGATGCGGTAACTACCACTCATTAGAATGTAGTTTAATATAAAGAAGTATTAATTTACATTAGTAGCACAAACTGTCGATAACACACTAAGCTAAAGATCTTTACTTAAAATATTAATGGAGTTTGGATTGCAGTTTTAATTTCGACTCATTGTCATCAGATTTCATTATCTGATACTTTTTATACCCTTCACCACAAAAAGTAGAAAGACAGTATAACTAAGTTTGTCATTCCGTTTATAATTTCTACAATATATATTACTGACCGCATGCGGTTTATATGTTCTAACTTCTTGTGCATAGCGAAGTCGATTGGGAGATGTCCGTCTGACCGTAGGTTTTAGTATTGAAATCAAGTTTGCCAAGGCACTAGAAAAGCTTGAGAAAATTTAAATGCGCCAATCGATCAGACATAGTGTCGAAAGAGGTGCTATTGAAAATCAGCAAGATGTCCTTCGAGACAGCGGGCAAAACACCGCGACTAACTCTAATTTCTCCATATTATTTTAAACAGTGAAGTTAGTCTTAACAAGAAAATAAATATATAAGGCGATATAAAATTAAAAACTAAGAAAAAACATCAAGTGAAAAAATAATATTAATGATTTAATAATAATAATATAATTATAATAAAAAATAATAATAATTTCCGAGTTACGGACCTCTAAATTTTAAAAGTTTTCAAAATATAAATATAGGTATCATTTAAAAGCTTTTGATAAGATCTTCAAGAAAATACTAAAATTTTTAAAAAATGATTAACCCATTAAGAGCAGGTCACATTTTTATATAAAAATTATTTATATGTAGTACTTAATTTTTTCTTATTTTTTAACTCTCTGTCACCCCAATATTTGCTTTTTTGTTTGGAGTTACTTCTCTAAACTATATTTACATAGATGGTGAAGGGTTAATAAGATTTGGCATAGCCGAATAAAGCACTCTTACTTGTCTTACTTAACAACGAAGTGACCTGGTAACCAGAGAATTAATTAAAGGATAGCCACCACATGCTATGAATTTCTTTAAGTGCTACCCTATTTCGTACCTGGCGTTATAAAGATTTAGTCTTAGAAAAGTTTTAGGTACAAAGAGCCTCCTTTAGTATTTGTTGATATTATTTTGTTTTTTTTATTCTTATGAGAACATTTTAGTTAATTGCTCTAATAATTTTAATGTATTTTACGAGTGATTATTTAAATTCCATAAACATTAAATTAGTACACAGTTAGATATAATGTTAATGTTGTATAATAAACATAACTTTATAATTATTATGATATGCTCTTTAGCACACTCACTCTCACATTGAATTACACACGTATTCACATTAATGATGATGATTATAAAAATTCCTTTTGTAACAGCCACAAACAAATATTTAGATACCTATTTCTACATACAATTATAATGAATTTAAACAAAAGTATTCATTATTAATAAACAGCAGCAGCAACTTACCCATTTGCTCTAATGCACATACATACACACGCACAAAAGCAACACATACATTTAGTATATTAAAAAAACCAAAACATTCATGTTTCAGACAAAACAATGCCAAAATGTCTGTCAATTTAGTGTTTGTTTTTTGTAATTTTTGAAAAATTTTTTTTGGATTACAAGAGGAAATTTGTATAAAGATTTAAATATTAAAATTAAACAGAGAGCGATTGTGCTATTTTGCTATTTTTTTTTAGCCGATATTGACTGTATAGCGATACTGTCATGCGGTTATACTGGTTGAAATATTTTATTTTATTAAAACATATTTTAAGGTTTGTTGGATTATTCAGTAGAGCCTGGTATTCTGTCCGAGATGGTTGAATTTGATGGGCAGCAGTTATTTCTTTATGTTTTGACATTTAGAATTTGGTGTCGATTTCAGGATTTGGAATAATTTGTTTTACCGACGGAAAGTGATCAGCTGTTGTTTTCAAAAATCCTGCAATTTTAATCTTTTACAGCTTTGAGAAAATGTTGCCGGAAAATATTCGTATGAGTTTTTTTTTTACTATAAGAGCATAAAATCCGATTTTATACTACTTTCTGCAACATTTATTTATGCATTTTTTATACACATTTTTTATGTGCATAGTTTGACAGTATTTCGCATGAAAAGCTGAACAAAATACAAGTGTTAAAAGAAAGGAACTAATTGCAATATTTTCTTGGGTTTCCTCATATTAGCTTAGTTGCGTTATCTTCATTACAGTTGCAAAATGTAGATGAGTTACTCTAACAAGCTCTATAGCTAACGTTTTGTAAATTTCAAGTGCCTAAATGGATTTAGGTTAAAATATTATTATTTTCAAGGGAAATTTAGGCGATAAAATTAACTAGTTTTTGATGATTTTACGTATAAAATCATTTATTCATAAATGCTGGAAAACCTCACACGTAAGATAAAGGTGTTGGAGCATCTTGGACTAGAATAAATAAAACTGAAAACAAAAATAATTTTAGACGTTCTGAAAGTTGCAGCAAAATTAAAATGCGAGAAACAGTTAGAAACAGATTTGCGAAATATTTATTATGAAAAATTAAAAGCAAATTCACATTTAAAATTAGAAGCCAGTAATATGAAGCAAGTTCCTCTTTAATTTATAGTGTTCATTAGTCTCACTCTTTTGAAATACATACATAATTTATAATTAACGTCAATATATTCAAACATATTTGAATGGTATATGAAATGAGTTTGTATTAAGAACGACAATGTATCAATAGAATGTAATAATCTAAATGCAAAATAACTTCATAGTTTGTTAATTTGTTTAATCTATGAGAGTTATATTTATATAGTTTTTTCTCAGTGCTACAAATATTTCCTACCTCCACTGTAAATTTAAAATATAAACTTGGATCAACATCCCTTTAGCTTGAATAATGTAGTTTTGATTAATACTTCTTGTTAAAACATTTAATTTGTTGAAACATCAAATGTTTTGATTTAACTTATGATTGTGCACCAAAGAAACACCCACGTGTTTGGAGACACACTCTCAAGAGCCATCAGAACTGAGTTGTATGTAAACAAACCAAACAAAGGGTAAAATTATATTAAATTCATTTAAAAAGAGAAAATTAATATAAAATTAGAGAGAAAACTTGTTTACTTTTTCTCAAAAGCATTGCCATATTAAAAAACTCACAATGTTGCTGAAACATGTTGCTGTGATGAATACTAAAAATAAATTGGGGGATATTATGAGCAACCAAGTTCGTGCGAATGTGGCGATAGGCAAAATGTTAAATACAGACAACGACTTCATCGCTTTTGTGGACGAGTTCGTTCGTATTAATGCAGCAGCAGAACACTGCCCCCAAATGAAAATGTTCAGTAATAAATGAAACGTTGACGGAAGCGGAACTCGAATAACGGGAATAATAGGAACGTGTATTGATTTGTTAATAAAAAAATATTAAAGTGTATTTTGAAAAGAGGGGTGCATGTTGTTTAAAAAATATAAACAAATAAAAAAAAATTATTAAAAATATAAAATTAATTAAATTTTTAAAAAAGAGTGTTAAATATTATAGTTAAAGGAATGAAATGTAAAAAAAGTAATTAATTTGCCTATTTAATCATTTATAATTAAATTGATTTAAAAAAATTGCTAAAAAATTTGTGGCAATTAAAAAGTTGAATGCAAAATTTAGTGAAATTTTTTAAAAACCATCATTTAGTCTAGCAGACTTTAACAACTGGATAATTTAAAGGATTTTATTTACGCAACATGGATAAAAGGTGCGAGTTATTAAAAAAAAATATTATTCTTTTAAAAATTTTTAATGCGTTTAGAAATTGTTCATCATGAAATAACAACAATATGCAAATTTTAAAGTGTACATAATTTTAAAAAGAAACATTGAAAAAAATATATTACTGATTTAATATGGTTCGTTCTTCCATAAGAGTTTATTACACTTGAACTTGTTTTAAGGCCTTTTGTGTGTTTCGATATTTTGATTTATTGTATGGGATAAATATATTGAAATTTTCTTTAGTTTACTATTGATTGCTTTAAGGCACATTAATTGCATATGTTACCTGACTTTGTTAGAAATTTCAGAAAAAATATATAAAAAAGTATATCGTGCTGCCATCAAGATGTCTTTGTGTTAATCAGAGATGACTAGGCGATGATTATTGCATGTGTCCTGTTTTAAAACCGCCCATTAGCACAACTAGAGAACTTTTCTGGAAGAAACCATGGCCTTTTAATGGCAGAAGTTTAATAAAACATAGATGATATTTTTTACTTAATGTCAACGAAAAATGACGATACGTTTTTGCCAAACAATGTGCCCAATGTGACTGTACCTATGGTCCTATCCACACAGGGCTTTCTACGACAATGTATTTATTTTGGAAATGTTAGACATTTCAGTGATTTAAACTTTTTACAAAAAGTGTTACTGAAAAAGCACCCTAATGTGATTTGCTGATTTCACTCACGATAAAAATAAACCTAATAGTGTGACGGAGTAAGTAGCCTGTTAAGTGCGAGATGTGTTTCTTCAGTAATAAATAACTTATTGTGATATATTGATTCATCACCTTTAATCAGAAATGTCCTGAATAAAGCAAAAATAATACAATCGACTGATTAGTTTTTAGATACGAATTAGAGGAATGTACTTCAGAATGAGAAAAACAGTTAGTATTTTAGAAAATAAAGTGATCTTGTATAAAGGCAAGAAATGGATTATATTTATACGCAATTGGTTACAAAACATATAATTTTGTAAGGAACTGTTGCTGCTTTACGTTATTCTCAAGTTATAAAATTTCTGAACTCATTTCTGTTAGAAAATTTAAACGAAAGTTTCAGCGATAAAATCTTAGTTTAAAGACATTCAAAAGTCTAAAGTTTCGGAGAGTTTTTTGTCGTTAGTCGCTAGATGAGGTATTTTTCAAGTTAAAAAATAATCAACCTGGAAATAAAGGAACTTGTAAGAATTTATTAAATACATCGTCTTTTACTATTTTGATTAAAAACATCTTGTTTGTTTGGTTCAATTTTAGTTATTTTTCAATCTTAAAAGAAGTTTTAACTTTTAAGTTCCTTACAAAATGAATCTTTTTTTTTAGAAAACGTTTACAAATCAACAATTCTGCTTTTGAGGAGCTGTTGTGGATGAAGGATACTGTATTTGTAGCTATATACTCATATATAATTATATGTATTAAAACAAATTTTTTAAAAGAAACTTTAATATGGGAATGGCTTTTCTACACCAACAATAACTTATTGATAGGTTGTTCTGCTTGTTTAGTGCTAACAAGTTTTCGTATTTCTTTATTATTATTATTATTATTATTATTATTATTATACCGTTTATCACAAGAAGTGGAAAAAAGGTATATCTGAGTTTATCATTCCGTTTGTAATTTTTGTCCGTCTGTCCGTCTGTGCTAGTGTTGAAATCAGGTTTGCCGAGGCACTAGATGAGCTAGAGATAAATTAAATATGCCAATCGATCAGACAAAGTGTCGGAAGAGGTGCTATTGGAAATCAGTATGATCGGTCCATGTCCTTCGAGGCAGCAGGCAAAACACCACGCCTTCCTTCAATTTTCCCATATATTTTAGAACAATGAAGTAACTCCAATCAAAAAGACAAATATGCAGCATTAAAAAAATTTGAAAAACAACAAGTTAAAAAATTGGTGCTGGACCATATTTTTCGCATAATGGGTCTCTAAAATTTTCATAGAAAAGTTCAATTGTACAGTATGGGTATCATTTAAAAGCTTTTGAAAAGATCTTTAAGGAAATACTAAAATTAAAAAAAACGCTTAACCCTTTAAGAGCCAATGACTTTTTTATGTATTAATAATGTATATGCAGTACTTAACTTTTTTCTTTTTTTTAATTCTCTGTCACCCCAATAGTTGGTTTTTTGATTGAAGTTACTTCACTAAAATATATTTACACAGCTAGTGAATGGTATATAAGATTCACCATAGTCGAATATAGCACTCTTACTTGTTTCCTGTTTTTTTTTTTTTTGTAAATAATAATAATTTTTATTGCTAAATAAATTTAAAATCTTAAATGTACGTAAAACCAAGCCGGAATAAAATTATTCAGTTGGTTATAAATTTTCTTTTTCATAAAAAAAAACTTCGTGCTATTTTTTATTTAATTATCCCGATTAAATTAATTACCGATATTGATTATTGAGGGTCAAAGCACGTCTCGGTGGCCATTTCGGTACCACTTACTCAGCTCTTCTCACAAACAAAGACAAAAATCAAAGTTTAAATAAAAAACAACAACAATTGACACAGATTTTATTTTAATCGGGATAATAGAAAATAACACGAATAAAAGATTTTTTTAAAGTAAAGTAATTTAATGGAAAATTCCTTTTGCTTAATTTAATATATACTTTCTTATTTTCATCAAAAAAATGTTAATTTTAAAGTGTATTGAGTACTTTTTGGGGCCATCTATATATCTGTATCTTAAAGTCTGTAATGTTTTACAGTAGAACATCAAACAAAGAGGAAGACTAACACTCTTTTTATGATTTTTAAAAAACTAAAATTTAATTTAACAACTTCATGACCCATAATTGTTTTTTCTTAGACTGGATTTCCTGCTTTCATAAATAATCTTTTATAGAGATCCAAAATGTTTCCATTATCTGCTAATTTGACAAAAAGTTTTATTTATTTTTTTAACACAGTGCACAGTGGGGCAAAATTAACATATTTATGAAATAATTCAGCCATTTGTAAACGGCTGTTTCAAATGATATAAAATTTGACATGGCCATAGCATAGGTGTGTTTAAGCTTAAGTTACTGCATGAAAAATTAACAAATTTTAAGTTTTTAATGCATGTAATTCGTGCGTTTCATAGACATAACTTGCACATAAAAAACTGTTTCGTAGGACCTAAGAGAATATTTAATACAATTTACAATTTTTTTTTTAAATCAAGCGAAAAATAAATAAATGCCAAACTATAAAACAATTCGCAGGTACGAAACACGCAGCGTTGAGACCAAATATTGCCGCCTCTGATAACTATATGTACCTCAGCATCGAAACTTAAATTTAGATTTGGCTTTAGCCATATTCAATTTTGGATCAAGTGGAATTGCCGTTTAAAAATGGCTGAAGTATTTCTAAAATATTTTAATTCTAATCTACTGTAGTTGTGCTACTTTCAATTTACTTTCTATTCCTGAATGTCAGTTAACACTTTAATCCTTTCTTCCGGTTCCATCAATAACAAATTCGTTACAGTACTTTAATTTTCTGACAATAAATTAAATTTCTATCAATACAAATACTTAATTGAAAACCTCATGTATGTTGTAGACTGTATGAAGTGTTGTAGCAAATATATTTAATAATAATTATTAATTAGCACTAATACAACTGGTTGAACAAATATCTTTGTGGAATAGTTACTTCATTTTATATTTTTATTATTATCTTTATAAAGGGTTAAAGAATATTTTTTAGTTTGTAACGCAGACATTTTTAACACTTGAGCTAATTTCTACTTCAAGCTTTACAACACTTAATGAACAAGTCTTCTTAAAAAAAACGATAGTTGAAATTGAAACTAAACATCAATAAATCTTTAACAGAAACTCCTCGAAAATCTCCCAGGGGAAAAAGGCAAGTTGCAACTTAATGAACAGAGAGTCATAATAAAAACGATTTTATTCATGAAACATGCTGAGACAAAAACAAAAATTGTCACAAAAAACAAATAAATAAATAAAAAGCTGTTAAAAATAATTAATTTTGTCACTGTGCTCTTGTAGCTGCTGATGTTAACGTTATTGTTGTTGCCTTTAATAACATTTAAATCATATGACTGCCTCGCTTGCAGCCTTTGTTCGTAATTCAGTCAGTCAACTGGTTTTGCGTTAAATAAGGAAGAGTATTAAAAAAAATAAATAAACTTGTACTTGTGGAACTGTATAAATAATCAAGAGTGGTTGATAAAAGCAAAAAGAAAAAATTCTCCAACACCCACTTTTAGCACTCGTCCTTTATTATCGTACAAAAACAAATACCCAGAAAGTAAATAAAAATACAACAAGTATTTTTTTGTCGGCTTTCAAAACATACAGCAGAAAGAAAAAAAATCCTTTCTATATGCAAGTGTAACAATGTATGTATGTATGTGTGTGTGCATATGAAGGAACATGTCATGGATATATTGACAATAGCAACAACAACTACACAAGAAACAAATAACACACCCTGGTTTTCAAAATCTCTAAGGATGGGTACTAATCTCTGTATATATATATGTGTGTGTGTGTATTTATGTTTGATATTAAATACTAAGTAAACTAGTATTGTTGTATTATTTGCTTCTTTTATTATTATCCTTTTTCTTTTTTTTTCTTGTTTTTTACTGCTTTTGTTTTTCAATTTCTGCTAAACTTAGTTAAAGCTGTTGATACATACATACACACACACACATCCATATCATAAACCATAAACAAGCACCAACATGTATGATGGCTTCTTATTATTTGCAGCTTTAGTAGGATTTTTCTTTTTCCGTTTTATATCCTTCCTCACTGATAGACAGACAGACAGCCAGCCAGTTACTGGGTGCAGCCAGCTATCACTTTTCTAATGAGTATTAGTAAAGTCATCATATCAACACAACCTAATAAAAGCAGATAAATTCAATATGTGACTTTACAACTTGTTTCATGATGCTATCCTTATTGCTTTTATTATTTGTTATGACTTTATTATTATTATTATTTTGTGCTAAAACAACTAGTTATAGGTTTTAATTGAATGCCGATTGAATAATATTGTGTTTGTTGTTTCTATTCAAATTTCAATACTTTTAAGTCCTTTTCATTTAATTTGTTTCTTTTGAAATGGAAAATTTTAAGAATACAAAACCAAATGCTATTATGCCAATTAGTTTGCTATTCATTTCAAATTTTATGAATAGAAAAATTTAGAAAATTACAAAAAAACATGTTGTGGTTTTGTGTTTATTGCGTTTGAGGAAATATTTATTTTGTTTGTTCCCGAATAAAATTGAAATATAAATTATTTTTATATAAACAGACGCTGTTTCTTGGTTATTAATTATATTTGTTACGTCTTTTGATTATTTCCAAGCTTTTGTAAAATAATACTTTAAGACTTAAGAGTCTATTGCTCAGTCTGCCAATTTGTTGATTTTACAAATACAAGTTATTAAAGCTTAAATTTTGCATTATTCTATAGCTTTCGTATGGAAATAATTCCATAGCCTTCCTTTGTAACACACAAACGGAACAAATTTCATAACGTCAACATATGACAGTTTGCACTGTTTGTGAATCCAAGAAAAGATAAAGAAATTGGATCATAGAGAACAAAAATATATTTCTAAATGTGTTAAAATAAATTGCGAAACTAATTAATTTGTGAGGGGTTTCTTACCGAGCTTCGTAAGTGGTAGCGAAATGGCCTTTGAGCCGTGCTTTCCCTTCAATAATAAATTAATTTTAATTTATTCACTCGGGAATTACCCAGCTGAAATTTAATTAACACGATTGTTACATTTCTGTGCTTTAATTTTAATTGAGAAACTGTTAATGACTATGATCGCCACTATAAATAATGAAAAAGTCTTTAAAAAATCCTTTAAAGAAATTCACAATTATGAACTCTTCGATGCCTCATATTGTGCTGATTGAATTTTACCTCACTTCTTAAAGGTTTAATATCTGGCACATAAAAAATAAAACAAAGTTGGGGTAGCTATGTTCTTAGAACAATATACTGATTTTGAATCACTCTACAGTCGAACACGATTATAACGAATACCGGTTATCATGACTTGTATTAATTATAAACACTTTTCCTCGGTTTTGTTTAATTACCTCAAAACCTTATAAAGAATACTAGTTACGTTTTATAATAAACAATTTTTAGTGCGCCCTGAAAAATTTATCATTTAATAAACGCCCTTTTATACATTAGTTTTGGTGGTATATACCACTTACAACTCCAAAAAATTAAGAAACAAACAGCAGAAATAAAACATTTCCTTATTGAAAATAACAATATCGTTTTTTTCATTCATATTTATTTTCATTTAATATTCACAAAATTAGAGCAATATACTGAAGGTATACGAGAAAAGCTACTTACGTAATTGATGGTTAGAGTCTTAAAATCGGTAAAAATATAATGTAAATAGTAAAACGAGATTTGCAAAATGGGGAATCTCTAAGTTAAAGCAATTTTTTCAAACTTTGATCACACACATATAATTATTTCAAAAGTAAAAAAAAATTAAGAAGAAATAATTCATATATTTTCGAAACGAAATTAAAAAAATGTTAATTAATTTAATTATTTATTTATTAAAAAGATTAATTTCTTCTCGATTAATTAAATACTTAATTGCTTCAGTTATTTGTATTACAAAAATTTGTTGTATTTACTTCGTTAATTAATTCATTTTGTTATTTATTCAGTTAAAAAAATATTTTCTTCTTTTCTAATCTTTATATATAAAAGAATAAGTTGTCTTACGTTCGTGTTTTTATAACTCGAGAACCACGATTTTAAAACGAGTACATGCAATGAAAAGGTCTACTTTCATTGATGGTTTGTAAAACACAACATGGAAAAATTTCTACGATATGCATTATACGCGCACTTTTATGATGGTGTTTTCTTTATATAAATTATATTGTTTTTCTTATGAGAATTACATTTTGTCGGTATAAGGCTCTGCTTTCAAGTTTTGTGTGTTCAAAATCAAATAAAAAACTGAATAGATTGAAAGAGTGGTCGTGGTACGATTTTTCAAATGGATGTAGCGAAGCTCACAGAATTTTAAAAATATTTTTGATTAAATCAATCCAAAACTTAACTAAATTTCAATCTTAAACTAAGCAAAAATTTTAAAGGTGCAGAAATACTTACGAAAAGCTGTGTATTTGCTTAAAATTGAAGAATAATTTGATTTTTTTTACGTATGTCTTAGAAGATACTTTTAAACTATTCAACATAAATTAAAATAATTCCCAGGATTCCGTCAAATCTTTTTAGAGAAAAAACTACTTGAAAATCATATTTTTTTATTACTATTAATTAAAAGCAGACAAAACTAATTGAATACAAATTGTAAACAAATATTCACAAGCACTTAAGAAAATCAAATAGAAAAATATAAAAGCAAAAATGACTCAATTACAAATTCCCACAATTAGAAAAAAAAGTATTTTGAAAAAGAAGAAGCCGACATAAACAAACTGCATACCTCTCTTAAAACACCCACATACACACACACACACAAGAACCATAATTTGACAGGAAATTCAGTCATAACAAATGTAATTTCAAACAATCAGTCATTCAGTCAGTTTTTGATTCATTTCAATTCATGTCTGGCAGCAGTTGGAAAAGTAGCAAGAAGAGAAATATGATATTAAAAGCATAAACAATTAATTTATTAAATTAAAAAATAAAAATACACATAATGTGCTGTTGTGCCGCTGTGTGTGTTTGTGAGTATTTATTTTTAAATGCTTAACATAATCCTATTAACATATTAATAGAACATTTTTATTGTTAATAAAGATAATAATCATTGTTAAAACAACCAAATTTATATTTAGACTTTTAGGCACTAACTAATTTATTCAAACATTTATACAACAAATACAACAACAACAACGATATTAATAACAATAACAGTAGCCATCAACAAGAAAAATATTAAATATGACAAAGGAAAAGAAAAACTTCTATAAACAACAATAAAATAAAAATAATGAATACTTTGGATAATATTTCATTCCATCTCTTTCTTTTCTTTCCCCCCCAGCCGCACACACTTACACACGCTGGCAATTTTCACTTAATTATTTTAACTATCCACACAATAAAACAATGCATTGCAACGTTAAGTAGAATTTTACGCAAAAAAAAACTCTGTTAATGAAATATATATAGAAAAAAAAGCAACTGAAACAATGAGAAGAAATTAAAATATAATAAAAATAAATCACGGAAGAAATTAAAGAAAATTATCGTTAAGAACAAAATGTTATAAAATATATAAATGAAAGCAAAAATAAAAAAACATGGAATTCTTAAATTTTTATTAACCGTTTAAAACTGTTCTACTTAGACAATTTATTGTAAATTAGAAAATTTGAATTTTGAATATAAAGGAGATGCTTGAGGAGCATAGTTAAGAACTACCTTGAACAGGGTTTTTCAATAGGTGTAGATTACTTTGTAGAACTGGCTATACTTTTGTTCGATGTCTTCTTCTGCAAAGCTGCGCTTTTAGACAGCGCAGTTATGTGTCCAGCACAGGCTGGATTTTTTCTACTACCTCTAGGAAAGCAGATATGTTGTTAATCCATCAACATCACCATCTTAGACTTTGTTTAAACTCAAATTACTCGATCGCTATCACAGCAAACATGCGCCTTTAACTAATGCAGCCATCTAGACCACAAACAATCTGTGACTCCAAAAAAAAAACTATGTATTGTTTACCAATCAGACCATAGCAGGTACGACTGCCATATATTGTTAGCATGTTACTTTTCTCTTTATTAAGACTCCAGTGCGGTTAAATGCTTTGACTACAATTCTACTATTTTTTAATAGTCAGGTGCTTTAACCATCTTAACGGCCACTACAGCTTATTGTTTTCCTTCCCAAATTGAAATTTCGATAAGTTTTAACTGTTATATATGACATTTACACTGTACAATTTTTCATGGAACTAGCACGAAATTTTTGTTTATTTGTGAAGCAGAGTGGTAAGCAATATAGCATGGCCTCAGTTTTGAGGTTATGTTTTGTTTAAATTAATGAATATCGCTGCAATTTATAAAGAGAATTGTAAAAAAATTGCACCAAAAAATGCAAAGTGTAAACGTGGACTTAGCCACTTATTTACTCTTTTGAACACTCATCCATGGCGGCTGTTCAAAAACAATTATTTTTTATTATAGTCAAGGTACTGTTAGGGTTTGAACTCAAAACCCTTACCTTCTGTTTAAGAAATCTACAGACATTTCTACCAGCACAGCCACCACGCCTGCACAACACACACGATAGACTGTTTTATTGGTGTAAGTAGTATCCACATAGGCCGCACACCGCATTATTAGAGATAAAATGCTGACATGCAGCAGGGAGGCCTGTAAAGCTGTGTTCGGTTGGTCATTAAAAATTGTCTGCTTAGGTTTTGTACGTCACCTAAAATGCCGATTGTTATTCACAGATTGTTAAATCCTCATTAGTAAAAACTTTCAAAACATAATTATGTAAATAAGAGATTCTTTAATTTACTTTATCTGTGCTTGATTCCTTCAAATATAAATATTTCATGATACTCGTATTCTCATGAAATATTTTTTATTTAAAATTACAAATTGAATGTATTTCTGCGGGGAAAGCATATCCGTATGGCCATTTCACTATTGCTCGGATAGCTTATCAGTGGATTTTACCCAATATTTTATATAGAAAACTAGAAAGTCTTATATCAAAAGCTAAATTGATTAAATTAGAACTCCATTGAATCAATAAGGCAAAAAGACAATAACAACTCAAAATTATATTATACATTATCTTATTAATTAAAATATAAAAAAGATTCCGAATAATAAATTTTCATATTGATATATTCGCATGTGCACATTGCTTATTAATAAAAATTGTTTTCAATTTTTATTTTTATTTTTTTATTGAATCTTTCAAATACATATGAATGGTTCCCAATAGGATCCCTTATAAAATATAAAAAATATTCCGAATAATAAATTTTTATATTGATAAATAAGAGATTTTTATATTTATTTACTCCAACAAACTTTTTTATTTGTTGTTTTGCTCTGTTAAAGCTTTAATATTTCATATTTGTCTACTAAGAAAATTTTGATTCTGCCTTTGAAGTTTATAAACTAAAGAAAATATTTTTGATTTTTCTAGAAATATGGGTAAAGGTATGAGATATGATCAGATTACTTAACAACAGAATTTAGTTAAGTTATAAAATTTCAACTGAAGGAATCAGAGAACTCTAAATTAAATATATGCAGAAAAAAGTTTTTGCGCCTATCAAGGTATTGTTTGTTTTTAGATTACAATTTAATTAAATTTTTAATTGATTCAATTATTTATTTAACTACAGAACTATTGTTTTTTTTTTAATAAACATATATTTTATTTTATTTTTAATTAATTATTTCGTTGCGCAATTTTTTATGTATTTTCCAATTAAATAATTAAATTTATTTTTAATTGCCTCAATTAATAATTTAATCAAATTTAAAACTGAAACAAATGAAATGCTTAATGAATGCAGAAATTCTTTTTGTGTACATTTTTGATTTATAAATCGGTTCAAGTAAAATTTTGGCCTAGATTAAGTAAAAGGATTAGCAGATCCAATCTTAAGGCAATACTAAAGCTAGTGTACTGGCCTAATTTGAGCTGCACGAAGCCTATAAAACCAAGAATGTTAACCTTAATCATAAAAGATTTGAAGATTAATCAATTCAAATAAAGATACTGCTCCACCGCTGGCAATCGTATCAAAAAGTGTCAAGCTTGAAAGGGGTTAATTGCCGAACTACAGCAAAATAGCGCAGCAATGCCAAGCAATTAGTCATTTAACCACTGAAATACAATGACTCATTATTTGAAATGATTTTCTTCTCTTTCTTATTATTTAATACAATTTTTAAATGAAAACACTGACAAAATGTAAACGTTTTCTGATTTTGGCCGGTTTTCTCTTTGGGAGTATGTGTGAGGGAACAAGTGTACAAGTGCTATTGTATGAGTTTAATTTAATAACTCTAAAGGATTATTGTGGTTGTTTACCACATACACTCATACATACATCACATTGCAGTGTTTGTTTGTTTGTTTATTTTAAATGCACACTTTGAAATTTGTTGCATACTGACTGAGTGTTGTTGAAAGAACAATTTAATTCTGCTGCAGCAAATAAAAGCATCATGCCACAAGTGAGAAGATTGAAGAAGGAAAGAGCAAGAGAGTCAAGGATTGTATATGTTGTCATTGTTGTTGTTTTTGTGTGCGTAAAAACAAGTGCATTTGGTGGTTTTTGTCAAGGGTTGTTGAAAAATAATATGAAAAGCACTTTAATATTGTTGAATTATTAATCAAGCAGACTGGCCACTTTAACACAACAAATTTTGCATATTGTGCAACACATACACATACAGCCACTGCTGCAAAATGCATTTAAATAAATACACAGTTATGTTTACGATTTTACAAATATTTATAGTAAATGAGCCTGCACAAAGTGTAATTGTGTGAGTGTGTTTTTCATTTTTCATTGTTTAATGTTTTGTTGGGATTATAAAATATTCGTTAACGAAATTAACACTTTTTTGCTTTTATATTTTATTTGTGATTTTCTTTAACGTTTAAGGTTTCCGCTCTACAAAAAATTTATCGTAAATAAGCAGTTGCCATTTTTAATTAAAACCGCCTTTATTGTTATTATTTTTCTGTGGTAACTGTTACATTTCCAATGTTCTTATCGACCATAATATTATCGCCATGACAATATTAACAAATTCTTAGTTGCTTAAGCAACTTAATTTGGTTTTAAATTTTGTTTTCCGTTTGGCATATTTTTTTATTGTACAAAAATCCTGACCCAATTTCCTATTTAGTTTAATAGTACATTTCCTTCTGTTTATACAAGCCAAAAAAAGCAAAGGGAAATTTAAAATACGTTGTTATTAAGTCTTTTCTTAATTAGACCTTTTTCATTTCTATAACGAATGAAAACTGTTAAAACTAAATAGCAAACAAAAAAAAAATGAACTTGACGATATAAATATTTTGATTTAATTGCGTCTACCATGCAAAACTAATTTTACTTAGAACCCACGCAAACAAAACAAGCTCAACAATCTCTCTTTAAATATCCTTAAACCATGAAATACAAAAATCCTTGAGAAATTCTACTTCCTTTATTTTACTTTGTGTTTTCTTCATTTGTCCTCAGCTATTTCGGCTGGTATTTAAAGCCAAACTTCCGTTTATGAACGGAAGCGAACGCACGTTTTACTCAAATGTTGTAGCCACAGCTTTGTACGCAGCAATAATTTTTTTATTATTTTCTTTTTAAATGGTTTTGGGGGTTTTTAAAAATAAACAAAAAATATTAAACAATATTAATATCAATAATATTTCTTAAATCATTAAAGGGATATTGTGTACAAATATTTGTTTATTTAAATTTATGCAACACAGAATTTAATAATTTTCTTTAATAAAATTTAAAAAATAAATGATAAAATTACCTTTCAAAAATAAACCTGAAAATCGTTTTTGTAAAAATAATAACTTCTTAAGAATAAAATATTAAAAGAAAAAAATTTATTCAGGCAGAAAATTTTTTAAAAATTATTTTTTTTTTTTAATGTAACGAATTTTCTTTGTTTTTACTTGTCGAAAAAATTTTGCTTAAAAAAATAAAATATTCAAAATCATTCTTTTAAATTCTATTTAAAAACCAAAATTGTTTTTTAAAATATTTAATTTTTTTTAATAAAAATAAAAATTTAGTTTAAGCATTTCAGCAATTTATAATATTTTTTCTAAAAGTTTTGATCGAATAATTATTTTTCTTAAAAAATATTTACTTTTAATAAATAGTTCTATTAGCATTTAGTGTAAAAGTTTTTTTTTAAAGAATTTTCACTCGAAAAACACAAAAACAAATTTTTTTATCAGCCTTTCAGCGTAACAAAATCTCTCCTAGATTGTCATTAAATCCTTCTAAAGAAATTTTAGCAACTGCACATGATAAAAACCTTTTAAAATTCAAATTTAAAGAAATGAAAAAATTCTATTTTTATATAATACTAACATAGTTAATTCATCAGTAATTTTAAAATTAAAAAAAATTCAAAATTAGTTTTTACTAAACAACAACAAAAAAAAACTCACCACAAAATTTCCGCCAACATCATTTTTGAAAAATATTTCACCAACTAATTATTAATATAATAATAATAAGAAAATTTACCAAAAAAAAAAAAAGAAAATACGAAAATAAATTAAAACAAAAAGAAAGATTAAAAAAAATCATTTTTATAAAGACAAAAAGAATTAAAATATAATTATAATATTCATTTGAAATGAATGAATTTTTGCCGATAAATTTCAACAACGACAAAGATTTTGTAATTTTCTTTACATAATAAAGCCAACAACAAAAACAGTTTTCTGGAATATTTTCAATTTTATTTGCTACTAAAGTTTTGTTACTTTAATTATTCAAAACAAACCAACAGTTTTTTTCTTGAATTATTTCGCTAATAAATTTATTATAAAAAAAATAGTATGAAAACTAATAAAATCGTTCAAAGAAAAAATCTCTGAGTTCTTCTGAAAAATTAAATTTTTTTTTACATTTCTGTTAAAACAGATTCTGCCGAAATATCTTTTCGTTCAGTTTTTTAAATGTTTTTCGCTTAAAAATATTTTTCTAACAAAAAGCAGAAGGGAATACTTAACCAAAACATTTAAAAATTTTAAATATTGTCTCAAAAATATAATTGAAAACAAGAAGAAAATCTTTGATCATTTTTAATAATATTTACTTTAAAAAAATTTAATATTTTTTTTTTAAGCTGAGCATACTTTTTGATGCTTTATTATTAAAAAAATTCATTTAAAAAAGAAATCATCCATATATATTCTGAAAAATAATATTTTGTATTTTTGAAATTAAAACTCAAAGTTTTTTAGTATTACAATCAAATAAAAAATGTAAAGCCCGGCTTAAGTTCAGGTATTATTTAGTTTTTCTATTAATTTATATAATTAAAGACAATTTATATTAACAAAAAACTATTAATTTTCTGAATGAATATTATTTTATCCTTTCCACTGTTTGAAAACCCAAAAAATATTAACCATCAATAAACTTAATTTACATGTAAATTAAAGTAGCAAAGAATTTTTTTAATATTAAAGAATTTAAAAACAAATAAAAATTAATTTCACTTTTAATTTCTAGTAATTTGTCCCAACATTGTTTCAATCTTTTTTTTTTTTTTTGTGAATCCAGACTCCCAGACAGAACTTGACGCCATTTTTCTACAACTAAAAAAACACTATGATAAATTGTAAAAGTGTCCAAATTTTAACTTTTGCTTTCAGTAAAAGTCAATAGTTACTGGACAAAAAATCACCACTGCTTTAAAAAACATTTCTTCACGCAAGTAAAAAAAGAACACAGTTTAAAATCAAGAACTTTTGCCAGTCATTTACACTTAATTACAGTACAATTTGAAAATTGGATGATTGGACACAAAACCAACACTCAGAAATACACATTTAGAACTTAACGAAAAAAAATTTTTCATCTTTAACAAACAAAAAAAATAAAACAAAAACTTCAGTTTAAAAAAAAGAATTAGTCTGGTCAGAAGTTGTAGTCTTTGTTCGTTTTCTTCGATTGAAATATTTTTTACTGATCAAATTAACAAAAATTGTGACACTTAAATTCTCTTTTATAATTTTATGAATGGTGGTATTTCTAGCACTTCTGCTGGGTTTTACACTGTCGCTATTGGTTTTTCAATAATCTTGTTGACCTCAAACTAATTTTTCACTCCACTTTATGGCCTTTCGCTGGTTGGTATTTTTAAGGGACAAAACAGTTTTTTTTAATAAACATGCACCACAAAATCACTTTTAATTTTTTTCCAAATGAATGAAATAAAATAAAATCAGCCTGGAGTGTGTTTGCGTCTGTCAATTTGTCTGTTGGTTAAACAAATGTTGGCTGTATGAAGTTCGATTTGTTGGAAGGCTGGTATGAGAGTTCTTTTTGATGGTAATATTGAATTCATAAAATATTTTTAAGTTTGATTCGTATCGTGTTACAGAGAAAATAATATTTGTTAATAAAATTTTGCTTTAAATTTGTCAGGGCATTGAAATGTAAAAAATAACAAAAGTCGTCAAAAGTTTTTTACTTTTGCGACATGAAACAAGTAATCGTTAATGGTCCTGAAAAATAGCATCTGAAGGAATGATTTTTAGGTTGAATGGAATTTATCTATTTACTTAAAGAATAAAAAAATAATTTCTGAAATTTAAAATGCCTACAGAAATCAATTGCAAATAATAAAGTTATTAAAGAACAGAAGGTAAATGTGCGTTTTGTTTTAGTAGGAATGACTTCACTAAATACTAGCAGTGCCCACGACTTCATCTGTGTGTCATTTCTTATTTTCTTAAAATTCAAATTTAGAAAAATGTGTCTTTAAAAATTTATTCCAGAGTTCTGTAAACAGTGTTAAAAATTCTTCATCTACAAAAATAAAAATTATTCTTTTTCAAAAAGAAAATCTTTTTTCGTCCCGATTACTTATTTAAATCACCGATATTGATTATTGAGGGTGAAAGCATTCCCGTTGTTTAATACAATTTAATATTTGCAAAGTGCCTGTGCATATAAATAAATTATCGTAGTGTTTTGTGATATTTTATTTTTCAGCATCTTTTAACTGTACAAGTCAGCCGTATACAGTGGAGAAAGAAAAAAGAAATTACTGTTGGCTATTGTTGTTTTTTTAAGCTTTAATTTTTGTCTTTGCTTTATTGCTTGGACAATAATTTTAGTTTATTTAAAATGTTTGTGAGAAGTTTCCTGAAGAGCTAACTATGCGGTAGAGAAATGGCCATCGTGACGTGCTTTCACCCTCAATAATCAAATAAGTAGTTTTATTACATGTAAAGAAAAGCAATCAATACTCCAATTGTCCAAAATATTTTTCATTGCAAGTCATTAAATTTCTTACTAGTTAAAACGTGTAAATTGTTATAATATGAAAAGATCTGGCAAATTATTGTCATATTTAGTTCGTTTATATTTGTACGTATTTTTATCTATGCGTTTGTATGTACGTATATTTATGTTTGTACATGTGCGGGTATGACCCAATTAATAATTTTTTGTTAAATATTTTTTAATATCTGTAGATAGCGGAGAGGCCCTAAGAAGAATTTTGTTTCAGTTGCAAAAAAAAAATTATATTTACTTTCGTAAAAATATTTTATCATTTAATAAAAAAATAAATATACAAATATTTCAGTTGTTCTCTAAGTTCGGCAAAGATCGCACACAAACAAAAAAATATAAGAATATTTTGAGACCTAAAAACTTTAAACATTTTCAATTTAATTTTTGAAAGGGCAAAAGTAGAGTAAATTATTTTGTTTTTTGTTTCAAGCAAAATTTACACAATAAAAAAAATTTAATATTCTAAATCAGCTAAAAAGAGGAGAATGGGTTCTGGTAACTCAAGTATTTGAAAATAAAATATTTAAAATTAAACATTGCACGTTTTTGAATAAGACAATTAATAGGCAACAGAGATTTAAAATTTAACTAGGATGCTACAGACAGTCTGTTCGCTTACACACGTTGCACCCAGGCACCGAAAATCATTTATTAATTTATTGTCTATTTACTTGACTGCATTAAAAAGAATATACAATAAATACTAAAAATTATTCTGGAATCTTTTATTTACTTTCTTTTCCTAATTTCTGCTTCTACAGGTAAATACTGACAGATTGTGTGTCCCTCAATTTCTTCATATTATAATAATCTTTAAAATCAATATTTTAATTTTAAACAGTTAAATTAAAAAATTGCTTCAAGTTAAAGAAAAGTTCAATTGATATTAAATAATATTTTATGATTTTGTAGGCTAACTTTATATTTTCTAGATCTTTTATTTATACCCTTAGAATGTCCTTTACTATTTTTGCTACAATTACAAAAAAAACTTATTTAAGTTTAAAAAAATTGCTGGAGTTAAGTATTTATTATACTTTTATTTACGAATCCTATTTTTTTCTTTTCTTCTCTTTTCCCAATCAGAAATTCTGTAGGTTTGGAAAAGGGTCAAAGCAGTGCTTTTATGTAAAGAGTTCTTTAGCCAGATTTTATTTTGTTACAGGCATAACATAAGTTTTTTATGGTCATCAAATTGTATTTTTTCCATTTTTTTGTTGCCTCATCCAGCCGTAAAATTGCTCCCTGTTTTGTGTTACATAATTTAGTAAGAAGTTTGTCTTTTTTTTATTTCTTTACGATTTTATTATGATAAGGAGTGGTTGGTTGGTTGGATGGTTGGTTGCTTCGAATTGGCAACTGTGTCAGTAAATAAATCGATTTTAAATTTGATCTAGTTTTTCTTTTCGGGTTTCTTTTTCAATTCAAAAGGTAAATGTAATTTAAAGTTGAACACAACAAAAAAAACTTAATGTATTTCTTTTGTAAAGGGCGAGGTAACCGAAATAAATTAAGTTTTTTAAGAGCAGCAAAATACTTTTGAAAATAATTAAAGTTTAACAAAATGAACCTCTCAGGTAAAAAAAACTTTAATCTTATTATTAGGTTTGTGTGACTGAATCGCGTAAAAAAAATTGCAGATGTTATTGAACTATTAGGAAATTCGATATGGCTAAATACGTCCAAATCGATAAAAAAAAAATTAAAGTTATTTCATGTGAGTGCCACTGTTACAGTAGCCTTAAAATTTTGAGATAGCGACGATTCATAGTGAAGCAAACTAGTTGAGGCCACAAGATATCACATGCTTAAAGGGTTTAAATTTTGAATGCAATTTTGGGAATCTTTTGCATCTATTAGAAAATTTATTTGATACTGGTTTCAATTTTAATTAAGTTTTTAATTGATTCAATTGCATATTTAATTGAAGATTAATTTTTAATTCAACAAATAATTAAATTAATGCAACACTTAATTCAATTTCATTAAAAATCCGAGTAAAATATTTAATAATTTTAAGAAAAATTTTCTGTGTAATAGGCAATTTAAGTTTGATTTAAAATTAGTTCAGGGTCCCAAAAGTTCTAAACATTTCAATTTAAAACTAAAAAAACATACAAAACTCATCAACTGAAAAGTTTAACGTTTCAAATAATATATACATATATTTTTTTTATTTTTATTTGTTTAAAAGCTTAAAAAATTTACAATTTTTTAAGGTGTGAGTTCAATATTTACACTCGTATTATTATATTCCATTTGGCAAATTTGTAACAAGTTTCTTTTTTTGATTTTAACAAAATTAAACTCCGCACCAAAAAGACACTTAAGAAACTTCTTTTTTTTATTAATTTTTATTTCTATTTTAACTAAAGGTTTCTTATAGAATATTTATTTAGAAGTAATTGATATTCATTAAACGTTTCTTCAGCAAAATATTTTTATCGCTTTTAAACGTCAATAAAAAATGCTCTCACGACAATATGAGTACAAATGGAAATTTAAAAAATATTTTAAATTTAAAGAAACAACAAAAAAATTATTTTTAATGCAAATAAATAAATTAAACAAAAAACAAACAAAAACAGAATGAATATGACAATAATAAAGTAATTAATAAGCTTTAATTAAGCAGTTTTAAAACTCATTAATGGGATGTTGTATGAATAAATAAACTGTAATACTAGTGGCATTAATGCGTAAACACGTACACACACTCACACATACTCACTGGCAGATATATTTTTATTTGTAAAAATAATTTTTTCAGCGGCTTTTGTGTGATTAAAAATATTAAAATAATTTTATTTAAAATTTATTTAAAGTTTTAAGTAGAAATAAATCACGTTTAATAGGGAGTATTTTTTGTGTATTAGTCACATAAGCGTAAAATAAAGAATTTATGTGAGTGTGTCGTCTGCCTGATTAAAATTTAATAGTGATCGTGTGTGACTTTTAATTTGACTTGCCTTCAAATAAAGTTTTGGCAATAACACGAGTATTGGAAATTTTTGAAATAAAATTATATCTAAAATCGCATACGATTTTGATTTTGAATAAAGACTTGCTATTGATTTTTTTCTATGAAGGGCTATATTAGCAGCTACTTATATTAATTTTTAAAAAAATTTTATTCTAAATTTTTATGATAAAAAATTTCGTTCGAAATAAGTAAAAATTATTTTTTTTTTTTTGTTAAAGTGAAGTAAAAAGATTTTTGAGATTGATCTCTATTATGATTCTTAAAATGTTATATATCACTATAAAATTTACGATCTCTACTTTTTTACTATAGAAAAAACGTTGCGCATTTTTGCGCCTAACCTAATATTTACTAGTATAAGACCCACTCTAAAAAAAGGTTAATACCTTTCTTTAATGCTTCCTCCTGTACTTAACGCTGAAGAGAATTAGAAAAAGAAGGACCATGACAATCATCAACAAAAATTTCAAATAGTGTTACCAAATGGCAACACTGCTTTTTACTCATTTTTATGTAACAAGTGTTGCCATACACTAGAATTATTAATTTATCAATTAAAATTTAAGAACATAAGAAGAAAACAGCCATTTTCCACACCACTAATGCATCAAAGGGCAAAAAACGAAAGATAGAAAGGGGAATAAGAGAAAAATGGGATAATAAAGGAGAAGTTGTTTAAAATAAATTATTTTTTATAATTAAAAAATAAAATAGCTTTACAATCATAAACAAGTTATTAATATGAATAAATTAATTATTTTCAGATAAACAAAATACTGTAAATTAACAAAGTACAAAAATATACTTTTAATAATATTCTTGGGAGGCGAAAATTGGTAAGACATAGGAAAGCTTAAGGATAAATTATTTTATTTCACAGCCCTTAAAAAGGGGCGTGGATAAAATGGCATTTAGAATCACTTGGGTCCGTCCAACTTTAACTTTTTAAATATTTTTCGAACTTAAAAAAAAATTGCCAAACAATATGACGGAATATTTAAAAAAACTTGCATTTTTTAGAGGCAGGATTAGTTCTTCTGAGGGGAACTTTTTTCGCCTTGGTCCGAATTGTCTTGTTTTCTAGCTTTAATCTCCTTCTAGCTTTCTGACTATAGCAGATTTTTTTTTGCCAAGTTCCATTAATCTAGCGGCACTAAATAAATGTTTATAATCTAGAAAAAGTAATGTTCGGCTACATTGGCAAAATACCCATACCATACCATACCATGTGCGACGGCCCATTGCTGAAGAACTTTTTTCTATTTTCGCTCCTTTATATGTTGTAAAAATATTTTAAAGAGGAAGTTATAGTTCTGCTGTACTCCCATAACAATGCACAAGCGTAAACCAGTTGTCGCGTCTGAGCACACAATTTCATTTCTGGTGTTAAATAATGGGACTGGATGAAAATATTCCTCTTAAATTAATGACTGCATTAAACTTTTTATTTGTATAAAATAAATAATCTCATGTGTCCACAAGTGTTAAAAAAACTTACAAAATTACGCTTGACAATAATGATTTGTTATGTGATAATGATGCATAAATTTGGATATTGAATAAAAACACGAAAAAAATGAAAAAAACTACAGCTGAAATTAAAATAAAATTCATTAAAACACAAATAACATCTTCATTTAAACAATTCAATATGAAAATGCCAACAATTTCATTCACATTAAAACACACACACATGCACTTGTAGTATTTCCAAAGTAAAAAACAAAATAAACAAAACGATAAATAAATGCACATAAATGTATTAACATGTTTGTGTATACAAACATTTGTATGCGGCATTAATGTAAAAAAATATATAAAATAATAAAAGAAAAAAAAAGTCTAAATGATTTAAACATTTATGGATTTCCTGTTGGAAAATTAAAAATTTTTATTTTTTATGACTGTTAAAGTAAGAGAAGGATACAACTGCGCCAAACATAAGTAAAGCTTTTGTGTTTTGCTTTTAATGTTGATTTTTTATGTTTCACATTTTTTATTGAAGAAAAAACGCCAAAAAGTAATAATAATAAAAAGTAATTAAAATGTACAACAACATACAAATGCAAAAGCATGGAAAATGCAGCAGTAATGTAAAAAATGAAAAATCCTTTGCATTCTTATACTGACATACTGCGTTTCATAAAATTAAACAAATGAAAATCACGAAAATGTAGAATATTTTAATTCTGTAATGTGGGTTTCATTGAATTAATGTGCGCTATGGATTATTGCCTTGGAAATATTTTATAAAACAAGTGCAATTAAAAAATTGAATAAATTCGCCAAGTGGTGGCCATATTCATCAAAATTGCGACCTTTATGGAATTACCCTTTCATAAATAAATCTATTGTTCAAATTTATTTTTATACTCTGTGTGTAAGTTTTAATTTTCTGCCGACAACGAGTAATATTGCGAAAACGTGCATATTGCGCGTAAATCACGTCACTTTTTGGGAACCCTTTAACTTTAAGTTTTTTGTGCTGTTTACCATATTGGACATAGTTTTACATAGACTATGCAAATTTGACCATTAACAGTTTTAACAAATAGCAATACTTCACTTTCGGAACACCCTTTTATTTTCAGTATAGTAATACGGTTTCTATGCTATGTGTTATTGCTACGTCGTTTCAAAATAAAAACTTCTCTACTTTAGTTCATAAAATTGATTCTAAAATAATAATAGAAAACTGGTTCTTATTTTAAAAATAGAAGCCGTAAAAGTGACAAATGAAAATATTATTGATGTATTGTAACGCTTGATTGATTAGTTGCGTTACTTTTATGTTGAAAGCACAAACTTTAACACTGCGTCCAAACAAAATATTTTCAAACAATTAGCAACTGCTGTTTATTTTAATAGGCGATTAAAATCACAAGTTTGTGTTAATATAGAATTATGTGGTAACTTTTACTACTTTTTATTTTACACGGCAGATATGGGCAATTGAAAAAAATTATGCGGCAGCAAGTAAATTAAAATTGACCACGTTTTCATACCCTTCACCGCATAAAGTGGAAGAGGGTATATCTAATATTCATTTACGACCCCGTAAAGTATAAATATTTAGAGTTCTTATGCATAGCGAAGTCGATTGAACAAGATCAGCAAGAACGGTCCGTGTCCTTTGAGGCAGCGAACAAAACACCACGCCAGGCTCTAAGTTTTCCATATGATTTGGAACAATGAAGTAAGTCCAATCAAAAAACAAATATACGGGGCGATAAAGAATTAAAAAATAAGAAAAAAAATCTCCAAGTGAAGAAATTGGCGCTCGCCCATATTTTTCAAATAATGAGCCTTTAAATTTTTTTATATAAAAGAGCGATTGTTCACCATATGTTTTTAAGATTTCAATATGGGTATCATTTAAAAGTATTTGAAGAGATCTTTCAGGATATACTAATTTTTTAAAAAATACTTAACCCATTAAGAGCCGATGATATTTTTATGTAAAACTGTGGATAGTACTTAATTTTTTTTTTTCTTTCTTATATTGTTGCTTTATTTTTGGAGTTATATATATAGACATATGTATATATATAGACATATGTGGTGAAGGGTATAAAGGATTCGGCATAGCCGCAAATAGCACCCTTACTTGTTTATTAAACGTATTGTGTGTGCAAATATCATAGAGACTATAAGCAAAATATATGTAATTTTTCTTTTATTTTTTTGATTATAATTTACTTAAAATTCATTTTACTCGAAAACCATGTGATTTATAAATTATTTATTTCATATTTTTAATTTATTTCATATTAAACTATGAATATGTTTTATTGCTATTATTTGTTTTTTGTCAAATTTATTAATGTACATAAATTTTCATAGGACTTATTATTTTAACTGCTCTATTTTTATTTAATACTATGTAAAAACAAACTTTAATAACAATTTTTGAAAAAAAAATAGGCTACGATTTTTGTTAAAATGCGATAACGGTTATTTAGCCATTTAAAACTTATTTATTTGGCATTAGTTGCAATGACAAAAAAATATTTAAATATTTAGTGAACGTGTTTAATTTAGCGCAGACATTGGCAGATTAATAGTTGTTTTAATCCTTTTAAAGGAGTAAATTAAGTTAAAAGATTTCGTGTTAGGAAACAGCCACACAATAGAATTTATAGAAGAATATATGGCAAATATTTTTAATTTCAATCTGATTTAAATTTTTTTTCTTTTTTTATTAAACAAAGAAATATTTAAAAATTTAATAAACTCAGTTTTAAATACAACTTGTAAAAACTCTTTGAGTTTATTTAAATTCTTATAATACTTTTGAATTCTTAAATTAAAAAAAGAAAATGAAACTCACATAACTCCTTAGTATGTTTGTATTTTGAATGTCGGCTAAAAAAAATCAATTCATTTTTTCTTTAGCACAAGCAAAAGAGACCAAAAGAGAAATGAAGACCAGAAACCAAAATGTCGCATAAAGGTCCTGTTTCTTATTTTTTTACTAAACAAAGCAAGCAACAAATCTACAAAAAAAAAAAAAGAAATTAAAGTAAAAAGGCAAGCACAGCCTAAAGAGTAAAAACCAAATTTTTAAATGTATGTAAGAGGAAAAATATTTTTCACAAAAAAAAACTTATATTTTAGGGATGAAAACCTTAAAACTTTGAATTCCTTGCATCCTTAGGTGACACTATTTGAATACTAAATTCTTAAAATTGAGAAGAATTTAACAAGTTTGTTTATTCATTTATGCCAAGGGATAGTAAAAGGACATGAAATATTAATTTAGTAAATTAAAAAGGTTTTGTATTATAACTTACTTACAATCAAAATACCACTAACGCCCTACAGAAATGGTTTAAACAAGACAAAACAAAATCTTAAAGTTTTCTAGAGGCAACAAAGCCAGACTGGAAAATGTCTCCTATAAAAAACTTACAAATTTAAAAGAGGAAAATGTAGGCTGAAATACATTATTTTGAGACCATTGACTTTAAAACTTGTAGGGGGTCAAAACAATCTCTAAATGATCTTTAACTTTAAAATGTACTACATTATTTTTTCTCTAAAGTTTAAAATTATTTTTCTCTGTCTATGCCGAATCTTAGATATATTTCGCCATGGTGATTGAAAACATAATCTTTATTCCTAGAATTTTATTTAGTTTTATTTATTTATATGTTTTTTATGAAGGCGCTAGGTTTTATAAAGGTTTTATCGAGATTTTTGATATTTTTTGAGTTTGTTTTTTAATTTTTTTTTTGTGTTTTGGTGCATTTTTAAATTTTTCCTAAGATTGTGGTTTTTTAAAAAATTTTAGTTGAAATGCAATTTTAGTGAACATTCTAACATCATTAATGTATAGTTTTGATTTGATATGTGATATTTAGGCTTTTTGTAATAATTTTGTTTTTTTTTTTTTGGTAAATTTTTATTGATTATATAGTATTTCCTGAATTATAAGGGTATATCTAAGTTGTCATTCCGTGTGAAATTTTTACAATATACATTGCCCACCCAATAAAATATAAATATATATTCAGACTTCTTATGCATAGCGAAGTCGATTAAGCGATGTCCGTCTATCCATCTGTACGTCCGTGTTAATGTTGAAATCAAGTTTACCGAGGCAAACAAAAAAAATACTCGTATGGCAGTCAATCAGATATATTGTCGAAAGAGGTGCTATTGGAAGTCAGCATAATCGGTCCATATCCTTTGAGGCAGCAGGCAAAATACCACGCCTACCTCTAATTTTTTCTTGTCATTTGGATTAATAAAGTAACTCCAATCACAAAAATAATTATATGGGGCGATGGAGAATTAAAAAATAAGAAAAAAAACATCAAGTGAAAAAAATTGACGATCGCCCATATTTTCCGATTTACGGGCCTCTGAAATTTTCAAGTTTTTTAAAATATCAATATGGGTATCATCTTAAAGCTTTTAAAGAGATTTTTAAGGAAATACTATTTTGCTTAACCCATTAAGAGTCGCTGACATTTTTATGTAAAATTTTACATATATATTTAATACTTAAGTTTTTTCTTATTTTTTAATTCTTTGTCACCCCAATATTTAAATTTAGCTAGATTTACATATGTGGAGAAGGATATATAAGATTTGGCATAGCCGAGTATAACACCATATTTTTTTTTTATTTTTTTAATTTGGTAAAAATACATTTTGTCTAAAAATTTCAAATTTATATTTTTGTTAAGCTTTAGATTTATAGTGGTTGATACTTGTTTCCTTTGTAAGTTTTTATTATCTTTAGTAAAATTTCTATTTTTAAGAAATTTTGGGTTTTTATAGAAGTTAACCCTATTTTACTTGAACTTTGATTTTATTGTGAATTTTCTATTTACAAACTAATTAAGCGACTTAATACTGGATACCCATTAGGGAACATGAAATGGAATAACGCCTACAGCATTACTTTGTTTTTGAATACAGGCCAGGTAACTTCAGAAGAAATATTAGAAAAACATAACATAACATAAACATATACACGACAGAAAAAATATTACAAATGAGAACGCACAAATAATTATCCCTGCAGTTATTTTAATAGACGAAGTATTCTCTAAAGAAGAAGAGGAAGAAGAATGCAACTAAAAAAGGAAATTAGAATATGGGAACAGCGAGTTAGGACATATCAAATAATTATTTTTTTTTAGGCAACGTGAAAAGAAACATAAATTTTAACAAAAAAAGAAATCATGTTTCACACAAGAGAAACATATTTCCTTTAATGTCCCCTCCCCTGTATCTAGCAAAAAAAGAAAAGAAAAACTGAAAAAACTAGAGCCATTGGATTACCAAATTCGAGAGTTATTATTTGACAGATCAGCCTTCTAAAAATCTTTTTAATTTTTTTAGTAGTATTGCTTCGCCATTCCTTGTTAAATAACATTAAATCAAAGATTTTAAGTTTTAAAGTTGCGTTTTTTTAACATGCTTAATTTTTATGTTTTATAATATTTGGTAAGGATGATGTTTATCTCAGGTAATTTCAGTATGAAGTCATATGCTTCACTAATTTCAGCCCAAAATTCCAAACTTTTACCATTCTAAACCTCAATAACACAACTCAAAACTAACAAAATTTAATTCAAATTTATTACACTACTTTTCAGCATTTTAACATATGCTTGTGGCCGACACAAAAAAAAAAACAACAACAAAAAATCAGCTTACATACATAAATTAAAATATTTTACACCTAAAAGTCCCTAAAGAGGTATTTTTATTTAAAAAATGTTCAACTTAATGGTACCAAACAAAAAACCCAAACAAATCCTAGAAATTAATGTACAAAAGAATATAGAATGTAATTAAAGCAAACCGTAAATGTAGCTGAAAAATAGCACAAAATGTGTGAAAAAACAAGAGAAAAAGGTTGGAAATAACATTTATAATAACGATATCAGACATGTTGCTAATAATACGTTAATTAACAACGACACAAAAATAAAAGCGAAGCCACATAAAAACGAAACACACTTTTAAGTTTGTATTTGTGTTATTTATAAAATGATAAGTGTTAGTGTATCCCTGTACAGGATATTTTTATCCTTGTTATAACTTTAAAATAAAATACTGCAAAATAGCATTAGAATTATATAGAATAATAAACTTGTATAAAGTCTACTCATAATCGTATCACAGGTTCATATATTTATTTAGATTACTGATATAAAGTTGAATAAATATGCACATAAACATATACATACAAACAGATGTGTACGTGTGCACATATTAATGATTTAAAAATCCAACAAGTCATATTATTTCTTTTTTTTCCATTGCTTTTCTTCTTGCTTAGAAAGCTGTGTTTGTATTAGAAATTATTTGTTGCTGCCACATGGTATGAGACTGTCTGCCTGAGTAAAAACATGACGGCATTGTAGAAAAATTTTAATTCATTTAAAAAAGTATAAACTCACGTAAAAAGTCACACAACAGCAAACTGATGTTCATATAAATACAATTGGCCTCATAGGAGGCGCATTCCCAGCAAAACATTAATTATTAAGAAAAAGAAGGGCTGGGGGGAAGGGGGCAAATCCTTTAAAATGTTTTTAATTCTAAATGTTAATTTTATATATAAATTTTTTGAATTAAACCAGTTTCAGTTTCAAGCTTCAGATTTTAAAGTATTAATACTAGTGTCAGAGTAAAGATCGTTTTTAATTTCTATGTCAAGATATTTTAGTATATTTATTTTGAATAGTTGTTTCGCATCAATGAAAATATTTAATCTTTTTTTATACCCTTCACCACAAAAACTTGAAAAAGTTTGTCATTCCGTGTTTAATTTCTACAATATCCATTTCTGACGCAAAATTTCACAAAAAAAAAAGTAGTAAATATGTCAATCGAACGGATATAGTGTCGAAAGATGTGCTACTGGAAATCAGCATGACCGATCCATGTCCTTCGAGACAGCAGGCAAAACACCACGCCTACCTTTAATTTATTCGTCATTTGGAACAATAAAGTAAATAAAATAATAATAATAATAAATAAAAAAATAAATACATGGGGGCGATAGAGAATTAAAAAATAAGAAACAAACATCAAGTGAAAAAATTGGCGCTCGCCCATATTTTCCGAGCTACTGGGCTCTAAAATTTTCAAATTTGTTAAAATATGAATTTGGTTATCATTTTAAAGCTTTTGAAGAGATCTTTAAGGAAATACAAAATTTTTTTTAAAAATGCTTAACCCATTAAGAGGCGATGTCATTTTTATGTAAAATTTAATATATGTTAATTACCTGTCACCCCAATATTTGATTCGGCATAGCCGATTATAGCACTCTTACTTGTTTAAGTTAATCTTAACCTCAATATCCTCTGATTGCTTGCAAAAGTTTCATAACAAAAATACTAAATACTTATAAATAAATTAAAATAAAATAAGATAAAAAAAATTAAATTCTTTGAATTTATTCATCAAACTACTTTAGTTCTAAAACCAATTAGGCTGGCTTAAATTAATATATATGTATGTATCAATTTCTAATTATATTAAGAAAGAAAAATTATTTTTAATATTGGTGTTACCAAAAACACTTGCAGAATGCAATGCATCATTTTATAGATCGCTAATCTGCCATTAGCATTCATCACATCTATCTTCTTCTGGTTTGTTTACATTGCAAACATCATCTGTTTAACTAAAAAGCTTAAAAAATAAGAATACGAGGAATAATTAATCACTATTATTCAATCCAGACATGCTGCACTTTTAGCGCGTAAAATAATACAATAGTCAAATAGTTACAAAAACTTGTTTGCTGTAACTTAGTTATTGTTCAGAAAGGCTATAATTTGTTTACTGCAACCATATAGTGTAAATATAATATGGTTTTTGTGACCATACCTCAACCATATTTTGATATAAATACATATTCAGAATTTACATTAGAGCACGCAGCTTCCTTCGTAGCATATTCGCCGGTGAAGTAAAATAAGTAACAAAATGGCCATATCTATCTCCTTTCATCGCCTGTCTTATCTCTCATCTATCCCTTTTCTAAAGAATGTAGCACGGTTAAAAACTAAGTAGGTATTAATGCAATGAATTAATTAATTGCTTCTTCTCTTAAAAAAAACTTTTCAAACTTTTTATTTTAGAAATATGATACAATCTATGGTTGTACAACTTGAAATAATTAAGAAAAATAAATTTTACACCACTTAAATTTTTTTAATCAGTCTCATAAAGATTGTGATGTTCTTTAGAAACTCTTCTCCACCCTCTACAACCTATTTTGAAACCAAATGGCTAACTCCCTTAATAAACTAACAATAACCAAATATGACCACAGTAGTTTTTAAAACAATTTTTTTTTGCAAAATTTATCAAGCAAGATTTTGATCAAAAGATTTTTTTAATTCTAAAATTAGTTTCCTTCTGCTTTGAGAAAGCTTTAGCCTTTAAATTTATTCAATTATATTAAAAAAAAACATTTTTTTATATATAAAGAGAATAAATACTATTGGATTCCTAAAGGACTTTTGGAGAGATTAAAATAATTTTAATTTAAAGGAGTTATGGTTTGCTGGGTTAAAAAATACCCAATAATGCGCATTAGACTTGTGACTTAATGAGTAGTAGGTACGATTATGAATTAAAAAGTCTGTTAACAAAAGTGCTGTACATGTCTGTTATAAAAAATATGTGATTTTAGTATAAAGTCAATACGCAAGTTGGTTTTCTGACTCTGCTTCTTGACGATATTTAACGATTATAAGACAACACCTCCTTTTAAACTTCAAGCAAAATGGGAGGCTTAATGTGTTTTATTCGATATGTATATTAGGCGAAACTATATAAGATTTTTATGGAATTGTTATTCGAATAAAAAATAGTCGGTAAAAAATGTTCGAATAATATTTTAGGCGTTGTCGTATAGTTCATTTTTTCTCTTTTTTTTATTAAGTAATGCTTTGAAAGAAAAATATTTAATAGTCATCAGAAAAATAAGGTTGATGCCGAAATAATTTAAGACGTCATTAAGAATTTTATTGTAATAGAGCGCTTTAACTGGGTAACGACTCAAAGCAAATGTTTGCACACAATGTGTAACAAAATACCATCAAGCAAATTATCCATCTCTGATCAGCTGATGATATTTTTGTTGAAATTAAAAAACAAAACAATAAAATTGTAGATTTAAGTAAATAAAAATATTAAGAAAAAAAAATTAACTTAAAAAAAATTTAACTAAAAAAGGACAATATTTATTTTTAATTTTATGCCTTTTAATTTCTAGTAACAGCTTTTACTGTTCAATGATTTACTAGACATTATTTTCGAATATTTTATTACCAATTGCTACAACTCCACCAACACTACTCTACTAATTAAAAAAAAATGTATAATATTACGTTCAGGCCATTAAAAGGCTAAAGGAAACCATTTAACCTAAAATTTTAATGGTTTTACTCGCCTCTACTCTATCTCCATCTCTATCACTCTCAATCCCTTTCCATTCCTTGACATATTTTTATACTTCAGCTTCTAACTGAAATTAAAATTCACTTGCACTTGAGAACTTGACGTTTAATGACATTTATTAAAAAGTAAAATTTCATTAAGAAAATGCGTTTTTTACGACACTCAGATATACACATACACACACACACACACATATCACATAAATATTTTACTACCAAACTCTGACTGCCTGTCTCTTAACTCCCAGAAACAGTTAGTTGTTGGTTGTAATGATTTTTTTTTTGTTTTTTTGTTTTTCTTGTACAAAACATCCCCAGTTGTTATTGTTTAATCTTAATGTTGAAATTTAATCACAGTTAAGAAGAGAAAGTTTATGCTGGAATTTGTCTGAAATGAATGCAGACAATATTTGAGGATTATGTATCAGAATGAACAATATTAAAATCAAAATATTGTATTTATTTCTTATAATTCTGTGAAGTTTTTAAGTTTGTAAAATATTGAAAATGGTTTTTGAAATAGTAAATAAATTTAAAATAAGATACAAAATGTTAAATATAAAAATGATTTATTCTTTTAAATAACGACATTATTTTATTATTTATTATTATTAATATTATGTTTAAACTATTCGTCTGACAAATCTATTGCGGTTAAGTTAAAAATATGTTTTTCTTTGTGACCAACAATATAATAATTGGTGTTTATAACGATTAACGGCAACACTTGTTTAATTAACACTTTGGTTTTATTAAGGAATATATTGTAACACCAACATTCCTGTATCATGATAAACGCCAGAATATTTGATTTTAATACCAGAATCATTTATATATTATTTAAAAAAAAAAATCCTTTATTTTAAAGTTTAGTTCTAGTTTAATTCTCCTGTTAAATTTTTTTTACTTTCATATTTCGCATTCCAAAAATATAATAAAATCAAACTAATCTCAGTCATAAATGATGACAAGATAATATTTTATATTGGAAAATGTGAATATGAACATTTATGTAATTTTATGATGACACTGTAACGTTTCAAGAAGTAATAAAAAAACATTTACTTCAATTTACTTAAATATGAAATAGCAAATTCAATCAAATGAAGAATTTTATATTGCAAAAATGTTTTTTATGATGTTTTATAAATAATTCAGAAATGAATTTTTATAATATCTACGAATATTCTGTTATTTAACAGCAAATTCTTGTCATTTCGTTACAACTGACAGTGACAAGGGCTTCTTGTCAGTTGGCACTATTTCGTGTGTTTTTCCTTTTCCTTTTTTTATTTTCCACTTTGTCAATGTTGCAGGAAAAGTTTTCACTTTTCATTAAATATTTATTAAGCCAAAAAGTGCAAAATCATTTTCAAAATTTGAAGGTAATTTTGGTTAAAACAAATACCTTCGCATTGTTGTTTTTCATGCACAGTTTTTTGTTTTATTCTATTTTAGTTTTACTGCCTTTATTTCGTTTTATTTTTCATGATGTGTCAAGTTGCTGTTAGTTTGTTGTATTGTCGTGTGAAATAAGAGACAGCTGTCAGTGTTTTGTGACTTTTGTCTGTCATGGTTTTTAATATTAATAAAAGCTTCTGTGGTTTAGTTGAAAGTGAACGAGCAAACAAACAATTTTTTTCTTTAAAGATTTTGTTTTGTACCTGGCCTATTTTGTAGTTTGAAGTATAAATACGAAAATTTTGTTAGTCTTTAAATTTAAGGTACCAAAATTTATCTAATTTTTTGCCATATTTAATAATAAATAAAATCACTTAACCCTAAAAGTAATTAAATAACTTTAGAAAGTAATAAAAAGGTGGCATGAGAGCCTATTTTTTTCTCATCGCTTCATTGGAAAGCTTAATAATAAATATTTTTAGGAAATAGGCCTGCCCATATGGTTTAAAGGTGTATGTAATCTATTTCGTTGCTTTTTTCAAATATTATTTTATTTCTACGCCCACAAAAAGGGGCGGGGATAAAATGGCATTTAATATTACTCGATTCCAATTTTAAGTTTTTAAACATTCTTTGACCATGACAATTGTAATTGCAATACAAAATGATGGGAAGATTAAAAAATTTGCATTTTTCAGAGATGGGATTAGTTCTTCTAAGGGGAACTTCTTTCTTCTTGGTCCGAGATTTCTTGTTTTCTAGCTTTAACAGCCTATGACCATAACATATTTTTCTGCTTAGTTTCCTCAATCTGGGTGCAATCAGTAAATTTTTAGAGCCAATATAATCGAAAAAACAAAGACTTGTATTTTAGAACAAAATCTACTATTTTTCTAAAAGTAATATAACTTTAGGAATTTGAATCCTGCAAGAGCTCTTTTCAAAAACATGTTACGTTTAAAGCTTGCAACAAAAATATCCTTATATTTCTTTCTCTCCCTTTTTTAAATTTTTAATCACCCGTTCTTTTTTTTTCTTCTTTATTACAGAGCGGCACAAAAACTTGCACAGAGTACATCAACAAAATCATCAACACGCACCAACGATATGACAAATACTTCCGCACGCAACGGAGGCTTCTGTGGTGCCTTACAGAGGGCGCCACCTCCCATGCCACCCGGTCTAGCTAGACGTTTAGCCAACAAAGATAATTACGGTATTGGCAAGGTAAGTTTTAAGTTTTTATTATTATTATTATTATTGTTGCAGACGTATAAATTGCAACAACTACAATTAAAAGCATTTTTATGCTTAATGGCGTTTGCATGCATGAGAGAGAAGTATATAATTTTTAGCTTTTATGTGAAAACTAGACCATTAAAAGGAGAAATTAAAAATATAAACTTTAACTGTCATAGAAGCACATAAAGTCAATGACAACCTGTACCAAGCTAAAAAGCAAAAAAATAAAATATAATAAAATCAAACAAAAATTTTGCAATTAAATGTAGATTTCAAATCAGTTGTTAGTGAGAAAATGTCATTAGATTTTCTAACACTCCTTAATGAATTTCAAAACGAGGGTGTATTTTTTTTTAATTTTGTATTTAAGGTAAAAGTGATGCTAAGAGTGGCTGATACCTGCACAGATGCAGAACAAACTCATTTTATGACGGTGGATAAGAAAAAGAGACAAGTGACTTTAACAGATCCAGCAGCTGCTTCGAATGTGGCAGCCTCCACTTCACAAGAAAGAGGACCAATGGTGGCTGCTCCAAAAATGTTTGCCTTTGATAGTTTATTTACGGCGGAAGATCAACAGGTTGGTAACACTGAATACATTTTTTATAAGAAGCAAAAATAATTTTATAAATATTTATTTCTCGCCTACCCATGCATTACATAAAATGATTAATGAATTTATTTTTCTTTTTTTTCGTTCTTGTGCTGTAGTCTGATGTTTGTGCATCTGCCTTGTCTGAGGTAATCCCTGCCGTTCTAGAAGGTTCCGATGGCTGTCTGTTGTCTATTGGTTATCCCAGTTCCGGTAAGTTGTCGTCCATTGTTTGCTACGTTATCATTTGTCTGCATTTCCTTTGCTTAAGGAAATCGCTATAAATTGCTTTCACTTCGTATCATTTTGTCCTGCACGTTAACGGTCAGCTTAAAAACACACGCTTATCTCCTTAGTTAAAATTTAACTCATGTTGCTTTTCTTGTTTTTTACATTTCATTTTCGTTACAGGTCAGTCAAAGACAATGTTGGGTGGCGTCAATCCACCCACTGAATTAGGTGCTATTCCTTGTGCAATTTCTTGGTTATATAAAGGTATTAACGAGCGTCGCCAAAAGAGTGGTGCACGTTTCTCAGTGCGTGTTAGTGCTTTGGGCGTAAGTGCCACAAAACCAGATTCAACGTCAAAGGATTTGTTAGCAGCACATGCAACGGGTAAGTGAATAGAAGTATCTCCAGCAAAAGTGAATATGATAAAAAGTGAACATGGTGATTATTTGAAATAGGTGGAATAATTCCATAGTATTTATTGATTTAATTTTCTTATTTAATTTAACGTTACGTTTTAAAAACCTTAATTTATTAAAGAGCATTTTAGCATTTCTTGTATTTGCAAAGTAACTTGGATTTAGCAAAAAGATTTTTAGTTTCTGTGCCAAATAAATTTTAGTAGCTCTTTCGGCTAAAAGAGTTCTAACTTAGACATAAAACAGGAGTATTAACCAGATGCTATAAGCTTTCCATTCACTTTTCTTTTTTACACGCCCACCTACCATACAACCAAAATTAAAAATTGGCATAACTTTAAAATTAGTAATCAGATAAGAGCGTCAGTTTGCATGTGAATATATTTGGTAATATTGTAATATTGTATTGTCATTGTGTTCTTTATAAGGCGAAATTTTTTTTGGGTCACATAACTTGAAGCCAGGAAATTTTTACCTTATGGTTTATCTGCAATACAATACAATACAATACAATACAATACAATATAATATAATACAATAGAATACAATACAAAACAATACAATACAATACAATACAATATAATACAATACAAAGAATACAATACAATACACCATCTGCATTAAAATTTCTTTCGCAAAATGTACTTAAATTAAGGCTGGTTCACCCACAAAAATTTTGTTCCGAAACATTTTTTTTATATGTAGTTTGACGTTTTATTTTTTGAGAGAGAGAGAGAAAAAGAGTAAACTCACTTCGGAACAATTTCAGCTTGAATTAGTTTAATTTTAATTTTTGTTCCGAAACAATGAAACTGTGCTGCCAACTATTTTATATTTTCAAAGAAAATTTAACTGAGCTGCCACATCATATTATATGTACATATCAAATATATGTATATACGCATATAAATTAATTTTATTTAATTTAATTATGAAAGTTTTTTAATTTAGAATTTATTTATAACAAAACGGCATTCAGTGATTTTAATTTACTGTCACAGTGCTGCCTGCTTGTAAAGTAACACATCTCGCTTACACATATGTTTCATATGGTAGCTTTGTTTTTCCAGAATAATTGTTCGAAGTGGGTGAATCGTTTCAGAACAAACTCTCAAAAAACTAAAATTCTCTCACAACAAAAATTTTGTTCCGAATCAATGGGTGAACCAGCCTTAAGAAAGGACTTCTTTAGCATGCGTTTCCTGACAGCATAATAAACATACTTATAATTGTATATACACTGCTTATAAAACTTTCAATAAACCACGAAAGTAGATAGAAAACAGACACCACTCAGGAATACATCTCTTCAAATACATACTTTTAAATTCTTATTATTTGCATTACGAACTCTTTATTGAGTTCGAATTTCATGATGTTTAATTTTTGCATTGTTAAAATAGTATTTTTCAACTTATTTCCTTTCACATTTTGCATCCTTCTGTGTCGTGATCCTTGTTAATAACAAAAAAAAAAAAAAAATCAGCAGATTCTGATGACTCCCCAGGGGTTTATTTGCGTGATGATTTTTTGGGTGGTCCTACAGAGTTGCGTGCCCCTACTGCTGAACGTGCAGCCTTGTTCCTAGATGCTGCTTTGGCTGGTAGACCACAAGGTGGTCTAGAGCCTGCCATGATATTTACCCTGCATGTCTATCAATACAGTCTGTCGCGCAAAGGAGGAGGTAAGTGCATCAGCTACCAACATTCACACAATCATCAAAATCAAATATGATGGTATGAAACTACTAACGAGAAATTTAATATGAATTTTAATCTAAGAAACTTTCTATGACATTTTTCTTATTGCATCTTTTTATCGTAATCGTTTTGTTGCTTTTGTTTTTTGTTGTTGCAGTGGCTGGTGGCAGAAGTCGTTTACATCTTATAGATTTGGGTGGCTGTGCCAATCGTAGTGGTGGTCTTCCTTTATCCGGCATTGGTAATATATTGTTGGCCATATTAAGTGGTCAACGTCATCCACCCAATAAAGACCATCCATTGACGCCACTACTTAAAGACTGTCTAGCACCATTGACATGTCATGTCGCCATAATGGCTCATGTTATGCACACCCAGGTAAGTTCTTAGCAAAATCACTTAGCTAAAGCATCCTGTTAAAGTCTAAACGAGAGTAAAGGACAATAATAAGAGTAAAGAATACGTGCTAATGAATTCTTAATTTATAATGCAAACTGTTGTCATTGCAATGTCATTGTCAATATCTCTACGTTTCGTGCAATATTTGCACAAAATACATTCACACATTTATCACTTCTTCAGTCTCATTTTCATTTTTTTTTTTTTGAAAATACAATAGACATAAATAAACACAATTGACACTTATGAATAATGTTTTCAAATCTTATATTTAAAATGTAAATGTGTATGTCCGCCTTTTCTCTTAATGAATTGCAGTCGCATACGGATGCCTTAACGACCATACAATTAGCTTCACGTATTCATCGTTTGCGAAGAAGAAAGCATCGTTTTCCTATGAGTGGTGATAAATCAGGAGTGGGTGGTTTGGCAAATGGCATGAATGCTGGTAAGTAAAACGTTTGTTTTGTTCAAGATTAATCTACAAATTAAAACGATAAATGTGTTTTTGCATTTTATCTCAGTACAAGGTATTTTTGTTTTCCTAAACCTTTTTCTTTTTTCTTGACGTTTGTTTTATTGCATTGTAAAGGACATCAATCTACTGGCTCATCTGCTGGTTCAGGTGCTGACCCTTCTAGTTCAGAGCTGTCGGCAGATACAGTCATTTATATGGGACCAAGTGATGATGCCACGGATGGTGAACATCCACCTGTCTATTTGCCTTCCTTAAGTTGCGGCGATCAACGTGGTGTGATGAGTAAGGCCTTAAAGGGAAGTGGCATGGAAAAACAACAACCCAGCCCATCTAAAATTCCTGGTACTGCCAAGAAGGTTGTTGCTCAAAAGGCACCACAAAGTCCCGTGGTGTCTCTTGGGCGAACAGGTAGTTTAAAACGGCCAGCTCATGCACACAGTCCGACGGTACAAAGTAGTGTCACGAATAGCACTCAACCCATTTGTGAACAACCACAATTCTATTCGCCAGTGCACAGCGTTAAAACGTTACCCAATTCAGCCTCATCGCCCAAAATAATAGCGGGTGGCTTAAGACATCCTGGTATGACCATGATGTGTTCTAAAGCCTCAAATGTTCCCTCTCCGAAAGGTTCTCCTCTAAGGAGACCAGGCGTGGGAGGAGTGTCAGCCGTAACTAACGAAAGTGTAGAGTGTACGGGTAGTCCTATGCGCAAAATTACCGAAGAGCAATGGATTGATGGTCCTCGTGTTTCTAGAGCTAAAGTAGCAGAAGCTCGACATCTATTGCGAGAAGTAAATCATGTAAAGCAATGTGAAACCTGGATAGATGGACCCAAGTCTCAATCTAGCCGTTCACTTACGGCTGGAAATCTCCCTATAGCTGCGTCCCAAGTTCAGGGTTATGGCTTTATGGATTCCCATAAAAAGTCAATGATTCGACAATGGGTGGAATATCAAACGTCACAAGTCTTCCAAACCGCTTCAGCAGGTTCTTCACCCACGCATACGCACAGGGAGCAACAGGCTCAGCATTTGCGAAACATAACATACCACATGTCACAGCTTAAACAGAAATCTCTCGAAAATGCTGAGGATTTGTATGCAACCAGCACTAGACAACAACCGCCCCAAAACGGAGATCAACATTCATTGCGCAGCAGTCAGCTGGAGTTAGTTAATCCCATTGGCCCTGGTCTCATTAACAATATGGACACTACTAATGCTTCTGCTTCAGCAGAAATAAGAGAAGCTCATCATTATCGTCAGAGCTCTGGACACTTACAGACACCATTAATTTCAAATTTCCCACATAATGAGACCTACAACAATGAAGAGACTGATTTACATTCGATACATTCTCATGCCAATAATCTGTATGGATCGTTGGCTCATCATCAATCACCTCACATACCCCCTGCTTCGGCTTCTGATACAAATCTGCCCACTGATCGCCAAGGTGATTGCGATGAGGATCAAGATAGCGGGCCTTCAGAGGTACCACCCGCGTTACCATTGATTGAACCATTAGGTTCTCGCGAAATATCCCACGAGAGCTTGCATCGCATATTATCACGACATGTTTCACGTGAGTCACTCTATCAACAGCAGCAGCAGGAGATAAGACGACAGGAAGAACACTTGGTACATCGTCAATTATCGAGACAATCTTCTCATCATTATTCACAGCACAGCATGCAAATGTCGGATTGTGGTCTGCAGGTGACAGAAGAGGAAATCGCTAGGACAATGGGTGTTGGGTAGGTTACTTACAGTTTTCATTTTTTTTAAATAAAAATAAATTTTTAATTTTTTTATATTAAAGTGAACATCCTTTGGCCGCCTTAAGTCATGTGGAAAACATGTCTATAGTTTCTAGCTTCAATATGGCTGGCGATGCGTTTAGTGATTGTGCCATGGGTGAGAGAACAAGGTAAACTGAAAGAGATTTCTTTCCCAACAATAAATTTAAATATTTTTCCCTTTTTCTTCTCCTTTAGGAACCAATTTGACCAATTAGCGCGTCTACGTGAGATATTTACCTCACAGCTAGCCATGGCTGAAGTAACTCCAGTTTTTCGTAGCGGTTGTGATATTGGCAGTGTCTACAGCGAGCCAGCCTATCGTTTTAACACTGGACCAGGCAGTGTATGTAGTGAACCTCCCTACCGGCCACCAAGTCCAAGGTAAAAAAAAAAATATTTCAAAAACTCTATTTTAACTCTGAAAAACTTAAAAAAACTTTCTATTTTTAATAAAATTTCTATAACTTTTTTTTTCTATTTTTTGTCTATGTTTTTTAGACAGCCCTCTCGTAGTCCCAGCCAGGGCAGTTTACCCAGCTTAAATGGCATTATGCAGATAGCGGGCATGGAACAATATGCTTCCTTGCGCCATCCAGATGGCGCTTCTGATCCCAACTTACCAAAACTAGAAAAACCTTTTGTTTTGGAACACGAAGACATTTGTGAGGTTGATGAGAAGTCAGCCTTACTTTCACCCTCCAAACGATCGTTGCTGGAAAAAGAAGAAGAACATGATGATGTAGTTCTCGTACAACTAAACACCTCCCTCCACATAACCAATCAATCCCAGTTACCTCTATTACCTTTAAATACCTCATCGGAAGCCTACGATAGCGGTCATGACTCATCTACTCCTCGGACTTCGAAACATTCGGGCATATCGAGAAGAGCTGAAAGCGGTTATCACAGCGTAGCCACGGCCAGAGATAGTGATGAGAGCAGTTTCACTTCCGGTCTTTCTAAGGAGCATCACAATCGTATAACCGTGAAAAAGAAACGACAGGAAAAAGGTTTGTGTACTTGGCTCATAAATCCATTTACTTGTACTTATCCAGAGACTGAGGGAGAAGTAAGCGATTTTTAAAATTATATTTTAAATTTAAGCAAAACACAATAACCAAAACCCACCAGACTCAATTGTAACAAAGAAAACTTTTAAGCATTTAAATTATGAAAAACAAACAAAATAAATCGAGAATTGAGAAATTCCCCAGACGGCCAAATTTTTAAATTTTAAAAGAATTTGAAGAAATATGACTGAATTTTTTCGTTTTTTTAAAGGAATTTTTTTTATTAGATAAATATGATTAAAAAATATAAATAAAAGAAGACAAAACAAAACTAAACTAAAAACTTGTTGTGCTTTAAATCTGTAAAAAAAAGAATTATTAAGAAAGCTTTTAAATATTTAAAGCTTAAAGCTAATGCTCAAGCTTATAAGCAGCTATTGTAATTAATATATCTTATTCACGAGAGAGAAAAAAACAAGAAAAAGGAAGAAAAACAGTTCAAATGATGTCATTTCACTTTGAGTTGCCAAGCTTCTCTACTAAATCCAGAGCAGAATATAATTTACTTAGTTTCTTTCAAACAGCCTTAACCACAAGAAAGCTTTTATAAAAACCTTCCTTTATTTCCCCCCCAAAAAAAAGCAATGCAAGAAGGAAAAGGAAAGCTTTCAAATGTTATTTTTGTGTTAATGTTACCTGCATTTAAACTTATTGTTTTTAAATTATATTTTGAAAATCATTTTTCTTTTTTAATTGTTATAAAATTTTAGCTAAGAAATGTTAAAGAGTATTGACAAAGATAAAATGCTACAAACTATTAGTTTAAGTACAGTGTGAAGAAAATGCAAAATACTGCAAAGATATTGATAATTAAAATCACATTAAAGAAATATATAAAATTTTGTTGCCAGTTTTGCCTATTTAAACTATGTTAAAGGTTTATTAAAATTATAATTGTAATTAATTAGCAAAGGAAAAACAACCAAAACTTGAAAAAAAACACAATTATAAGAAAAGTATAAATTAAAGAATTACAATTATTATTAAATTACAAAAAAAAAATATATTATAATAAATAAAATTTATTAAAAAACAAAAAAAACGAATGAAAAACAAATATTGTATTTAATTATACCAAAAATATGGTAAAACTAATACAAACAACTTCGTATTATTTCATATGTATTAGTATGCTTCATCAACTATTATTAACTTCATTGCAAATTAAAAAGTATTTTGAATTAAAGAAAAATCAAACTCTTGAAAAACTAAACTAAATTTAACAAATCTATTAATTAAATTTATGTTTTAGAATTTTCTAATTTTTGTTGTTTTATTTGATCGACTTTTTTTCATATTTTTTCGTTTGTAAAAAATTTGAGAAAAAATTATTTTATTATTTTTTTTAAAGCATTTCAAATACTAAATGAGTGTAAATAAAATTAATAACATTTAAATCAAGAAAATTAACATACAAAATAAATATTAAATAGTTTTTACAATTAACTATTATTAATAAAAAAAAGTGAAACAATTTTATATAAAATTATAATAAAACAACAAATTACATTAAAAATATATTCATATTCGGACTTTTAAATGTTATTTCTACAAAACGTGGGTTGGTAAGTATTTTATTGATTCCTGCAACTCGACCGATGCTAAAAACATATTTCAAGTGTTTTAATTAATGAAGTTAATACACAGGATGAACACTTTATTTTGCTCACAACCAGCATTCATCAAATTCATAAAATAAATAGGAATTAAGAATTAAATAAACAACATAAAATTTCTTCATTTTTCATTCAAAGTTAGCGCACGTTATAATGCACTAACAATGGAAAAGAAATGAGAAAATATTACATTTTGACTCATTACGTTTCGCAAAAAAAAGTGGGGGGGGGGGGGGGAATTTATCTTACTCCAATACATCAGCTTTCATGATGTGGTCAATAAAACAAACAAAAATAGATTTTTAATAAATAATTTTTTTTTTAATATCGTGCACTTAACCAGCGTTGCCGTTGCAACCAAAAAAATGGTTTAATGATGTGTATTTTATTTTGTTAATGTTACTTTTTCTATCATAATTTCAATACATTTTTTTATTTTGTATTCAAAATTACGCTTTATATATGAAAGAAAAAATGTCAATGTATTCGTAATAAAATCGTCGCGTAGAATGACTGTGCACTATTTGAAAACTAAATTCGTTTTAGGTAAGAGTCAAATTTGTGGTACCAAAACATTCATGATTAATTTAAAGAGCAGACTTTAATAATTTTGTGTAATCGTACAACTACCCCACCGTTGGAGTAACCCCTACAGTTAACAGTCAACAAAACGATGAGTATCCTAGGAGACGGAAAATTTTAATTTAGTTAAGAACACGTCAAGAAATAACTAAAGACCTAAGTGTGTTATTCTTTGTAGCAATCTAAAATTACAGGCCGGATGTATTTTGTTATAAAACTAGTAAAAGTGCTAAATTCGGCTATGTCGAATCTTATATACCCTTCACCATGTATGAATCTCTATTTTAGTGAAGTAACTCCCAAACAAATATTGGGACGACAGAGAGTTAAAACATAAGAAAAAAGAAATTAAGCAATTTTACACAAAAATATCATGGGTTAAGCATTGATATTAAAAAAAATGAAAATTTCAGAATTCTATAACTCGGAATATATGGACGAGCGCCACTTTTTTCTTATTTTTTAATTCTTTATCATCCCATAAGTTTATTTTTTTTTTTTTTTTTGTTATTGGAGTTACTTCATTGTTTCAAATGATATGGAAAAATTAGTGGCAGGCGTAGTGTTTTTCCCGCTGCCTCAATGGACATGGATTAATATTGCTGATTTTCAATAGCACTCTTTCCAGGGTATGTCTGATGGATTGACATATTTTAATTTTCTCTAGCCAATCAGTGCCTTGGCAAATTTGATGTCAACACCAATATGGACGGACAATCGATTTCGCTATGCATAAAAACTCAGAATATATAAACTTTATTTGGCCGGAAATGGAATGACAAACTTTTTCCATTTTTCATTGTGAAGGGTATTAAAAGATTTGTTAAAATTCACTGAAGTTGATAATTGATGAGATCAAAAATTGTTTTGCACGTTCCGCAGGCTGCTCAACACAATTGAATACCCCCGGACCACGTTTTGGTTACGCTTTAAAATTTTACTGAATGGGTGAGAATTTAGATAAAGAAATATATTTTTAAGATGAATACTTCTATTTTTTCTATTTAAAAAATATATTAAAAATGCTCAAATACTGGTATCCTAATTCGTAAAAGAGATAAACATGCGAACAGTTTTTAATTATATAAATTATAAACCAAACCTGGCAACAGCTACCAAGAATCAGACGAATGGCTATCGTCACATAAAATTTATTAGAAAACTGTGTTATTTGAACTCAAAGTGGCACATTTTGGCTCTCATTAATAATTTAACATTTAAGGAAAATCGTATCTTTTTTACCTATAATTTACGCAAATGACAATAAAAAAAAAAGAAAAACCATGGAAGTAAAAAATTTTATATGAAATTTATGATTATGATTTCTATAGACAATAAAAAATAAAATTTTAATTAAATCACGGGAATATTAAAGTAAATTAATTAATCTTTAAAAATATCGTGGTAATTATTCTGAAGAAATTAGTAAAGTCACCGATATTATTTATATAGAGTAAGAGCACGCCTCGATTGCCATTTTGCTACCGCTTACTTAGCTTTTCAGGCAACTACTCGCAAACATTTTAAATAAACTAACGACTTCTGTTCAAACAGTAAAGTAGAGACAAAAGTCAAAGTTTAAGCCAAAAACAACAATAATTAACACGGTTTTATTTTTCTTTTGCTTCTATTAAAAATTTTATTTGTTGTCAATAAGAAATTTAATTAAATTATTAATCAATCAATATTTAATTGCAAAAGAAATACAACCTTTTCCAAATAACTAAATAATTCAATCAATTATGTATTTAAATAAAAAAAGGAATAAAAAACGAATTTCTAATAAAATAAATGATTTAATCATTATTTTAAAGTCTACGCTTTGAAGAGATGTGGTAAATTATGTGGGAACCTAGAATACGAACCTTTTAAAAAGTAGCTAAAACGCAAGCTACAAACGATATAATTGCTAAACAAATGCAAGCAAAAGTTTTATTATTTTCTATAACTCTGCTCCACCGTTTTGAAAAACATTTTAATTAATGCTGTGAGGACATTAGCTGACGATAAGTTGAGATACATACTGTCAGAAGTAAGGCTGGTATAGCAATAGAAAGCAGCACCCTTGTTAAGGCGCTGACCAAATAAGTTGTGAAATAATAAAAAAACGTTTAAGGTTGCGCGGCAAATGAAAAACTTTCAGCAGGTGGATTTCCTCTTACAGTGTTGGCAGAATAGAACTTTACCTCTGTATTATTTCAAACCTTTTAATGTTACCGTAATTGATAAAAAAAAAAGTGGAATCGTTCTACAGGTAAAAATATAGGAACTCAAGAAAAAGTAAGAGTATTAAAGGGTTTCAAAATTGCTGGAGAAAATTTACTACAGATTTCTGCAGGTTAAAAAAATTATTTACGATTAATAAAAAAAGAAGGACACTTCTTGTAATTTTTAGATTATTTATATTTTAGGGGCTACTTTTCATAAAATTTAATGGTATCAGGGGTCCCTTTAGCAGAAGACTTTAGTACTTCAAATATTGTCTGATCTATAAATGTAGGGTTGTGGTCCACGCACTATCAATAAATTACACTTCGTTCAAAGCAATATTTTTTGTTAATTTATGAAGGCAAATTTTTTCTATTACGCTACCTTCATAAAAAACTTTTATTTAATTTTAGTTGGCCGGTTACCGGTATCTGTAAATTATTTAAATATTTCACCCTCTTTTTTAATTTCAAAATATTTATTGTTTTGAAATTGATTGAAATGATTGTAATAATTTATTTTTATATAAGGAAAGGGCGCTTAACCTCTCATAACAAGTACTAAAATGTTTAATCTTTCAAATCTTATCGCCTTTAACCATAATGGATGTTAACAGTATTTAAAATTAATGCAATTAAACTTTCGTGTCGCAAATGCCAAAGAAAAATAAACACAAAAAATTTAACGTAACAAAACTAATGCAATATATAAATTTAATTCATTCAGATCATTTAGCAGTGTGACATTAAGGCAGTCAGTCATTCGTTTATTTACTAAAATTTGCATAAATTCAGTAGAGTTTATTTTTTGTTCACAAGTCACCACAAGCCGTTTACACGAGACTTCTAGCGAGTTAAATAAAAGGAAATGTTTGTTACAAAAATACATTAAAAACAAAAGAGAAGAAAGAATATTAAAAGCAAAATGAAATTTAATGCTTCATAACATGCAACAAAGTAAAAAATACGTGTTTGATAAATATTTTTGAATAGTTTAGGGTTGAAAATGTTTCATATTTTTAAGCCACGCCTTTTTTTCTTGGTTATAAAGAACAGTCGTTTAAGTGTGGCACAAAGTAAAGTTTTATTTTTCTGATCTGTTGTTGCTTGCCAGACCATTTCTCAGTGGTCATTTAATATCTTAAGAAATCTAATTTTAAATTTTACTATATTCCTAACTATCACACAGCTAATTAATATCATTATACAATTTAGTGTCTTTATTTATATTTAAGTATTCCATTAGCAATAGCAATCTGAATATAAAAAAAAAATAATTTTTTTTTTGCATTTAAAATAATTTAATATTCCACACCTCACTAGAGGCGACTTTCTGAGCAATTTGGTTTAAAACAATTAAACTAAAATCAACAACAAAAATAGTTTATTGTTATTTATACATGCTTTCGTACCTGTTGTGTTTAATAAATGAGCAGATGGTAAGAATTTAATTTATATTTATAGAAGCATGAAAATCAAAATCTAAATGATCGCCATCTCACAAATGGGAAGCAGACAGACGCTGTTACTGTTACGGCGTGGCAAGTAGGCAATATTAAAACCACTTCGGCCCGCTTGCTAATTAATAATGGTGACCATTAAATGATAAATTTGCCAGTGAAATATAAATTGTGTGATTGTTGTTTTGAAATACAACAAACAAAAGTAAATAAACATTTCAATTGGTATTAATAAATATTTGCCACTATAAACACCAGCACACACATATACACATGTGGGCTTGTAGGCAATTCTCCCTCAAAACAGTTAACAAATATGTGAATAACAAACATGTGAATTATGACCATAAATTTGCTATTAAATTTGGAGAACATTACGCTTGCACGCAGATTAAATAATTTTAAATTAAAACACACTTTAGCCAATTTAAAAATGCAAAAATGATTGAGAACAAACGATTGCATAAAATATTAGGCTCCACATTAATGAGCATGTGGGTGGAAGTGTAGACAGTGAGACAATGGGTGCCGTCTGCTGCCACAATAAATTATTGCCAATGTCAAATCTACAAATTAGCACTCGAGGCTGAAAGGGGTCCTTTATACGTAAGTAAAATTCTGACAGCACATTGATTATAAATTTTAAACATTTGGAATTATATTTACAGGAAAACTGTCGACAGTTAAATTACTATAAACAGACTTAACACGTTAATCAAGAATATTTAGCTTAAATTAAAAAACAAGTAATAATAGTATTTAGCCAAGCGCCCTTCACTGGCGTAGCCAACAAAGTTGCAATTTCAAGATCATGGCTAGCAGGACCTGTACTACTTCTGGCTTGAGGGTTAGAGACTATCCAAACCCGTCTGTTAAGAATGCAACAGAACACTTTTATCTATTCCGCACCATCACTGCAGACATAGATTTTTTATCCACAGCCACCACATGTATCCAGAAGGGATCTCAGCAATAACCGGCTAAAGTATGTTCTTCCGGTTCCCGTGGTGCCAGTATAACTAAGGACAGTATTGAGTCCTTCGACAGCACCCTGCTGTCTATTCAGATTCGGTGCCTGCTCACCGGGGGCCTAGTTCCCCCTATACTCCGAAAGCACTTCTTCTGAATCTAGGTTAGCTCATCCAGACTCTTAGTGCCCCCGGAGGAAATTAAAGTAAATTAACATACAGAAGATTCCAAATAACAAAATTTCATATTTAGGTAGAAAAAATATTTACTGCGAATAACTTATTTACAGAAACAATTCCTGATTAAATACACTATTTGAAAATAGGGTGTTTAATGCTGCCACGTCTTTTTTATGTTTAACTGTCATAACGCATAAAAATTGTAAAAACGTTAAATTTTAAGAGAAAAAATTATTTTTCAAAAGCAAAAACTTGTGCATAAATACTTTCGAATATAAAAGATTAAGGATAAAAATATTTTGCCGGGTATATTTTCAAAATCCTTAAATGTTTTCTATAGATATTTTACTAATTAAATATAAAATTATCATCCGGTACTACTAAAATTTTAAAAACAATCTTGTGTACAACGTGCCTTATAAACAGTGAGTTAATTTCTAAGAATAATTTTTATTTGCAAATACAATCGTATAAATGTACTTACAGTTGTGTACAACCTATTTTCAATAATCGACTGTATGCGTTACACACCACTTTTATTTACAATTGCTGTCGTTCAGCCACAAAACATTGAAGTTTTATCGGTAACAAACTGCAAGAATTTGCATATTCTCGGCATTTAAACACACAACATTGAGAAAATCTACAAAATAGTTGTATAATGCATTTAAAACAACAAAAACGTTTTTTTTTTTTAATTTAAAACACAGCTGTATGTGTGTATGCGTGTGTGTCTACCTAGCAGGTGTGTTTAAAACTTGCGACAAAAAGACCGCACTTTTGAAAAAAAAAAAATTAAAAGAAACCGTAAAGAGGCTATGCGTTTTGAAACGAATTTTAATATGGAGCAGCTTATTTATAGTAAAGAACTTTGTGAGTAGGGTTGGTAAACGACTTAATGGAAGGTCAAGATATACACAAACAAAGTAAGTGGTGCAGTAGATTAGATGGCTTGTGCGTCGAACACTGTCCATGTGATTGTTTTGGTGGCATGGGTTTGTATCCCGGTCGTATACTAGTATACATCATTGGCGAAGTTAATTTAAATAAAAAGGCTATGCAATCTTCAAAAACTATAATGCATCTTCTTGACACCATAGGCGCTGCAGCACTGTTATAAAAATAAACAAAATCTTTTATGCAGGTTGCAAATATGAAGCATTCATCCAATTCATCTTCATTATCGCCTAGAGAAGACGAATAAGAATGAAAATTTAATAAAATGGAATTTAAAATACGTCCTTAATTTCCAAATTTACAATCCTTATTTTACTAATGACTTTGTTTTTTTCTTAGTACATAGTTTTTCTGCCATCAGTTACCTCCCCAAATCCTGACAGTTACTAAATAGTTAGTCAAAGATTCATCTTTACTAAATCATTATTTTCATTTGTTGTCTTGTAAAAAGCTTATGCAGTTTAAAATGCATTTAAAAAATTTACTTTTAAATTAAACGGCAATCCGACAAGAATAGTTTTCATATCAGAAAGGAACCCTTGCTTTTTTAAAACTCGACTTCATGATTAAAAAAAAGTTAATACTTACAAAAATAAAGACAATTAGGGTGCCTCAAAAATAAATATAATTAGATAAAGAGATCCAAAATATAAAAAGAAATGTGTTTCAGAAAAAGCTCGCTTGAATTGTTTTTATCCAGAATTGTAAGTCAAAACGAAAAATATTGCTTAATAATGTAAAATAAACTAAAGTCAAAAATTAGGTGGCAAAACTGTTGAAAATAAATGAATAGGTATTTTAAGCCCATCAAAATCAAATTAGCTTAAATTAAATAAACATTTTTAAGTTAGATTTGAGTTCATTTAATTATTATTTAATTTTATTAGGAAAGAAGAAAGAAAAATTATTTACAAATTGAACTGGCTTTATTTTTAAATGGTATAAGTCCACTGTTTCAAAAAACTAAGTTAACAGAAATTTAAATGAGCTATAGAATCTTTCTCAACACACTTACAATCAAAATTTTAATAGTATTCTATCTTGACCTGAAATAAACAAAAAGAGTTTTGTTGTACAATTCTATCGTACAAACATTTCTTTTTAAAATAGAATAAGTCTATTTCTAATAAGTTTAGTTAAAACAACTTTCATTAATCTCTTTCAAATGGCAGATATTTTGTAGTCTATTATAATAAGGGCTTGATGAAAAAAAATTTATTTTCATTTTGTAGGAAATGAAATGAGAAGACTTTGTTTTAACTATGTAAATCTCGAAAAGAGGCAATATTAAACAGAAACAAGTCAGAGTGATATATTCAGCTATGTCGAAAAAAGCAAACATTGGGGTGACAGAGAATGCAAAAATCAAAAAATTTTGGTACTGCATATATAAAATTTGAGATAAAAATGACATCGCCTCTTAATAGGTTAAGCATTTATCAAAAATTTTAGCATTTCCTTAAAGATCTTTTCAAAAGCTTTAAAATTATGCCCATATTGATATTTAAAAAAAAGTTGAAAATTTCAGAGCCCAGTAACTCGGAAAATATGGGCGAGCGCCATTTTTTTCGCTTGATGCTTCTTGCTAATTTTTTAATTCTCTATCGCTCCATATATTTATTTATTTTTTTTCTTGATTGGAGTTAGTTTATTATTCAAACGACATCAAAAATTTCGAGTTAGTCGTGGTGTTTTGCCTGCTGCCACGAAGGACATTGTCCGGTCATGGTGATTTCCAATAGCACTTCTTTCGACACAATATGTGATCAATTGGCATTTTTTTTTTTTTTTGTGAAATCAAGATTGTAGTGCAAAATTTAAAATCGAAAAAGTAACTCTTTGTAGTTCTTGAAATTAAATAAGGCACCGAAATATTATCACATCAAAAAACTTTAATTTTTCAAATAAAAAATTATTTAGGAAATCTGAAAATAATGTTTCTAATTGTTGTTAATGTCTATATTATTTATTTTAAATTTGGAACTGTGTTAGTCCGCGTTTACATAATTTTTTTGTTCGGTTAAATTGTCATTATTTTTTGTGCAAGTTATGATTGTCACTGATAAAAGCATAATAAACCATTTCCAGCAAATTGTATTAACACCCAATACATTATGTTTGCATATGCTTTAGTATATATTTATTAAGGTTGTTCCTATTTATACAGTTATATCAATAAAGATACAAAAAAAATTTCAACCTCTCATGTATAAATTTGTTTTAGGTAAATAAAAGACAACTTGATAATAATTAATTTAATGTAATTTGTCCCACAGTATTTTGTTTTAAAAGCCACGCTCTGGTTTTCTAAATTTTATGTCCACTATTTTACCCTAACTTTCCAATTTGGTGAAATTCAATTTACCCATTTTTCTATATTTTCCCTTTCTTCCTAATATTTCATTGAATAAATGTGAAAATAATGTCAGACATTTGGTTAAGAAATCCATATTAAATTAGTTGATAAACTAATTTTATTTTAATTTTGAACCCCACTAATGGTAATGCAACAAAAATATTAAACAAAAATAAATTACTTTATGCTTCTTTGTCCTTTTTTTTTTGTATGCGTTTGTATGGAGGGTTGACTGTTTTATTCTCTCTCTTCGAATGCAAAAATCCATGTGAATTGAATGCGAAACTGTTGCTGTATGAGTATGCGTATGAATGTATTTTTTGGATTTGCCGCAAATAATATCGATTACAAGGTGACGGTAATTTATAATTCCTTCGGGTGCATAAATTTTACAACTTGAAAAGTTCGGGAAAAAACAACACAGACATTTTAAAGCAACTAGTCAGAGAAAATATAAATTTAATAAATACAAGCGTCTGTTTTTATAAACTTAATAATTTTTAAGTAATTTAAACGAACAGTCAGATTTGAAAGCCTTAAATAAAATTTAAAAGTAATATTAATTTTTCACTTTTAATATTTTATGTAAACTCTTTCATGTTGATAAATTCTCTGTAATTAATTTTACTTGGAGACGTGTGAGTTACGTCGTACTTGTAACATGAAATTTGTTTTCTTTTCATTTGAAAAGTTCTTTTTTTTCAAAAGTTTTGAGCTTCAACACGAAAAGAAACCTCAAATTTTACACTAAGTAGCTGTTTTGTTTGTGTGTACGATGTTTTCATTTATAATTAGGAAGAAACAGATTTACAAAATAGTTCATCAACCACTTATACCAACATCCAGCCACACCCTCTCACTTTAATTAAACCTCTAAAATTTATTTACCATGTAACCTTTAATTTTCTTCATATGCAAACATAAGCTCAAATATATACATATATGATACATAAACATAAATACGGGCAAATGTGGGGTGTTCTGTATACAAACTTCAGAATATTCAAAATATTATTTTTTTGTCGCATATTTCTTCACCAAATATGACTTGTTTTTCACCTTCGGAGCCGCACTCAATGGTTAAATTTTATAAAATTTTTTATCGTGTCGAACCGAAATGTATGCCAGGCATGATAGATCAATATATTTTTTCTTTTTTAAGGAGCAGCACTCAGGGGATGACCCTTACTTATGCAATGCATTGTGCCAGAGCTAAGAAATTAGGTTATAGGAAGGGCATAGAGGGAGTAGTGCTTGTAGATATTCGATTTGAATCTTTTCACACTGAAAGTGACAGGAAACTCCGCAGGAAGTGCATTCCATATACGAACTAAAAATCGAATTTTCTCTGTAATGCGTAGGGCTCGTTACTGGCCAATTGACCACATAGGGAGTGCTCTTAATGCAGACGGCATTGCGCGAACGGAATTACGGTTCTCAGAAACAAGTTCCCAGATTTCATAAGAGCACATTTCGTTATAGTTACGATAAAACAGTGAAACACACCCCACAATGCGTCGATGCTCCAGTGATTCAATAGATTTGGATACCCCACTGTCACCGATGAGCTAGCTCCAAAATAGTCTTTGAAGCACCGGCCCATTCTTGAGAAACGTTACTTATGATATTTTATAAAGAACTTTTTATTTCGTCTAGGCAGCTAACAAACATTGTGTACTAAGCGTAGGCGTAACGCGAACGTTTTCAGATGAATAACAAAGGTTACAATTTTTAAGATTTTAATTTGTGACAAGACAGTCAATTCAGTCAAGAAATATTATGCAACTAACATCTGTATAAAACTCTCCCTTTAATCCACTTTTTCATATAAAACATATTCTTTCAACATCATTTTCGGGTATTTTGTTTAACTTTATGCTTTTTTTCTTTTTATATAATTTTTCATATATTAGCACATATAAATAACAAATACCCACTCACACATACAAACGTTGTGTAGTACAAAAATAATTTATTATCAAAGTTATTTTCAAAGCATTTTTGGTTTTGTTGAAGAGCACACAAAAATTCATGTTAAAATTATTAATAATATTTTACTTTTTCTTTAAAGCAAAATATTTAAATTTATAAAAAAAAAAATAAAACCGCACTTGCAATGTATTTTAAATAAAATGAAAATATTTAAAGAATTTTGAAAATTATTTAAACCCATAATAAAATACTTTTGTAATTAATGAAGAAAATATAAAGATGTATAAAAATAATAATTAATTTTATTGAAAATGGAATATGTAAAATATTTGTAATAGTATGGATTGAAGCACAAAAAGAAGGGCTAAGATAATAAATAAATTGTGTTGAGTTTAGCACTGAAAAGATGGAGAATATATTTTTTTCTAAATTCTGTTTATAACACAAAGCGAAATAAATATATGCTGCCGTCGCACATGGGGGTATTTTCCCAATCTAGTCGGACATTATTTGTTTAAGCTTATATTGGTTCTAAAAATGTACTGAATGCAGCTAGATTAATGAAACTTGGCAGGAAAATCTGCTATGGTCATAGAAAAGCTAAAAACAAGAAAAGCGGACCAAAGAGAAAAAAGTTTCCATTAGAAGCACTAATCCTACCTCTGAAAGATGCAATTTATTTAATATTTTCCCGTCATTTTGTTTAGCAATTTAGGTCAAAGAATGTTTAAAAACTTAACGTTGGACTCAAGAGATTCTAAGATGCCATTTTTAGCCCCCGCTGATTTTTGAGGGCGGTAAAATAAAATACTATTAAAAAAATATAATTTAATTATTAAATGAAATGGATTACATATGCCTGAAAACCATAGAAATAAATTTATATTGGCAGGGGAAGTATCCCATCAATCCCAACCCAAAAACGTACCTACGAAAAATTTTTTTTTATTTTTTTTTTTTTTTTTGCCAATTTCCTAAAGATATTAATTATTAAGCTATCCAATGACTTACCAATCCCCGCCGCCCAAGAATATTATAAAAACGATATTTTTGTAATTTGTTATTTTATATTAAATAATTTATTTATTCATAGTAATAACTTATCTATGCGTATAACGGTTAATTGTTTTTTTTTTTTTTTTTTTAATTTTTACCAACTATTTCATTTCAAACAACTTTTCCTTTGCACTAAGATGATAACAAGTGCCATGAACCTTCTTTGTCTGTTTCTTTAAAGACCTCTTCCGAATCTGAATTCTATTCAGAATTAAAACATGAAAGAAAAGTAATAACCTTTTTTTGGAGTGGGTCTTTTACTAGTACATAGTGGGTAAGACGGAAAAATGCGATGGAGATCACTCTGAAAAACCTTTTCACTTTTTTTTTGACAAAAAATTTAAGCAACAAAATCCATTTTTTTTAATTTCAAACAAAATTTTTTATCATAAAAATTTTAAACAAAAAGATAATATAGCTTTTCATAGAAAAAAAAATCTTTATTCGTTTAGCCACAAATAAATATATTGAAAACCTCTCAAAATCGTATAAAGTCAATAAAAACGTATGCGATTTATCCAACTTTCCTGACTTTAACAGTGTCCTAAAATAACAAACCTCAAGCAAATCCTTGAAAATTCACTATACGATGCAGAATTTTGTTATCTATCCAGCTGCGTACTTTAAGTTTTATATTTCTCAACTGACTGCAGATTATTTGTTGTTTTAGCTTTAAAATTAATATATTGAAATTATTATATTGAGGAATTTCAAAAAAAAAATTAACGCTATTAAAACTACACAGAATATCTAAGAATTGTGAAACGCAGCATGGTGAAAATGCATTATATTTTGCAGTTATCCAGCAAATATATTTCTAAAATGTGATAAAGTAATCGCACTGCGAAGTGAACTCCATTCGAATCTGAAGGTTCTTATAATAATTTTCATTAACTTCTTTAATAGATGCAATAGATGCAGTCAACTAAAATGCAGACACGAAGCTTTCATTCAATGTATGAGCCCCTCTTTAAATTTGAATTTTATGATTTTAAACCTCAAAATCAGAAATTCGATAGAAACTACCTTTGAATTTTATTTCTTATTATAACTGTCATAGTGTTCAAAGTGCTCCATTGTTGTTACAGCGGACATAATTCTACCTTCATTGTGGTCATTTTAAGTGTCTGTTTGAAATTAAATGAAATACGAGGGCTGCTATATATATTTCTGGCCTGGCAACACTGAGTGCTGCCAAGTGCAATCTGACATTTCTATTGGAAAGTTTGTCATATTTAAGCATAATCGTACTCAAAACGTTTTAACGTACGACCATTATTTGTGTTGTTTACAGTGACTTGAAAAAATTACTATAGAAAAAACGGAATTAACTCGTGAAAATTTTCTTGCCATCATTTTTCACGTGGATTATCACGACAAGAGTGCATTGATGAACTTGAATCTTTGTATGGCGATGAAGCACCATCCTATAGCACTGTGAAAAATTGGTATAATGAATTTAATCGTGGCCGAAGCTCGCTCAAAGACGAATTCCGTGAAGATCGTCCAAAAACGGCTGTTGTGCCAGAGAACATTGATGCCGTGCGTGAACTCATAATGCAAGATCGACATGCGACATACCGAGAGATAGAGACATCCTTGGACATTTCTTCCACCAGCATACGTTCGATACTGCATGAACACCTGGCCGTAAAAAAGGTTTGTTCTCGTTGGATCCCGCACAATTTGAAAGTCGCTCAAAAAAATGCTCGAGTCGATTGGTGCAAAGAAATGTTGCAAAAATACGATTGCGGTGCTTCAAAAGACGTTTATAAGATCGTCACAGGTGACGAATCATGGATCTATGCGTATGAGCTCGAAACGAAACAACAATCGACCGTGTGGGTCTTCAACGACGAGCAAAACCCAACGAAAGTTGTTCGTGGAAGAAGCACTTCGAAGCAAATGGTCGCCTGTTTCTTCGGAAAAACTGGTCATGTGGCGACTGTTCCGCGTGAGCAACGTAGGACGGTCACTTCTGAGTGGTACACTACAATTTGTTTGCCTGAAGTCATCGGAGAAATTCGAAAAACCAACAAGAGAAGACGAATCATTGTTCACCATGACAATGCGAGCTCTCACACATCGGCTCAAACCAGAGCGTTTTTGACCGGCCAAAACGTCGAATTAATGGGTCATCCGCCGTACAGCCCTGACTTGGCACCTAATGACTTCTTCTTGTTTCCGCACATCAAGAAAAAAATGCGTGGTCAACGATTTTCGTCGCCAGAAGAAGCTGTTGAAGTGTTCAAAAACCACGTTTTAGAGGTGTCTCAATCGGAGTGGAAAAAGTGCTTCGACAACTGGTTTGAGCGCATGCAAAAGTGTATAAATCATGCTGGAGAAAACTTTGAAAAACAATAAAACCATTTTTGATTATAAATATTCGCATTTTCACTATTAGGCCAGAAATATGTAGAGCAGCCCTCTTACACTTGAAAATAAAGTCTTATCTAATGTTGCTGCTATATAAATGGACATTCTTTAAAAGTCCGCAAATGGAGAGTAATTATTATTTTTTTATTAAATTTATTATTTAATTTTTTTTTTTTCAAATTAAAATGTTTAAAATTTCAAATCAAACTACTGATTTGCTGACAGCCACTTTTAAACTAATTTCAATCACTAAATTAATATTTAATTAATCCAAAGTAAGTTTGCAGAAACTGTCAACCCAAAAGGGAAACAAAACTAAGAAAAAAGACAAAAACATTTTCCTTGTCTATGAAAAACGATGAACAGTAAAAAATAGAAAATAAATACACATATACATCTAAATATTTCAGTAACTTGAAATGAATAACAAGAAAGAAGCTTTTTACCTTCTGTCACTCAAAACAAAACTATAAAATGACAGGAACAAATAAAAAATTGTTTACCTTTTTACTATCTACTTTTTTCTGTTTTATTTAGTACCAAAAATTTGTGACACAGTTTTTGCTGCAGTAAAGCCCAACGTACAAAGTACACTAACACTTTGACAAATGACCGCGTCAACTGTGTTATAATTATATCTGTAATGTTTTCGTAGTTTACTGTAGAAAAAACGAAATTCCCTAGAGAATTAGTGTGAGGTTTGCAAGGTGAAAAAGGAAGAAAACAAAAATGCCTGCACAATTTGCAATTTTTATAAAAACTCGTTTTGTTCATAATTGACAGCACAAAACTAAACACAATATAAAAAGGGGACAAACAAAAATATAGCTAAAAATGTCTCTCTTTCATCTAATCGGACGCTGATTCAAAATGTATAAGAATGATTATTGTCATGAAAATGGTTTACAGTGATGTGCTCACATCCATCGGCTTATGTTCTTGAGCTTTATAGGAACATTTATTGGATGAAACCTAAATATTCTTGAACATTTCTCTGCCAATTTTTCTGTTTTATAAATTATTGAATTCCTTTGGGATTTAGCATATCAAATTGACAGGTAAATGTCATATATATAATTCTAATATCATTAAAGCATTAGAACTAATAACTAAATAACATAAATGAAATAAAATATCTAACAACGAAACAACAATAAATATAAAACTAAAGTCCATTTTTTTATCACAAACTAGTTAAAACAATATTAAAAAAATAAAGAAAATTTTTATATTTGCTATTTATAATAAATCTGTGTATGTTAAACCTGACGCACAATTTAATAAATTTTCAGACTAAAATTTATTTTATGCTTGTGTTGTTATCTTTTATAAAACAAAATTAGCATGAAGACATCATTATCTTGTCTTTATCATTTTTATAGTCATTTTTTTCATTCTTGTTATCGTGCGACTTTTATTTGTTTTACAACAAAAATGACTTACAACATGACATTGTTTAACGATAAATGTTTTATCATTTTATAGGGAGTTTGAGTATAATAATTTTTAGTGACCTTTTTATTATCATATAAAAACACAATTTATTTTAAATGTTTAAATGATAAATTTAGTATTTTTTTCTTTTCTTCCATATTTTGATATATTTACTTGGGCAGAAAAATATAATTTATTATCAGAAGGACATAATACGAATATGCAAATAATGTTGCTATGAAATTTTCATGAATTAAAGAAATCTGGCAGGAAACATTAAATTATTTTTCAGAAGTTTTAATAAAATTCTTTTATTGTTTTCAAAGATTGTGAAAAAAAAAAATATTTTAAAGAATTTGGGATACTTTTTTATAATAATTTATTATAATTGAAGAGAACAAATATTTTTAAAAAATTATTTTTCATACATTTGTTCACTTATACGATTGTCGTTAGAAGTTAATTTAATCGATAGCGCCTTTTGCATGAAGGTAGTTATATGTAAAAGCAAAATTTATTCAATGACTAATCTTTATTATTTATTATTTTTTCGTCAAATTAATACTAAAAATAACAATAATTATGTAACTACAACCAAATGTAACCAAATTAACAAGTCAGTTCTGTATTGGTATATTTTAGCTTTAATTTCCTAAATTTAATTATTTTCAACTAATATGTTAATCTCTAAAGAAAGGAGGAAAATTAATAAAGGACACCAGAAGAATATACACCCGATATCGGCATTCATCGTACTTATCTTTGCCAGCCTGTGTATACTGTTAGAATGATCCTTTTAGCCAAGCAAATTTAGTAAAAATATTGCGAGAAAAGTTTTTTATCAAGCAATATTACATTGGTTAGATCTAAGTTCACGCACCAACCAAAAATTTTTTCATTTCTTAGGTTACTTACGTTTAAAAAGAAATCAAATTTAAAATAAATTGGCCTGCCCAAAAGTATGCTAACAAATTTTTGACTAAACTTAATCTAATTGCACAATTTTATTTACTTTTGCCCTGTAACAAATATTCATAAATATTCAATTGAATACATTTCCATAACTTTTCAGTTAAAGTTTTTGCAATTTTTGTAATTAATATTTATATTCCTAAAAATTTATTTAAAACTGAAATAATTTGAAAAATTTCCTAAGGCTAAATTGAGCTGAAATATGTTTAAAAATTTTTAGGTAAAACAAATAACTATTGAAATACAGATGTGTTGTTTTTTTAACCAACAAAATAGTGGTGATTATTAAAAACTATTTAAACTTAATATTGACGTTGTTGGCGGTGGCCATGCTACTGGTTATTTTAAGTTGTAAACAAATTGTTTCTCAGTGTATGTGTCTGTTTGTGATTCAATATAAAATAAAATAAAACATTTTGTTGCTTGGTTAAATAGTTGTATTTTCTTTTACACTTTTTACATTACAAAATGCTGTGGATAACATTTATTATGATGCTGATGATTTTGATCATTATTTTACTGCAGCAACTAATTTGTTGTATCTGATGTACAATCAAATAATTGTTATTTTGCGTCGTATTTTATATTGTGGTGTTGTGTTTAAAATATATTTTATCTAAAATATGCTTAAGCTCGTAAAACTAACAATTATAAGCAAAACAAGTTTTTGAATGGCGACGTATAATTGTTAATACAAAACTCATACGCAATGAAATTTTTTAATTAAAATTTATTTCAACATACACGTTGGCTATAAAAAAGTTAATTATAAAAACTTGTTCCACTAAAAGAGGCCTAATGATTAATGGCTTAAAGCAAAGACAAGATAAAAGCAAGACTAGATAAATGTATAAAACTAATAATAATTATCGTTAAACTTAATTTAAATTTAAATTCACACAGAAATGTTTAAAAAATGAAGAAAAATAGTTTTAACTAAAATATGATAATTTATTATTTGGAATCCTTTTTATGTTAGTTTACTTTAATTGTGCTTGATTACTTCAAAGATAAATATTTCATGATATACTCATTTATATTCTCTTTTATATTTCGTGAGAATACCATAAAATATTTATATCTGAAATAATCAAGCACAATTAAAGTGAATTAACATAAAAAGGATTGTGATAGTTTATTTGTGCGTGCGTCAACCAAGGTTGAACGACTGAACCAATTCTGATCAAATTTGAAACACGGGTAGATATTTGCCCTCATGGTAAACGGGGTAGTTATGTTTTTTAATAGCCGACCACAAGGGGAGAAAAAGAGGAAGCGGGCATTTTTATACATCAAATTTTCGGCCTATCGATTCTTAAGATATTTGAGATATAAATAATTCCTAGTCTTTAAGATCATAAAATTATTTTATCGATTTCTCACGTGTTCGGAGTGGCTCGAAAGGCTCAAAAATGAAACCCTGGTAATGTCAAGTACTATTTTTTAAATAATAAATATTTCATGAGAATATCGTGAAAAATTTATACATCAAGAAATCAAGCACAATTATAGTTTAAACTTAGATTTTTTTGTTGTTGCATGCAAATATATTATTCCATATAAATTTACAACAAAGACAAAAATATATATTTTCCTACAAAAATAATTTATTACACAAAAACGAATATGACAACAAATAATCTAAAGAAATAAATTTTATTTACAAGTTTTTTAAATGCATGTTGTTGGTATCAAATGAAAAATTTGTGATAATGGATTTTGCATGTTTTCTAGATTAAGTATTCTCTTCAAAAGTCAAGTTTTACTTTTACTTATATTTCTATTTCTAGTTGTTTGCAGGTGCCAGCAAATGAATTCCCCAGAGTACTTTAAATGCTTTAAATAAATGAGCATATGGAAAATGCATTTATACAAGTACGAGCACACATTTATCATTAAGTTGTTTTTTCATGCTTATGTGATGTGATGTTTTGATTTGATATTATATATTTTTTATTTTTTCCTCTTCATCAATATTGTTATTTTGATGGTGGGATATATTTTTAGTTTATGTATAATTGTTGTGAAAACTTAAATAAATGTAGTGCCATTTTAAAACAGGATTTTTAGAGCACATAGAAGTGGGTTATAAAACAGAATAACAATTTTAGAAATAAATGTAAATATGATTTAAATTATTTATTTATATTAAAAAAAGGTTTACAAATGTTGCCTTCTTTAAAAAAAGTACCTTCCCAAAACGTTCTTTGCTAAAACACCATTTTAAATTAACTTTCAAAAACAATTTTTTAAAGTACCTTTAAAAAAAGAACTATTGAAACCACTTTTAAAGGAACTTTTTGAGAAACAGCTTTTATTTATTTATTTTTTCTTTTTATACCCTTCACCACAAAAATTAGAAAAAGGGTATAACTAAGTTTGCCATTCCGGGTGTAATATCTACAACATCTATTTCCGACCTCATAAATTATATATATTCTGACTTCTTATGCATAGCGAGGCAAACTTAATTTCAAAGAGAAAAAATATATATATATATATCAACCGATCAGATATAGTGTCGAAAGAGGTGCTATTGGAAATCATCACGATCGGTCCATGTCCTTCGAGGCAGCAGCCAAAACACCACGCCTACCTCTAATTCTTTCATGTCATTTGAAACAATAAAGTAACTTCAATCAATAAAATAAATATATGGGACGATACAGAATAGAAAAATAGGAGAAAATTAACTTCCAGTAAAAAAAAAAATTTGGCGCTCGCCCATATTTTTCAAAATACGTGGGTAACATTTTAAAGCTTTTGAAGAGACCTTTAAGGAAATACAAAAATTTCTAAAAATGCTTAACCCATTAAAAGCCGATGTAATTTTTATATAAAATTATATTATTAGCTTCACTAGTGTAATAAAAGTATTAAAAATTCTTTTATAATTAATTTTTTAGTGGATTTTCGATTGTTTGTTCAAAATGAAATAAAAAACAAACCAAAAAATCTTAAATTTAATTAAAAATTAATTATTTGATTGAAAAAAAAAATAAAAAATTTCTGTAAAATAGCCCGGGATCGAACTCCGGCCAATCATAATTTCTTGTTAAATTTCAGCGTTTTTTTTTAAATTTGGAATTTTAGCGAACTTTTCAGTTTTTTTCTCTTAATTTTATTTTTGCTGCAATTCTATTTTTTGTTGAAATATTATTTTGTTTATATAAGTTTCAGGGAAATGTGATAATTTTTGGTGAAAATTAAATTTATTAGTGAATTATTTTCTGAATTCTCTATTACGAATGAAAGACAAGGCGGTTGCCTTTTAATAGAATATTTTCAAAACTATGAAAGACATTAAAGCACTTTAAAATAATCTTTATGCATTTAATTTGTTAAAAAATTTTTTTAAACTTTGAAAAACAATACAAAAATTATGATTTTGTATTTGAATCCTAACCAATTTAAATTAAACAAAACTTAAAAACTGTATTTCAAAAGAATAAGAAATCTATATTCGTTCGCCTTTTAATACAATAATAAACATTACCACAAAACCATAGACACTATTGTAAATAATAAACTAACACAACCGCAGATAGACTGGCAAACAAACACACATGATACAAAGTTGTTTTAAGCATAACTTCCTTTTGTAAGAGAAAAACAAGACAACAAACTAATAATCTACCAAAACGTATGAAACAATGTTGTTGTCAAAGAAGCATACACACAAACACATACAGAGGAATACAAAAAATAAAGACATTAACAAGAAAATGCGCACTCCATAAATAACAACAAAAATCAAAAAAAAAAGGAAATAAAACAACGGCACCAACACCAGCAACGTAACGAAAAACAATAATAAACAATAGCAATAATAGTGCAACAAACAACAGCAACCAACAATTTAATAGCGAACAACATTAAGTTTTTATGTTTTATGTGGAACTGCAGACCTTAAAATGCATTCAAAATGAATAAAAACAAAAGAAGCAAAAATAGACTTAAAACTCAATTTCTTTTATTTTGTTAAGAAAACGCCACTGAACTGAAAAACTAGAAAAACATCAGTGAATTTTTGTAAATTGCCAGAACAATTTTCTTACTTTTGCAAAAAAAAAAAAAAGAAAAAAATATCCAACAGGCGATCTTTCTTAACAAATTATGAGTTGGCTGTTGGTTATTTGTTTCTTCTTTAGCCCTGAATATTTTGTTATCGAAATTAACAGGAAAAAACCCAGTGAGGAAAACAAAACGGATGGCAGCAACAAAAATAATTTATTGTAGATAAACATGCAGTAGAGTAACGCCGCCAAAGGAAGATTTTAAAAAGGGAGAAACCAAAAAATAATGCAAAATATTTCAATATTTTTGCCTCCACTGCAGAGCCAATAGTGATTAAGGAGATATTATTTTTTTTACATTCCAGATAGCAATTTTAAATAAATTAAATAAACTTATTCGGCTTTCAATCACACTTTATTGTTTGATCACCATAAATCTCAAATAATTTGGAAAGAATTCACAATTTAATTCAAGTATTCTTTTGCTCCATCCATGTTTTTTGAATTTAAAATCGAGGTAAATAATTTGATGTACTTGAGTTTGTTTATATTTAAATAGTTGAAAAAATATACATTTTTATTTGATTTGCGGCTCCCCAAAGTGAGTTTTATGACTTTTTCTTTACGTTTTTCTTTAGTGCCCCAAATCATTGTTTAAATTGTATTGTCGCTATTTACTACAGCCATTGTTTTATCTTCTCCTTCTCTGAGTTTTCCTACAATTCCCATCAACCATTTAAGTTGAAAATTATTTAACATCTCCAAGGAATTTCAAAACAAGGAATAAATGGCAGACAACATTATGGTGATTTTTTTTATATAAATATTAGTATTTTTAATAATGGCGGAAAATTAAAAGGGGAATAAATTTGCAAAGACAATGTAAAGGTGTAAAATTATTATCAAATAAATAAAAGAAAAATCGTTTAATATGTTGGTGTCGATCAATTAGTCAACTTAAGCAACTTACACGGCTTAAAATTAATGGCAGGAGTCTTTTTTTGTGATCGGCTACTGTTTTTCGTATCGCTATTCGAGGTTATGAAAGCCTCGTATTTGATCATTTTGTGGCGACTTTTCAACTATAGAGCTGATTTTCTAAAGTCACATCACACTATAGGCGGCACCTATTGCAATACAACAGCATGCAGGACTCAAGCCCGATCGAAACCACTTAAACCACATCCAACATGTTACCTTACGAAAAGTCACAAATAACTGATAAAGAGATGGTTGTACCTGCTGGCTATCTCTTCCGCAGTACAAGACTTCAGCAGGCCTCAGATAGCCCCCAGATATTTTTTTTTTATCAAAACTGTAGCCAAGATAAATTCGTAGCACTATTTGATTCATTCCTGAAACACTTACAATAAACAAAGTAGATGAAAACCTCTGCCTATGCACAGCAAAATTTAGGCAATAAGAATAAAACTTATAGTAAAGAAGAGATTTTAAATATTATTCAAAGCAACAGAAAAACTTTTATAAATAGAAAATTTATTTGGTATTATTACACATCGTGAGTTCTTATCCTCCTTGACTCCTTCAATTCTAATTAAACAAAAATGGTAAAAACCACTGATAACATATGAAAGCGATATGATCATATGAATATGCTGTTTTTTTCTCACGACGTATATTTTGTTAGAATATGATTTTTTCTATTAAAAAAAATATCTAGTATGAGTTCAGGCAATAAACAAAAATAATTTTAGGAAATATAAAAAAAAAACAAAATCCACGGGTAAGTCTTGGTGCATACATTTTGTAAAGTAGGAATTATTCATTTAAATATTTAAGCCTCTCCCAATTGAAAGTTCCTTATATAAAAAACACTTTTAAATTCTGACGGAGCTGACCCGACAACAATTTCCATTTTTTTTATATAAATAGTTTCTCGTCCTCTTCTTGTTACTAGTTCATCAGCTTCCACTAATGACTTTTTTCTTACTTTGTCTTCTTTTTTTTTTTGTCTATTTATTTCTTCTTTTTCTTTATTGACTTTTTGTTTAATCTAAATCCTTAGAGAGATAAAAAAAACTGCATTTCTCACAAGTGCATACTTCAAATTGTTTTAACAAAAAATATTAAAAGAAGAAGAGAATAATTTTTTATGTGGAATTTTTTCTTCTTAAACGAGAAATAAAAAGGATGACGAATGTTTATTTTTATTGCAAGAAAATAAAATAAATGCTGAAAATAATAATAAATAGTTAAAATTTAAACTTTCGTTTTTGTCCTCGTTAATTTATTAAACATTTTATTTTATTTAATTATTTGTTCAATTAGAAATGTTATGTCTTACTCTTTTTTAATTAAAAAAAAATTTTAAAGAAATTAATTACTTAATTAGATAATTTTTCATTTATTTTTCGATTAAAAATATAATTGAGAAGATTAAAAATTTGATTACATTTCAATCCGAAATCAAAAAAATATTTAATAAAAACGCTTTTCCTACATTATTGTTTTGGTAACTTTCTCTAAAAATTAATCAAGTTTTATTTGTTTATGATACTTTTTTTTTTGCATAGAATAGTCATTTTTACAATATCTCTTTATTTTTATCTCATTAACTTATTCCTATCCTAAACACATTAGAAGAAGAAAGTACATTTCAACATTTCTACTTCCTGAAGGAGGAGAACTTTACCCAGTTTATTTAAAAACTGTTCACTCTTTAAACACTAAAAACAAATATTTATTTTAGATTTTAAACTACGTCTAAAATAAATCTTCCGTTTCTTTTGCAATTAATCGATAAAAATCCTTAGATAATCTATGGATCTTATCTTTATTATTATTTGTTTTTTTTTTTCTTCAATATTAAAACTGTACGAAATATTTATTTCAACATTTGAAAGCTAATAAACCCAAAAAATTATTTTATTACTTTTGCTAAGGGATTTTGACAATCCACTACTTAATATGTACTTAATAGCAATAAACTTTCTGCATGCGTATGTGAAGGTATGAGTGTCGCAATGTGTGTTATTGAGTGACAATAAAACGAACAATATTGGCGAAATAAAACTATTTATTTATTGATGTTTATATTTCTTTTTTATTTCTCTTGTTATTTTTATATTTTGATAATTCTTTGCAGAAAATATACACATTAGTATGCTTGTGTATGAAAAGCAGGGATCCTAAAGGACAACATGTTTGACAAATACTGTATTTACACCAAAACGGCAGTAAAAATAAAGGAGAAAAAGAAAAATATTAAATAAAACTAATAAAAAAAAGCAGTACTTTTTTTAGTTAAAAGTATTGTCAGTTTTTCGTTTTCAGATGTCCATGTGCGTATTGGGACATAATTTCTTAAAGAAAATAAGGAAAGGCTTTGATGGTTAAAAAATATACATCAGCATTCATTTGTCCTCTTTAAATAAAAAATCAGTTTAAGAGACCATAAAAAGTGCATTTTAGTTTTGCAATATTTTTAATGTTTTATTCTCTTTCTCCAAGATCATGTAGTGATTACGCAGAAAATGTTAGTCCATTGCAATTAAAGAAAATACAGAGCAAAACCTACGCCGATCTTATTCGAATTTTTTCTAACAACACAAACACACAGACAAGCTATACAAAAATATGTCTAGTGAAAATATTATTACGAAAAATAAAGTCCATAAGAAAGGTTTGATTGTGTCGTATATAAAAAAATTTTTACCTCCACCACTAACAAGTGTGGTGTGTGCAAACTCAATAAAATAAAAAAAAAGAATTAACTTTCATATGTAGAACAGCTGCTTTTGTTTGTTTGTTTATTGCTGTGGATGCCTACTTATTGCTAAACAGAAAATTACAAGTCATGAGTTTAAGTCCCATAAGTACCACAAATATAGAGAAGAATATTTTTGCAATGTATCCGCGATAAGAAGGTTATTTAAAAGGCAAATAAATAAAAAATAACAGTTAAAACCTCTAAGAGTCTCTAAATTTAATGGAAGAAAACTAATTCTTTTGTAATAAGTTGGCGAGGGCACTTTTATATACTCGTAAGAACAGCAACTGAAATTGATAAGATGCTTGTGTAGCAAAAACGAGGAAATATTGATCCAAACTTTACAAAGCGAAAGTAAGGGAGGATAGCAACAACATAACAATAGTGTTCGTGAATAGCAGCTCCGTAAGTTAAACCGGAGAAGATTATGACTTGGAGTTTCGACTTAGCAAATATGACTGCAATATTTTGATAAATTTCTTAGCACAATTTTCTTATAAATATTGGAAATGCTGCAGCTATCCGTAAATTTTACTTAAGGAGAGTTCATGTTAAGTCGTTTCCTTATGCAAACGTCTAAGTTTTTAAGACAAGGCACACCGATATTAAATATTTAAAAATAATAATTTATAGCTGAAAGCTTATTAAAACTTTATTTAAAGTTCATTTTTAATCTTCTAACTTTTTTCCTTTTCATGATTACTAAACTTTAGTATTGAAGTTAAATTGAGTTCTAATATCTTCAATAAATAAATTTTAAAATGTTTAACAGAAATAGTTTAATAAAAAAGACCACAAAACTATTATGAAAACCAAAAACTTTATTACATCAATCATGCGTCCAGTTGAACACAAGAAATAAAATAAAATGAAATGAAATGTTTTTTGGCTAAAATCCAGCTGAAGCAAATTAAAAAACAACCAAACAAACGAATGAACGTGATAAAATATAAAGAGAGATTCGTTATGCTTTTTGTCTATCTGTATTACAATCTTATAAATACGTTTATATTTTAATATGAAATATAAATTAAATTTTTTATTATTATTTTGTTTTTTATTAAATTCGAGTATTTCACATTATTATTTTTTATTATTTATTTTTGCTTCGTTTTTGAGCTGCTGCTCATAAACCACAAAAACAAATTAAATTTTCTGCCATATGTTTTCACTTATCATGTTCTCAATATAAAATTTTCTTATTTTTTCTCCCGTTTTTTCTCTGCAGTGAGTTGTTTGTGAGTTTTTTTTTTTTCTTTGCATGCAGTATATTGTATAACATTTTAATCCTGCTTAATAATTAGTTACTTTATTCTATAAAACTCTTTAGTTGTGTGTGTGTAACTTTACAAACAATATACTTATGCTCACAAATACTTTACGCCCAATACAGTGATGATATTTATACCAATACCAGTGTACCAGCAGTACAGCACCAGTAGTATCAGTACCCACCAACTCCAACACCAATTAATACCATCACGAATGAAATGTTTGTCTTGCAACGTGCCTGGCAAGATAAATTCCTCCTGGAAATTTTTAGAAGGAATAAAAAACAAATACAAAATCTACAGGCCGAAAAACGAAAAGGTGGGCAGGAGGTTTCTATAATGTAGAATAAAAGCATCGCAATAAATACCCATAGACACATATATATACACACACAAAAATACCTACACATAAAATTATATGCTCCTACACAAATAAATAATATTAAAGAAAGAAAGTCTAAAATTATTTTGCTTTTTCTCTCTTCGTAATGAAGTTGTGTGAAATTGCAACAAGAATTAAAAAAAGAAGGTTGTTGGAAGATAATAGAATACAAAAACAAAAATATATTCAATTAGAGAATAAAATAAAAATTTAGATGATTATAAATGCTGGTCAAGTAGTGAATAGAATAGAATAATTGAATGAAATGTATGGTGTTAATATTGAAATAAAGAGAATAATAGAAAAGTCTTCTATAAAATTGAAAATTATTTGTTATAAAATAAATTATTTAAATTGCTTCATATTATCATGGTGGGCGAATAAATGGTTTTTAATAATTCCAAATGAATTTAATATTTTATAATAAAACACTTTACTGGGCCATAACAGTCTTTCAAGTTGAGGTTCAGTTTTAAAGACTTCATTTGCAAATCGAATTAATTTTAAAACAGAAATTTAAAGAGCTGGCAAAAAAAAAGCTGAAGAGGCGGTCAGACTAGTAAAATATTTGAGCAAAAAAACATAAGCGCTATTTTTACAAATATTTATTTAATCTTTCCTGGCACGTGTTGTTATGAAAAATGATTTATCCAGGGTTTTTTCAGCATCTTATAGACAACTTCGTGATTCTTATAGTGCACATAATCGTCCGTCGGATCAAGCCATCCGTGAAACTGTAGATAGATTTCGTACCATATACTCTCTAGAGGATGAGATAATACCAACACGTCGACGAAATGTGCGAAGAAAATATTACTGCTGTAAACGAAAGCGTAGAAGAAGATCCAAATTTACTGATTCGTTGCCGGTCGCAGGAATTTGGGGCTCGGTACGTCCACTACGTGGAAAATTTTGCAAAAGGATTTTGGCCTATACCCGTATAAGATCCAGCTAGTGCAGAAATTATGGTCACGAGACCATTATATGCGCCGTTATTTCGCCGGTTGGGCTCTAGAGCAGTTAGTAACAAACCTGTTGTTTTATCGCCAAATTGTGTTCAGCGATGAGGCTCAATTTTGGCTGAACGGGTTTGCTAATAAACAAAATTACCACATAAGGAGTGAGACCAATCCACAGCATACTCTACAGACTCAATTGCATCCAGGAAAATGCACCGTTTGGCGTTGCTTACACGCTGGTAGCATTATCGGACCTTATTTCTTCAAAAATGACGCCATATCTCTTTTAACGGTCATTGGAGATCTTTAACACACCTTGACTAATAATTTTTTGTTTTAAAATATGGATGATATTGATTCGGACTGAATGTTGTTTCAACAAGAAGGCGCTACGTGCCATACGGCGACCGCAACCATCAAGTTATTGAAACCAAAATTTGGCCATGAGTTGATTTAAAGAAATGGACCTGTTAACTGGCCTCCAGGGTCGTGTGGCCTGACATCTCTCGATTATTTCCTGTGGGGCCATGTGAAGGCACTGGTTTCTGCTGATTAACCAGCATTTGATAACATACGACCACTAGTACTTGAAAAAGTTACCCAAATTGGACATCCAGAATGCGCCTCATCATGAGTAGCCACGGTTGCCATATGCCCGAACTCATTTTACGTATCGAGATTTGGCTTTAAAGCTCTCAGAATTATTCAAGATTATCTAGATATATAAAAATTGTTGCAAGTGTGTTGTGACTTTATAACCTATGAACGGTCAGACTGAACTTGATTAAATTTTTAGAGTTTGTTAGTTTGTCGACGCGTTCTTTAGTTGCGGAAACTTTTTTATAAATATTCATTGTTTTGAGAAATACTGTATCGATTAGAAGAGTGGGCGTGGTGCCTTCCATTTATAGTGAAATATTTTTTTCGGGTACCTAGGAACTGAAAAAGGAAGGGTTTTAAAATTTCTTACAAGTAACTTTCATATTAGCGTGCAAAAGCAAATAAAGTACTGGTTGAATTGGGTCAGCAAAGCTAGTTTTGTATAAATTAAAATGTGCCCCAATAAATTAATTTTAGCATAAATCTTAAACAAAGCTTCTTGCTTCCTTTTAAAATTAACATAATTTAAAAAAAATTTAATTAATTAAGAAGTTAATATATCCGTGGTTATTATACTAAAATATTTCGACTAATAATTTCCTAAAAATAATTACAAATATTTAAAAAATTCATAGTCAACTGTAGTTTTTAAAAAATATTTATAAACTTTATAAAAATAATTGTTTATTTATTATTTTTTAATTTCTTTCTGCTTAGCAAAATAGAAGCCAAATAAACGATTGGTTATAATCTTCCATATAATTTTATTTCCCCTAAATTCTGTTTTCCTATAAACAGGTAAATTAAGTTTATTATTATTATTTTTTTTGCTTGGAAATGAATCTTACAATTACCGTTAATCTTGTTGATTCAAAAAGCTTCACATATTTTCTGTTGCATCTTTTAAGAAAAACATCACAATTAGCCTGTAATTGTTTTGGCTAAACTAAACAAGAATTTGTTTTTTTCCTTTAACACTCCATTAAGGAAAAAGAAGGAAAAAAAGAATGTAGAGAGAAGATCCAACAAAATACGTATGTTGTTACTTCCCTGGCATGTTGTGGTCTAATCAATCATTTGATTAATAGACATCGTACTTTTCACTCTCACTCCAAACATTTATCCAAACGATATGCGCACAAACAAACAAACAAACAAACAAACAGATGAAACATATATGTACGTGAGTATAATAAGTCAGCCAGTTACCCATACTCCTACAAACAAACACGGTTACGTTTATGATAAGTTCAAAAGAAATAACATCTTCATTTATCCATTTCATGGATACAAGTTCGTTCTGTCGCTTGTTCGTATGCTTCAATGTTTTTAATCTCATTCATAAATTAATTGTTATTAATGACAAAGAAATATGAGTTTCCACTACATCAGGGGAAACAATAGCAACAACAAGACAACAACTTTATATTCCCTCACTAACACACACTCTTGCATATAAGAAAAAAAGTTTTCCAAAAAGAAAACAAAAATTTGTTATTCAAAAGTAAATAATTTGAAATAATTGCAGGTAATAAAATTAATGTTGCAAACTTTATGATTTTATGCTTTTTGACTTTTATTTATTTCATTTTCTTCTTCTTCTTCCTCGTTCTAAAAAATTTTGCCATTTCATTTCTTTAAGTTGGTTTCTTAAACTTGTCCGTGTTTTTGCAAGTTTTAATTTTTTTCAGAGAATTTTTATATAAATGACTGGCAATAAATCAAATATTAAAATTCAAGTAGATTTTTTTTGTTGAATGTTGAATTGATTTTTGTTGAATGGAATGGAAATAAAGAAATTTACTTTTCTAACTCTATAAAAGATGTCTCGGTGCATTTGTCACTTAAAGTTAAAGCGTTTTCTTATCGTGTATTTCTGCTGTTTATTGAATTGTTTTCGTCTGACGACCATTAGGTTCTTTTAAAAATTTTTCTTTTAAAAATACTTTTGACTATTTTTTTTTTTTGTAGATTTATTACGAAGACATTTATCGTTAATACGTTTTCAATTGATCGTTAGAAAAAAGTCTCGGGTAAAAGAGAGACACTTTGGAAAAGAGTGAAAACAAAAATGTTGTGGTTGGTTTCACAAAAGAAATTGAAAGTTTAATTTTGTTAGTGTTCGCAAGTGAAACAAGATGAAAATAAAAAGAAAAAATAATGTAGACGTCTGATTTAATATTTAATCATTTCTGTTTTCTTATTGAAGCAAAGTGTTTTAAACAATTCAATTTACTTTCACTGACAACTTTATTTGATATAAAGACTATTAGTTCACGATGACTTTCAACAGAAACTTATTAAATATAAAATATAGCGGTAATTTAGAATCGACATTACAACACAGTGTTAACTGTGGTATTAAATCAGGCACCTTAAAAAGGTTTTTTAAAAAAAAAATTTATTAAAAAAATAAAAATAATAACACAGCTCTGCAAAAAAAAATATACGAAAATACTTTAAGTTGTTTTCTACCACATCAAAATTATTTTATGGGGCATTCCAAATAGTAAAGCTGTGACATTGACAAATTTTCGGTCACATTGATGAATTCAGATTTGTCTATATAAATTCCTTAAAAAAAATTTTCTACTCAACAGTAAATAATAAAAAATAATTTTTGGAACTTAAAAAATTTTCCTTTTTAAAAATTGGTATAAAATTTGGTTAATAAAAAAAGGTATAGTTATATTATTCGGTTACTCTTTTATTGTGTAGTTAATAAGACTTCAGATTATATGTATTTCTATCGCCCAAAGGCATACTATGGTTCTCAGTACCGTAAAGCACCGTTTCTAGATTATTTTCGAGTCAAATCTCCAATTTAAATTTTTTTAGCCCCATCAATGCAAAAAAAATTATTCTTTTAATATATAACTATCCTTTTAATTATTAACAGATTTATACTTTTTTCTTTAATTAATTTTAATTGTAAAATTAAAATTATGTTGAATATCAATATTAAATAACAAATAGCACGTTTAAAATATTCCTTCAAGCTGTCTAAATCAATTTATCTGTATTTATTTCTACGAGGGCTGCGCTATATATTTCTGGCCTAATAGTGAAAATGCGAATATTTATAATCAAAAATGGTTTTATTGTTTTTCAAAGTATTCTCCAGCATGATTTATACACTTTTGCATGCGCTCAAAGCAGTTGTCGAAGCACATTTTCCACTCCGATTGAGACACCTCTAAAACATGGTTTTTGAACACTTCAACAGCTTCTTCAGGCGACGAAAATCGTTTACCACGCATTTTTTTCTTGATGTGCGGAAACAAGAAGAAGTCATTAGGTGCCAAGTCGGGGCTGTATGGCGGATGACCCATTAATTCGACGTTTTGGCCGGTCAAAAACGCTCTGGTTTGAGCCGATGTGTGAGAGCTCGCATTGTCATGGTGAACAATGATTCGTCTTCTCTTGTTGGTTTTTCGAATTTCTCCGATGACTTCAGGCAAACAAATTGTAGTGTACCACTCAGAAGTGACCGTCCTACGTTGCTCAAGCGGAACAGTCGCCACATGACCAGTTTTTCCGAAGAAACAGGCGACCATTTGCTTCGAAGTGCTTCTTCCACGAACAACTTTCGTTGGGTTTTGCTCGTCGTTGAAGACCCACACGGTCGATTGTTGTTTCGTTTCGAGCTCATACGCATAGATCCATGATTCGTCACCTGTGACGATCTTATAAACGTCTTTTGAAGCACCGCAATCGTATTTTTGCAACATTTCTTTGCACCAATCGACTCGAGCATTTTTTTGAGCGACTTTCAAATTGTGCGGGATCCAACGAGAACAAACCTTTTTTACGGCCAGGTGTTCATGCAGTATCGAACGTATGCTGAACGTATGGAAGAAATGTCCAAGGATGTCTCTATCTCTCGGTATGTCGCATGTCGATCTTGCATTATGAGTTCACGCACGGCATCAATGTTCTCTGGCACAACAGCCGTTTTTGAACGACCTTCACGGAATTCGTCTTTGAGCGAGCTTCGGCCACGATTAAATTCATTATGCCAATATTTCACAGTGCTATAGGATGGTGCTTCATCGCCATACAAAGACTTTAATTCATCAATGCACTCTTGTCGTGATAATCCACGTCGAAAGTTGTGAAAAATGATGGCAGGAAAATGTTCACGAGTTAATTCCATTTTTTTCTATATTAATTTTTTCAAGTCACTGTAAACAACACAAATAATGGTCGTACGTCAACGTTTTGAGTACGATTATGCTTATAAATGACAAACTTTCCAATGGAAATGTCAGATTGCAATTGGCAGCACTCAGTGTTGCCAGGTCAGAAATATATATAGCAGCCCTCGTAAAGTTGGAAAGTATTACACTTTCTGGACCTGGAGCAAATGTTTGGCAACAAATATATACTTATTTTAAAAGTATGTAATGATTCTCATTATTTTCCCTACATTGATCTTAATTAAGTTCTTTGCCGAAAAATGCACTTACTATAAGTGTCGCTTAGAGGCTTTGGTACATAAGATAGAGTCAATACTAATCCCGCGTGGTCTTTATATGGTCTTGATCTTAATCTGTACAAACTATTAGCAAAACTTTTTCCAAATTATTCGTCATTTGTATTGAACCATATATTTGGAGCAAAAAATGGACATGATTGAAAAAAAGAGATTCAACGAAAAACGTTTAAAAGCTTATTGTAATTAAATTTATCCGCAACTGCTTTACTACATATATGCGCCTTATCGGCTGTAAAAACTTATTAATTGGAATGATAATCAAACTGAAAGATTCTTAATTTCAATAATATAAAATGCAACTTTCATTAAACCCCTTTTTATTACCTATTTTAATTAAATTCCCTAATTTGGCAACATTGTTTAGAAGAAACGAACATTTACAATTTTAACCTTGTTAAAACCCATGTGTAAACTATTCGACTGAGCTACAAACATCAAAACACAAAAACCCATGATTTCGACCTTCTCTACCTAAGATTGCAAAAAATAACCATAAAAACTCAAAACTTTCTCCACTGATATTTAAAAGTAAGAAATGCACAAACTTTAAATAAAATTACTGTATATAATTACTAATTTTTCCTGATGCTAGTCTTTCCTCAAAAGCAAAACATAAAAGAATCTTAATTTCAGATTTTAGTTACCTTCCCCTCCTCTTTTAGTGAAAAAAATATTTACTTTAGTATCATAAAAATCTTCGCCAAGTGTCATCAAAATGTCATCTGAATACTACAAAATAACTTTGATATTTTTAACACAAACACACACACATTCACTCTCTTACAAATATTTCGTTGCATAAAAACAAATTTATTTATATATAAAATAAGTAGCATACTTTACGGAGCATAACTTTCTGGCATCAAAATGAGCCAGAACAGCAAAAAACGATAAAAGAAATCTGGAAAATATTACAACTCTACTAAACCCGCACACATACTTAGCTCATAGCCACACACACACACACACTAAAACGAACAAAAGAATTAAGGACTCACCGACATAAATTTTTGGTTGCTGTTGTTATTTTTTAAATGGAACACTTTGATTTTTATGATATTTACGTGTGCCTAAGTTTTAACGACTTTTTCTTTGTCACGGACGCCGTTCGGTAAAAGCGATTTGTTTTATTTTTTATGTTCAGAAATCTGGCAAATGCATAATAAAAGACTTTTTCAATGTTTGAGATTATTTGCATGAGCATTGCAATAAATTGAATTTATTCTGTGATTTATAAAAAAACATTTGGAACTCAGATTTAAAAGGTATTATTTTTATTCAAGTTTTGTGTCTTCGTTGTTGTGGATAAGAATTTCCAAGACGGGGCTTAGTTTAGTTTAGAACAAGTTTAGAGACCAGTATTTTCTTTTCTAATGGAAATATAACTTGGTTTTTCCCTTCGACAAAGTGCTAAAACACCTCCAGAAAATTTCTGTAGTAACGAGTAAAAAAAATCGAGAAGTTTCTGGCGTATAACCTCACAATCTCTTACTTACAAAACATGAGCTTTTTTACACTTATAGAGCCACCCACGTTACACTACTCTATTACTATAGCGAATCCAAACTAGAAACATGCGTCACTTAATCCGCACAACCATTTAAAACACACTACGCTATGGCTTCAGGCTCTTGAATTCAGTCCTGTTGTCTTACCAACTCAGCTACGACTGCCATATACTTTCACAACTTAACCTTTTTGAAATTTAAGGATTTCGGGAACAGCAATTTTCCATTTGTTCGTCTGTTTTGAAACAACAATTATTTTTCTTTACACTCATGTCGCTGATGGGAGTTGAACCATGATCTTCTGTTTAACAATACTCAACCGCAACGGTTGCTCAACATGTGTTTGCTAAACTTTACTTTTACTCTATTCAAACACTTTGCATTTTGTTCGTGCTGTGTAAATATTAAATTATTTAGCTGTTTTCTTCATTAGTTATAACTCAAATTTTTTTCAACAAATCTTTTTTTTTAATAGGAGAAAATATTTTTTTTTTTCTTTTTAAGAGAAGTAGCACTTCAATTACTTAGTTTGTAATTGTGCTACATCCCGTCTTTAGGAAAGGGATAGATAGGAGAGGGGTGAAAGCAGATAGATATAGCCATTTTATTAGTTATTATAATTCGCTATGTTTTAGCCTGTTGGAATTAGGATGATTACACGTAGATTGCCAATCTCTCTCCAGTACCCTTCTCTTTCTATCTCTCTAATTTATTTTTTGTGCTCTTCAGGTGTCATAAAGAGAACGTCGGTGGACTCAAGTGAGCCGATCAAAGGATAAAGTAATTCGTTCTATTAACTTTCTGCATGACTATGCAGTTCATCGCAAAGAGACCCTAACAAAATTTGAAGACTCAGTTTTGTTGTTCTCAAGATAGTTAATAATTACTTTTCATGGTGGCTATCCTTCCCCCTCCTATATCTCTAGCCTTTGATTGGAAAAGCTCTTACTTCTGAAAGTAGACTAAACAATTTATAAAGAGTGTCACTGTTACAGCTGCCCTGATATTAATTATGTAACAAAGGTACTTATCTCACATTACAGTGATTACATCAAGATTTCGTTCACGAATCTATAAAACAGTTCCATAATAATAACGGAGCTATGTCTTTCTTAGAATGAAAATATTTCACCTTCAAAATGAAATAGTTTCACGCAATGAATGAAATGCTTTCATTACAAAAATTTTAAGTGATGTATTTTTCATTAATGTATTGGATTGTTATTAATTAAAAAATTCATTAGTATAATGATAAAATTTATTGCTGGAAAGATGTTTTTTTCTGTTAGTGTATTGTAGTTTTGCAGTTATCGAATTTCTAATGGTCTCTGTTTCGTTAAAAATATTATCCAAAAAGAACAACAAACATAAAAGCACGGAATCTTTTAAAATTTTATTCGAATGTATAAAGGAAGATTAAAAATTAATTAAGAATTAAGAATCCTCAGCTCTCTTCTAGGACATTTCGATATTAAATTTTAATATTTCGAATTACATTTTTGCTATAAAGACAATAAATACTTTGTCTTAAATAAGGTGCAGGCGCTCGTTAGTTTTCATTTTTCGTTAAACTTTGTAGCTGTACATTTAAAATATTTAAATAAAGTCAGCACGCATTGTTGGTACTTTTTCTAGTATTTTATACTCCACCTTTTGTGATTTGCAGTCGAATTATTATCAGGAAATTTTTACTCCAGTATGAAAAACCAATAGATACAGCTACAAACATATTAATATGTCTGTATGAGTATGTGTTTCAGAATTTGTAAATAATGTATTTTCTTTATATTATTTTCATACTCATACTTATACTCTTGGTATTGTTGTTGTTATTGGCGTTATAAACGTGACTTTGTTGCTTTATTAATATGATCATAAAAATTGTTTAACACTTTTGACGTGTTGGTATTTATTATTAATAATAAAAATAAAAAATAAGAGGTTTCCTTGATGTGTTTTTCGTTTTTATTTTCGTCCATTCTTCAAATAAATACAAATCCATACACACACACGCACACACACACACATGCAATATTATTCTTTTTGTACGTGTTATATTTACACGTAGGTAAATGTATAAAGTGAAATGTATCTATAGGATACTCGTATATTTAATACAACATATGTTTTAAGAGTTGTTGCTATTGTTGTCGTTGTAAAAAAACAAAATAATGCTGCTATTTTTTATTGTTGTTAAATGTTAGCACGTGTTTTAAACATAAATCAACCAAATTTAGTACGTATTCCCTTTCTTTCAAACTCTTAAAAAACTTAAATATTTTTTAAGGAATCATTAACAAAATTTATATTAAAATGTGTTTTATAAAAATATATCTATACGAATATATGTACGTATATTATGTATACATATATTTATTAAAGTTCAATAAGTAGTAAATTAAAGGATAAAAAATGTTTCACGAAATGTTATTGCATCAACAAACTGCAATGCAAAGACATGAGTCCAAAGCTGATGACACACGCCGCAAAACTTGTCTGACAACCGCAATAAATTGTTTTGTATTATAACGCTGTAATAATGACTTTTAAATTTTTTTTAAAGAAGAGAAAAATGAAAATGAAAAACAATTAATTATTGCATAAATTTTCGAACGTCTGTTTTTTAATAACGTCTCAGTGTCTTCTTCAACGTTTTTTTTTATTTAAACTTGCTGCTACTTCTGGTTAATCTGGATTAAATTAACCATGAGCGTAGAACTAAAAATGTAACGTTACTGTACGTTTCTGAAAAGTTTTCTAGTAAATTTTCTTTCTTTTCAAGCCATTTTTGGGAAATGATCGTTTGAAGTCACGAGAGTTTAAGATAGCCGACGACGTGAAGAGGGTGGCTGTTTTATAATAGCAAATACATTTATTTCGATTTTGTTTGTTTCTTACTTCTCTATTTCACGTATTTTGTTTTCTACTCTATGCCGCAGGTAATCACAACATTCCTATTGTTTTCAATTTGTTTCTTCGTCCTCTACTAAGGTGAGTACAAACAACCGTGTATTTTAATTTTTTACTTTACGATGCCTCAGCAAGTCTTGAATTATTATTTTCGATTTAACAATTCACTTTTAAACAATTCATCCACTAAGGATGAACAATAATAATACGAACGATTTCACTAAATGCGAACGAACACTTGTTTCGAATATTTATATTGAAAACAAAAACAAATGTTTATGTATTGTTTTTGTTTTCAATACAAGTATGTGAAAGCAGTGTTTGTTTACATGTAGTGAAATTGGCAGATAAATTTTCGTTATATTGCCTATAACGAAGTCTGGGATTTGAAGTCATAATCATGATCTGTTTAACTCATAAGAAGATATCTCTACCAAGGTAGCTGCCACTGCTTGATAATTTATTTTTTATTTTAGTAAGGAGACATGCAGTCACCGCAACTGTCGAACAAGTGCTGGAAAATAAGAACTGATTCAGCTTTGTTTACCACATTAAAGCGAATAAAAAAATATTAATTTTTTTCTAGGATAAAGATATGTAAAGCAATATGTCTTGTTTCTTGTTAAATGTGTATAAATGTGCTCACACCCAAATCAAGTGATTGGCTCAGTGGATTACCAAAAGTTTTTCCGTAGCTATCCATATAAAAATCTAGTCCTGTTAATGACAGTTGATGAAATATATTCAAACGACTCTACACTAGTAAATAATGGTAACGTTATCAAGTGAATTCGCCCGGGATAGAACTAAGAAGGCTCATCTTCCGCTAAAGTGGATATGAGTTTTTTTAAACAAAATGAAAGGAATTATCGTCATTGAGCCAGTTTAAAGTATGTGTCACAGCATGGATAGCTTTTCTACCCTTACCACAAAAAGTGGAAAAAGGTTATATCTAAGTTTGTCATTCCGTTTGTAATTTCTACAGCATTCATTTCCGACCCCATAATGTATATATATATATATATATATATATTCTGCCTTCTTATGCATAGAGAAGTCGATTGAGCGTTGTCTATCTGTCCGTTCGTGTACTGAAATCAAGTTTTTCGAAGCAATAGATCAGTTATAGAAAAATGAAATGAGCCCATAGGTCAGAAATAGTGTCGAAAGGGGAAATCAGCATTCCATGTCCTTCGAAGCAGCGGTCAAAATAATACGTCTACCTCTAAATTTTCCATATTATTTGGAACAATGAAGTAATTCCAAACAAAAATAAATGTATGGGGCGATGGAGAAGTAAAAAATGAGAAAAAAACATCAAGGGAAAAACTTGGGCTCGCCCATATATTCCAAGTTACGGGCCTCTGAATTTTTAAATTTTTTTAAGATGTCAATATGGGTATCATTTTAAAGCCTTTGACGAGCGTTTTAAGGAAATACTATTTTTTTTTAAATGCTTAACCCATTAAGATACAATGAAATTTTTAAATTTACATAGATAGTGAAGAGTATATAAGATTCGGCATTGCTGAATATAGCACTTTTACTTGTTATTTAGGAACTTCATTTTACTCTTTCACCCGAACATAACTTAATTACGCCCTTTAATATATTTGAATTGTAACCTTTTGTCGTATAACTCTTATGACTAAAAAAACCTTCAAAAATTCACAAAATTCTTATTCCCCATCAATTTTTATTTATCAAAATCTTAACTTAATTTAATCGTTATTAAAAAATGTTATTGAAAAAATTTAAAGTTCAATTATGGCAAAATATTCTATTGGTGAAAAATTAATTTAAACATTATTAAATTGAACTTTAAATGGGTTATAAATGCGTATGCAATTTAACCTTACGAATCGCGTAATACAAAACCAAAAATATCAGTAGCCACACGTACAATTCATAGCTTTGGTTTTTTAGTATGCAAACGCAAGTACTCAGAGGCAGAAAGAAAAAAAATGCAAGGCCGTTGCTATTAAGAAATTTTCTGGGCCACTTTCTTTTTATTATGAAATCATTTAATTTACATTCGAATTTTTATTTGTGAAAAGAAAGAAATTATAGATTTTAGCACAATTGTATTGTAATGGCCGTTTCAACAAATTTCTATATTCACTTTTTATGATATTCTAAATCGTTCATATTTTATTCCATACAGAAAGTGGAATATCTTTCAGAACTTAACTTATAATGAAAAATAAGACTTTCCTTAATATAAATTAAAAAAACAGACATAAGAGGCCCTAACTAAAGCAAAACAGGCCTGCTAAAGGACACGTTAATGCATTTCTAAACATTGGAAATTTATACTCACACTTTTGAATGTGTAAATAAGAGTATGAAACAGACATTGCCTTAAAGCGAGATTTACTATATTCTGGCATAAGCCAGATTTCAGCCGACAAAATGACATTTTAATTTCGCGCATAACATGACGTTCACTATCACACACCCAGTAAAAGGATGTACACACTTACACTTGCACACAAATAAAAGCCGTAAGCATAATATCGATTGTGTGCGTTCAAAAGCAACCGAACCAATGAATCAATGGCTTTTGCCAGATTTAAAATGGAAGTGATTGTAAATTTACAAAATATTGCCTAAAATTGCAAAAAATGTTGAAAGAAAAAATTTGTGAATTGTTTAAACTCAAACTGGGTAAAAAATTCCAATACAATAAATAAATTAGGAAATTGTTTATAAAATATAATTTTTTTTTTATTGAACGAGTCTTCTCTTGACTGCATGACCTCTGTTGGTTTTTTGTTGTTGCTAGTTTTGTTGTTGTTAGTTTTGTTGTTTTCTATATAGAAAAATTGCTTTTGTTAAGGTTTTTCATTTTGGTTTTTCTGCTGCGCTCATTTTCCTTTTTAAACAAAATTTGCTTGTCTCGTACGTGCTGTGCATTAAAAACATTCATCAAATACACAAACGCAAACACAAAAGCAAATGCAAACACAAACACAGGAACAAGCGAAACAACAACATTATTAGGAAAATACTTTAAATAAGTTTTACAACAACTTTTCGTTCGTGTGTGTTGATTAGGTTCCTAAAAACTTTTTTTCAAAAGTAAAAGAGAAGCAGCCAGTCAGTCAGTTTGGTTGGCTGTATGGCTAAATTTCACATTTTTCTTGCAATTTTGTTATTTTTCTCTTATAGAATATTTTAGGCTACAATATCCTGGTTACAGAATTAAAGAACTTACTACAGCTAATACTTATTTTTTTAAGCCTGGTAAGAATAAGTTTACGTGCACGTAGATTATAAATTTTTGTCGGGTTTTCTTTTTCTTTTCTACTTTTTTGTCACTTTTGTTTACTGTTCAAGGAGTTTTCTTTCGTTTTCATACGAAAAAAAACATTTTTTGACAGACTTTTTAGGTTTTGTGTTTGCCAACAGCTTCTTAAGTTTATACTCTGCAGTCACAAGATTTAACAAATTTGAAGTCACTTAGTGTATTTCGTATTCCTGAAAGTATGTTGCTTAAATGCAATCGATATTTAAAGTGGAAACAATAGTTAATGACTTTTTTTAATAAGTTGATAAAATCTATTTAATTCTTATCACTCAGTTATTGCTTATTCTAACCAGCAAATAACTGACATTAATATTCTTAAGTTGTCCTTCCATTTCTTATTTTAACAATTCTCATCTCAATGTGGGAAATTAGTTTCACGGTAATATTTGTCCTTAAATTATAAATTATTAGGAATTAAATAAATAACTTTTTTTTCTCTACATTTTCTCTTGAGCATATTTGAAGATACGCCAATACACACACAAACTATATGAGAAGCAACTTCATATGCATTCATGAAATTTTATACAAAAATTAAAAATTCATTAAAAGTCGAAATTTCACTTAAAATTCGAGTCTAAAATAGCTCAGTACAAATATGGAGAATTTTCCAATTGTAGAAAAAAATAAATAATATTCAAAGTTTCAAAATATCAAAAAACAGTGCAAATAAACCGAAATCCCGAAATTACAACAATAAAAAATTTCTGGCAATATTATCTTAAAATTTTACTGAAAACTCAACATTTCACAACAAAGAAAATAATTTGGGAGAATCCCGTTGTTTAAAATTATTTAATATTTGCAAAGTGCCCGTGCATAAAATAAATTATCGTAGTGTTTTGTGATTTTTTATTTTTCATCCTCTTTCAACTGTATAAAAGAGCCGAAACAAATTCTGCCTCATACAGCAGAGAAGGAAGAATAGAATTACTGTTGGTTATTGTTGTTTTTGCTTAAATTCTGATTTTTGTCTTTGCTTTATTGTTTGGACAAAAATTTTTAGTTTATTTAAATGTTTGTCAGAAGTTTCCTGAAGAGTTTAGTAAGCGATAACGAAATGGCCATCGAGACGTGCTTTGACCGTCAATAATCAATATCGGTGATTTAAATAATAAATCGGGAAAATAGCACGAAAAAAAGAATTGTTGAAAAAAAAATAATTAATAATTTTTTGAGATCCATAAGATCAATGTTGAAATTCATTATTCAAAATCTTCTTAATGTTAATTTACTTTAATCGTGTTTGATACCTTTAAAAATATAAATATTTCATGAAATTTCATATTTCATAAAATATTTATTATTTAGAAGTACAAAATGAAATGTATTACTGCGGGGAAAGCATATCCATATGGCCTTGTCGCTACTGCTCATATCAGTGGATTTTACCCAAATTGATTAAATCAGAACCACATTGAATCAACAAAGAACAACAAAGAAAACAAAAACTCAAAAATGTTTTACACAAAACGAAAAAAACAAGGTTCCTTTAAAAACCATAACTTTTACTAAAACTTAAAAACTCAGAAGTATACGCAAATAAAAAACATAGTTGAGGTAACCATAATCTAAGAGCAACATATTATGGTAGTATTATATGGTTGTTAAGTAAGCATAGTATTGTTACATTTAATAATAATAAAGCTGGACTCGCAACCACATTGTTGTCTAACATAACAATAACATGGTTAAATCTAAAAAAAAATGTTAAAATACAAACATTAAATGGTTAAATTAAAACATCATAATGTGGTTTAAAAGGTCATGATATATAATTAAATTATAATATAGTCTCATAAGTGCAAGTATTTACAAATATAAAAGACTAACAGCCATACCTAAATAAAAACGGAAAGCGGAACGTTTTCTTCCGTATAGCTTTGACGCTGAAATGCCATACCTAAACAAAAGCGGCAACGGTTTGTCAAAATGATAAAAAACAGGGTTATTAAAAACATTAAGGCTTAAGTCTAGTTAACCGACTTACCTCAAAAATGATATAAAGCTATCTACGGGGTGTAAATGAAAATCTAAGCAATAAATTACCTTTCCTATGAATCCCATATTGTCCCATTCCCCCATTAAATACTCAATATGTACCATATTATACATACAAACGTTGGAGGTGCGTAACTCCGAAGCTAAAGGTCAACTCCAAAATATTCACTTAAAACTTTACACCCCGGACACATTTTTTTTCATTTCTGCAATAGATTTTTCCAAAAATATTTATAAATTCCCTAAATATTTAAAAATAATAACAATTCTGCTGTTTATGTTGTGTAAATTGAAAATTTTATAAAAAAATACCCAAATTTGTTTTGTTTTTGTTTATTTTTATTTTTTTATTATTAAACGCCTTGTCAAAATCGGATTTTCCAATTGAAAAGCGTTGCCGCCGCGTTATTTCGGTATGCTCCATACAAAATGTACTAGCATGAGAACTTTTGACAGCGAAAAAACGCTTTCCGCCCTTGTTTAGGTATGGCTGTAAGTTATTCAATGTTTAATTTATTATTGGTTCGTCACTAAAGTTATTGAAAAACAAAAATTCACAAAAAAGGTAATTATTTGCTTATTGAAATGGTGTCACAATTGTGCTTACAACACAACAAAAAAAAAGAATTTATATGCTTACATACATACATACACCTACATATATTTCAACTATTTTTGAAGTGTTTTGCTTACCTTTTTATTTGTTTTCATATATTTTATATTATTTTTAATTGTTTGTACATCAATGTTTTTAGTTTTATTATTTTCTCTAACAACAAAAACAATTTCAATTTTAAGCTAACAAAATATTACCAAACTGAAAAAAAGTATTCTGTCATGACCTAGAACAAAATATTTTAAGCTCAAATATTATTATAATGTTTGCTTTTAATCATACTCTGATTAATAAAAAATATTTTGAATAAATATTGTTACGTTTTTCCCTTTTTAGAACAAACGTATGGGTTCTTTTGATTGCAAATACCACTAAATACCTACTGTGGCTCATTATTCTGTATTCAAACTTTATGGCTTTTCTCTGGCTATACTTCTTGATCCTACCGGTCTTGTGAACCATTGGTCTCGTATTTACTAAACATGCGTTATTATTACAAACGCAGCCATCCACGCTACACTAATGTGTTACTCCGGCGAGACATGAACTACTCGATGAATTGTTTAGTAACCTCAACCATCCACAGATATCTCCACTACTCCTTTTATCAAGCCAGTCATCCATCCTCTGTAATCCAATAGTCACAACTACTGCTATTGCGATGTGTTGCATAAAGCAAGAACAAATGTATATGAAGACTTAGTGAAAGCACAACGAAAGAATGCTTTAAGTTGTGCTTGGACTTCGTCAAAACAAGCCAATATTGATAAATTGTGGATATTCCTCGTGTTCTTATTTACAAAATTAGTTGGTAAAAATGATGATGTTTACAATGCAGACAACGTAAGGAAGATAATCGCGAAAATTGCTAATGGCGGATGTAGCGTTTCAGAAAATGCAACATTTTATTCTGCTGGTGTCTAATTTTTCTTGTTTTCTTAGCAAAACGCCTGCATGCATTTCTAAATAATTTTTCTTTCTTTAAAATTCTTAGCAGTTAAAATTAAAATGAGCTTGAGCTAAAATTAATTCATGTGTATAAAAATATAAAAAAATGGATAAAGATTAAAAGTGTATTCTTTAATTTTTTCAAAGAATGGAAAAAAGCTTTCTTCTTCTTTATATTTTACCATGCTGTACAAGAAAATTTTAAAAAAATTATTATGTTTCACATTTAAAAGAATCTGCTTGACAATCATATCTGTTTAAATGTGTTTTTATAGTATAGTATTTTTACATTTTGATGTTATAAAATGGAAAGAAGAGTCCACTTCAGGATGCACTAAGAAGTATTCCTAAATGTGCTAAATTAAAAAAGAGCAAAAAACACACAAATTCAAAACGTTGCCAAAAACCTGCAGCTAAATTTTTAATTTGACATAGACAATAGTTCCTAAACATGATCACATTAAATCCTGGTCGGTGTCATACACCCAACTTTTATTTCACAGATAATTGGGTAACACATGCTAAGACACTTTAATCCTAAAATGCATTTATTTTGTCACCATTAAACACATATAATCTCAGGTCACAAAGATATTTTAGGAATAATTTCAGACTATTTATCGATAAAGAAAATTAACAAAAACAAATTATTTGTGTAAATTTTTTGCTGAAAATATTTAAAAGTTTGAAAGCATGCAGTTTTGCAAACACACAGCACAAGCACAGCCGCCTAAAAGTACAAGGAAAAAATAATTTTTTCAAAGAGATTTTCAAAGCAATTTTTTACAATACAGTTTCCTTTTTTGTGTTGCACATTCTAAGAAACTTTGATAAAAAAAATTTTTGTTAAAACCTTTTTATACATTTTTATAAGGTACTAATTGAAAAGTATTGCCTTTAATATGCTTTTATTGAATTAGACCCAGTTAGAATTTACAAAGTTATTGATCACATTTGAGCCTTTTTTGATTCTTTTACAAGATTACAATAATCGTTTTTGCGCTCGTTTAAGAGTCAAAAGTTATTGTTTTGCTGGGAGAATATGGTACCCTAGCCGCTACTCTTTTTAACGAGTTCCTTATGACTCGCTTTTTTTAATTCTTTTTCGATACTGTTTTCAATCGTACTTATAACTGGAGAGTTTATTAAAAGTTAGTTTCATATGTGGTGATTTTTTAAAAGGTAATATTTTCTTTTTAAAACGCATCTCTAAAAACTTTTACTTTTTAACTTTTAATGACTGTTGTGATTCAAAAGTTATTTTTAAAAAGGTACCACACAGTTTTTAAAGTAATTTTTTTTACAGGGTGTTTTTTATAGACGTATAGAACTTCGAATTGAAATAAAACACAAGAAAATCGTTTTAATGTCCATCAATTTGGCTTTATTGGAAGGATAATTTTATGCCATTAATGTTTAAATATGATTTCGGGCATGTGGCCGCCGCGGCTGGCTCGAATAAAGTCAATTCTACAGGTCCAATTTTCAACCACTTTTTTGAGCATGTGGGGCCGTATGTTGGCAATAACGCCACAAATGTTGGCTTCCAAGTCCCCTAACGTTTCTGGTTTGTTGGCGTAGACGAGCGACTTCACATATCCCCAAAGAAAATAATCCAATGGTATCAAATCGCACGATCTTGGTGGCCAATTGACAGGTCCATTCCGCGAAATTATGCGCTCATTGAATGTTTCCTTTAATAAATCGATTGTAACGTGCGCTGTGTGGCATGTAGCGCCGTCTTGTTGGAACCACAACTCATGCACATTCATGCCATCCAATTGGGGAACAAAATAGTCGGTTATCATGGCTCTATACCGGTCTCCATTAACGGTAACTGACTCTCCAGCATTATTTCGGAAGAAGTATGGCCCAATGACTCCACCAGCCCATAGAGCACACCAAACAGTCAGTTTTTGTGCATGTAATGGCGTTTCAAGGGTCTCATGTGGATTCCCTTCACTCCAAATGCGGCAATTTTGCTTGTTGACGTAGCCATTCAACCAAAAATGAGCCTCATCACTGAACAAAATTTTGCTATGAAAATCCGCATCGAGATCAATCTCATTTTCGGCACGATTTGCAAGCGTTGTTCTTTTGTCAACCTATTCATGATGAAATGGCAAACCAAACTAAATATTAATCACTTGACAGCTGACAAAATGGCCGCCAGTTAAAAAAGTGATGCCAACTTAAAGTTCTATACGTCTATAAAAAACACCCTTTATTTTTTATTTTTTTATTCCTTTTAGGGTACAATTTTTAAAATGAAATATTTGGTTGTGTCTTTTGTAACTAATATTTAAGATATAGAAAAAATGTTGAGTTAGTTTGCGCTTATACGATGGCTGCTATATATATTTCCGGCCTGGCAACACTGAGTGCTGCCAAGTGCAATCTGACATTTCCATTGGAAAGTTTGTCATTTTTAAGCATAATCGTACTGAAAACGTTTTGACGTACGACCATTATTTGTGTTGTTTACAGTGACTTAAAAAAATTAATATAGAAAAAAATGGAATTAACTCGTTAACATTTTCGTGCCATCATTTTTCACAACTTTCGACGTGGATTATCACGACAAGAGTGCATTGATGAACTTAAATCTTTGTATGGCGATGAAGCACCATCCTATAGGACTGTGAAAAATTGGTATAATGAATTTAATCGTGGACGAAGCTCGCTCAAAGACGAATTCCGTGAAGGTCGTCCAAAAAAGGCTGTTGTGCCAGAGAACATTGATGCCGTGCGTGAACTCATCATGCAAGATCGACATGCGACATACCGAGAGATAGAGACATCCTTGGACATTTCTTTCACCAGCATACATTCGATACTGCATGAACACCTGGCCGTAAAAAAGGTTTGTTCTCGTTGGATCCCGCACAATTTGAAAGTCGCTCAAAAAAAGGCTCGTGTCGATTGGTGCAAAGAAATGTTGCAAAAATACGATTGCGGTGCTTCAAAAGACGTTTATAAGATCGTCACAGGTGACGAATCCTGGATCTATGCGTATGAGCCCGAAACGAAACAACAATCGACCGTGTGGGTCTTCAAAAACGAGCAAAATCCAACGAAAGTTGTTCGTGGAAGAAGCACTTCGAAGCAAATGGTCGCCTGGCGACTATTCCGCTTGAGCAACGTAGGACGGTCACTTCTGAGTAGCACACTACAATTTGTTTTCCTGAAGTCATCGGAGAAATGCGAATAACCAACAAGAGAAGACAAATCATTGTTCACCATGACAATGCGAGCTCTCACACATCGGCTCAAACCAGAGCAGTTTTGACCGGCCAAAACGTCGAATTAATGGGTCATCAGCCCTGACTTGGCACCTAATGACTTCTTCTTGTTTCCGCACATCAAGAAAAAAATGCGTGGTCAACGATTTTCGTCGCCAGAAGAAGCTGTTGAAGTGATCAAAAACCATGTTTTAGAGGTGTCGCAATCGGAGTGGAAAAAGTACTTCGACAACTGGTTTGAGCGCATGCAAAAGTGTATAAATCATGCTGGAGAAAACTTTGAAAACCAGTAAAACCATTTTTGATTATAAATATATATATATATACGAGGGCTGCTCTATATATTTCTGGCCTAATAGTGAAAATGCGAATATTTTTTCTAAAAATTTGGTTTTTAAACTCTTTTTTTTTCTAAGATTTTTTCTTAAAGATCTGTTTTTAATGGTAGTTCATGGCTTATTATTTTTTAGTACCTGTTAGACGAAAAAAGATGGTTTTTATATCTATTTAAAAAGATTTAAAAATTGTTAGTTTTTTGCATTACACTTGTATTTAAATACCAAGGGAACCAAGAATCGTCATATTTGTTTAAACGTAAATTATAAAAAAAAATATTGTAAATTTATACCTTTATAACCTTCTCAGGCAGTTATAATTATTCCAAACAAGTCGTGGGAAAAGTATAGTAAAAGTCAATTGGAAAAAATTAAAAAAAAAATGTTTGCTTCAAATGTTGACTTTCTTATTTTTGGACTTTCAAAAGCAGCTGGTCCTTTTCATAAAAAAGTAGCAAAAGAAAAATCAACGCGCATTTACAATGTAAAAGTTGGCATTTTATTTTAGTTTTGTTTTTTATTTTGACTTGTAACACCAGCCAGTCGTTGTGGTAAGAAAAAAGAAAAAAAAAGAAACGAAGAGTAGCATTTCAAGTGGAAAATTACTTTCACAGCTTTATGATGCGGAAATTATATGAAAAGTCATGATGGAACCACAAAAAATATGCACAACTTAGGAAAAGTTGTAAAAAATAATACGCCAACCACCAAATCAAAACAAAAAACAAAGTGAAAAAAAAAATTCTCAAGAATAATGAAAGCAAAAAAAAGAAAAAAAAAAGAGCAGAGTAAAGCCAAACCAAACCAAACCACAACCATAATGCTAACAATAAAGCCAGTTTTCAACTCAAACTCACTAATTAAATCCCTAAAAGTATGCCCTATTTAAGAAGCAAACATGAAAGAAAATTCTGTGACTCTCATCTAGTGATTTAGACTTTGTGTGTTTTTAATGCATGTGAGAGAGAGAGCTTTGACTTTTATTAAAAACATTTTCACTATTTTATGATGAAATTTTAAAGACCTTTTGCACTTACAAATATCAAATTTTATTATGAAAATGTATATGGCAGCTATTCGGAAGCATTTTTAATTAGTTACATTAATAAATGAACACAAACAGGACAAATATGGCAAGTGGTGTATTCCACAAGAGAACGCCCTTTTCAATTTTATGTGTTTGTAAATGACGCTTTTTTTAAATTAAATAAGTAAATCATTTTATTTAAATATTTCCACTATGAGAAATAAATGGAATAAATGTAAAAAGTATTTCTGTTGAAAAGAACATTTAAGGATGCCAAGGCAATCCAAGAGTGCAATTACAACTTCAACTATAAAAAAAAACAACTAAAAGTGAAAGGTAATTTGTTATGACATTTACATTTACATGAAAGACAATGTAGTCGTTGTTCAAGACTTGAAAGTCATTTTGTAAATTTTTTTTTCTTGTGCCTCTTTCATTTGACTGCAGACAAAACAAACGTGTTGTAGTCATCGTCATCATCAGCACTCTGGTGAGAAATTACAGTGAAACTATTTCAAGAAATTATGTTGTTGCACCCACCATTAAAATGGGTTATTGCAGCAATTGTTTTTAAACGTGTAAAAGCTTTATTAATTGAAATTGTAAAGCATGGAAATCTTTAAACTAAAGAAGTACTGGAATAACGTAAAGAACTTGTTTTCACTGCACTGTTTTCATTTTCTCAGAAGGGTGATTTCATTCCATTCAACAATTTCAAGTTAGACTGAAAATTATTTATTTTGCTGTAAGTAAAAGCTTCACTCGATTAACACTTAAGGTTGCTTTTGCGATTAATGGTGGCACTAGTCACATGATTTTATACAGGTTTGCAAGTAAATAATATAAACTGCGACTTGTGCGACTGGCCGACTTCTGGAAATTGATAGCCCGCAGGAGTTAAAGTTTCTTAGAAATTTCAGCTTTATGAGAACCCAATTGATGGTTTATCAGCAAACAGTGTTCAGTGATGGTTAACTAAACATCAAAGTAACTACAGATTGTTCTTAATGAGTGACAATAGTCGGATTGTATATAGAAAAAGCAAAATCTTATAATTCACCCGTGCCGTGTCCTATAAAATCTCAAATGCACCGAAAAACTTATTTATTAAAGCCAGGAGCTATTTTTTTTTTTTTTTTTTTTTTTTTGCATGACCATTGGGTACTCGCTGGCCAAAGACTCAGGCTGCTTGTGACCCTCATGTTTCTAATTCAAAAATGTAGCATAATTTAAGGCAACTCCAGACCTATTAAAATATGAGATGAAAAACCTAGAGAAATCTTGCGATACGACATCAGATAAAGGTTTTTATCTCTTGCCTTTCTCCTTAAATTCTTTGTAGCACAAGTGAGCATGGCATAGGATTCTAAATAAAAAATTGTTATCGATATTTATCAATATTTGTGAAATCAACTTACCAGCGATTTAATTCATTCGTAAACTTAATTTGAAAAACCTCTTCGTGTCAGCAAAGATTTATAGGTCTAATCGGTTGCTATGTTCTAATGCAGTGAATATAAAAATTCTCAAATAGAGTGCAAATGTTCAATGAGTATCCTTAAGTTTTTGGAAAATATATGCCCAGTCACTGAAGTGATCTCTGGTGTATTAACATGTGCAATAGCCAAATATGTAACATAGAATTCAGGACAAAAGTGAAGCAAAACGTTAAGGCCCCTCAATGACAGCGACATAAAAGTGGATTGGAAATTTACAGAGAATATTTTATCCCGCAGTATTCAGTAACCATAACTAGGCCCCAGAATGGTGTGTTTTAACTTCCGAAAATAGTTTTTGGTTGTTAACCCGTCATTATATAGAAAACCAAGAAATAATATACTTCACGGACTAACACAAAATAAATATAATTTCTTTATAAAAATAAATCTTAAAACGTTACTAAATTACTTTGATTTGATTTATTTATTGGAAAAATTTCAAATTATAATAATAATTGTTCCACTGTCCCTTTCAAGTTGTTAATCTTGAATACCATGTTGTTGCATCATTGTAGCGTGTACTTTTCAATAGACAATTTTCTCTTTACCAACACGTGGCAGAATTTTCACAAAAATGCAAGAAAAAAAAAATAAAAACAAAAACTTCTAGCGAGAGGAGTCTGCATAGTTTTATTTTAAATGTTGTAGGGTTTATGTATGTCTTTCAACTGGCTGCATGTTTATACTGTTAGACTATGTGTATGTATGTGCGTTAGTTTAAATGACAGATGTAGTTTCTCTATTCTATTATTGTTTCTGTACCGTTACTTGTCTACACTAACACTATTAAATTGCAATTATATGCCATGTTAAATTGAGAGAATATGCAAGAAACAAGTTCAAGTATTCAGAGCCTAGACTCATTGTTTGTAATGCTGAAAAAAAGAAGCGAGTGCAGTTGTTGCTTTTGTTGCGTGTTGCTTGTTGTTGTTGTAGGTTGTATGTGTTTAATAGCCTTATTTGCCTATTTAAGGTCTTGAATACTCTTTTCAACGTCTAACTTCTAATGCCGGAGAAGCGAGTGTAAAACGAATTCATGTTTTAACCTTCATCCGAAAAGTAAAATTAAAAACGTTTAAAATTTATATTTTATTTTAATTTTTTTACTACTAAATACAAAAACATAATTATTAAATAGTTTTAATTTATGAAATTTCGCATAGCTACTTTTATAGAAAACCTTTAATAAATGTTTTTTTTAGGAATTTTATTAATTTAAAAAAGTAGAGTTCGTTTAAATCTACATTTATCCATATTTCTGCTACAAAGAATTTCATATACAAATTTGCTCACTTCCGCCACAGCTTTGTACAGAGGAGACAATTGCAAAAAAACAACGATTGTTTTTTGCGCATGAAATCTCATCATTTCAAATAATATTTCTTAATTGAAGTAATTTCCTATAAAACTGCATGAAAGGAAAAAGTTTTCATTTACTTTTGTTTAAACGCCATATTTCAAGGGAAAAATTATTTTAAAAGAAACAAAGATGTATTCGAGAATTCGTGCATTATTTAATTCAGTGGTAAATATTTTAGAAAAGTTTAAGTTTTAGTTTCAGTCCAAACTTTAGTTTTAATTTATTGGACAAAATTAATGAGCCCATTAAATACAGTCTTTTATTGTTTTCAGAACAACTTAAAAAAACTTTATTGGAATGTAATTTGAGGGTAGTATATTTAACAATAGCTGATAAATAATAAAATAAAAGAAACTTTAGTGGAAGAAAATTTTAGCAATTACAAATGTAAGATTGAAAAAAGCTCAACCGCTGGGGTGGAATAATATAAAGGAATAAAATATTAAATTAGAAAAATATATTTAAATAAGTAGTTTGCTTTTAAACCTTTTTACTATTAAATTGAATTGTATGGTACAAGCCAAACTTTACAATTCAATTTAAAAATATATTTATTCATAGAAAATTTTTGACGGAAAACAAAATTTTCAATAGAAAACTTTTTAAAGCAGCTGGCTTTTATAGACGTTTTTTAGGTAAATGAGGTTACGAATTTTTGCTACTATGAAAAACTTTTCTCTGAATAATATGAAAAAATCTTGTTATCGATAATTTATTTTCTAAGGGGAACTAGTTATCGATTATTATTTTTTGCTGTTAGTTTATGTTTAAAACAGAAAATCTACTTTCAACAATAGTTTACTTTATAAAACTTGATATCGATTAGTGTATGCTATCGAGTGCTTTTTTAACAACTTTTTACCAACAACTGCTGCTAGCTCATAATCTATAGAAACTCTAGTTATTTTCTATATGAAATTTGCTATTGATAAACATTTTCTTTACACAAAACTTAGTGATAGCTTTTGTTGTGCAAGCAAACCTTGAGATTAGTGTGTGCTTTTTGCAGAAAACTTGTAACTGTATAGCGTTGCACAAATAACTTTTTATTTAAATTGTTTCTCATAGAGATGTTGTTATCAATAGTTATTATCTATAAAAAACTTTTAATCTATTATATTTTCTACAATTAACTTTTTAGAAAAGCTCTTTTCCGCAAATACTTGATTCCACAAGAAACGTGTTATCGATAATAGTTTTCTATAGAAATTAGTTAGTTAATAAATTAGTTTTCATAGAAAAATTGGTATCGATCATCTTATATTTATACAGCTGACTATTGCTTGTTATGTTTTATAGATAACTCTATCGATAAATTTTTTTTACAAAAGACATGTTATCGAAAACTGCGTTCAATAGAAAATAAATCTTAAATAATTTCTGGTATAAAAAATAATTTGCTGTTGATTTAATCGATAACAAAGTTTAATGCGATAACTGTAATCTACTAAAAATTTTGTATCGATAACTTTTTTCTGTTTTACACTTGATACTGATGATAATTCTCAGCAAAAAAAATTTTAATCTATAACATTTTTTTGTAAACTGCCTGCCAATAGTAAGCCACCCAACAGAAGTGTTTTATTGATAATATTTTTTTTAATAATAATTAAAAATTCTTTCACTTATGTTTTTTTACATTTTATAAAAAATCTCATTTTAACAGCATGGGTAAGATTTTATCCTTGTCATTGTTAAAATTTTCTGTATTTCAAAACTTTTGAATTAATATGCACTGGAATACATATGAGAATATATTCCATCTGTAAACACAGCTCTGCTCCTTCGGTCGACAACTTAAATAACTTCAGTAAAATAAAGTTTCAGTGAAACCAAAACAAGAACACTATTTGTTTGCCACAAATGAGGAGTTTTCTTAGAAAGTTTTTAAATCACTGGGTGGAAAAGATTCAGCAAACAGTATAACAAATTAGAAACTTGAATTAAAAAAACATTCAACAACAACAAGAAAAAAATTATAAATTTCTCTTGCTGATTAGAAACCTTAAACCTGATTTTTTCCCCCTTAAACTTCAGAAATTAATGAAGTTGGAAAGAGAAAAATAGAAATTAAAAATAGAAAACATGTAAGCAATTAATGTATGAGGGAAACCTATGAAATGTTGTTTAAAGGTTAATCGTATCATTGATTTGACATGTGTTTTCACGCTAAAAACATTATTGCTTTCAAAGAAATTGTGAAGAAAAAAATTTACAAAATTAAACAAGATATTAAATTACAATTACATTTTAGTTGAGGTTTTAAGTGTAGTATTTAACAACATGTGTGTGTGCGTACAAATAAACATTTGTTAACCATGACTTTTGACATCATACAATTCAAATTTTATAATTTGACAAGCAGAAAAACAGACAGACATACGGGCTAACATTCACCCCATTAAACAAAGGAATAAACATAAATAAGAGTAATTTATTTAAAGTTTTGCTTTAATATTATAAAGGGAAGGTACGCCCATGTTTCTAAAAATAAATTAAAAATCGTTTCTCAATGAAAATTTGTGATGGAGAGAATAAGAGACAGGCAATTAGCTAAAATAGAGAGAGAGAGAGAGAGAGAAATTATAGCTTTTGTCTATCAAATTCACTTAAGAAACTTAAGGAAATACCATCAGGGAACTGCAGATTTTCTTGAGAAAACAGGACTAAACTGAATTCTGATTACAATCAAAAAGAGAATCTAATATACTGGGGACCATAAAAAATTATTTTTAATAGCGGTGATATAATATGTTTTTTTGCATGGCTCCATTATAATTCTCGAAGGGTTGGTTTTTTAGCTTACTGATTTTTTTCGACACTGTTAAATTTTAATTTAAAACGTGACTGTTTCAACACAAACCTTATATTTTACCAAGCTGTAACCCATAAGAGCATAATTGTAAATGATATGTTTTCAATTAAGGGTTTATTTAAGGAAACCACTATTTGCTGTTTGCTTCTTCTACAAGATCTTCAAAATAGTATTATTCTAGTAGAGAAAGCCTCTAGATTTTCAGTTGCAGCCTGACTTAAAAATAAATAAAATACCCTTACACAACTGAAACACAAATACTCCATTACTTCATAGAAAAACAACAATTTGCAATAAGTTTTTCTCCGGAGTTGTTGTAGAGTCCCTTTGAGCAACTTATATAATACAAGCAAAAGTATATAAATACAAGCAAAAGAGAAGCAACTTAAACGAGCTGCCATATCTTTTCATATTAAAACAATCCAGACGTTTTAAATCGCCTAAAAATAAAAATTGAAGTGACGAGCAGAGAATTTGCTTATGTATATAAATAAAGTCCGTTTTGTTTAACCAAAATTATAGGCAAGTGGTTTAGAATGGAACGCAAAGGGATCAAATTCTTAACGTATCTTATTACAAAATTAAAATAGCCCTGGTGAATACATAAAATGTAACATTGTTTCGTTTTTTTAACATCTTTTATAGTTTTGATCTTAAGTTTTTGCAAAAATTTTACCGAGCGCTTAATTTTATTGACTAAGCAATCAATTGCAGAGCACACATTTAAACTACTTTTATGGGTTTAACATCCCTTCAAAAGCCCTGCATTAATATGCATTTGTATATGTGTGTCCATGTGTCTGCTTAGTTAAGCGTAAATAATACTTGATTAACATAAACATTTGTTTTTTTTTTGACATTAGTCACTGTATCTAATTGTTGTTTTTGTTGTTTATTTCACATAATATTCTTTTTTAATTGCTACCAACTTTATTGGTTTCAATTAAATTTAATTTCATGACACGCCAAACAAATATTATAAATCAGTATGTCAGTCATAATTTTGTTTATTTAATAAACACTTTTTTATTTTAACAATTTTAAATAAACATGCAACACATCATCAGCACTTCATTATTATCACTGCGTTTTTTTTTATTTTGCACGAAAAATTTACAAACCAAATGATGGCGCGGTAAGAAAAAGTCCTGCTCCCTAACCATATGAAACTGGACATATCATAGAAACGAAATCAAATTGATATTCATAAACGACTACGAAATATAAATGCAAATATGAATATTCACTGTGAACACAAGTTATGTGTCATGCATCAACATAAATGTCATTAAGTCTGGTGTCAGTTTTTATTTACACACACCCTCCAAAAAGCAAATGGGATGAAAAAAAATGTATAAACGAACGGCAACTATTAAAACAGTCACTTTTTGGGGTGGGAGAAGAGATTTTGATTTCTGTGGTCAACCACACAATGACGTGTTGAGGTTGAAGTTTTAGTTTTACATTTAGCCATCATTTACATGTCAAACGTTTTCAAATAATGAAAAGAAACTTTTTTCAGCATTAAATTATCTATAATTGCAAGTATATTTTTACATTTTTCCAAAAAGATTTTAAGCAATTAATTCCACTATTGTTCAATATCAAATAAAACTCTTTATTACTTTCGTCCTGCCAAACCAGTTTAACCGCAATGTCAACTTTGGTTAAGATGAGAATTTTAAGTTTTTTTTTTTGTTCTTGTCATCGTCACATAAATCGTTATTGGCAATAAAAATATCCACATTTTATAGAATTATTCGCATAAAATATATTATTCACAATTGTATTGCTTTTTTTATATGTTCAATTTTTTTAAATGCGCAGACAAAAACTTGTTAAATTGTCACACCTTTACCATTATTTAAAAAAAATTGCAAGAAATTGTTATAACGTTAGCATAACCTCATTTTTCCATAGTCTTGTATGTATGAACTCTACATTCGTGTTTAATGGTTTGTGTGCGTAAGCATATTTATCATACAACCCAATGCATTTAGTTAATGCGAGAGTTGTCTAAAAGAAACACAAGTTTACAAAATAAATTAAACAAGTGCCAGCTGGCCTCATATCGGAAGGGGTCCATATAATTTTTGGGACATCCTTCAATATAAAAATTTGTTTTCTAAATTTTATGACTGAATAGACGAGAGTGTATATCTCAAAATCAAGTCTTTTAGAATTTCATTTGTTTTAAATTTTAGTACAGAGGCCGCACACTCTATGCATATTTCAAACGTCTGTCTACAACGGCTTACAAGATAATTCCATATTTTTGACAATGCGGGCCTCCTTTGAAGCATCCTTTAATTTTCAAATTATTATTAACAAATTTTTATAGCTGACATATTTTTTTGCAAACTCTGTGTACCTTTAAAAACTAAAATAACCTCATTATATGTACACCCTTTATATTTTAGTTTTATTTTAAATTTTTTGTACTTTTTCATACAGGCGAATATAAAAATACTTAAAATTTAATTGTCTGTCTATTACGACTAAAAAAAGAAGACCACGTACTTGAAACCCTTCAACTTGAGGTTTTATTTTTTGAACTTGTTGTTATAGCGGACATAGTTTCACATACACTATGAATATTTAATATGTCTGCCTATCACAATTAAAAAAAAAACACAATTTTATAAATATAACATCACCTTTAGGATACCTTAATTTTTTAGTATTTGTTATTATAGCGGCTATAGTAATTTGATCAACTGTAAAAATTCGTCTCTAGAGATAGAGAGTAGTAATAAACAGATGGACAGACATTTGATCCAAAACAATAGGTGTTTATCCTTTGGATACGGAGGCCTAAGAAGAAATCTGATAAAAGCTGTTTCAGGAATTTCTACAAAAACTTATTGGCAAAGGGCGAGACACTGTGTCGTGATGGAAAATTGGAAAAACCAGACCTTTAAGACACGTGTACGATTTGTTATTTGCTTTTTTATTGAACTTAAATGTCGTTATATATTGATATAATTTATTAAAAGAGTTTTAACTTTAATTTTTCACTGCAAAATCATTTGTCCTATTCACAACATATTGTAAATTGTAAGTTGTATCTAATACAATTAGAGTAGTCGTCAACACGTTGTCTTTTGTAAAAGTTAAAATTTAAAAATAAGAATTTATCATTTAAATTAAAATATATATAAATTCAAATGGAAATATCTATAAAAAATGGTTTTACAAAAAGAACTTCACACTCCTCCAATGACATTCAGTACACAAAAAGTATTGTAGTCTTGTAAAAAGTATTAATATAGAGAAGATTTGTACAACTATTGTATAATCCCACGATAACGGAAACTTCGAACAGTTTTAGAAATGAAGATAGAATTTCATTAAAATTTAAAATTTTTCAGTTAATATTTTTAAATACAACAAGTATAATCTTCACATTAAAAAAACAAACATTATGGTGATAGGGAATTAAAAAAAAGAAAAAAAAATAAAGTTCTGTATATAATTTTACATAAAAATGTCATCAGCTCTTAATGGGTTAAGCATTTTAAAATTTTTTTTTGTATTTTCTTAAAGATTTCTTTAAAAGCTTAAATAATAAAAGGCCTGTATCTCGGAAAATATGGGCGAGCGCCCGTTTTTTTGACTTGTGTTTTTTATTTCTTAATTCTCTATCACCGGATATATATATTTTTTGATTGCAGTTACTTCATTCTTCCAAATGATATGGAAAAACTAGAGGTCATGTCCTCGAAGGACATGAACGGACCTTGCTAATTTCCAACAACACCTTTTTCGACACTATGTCTGATCGATTGACGCATTTAAATTTTCTATAGCTTATCTAGTGCCTTTGAAAACTTGATTTTAAAACTAACACGGACGGATAGACGGACATCGCTCACTCGACTGTTCTAAGCATAAGAAATCAAAATATATAAACTTTATGGAGTCGGAAATGGATATTGTAGAAATTACAAGCGGAATGACAAACTTAGATAAATACTTTTTCCACTTTTTGTAGTAGACACGCAGAAAAAAATATGGTTGTGATATGGTCACAATAACCATATTATGTTGTTTGTAACAATTAATGTTGCGGAGAACCAATTATAGTTTTTTTCACGAAAATTTTAGTCGCAATAAAAATTTTTGTTAACTTTTCAAAATTATATAGTTACTGTGTACAAAAAATGTGACATGGTTGGTTTCAACTTCAAAAAATTTCAACCACAACCAAAGTATTTAACCGTTATATATTATTAGTAATCAAAGTATGGTTAAAAGCAACAAAATAATATTTGGGCTAAAAAATATTTTGTTCTAGTTCTTGACAGCTTAATAATATTTCTGGTTGCTAAATTTTAAAATGTTTTTTTTGTTTTTTGTTGGAGAAGGTGGAAAAAATAAAAATTTATGTTTAAAATAAATAATGAAAAGTAATATACAATATATGAAAACAAATAAAAAGGGAACCAAAACATGTATGTACTGTAAGCATATTAGTCTTCATTTTTGTGATTGAAGTACAATTGTGAAATCATTTATTTGGGCTTATAAGCTTTATTTTTATATAACTGATTCTTGTAGCCTATGATCTATCTAAGCGTTATTAGAAGCAAAAAATTGTTTTTTTTTTTTTGTGAGTTATTCTTTTTAAATAATTTTTATGATGAATCGTTTATGAATAAAACAACAATAACTAATTCTTTTATACAAGGAAAATTTTTCAATTATACGATACTATATTCTATTCAATTATAAAACATGGCATATTCACCAACCATTTAATTTTTATATTTGAACATAATTATATTTATAATTTAGAATGTTATTGTTTAAACGATAATATGGTTGCAAATTAACAATACTGTGTTTTGGTAGCAACCATATAATGCAACCATAATATGTTGCTCTTGGATTATGGTTACCTCAACCATGTTTTTTCTTTGCGTGAAGGGTATAAAAAAAAGATTTTTGAGAAAATATTTTAAAAATGCTTAAATTTTTTTTTTGTTCAAGCATTTGCAGCAACACCGATCTGAAGAAAAAAGTATTGAATTCCCATGACTTGTGGAAAAAAACTATTTGCTCTTCGGATTTGATAACAGTAGTGACGTTTATTTTAGATACTATTTTACATCTTTACCGGTCGCACTCTACTTAAATGGTCTAAACTCATTAGACCTCCTGTGTACTTGAAAAATATGTTCCTAGAAATTGTGAAAAAATTTACATTATCGCAGACCGTCATACACTCGTATGAACATACATTTTATTTTAGTTTGTATAAAAATGTTTAACGTTGTGTAAAATATTATTACTGCGGATTTTGAATCAACCGCAAGTGTTTTTTTTTGTCACTTTAATTCTTTCTTCAAAATTTAAAAAAAAAAAAGAAATATTAGCAGTTGTAAATAATGTTAACTATTTTTATCGTACTCTAAGGAGAAATTGCAAATTTTGGTTAGTTTTCCTTTTCCTTTTTTAAAAAAATGTAAATTCAAGATTCGTTAAAAAAAATAAAAATATGAAAAAGTTTTTAAGTAAAAATATGAAAATCTTATAACAAGTGACTTAAGAATATTTTTATAAATAATTTGTTTGACAAAATAATTCTAAAGTTATTTTTTTTTAATAACAAAAATTATAAATTGCAGTTGGAGATGCAACTAGTTCAGTGTTAAGAATTGTTTCTAGTTCTAGTCCTTTATATATAAGAAACGAGTCTCTTACAAGGTCATGAACAGGGTACAAAAGGTCTCACAAAAATAATCTCAGGGTAAACTTGTTTTACAATTGACTTACGGAGGGTGAAATAAGCTGACACCAGAGATTTTACGTGTTAAATTACTGAGGTGTTATATTTTATAACAAGCGATTCCGTCATTTGAACATTAGATTTTCATTTTAGCTGCTAAATTGGTCGTAAACATATTAATTGATAGGCAATAGATATAAACGAAACCTTTAATTGAGAGCTCGTTACTATTTAACTTTACAGAGATAAAAGTAGGAGCGTATGACTAATATTAACTATTTAAAATTAATAAATAATCATACGCTCCATCATTTTGCCTTTGTTGACACGCTATTGAATTTCACAAAAAAAAATCGTGTCTTTTAAATTTATTACTTTTTTTCTAATTTAAATAATCTAATAAAAACAAACACCCTTGTTATAATTTTTTCCACTATCGAATATAAAATTTTGGATTTAAAACAAATGTTTTACAAACAGAAAAGAAGCGTATTTCATGCTCATCGATGTATATAAAATTATGCTAATGAGAAACTCACACAAAAACATACATCTACTTTTACATAGAGATAGAAAGATATTGACAAAAGTGGGTAAAAAACATAATAAGAAAATATAAGTTAACAAAAATAATAAGAAAACAAATAAACTGTTGCTGGTTTCTTTTTGCGTGCTACAAATGCCATGAACTATTTCCATTATTCTTCATCATCGAAATTATAATAAAGAATTATCATTATCCCAGGAATGTTACAGACACTATTGTGGATAGAATAACTAACGCAAGCAGAAAAGCTTTCATTTAACTTAAATCATAAGTAGAATTTTCATAAAAAGTAATAAAAGTGGAAAATAAGAAGCACAGAAGCATAGAAGCAGATAAAAATTATATTTTTATGCATTTTTCCATTTATTTACCACATTTTAGTTGAAGTAGAATTTATGGATGCGCTGAAAGAGAAAAACACAAGACCACAAACAAAGCTGCAAGAAAGCAGGGAATGAACAAAAGCATATCAGCTACATGAAATCAGAAATTTGCAAGAGGATTTTTTTGTTGCTTTAAATACACATGGAAGGAGTTCATATAAGTAAGACACCCCATTTGCAACTTGTGCCATAAGTATTGCGTTTCCATTATGAATCCTTTATTAAGGTAGAGTCGAGTCCATTATAGGGTTGTTAGAATTTTCTAAAGGTTCTAAACAATTGAAGGATGTAAATACCAAACTCAGTAGTACATACAAGATTAGACCAAGGTTTGTTTTTGAAAGTACGGTTTTTAGATTGATGGACTTTTTTTTAAAGGTGCTTTTTCAAACACCTAAATATAATTAAGTTTTTAAGAAAAAATTATGTTTTGATCAATTCTACTTTTTAAACAAAAATTTTACATTTACATTGTTTTTAAAGGTATCTTTAAAGTTTCTGAACTGGTACTTTATAAAAGTTCTTTTCAAGTACTATTTAAAAAATAATTTTTGCTCAATTATACTTTTTAAGCAAATATTTTACATTTACATTGTTGTTATAAGCGTCCTTAAAGTTACTGAACTGGTACTTTACAAAAGTACCTTTTAAGTACTATTTAAGAAAAAATAAATTTTTGGTCAAGTATAGTTTTTTAACAAAAGTTTTAAATTTACATTGTTTTTATAAGAGTCTTCCAAGTTTCTCAACTGCTACTTTTCAAAAGTACTTTTTAAGTACTATTTAAGAAAAAAAATTTTTTGATCAAATAAATTTTTTAAACAAAAGTTTTAAATTTACATTGTTGAAAAAAGAGTCTTTCATCTGGTACTTTTTAAGAGTACTTTTTTCAAAACAAATTAAAAAGTACCTTCTGTAAGTTTCATTTTTACGATAAATTTTTAAAGAGTAAACAAAAAATTAAAGAATCCTTTTCAAAAGAATTTTTTAGTAAACCTTTTTAAGAACCTTTCTAAAAGGATGTTTCTACTATCAGATAAACTTCTCTAAAAGGTACTTCTTAAAACTTATTTTTAAGTTTTTTTTACAATCTTTTTAGGTTGTCTATTTTAAAAGTTATTATTTTTTTTTTTTTTTTTAAGCTGCGTTTATTAAACAGGCGCTGTATCCTGTCCTTTTTCAAAGTGGCCTTTAAGTTTTTGCTGCGGTACTTTTAAAAAAGTACTTTTTTAAATTTACTTAAAAAAATTTTTTAAGCTAATTTTTAAAAGCTTTTTTTAAATTACATATTTTAAGTTTCTACAATCAAATATATTTTTTTTTACAAGGTACATATACATTTCTTTACTAATTTTTTAATTAATCTTTCAACTAAACTATTTAAAAACTTAATATGTTTTTATATACTTAAAAAATTATTTTGAAAATTTTAAATTTTGTTCTTTTTAGTACATATTTTTAAAAGGCTTTTGCTACGAAATTAATTGTCGTTGGAAAATCTGCAGTTCAAAAAAGTTCTATGTACAACGTAACAATAAAAAACGAACATTTTTTTTATAATATATTTTTGAATTCAACTCCCTTTAAAAATATATATTTATGTTTTTATCCAAAAAAAAAGTTATAAATAAATAAAAGAGATATTCTGCTGTTATCTTAAGCAGACCAAATTTAATCTCTTATGAATCATAGGAAAATATGCAAACGATTTTTTTATCTATATTTTAAATTTATTTATATCGTAAATTAGATCTGGATTATTTAAAGAAGTCTAGTTTTTTAGGTTAAACATATTTCTGTTTTTTTGTGAAACATTATTTTATAGCAGCACAGAACACTGTTACGAACGAGAAATGTTTTAAACAAACAATATAATTTTACGGTATTTGATTTAATACCTGCTCATAACAGGCCTACAGTCTTAAGGACTAAAACACACAAAGGAAGAGGAAAGAATCATAAATGTTAATAAAAACAAGGTAAAACAAAATACGATGATTAAAAATGATGATAAAATAAATAGTTAAAATGTTAATGAAATACGTGCTCTAATTTTGTTTCATATTATTTTGATTCATTATATTATTTTTATGTAAAAGATTGCAATAAAATTTTTTTGATTATCTATTACATAAAAAAATATTTTTATGTAAGAGTTCTGAGACATTTTATAACAAATAACATAAATACTTAAGGCCCAATTTTTTAAGTTAATTATTCTAAAATCATGCAGTTATTTAGGTAGTTCCTACAGAAATTATCACCAAAGGCATTCATTAGCGAACATCAGTAAAAGATTTGGAATACCAAAAACGTAATATGCTGTATAAAAATATAAAATTTTTAGTATAAAACTTAATCTTACAAATAAACATGAAAAACGAGACAGCAGTTAATAAGTCGAGATCTGTTTCAAACAAATTTACGAATACACTTTTTCTAAATTCAAATAACAAGAACTGTAAGAATTCACACAAATATTCCTGTTCGAATTGTACACAACGACATGTTGCTTAAGTAAAACTACGAAATTAAATGAATTTATTATTATTATTTTATTTTTTAATTTTTCTTGGCAAAGAAACTTTGGTCAAAATTTACAGTTGAAATAGCGCCAAGAAATTTTTGGTTTTCAAGATTCCATATCGAATTGAGTAATATGTTGGTAATAAAATATAAATAAAATAACATTTTTTTATTTATACATGTTCGTATGTGTGTATGTTCGTACATATGTATGCGTAAAAACAATTGAAATAAACAATTTAACACAAATGTTTTTTATAAGAGAACAAAGAAAAAACCCAATTAACGAATTAAAAAAATGAACCGAATTGTCAATACACATGCGATTCAAACATAAAAAAAAGCATTTTATTTTTGTACAGGGAGTAGAGGATTTAAAGTAGTTTTTTTTTTCTCTATTTAACTTTAATTACAATTTTATTTGACGCAATCTATATTTTGTGTTTTTTTAAATTATTGTGTTTCATAGCAACTTTTGCTGTTATTATGTTTGATTACAGAGTCACAAATGTCAAGCAGCTTAAAATTTTTTACAAAAATCTGACGGTTACTCTGCTGAAAGCAAATTGCATGTCATAGACATAGTCATGGACATAGGACATAGTGTCCATGGAATTTATGCCGCACTCAAAAATGACTAATGCTTACGAACATTATGTCGCCTTAAAAAACGTCATAATATCCATGGACATTACGTATTTTTTTTTATGGACACAGTGTTACACATGCCATAACGTCCAATGACATAATGTCCATGTTCTTATAGGTATATTTAATGGTATTCAATGTAAGAAAAATTCAACGTTTTTTTAAACTGGCTTTCAGAAAATCTTTGATAAGCGAAGTCGGTGTTGGTTATACTATAGAGGAGAAAATCTTTGCACCCGGCCAAAGGCCGGTTATGTAGGATATCTTTGGTAAGCGATGCTATTGTTGTTTCTAAACCACACAATCAAAAAACCCTGTGATTGTTGAAATTTACGAAATTTTGTTATTTTAAAACCATTATGTCAAACATGTTGGTTACGCGTGATAAGAGAAAACGAAATTTAATACAATATCCCTCTGTCCAAATCTAAAGGGGTAATGTTGCCTAGAAAAAAGAAAAGTCATACTTTTCTGACAGTTTCTCAAAACTATTGAAGACAGCATCAGATGTTCTTTATTTATCGATTGGGAAATTTAATTGAGGATTGTGACAAAAATCTTAAAACATGTCTTTAATCGTTTCATACAAATTGTTGCATATAAAAATATTTAAAAATCCATCCCTGAACTTAAGTTACCATACTTACTTATTGCAAAAAATGTTAAAAAAAAATAACTCATAAGTTTAATTAAATATTTAAAGCCAATTAAATAGTAACACTGACCTTTTTTCCAACAACTACCCGTCGTCTAGCTTCGATCCATTTAAAAACACAAAATGTTATTTGCGTTTTTCGTTTTATTTTTACTCTGGCGCTCTGTTTTTTTCGCATGCAGTGTTTTGTTTTAATTTGTTCACTTCTTTTGTGTTTTGAATTGCCTTCATTGTTGTGTTCATTTTTCATTACTGCTTTTTTATGATGTGTATGTGTGTGTGTTTAAAAAAATGTAACTAATGGTCGCTAATATTAAACTTTATGATATTTAAGGGATTTATACATAAAACAAACACAACAAAAACAAAAACTACTTAAAATTAAAACAAGGACAATCTTCCACTAGTAAAAATATAAAAAGAAAAATAAAAACAAAAACAAAGGATAAACATATAAAAGTGAGTTGTTGTATCTGCTTTTAATGCGTGTGTATGAGCAATAGCCAGTAGTACACGACGTATTTAATGTGTCTGGCGCGACTTTTCACTTAATTTTCATTACATCCGGTTGGTATGTATTTTTTTTTTCTTGTTTTCTTCTGTATTAATTTCTGTTTTCAAATAAACGTAACACTTTTGTGTGCGTTTCAAAAACCGTGCCACTAATTATGTGTTTTATATGTTCTTTACAAAAACAAAATAAAAAAAAAAAACAAAGCAATCTGCTCATCGCTGGAGTAGGAGTTAAAGTTTCAGTTTTGTTTAAGTATCTTTGCTTATATTTGAGATTATTTACATTGTTAGCGTGATTTAAAGCCATTTTGCATACACAATGTATTACTTATATTTTTTTGTTTGCTACTTCTTTATTTTTGGTCATAATAATTTGTCCAGGTTTCTTTTGTTTCTGTGGCCACCAAAAACCAACAAAAAAAACACAAATAAAAAAACGTATCAACTTCTAAAAAGTGTTGCATGTAGGAGCGAACAACCACTTTAGATTATTTCATATTGCGGCGTTATATAATTATTTCATTTCTTAATAATTTTTTGTCTATTTTGTTACGAGGGTTGTTTTAAAAAAATAATAATAATTGCAATGAAAGCGGAAAAGTTTATATCAGAATGAAGTCTACTGGCTACTAAATTCATAAGTTTTAAAATTTTTAAAATTCTTAAATAATACCAAAAAAATAATTAATTACCAATCAATATTAATTTGGCAACATGAAGGCCACCCACAACCTAACCTTTTTCTTTGTGCACTTTATTAATCGCCACAGGTATTTTATATTGCTTTTTGCTTATAACCGTCGGTGAAGCAACAAATGCAACTTCATTTCTATTGTATTATAAATCATAAAGCAATGTTACTAATTATTGTATGTTGGTTGCCTTGATGATTTTAGATATTCCTTATCTTTGAAACTATTTTTTTAATTTCTTAGTTTTTTCCCATTTTGTGAATTGTTATTTTTTGTGAAATTTTGATTTTATGGGAATTTCAGATTTTGGAAAACCTTGATGTTTGCTTTGGCTTAAGCTTTGTTTTTTGTCTTTACTTTATTGGTTCGACAAAAATCTTTAATTTATTTAAAATGTTTGTTAGAAGTTCCCTGAAGAGCTAAGTAAGCGGCACCGAAATGGCCACCAAGATGTGCTTTTACCCTCAATAATCAGTATCGGTGATTTATTAATTAAATCACGGTAATTTAAAAAATAGCACAATATTTTTTTTAAATTAATTTAATAAAAAATTTCCCGTATCTTTAATTTAATTTGATAGAAATTTTCATTTCCTAAAAATGATTTTTTCTATTTTTACATTCTTTTGTCACTTTTGAAATCAACCTCTTTTCTAAGAAAACAGAGTCAAGAACCGTTCGGCAAACCATTTTTTATGTTTCAAGCCTTTGTCATATTTATGAAACTGAATCATTTGTTATATTCATAAGTCAAAAATTTTAAACAATAAAAAACCAAAAATTACAAAAGCATGAAAAGGCACCAAAATAAAAAATAAAAAGGAATGTATCAAAAAATAAATCCTTTTGTTAGTTATTTGTAGCAACAAATACCTCGTTTATCATACTCTCCCTCTCAAAAAGTGTATATGAAAGGAGTTTTGTTAAACTCGCTGTTGTATGTTGTAGGTGTATGCTATTACATATACAAACCCACACACACACATATACACACATATGCTTACGTTTCAAAGAAAGAGGGTGGCCGTGTAATAATAATCATGCAATTTATGGCCTTTTATCGCTGTTTGTAGAGTTATGCAACAATATGTTTGTTGCCTGTTTCTTTTTTGCATATTTTTAGCATTTGACTTGACAAAAGGATAAAGCAGCGCTTATCTTTTGGCAGTCAAATTTTAACAATGACATTCTTATAATTTTATACATACTCGTCAATAGCAGTTAAGCCGCTTAATTCGATTGATAAAAATTATGATTACAACAACTTTGTTTATTGTTGTATTGAACAGATCATCATTTCTATAAGTGGCTTAAAGTTGCCTTTCAAAAGATTAAAATAATTTTCAATAAAAATACAAATACAAAAATTTGTCATATTGGAAAAGGATTAAAGGCGTTTTAATATATTAAGTGAAATTTTGAAAAAGTTTAAGTTTAAGTTTGATTAAGCGGGATTATTTTTAAATATTTGGTTGATTGTTTTTCAGAGCGGAAAAATGTTAAATGATATGCCATTCGACTTTTTAGGTACTACAATAAAAACAATAATTTAACTTTAAAAATTGTCTTTGTCCCAGTCGCTGCAAGAGTTTATTTTCGGCATAAAGTTTTCAGAAACTGAGGCTTTTGTTTTTAGTTTTATTAACTCTATTCCTGTTAATCAAACGTATTGTTAATTTATCTACTGGCTTTATAATTTCTAATAATCAACATGACACTAAAAATAAAATCTTTTTTAAAACACCTACTAAGCAAATTCGTTGCCAGGGTTTCAAGTTTCACAAAATGTTTAGCTGAACGGCTCACAAAGGAATATAACTTAGTCCTATACCATCCAGTGGCCACAATATTATGTAGCTGAAGTGAGTTTTCCTGACTTGTAAACGTGTAAATTTAGTTAGCACTGATATCCGTACCACAATAGTATGGCATCAGCAAGACACTGGAAGTAACGATCGATGACTCATTTTTTTTTTTCTTATAGAGACTCTGGCCATTTTTAACCGCAGTTTTCTATTTGGTTTCTTTATACAGCTCATGCAGCGCAGCATCTCGCAATAATTACTTTTCTTTTTATTTAAGGCTCTGTTGTGATTTGAACTTAGTATCTTGTGAATAACAAACCCACTCAGATATTTTCGGTTTTATTTTATTGATACCTTTTATGAAAAAAAAGGTTTCGCAAACTTGTAACTAAAAGACACAACTTAAATTTAAATTCCAAGTGTCTTGTATATGACCAAAACAAAAGCAAATACTTTTGTATGACAAAGAATATAAATGAAGCGACCTGCTTAAATATCGCAATAAAACCGTACAATTTAATTGAATCGAGAAGCGCTAGTGTACTCTCTACTATACAGGGAAAATCTATAAGCAAACGTTTCCGAAACGTTTTATCTAAAAAATATTTAAATTTTGTTTTCCCTTGTGGCTGCAACATTTACAGGCATATCACAGAACTCAATTCCGATCGAAAGTTGTTTCGTAAATTGGTTCTTCAGAAAACGAAAAATTTTTTAGGAATCAAACCGCTTTTAAATTTTAAAGTGGCATTTAGTTTCTTTGAAATTTTGTTATTTGCGGGTTTCAAATTTACTTTTATGACGTGTCCTTATTGATATTAGCCTTATATTTCCATATTTAAACAAAAAAGTGAAGATTAAGCATTTTTTAGAAATAAGCAAAATCGATCGGTAAAGCAAGATTGATCGGAATTGTTAATAGGGAATTAAAACCATTCCGATCGGAATATTTGACATGCCTGTTAATATAATGTATAATTTATGCTACAAAGAAAACCAATGCAGTAAAATATCACTACAAAGCTTAATACAAAACGATAGCAAACGTTTCGTTTTGTTTACTTGCGTACCCTGCTTCGCGCACATCATGCTTGTTAATGGTAAAATAATAATTTATTCAAATCGGACTTTATCCAAGAAACGATCCAACTTTTTAGGGGTTTTCAAATTTTATTTTCCTAATGATAGTAAAAAATCAATGTTGCCAGATTTAATAAAATTTCCCTGATGATGTTGAAAAAAAAGTAAAGTTAAATATGAAAATGAACTTTTTATTCTAACTTGATATTTAAGTTTAAGAGCCATTATGTAGGAATCTAAAGGAGGAAATAAAAAAATGAATAAACAGAAATTTTAGTGGAATTTTTTAACATTCTATGTTCTCAAAAAAATATATTGATATGTAGTAACCAACACGGTCTAGGACGACAGTTCTTATCAGTAATAGAATTAATTCTCGTGAGAAATGCTCAAAACCAAAACTATCAGTTGCTACACGGGGTTTTAGGGGAGCCTATTTTTATAAAATTGGAAGAATATTGGAATTGTGTGTGTTTTTTGTAGAGAAAATATTGTATAAAGAGAGTCAAGGAAACCTTAAAATATTCTGTTGCTCATAAAATTTTTATGATATTTCGTTAATGTAATTAAAAAAACCAATTTGAAATAGCTCCTTCTTATTCTGTGCGATGAATAAGAAAAATTTTTTATGTAATTTTAATTTATATTTCCCTTTTACTTGCTGCATAAAATATAATTTTCATTTGCAAATTTTTCATAATTCGCTTACATTTTCTACTGAAAATCCCGTACAAAGTTCTCTCAGTTCTAAATCCCAATCGTTATATTGTATTAAAGGATCATACAACAAACAGTATTCCTTCGATGATTTATTGCTTTAACAACACAACAAGAATAGGAGATTGCAAAGACACAACTAAGACACATACTACGACTACTGTCAGCCAACGTTTGCTGCTAGAAAAAAGAATAAAAAAAAATAAGTAAATAAGTAGCAAGCAGTACTAAAATGACAAATGCTTTGAATATTATAATAAAGTAAAATCATACATGCAGATATTTTTTATGGGTGGGTATGAGTAAGAAATACTCCTCCACGTAGTTTTGAATTTTAAGAGTGTATTGACATTTTTATATATATATTTTTTTTTGGGAAATTGTTTGATTGTGTGAGTTGTTCCCTTTTCTTTACTTCTAAGGCATTCATGAATAATGACTGCTGGAGTTTTAGTTTCAAGGTTTATTCAAGCAAAACATATTTCTGCATATTCAATCATACGTGTTCTTCTCACTCAATGTCATCCTACAGTTATGTGACACTTGAAACTCTCCGTTAGATAAAATATGTCTTATAGAGGTGTTTGTGTATGCGTGCGTATTAGTGTATATAGGGAGTAAAACGTGATGTGTTGCATATCAATTTTAAATTGAAATTCATGGTTTATTTTTCAACTCTCGCTCCCTAAAAAAAAGAAAACAGTAACGAATCGAAATTCATGCATAAGAATGCGAATATTAATGATATGAAGACGTTAAAAATTTCGTAGCAAACTTTTCGACTTGTTTATTAAGAAAACGAATACTCATACTGTAGGGAATTCTAAAATTCTGCGTATAAATTTAATGCAAAAGATAACAAAGGTTGTAGGATGAACATCAAATATCTTAAAAATATTGAGTAAATTTCAAAGATAAAATGAAAATATATTTTGTGCTAAAAACTTTGTAAATTTTAATTACAAAACTGCATTAATTCGGAAACAAATTTTTAAGAGACCACAATGATTTATACTTTTTAATAAAAGAAATTCTGAATTCTTGTCGAAAATAAAACGGAATAAGAAAGAAAATTTTTGTAAGGTATAAAGTGTAAAGAATACTTGGAGAATTGTTAGAAAGCAGATATCAGTAGATAAAAGAAATACAGAGAATTATATTGTATAGACAGACATAAGCAATCACACCAATTGTGTTTTCTTAACTATTTACTTGCCACCTTATTGGAAGTGAACCAGTAAAAGGTCGTCTGTACAACTTCTGCTCGAAACGGATCGTAGCTAAAGTGCACACAGGCATACTAAACCGGTTTTTCAGATTAAGTTTCTGAAATTGTATTTTTTTAAATTATTAAAATAGATCAAATAATACTGTTGTTGTTTTTGATTTTCATTACAAATCTTAGATGACAAAACAGAAATTCACCAAAAATTTAAATATCACCAAATATTCAAGATGTTTTTTTTATATTAAAAAAAAAATGCGAAATTTCTCTAAAAATAAAAATGATTTCACTAGAATTAAGAAAATTCATAAAAACCGAAATTTTGTGAAATAACTCGAGATGTCATAAACTATTTAATTGCATTTTACAAATGATGTTTTTTTACAAGATAGATTTTATGAAATAATCGACGTCTCACAAACTGCAGTCGAAAATTTACCAAAATTTGATATCAAAAACTTACAAATTGTAACTAAAAGTGTAAGAATTGGACTAAAACTCACAATGAAAATAAAAAGCACTCAATATCAAAAAAAAATATTTAAAATATTTGATATTTTACAGCAAAACCGTTAATTTAAGAAAAAAGTCTAAAATTTTATATTCTTAAAGCAAAAATAAATTACAAATAAATTTTGCAAAAAAAAGGAAAGTATAAAAAATCGTCAGTATTTCTTATTATATTTGCCACCGCATAACTTGGTCATTCCTAAACCATTTAAAAATATGTATGATATTAATTTTTGTATGAAGATAGGAGTTGAATTGTGGGTATTATAACAAATGAATTTAAATTAATTTTTTTTTTTTATATAAACTTCAAAAATTTTTCGAAACATAAATTATTTATGTCCGTAAACGCTTTCTAAAGAAAACAAGGAAAATTAGATAACAGCAGAATATAATACCGCATTTTCTAGATCATTAAATTCTTCATCAAAATTCCTCGAATCTATAAACCTTAGGTTGAGTACATTGTAAATATCATCTATTTACCAACTATTTAAATCCATATTAATTTTAATTTCTTAGTTGTTCTCTCTGTAACTCTCTTGTTCATTTATTTTTGCTTTGTAACAACCTTCTATAAATTTTAAAAAATCAACATAAAAAATTAACTTAAGCCGAAAAGTTCATTTTAAATCATATTTTTAATACCAAAAACTAAAGGGTGTGCCCCTAGAACACACACTTTTTTTATGTGTCTATTCTTCCGTTACGGATAACCAGAGAAATTTTTAGCAAACAATAGCAGAAAGTAATAGAAAAAAATTAAATATGTATGGCTCTCTCTCTCTCTTAAACCGTTTTAACCAAATACTGCAAAATTACTAAGAATGTATACTTCCATTATAACAAGAATTATAATTATTTAAATTTAAAAATTAAAGGGCATCCCCATAAGTGTTGTTAATTTTTGAATATGACAGTTGATATTTATACAGAACGTGTATTACTGGGTTCGCTAGAACAAAAAGAATGAAATTTAAAAATAAAAGATGTTCCTATAGGTGACGTTATTTTATATATGTGGCGTTACATCCGCCTGTTTTGAAGTCGGGGTTTTTTTTTAAATAACTATTGTTAGTTCTTCTTTATTTTATTTAGAAAAAAAATTGGAAATATTAAAACAAAAAGAGTTTTTTTATGTAGAAAAAGGTTATGGTGAAGGGCATTTTTTTTATAACGGTTCTACAGAACTTTAGTATTTACTACACATTTTAATTAAAAGCCAGTCTCTATACGCAACAGCTATATTTTTGCTAAGAGAAGTGGCACTTCACACAACAATATCTATTTAATTATTTTTTGTAACTTTAGAAAAGTGATGGATGAAAGATAATTACCGATGAGATGAACGCTGCATATTGTAGTATTAATTTTGAATATTTTTTTACTATTAAACAGAAAAAACACTTTAAAATTTTGGTTGGCACAGAGGTTGAACGCTGGCCAACCGGATTTGTAGTCAACGTGCTTTACTACAACAGCGATTGTTAAATATTGAATATTATAATGTTATATGGTTATAAGCTTCTTTAGCTGAAGCATCCATAGTTTAATTGCCTTCTTACTGAATAGTTATTTTAACTCACATATACATTTGTTATGCCAGAAACGTGTGGACCCTTATTTGTATTCGTTTGTAATTACATTAACTTTTAGGATGCCATAATTCTCTTTTAAAATTAAGGAACATGACTTGCGCAATCGTAGAAATGCCAATTATTTTAAATTTATAACAACACATTAATTAACCTGATGTAAACAATACTTCTACTTTTTTACAAAAAAAAAAAAAAAAAATAACTAAAAATATACAAAAAAATTTTAAATATAAAAATATTTAATGCAAAAATTTTTTAAAATTAAAAGAGATTTTTCTTTTTGAGAACATACAAAATATTTAATATTTTAGGAACCATTTTCATTTTCAATTAATGTTTTTACTTAAAGTTTTGAAAAAACAATTTTTCTTTCTTTGTATATCTACGTACGTATGTATATATTTAAAAAGGAATGTATTGGAACGTCCTTTTCATTACGTGACAAATCAACACCCGCCCCCGCCCCCCCCACACTTTAGCAGCAAAAAGCGCAAAAAAACCCATCTGATTTCTTCTCAATTTAAAAACAATTTCCGTTATTATAATTGACAGATGAACAAACATTTTAGATAAATAATAGATTTTTTCTTCTTTTCATGACTTTTCCTGTTTTTCTTTTTTTTCATAGAAACTACAACTTATCGATGATGGGTAGTGTTTTGGACTACAAATGATTGTAACTTATAGAAATTTTATTAATTTTCTAATGTATTTTTGCAGGACAGGAAATAGTTTTTATTAAGTTTCTCATATGAAAATTGGTAACAGGAAATTTTAGTAAATTGAATCCAAAGGCAGTGCTTTGATGAAATGAGTTATCAATCTTAACGACAATTATTGAAACTACAAATGCTAAGAACATTAGAAACTAAGCGAAATAAAAAGAGTTAATGCGAAAATAATAATCCTTTACTGCCACTTATTTAAAATGGTGTTTACAATTTAAATTTAGTTTTAACATTTTGGAGCCAATTAAGTTATTTATTGGTGGAAGAAAAAATCGTGATTTTTTGCTAAGACAGAGGCTTTTTACTGAAGAAGACTTCTGAATGCTAAACCCGGATTTTTATAATTTTGAGTTATGACAATTTAGCAGCAAAGACCCGATGTTAGCGTAAACTTCGATTAAAAAACACCCTTTAGTATATGAAAAATAACACAAAAAATTTAATTGTAATGAAGATTTTTTTTATGCGAAAGATAAAAACATGGCATTAATATTTAAAAACGATTTCCGCGCATTCTGAATGTCCAATTTTGAGTCACTTTTTCAAGTACTGCTGGCCATATGTCACGAATAACATGAACAATGTTGGCATCCAAAGCGGCAATTGTTGCTGGTTTATCATATTTGCTGGTCATCTATATTTTCAAATATAAATTTAATAATCATGGTTCGGTAGCGATCTCCATAAACCGTAACGTGAGATCTGGTTTCATTTCTTAAAACATAAGGTCCGATATGCCACCAACGTGTAAACCGAACAAAACGGTGCATTTTTCTGAATGCAATTAAGTCTGTAGGGTATGTTGTGGATTGGTCTAACTCCATATGCGGAAATTCTTCTTATTAACAAATCCGTTCAGCCAAAAATGAGTCTCATCGCTGAACACAATTTGGCAATCAAACAATGGGTCTGTTACTAACTGCTCTAGAGCCCGATCGGCCAAAGAACAACGCATATAATGGTCTCGTGGCTTTAATTCTGGCACAAGCTGGATCTTATACGGGTAAAGGCCGAGATCTTTGCCCGAAATTCTCCACGTAGTGGACGCACCGAGCCCCAATTCCTGCGACCGACCAAATTGATAAATTTGGATCTCCTTCCACACTTTCGCTTACTGCAGCAATATTCTCTTCAGTACGCATATTCCTTCGAGAAGTTGATGTTATTGTATCGTCTAGAGAGCAAGTGGTACGAAATTTATCCACAGTTCGACGGATGGCTTGCTCAGACGGACGACTATATGCACCATCAAAATCATGAAGTCGACTTTAAATCGCTCGAATTGATGACTTATTTTTAAATTACAGTTGGATGACTTGACAGCGTTGTTTAAGCGTGAGTCTATTCATAATGATTTATCATTATTTTCATTAAACTAATTTCGGTCAGATAAATTAAGGTGAGCAATCAATGAAAATGAAAAATTCTGACTCACGAATAACTAACGAGAGTAAATTAATTTAAAATATACTTTGAGTAATTTACACGTTTGAATATGAATTAATATTGAACCTATTTTTTTAACCCAAATAATAATTTTTTCCCACCAACTTATCTACCTCAATATAACTAAATTCCTTTAGACTTTTCAAATGCGATTTAAGAAATATTTTTAATAATTTTTAATGAAACTTTATCACTGTTCATTTCTTACTACAAGATCTTGCTTTCAAAGTATTTTCCACTTGTAGACACATACAAAATAAACTGATAAAGTTTATTTGTAAATTAATGGTTTGGAAATGTGTCTGTAAGTGACCCTATTTTCTAACACATTTCAAATACACACAAACATAAAAAGGACTATTGACATGAAGGATTCGCGTCAATGATGAATGAAGACTGAGAGTGTGTAAAAAGCAATGTTGTTGTAACTTTAAATGAAGAGTGACGTACTTTTCAAAAACCAAATAGCAAAGTACTATCAAATGAAAATATTAAAAAAATTTATAGAATAAATATGAAGGGTGCATTTATCAAAACACGGCTTCAGCATTTAGCAAATACAGACATCCTTAACAAGATGTCACTATTTCCAAGCGGGAAAATCAGTTAGAAAAAGGCCTCAATCAAATTATTCGCTGAAAAATTCTTAAAAAACTTATTTTCAATTGATTTATTTTTTGATTTCTTCTTTTCAGCGCGGATAAATATTCGGTTTAATAACACATATTGAAGACCTTTCCTATGATTTGGTTGCTGTATTTTTGGAAGGTTTGGACAGCTTTCCATTAGGAGTATTAAAATATTACAAATTTCCATTTACTCGTACACCAATTTTAAACACTTATTTTAAACAAATATTTTTTTAGCTTTAGCATTACAAGAAACTCGAGAAAAATATTTTTTTTGCCATATCGCGAAAATTGAAAAACTTTTCTTATTACCAGATGAAGGTTCAAGTACCAAGTTTCGTTTTAAGTTGAAATAAAATGTTGTGATATATTATGGCTTTATTAAAAATAGCAATTAATCCTGCCCAATTTTTCAAGACTTTGTTGACTATTTTTGTTTTTATCTTACAAATTGCTCGGATGATATTAGCTTTAACATATTCCAACAAAAAAACTTTAAGGGGGAGCGAAGGTCCCAAGGAAGCTAACAAATAGTGTGAAGACGGCTGATAAGACGATTATTGGACTTATCGAGATCGATTACTTGATAAGCTGTGTACAATGTTGTTTAATTCTACTGAAGCCAAAGAGTATGCAAAATCTTATTTTTCATATTAAGCCATAAAAATTTCATAATCATGACTCTGTAATGTTTGTCATTGATTACAACGCCGCTTCCAGCAGCATTTCCTAAAAAAACAAATGGCCAATGATGCCACCACTTCAAAATTAACATCAAAGTGTCACTCTTAGTAAATTCATAATCGACTATGAATTATACTACTTTTTCGATCCCCAGTTGAGGCAAATTTGTTTGCAGACATAGCTGCCGAGATAAGAATTTCTCCGTAAAAAAGATGATTTTTCGGCCCAATTCCGATGTCTGGTTGGAACTTCAATAATAACAAAACTAAGAAGCCGTAATGAAGTTGATGGTCGATGGTCTTTCTTAAGTCAATTAGAACTTGTAAGTAAATAATTCAAGATCTTTGTACAATATCCTCATCATTAGGGGGCGTTATATAGCCAGTTGTTTAGATAGATGGCGACCCGACGTTCTCGAATTGAACTGAAAACTTTCGGTCACAACACAAACATATCGTCCGTACCAATTACATATCGACAGGGATCATGGGTGTGTTTTATGAATCGGTTACATGAACTCTTAGTACAAATTTGCGAACAGCACAAGTCTTCATTTTAACAATCGCACTGTTTGAGCAACTCGCTGGTGAAATAAGGTTCAAAAATTTTTCAACGCCCCATTTTAAGAACCCATTTTGCTATGCAGAATTATGATACTGATTGATAATCAATATTTCGTATAGAAACAAAATAAATCAGTGCTAAAACAACACTTACAAAAAAATTGTTCACTTCTTGGTTAAAGGTTTTATTTGTTTTCAGATTGTAAATTAATTAAATATTTAATTGACTCAATTATATATTTAAATTAATTTATTTTCATTTTTTAATAAATAAATATTTAATTTAAAAAAATTTTAATTAAAAAAATAATTGAATCAATTCGGATTTAATAAAACTTCAATCCAAAAAAAATAAAACTTTAATTAAGTTCAATAAGTATTTTCTGCGTATGATTTAAAAAGGTTACTTGTCTCGGATCACCCGTTAAAACAGAACAAATATTGTGCAACAAGGTATTATTTACTGTAAATAAGTATTTAATTGATTCAAGATTCTGATTAATTGTTTTCTTCTTTTTAATTAAATATATAGTTAATTCAGTTACTTATTTCATTAGAAAAATGGTTAAATCTTTTTCAATTAAATATATAATTAAATCAATTAAAAATTTGATAAAACTATGATTTCAAGCAAAATTATCAATAATGAAAATTTTTTAAATTTTTTCTAAGAACGGAGTAGCGAGGTATTTTTGTACTATAAATTTTTAAGAAGGTACATACATACAAGACCTGTCAGGCAAAAATCTTTCCAATGGAACATAATATTTATTTCAAGTATAGTCACAGCCTTATGGTGATTTTTTTGATTTTTCATATATATTGATATTTTTAAACCATCTAGCAAAGAACTTTTTTTAGTTAAATATTCTAATCTCCTTGAAGGTCTATAAAACAAAACCCTTGCACATTTACCTTCTGGAATTGTTGTCGTTAAACAAAATGTAAAATACATAGAAATGTACTGCACGTAAATAATGTTCTCACAAATGTACGTCCAAACATTTGCTTTTTCTAGATATCTATAGATATGAATGAGTGTATGTATGATTGAGTTTATTACCATTTCACGGCACATGCAACATTTATACTTGTGCACACTGTGTTGCAATGTACAAGCACTAACTCGTCCTATGAAATTTTGACTAAGTGCTTTATATTATTTTTGAGAGGGTGACAAGTGTGTCATTGTGTAACAACAGTAACAAATACAACAACAACTAGTACATTTTCAATATGTGGTGTTTTTTGCTTCTCATACATTTGTGTGGCACGATTAAAAAATAGAAAAGAGCAGAAATAAGTGAAAATATTAAGAGCAAATGGTAAATTGCTGTTACGAATATGAAAACAAGTATGTGCTGGTATTTACTTAACTTATCACTTTGACATAATCTAAGAATTGTACAAGAAATGTCAGTAGTTTTTTTTTCATTTGATATTTGTGTGTTTTTCTAAAGTATTAACAATGAGAGTTCTTTATACCTTTAGTTTTCTTTCATTTTATTTTCTTGTGGCACTTCGTTATCGTTTATTACTTTTTACCATTTTTTTTATTTTTATTTTTAATAAATGAAAACTTAAAGTTTGCGAGTATTTTTAATATTTAAAGGAAATTCTTTTGCTTTAACAATTTTTATTTTCTTTCGAAGCATTTACTTAATTCTTCATTTTCCTAATATTAAACATTTTTTTCTAGTCACGTTTTAGCTTACGCATGTATTAAAAATATTTCGAACTCATGCACAGACATGCACTTAAAGAAAAAAAATATTCGAAGAAGTCAAAGACACACAAAAGTAACACATTTCTTATGGAGTGCATTTTATTTCTCAAAGCAAAAATTTGGCGAACTCGGTATGCCTCACATAAGGGCGACCCAAATATTTTAAGTCTTTCACAACAAGAAAAAAAGGGATATGAAAATAATTTTTAATAGAGAAATGACCACTCATGTTTCTTAGATGGAGTAACTTTCAAAAACCTACATGGATCCAAATTTAAAGAATTATATAAAAAAGTTTTTGTGCGTTTTCAAAATGTTATTTGTTTCTACATTGAATTTCAATTAAATTTTTAACTGATTCAATTATTTTTTTAATTGGAAAGTTATTTTTTTTTAATTAGAAAACTCCTTTTTTCTTTCCAATTAAATATATTATTTATTCAATTACCTTTTTTAATGAAAATTTCTGGTTTATTTCAATTAAATATATAATTGATACAATTAAAAATTTAATTAAATTTTAACATGAAACAAATTAAACCTTTAAGGTAAGGTCTTTTTCTTATATTCAATCATAGATAATTTCTTTCCTTAGCAAATGATTACTGGTAGTACTTTTAGTTCCTTTCCATGGCACTAACTCTTCATTTTGACACAAATTCAAAAGAACTGGTTTATGGAATAGGAAGCCATTATTTTTACATCACCGAAATTCAAATTAAGGACTTAAGGATAAGCACGATATGATGGTTCTGCATGCCACACCTGATAGCACTGTAGATATTATATTGTGGTACAAATATTTTTCAGACATCGAATTTAAATAGTTCCAAATTTAATTTTCTTTCCATGTATCAGCTCATATTTCTATGCGAACTATGTCGTTTTAGTTAAACTTTAATGATATTCTATTTAAGAATATATTAAAGTAAATTTCTTTTTTATATGTCAATATCCTATTTAAGCCATATGAGAACAAACAAAACAAGAAACATAACAAACCCGAACACGCAACTGTTTAACTTCGTTTTTTTTTTAAATTCTTAGAATAAAGAAAACTGTTTCTGTATGCGGGCGTTTGTAATGATATGAAAAAAGAAAAGGAAATAAGTTATATTTTCTTGAAACTCGGCATACGTAAACGTGTTTTATTCGGGCTGTTTTCCTGTTGCCTAAATAAGCGATTATAGAAAGTGTCATTTCACAATGACAAAAATTTACCTCTTTTTTTTTGTGTTAAAAATCAAACAAAAGTATTTAATTTTGATGTCATATTTTAGACCGTAAAAATAAATTTTTACTTTTAACTCTAATATTATTATAAGCAGAGTATAAAGAAAGCTGTTTAAAATAAAGTTAAGTAAATTTATCATTTCCAGTTTTTATAAAAAGCGTATACAATAATCGACTCAGAACCACTTGCTGAAAAATTTCAAATTATCACGATGAACTCGCCCTCTTTATTGAAAATCAATCCCCACCCATTATTATACGATAAGAATTTTATGATTCCTCTTTGAGTTTATATTCTTTTTTTATTCAACACAGTTTTTCTTTTTAGCTCCATGCTTTCCGCTTAGCCGATCATAAAATCATTAGGGTTTCTTTATACTTCCCAAACTGACTGGCAAATCATAATACCCTGTTGGACAGCAGTAAATGTTTGGTGACAAAGAGGAAAGGAATCAAAAGCTGTCGGTAATGTAAGCAAAATTTTATATCATACAGGCATGTTCTGAAATCCACAAGAAATTTTCACTTTCGTATTTTTCAAGACATTGTGTTTGTAAAAAACAATTTTATAGCAACAATGCTTTGAAAAATTTAAAGTGAAAATTTCGTGTGGAATACAGAACAGGCCTGATAGTTAAGAATTAGTTGCGTGTTATCGAGTGGGTCTTTAAAGCTCCTTACATGCCTTAAAAATGACCTGCTATATAATGACTTACTTTAGTGATTGCCATATTTTGTTACTCGCGTACAAAACACATTACATTGCTTCGTAGAAAAGGAAGCAGTAATTGCACTAGTTCTTTAAGTTAAAAGGGAATACGTCAAAACACGTATTAATGATCGTCATCATTTCCAGCAATAATCAATGTAATCGATTCTTAGGAATTGATTATAAAAGTCTCACGCCTTGCTAAAATCTTTAAATTGGTATTCTAAATCTAGTTAGGAAATCCTTCCGCCTTTTCTTAAATTTTTTGCTGGGTATTCATTTGTCAATCTTAGTCAACTTACATTTAACTAAAAGGCATAAAATTTCCTGTGTAACTTAAGAATATGTTTAAAGTAATTATATACCCTGATCAAATTCTATTATTATAAAATAAATTGATTATCCATAAGCATCTCGCTAGGTTGCCTGCTTATTGAAATATCACAGCAACAGTAGACGGTTTATAAGAAACCATTCGAAAGTCATTTATTAAGTTCTCTCTTGATTGGCATCAATACTTGCCATTCTAAGATTTTCTCCTCCCTCCCTGTCTGTCTTATGTAGTTGTATTGCTCCACTATGGTCTCTTAATTCTTTTCATACTCTTCATAACCAAAAAGTGGAAAAAGGGTAAATCTAAATTTGTCATTCCGTTTTTAATTTCTACAATATCCATTTCCGATCTTATAAAGTATATATATTTGACTTCTTATGCCTAGCGAAGTCGTTTGGACGATTTTCGTCTGTCCATCCGTGTTAGTGTTGAAATCAAGTTTGCCAATCGATCAAATATAGTGTCGAAAGAAGTGCTATTGGAAATTAGCAAGATCGGTCCATGTCCTTCGAGGCAACAGGCAACACACCACGCCTACCTCTACTTTCTCCATGTCTCTGGGAACAATAAACTAGCTCCAATCAAAAAAGCAAATATATGTGGCGTTAGAGAATAAAAAAATAAGAAAAAAAACAATAAGTGAAAAAATTGGCGCTCGCCCATATATTCCGAGTTGCAGGCCTCTAAAATTTTCAAATTTTTTAAAAATATCAATATGGGTATCATTTAAAAGCTTTTGAAGAGATCTTTAAGGAAATACTAAAATTAAAAAAAAAATGCTGAACCCCTTATGAGCCGATGAAATTTGTATGTAAAATTATATGTTTGCAGTACTTAATTCTCTGTGATCCCAATATTTTTTTAATGGAGTTACTTCTCTAAATTAGACTTACATGTATGCTGAATGGTATATAAGATTCGAAATAGTGCTTTACTAAACCTATTAAGCTGCATCACAACCCAACGAAATTCAATTAGTCATTCAAAATTCTTTGAAAATTTATACATCTACAACTAACAAGTCCTTCTAATATTTCAAAGTCTAGCTTTAATTATTAATTGATAAACAGGCGCTATTAAAATTCGTTATATAAAACAATTTACTTCTTTTGAGATTGCTATAAGAACCATAACGAGTGTAGAAATAAACTGTAAATATTTTTGCCCTTAACCAATATTTAGTTGAAGAATTAAAATACAAACTGCACACTTAAATTGTAGTAAAACGAACTTATAAAACAATAGTACCTACATGAACATACATTGTATATAAGATAAACAACTAAATATATTAACGTGTGTGTGCGTGTGTGTGTTGTTTCGCTATTAAAGACAACAGATAATGTTCGTTTGTATTAAATGCTAACAACTTAAACAATGATTGTAACATGTTTGTATGACCCAAACATTGACAAATCTATTGCCAACACCTGACACATACCAACGAATACAATTAAACACATCGATGTAGAAACACACGTACTCATCATCATCATCATCTATTTATGTTATCGGTTAAAGTATTGTATTGTTTGTATATTTTGGTAAACCGTTGTATTTTAGTAAATTCCTCAATAACTTACGGCTGGTTTACCAAAGTTAAAGTTGTTGTGCCTCGTGTTAAATTATTTTAACTTCGTTTATACCATAAAGTTTCCTACAGGACATTCTGTTTTGTGTCTTAAAAATTAACAAGAGGTAAAGACAAGCGAAGCTAGTTGCGTTTTCTTATCACGCATTGCTATTTGTTCTTAATAGCCACCGTAAAATCAACTTAAAAAACAACAACAACAACAACAGAAACTTTTTTCGCTGTCGTATCCTATTGAAAAACAAGGATAAAACTCAATTTTCTTTATGGTATCGTATGCATATCATGATCTAAAATAACGATTTTCTTTTCTTCTATATTTTTATAGTTGTATTTTTGTTTTTGTTGGCTTAAAATAAATTGCCTAATTTATTTTTAAGACAAAACAAACTTTGCTGCATATAAACGTAAGATATTCTATCGTTTGATTGGCCCAATGTAAGTATACTGATTCTTTAGTTCCATGTTTGCTTTAGCCATTTGTTTTTAGGACATTTATTCCTGGTCAGTTTATAAATGTTGTCAATTAAATGACTTTTTCTTGGAAGGGACACATACTGGAATTTCTTATTGTCTGGGTGTATTAAGAAGTTTTCGTTGTATTTATGTGAGTAGGTGTGTATGTATAAGAGTGGCTATTTGTAATTTTCCATATTTAAGTCACGTGTGTTATCCGTTAAATCCATTGGCATAGAAATAATCTGCTCAAGCATAAAATTGTAAACAGGTGAATGTGTGCAAAGTTAAAAATGTTGATACTGATTTAGATTTTCATTTTTTTTCGTTAAAGAGATTTATTTTATAAATATTATAATAACTAAAAAAAATATATATTCTAATATTTACAAAATAAGTTTTTTTTAATAACGTATAAATACATAAAATGGTTGAAATGCAGGGAAAATTCAAAAATGTTTACTTTCCTTGATTTTGTTGTTTTATGCTGTAACAAAACAAGTAAGAGTGCTCTATTCAGCTACTCCGAATCTTATATACCCTTCACCATATATGTAAATCTAATTTAGTGAAGTAACTCTAATCAAAAAAAAGCAAATATTGGAGTGACAGAGAATAAGAAATATCAAAAATTTTGGTATATGCAATACATATATAATAGAACATATAAATGCCATCGGCTTTTAATGGGTTAAGTATTTTTTAAAAATTTTTTTGTATTTCCTTTAAGATCTCTTCAAAAGCTTTTTAATGATATTTATATTTATATTTTTAAAAAATTTTAAAATTTCAGCGGCCCATAATTCGGATAAAATGGGCGAGCGCTATTATTTTTTCTTTTTTTTCTTTTATTACTTTTTTAATTCTCTATCGCCCAATATATTTACTTTTTGTGATTGGAGTTTTTAAAATTTTCTGTAGCCGACAGACAGACGGACAGATGGACATCGCTTAATTGACTTCGCCATGCATAAGACTTCAAAATATATACACTTTATGGGGTCGGAAATGGATATTGTAGAAATTATAAACGGGATGACAAACTTAGTTATAACCTTTTTCCACTCTTTGTGGTAAAGTTTGACGAGGCACTAAATCAGTTAGAGAATAATTATATACGCCAATCGATGAGACATAGTGTCGAAAGAGGTGCTATTGGAAATCAGCACGATCGGTGCATGTCAACCGAGGCAGCGGGCAAACCACCACGCCTACATTTAATTTTGTCATACCGTTTGCAAAAACGTCTGTACCTGGCAGTAAGCCCTTACCAGACGGTGGTCGCACCACTATTCTGTGCAATTTTAACACCATGCTTGCAGGACCATGAATCTATCCCTTGCTATAGGATCGGAGCCTATCCTTAAACTCCTCTGTTGAGAGTGCAACAGCACACTTCAGTCTATTCCTCGCCGGACCCGCATATATAGACTTATTTAACCACAACCACTACGTGTACCCCGAAGGGACTTCCCCAATTACCGGCAACAAAAATGGGCGGCTCTCTGTATGGGCTAAAGGTTCCCGTGGTGCGCGTTTATTTACTGCTATTATTATTCATACATTATTATCATTTAAGGACACTGGTAAATCCTTCGACAGTTTCCCCAGTGTCTGTCCAGCTTCAGTGCCTGCACACCGGGGGCTGGTTCCCCCTATACCCCCGAAGACCCTCGTCAGCACCTTGGTTAGGTCAGCACAGACTCTTGGTCCACCCGGGGGGAACCATTTGGAACAATAAGGTTACTCCAATCAAAAAAGATAATTATACGTGGCGATAGAGAATAAAAAAATAAGAGAAAAAATTGGCGCTAGCCCATATTTTCGAGTTACGGGCCTCTGAAATTTTAAAATTTTTTAAAATATCAATATGCATATCATTTTAAAGCTTTTGAAGAAATCTTTAAGGAAATACTAAAATTTTTTAAAAATGCTTAACACATTAAGAGCCGACATCATTTTTATTTAAATTCGGTTACCCCAATATTTGTCTTGTTTGATTAGAGTTTCTTCACTAAACTAGATTTACATAGATAAAGTGTGTATAAGATTTAGCATAGCCAAATATAGCTCTCTTACTTGTTTAAACTAAATATAATGAGTATAAATTCACATCACAACAGTGTTTGAATGTTAAGAAAAATGGTTGTTATTGAATAATCGCCGTGCATAACTCTCTCGGATTATCATTGATTGTTGAATGTGCCTGTACATAATTATATAAGCACAACAGCTGAGATATTTAAAATGCCTGTATATAAAAGACGATAACATCATGATCTACGTCTCCACGGAGCTTTAGTAAGATAAAAAGTTGTGGCTGGATTGCCGGCAAATAGAATCACTTTGCCCTTAATTGTTGCATTTTTATGCAAAGAAATCCATTCCAGAAATGAATTTATGCTTTATCCACGGTTACGCAGCGGTTCCTTCAGTTTGCGGTTGAATGTCACCAATTCCTTATAGACATTTTAAACCATTTTTTTCATTTATTGTGCTTGAAATTGTTAAATGTCAATTTTTTGTGTAGAGTGGGTTGTGCCAGTTAATATAAAACACTTCTCACATCTTTCTTTTCTGATCTTCCAATATGATTTCATAAATGACGACAGCGTTACATTACAAATTATAACCAAATCGATAATAAAAACAATCAAAATTAAATTAAAAAAGTTTAACAGTAAGGCATTTTAAAAAACTTCAAGTATCAAATCATAATAAATCAACTCCCAGATCACATGAAACAAAAGAAAAATATTTATTTTGCTTAAATTTAACTAAAACCATTTCAAAGTATTTAAAATATAATTGCTTGATATCCCTCAAGGACCTTCACTCATTATGTTAATTTACTTTTCTACAGTTTTCACAAAATCTCAACGAACGTGAAATTGTAACGACACTCAACCTTTAAAATAAAAAAATAAATACAACAACATGCAAAACAAAATGAAACTGTCTGCCAAACTATTTCTAGCAAAAGGAGAAGAGTGAGAGCAGCGAGTGGCTGATGGCATGAGAATTCTACTTTAGCGATGATATCGTATTTTAAGATTTATGTGACATTCAATGTTAATTGAGCCGATAAATTGTTAAATTTTCTTAATTTAAACAACAACAACAACAAAAAGTATTTTTAGTCGTTTACTAAAATGCAAATACTCGCTGGCTGAAATAAATATAATTTTAATATACTCATGGTCTGAAAGTTCTTTTTTGCTTTATATTTTAGCTGATTTAGTTACAGTTTTATTTTCTGTATTTCTTAAACTTCTTCTTCTTCTTATTCGCTGTTACATAATTTAATTACTTTTTAAGTTTAGCCATAAATTAGCTTGCGACTGCTTTCCTTTTTTTTTTTTTTGTTGTTGCATTTTGCCTCTTATTTAAATGTTACTAAATTTCATTCATTCTTTTATTTATTTAAATGCCAGTCGGTATTAACTAAATAAAAAAGAAACGTATAAAGGAAGCAACAACATTCTGCTAACATCAATGCCTTCCAAGTATCTTTACAGTCTTGTGTTTTTGCTTATTTTTCCAAAGACTTTTTCTTTCTTATTTTCATATATTTACTTTAAGGCAAATATGCTTAAGAAAAAACGAAAAGAAACACTACATTTTCTTGTCTCACTATCACAAAACTAAAATAATACCGCCATCTTCACGGCAGCCTCTGTTATCATAGTCAGACCTTAGCCAAACTCACTTTAGTACAAGTTTTAAAATTATGCACTCGTTTACAGGCATCTACTAGACTTAAACTTCATTCTCGTTAGAATTCTTGGCCAAAAATAGAACAACAGAAGGCAAAAGTAGACAAGTTCTTATATTAAGACTAAATATGTTTATGCGTTCGCCTTGGCGTTGGACCTCTAGAGGCATTTAGTTATCTCTGTTCTTATTCTTGTACTTGTTCTTGTACTTGGCCTGGTGTGTGTTTTAAAATAACTTTATTTATACAAAAAGCCAAAGATAGTAGAAATATTTTTGCATCTTTTTTTTTTAACTAAAAAAGTCAACAAAAACACAACAAAGGGTTCTTAAAACATTAATTTAATAATAACAAAATGAACAAATACAAACCGTGATCCTTGTAAAAAATTTTAAAGATGTTGTTTTCTTCATTTTCTTTAAAGTTTATTTACTGTAGTAAACTTTTTCTAACTAAATTTATTGTTAATTAATGGAAAATAATACAAAAATAAAATTTTTATTTAAAAAATAAGACGCAGAAAAAAATTTTGCACTTTGGAAATTTAACGCAGTTAAATAAATATTTCATTGAAAAACCAGAAACATATCTTTAAAATAATAAATAAGTGATTTGATTTATAAAAATGTTTATGTTAAGTTTTTTTTTCAAACGCAAAAAATAATAAAAAAAAATAAACAATATTTTTATTTTAAAAACTGACCTAGTGCTCAATAAATTAGAAAAGAAAATTAAATGATAAAAGTCAAATAAACGTTAATAACGTTAAACGTTAAGTGATTGAAGGAATTTGTTTATAAATCGAAAAGGGTTTGGTAAAATTATTAAAAAAAATTAAACTTTTTATTTTAATCAATAAAGATTTAAAAAAAAATAATATAACTTTTTAATATTGTTAACCCATATTTTACCAATACCCCATTTCGTTGAGATAACTTAATGAAATTTTGTATGCTGACCATTGACTGTTACAAGCTTTAGATGTTTTAAAATATACATATACATAATTTTCATTGTTTTTTAGTAGTAATAACAGTCCAAACTTTCGTTTAAAATCAAAAGAAATCCAATACCTCTACTAATATCTGAGCTACCAAGTGACAAAATTGGTGTTGCGAAAACGCAACAGCGGTTGAAAATAAGATGTGGCGGCAACCTCTGTTGTTGTTGTCGTATGAGCGTGGCAAATAGCAGTGGTGACTAAATTACTTCCACTAATGATGTGTGTATAGATTAATACGAAAATTAGCTAACAAATGCTGAGCATCCTCAATGGCTGCGTTGCTAGATGTGCATGCTGTAAACCAGAAGATTATGAGTTAGAACCCACCATCATACACGCGTACAAAGGAAAACTAGTAATTGCTATAATGCAGTTAAAAATTAAGAAGCAGTAGCACAAACCTCCCAGAAAAGGCCAGCGCATGATGATACTGGAGTGGCAGATAATGTCAAGGTGCCCTTTATAATAAAAGAGAAAGAACTGTAGCTGTTGGCGCAGAGAAGTAACTGCATAACAACAGTGTACGTACGGCAGATGTGTGTTGTGACTATTGGATTAAAGGGGATTTATGTGATACAGATTAATGTCAGTACCTGGCCGTGTGGGCTCTAACCTGACGGTGGTCTTACCACTGAGTGAAATACAAAGCTTCGACTAGCGCCCTCCACTGGACGTAGCTGACAGATATAGAATTTTTAGCCACAGCCACCACGTGTACCCCGAAAGAACCTCACCAATAACCGACTACAGAGATGGGCGGTTATTGATGCACTCACTGGTGCATCCTTCGATAGTACCAAACTGTCTATCCAGATTTGGTACCTGCACACTGAGGGACTGGTTCCCCCTATACCCCGAGAACACTTCGTCTGAGCCTAGGTTAAGTCAACAAGGCTCTTAGTACCCCGGGTGGAGGATTAAAGCGGATGACTGGCTTGGATGTAAGGCGTATGGAGTGGTGTGTGGCCGGTTGGTTTAGGTTACTAAACAAGGCGTCGAGCAGTTCAAAACTTGCCGGAGTAACGCAGTAGTGTAGCATGGATGGCTGCGTAATAACGCATGCTTAGTAAATACGAGACCGTATACTCCTTATAGCCAGAGAGATCCACACAGTGGTATATGCAATCAAAAGAATCCATACGTTTGTCTAAAAAGGAACAAACATAACAATATTAATGCTTTATTTTATATACCGAACTAGGAACGACAATCGTGAATGATTTTTAAATATGCCAGTTTTTCGGAATTTCTGAATATTTCGCAAAAAAAATAATAATAGGTACTGTGCAATTCTCTCGAATTAGTGCATAACCATATACTTTTTCTAAAGATCTCTTAATGTTTCTTTAACCAGTATCCCATTTCTGTAACTTAAGTGAGAAATTTTTCACCTTAATATATTATGGTCATTCTGTTTTTACATGGTAAGCTAGAGTACTTTATAAACTGTTACTTTACTTAACATCAAGAGTAGCAGAATACGCTGTAGTTTCTCCTGTGTAAATTAAGACGACCATAATATGTTTTCTGAAAAGTTTCTTACTTAGGTTATAAAAACGAAGCACAGATTTTTTTAAAAATAATGTGCCCACCATTCATAATGATCTTTTAATTATCACTTAAAATATTCATTATGGCAATGGCCACCTGTGTACGACTGCTTAATGATTTCTTTGTTAAATTTCGTTTGCAACAAGAAAAAATTAAGAATCATATTTTGATAGTTTTTAGAAAACGTTGAACAGTATAATTATATGATAACCCAAATTTTCTCGTTGTTGTCCTCAAAGAAAAAATATTTTATTAATGTGTTAGGATCGTATTGCAATGAGATATTTTTTTTTTAATTAACGACTTTAAGTGTTTATGTTATTGAACTAAATTAAACAAATATTGAAACATTTTAATCTTAATTACAAAATTTCTTTATGTGTAGAATTAGAAAAAATTTCCAATCCAAAAAACTAGGGGTTTAATTTTTAAAAATCCCGGATTTCTGGATTTTTTGGTAGGCATCCTATACAGAACTTAGTCTATATAACCAAGTTTATAAAGAAAATTATATTATATTATATTTTCTGCAGGCTTCGGCAGTTTTTAAAATTTATTGTCTACCTGCTCAGAATATATGACAGTAAATGTCAAAGTTAGCTCCTCCATTTAAAAGAAAAGAACATATTTGTCAAAACTTTGACTTTAAAGGGAGGATTTATTTACTGACATAAAAGTTAAAGTTTTTTATTTCGTATGCTTCGTTTTTGCATTTAAGACAATAAGTTTTAATAAGATATTAAAATCAAATCTAATTCTTTTTATAAAAATTTTACTTCAAACTTTAAATTATTAAAATTTACTTTATAACAAAAGTTTCATTTGAAAATCTCCCAGGTTATAAATTTATAATCATTGTCACTCCATATCAATATCGTTTGTCGTTGTTTTTTTGTTGTTGTTGTTGTTGTCATCATTATCAGTTTTAAACGAGATAAACCAAATGTCAAAATAGCATTAGTGTAGTAATTTTGTGAGGATTAAAGCATCATTTATGAACGAAATACCAAAAAAAGAACAGATATTTCTAAATGAACATAAGTTAAGTGGCAAAAAGACAGACAGACAGACAGACACACAGCTAAATCGAAATACCACCAGACATAAAAAAGTACATTTCTTAAAATAGAAAATCATTTCTAAACATACAAAAAATAAAGCACATCTAATAGCTTAGATAAGCACTTGAACAAAATGTGAAGACATCTGGTACTTGTTTGACGGATAAACAAATTTCATTAAAACAAATTTAATGTAAAAATGAAAAGCATCAAAATACTTTTAAAATAGAAATTTTCATAACTTTAATAAAAATTAACTTTAAAAAGCCAAAAAAAATTAAACATTCAATTTAAATTATTTCAAATAGGACTTGGTGTATTTAAAATAGTTGATTAATAAATAAGTTACACATGTATTGTATGGCTGTTTAAAAGTATGTGTGAAAATCAAAAATAAAAAGAAAATCATTTACATTACAAAAAATATTTCGATGCTAGTGCTGAAGATACAAATTAAAACTGAAGAATTTATATCGAAATGAAGTTTAAATTTGACTTTAAGGAATCATATTTTAACAAAAGAAGAAGAGTGTCCGGAGAAGTGTAGAAAATTCTCTTTCAATTTTAATAAAGTAATTTGTCAAAACGAATGAAGTTCCTCCTAAGAAAATTTAATTTAAATGAAATACAACTCTCATGAATGGGCCTATTTTGGACCTATTGCGAACGCGTGCAGAAGAGAGCGAGGAAGCTCATAGGTAACAGTAGGGTATCCATCTCTATTGATTCACTGAATCATCGACGCAATGTGGGGTGTGTTTCACTGTTTTATTAATACTATAACGGAATGTGCTCATATTAACTCAGGAAACTTGTTCCTGAGAACCGTAACTTCGTATGCCCAACACGTTTTTAAACAAGAGCGCATCTCTTTGCATTCGATTGGCCAGTTCATTTCACTACGCAGTACAGAGAAAAGTCGGTTTTTAGCCAAACAGTTCGTATGTGAAATAAACTTTTTGCGGAGGTCTTTCCTGTCACTTTCAGTGTGCAAAGATTCTGATCAAATGTATACAAGCACTAGTCCCTATATTCCCCTTCCCATAATCCAATTTCCCAGTTCTGGCAAAATGCGTTGCCTAAGTAAGGGGAGTAGGGGTTCAACCCTTGAGTGCTGGTCCTAAAAAAACTTTTCAGAATTTACTTTATTTTGAAGTCAAGTCAATCGCATTCATAAATTGACAGGAAGATAAAAGCGGTGTTACCATTTGTCCAAAGTGAGCCTTTATAAGTGGTAAGTAGTAAAAAATAAAAAACAAGTCAAGTGCGAGCTTTAAATTATCGTTTAAAACATATGGTCACATTGCATATCTATAGTTTTATTTTTTTTTCTCTTATCTTTATGGCGAGTTAGCAATACCGATAACGGTCTGTGTAGAAAGACCTATAAACTTAAATTTATTGTTCGCACTTATCTTTATAGCGGACTCTGTGTAAATGCTAAACTTCTGACTACTACGGTTCGACAACTAAAATCATCTACTTTAAAATCACGACACTATAGGAACATCTTTTACATTTTAGTTTTAATGTTTTTCTATAGCGGATATAAAAAATACATAATCTTAAATTTTCTGACTATTGCGGTTCAAAAACAATGCCACGTACGAAAAAATCTGGATAGTACAAGCTTAATATTTCTTCAAAAATGGCAACATTGGATTAATAATATTGCAGCTTGAATTGAGCCAATCTACAAAATCGAATTTAAATAACAAAAATTCTTTTTAAAACATTGTCGGTATATGTTCCCAAAGTCATAAAATAAAATAACTTGGGAAATAGTTCCGGTTACAGTGTGTGGCAATAAAAATAATTTAATGTGTCCCAGCGTTACTTCAATTCAGTAATTATTCACAGATATCTTTATTTAACGATTTGTATAAAATCGATACTTGTGTTTAAATTATTTAATTTAAAACAGAGCATTCGATGTCAATATATAAAGAATGAAAATTAGATTAATTCTCACACAGTATTTGGGTTTTCAACTATTTTCACTGTTAATCCAGTTAAATGGGAATTTAATATCAAATAAAATAAAATAAAAAAAAAGTAATAAAGACTAAACCAAAAACATTTACAAAACAAACCACAACAACAGAAAATGTTGTTGTATTTGATATCCTTTTTAATACGTACGAGAGTAAAAAAGGACTCAAACCATTATTTTATAAAAAATATTGTTCCTGAATTAACAAGCAATTTTCATACCACAGATAAACTTATATGCATACATACAAATACATACATACATACATACATACATACATACATACATACATACATACATACATACATACATACATTAGCAAATACCTTAACCCAAATATATATTTACTTGCCCAGTTAGCATTTTGCTAAGCATTTTCCGATAGAAGTATCTTTTTCGTTACTTCTTGAGATTAAAAACTCAATACCAGCAAAATATTAGACATTACATTGAAAAGTACTTGCCATATTTTTGTGAATGCCATATTTTGTTACTCGCTTACAAAACATATTATGTTAGTTTCCAAAAATAGGAAGTATTAATGGAACTACTTCTTTATGTTAAAAGAGACTACCGTACAATTGATACTCATTATTTCCTACAATAATTAATGTAAGGGATTCTCAGTAATTGATTATAAAAGTCTCATGCCTTGTTAAAATCATTAAGTTGGCAACCTAGTTGGGAAGTACTTCTGCCAAAAATGCTTAATTCCACACTCGATACCATTTTCAAAAAATTTTTGCTGGGATACATTACTGTCGAAATAAGATCTTCCAAAAACACTATATCGTATCTACTAGAAGTTAGTTGGATAAAAACAGCCGTTTTATTAATACGCAGACACCTCCCCCTTAAATTTGTTATTTTAAAAGTAACTTTTTCTCAACTACCAGATAATAATAAGTTACTTAGGTATCGAATATTGATCTCTTATAGGTCACAACTTTGACTCTACTATCAGTGAAATTATTAATGTTACAGATAAACAAAAATATTAGTGCCATTTAATTCGACTTGTGCAGTATTCGGTTATGTTAAATGTGTATGATTTATAAACAAATAAAAAATAAATAAATTGATAAAAATAAACCGAAAACTTTTTGTAGCTGTTCTTAATCTCTATCGTATTTCATATTTTAGTTTTAAAAATTCTTCAGATTTGAATTGCGCTTTTTTTCTTTCTTCAGTCCTTTCTGTTATGTTAAAATTTACAACTGTTTTGATAAAGCAGACTTTTTTTACTTGTAGAAATTATATATTCGATACTTTAAGAAGGCACCCTTTTTACACTTCTAAGAGACACGTATTCGACACTTCTAGAATATTTAATTTTAATACTTCTTAGAGACGCTAATTAGCATACCAGTAGTTGTATCACTATAGTGGTACGTTTCTTTCCAACTGGGGATACTATTGAGATCAGAATTCGATATTATCTGTGACAAATTTCAACGCCATGAAGTAACGATGCAGTTACTGTTTCTATAGAAAATTATGGTTTTGGTAGGAGAAAATGATGCCTAGCTGCGACTGTTCTGAACGTGTCCCTTATGACTCCCGCTCTTTACTCCTTTTCAATACTGTTTTTAATCGTACTTATAATAAAATACGAAACTTTCTTGAGCCATTCCTATACGAGTCTTCTTCGAATCATATGGTATATATGTATACTTTATTTTATATATTTTATTGCTTATTTAATAACATTTCGTAAATTAAAAATTTTTTAAAATTTTCTTAAAATTTAAATTTAGAAAAATATGCTTTAAATATAAATTGCAGAATTTTGTAAACAGTGTTCAAAATTTTCCTTCTACAAAAAATAATATATGTTGACGTCTATTTTAGTACCATTATTCCGGTAAAATTGGGTTTCACATTTGTATCTCTATTTTCTTTACATAATGACATATTTCTACAAAAAATAAAAATAAACAATAAAATATTTTCATCTTTTTTTCATTGTTAGACTGTGCTAAATAACTTTAAAATAATTCTTAAAACAGTCACATTTCGAGCATTTGCCTTTTGTACTTTTTATTTTTGATTATTCAATTTTAAGTGATCTTGGGTAGTCTTAAAAACTCTTTTTGTTGATTTTTGTTAAAACAATCTTCCAAATGCTAAATTGGTGTGTATGGGGGAATTTTAAATGATTTAAATTTTCTACAAAAAATAGTTGCTGTGGCAAAAGGGAAAACGAAAGGCGCAACTTGATTTTTACAATTGCCCAAAAAACTCGGCGAGAAGAATTTTATAAATGGATTTTTTTTCAGATTACAGAGACTTTTTCTTTAAAATTTTATAATTTATATAATAAACAAAAGAGCTTTCTTGCATGGAATCATAAACATGAAGAATATTTGACACTTATTTTTTTTATTTCAAAAACTATCGTTTATCAGTTTTAATTGCTTATGTTTATGTTCTCCTACAACCAATCATTATTTTTATTGAAATTAAGTGTAGCTCAATACAAATAATAAATTATTATTCAATTACAAACACGACTTCACTGACCGTGTTCGCAATAAAGACACACTGAATTAACATTAAGACAAATCTTCAACTTATTTTAACTTTAGGACATCAAACCTTCTCTTATTTGTTGGGACGGCTCGTCGACTTAAGAACCCTCAACAAAATCAATTTGATAATTTCTAATTGAAAAATCTTTGTGTTTGTTTTTTCATAGTGGCATCAGTTTTTGACACTCAGCGCCGTACTCTTGGTAACACAAAGTATCACCTGCATCATCAAGTTTTTATATCTCTCGTTTCGCTGAAGTTTTAATATTGAAGGATTTTGAGTTTAACGTTTCACTAAGCAATTATTATTAGTATGGCATTATTTAAAGTTTGTAAATTTCGCTATTATTTTCATTTTTTCTATATACTTATGATTTCCTTTTTTACACTCCCCCTTGTACATCTAGAAGCATACATCTTTATAACACTTAATCTATTAATGAATAAAACCTTTTGAATAGAGAAGGAAAAAAATATACACTGCTTTAACTTAAAAAGTTTGCCCGTCTTTACTGGATAACTCATTCTCAATTAAGTCCCGCATTTTCCATTTTTTAATGGAACATTTAATAATTTTTAAATTTTTATTTGTTCGTCATGTCTGCAAAAATAACTCCAGTTTTATTATTGTTCTATGTTTTGTGACATTTTCAAACTCGTTGACACATCACTAAATTAATTGATTCAATAAATGTTGCCGAGTTTCTATGTCCAAATATTTCCATTTCATTTTATGGCCGACAATAAATAATGTCTGGCTGCTAGAGAACAAAAAAAAACACAGTTTTAGTTGAAAAATAAAATATTTACGCAGCGATTAACAAATACTTTAGAGAGTCTGACTAACAAATATTTAGAATAGTCTGTTAAAAATAATAAATCAATAAAGAAGTATTTAGTTTTGAAAGTTTCATCGCTAAAATTGTATCTAAAAGTCTTAAGTGTTTAAAAAGGGCTGTCGTATTTAACTTTCGAACTGATTTTTTATCAAGTAAATTAGTTTTATTCTACTCGCGAATTACCAATTAAAACCAAATTACTATATTTATTACAAATTAAATAGAAAAAGTATTTGTCATCGCAAAATAACTTAAACTAGAGAAAAAATCGTAATGAAATATTAAAATTAAGAAACCCCATTAAGACTTTAGGCTTTTGTGAACTGTTTGCGAAATGTTCTTTTTTTGTTAATCAATGTGAGCTATTTCATATAAAAGCGTCAAGGAAGAAAAAAATCTTGTACATATATTTATGGTCCGATAGTTTAATTTTTTTCACTTAGCACTTGCGAACCACACGAACAGCAACAATTAAAAATTCGTATTTTCGATGTTTACTACTTAAGCTGCAAAATAATCTTCTTTAAGAGATATTTATTTAATTAAAATGTCATTTGAAACCAAAGATGCCAACCACCTTAGATTTTTGTTTTGGGGACTCTTAAGAGCATTTCCAAAAAATTTTGTCAATATCTGCACTATTTTAGGTATGTTGATTTATTTACATGGAATGTCCCATATGTTACTTATTTTCCTCTTAAAATTTTGTTTTTTTTTTATAAAAATTAATTTTTCATTTATTTTAGATTTTTCGTAAATTTAAAAATGTTTAAGGAAATTTCATTTTTTAATAATATTCCCTGTTATTCCTTAACGTTCAATTTGCTAGTATTTTTTTAAAGAACTTTTAGAGATAGTAGTTAGTTTAGTTTAGTTAGGAGTGGCAGCCTCTCGCGATGAAGCTCACTTGAGCACAATCGAATGGCCCGTTGTGATACCACAAGGAAAGCGGCGCGACTCCCCTTACCCAGCAGAGAAACATGAGGATTTACGGATGAACTTCGCTATGTCCCCTATAGAGTGAGATGATAGCTCCGTAAGAGTTCTAACGAAAGGAGAGCCCAGAATTCTTAGGCTTCTTCGAGCCAGGGATGGGCAGTGGCACAGGAGGTGCAGTACGGTCTCTTCCTCTTCCTCCGAGCCACAGCTGCGACAGAAATCATTAAAGGGCAGACCGAGTCTTTCAGCATGCCTGCCGATTAGACAGTGTCCAGTAAGTACCGAGACCGTGATGCTTATGGATTTTCTGTCCAGTCTGAGCAGTTGCTTGGTCCGCTTGAGGTCCAGTGTAGTCCACAGTTGTCTAGAGACATGACAGGAACTTTCGTCTACCCATAATTTGCGAGCCAAATTGAGGTACTGGTTCTTTATGGCCATTTTTACCGTTGCCAGAGGAATTCCAACATCTGGTAGCGAGGAGACGTTAGGAAGCAATGTGCCTTGTTTAGCAAGATCATCGGCCTCACAGTTACCCTGGATATCCCTGTGACCAGGGACCCTAATCAGGTCAATCTGTGATCGCTCCGATAGAGTGTTAAGTAATGAGCGACAACGCAGGATTAGCTTAGATGTACTGTATGCACCAGCAAGCGCCCTGATTGCCGCCTGACTGTCCGAAAATATCCGAATAGCAAAGCCAAAAATATCGTCCCTAAGCGCTATTTCGGATGTTTTTAGAATGGCCATTACCTCGGCTTGAAAGACGCTGCAGTAGTCAGGAAGTCTGAGGGAGAGTCTTAGTCCAAGGCTATTGGAGAAGATTCCGCAACCGACTCTGTCGTCAAGTTTCGAGCCATCGGTGTAGATGTCATTTAGAGATAGTAAGATTTATATAAATTATTTATACTTTGAATTATCTATAGCGATCATATTTTACAAATCTTAATAAAAATCTAAAAATTTGTTGGAAATTTAAATATTTTGATGATTTTTGTCTCTTCGATTTAGTCCTTAAAAACTAAAATATATTATATGAATTAAAAAAAAATAGTGTGTATTAATTTCTTGTGAAAGGTTTTTTTTGTTTTTTTTTTTTTTTTGTAAAATTTTATTTTTTTCAGGAATTTTTCTTGGTGTTGGATCCTGGTTTTTAGAACAAAATTTGGATTTTTTTAATAAAGTATTTGTTTTTATTAAACATTTACTGGCCGCTTTCTATTCAAAACTGTTTGTATATAATAATCCAGAATATATATATACGTTAAAGGTTCACAAATTAATATTGTAAAAATTACCCATAAGCATTTTAAGCAAACAGTCTAAAAAACTTTTTACATAAATTCAGTATTTAAAATGAGTACGAGCTCAGTGCATGTGCACATTGCTTATTAATAAAAATTGTTTTTCAATTTTTATTTTTTCATTGAATTTTTCAAATACATATGATTGGTTCCCAATGGGATCCCTTATGTAGAAAAATGAAAGAAAAAATAAAAATAGTTACTGAATGTTTGCTGTATTTTTGTATAGAACATTTTTGAGTTGTTATTGTCTATTGTCTTATTGATTCAATGGAGTTCTCATTTAATCAATTTGGCTTTTGATATATAAGACTTTCTAGTTTTCTGTACAAAATTTGAGTAAAATCCACCGATGAGCTATTTGAGCAGTAGTGAAATGGCCATATGGATATGCTTTCCCCGCAGTAATACATTTCATTTTGTAGTTTAGTGTAAAATAATAAATATTTCATGAGAATACCGTAAAAAATTTATATTTGAAGGTATCAAGAACGAATAAAGTAAATTAATTAATTATATTTTAAAGTTCCCAACGAAATAAAAAAAAATCAAGGCAACAAGAAATTTAAAATTATTTAATTCACAAATGGGTGTAAATTATTAGATAGACCAATTAATTGACGATTTCATTAACACTGAATGATAATCAATCCTTATAATTGGTATATGATTATCATTATTTTCACTAATTGTATTGCATTTAAATGAGAAGGCTTCATTGATAAGGCTTAAAGGTTCCGCTATCCTAAAATTATTATTTATAAAAACAATTTTTTTCCAATTTAAATTAGTTATTAATGACTTTCATTTAAATGTCCTTACCATTAGCGACACCAATTATAATTAGAATAAAATCATTGGCATTATATGATCATATGATATTATCACTATTTCAAATAATGCTAAAAAGATTTCAATAGTAATGAAAAACTCCAAGTATGATTTAATTAATAAAAGTTTTTCTAACCAAAACTTCTATTGAAATTTTATATTATTAAAATCCAAATAAATTATAAATACGTTTTGAACTAATATTTTGAAAAAAAAAAACGGAAACACTAAGTGGTTACATTGATATATAATAAACATAAACAATTTAGCAAAAATCGTGAATTTCTTTAATTGCTGTTATTATTTATTACTTTTTGAAAAAGACTTGCAAACATTTTGTTATACAAATTCATAAGCGGGAAATATATATTGAGTAAAATGTTTGCCGAAAGCCTAAATTTCTTCAACCATTTATTTCCCTTCAGTTGATTTAAAACTCCCTTAAATAAATTTCATCACTTAACAGCACAAAAATCTTTAAATCCAATTAATTTTTATGTCTGCACTTTTCTCAAATCAAAATAAAACAAATTGATCTTTCCCATCCTTCTCTCCAGCCTGTAACAACCAACAACAATTCAAAAAAGTAAAACTTAATGCCACAAAAAGTTAAATCGAAATAAATTCATGTTGTCATCGAAAGTGTTAACGTCTCTGAATTGTCTCTAGATGCAAGAAGAATATCCAACAAACAAAATAACAAAAAAAAAAAACAAAATCCCAAATTCTAATGGTTAAATAAGTGGTAAATTTGTTACGAATTCAACAATCATTGGATAAAAAGTAACCAAATGACTAAAATAACAATAGAATGTTAAGTAATCCAGTTATAAGCTTATTTTGTTACTTTTCCTTCTTCTTCTTCTTCTTCTGTTTTTGTTAAACCACATTGTTAAATATGGTTTTTAGTAAATTGCTGAAAGTAAATGTTTTTTATTATCTTCTTTCATGTGGAGCAAAAACAAAGCCATGATGGAGCATATTTGGTTTTTTGTATTATTTTGATACAATATTTTATTTGTTCCTTAAGAAAACTGGCTGTTAATTTGAGAATGAAGTTGTTTTTGTTGTGTAATTGACATTGACCATGAGAAATAATATTTAAAAATTATAATCGATTAAAAAAGAAGTTGTAAATTTTCTAGTCTTAAATTGTTAAAAAGGAATGCAAATATTTTCGAAGCAAAGAATTTGAAATATTCAACTGCTTGTGCAAACTTTTGATAAATAATAGCGTCTTATTTAAATACTCGTGTCGTCTGCATTGATGCAAATCATAGATGGCCGCTTTGCAGTACCAGTAAAATTGCAGTAAAAATTTTTTTTTTTTTTTTGCTTTTTGGTAATCCCCGTTAATTATGCATGATTTTTTCAATTAAAAATATTTCATGTTAATCTCATTTATCATGCATTTTTAAGAATTTAGTATCAGTCAATGCAAAATTACTTTAATAAAATTTATATTTCCTTTTTATTATAATTTAAAGTTCATTGTCTTTGTAATATAAAATTTGAAAAGCAACTCTAATATGACCCATAAATTTATTAAAGATTTTGAGTGAAATCCCTTTCTTGAAATATATAAATACTTCTTTATAAATCCCACAACACAGAAACGATGCCAATGAAAATCCACTTGTTCTTAAATACATGACTTAAAAATGTAACTTTTTTATTACATTGGCAGTGGGTTGGTTGTTCCTTCTTAGTCAGACTAAATAAAATAAAGTTTAAGCAATAAACAAAAAAAAAACATACGCAAAATAATGTTGCTGAGTTAAGTTGAGTTTAAAGGAAAATATAATATTAACACAAATAACTACAACAACAACAATTTAAAAGAAAACAAAACAACCAGCCATAAATTATAATTTAGAAAATTGTTAACCACACAAATACCCAAACACTCCTTACATACACACACACACACACCAACATACACACTTACGAACGTCGTTTTAGTGGGTTACTTACAGTTACTTAAAATGAAACAACAACTTTTTTGGACAGCTCCCTCGTTGTTGTTGTTGTTATTGTTGGCAGTATATTTTTTACACCGTGAGCCACAAATTTGACACTTGTTCAGCAGAGCAAAATAAGAAGATGGAAGGAAAACTCTGTGTGGATGGAGTCAATAAAAAAAGGGCAAAGTTGTTAAGCAGAGTCTAAACACTTGTTAAGTGTTGAAAGTCTTTAAAAGTGATTTGTTTATTAATAAATTGCAATAAAAATAACAACCGAAAATTTATTATGATTTATTACACCAAAACTTACAAAATACTCAACAAATGTAAAAGAGGATTTGAAACTAATAAAGAAAGAAAGAAGGAAAACACATGTAAATGTCTAAAAACTGAAGTAGGAGCTACAAAAGAGGGTATTCAATCGAATAACTATTAAAATAAACAATTCAATCGGTTAAGCGGTTGATTTTTACTTATCAAATATTTTATTTATCAAATAACTTAAAATAAACTTTTCAAAATTTAAAAATAAATCAGTTAATTTCTGACCAACATTGGAAAAATGGACTTAAAAAATTCGGAATCTTTAACTGCAAATATTTTTAGTTAAGATTAAAAATTTTTAAATTATACTTGAATTTTTTGGCTTCTTTTAAGTGTTATACAAAAAAAAAAAAAAAACAAGAGGACGCAAGTAAGTCCTTCGCTGGCATACTATTTCGCTGTTGCTGAAATATATAGAAAGCTTTAAAGTAAATATCAGGCTCGAATACTCCTCTGTTATCGGTATGAGAAACTTTGTTTTAACCTGTCCAGTCTTTTATAATTTACTGATGCCGTTTTAAAATATTCTGTTTCTGTCCCACTGTGCGATGCAATTCATGTTAGGATATAATGAGATTCGTGCAGTTCATTTGTAACAACAATTTTAAACTTTGGAATACTTTTTTAACATTTCAATAGGGAAACGAAAATCCACCGAAATTTCAATTAGTGCAGAGCAATTTAAGAAAGTCAGAAAGCGAGCGAAGCAAAATTGTGTTTATCAGTATTTTTGTAAACTCTGCTCTACGTTGGCAGAAAAACGTTCTTTTGTAAAAAAAAAAAGAGATTTTAAATAGCTCACTCCGTTAATTCTAGGAATTTTTGAAATGCAAAGGATACGCTATAATCCTCTTTGGCTTTTATCGGCTCAGACATTGTGGGAATAAATCGTATATTCCAATCGCGATTTTAGTATAACTAACAGCTGCATTAAATGTTTCCCTCATTCACAAATTTCAAAATAACTCATTTTACAAGTTTATAGAATATGGACTCTTTACTATATTTAACTTTATTGGATATAGAGCAACACATAAATTGTTGTATTTAACTAAATACTATCAGTGCCCAAGACTTCGTCTGGTTTTCATTTTTTATGTTCTCAAAATTCAAACTCAACTTTATGTTCTAGACTTCTGTAGACAGTGTAAAAAATTTTCTATCCACAAAAATAAGAAGTGCTGATTACTGTTTTAGTAAAACTGGGTACTTTCACAATTGTATCTCTATTTTGTCTACGAAATGACCTATTATTACAAGAAAAAAAAAAAAGAATTCCATTTTGGCACCAAGTTTCTAAGGGACCTCCTCACAAAACTATGTCAAATCCATCTAGTAGTTTTTGCGTGATGCGAGCACAGATAGACAGACACAAAAATTCCAAAAATAGGCATTATGTATTCTATATCGATTACTATCTACACCAACAACAAAATTTTCAAAAAATATTTGATGTACAGAAATAATCCGGTTAATAAAACATTATACGCATAGATGTCTGATGTTTCAAGTTTATTTGCTTGAGTTTATTCCCCTATTAAAAAAATGAATTTAAATTTTGTGATTTATATTGATCTTTCTAATTCAAAATGAAATTGACAAGGTTAAAACATTAACAAATTTAATATCTATTTAACTTTAGAGCTTTTTATACGCTTCACCACAAAATGTGAAAAAAAGGGTTTATCTAAGTTTGACATTCCGTTTGTAATAGAGCGATGTTCGTTTGACCGTCCGTGTTCGGGTTTAAATCATATTTGCCAAGGCACTAGATGAGCTAGAGAAAATTCAAATACGCCAGTCGATCAGACATTGTTTCTTAAATTTTTCCGTTGAAAATCAGCAAGATCCATGTCCTTCGAGGCAAAAAGCAAAATACCACGCCTACCTCTTATTTTTCCATATCTTTTGGAACAATGAAGTAGCTCCAATCAAAAAAAAAAAACAAATATATAAAAAATAAAAAACATCAAGTAAAAAAATTGGTTCTCGCCCATATTTTCCGAGTTACGGGGCTCTGAAATTTTCAAATCTTTGAAAATATCAATATGGGTATGCTTTAAAAGCTTTTAAAGAGGTCTTTCAGAAAATACTAATTTTTTTTAAAAAATGCTTAACCCATTAAGAGCCGATTACATTTTTAAGTAAACTTATATATAGTACTTAATATTTTCTTTTCTTATTTTTTTAATCCTCTTTCACTCCAATATGTGTTTTTTTGAATGAAGTTATTTCACTAAACTAGATTTATATATATGGTGAAGGGTAAAAAAGATTCGGCACAGCCGAATATAGCAATCTTACTTGTTTCATCTCAACATTATTTACTCATGCCTTCCAATTCTGGACTGGCCACATTAGCCACCTTTATATGTTTTTTTCTTATGAGCAGGGGTCGCCATTCGGGAAGTCTGATTAAATGAGCATTTATTTATTGCAATAATAATTTAAACATTTAATATTTAATGATTGAATTATTGAATAGTTGAATGCATCTGTTTTTATATTTTTAGAGTAAATTTTATTATTATTTTAATATTTTCAAAGTCCATTTAATTCGTTAAAAATTTATTTTTTGTTGAGATCTAGTGTGTGATGTAACTTACTCTCTTCGTTAAGAGTTTTTTGTGCCTTATTGGCGATCACTGCTTATAAGAATCATTTTAACTTTGTGTAATGTCAAATGTGTTACCAAGACAGATGTCGTTGACTGCAGTTAAAACTCCTGTATCTATAATGTAGATTTGGAAATAATATGAATTCAACTGATCTGAAAGCTTTTGTGCCTGACATCTTAGGAATAAATTATCGAAGTGTTTATGATATTTTATTTTTCATCCTCTTTCAACTGTATAAAAGAGCAGAAAAAAACTCAGCCGTATACAGTGGAGAAAGAAAAATAGAATTACTGTTGGTTATTGTTGTTTTTGCTTAAACTTTGATTTTTGTCATTGCTTTACTGTTTGGACAAAAATCTTTAGTTTATTAAAAACGTTTATCAGAAGTTTCCTAAGGAGTTAAGTAAGCGATAACGAAATAGCCATCGAGACGAGCTGTTATTTGTAGCTTTTAATTTATACTCACAGTATATAAAAAATTTATTCGCATTTACTTCACAAAACAACATTCGATTTATTTACAAAAGCTCATAGCCTATCGAATAACATTTGTTGTAGATATATGTATATATTTGTTCAACTATTCATTATCCAATTATTCCTCAAAATAATTTACAAAAACTACAAACAAATTAAATGGTTCCAATCATTATTTATACTTAAGTTGTGTGTGTGTGTGTTTTTCTTTTTTTTTTTCAATTTTATCATTTGCATAAAATTTGAATATTTCTTGAGGAAAACTTTTAATTTTATCCTGAGACACGTTTCTAGGAAATTGCAATTTCCTTATATGCAAACACGTAACGGTATAATAAAAGCCACATGTGTAACATTTTGCCTTTTTTATAATGTCTTCGAAATAAAAAGAAAAAAAAGCGAATGAAGTAAAAAAAATTGAAAAAAATATAAAATATAAAATAATTTATTGTACCTTTTTTGAAAAATGCATTATATATTGTAAATACTTATATGTGTTATTTCTGAATTGCTTTAACGCAATACAGTCCCAGATTAATGGATGTGTGTATGTATGAATGTATGTACCTATGTATGTATGCGTGTATAGGGATCTTCCCGTAGAGACATTTATTTAAACAGACATTTAGCAGCTGTGACATTTTCTCTTTTCTCATTTTTTTATATAATTTTTTTTTGCATAAATGTTATTGTTGTTGTTGAATACAATGATTTTTTTACTGTTTATTATTATTATTTTTTTTTGCTGTTGTAGCATTTTCATACAAAATAAATTGTCATTGTTTTGCAATCGCACAACCGAGAGACCGACCCTGAAAGTATTTTATTTGTTTGTACTTCAATCTTTCTTTCGCTCTCATCCAGAGTATTTGTAAGTGTTCGTGTGTGTGTGTGATGTTGCTGAATGAATGACTTTTTAAAACTTCCGCTGTTGTTTTGAATTTCAACACTTTTGATTTCATTCGGTTGTTGTGTTGAAAATGGCTAAAAATCTATGACTGTTTTTATATTGCTATGTGGGTGTAGAACTAAATAAATGAGAGTGTGTATGTGTTTGTGCGATTGTTTTGTTTAAAAATGAAAAATCATTAAAGCGTTAAATCAGTTTTTATAGTTGTGTTGCTCTGTTCGAAAACAACAAGAAGAATATATTGACTTTTACATTTGTCACTAGAAATGTTTACAGATGTGTGTGTATTTATAGGGTATTTTTTTTTTTGGGTAATTATTTTTTTAATTTAATATTTTTAATTGTTTCAAGCTGGATTTGTATTTTAAATGTTGCAATAGCCCTAAAGCAAGAAAGCACTCACAAAACATAAACTTTTAGTATCAAAATTCAAGCTTAACATAGGGGCGGCTTTTTCGCAAAATTGTGAATTAAAAAATTTATTCTAGTTGAAATACTTAAAGTAGAACCCAAAAATTCTTCTGAAGGATTACGCCACATTGTATCAAACTAACGGCTAATAGACAAAAAGGAAAGCTGTGCTTTCAATGAAATAAACTTTTGAGGGCAGTTAACGATGTCCACAAATGCAACTTGAAATATAAAAAATGATTTAAATTATAGAACTTCTAAGTTTTTATTCTACTTTCATGAAGTACATAAAGGTTTAAAGAAGAGAATTTAGACTTTCAAATGTTTGCATTCGAGGATACCCAGCCATTTTGACAAGGTTGATCAACTCGTATATGAAAAATCGTCGTCACTGTATTTTGTAAAGCATTTATCGAATTAACATGACGCCACAGGCTTTAAGAGGTATAACAAACACGATTGACGCTGTAATATAAGTGAGAAAAGCTCCATGCGTGGATCACGTACGACGAGGTCTTTTGCATCATTTAAATAAAATTTTCGTTAAAACTAAATGACAATCATTGATTTATTAATTTAAAAAATTCTTCACATAATGTCTTTTAACAAAATTTCCAAGTCTTAAAAAATTACCCTGTATTTAAAACAAAAATAACTGTTACGTAAATAAATTTTTTTTTTCTGCATGTATTCCGGAAAAAAACTTTTTCTATTTATTATAATGTTTTGTTGTTGTCATTTAACAGCTGAGACTTTTAAAGTCTCTACAAACAATTTCGTGAATGTGTCTGAGTATCGTAAGATTTAGTATATCTTATGTGTTTTTTATGGTTTTTATATTGTTGTGTTTTTTTTTCTTCTAAACACTAAAAACTCAAATTGTTTACGATTAAAAAAAAAATAAATAAGAACGTGACGACTTATTGTGTGACTTAAAATACATATGTACTTAAATGCAAACAAAACAAACTAAATTCGGTATCAGATGCCAACGTTTTTCTTTATTGATTTCGATAAGGAAATAATCAAACTTTAAATAGAAAAGTTTATGTATTTTTAATTGATTTTAAAAGTGATAAAATTTATGGTATGAAAAAATTAATGACAAAAATAATTTTTATACCAAAACTTTAGAAAATAATCCTGCCTGTTATGAAACAATAAAAAGGATAAGAGATAAAAAAGTAAATATGCCAAAAAACAAAAATATCATTGTTAAGGTTCTACGCGGGATATCACACTATGACTGGAAGGCTCCTGGTGCAATTTCAAAAGCTTGTACTGTTGGATACCTACCGACCTGTATATAAGAAGTCTTATTTGGTCGGACATCTTTCCTTCGTTTCCTTCGCAATTTATGAATTCTAATTTGGATCAACTATAAAACCTTAAGAATGTGACAAGGATAAACAAGAAAAGCACACAAAAGATTGAAATGATAGTGTCTGAAGGATTTGTGGTTTTCATTGGCCAATGGAGTGATTAGCAATATATTGATAAGAATACCTCACAAAAGGTGGACACATTAAACTTTTAAGCCATTCCTGAGGCAAAATACCCTCAGCACAATGCCAACAAAGTTACTACGGTATAATGCAGGTACATTAAGCTTGATTACTGAATTAGTGAGTGGTAATGAAAAGTTTTAAATATCATCTGGCTAAGTTAAGAAGACTACACTTACAGACTGTGCCTGGATGTAGCTGATTTCTTTAGCATAAGGTTTAGTACATCAAGAACATGCTTTGGAAGACTTTTGTCTTAGACAAGTGGAAGCAATTACGAGAAACTTTGCGATAAGGAAGAAGGTCAACAATTATACGCACAGAAATAATTGCAATCGACAGCAAAGGCCAGCTAGTGACAGAACCAAGCTGAATTTAAGTGTGGCAATCACTAATTACCACAAATTTGTAATTAACCAGAGGTATCCAAAAGGTAATAATATATGCTAGTTATCCTTCAACCCTGCTTTCATATATGCGATAGCAAAGCCTTGTAGTATTATTTCTCATTCCATTCTTCTTATTATTTTAAGATGAAAATGTTTGACCTAAAAAAATTTATTGTAATTCTCTAAATATTTGAAAGTCAATTCCATTTCTTTACTATTGAATGTGTTCAAGTGGAGCTTAAGGAAAAACACATTAAAAATGAACCAACAAATTATTCTTCACGGTTTAATAAAAAATTAATAGAAAGGCATTAAAAAAATGTAATAGTTTATTCTTTATTTCAGGCTTTGACTTTAAAAAAGAAAAGAAAAAAATTTAATTTAAAACATTTTAATTGGCAGCATGTTATTTCTTGTTTTGGTGATTTTTTTTTTTTCGGCTTATTGCAATATCCAAAAATGTTGAAACAGACTTTTAAATATTTCAAGGCAAAGTGTGCGTTAAATTTTTTTGAAAACCAAAGCGATTAGTGTTAAACTATCGGATATTAGCATAATATAATATAATACTATTGCTGAGTTGACTCTGTTGATGTTTGCAACATGTATAATAACTTTAAAATGTTTCAGGCAACATTTTTTCAACCAGGAAATAATATATACTACAAATTTATAAATAATGTTGTATATTTAAAGGCATTAAAAACGAGAATTTTTTCTTTTGAAACGTAGTATTGCCATCAGTAGCTCGTTAAATTCTTTAAGCCGAATAAGAAAGGTAGCTAATCAATTTTCGGGAATTTGAATAAAAATCTAAGTTTAAAGCCTTGTGCTCTATTAGAATTTGTGGAATAACAACATTGATTATTTCATATGGAAAATTACATTACATTACTACATTATTTTACAAATACAATCAAAAGCCTTTTCCTTTTTTAATTTTGATTTTATATTTTTGAAAAAATTTTTGGAATGGTTACATGCGATACTTGAAATATTTGAATGCACAAGTGAAATTTTCCACTTAAATTTTTTGGAGAAAATGTTAAAGAAACATTTCATTTTTTCATAACAAAAGCAGACTTCTACTTTTACTACATTTTTTTTTATGAATAGAAACCAGGCTTAAGGAAAAAATTGTAATTTACCTCTACAACCACTTTGGTTGTTTTTGTTATTTTTGTACTATTTGCCGAACCTATTTTTTAAGGTTCACTAATGAAGCATAATGAAATTTTTTATAACAATATTCTACTAGTTTCGAAACTAATAAAACTTTTTAAACTTTTGCTCTTAAAAATCTTGTTTTTTCTGATCCAAGTGGTTTTTCTTTTTAAATTTTTACAGTGAAACGCAACATTGTAAAGTTTGTCGTTTATTTTTAACGAAATTATTTCAGTACCTTAATATTAAAAACAACAACAACAACAACATCAACAAGATGACATTTTATTAAAACTTTAACTTAACGATCGATATGAGTAAAATGCCAGTCAACATTTACCTGCAACCAACAACAAAACACAATACTATTGTTGACAACAAACTAAACAAACCTGTACACGAATTTGAATAATTTTACTTAACTTTAACTTGACTAAAACTAAAACTAAAACAATCAAATGTTTATGCAAATGAAAACGTATTCATTAGTAAGATTTAAGAGTGCAACAGCAGCAAAAAGCAGTAAAAACTAAACTAAAAGCACCTAACAAATATTCGGTGAAGAGTTTCTATTTTCAACAATGTTGTCACACAAATTGCACAAAAATGTATGAAGGAATTTCTCAATTTGTTAAGAGTTGTTACGGAGAAATTAATTCGGATGGCAGTTAAAAAGATAGAAGAGTGTTTGCAGAGAATCTAAAGTTTAATACAATATGTTTTTCATTTAAGGTTCAAAAAATAAATAAATGCAAATTCTACAATTCTCCTGTTAAGAATTCTACTTTTACGGTTTATTTTTTTTCTTTTGCATTTTTATGTCGTTGTTACATTTTTCTATGTATTTTTAACAAAATGTTTCTAATTTCTAACAAAAACAGGAAACAGGAACTAGTTATGCGACTACTTCAATGTATTTTTTTAGGTATATTTTCGTTAGGGTAAACTAACAAATACATAAACGTGGGGAAATTGAGAAGGATGTGTAAAAAACAGCATTTGTATAAAAGTCTAATATTATAAAAAGGCCTTACTTTTTCCAATAAAAATCATATTTCTTTAAAAATTCAAATTTTTTACAACAAAAATTCTCATTTTAGAAAAAAATTCATACTTTTTTAAATAAAAAATTATCGCCTTTCCATATAAATGTTACATTTTTTTCAATAAAAAGTCATATCGATTTCTTAAAAAAAATCACAGCTTTTACCATCAAAAGTCACAATTTTTCTTATCAAAATTTCTAATTCATCCATGACAGTTTTTATTAAAAAAATACACTTTTTCCTATAAAAAGTCACACGTTTTCTTCTCAAAAGTATCACTTTTAGTCTTCAAAACCACACTAAATCATCGAAAAAGTCACACTGTTCATTGTATAATGCCACAGTGTTTCCTATAAAGAGTCACACTGTTTCCTATAAAAAACACAGTGCTTCCTATTGAAAGACACAGTGTTTTCTATAAAAAGTCACACTGTTCCCTATAAAAAGTCACAGTGTTTCCTATAAAAAGTTACAGTGTTTCCTATAAAAATTTAAACTGTTCCCTATAAAAAGTCACAGTATTTCCTATAAAAATTTCGAATGTTTCGTATAAAAAGTCACATTGTTCGCTATAACAAACCAGTGTTTCCTATAAAAAAAAGCACAGTGTTTCCTATATAAAGTCAAAGTGTTTCATATAAAAAGTCACACTGTTTCCTCTCAAAAAACTCTGAATTTCCTATAAAAAGTCACACTGTTTCCTATAAAAATGCACACAGTTTCCTGCAAAGAGCCACACCTTTACAGTAAAAGTTTAAACTTCATTTAGGTGCTATCAAGCGGTTTTCCTCTAAAAATAAAGTTTTTCCTGCAAACAGATGTTAAAAAAAATAAGTTTTTTTTAATCAATTACCGTTTGCCCTACGTTGAGAGATATGTCTCTTAACATTTAACCCCTTAAATGTACAAATGCAAAAATCTAGTAGTGTTTGCGGTTTATTTAAATAGTTTTTGTACAACTTGAACTAAAAACTAAATGAAACTTTATTTTTAGGAGTTTTGGTTAAGTGTTGAATTTTGTTTCCACAAAAGTGCGCTGACACATTCGTCGACAAAATTTGTCATGTAGGAAAATTGTTCGCTTAAAAATTTATTAAAAAAAAAGAGAGATTTAATAAAATTTAATAAATTTTATTTTACTTCTAAAAAACACAAATTTAAAATTCTCTTGGATGGACTCTGTTGTAAACTGGTATCATGTGAACGAAACAAGTTGTCATTGTTTGTTGATATTAAATGCCAATAATTTTTGCCAATTACTATTTTTCAATCAACGTTGTGGCAGATTTGAGTTTTATGACAAAAAATGAAATGGCGAAAAGCAATGAATGGCATTTCCCAGCCAAAAACTAATGCGTATTTTCTAGCCCGACAGTCTGCATAGCGTCAATGAAAATAATTGATGTCAACAACAAATTTTCGAGTTAACTAGAAGTGTCTTTTGATTAGATCTTTTATGACAGGCAGAAGACGGCCGGCCGAATAGGATTTAACAATTTTACGTTCAAACAACAACTTACAAAAAATTTTTAAATATTGGAAACTGTGTCATCTAAAAATTAGATCTAAATCGGCCTAAAACAATTAAATAATTATAAAAAATAATAAACTAAATCATAGAAAAATTAAAAATGTTTTGAACCATTTAATTATTATTATTATTATCATTATTATTATTTTTTTCACTGTCATGAATGTTAATTTTTTAAATAAAACTGATATTTTTATATTTTAAAGCTTTTATGCTTCGGGAGTATGTGTCTTTGTTTTTACACACATAAATTTTTTTTTAACTTTATCTCCTAAAACTTTAATCTTTAAATAAAATCAATTAAAAATCTAAATTGCATAAATAAATTTTTTGTTACTTTTCCAATATACTTTTTTATTTCCTTTATTGTTAGTGTTAGTGTTAGTGTTATTTTTGTTTTTTTTTTTTTATAAATACAACCATAGATCTCTTCAAATGGAAAATCACTTTATATAGTCGTTTATCAAATTTTGATCGATAAATGGGGCACAATAAATTACTTTAAATTGCCTTATGTGCTGTTCTTCTGTTTTATAATTGTCTTTGTTATTGTTGTTGTTGTTTTGGTTTTGACAAAGAAGAATCAATAAAAAAAAGCACATTTGGAAAATCAAGGCTTATTGTATGCAACATATACAACACATTATTGTTGTCGTCTATAAAGTCAGAGTCGGATGCAACAAAATTTTTAAAGGGGAGTAAGAAGTTAATATTAAAAATGTGAGAACATGATTATTAGTAATTTTTCCGCTTTAAAAACTGAACTTATGGGATCATTTTAATTTTAAACCAAGTACTCTCTTTAAACCTGCGGATTTATTTTTAAACTTTTTCAATTACGTTTAATAAAATTTTACAATTGGCTAGTGGTGCCAATACCACAATTTAGAGGAATAATAACATTTTTATTTCTCTTAACTAGATGTTGATAACAATACTAAGTCATTTTAATTCGTAAGATGAAAACAAAGCTGCCGGCAACATTTTAGAGCTTATAAACATGATGCGTGAATCATTTGAAACTTTTTAAAAATAAATAGAGTAAAACCTTGGCAATTTTTATTTCTTAGTTATTTCGGACTGATTTTTGACAGCTTTTTGTACGAAATGTTGAACTAAATACCATGCTTTACGCCAGCATTTATTAATTAGAAAAGTCCATAAGACGTAATACAAAGGGCATTTTTACAATATTGAATATGTTTTTATGGGTTCTCCTAGATAACACACACCTTGGGTAAGTCTTCTTTCCTCTAACCCCCTAACAGAGCAGGAATTTAAAAAAAAGAAATTTCTTTGAAGCAAATAAACAAAATCAGCTTTAGCTCATGCTGTGAATGCCTGATATAAATAATGTGACTCTAAGAATATTCTTAAAAAATAAATATGCAGTTCTTAGATTATTAGAAAATAGATCACAAAAATTTTATGTCCAATTTTATAAAGATTAGAATTAAAACACTTTAGTTTGTTGTTGTTATCTCTGTCTTATAGAGGTGAGTATCTGAAGTTCTACCGTTTACGCTTCGTTTATACAGGCTTGTTGACATAGACTTTTGAATAGAAGATTAAAATTAATGAAGTGATGTTAATTTGCATGAAAAAATTCAGAATACATATCAGGAGGTAATTTAATTCTTCTACGAGCTCTATAGCACGTTTCACCGCTTTGGTCAAATCACATTTCTATCATCCAATGTTGGAGGAAACATACCTTACTATCATCATTGCGAAATCTAGCATCAGTAATAGTCACTGCTCATTTTCGAAAAAGTATCATCTGCTGATTCTCAAAACCCACACCAAGCGATGTTACATTGCAGATCTCTGTGCCCTTTAAGTTCAACAGGATGTGGCGAGATTTAGGTAGCTTTTAGGTTTAAAGAGGAACTATATGGAACAACAAATTCATGCGGTATCAATAAAAGAATCCAATCAAATAAATACAAAACAGTGAATTGAGGTTATTTTAAACTGGGGTTGGGATTATTGTTCTTTCCGTGTCATGATTCACTATCGTAGAACCTGATGTTTTTTAATATGATTTTATATTATTCGTAGCCAACAGAAGTTTTATTTTTTTTAAGGCCAGTTTCACGATGTCGCAATAGTTCGTTCGCATAATTACATTTAAAACAAAAACAATTTTTTAGAATTTGTTTTTGTTTTATATGTAATTGAGCGAACGAACGATTACGATATCGTGAAACTGGCCCTTTAACATTTCTGGTCTCTATTGGTTTTCCAAAAACGCAAGTCAATTCAAGCATCTCGCAACAATCGTTTAGATCTCTAAAGAAAAATGACCACATTCTCAGAACTATCATCTACCACTCTGTCTTCATATACTGCATTTTAGATTTATTCTTTTCGCATCTCGCCTACTCTCTTCCCCTTTCGTCAATGACGCTCCTTTATCTGTACGAAATTAATTTAATCAATTTACTGCAAAATCTACTAAAGAATGCACTAAAAGATGAATATTTTGTTTTTTGTTTCACTACTTTACTGTTCCTTTCAAATGCTTCAATATCGAATCCATGTAGGAATGTCTAATGAAGATTATATGAAGTACAGAGATTTCTTCCTATTTTTAATATACAAATGCTATTGATTTACACAAACAACGTTTAAGGCAGTTGCGTCAACTGTTTGTTTGTATTGTTAACACAATAAGCAAGTAATTGTTTGCGAATATACATATATGTATGTATGTATATGTGTGTATGAGGGTGTATAATTGCTATAGAATTTAGTTGAATTGCTAACATGAAGTAGTTGTAGTTGCTGTTGTAGTATTTAGCAAATAGTAGGTAGTAGTAACTCAAATTTCGCTTCAACAAATTCAATTTGACTTTTTAGCTTAAAAATACTTGACTCCTTTCTCGTGGGTTGAGCTGTTGTTGGCGTTGTTGTAATTGCTACTGATGTTATTGCTTCTACTTATCAAAATGTAAATGTTGTTGCTTCAGTTGATGCTGATGATTATGCTGATGATGATGAGACTGAGAATGAATGTTGATAATGATGAAGCCGCTGTTGATGTAATGTTGTCTAAATGCCAGATTCCCCATTATGGAAATTAACGCATCGTTAGTCATTTGATGAGATAATACCTCAGCCAGACAACCACATGTACTAAACATTTATCGTTTACTTTTCGTACTCTTCACAAAAGTTCATTTACTAAAAAATACTGAAAAATATTTAGAGTGTTAAACTTAACTCATCATTTGTTTTGTTTTGTGTATCCTGCCTGACGTGCAGTCCATCATGATGGAAGCATTTCTCATTTGATTTTTTTTTTTATCCTTTGCAGTTCTTCCTTTTTTCATCTTTTATTTTTAGAATGAGAAAAATGACCCAAAAAGTGAGATATTCAATTACACCGTTCTTTGGATACAGACAGAGAAGTTTCTTACTTTTCATTTAGTGCTGCATTTTTTATAGACTAGAGAATATTTTAAAAATATTTTTGAAAGAATATGCTCCAAAAGTTTGTATTAAAATTACAATAGAAATCATTTAACTATTTTAAGCGAACTCGAATACCAATTTTAGGAATTTCCTCGGAAATGGTGTAATATATATTTAATAGCAGAAAACGTATGGGGCTCATATTTTCCATTCATACTTTAAAGTTTAACAAGGAATTCAATCACAACGTTAAGTTGTTGCTGCAAAACAAGCAAAACTTTTATACAAAAACGAAACCTAAAATTAAAATATTTTTTCTTTTGTCGCTGTATTTTGGAAGGAGTCTAAAAATAATTTCAAATATTTAAATTCCATCTCATTCTCCTTGTAGCTGCTGTCTATTTGGAAGTGTTCAAATGAATGTTGCCTTGATAATCCTCTGTAATTATTTTATTTTTTGATTGGCATTTAAGTCAAAGTTATTAACAAACAGAAGAAGAAGACAAAAAAAACAAACTTCAAAAAGGGCGTCTATTTTAAGCAAACATGTATTAAAAATTATTCTAACGTAAAAGTGACAGTATCGCATGTGTTTAATGTCACCTGACTGACATTTATGAAGCCACCAGACCAGACCAGACCAAGCCAGACCCCAACATTTTCACTTACACTGCCAAATTGACGTACAAACTCACACACACACACACACACACACACACTTACTCCTTATATGACTCTAAATACTAGTTCAGTGTTAGACTTTTGTTTTCATTTTGTCATCATCAACATCACATTAGACACATGAGTCTTCTTTTATTTTCACATTTATATTATTTAATCCTTAAAGGATAAGAATCCTTTTTTTGCAGCAACTTTCAAAAACAACATCATAAACTAAGTGAAAAAAAGATAATGAATAACATGACATTATTTTACCGTAATTGTTAGTTTTCATTACAAGAAGGAAGGAAATCAATTTGATTGTCATTTTTTAAATTTTTACAACGGAGTTGGACAGATTAGATTGTGCTTGTAAAGCAACATCTTTAAATTTTATATTTCATTTGTTAAGAGCAAATTAGTTTAAAATATACTTTTTATATAAAATAATTGAAATATTTTGGTGGTACTTATTTGTAAGGAGTTATTTGAAAAGTACCTTTTTAATAAGTATTAATTTTTTCAAAGATATTTTTAATAAATATTTTTGAACCGATCTTCTAAAAGATTTTTTCATTTGTTTATTTTTTAGAGGTACTTTTTAAAGAGTACTTTTACAAAGTACGTTTTAATAAAGTACTTAATATTTTTGAAGGGATCTTTTAAAAGATTTTTTCATTTGTTTTTTTTTCAGACGTACTTTTTTAAAGAGTAGTTTTGCAAAGTACGTTTTTTAAGAGTACTTTTCCAAAGTACTTTTTTATAAAGTACTTTTTTAAAGAGTACTTTTGTAAATTATTTTTTAATAACTTTTTTTAACTAATGGCTTTTTAAGATTAAACGAAACTTGGGCAGGTGCCCAACAAAACAAAATTGTTGTACATGTTTGCAAAGATATGTTTCTGACATCACTAAAAATTATTGGGGCTCTTATTTTATTAAATTTTTTCTAGTATCTTTGACAAGAAATTTTAATAGTGTGAGTTGGCCTATTTTTATGGCAACGACTTTTTAGAGGTAGAAATTCTCCTCATGTAAAGTGGCAGACATAGAACTACACCTTATCAATTAAAATCAGCCGCCAGAATAGCTTTGTCTCAGTTTTTTCCTTATGAGCTTCTTTTGTATCAAAGAAATAATAAACATTTCTTAAATAATATATCCAGGCTTTTAACGGGAAAGAAATATCTATCAAAAGATGTCAAATTACTTGTATTTCTTTAGTTAATGAGAACAAGTTATTGTGTTATGTCACACGAGTTAGCAGCACGTTCAATTATAATAACGATTTTATAATGAAAGCTCATTACAGTCAAAGGTATCCTGCGAAAAGTAGTTCTTTACGCAGACGCAATTTTATACGAACGGATGTATCAACAAACATCAATGGAAAATATATTGTGCTGAAAACTTTTAAAATTAAATAAAAACAATTCCATATTCGGCTATGCCGAATCTTATATACTCTTCACCATTTATGTAAATCTAGTTTAGTGAAGTAACTACAATAAAAAACAAATATTGGTGTGACTGAGAATTAAAAAATAAGAAAAGATATTAAGAACTATTTATAATTTTACATAAAAATGTAATCGGCTCTTAATGGGCTAAGCATTTTTCAAAAGTTTTAGTATTTCCTTAAACATCTCTTCAAAAGCTTTAAAATGATACACATATTGATATTTTAATAAATTTGACAATTTCAGCTCCCCGTAGCTCGAAAAATATAATCAATGTCAATTTAGTCACCTGATGTTTTATCTTATTTTTACATTCGCTATTGCCCCATATATTTATTTTTATTGATTGGAGTTTCTTTATTGTTCCAAATGACGAAAAAATTTAAGGTAGGCGTGGTGTTTTGGCTGCTGCCTCGAAGGACATGGACCGATAATGCTGACTTCCAGTAGCACTTCTTTCGACACTATATCTGATCGATTGACATGTTTCATACAAAAAATACCGTAAACATTCAGTAACTATTTTTATTTTTTATTATAAAAATGTTTGCTGTGTTTTTTTGTATAAAACATTTTTGTCATTTTATTTTCATGTTGCTTTATTGATTCAATGGAGTTCTCATTTAATCAATTTGGCTTTTGATATAAGACTCTCAGGTTTTGTATACAAAATTTGGTTAAATTCACTGATGAGCTAAATAAGCATTAGCGAAATGGCCATATAGATGTGCTTTCCCCGCAATAAAACAATTCATTTTGTAGTTTTAAATAATAAATATTTCATGAAATATTTATTTGAAGGAATCAGCATGATTTTTTTATATTTTGTTATCATTAAAACTGCAAAAAAATAAATTTATATGCCGTCAGAATAATGCTGGTTACATTTAACTAAAATTTTATTACAGACAAAAATATTCATTATAACTTGACATCACTGTAAATTAATTTTACAACAAAAATTTTTTTATTTTTAAAAAATTTTATGGCCACAGAAATATTTAAAAAATGCTTTTGAAATAAATATCTATGGTCTTTTGTTAAAAAAGGAAATCAATTTTTCTTTAAACATTTGTCTACATTTTAGATGTCTGTACTTTCAAAAACATGCCAAGACAATGCCTATAACTATGCAGAATAACACCCACACAAGCTCATAAATTAACTTTCACACAGACACACACAAATAGAATATCATAATTTGTAGTTTTCTTTGTAGGATTTATTTGCCATTTTGTTGTTTGTCGCCACTACTGTTTCTTGGGTTGTTGTGGCTTGTTTGCCAGGCCCAACAGGTGGATTATAATTTCTAGCCAAGTTGCGGCATCTCTTTTTTGCATGAAAATAATGTCGATGAGTGGTATCTTTATGTGTGCGTGTGTGAGAGGCTGTGTGTAATTATAGTGGTAAATAATTTCTTTTCCTTATGGCCTGGTAAGAATTTTAATAAAACATTCTTCTGATGCAGTAAATTGCCAGACTGCACGTACACATCTTACTTTTCATTTTATTATTTATTTTTCTTATTTTATTTTACACTTTTTCTTTTCTTTTCCTATTTTGCTTTACACTCTAAACAACTGATGTCTTAAAGTTTTCTATTTAACTTTATGTAAAATATACAACCTTCCTAAGATAAAGATATTCAAATGCGAGTATAAGACTTGTTTTAAATTGATATAAAGAAGAAGAACAAGAAGGTGTGAGTATGTATAACAAGAACAAGTGTAAATTATATGTCATTATCTATATTGTAACTTGTTAGCTTTTGATCTTTTAATATTCTGTCTGTTTAGTCTGACTCTGATGAAGCAGCAGACAGAGAGCATGAAAATCTTAATACAAAAATAAAACAAAAAACTTTAAAAACATTTCATAACAAAATATAAATTATTCAAAAAATCTTTTATTCTGTTGAATTCTGTGCATTTCATTCACTTGGGTATTTCTAAATAAATAATTGTAGTATCAAATCAATTTTAGTTTATAAAGTTTGCATTAAAAGGGTGTTTAAACAGGAGAGACTTTTACATTAGCAAAATAAATTAAAATGTATTTTAAGCAGTTGATACAAAATAATTCGTTAAAGTTACGACAGGAATGTTAACTCTTTTCGTTACACCTGGTTTGAAAATCTGACATGAGCCAGCAATTTGTTGTGCGCACTTGTAGTAAATAAAATAGTTTGTTTATTTAAAATACAAACTAAAATTACAATATAATATACAATACATACAATATAATATACAGGCAAATGTCATATGACATACAATTAACAAATCATACATGTATAATAAACATCATGATGTAATTATTGAACTGAAAACAAAAACTTGTAATTACAACTGTCATTACTGCACGACTACAGCATGTCGAGTGTAAATATTTAAATATGCTAAAACTAAAAACACTACGCCAAGACCGATTTTACACAATTGAAAACACAAATAGTTTTAAACTTAAATAACATTTTCGTAGTCTTACTCAAATCTAAAGTTATTTCAAAAACTTAATATTTTGCTACATATTTACCCGGCGTCTTATGCCGACCGACAATTCAACGAAAATATTTTGCTATACTTCCGTAAAACTGTTAAATAATTAACACAAGTGAGTTGAATTGAAATAATACACGAGCAGATTTCTTTTGAATCCAGAACTACCTACCCTGAAATATCTAAAAATATTTAGTCTTCTTCGCCGGGCTTAAAATACGCCTATTCCCATCACAAATATTAAGAAGCTTTAATATGAAGGAGCTTTTCCAGTTCATTTCTAGTTTTCTCAAACACAATAGACCACTTTAATTCTGTAATATTTTACTATCGCCAAAAAGACAATCTGTTAAAGTGTAACAGAAACTGCTTTTACATCGTACGTCATCACAACAATAGGGAAATTGTAGAAAATCTTTAAAAATCTTTCCGAACAGTTTTGTACATAAATTCTCAATAATCCATTTCAAGTGCTGCACTTTAGTGTTCCTGTTTTATTATTTTCTTTTTCAAAGTTATTTTTTACTTCCCAGGATGTTATTACTTTTTTTTTTTTGTTGGAACATATTTTCTTGGTATTTATTTTAAAAAAATTCAATGTTTAAAAATGCAGGGAGTAAAGGTGTGAATTCATTTATCGTTACTTTTACTACATTAGAATAAATTTGATAAATGTCATATTTTAGTAAGAAAGAGGTTACGCGTTTGAAAACACAACTAAATCAAAATTTGATCAGTGAGGCTTGAAAGCAATAAAAAAATCAGTTAATCTAGAGCTCGATTCATATGAAGGGTTCCGTGAAGTTTAAAATTTTATGTTGTTAATACTTGTGGTTAAAAACTTGAATAGGGAAACACTTTCATTTTTATTTAAAAAAGTTTTTTTCGGGAATATAATAGGCATCTTTAGCGTATCTTAAATATGGTAGAAGCTTCCCTGATGATTTTATTTAAAATATTTGTGTTATGAGCACATTGAAAAGTGAACTAATAGTTTCATTTTTAATTTCATCTTTAATATTTGTTTTTATAGAAGACGCACTTTGTAATAAGCACCGAATGTAAATAATCGTTTCAAAGATAAGACCATATTCGTTAAAATCATGGCTTCTATGAAAAGACTCTTTAATTAATTGAAACACCCTTAAATTTAAAATACTTTTTTTTGTAATTATTTTTATAGCGGACACAGTTTACTGACACTGACATGTTATTAAAAACAAAATAAATTTTTTTTTTTTTCAAATAATACGTCTCTTTAGGTACACACTTTAATTTGAAGAAGTTGTTGTTATAAAGGCTATACACATACTCTGAAAATCTTATGAGTCTACCTATTGCGGTTCTATAGATAGAGGAGACATGGGCAGCTGGACAGACATGGTACCCTTTGGGTATAGAACCCTTAAAAGAAGTAAAAAAAAAGTTGTGAGGTCAAGGAATCTTCTCAATGGAAAATAATTACCGATGTATTGCTATTTTCTTATTTAAGAAGGACATATTTCTTGTTCATTTATGAGTTTAAAAATTTACAAGAATTATAAAAATATTAAGATGACTAAAGTCTTTAGCTGCATGCATTTAGTGCGGTCATGTAAATGTATTTTTCCTGCATTTTTTTAAATTCCTACCCAAACAAAAATCAAATTCTAGTAATTATTAACGGGCATCTTGTATATTTTTTAAATAAAATTTTTAAATAAAATACAACGATTTCATCCTCCTTCAACAATTTTCTCTTGTATTTGGATAACAAGTAACAACATTATATTTATAAGAAAAGTAAAGGAAGAAGTAGTATATGTTTACATAAGATTTAGTATTTCCTACTTTTCTGCTTCAAAATGTACACCAAAAATATATATCTATTCCTGTTTGTTGATTGATGTCAGGCGGGCTACTCAACTCTATAATTGAAAGAGTGCTGCAGGCAACAATACAAATCTATCAGTGACAAAGTGCTTAGTTTAAAAATTTTTGTAAAAAAAATATCGTTTTACCATTATTGCAACCTCTCAGAATATGCTGTATTTTTCATACAGAAGAGAATACATTCCTTTAAGCTTCTGAACCGTCCTCTTTTCAACACATAAGCTTAGATTTACATATGAAAATATCTAGCGCTTATTTGCGTATACTCATACACAAAATGTCTTATGTGCGAGCGTGTAGTTAAAACGATAATGGTTTTTTCATGTCATACATAAGCTTTGTCAGTTGGAAAAAGAGATTTTGAATTATTGTTAGAAAACCCAATGTACTGCGTACAAAAGTAAGTGTAATTGTTACTCAGTGCAATCAAACACATACATCCGCATGAGAAAATATAAATTTTCTTTTAGAAACAAGTAAATACACACATATACATACCCACGAGCAGATAGTCCACCAAGATATAAAGTAATATTGGTATACGTAACGTAGACACAATACTTTGTGTAAATTTGCGTTTGTCATATGATCTGATACAGGGCTTTATGCAGTCATACATGCAAATCGTACTGAAAATATTAAACAAGCAGAAAACCAACACAAAAAGAACAACTAAAAGAATAAAGTAAAAGAGCATAAAAGCATAAAATTCAAAAATTCATTCATACAAAAGAAAGCAAAAGAAAAAATATGCTACAAAAAAGACACACAACTGGAAAAACATTTTTACGTTTGACTGCTAAAAATCATTGATTATAAAGAGAACCAAAAAACAAACACAGAAATACAATCAAACGATATGTCGAATGAAATAAAAACACATACATACTTTTGAAATAAATACACATACAACATACATATATGTAGTTTAAATACATACATATTTCATTTGCTGTACGTTGTATCGTATGTTGTAGCCTTTTGTAAGGTTTTCTTTTTCGTATTTTTAATGCAAATTTTAAAATCTCTTTTGTTCAGGTGCTGATATTTTTTTAATTTTTTGTCATTCCTTTTCAAACAATTTAACAACCCAATCGAACATATTTAATTGATATATAATATTATTTTATACGAGACATGTCAATAAAATTTACATTGAAAATGGAATTTTTAAACAGCATTTCATTAAATATGCAGATTATACTTTTATTGTTTCAGCAGAAATTTATAACAATGAGAATATTATAGTGCCTCACAAAATATTGTAAAAATTTTACACGAAAGAAAAAACCTGATAAATAATAATAAGAAAAATATTGCACAAGTCCAGCTTAAATTTTAACCAATATAGGAGCAACAGATATTTTTTAATATGAGTCGTTCCCCGTAGATTTTGTTTTTTTTATTTTTTATTTATGGCCTTTCCCGAAGATTTGGTTTTTAGAATAGTATTTCAAATACTAAATATATTGAAGTTATTTTTATACGGTGCTTAAGCATATCATTGCCATTTACCAGAAAGGGATACCTATCGTTATATTATTTCAGTATAATTTTATTTCTTATATGTTGTTTATCATGATTTTTATTCTAAACATGTCGAAACTTTAAGTTATATTCATTAGAAAGAATATTCATTTTTAGCGACAAAAGACATTTTGGTAGGAAAAGTTACATTAAGTATTTTTGCGAAATAACACCAATACATTGACTTGAGTAGTTTATAAACGAAGTACTTCATTTGTACTATACACATTGCTTGAACTAAAGGAACTAGTTCAAGTTTGTACGTCTACCTACATTGCAGGCATATCTTTCGTTGTTCAATGTTTCTGACACTACTAATGAAACAATCTATATATAATTTCGAAAGATAGTTTGAACTAAAAAGACATTTTTACCTAAAAGTCATTTGATCTAAAAGATTAATTGAACCAATCAAGCTTAAAGTTAAAAGACATATTGAACTAAAAATTGAACTAGATCATTCTTCAACGTTGAACTAAAAAAAGAGGGGTCACTTAAGTAAACTATATTACGCAAGTCTACCAACACAGTAGTAATATCAAATACCATTCTTCGTTTGTTTATTAATATTTACTTATTTAATTATTTATTTATTTAATGCCAGGTCAGATAAATTTCAAATATGACATACAATTAATTTTAATTAAAAAGTTTTTATGATAATTAATATCAATACCTTTTAAGTCTTGCCACATGTTCGAACACGATTAAAAAATTAAACAATTAGAAAAAAAAAATAAAAAAGTGAATTTAAAAAAATATGAAAAGCTATCAGCAATAATAATGGTTGACTCCTTTACTTGCGTCTTTAATCATATTCATGCGTTGATTAGGTTTTCTGTTTTAAGTTTCTAATTTTTTTAACTATTTTAATTTGAATTTTTTTTATAATGAATTTGAACTTTGTTTTAATTACTTTCTCCTATTAAAATTTAATAAACATTTTTTTACAGCAAAAAAGCACACTTTATATACATAAATATCAATTTAATAAATGTGAAATTATTCCTGCTTATAGTTACGCAATTTGTTGTTCTGCTACTGATAAATTTAAGTGGCCATAAAAAAAGAGAATGAAACTGTCGTAAAGTTGCGCTAAAGTCGTTTGAAAATCATAAAACAAAAATGATTTAGAACCGGAAAGATAAATGGATATGGGCAATTTTTCATTTTTTTTTATCACTTTAAGACTGGTAGCGAGATAAAATTGTATTTTTTACAGTTTTTTTTTATAGAATGTGTTTGAAAATAAAAAGCAAAAATTTTAAAGAAAATAATTTATTTTTTTTAATGCCATAAATTACTTGAGAAATAATAATAGATGTGGTTAAACTATTTGGAATATAATCAATGAGTTTTGCGAGGCGCTATAATTTAAAGAATAATCAATACGTTATGCAAAGCTCTATACTCTAAGGAAAAATGGTGATTTCAGTTTCTAAATGTTTAATCCAACTTATCAGTTTGGGGATTCGAAATATCTATACTCACAACAATTTATTTCTAATATCTATTTTTATGTTCAGCTCTATAAAAATATTTGAACTTAAAATACAAGAATTATAGTGTTTAAGAGATGTCCGAACTTTAAGGTCAGGACTGCAAAAGATCTGTATCAGTAACAAAGTTCCTCAAGTGGTTCCAGTAACTAAATCTTAAAAGATTAATGTTCGTTCAGACCTCACTTTTTTTTTTTAAAAAACATTAAATTTGTTTGCAATTCAATCATTCTCTCCGCTCATAGAATATATTCTCAGTGTTTTGATGAACACTAAGAGAAAAAAAATTTTAATTTAACTGTTCATGTATAAACAAAGATAAAATGACGACTGAAATAGTTGGTCACAAAAATATTTAACAATCATTACACTATATGCTAACCAAAGCTTTCAGTGAATGCTGACGTCTAACATGTGAAGTTAGCAAAAGCGAAATCATTGATTTTCGCTCTTGTCCTAGTTGTAAAATTCTATATTTAAAAACTGTATGAGGTCTATAAACAAAAGCTAAGATGAACGATTTAACTATTACTATAAACTACAATATATAGCTGTGTCGTTCGTAACCGACAGGGTTAAATTGACCGAATCAATTAAGTGATCGGAATGATCCAGTCATTTAAGTAAGGTCTCTTCTTTCAATAGAGTAAGGGTTAAATTGAATGGATGACTAAAGTGAACGGAATGAGCCAGATACTTAAGCGGCTCCTTTCGTTCAATAGTGTACGGAATACAATACGGCGTACGAATCTCTTTCGTTCAATTATTTGTTCTCTTTTTTAGTGTCATATTCTCTTATTTCAGCTGATTTTTGTGTATTAAAAGGAGTTGTTATATATGTATACGTATGTAAGTACGTACTTTATTTTTGTTTAAATAAACAATCTGTTTACAAAAAAAAACATTTTTCTGATAATAAGAAAACAGTCAATTAAACAAATAGCGCAGAGCCACAAACCCTCAAACTTTTAAGCAATTTAGTAATTAAATTCTTAATTTTCATTTTTTCTTTGTAGAAAAAACTTTTTTTGTATTCTTTAAAATGATTTTTGGGAATAATTATTTTATATTAGTTCACTTTTCAGTGTGCTAATAACCCAAATATTTTAAATAAAATCCTATGGCCATTTCGTTGATTGCTCAACTCAACTCATCAGGGAACCTTCTACCATATTTTAGATAAGCTAAAGCTGCCTAATATATTTAAAAAATTTTTCAACCAACTGAGAAGTGGAAAAAAATTAATAAACACAAGCATCAAAGCTTAAACAAAATATCAATAATCAATAGTGACTTTATTTTTGCTTACATTTTTACATACACGTGGTTGGTTTTTTTCCAACTCTACGTGTGGTTGTAAGAAGTAATCAAAATAAAAAGCAAACGGCAACACCATACATTTGCGTTTTTTTGTTTTCTTTTTCTTGTTAAATATCTTGTTTTTGTTTTGTTTATTTTCCCTTTTTATAACTAAAACGCACTATATATGTCTCTCTCTTTTTTTCTCTCTCTCTCTTGAGAACCTATAGAAAACCTGATTATATTGTTTTCTATTTGCCACGGGTTTTACCCCTGTGTCAAAACCACAATTTGAGAAAAAGACAAGAAAATCACATACAAATTCGATCTACCGTTTAAATTGATCGACTGAACGAATTGAACGAACGGATCAGTTTTTGATAAATGACCGAGAAAAACAGCCCACTGAAACTACAATATACTCGCTTTGCTGCGCAGCCTATACACAGTGTCAGATTATTATAGACAAAATATTATTAACTAGACGAGAGTTATTGGCTGCTACCATTACTCTAACGAAGTTTATAGCAGAGAGTTATAACATGATAGATTACAACAGATGGTTTCTTGAGATATGAAGAAAATCATTTTAGCGTTTTTATTTAAATATTAATAAAACAAAAAAAATTAATTTTTATTAAATCAGGATTTGAGCTGTGATTATTATAAATGAATCGAAATTGATATTGGCTTAAATTCATTTTATTTTAATTTCTAAAAATCTGTTTTTTTTAAAGAAAAATTATTTTATAAAGGATGATTTTCAATGAAAGCAAGAAAAATTAGGCACCAGCTGAATGTCTTGCTGCATTTTCTGGACCGCTACATCCTTTATTAGCTTTCTTCGCATCTATCTACCTTAGTTATGTTACTTTGTATATATATATATATATATATATATATATATATATATATATATATATAATATTAATTTGGTTAGACAAAAAAAAAGCAAAAGGTTTTTAAAAATAAAATGGACTTAAGCCAAAATCAATTTCGATTAATTAATAAGAAATTAATTAATTATTTAATTTATTTATTTATTTAAGGGAAACGAATTTTCTGCTCATATTAAACCATTTCCTTTGGACTAAATTGCAGTTGCAAATAAATATATATTGCTTCCATACACATAGTAAAAATAGAAATTTAAATATTAAAGACTATTTGCTCTAAAAAACAAACTTTAAATAATTTTCTTGAAATAAATCTTAAAACTTATAAATAATTTATTATGAAAAATTTATAACAGGAAAAAGCTTAAAAGTCAAGTCCTTTATTATTTCTTACAGTCACTGCTGTACCTACATACAACTGTAAATGTGTTTTAGCAAGCAACGCTTTTCACCGGCACCGTAAGACACCTCCCACTGAGAAATATTGAAATAAAATTCACGAATTCCATTAAAATGTCAGACTTTCACTTTTCACAGCTTAAATTAATATGAATTATTGCTTGACAAGAAAAATCTTACTTACAAACTTAAACTCAAACACACACATACATGCACATATTTAAACACCTTTTGACAAAATTTTATACTTTTATTAGGAGTCAAAAAAACAACATCTCAGCAGCCTCGTTGGTGAGAAACCGGATGTAAAGGATAATTTACTTTCAAAAATTCATTTTTGTGGGTTTTATACGTTTTTTTTTTTTGTGCAAAAGAGAGTGTGAAAGAAAGACAGAGGAAAAAAAGGTGTAAACATCTCGTTGTGCATAAATAAGAATGTAATTTTAACGTATGTTGCACGTACCTTGATTTCTTGATTATTATTATTTTGCCTGCAAAGATGCCAAGGATGGTCTTCTTAATATTCGAAGTTGCTGCAAATGAAAAATAAAAACAACAAAAAAAAAACAATTACAAAGCTTATGTTTAAATTATGTTTGAAAGATGTTAATGAAGGCGATGCTAAAATTATAATAAGCTGGTGAAAGTTACAAATAAGCGGTAAAAAAAATAATTAGGGTGACGTTTGTAAACGTAAATTGTTGTATACTTTTTGAATTTTTTTATGGTTGGAAATATTAAACGTTTTACAAGCACAAGTAAGAGAATATTAAAATAAAATGAGAGAACTACACTGAGATTTCATAACAGAATAATAAGCACTAGTTAAATGTCTCCTTATATCAGCTACTTTATTAAATAAGTAATTTTACATTTTAAGCCCTTTTATAAAATATATGAAGCAAACAGAACCTGCTCTAATTTATTATATAAACTTTTCTTCTGTTGTCGTTATAAAAAGATTATACGTTTACCTGAATAAAAATTCTAAACGCTAGACCAGAAGCCGCGACAGTTCGTTCACCAGGCTACACCATTTCGTTTTAGGTACTGGTAAAAGTCTGGCCGTGTTCAAAAGTCCCCATAAATCTAAGAGAAAAATTATAACGTTTGACTAAACCTAATTTGAGTAAAAAGGTCTAATTCCAATTTAAAAATATCTACATTCAATGGTAAAATAATTTCGGGTTTGTATATTTCAATTTTTGAAAAGTGTCTAAATTTGGAAAAAGAAAATCGATTTGTGAAACGTCATTTCGGTTTCTAGAAGATTTTATTAAAAAAAAATTGTGACGGCTTTAATTTTTTTTTTTTTTGAAAATCAAGCAAAATCAAGGAGATCTGGTAACCCTAACGGGATTGTTTATTCGGGTTTTACTATGACTTTGCCCACAATAGAATTTTTTCTTTTACCGCATCTTTTGGCAGCAATTTAAAACTTTCGCTAATTGCATTACATGTGGTTTCATGTTTTTTAAATAGCATTTTGTCTACATCAGAATTATTCAATTTAGGCAGAGGCATGACCGCAAATTATATTCAAGTAAAGCGCTTTTAAAACTATTGAGTTCACTCTCTTTGCAGTTTGTAAGACTTATTTTTTTCGATATTATTCTGTGCGAAATTCTAAGCTCTGATCGTAAAGCTTGTATTTATGTTTTTTTTCTTTTTTTGTTTTTAATTTTATTTCACCGCGCTAAAATCTGTTCTCTCATGTTGTGTATTACCAATTAGTGATGCCAACTTTCAAAGTAAATTTTAAAGGTTGGTAACACTTTACTGCTGCAAATTAAAATCTTGTCAAATTTCTTAGATACCCTTTACAAGATTCTACTTATTAAAACAATTGAAAATACAGGATCAAACAAAAATAAAGATCAATATTTAAAAATAATATAGAAAAAACTAGAAATTTAAAATTTTTTTATAAACTTTATCTGATAGATTGGTATACAATGGGTTTTTAAGACATCGCTAGTCAACGGAAAATGCAGACCAATATCAAGCTGACTTATGAATAACGTTTGAATAAAATGTCTTTCTTTAAGGATGCAGCAAACTTACCTAGAGTTGCATATAAGAAATTTACAAATTGCAACATTTGTAACGATTGATTTTTATGAAAATAATTTTTTATATTCTGCTGCTCCCTAATATAGAATCTATTTACCACCTGTCTTGAAATTTAATTAAAAATAAATAATACAACATTTTAAATAAAAACTTTTGATTTAATTTTTTATTAAAATTCTTAAATAAAACTTCCCGATAATTTTTATATGACTTTGAACCTTTCGCTATTTTTCCATAATTAATAATTTAAGATATTTAATAAAGGACAACTAAAATTCAAGGATAAAAGCGAACCCCTAACTGCTATTGAAGCTTCCATTACATCTTGCCTAGAAACGGATAGAATAAGCACAAAAGAGTTTTTGCAACTATCAAAAGTTTATTTGTTTTCAGACTGAAAAATTATTAAATTTTTAATTGATAAAATTGTGTATTAATTATTTTAATTTTCTTTCTTTTTAATTAAATATATAATTGATTTAATAAATTATTTAATTAGTAATATTTTGTATTTACTTTTCAATTAAAAACATGATCAGACAAATTGAAAATTTAGTTGAAATTCAATCCTTTTCTATGAAGGAAAATGAAGGAATCACATCTTTAAGAGCTCCTTTTACTTGGATTTAACGTTATAAAATAATAATAGCGATAGAGGGCGCTATTATAAAAAACCTTAATACACATCAAAACAAACTGATTTCATTAAATTGGCTGGGCACTGCATTCTTGTACTTTTCTATCAAATTAAATTTTTATTAAAAAAAAATTTAAAATCATATCTCTAATAATTTGTAAATAGTTAACGATTTGGTAAGAAAAACATAATTCATCATCTTGAACAAAATATTTGTTAAAACAAACTAATTTAAAGGAAACATTTGTACTGGCTGTTAATTTAATTATCATCAGCAGATCATAATTTAGCTCAAGTTTTTGTAAGTTTACTCCCTAACACGCTTCCACTTAGCTGTCTTAACGGAAATATTCTAAACTCTTTTCATAAAATTAGAATTTAATTAAGAATAAGACCAACACAACGACAACAACAAAGAAATGTATTAAAAAAAACCTTCATTTATTTCTGTTTGTTTCTCTTTTTTTAATCTGCTGTGTTCAATGTCCATTGTGGATAATAAATGAGTTTCTTTTTAAAAGTTTTTTATCCCTGGTATCGATTTTGACTTTGTACTTTTGAGCCCATGTCAAATTAAACAAAAAATAGAAAAGCAGCCCTTCATTAGGTTGCGTTACATGTTGCCCTCCTCTTCCACACTTTTCAACTCCTTACTTCATTATTTGTTTGTGAAACTGACATTTGATTAAATGATAAATTGTGATGATGCTGCTACTAAGTTTGTGATAAAAGAAAATAAGTTTCCTTTCTCGTATTCAAATGCAAACAATTATAGAAACGAATATTATAACATGAAATTTGAATTTTTAAAGAAAAATAATTGAAAATTTGATTTCCTTAAAAATAAATTAAATTTGTTTCAAAGTTATTGATCCAAAAATTTTAGTTTAACGCACAAATCAATTTATAAAGTTATTAAGGTAAAGTTTTAAATAACTATTTACATTGTCAATGACACAATTGTTTAACAAACGTTTCATTTGTTTTTTTTTTTCGTTCTGTATTCGTTTAGAATCATTAATTTAGCACATGAAGTTAAATTTTGTTCTTATAAGGATAAAAGTGGAGAAAACCAATTAAATTTATATTTAGTCTTTATAACTTTTACGAGTAACAGCTTATAAAATAGTTTTATCATAACAGGCCAAACATTGCACACTAGAAATGTGTCAAAACTTTGCTGCATAAGTTTAGGGAATATTAGAACGCAAGAAGGGATAAATTTAAGTACAAAAAAAAGTTTAACGCGTCTTTTATATTGTAACTTCCTCGAAAAAAATTATTCGACCAAAGTTATTTATGGAGTAGGTAAACTAATCCAATGGCTGATATGGTTGAATAATGTACACAGAAAAATCACGTCACTAGTTGCGCATGTGAGAGTAGCTATTCGAAATTAACGATCATCAAAAATAAGCTAAGCTCTACAATGAAAGGGGAACGCTTAGAGCCTCTTCATAAGAGTTTTGTCGAACAAGAGTTTGTAGTTTCATATGATGCGGGAGGTGTTATAGACAAATTTGCAGGTATGTTGAAGAAAAAAGAAAAATAGTTTTTTTGTTTTTTTTAGTTTTTATTGTCTTTCTGCTTTGTTGATTAAATGTAGTTCTAATTTAATCAATATGGCATTTTATATAATACTCTTAGGTTTTCTATACAAAATTTGGGTAGAATCCACTGATAAGCTATAAGAGCAGTAGCGAAATGGCCATATGGATATGTTTTCCCCGCAGTAATACATTTCATTTGTAGCTTTAAATAATAAATATTTCATTAGAATATCAAAAAATGTTTATATTTAAAGTAAACAAGCAGGATTAAAGTAAATTAAATTAACTAAAACGTTGTTTTTGAAAGTGGTATAAGTCCATGTAAAGCCAAAAAAATCGCTTCTATTTTTTAATAATTTTAGTAATTATTAATGCATAATGAAATTAAAAAGATGTATAGTGTAAAAAACATCATTGGAATTCATTAAATTTGGCCAATATTTTTAATTGAATCAAACGCAAACCCTCAAAATATTTCAACATATGAAACTTGACTTATAGAACTTTCAAAAAACCAGTTCTATTATTATTGTTACGTTTATTTAAATTATAAACGTGTAATTTATGAGTTCTTTATTTGCAAAATAAATAAACACACAACTTTTAGAGTTTTAAATAAATTACACTTTATTTAATCAATTATTTGACGATTTAACTATTCGCGATTAAAAACACACGCTGGCAACTTTAACTGTTGTACCACAAGATCTTAACTAGATGACGCTTACAATACGAATGTGTGGCAACCTCTCACAGGCATTACTTAAAAATTCAACACATCATCTAGCAATCAACTTTGATACACAGTTTTTTTTTTTCCTTTTTTTATGAATTAGGGAAAAACCCTAGAAAGAAAAGTTTTTACGATTGACAAAAATTGATAAGCACAAAAATACACGTTTTTGAACAGAACTAAAAGAAAACACTGTTGTTTTAATTATAGTACCTACCTATAAATGAATCAGCACGTATTGGCGTTGCTTTTATATACCCTATTTTTAGGCGTTCTTGAATGTTCGAGAATTTCTACCGCCATCTATTGCGTAGTTAAAAATGCTGCGTTGCCACTTTTATCTCAGACACATTAGTGAGCATTGTTATTTACTTCTAGAACCTTCAATCATTATTTAAAAATACATGTTGTGTATTTTTATTTAGTTGTTATACAATGCAGGTGTGTGTATGTTTTTGTATTGTGTTTGTTTAGTCATCGCTTTGTGTTAGTTGTTTTTGTAGTGTAATAAAGATGTTTTATAGAAACTTCTAGCTTTGAAAACAAACACAATAGGCCATTTCGTTTAACTTTCTTGGCCTCAATTATTTTTAACATTTCTTTATGATTTAAATAAAGCATCTTTGTAACAATATAATTATTAATTTGGCACGCCTCAATAGTGCTTCCCTACCAAAGAGGGGCCCATGTTCACGCTACTGTGAATACATAAGGCATAACTATAACCTCACTAAAAGTGTAAATAAGAGACGATTAGGTGAACTAATGGGAATGAAATGATAGTGATCATCAATCTTATAATCGAAAAACAGATAGCGAAAATATCCAATATCACTATTCTCTATTAAAGGGCGAACAGCAACTGAATTTTACTTTAATGTCCCTGATCATCGGGGTCTTAGTTGTGCCATAAGGTGAACAGATGAATAAAATCTGCACGGACAGTGGAAAGGCAGTTCAATCAGTAGCATTAGACAAATTCAAATTAGTGACTGTAAGAAATCGGTAGAAAACACTCAGCAAAAAGTTAACGCACGTCCACTCAAAAATATATTAGTCGTCCATATATTTTTAAATACCCATTACTAATATTTATTAAGTTTTAAATAAAAAACTTAAATATTTTCTTTTAAAAAGCTTTTCTCAAGAAATAACCTAAAATTATGATTCATTTTAAGGTTTATGTAAGATTTATTTTAATACTTAAAATATTATTCTTTTAACTTGATAACGTTAACAGACTGCCATTCCAAATCCTTTTCGTTTTAGCATTATGACTTACGAGACCATTTTGAATGAATCTTTCAAAAGCTATTAAATGTGAAATATTTTCTTTCGATATGATTTTTACTGTTATTTTTGTTAAGCTTTTTAAAAGGAAATAAATTATGAAACTTAAAATGACATTAACACCTTTTGCACACAAAAATTATTACTTATGCATTAGTTGAATATGTGTGTGTGTGTGTGTGTGTGTGTGTGTGTTAAAATGCACACAAATTCTTTTATATACACATAGTCTCCCTCTTAAACTTACACATTCATTTACACATGATTTAAAAGATTTCAAAGGTTATTTAAGAAAATTTATTAAAGTCATATTAAAATAAAACAATATTTTTTGAAATATTTTGTACAAGGCAGACGACATTTAAGGTTAAAGTCTTAATAAAATAAAATATTTTATTACTAAAGCAAAATATAAAGTTTGTATACGGAGGACAACATGTGGTTAAAATGAACTCAAAGAAAAATTACACACAGCAGGAGTTAGAAGAAAAAAAAAACAACAACAACAACTCATATTATATACTTGAGTGGAAACTTAAGAGGTGAAATATTTAAAAAAAATATTTTAAAAACCCTTAAAGATCTTAAACACATTTATATCAGAGCTGCCTCTCAGATTAATTGAAGATGTCTCTCTGATTACCGAAACAAAGTGATTATTACATTTGATATTCCATGTCAGTCCTTTTCCAATGTATCAAAATGTAAAACAACGAGGGCTGCAATAATCGTATTTTTAATAATTCAATAGTATTTTAGGAATTATACAAAATATTTTGGAGAGCGGTGCTTTTTTCATTTTATCTCGGAGTCTGTTGCTCTTAATTGAACCCACATCGTAACCCTTAAATTAAGACGGCGCTTCGTCTCCTGCAATTTTAATTGCTTAAATAATCTAAAAAATAACAATGAAATAATTCTTAATTAAAGCAAAAATGTTTTAATATCTTCACCACTTAAAAATGCGAATGAAATTTAAGACAGAGGAGAATTTAAATACAGGTTGCTATTATCCCGATTTTTTACATATTTTACATGAACCTTTAACATGATACTTAGGGTCGCAAGGTGTAGAGAACAAAACTTAAGTTAATTGTATATATGTGAAGAATGAAGGCTCGGGAATTACTCAAATTGGAAAGGAGGTTTAAAGGACTAGATTTGGTTCCAAGCACAACCACGCAGTAAACAAGGCGTAGTGTATTGAAGACACTTGAACAAGACTTTTGTCATGTTCGCATAGATCGTTAAGGTGACAATTCGGGAAACTTAAAGCGCAGAAAGTACAAGAACCCCCAAGTAATGAGGCAATAATGAACCCTGTATAAAAGCACAATAAAGGTTAATGTCTTGCAATAATTGGATTAAAAATCTAAAACTTTGGTTGAGGCAGTAAATTGATAAATGTTAGTGAGTAAAAGTAAAGCACTGACTGGCATTAAACTGAGAGATTCAAGCAATTACATACAGCCGCATTGTATTAAGGCCAAGGTAAAATCTTAGTTAAGAAGCGCTAGCATAAAAGGGGCATACAATATTGGAAAATGTGCCGATGACTATTTTGTGTCAACTTTTAACCCATTAAGTTGAAAATAAATCACACATATACACACAAATTATCATTTAATTAAAAGCAACTGCTTAAGGGAACATGTTGTGTGTGCGGCATTCTCAAACCTCTAATTTTAATTAAAAAAGCTATTAACTATATTTTTTATAGGATATGAAATACCCCATATAATCACATTAGATTCAGTGGGCTGGGCACATGGGAGAGGTCATTGTTTTGGATACCCTGAGTACATAAAATAAATTTTATTGATGGTTCGCACTTTGTTGTCAATAATGCAACCCTCTACTTCCGTTATCAATATACGAATTACGACGTCCAAGTTAAAAAAAAAAATATTTCATGTCTTGCAATCACTGGTGTAAAATTTTTAATAAGAGGAGTTTCTATTAAAACTTCTTATCGTTTACATAAATATGGTAACGTAATTAGTCCGAAATTGTTTCTTATTCTCTATTGCAATTTCGCATGAATTTTTTCTAAATTATGTGAGTTAGAGCAACTCAAATATCAATACTAAGCGTTTGAATAGTTTGCTGGAAAGCAAGCAAACGTTATATTTATTTATAATAATATTTCATTGAGTGGGTTATTGAAAAAAAGCTGTTTAAGAGCATAAAATTTTAAAATTGGGTAAAAAATTAAATCCTAATTCACAGTCTTTCTTTTGGCGTTTTCTTGTAGCAAATGACTTTTATTAGACTTCGATTAAATATGACACTAGAATATTACTTTTCCTAGAACTCATGAACACCAAAGTACTGTAATAGAACCGTGTTATTATACTATTTTGCTCATTAAAAGAAGGAACCCAACTTAATAGAGTGCAAATAATGCCAACCTAAGCTTTATTTGGCCCTGGATGTCCACCATACATTTCTATATGTCACTGGATTTGTTCCACGTTTATTCTTCTATAAAGAGCATTAACAAGAGGTCAATATAATAATATTCACTATAAACCATAACTTTAACACTTGGAAAACAAATCGATCTTACATTTAGAGTATATTTATAAGTTATAAATTATAACATTACAAAAGTACACTCTATATTTTTGTTGTATTTTATAATAGCAGCTGCCTTACAAATCATAAAAACGCACTAAAATTTTTAAACATTAAATTTGTTCACAAAATCATAAAATACTTCAACATTTTTTGCACACAACACCACATTTGGCAATAAAAAAATTATTAAAAAAGTTTGTGAAATGAGGGACAGTCCAGTAGGTCCTAAAAAAAATTGTTTTTTTTCTTAATATAAAACACCTTCATGTAAAAGTTTACATACAAAGATGTTGACGTAAGTTATATTTCGAAATATATTAGGCTCAGTCCATTATAAGAGAAACAATTAACAATATTATTATTTTATTACTAAATAAATAATTAATGGGCTTCAAAATATAAAAATGCCAGATACGAGTCGGACACGCACACACACACACACAATTTAATTTTAAATTTTATCTGTTTATTAGCTGTTGTTGATTACTTAAAATGTTTGCGTATCTCGTTTCCAAATATGTAACAGGGTGCGTCCAAATCTGGACCTTAATGGAGGAACCCTTTAAATTTATTTCAATTTGTAGTAAAGTACAGAACTTTGAAAGAAGGTGTATTTCTATCGCCGCTATATCAGCCAACACTAAAAACTAAAGAGTGTTACGAGAGTGGTATTCCGAAAACTATTGGTTTTTTAAAACTGTGATAGGCAGGCATGTGATATATTCACAGTGTATGTCCGCTCTAAGAACAAGAAGAACAAATTCTAAATACAACTTAAGCTAATATATAAATATAATGGGTGTTTAATACTGGTGTTATTTAACGTAAATGGTTTTAGTTTTTCCCCCTAAGTTTACAGATATTTATAATTTAAACAAAAATTAAAAGGTAATTCCATAGAGGCTATAATTTTGACAAACATTGCGTTATCTGGTAAGTTGTTATGGGTAAACACTTGAAATTTAAACACAGTATAAAGTACTAGGTCCGCTATGATTACAAGTATAAAAATATAAAATTTAAACTTTAAGGGTGTGGGAGATTTCATCTGTCTGTCACACACATCAAGTTACGTTTACTATTGGGACACCTTTATATTCCACATTTTGTTAATTTCAACCGTCTGTCTACAACTGCTTAACAGTTTGGCAATATACATAAAATTACAGCAACTATAGGAGCACCCTTTAATATCCAAAGGCGAATTTGTAACAGACTTAGCAATCAGGTTCTTTGTTAGTTTCAACCTACAACTGTTTATAACAACAACAATTTAGCCATACACATCAAATTACATCAACTGTTGTAACACCCTCTTATTTATAATTTAAAATTTTCATATTTCTATTGTACCAAAAAAAGTAGTGGACATTCGATGTATATAACGGTTAAATTACATTAATTTTGGGAACACCCTCTAATTTCTAAATTCAAATTATAAGCTTCTTGTTATACTTGTTGTTATAGCAAAGTTAGCAATATAGCGTCATCTGTTCAAAAATATGACCATAAACATCAAATTAAATAATCTATTGGGGCACCCTTTAATTTATAATTTCAAGTATTAATACCTGTAAATATAACGGTCATATTAATCGACATTCTGTCCATTTTGCAAGCATTTGTCTCTAACAGTTTAAAAGATAGGCCGATATAGGTCAATCTACGTCAGCTGTGGAGACACCATTTAATTTTTAGATTTATTTCTGTATTACTTTTTGTCATTGGGAGCTATAGTGATACGCAGTTTTTTTTTTTTAATTTTAAAGTGTTGCCCTTTAAGATTCATATTACACATAAAAACATGTATGTTGTATAAGGACACCCGCTAATTTTTAAGATTATGAACTAAAACGGAACCAATTTGTAAGCAGCACCTTTTAAATAAAAAGACACTTTTTAAAATGGCTTCAGACAGATTTCTGCCGGCACAAACATAAAAAAGCAACGTTCAGTAGAATTAAAAAACACCTTTTTTTAAGTCGGTTAAAAACTTAAGGCAGTTAGATGATTTTCAGCCTCTTGTGTTGAACTACAATTGCCACTTGATAGATTTTATTTATACTTACAAATTGATGTCCTTCCAAATTAGGCTTTCCATCAGGACTCCATTTAAATTTTATCCTTTTTATGGCGGACCTGCACCCTGTGTAATATTTAGATTTTTGGAACAATTAAGATTTTTATTTATTTTTTATTCATCATTGTCAGTTTAAGCTAAAAGTGCAGCGCTCTTTGGACAAATGAAAATTATTTTAAGATTTAGAAATTTTATTAATATTTTTATTCTCCCATGCAGATAGGATTTTTAATTAATGTTTGTTTTTTTTCCAGTTCACAAAATTCAATCAGCATTTAGAAATTGGACCACTGTCCATCCCTACCCCATTGTAACAAAAAAAATATATTTTTTTCTCAAGAAGGCTAATAATCCATAAGAGCCTTATAAAGGACCCCTTATGTTTTATACTGTGTGTGTATTCTTAAAATGTCTTGTAGGATTATGTAAGAATTTTTGGTCGTTTTATTTTATTTCCTTCAAAAAAAATGCACGTAAAATTTTTACGACTTCGACTCAAAATCATATAAAAATTTTATCATCTGTTTTTATTTTTAGTTGTTTTTATTCGACTGAATACTTTTTTAAAAGAACACTAAAAGTAAACATTATTAACAGAAAATAATAGGCAAGTTAAAGTGCTTGCGGGGTGTTTAATATAATGACGACTTTTGACAGTTTGTGTCGGTTATATGGGTTCGTCTGTTATTAGTGCTGCTGTTCTTTGCATTTCAGAAAATAAAGACAAATTACCACATCAATGACAGCATAAGGAACAATAATTTTATTATTCAAATGGGATGTCTGCTGTGGTATAACAAAGACGCAATTTAAGAATTTATTTGTTGACCAAATAATCGAAAGAATCAATTCCCGTTAGAAATCAGCCAATTGCCACCATAAACTGAGCCCACACCGATTTTTTATTTCAGCTTTAGGATGTATAGTTCATGTATGAAATGAGTTTATTTTCTTTATATTTGTTCACAGAATAGAATATTTAGGACCAAAAAATAAGTTTGAAGATTAAGAAAAAACAAGTTAGAATTTTTTGTTATTAAACTTTATAATTTGTAAGCAAAATGGTATTTTTTAATATTTATAATATTTATGGCAACCATAATTGGGAACAGAATTTTACAATTTACTAATTTCATTAACAAAACTATCAAAAATAAAAATAATTGTTTGCACACTTGTAAAACAATGTGCAGAAAAAACAATTATTTTATTTATTTCACAATAAATTTCTGTTATTTAAAATTATTTGACAAAGTTATTAGCGCTTTCTGTGGCAAATAATGATATAATTTTCAACTAATTACATTGTCGTATTTAACTTATTAAAAAAAGTGTTGTTTTTTATTTAAATACAGCCACCAACCAGCATGAATTACTTTTTTTTATAATTTCGCGTCCTGAAAATTGTAATTCAATTATCTAAATTTAATTATAATTACTTACCCGCATATTTGCGTAGTATATTATTTAATCATATGCGACTGCGATGTAGTAGTTTGAGTCTATGTAATTATTTGCAAAACTCATTTATTAAACACTCATATACACACACACACAAACACTGTCACACACATAAGGAGAAAGAAACTTTTTTTTTTCTTTAAACAATAAAAATTTTTTCAACATCATTTAACGCAAATTAATTAAAATCCACTTAATGTAATTGTGCGTGTTCTAAGCTCATACAGAAATATTTTGCACACACACACACACATGCAAGCATACATACTGTATAGTCTGTTTGTGCATAGATTTAGTCATAAATATTCTTATTTTATATGAAGAGTTTTTCAACGTCACGATTACATGACAGCAAAAATATTCTAATTATGTGAAATAATTTTTGTTAGAAGCGAATAAATTTTATTTATTTATTTTATGCTCGCTAGCAGCAAAATAAACAAATTGTTTTTGTTTTGAAAAATGTCTATGATTTGTGTTTGTTAAACATTTGTTTTTTAATTAACACTCAGTTTTATTTTTTTTTTAGGAAAAAATATTTATGCTAATTATAAAATAATATATGACATATTTCAATTTACAGCCAAAGGAATTTTTATTTGTTTTTTATTGTAAAAACAACAATTAGTTTTTCATTTCAATTCATTTGAAATCATTGAATATATTTTTCAAAAAATTATATCTAGTCCAATAAATTTAATATTTTTATTTAAATTAATTGTTAGAACAATACAAATAAAATAATATGCGTTTAACAAAATATAGTAAAATAAAAAAAAAATAAAATAAAATAAAAACAAGTAAGAGTGCTGAAACGAATCTCATATACCCTTCACTATCTAAACAATTATAGTTTAGTAAACTAACTATAATCAAAAAAGCAAATATTGGGGTGACAGAGTAAAAAAAAAGTTTAATACTGCATACTAATAATTTTATATAAAAATGGCATCGGATCTTAATGGGTTAAGCATTTTTTTTTTAACTTTTGGTATTTCGCTAAAGATCTCTGCAAAAGCTTTAAAATGATATCCATATTGATATTAAAAAAAATTAAATTTCAGAGCACCGTTACTCGGAAAATATGGGAGAGCGCTAATATTTTCACTTAAGTTTTTTTTCTTATTTTTTAATTCTTTATCGCCCCATATATTTGTTGTTTTAATTAGAGTTACTCTATTGTTATACATGATATGAAATATTAGAGGTAGGTATGGTGTTTAGCCCGCTGCCTCGAAGACATGGTCTGATCTTTCTGATTTCCAATATCACCGCTTCCAACACTATATCTGATCGATTGACGTATTTTTTTTTTTTTTTTTTTGAAAAATCAAGTTTGTTTCGGCAACACTATCACGTAAGTCAAAATATATATATACTTTGTGGGGTCGGAAATGGATACTATAGAAATTAAACCCTTATCCACTTTTTGTGGTGAAGGGTATAAAAAGCATTTGCTATTGTTGAAATTGACATATTTAAGTGCAAATAAATTCACCAGAAGTTTAAAAATTTCATAATAAATTGTAAACAAGTATGAGAATTTATTAGAGTTATACAAGTTTAAGTGCTTCCTGGTGTATCATAGTTTCTTGGGCCTTATGTTCATTAAGTTGAAAAGAAAGATATTGTTGTCTCACATAATCATAAAATTGCTTTAAAACAAATTTCATAGCGCTGTATTGTACTTGTCACACTGGCATATAAAAATATGACAGTAAATATGAAACACTTGTCGGTTGGTAAATATTATGAAATTTTTTTAAGCGATTTTGGAAATCCCACTGACCTACCAAAATATGTGACACAATCATATAGTTTCAATCATGGCAATTATGCATTCTTAACAAACAAATACGATTTTTGGAAGATCTAACAACAAAATGTGATAATAATTTACTGCCTTTTGAAAGTGCATTATTGCTGTTGGTTGTTTCAATTTTTATTCTGCTTTTCTTTTGTTGCATTCAAAAATAAAGTTGGGCTTTTTAGACAATTTAATTCCACACAAGAGTGAGAAAACAATGCTTCAAGGTCATTCTAAAATGAGAGTGGTGCACTTGTGCATGTACAAATTCGTATTTGTTATTAGAGTGAGTAATAATTTCAACCATTCACCTCTAACCTTCTACTTTTTACAGCCGTCATCACAGTCTGCTTAACCTTATACCATGTTTCCACGGCTACTTAGAACACTTGTTTCGCTCTTTTTAACAAGATTGCGAATCATGCTGTTTATACGACACATTCCTGTTTCGATTTGAAAGCACTGTTTGGAAGCATACATGCATACATATTTATGTATGTACATGTAAATCTTTCTGAGTAGAGATACATATTAAGATGATGAAGATGGTTCAAAACATTACCATGTCGCCTTTGTACATCTTTCAGCGCCTCGAAACACTCCATAATAATATTTTTTTATAGCGTGATCTTTTTCCATTTTAAAAATTGGAACAATAGAAATTTATACTTTTGTTTGTTTTCGTTTTGTTTATATTTTTGTTTATGTTGTTGTTTTTGACAACTTGTGCGGATGAACGGTCGATAAATATTAGAGATGATAGTAGTTTTTTTGTGTTTCGTGAGGTATTTAAAAATAAAACAAGATAAATTGAGCTGTTTTGCTCTCAATATTTTGTAAGGCGAAACATGTTATTTGGCAGTAGTTTGGTCTCTAAAACATGAATAGAGAGCAAAACAAGTGTTTAAAGTAGCCGTGGAAACATGGTATTAGTTATCACAGATATTAAATCTTCTCATTGTATATATCGTATGGTTAATCCTTGTCTATAAAATTCTTTTTCCTTTCATAATTTGACAGTATTCCTATCCTTCAACATAAACATCCCTAACGAATGAATATCTGCCCTTTCGAGCCTTCTCTGGCTGTTTTGTTAATTTTAATTCAATCGATAGCAGAGGAAAAGACAAGTCTGCTTACGCAGAAATTTACAAAACAAGAGGTTAATTAGGGTCCAGATTCAACATTAAACCGCCCAAAACTCTTTCGACATTATAACTTTGGCCTTGCTATTCCACATTGAATAATAGTGGAAAGATAAATACTTGAAATCCGCCTAAAATGTCATTAAAAGACTGTTTGGTGTATTAATTTCCATCAATAGTGAGGAATCGCTAACACACTGGCGACGTTGTCCAGTATTTTATTAAGTCTGCTAGGTGTAATAGCGTCCGCTAACATTTTCAAGGTGGGACTTAGACACATTTTGTTGGAGAAATCGAAGACTACTCTAAAACAAATGATTGACCCCATTAATTTCTGATCCTTTGCCCTCAGCAAAGCTTCTCCATACTTTTCATTCATTAATTCATTTCTGTGAAGTTGATGAACTTAATATGTTAACAGTAATTGACGATTCTTAATTATTGCTAATTGTTCCTTTTTCAGTTCATTTAAAAATAAACTAAAAATATTTTATAACTAAATTAGTTGTTAGGAACTTTTAATATTTCGGATTGATTTCTACAAATTTAATCATGAATAACTAGCAAAAAAAAAATAAAATCGCATTAAAATGTCACCTGTCAATACGGTTACTATTTAACAACTTAACAATGTTACAAGAAAATCTCCAAAGGATAATAGCGACAGAAGTTCCTGCATTCATAAGTTATTGTTGTGTAAGTAATTTTCCGTTTTTCCTTCTCTTCTTTTAAATGTACTTTTCCTGTTCAATTGATATTTTTAAGGAATACTGTTATCATACAAGTTGTTGTTTTTGTTGCAATTCTATTTTTATTACAATACACTCACTACGCTTTATGGGTCATTTAGCAATTTTTCTCTATTAACTGAATATTTTCAGAGCAAACAAATGTAAAAACAAAAGAACAATTTCTGTCAATACTTCTGTGGCAGGACCATACCCAACACATCTTGCTAAAACAACATCCATTTCATTATAGATGGACAGATGATTGTAAGGGCAACATCAGCTTCACGTGTTTTGATTCTTAAGGAATATGAGAGTGTATGTTTTAAAAAATTGTTCATAGTTGTGGTTGGACTTGCAGTTAAAATGGTCATCAAAGTTCACTTCATTCTCAATCGATATTATCTAAATATAAGGTTTCTAGTGCCAGCGTGTGATGTTAGGATGTAATAGACTGCACTGTGGGATCAACTAAATTACAAATTTTTTATTTAGTGGGTCGCCATAAGTCTCTGTAACGATTCATTAATACGGTTGGCTACTTTAGGAACGGTGCTACCTATTAAATGCGGCTGTGCTCGTCGTTGGGGGGGTGTATGTTCTTCCCAAATAATATAAAACTTGATAATATATCTGAATCAGTTGCAGAAGACTGTATTTTAGGTACCTGAAAAAGAAAGTGAAATACAAAAAAATAGCTAATGATTGAAGTGTAGCTTCTGTTGTAATGCGCTACAATCTTGCTTTGCCCTCCCACAATGCTGACAGAAATAAATAGTCTGTTGTCAGCCCAACAAAATAACTATATCATAACTTAAGAAAACTTACCCCATTATCTTAACTTCATCTTTCGCGACGTTAAGCAAATTCAAACTTTCATGTTCAAATTAATTATAATATTTACAATTTATTAATAGAATTTTAAAAATTTAATTAAACGAATTCAATAACGAATCATAAAATTAGTCACCATTTAGTATTAAAAGTATAAAAGGATTTTTATTTTTAAATTGAAATTCAATGAAACCCAAAGCTCCAGACCCTTTTTAAATGGTCGCAGGGTTTAAATTATTAACGGTATATTATTACATACAAATATATATACATACATATATATAAACAAATACTTAAAATGTTTTAAATTTAAAAATAGTTAAAAAAGTACCTGGTATAAAAAGTACTTTTTAAAGGAGACTTTTTGAAATACTCTCTTTAAAATATTTAAAAAAATACTACTTTATGGTACCTTTTTATTTTCAAAAAGTACATTTTAAATGGCACTTTTTTAAATAGGTACTTTTTTAAAAGTTACTTTTCAAAAATTAGTGTAAGGAGATGTATTGAAATACATTTTTCATTTTAATGGCAAAATTTATTGAATGGTACTTTTGTAGGACCCTAAATTTTAATTACTTTTTTATGTGTTTTATCGATAGTTTAGCTTTAAGAGCTATATTTTCCCTCACGAAGTGTACTTTTTTTATTGCAAGAAATGTTTTTTTTTCCTTTTTATAAAAACTTGAACTTTAGAAGATATTAAATAAAAATATGAACTTCTTAAAAAAGAATTTAAAAAAGGTACTTTTCAAACAAAATTAAGGAGAAAATGAAAAAATATATTTTATTTTGCTAAATTCTAAACATGTTCTATTCTATTCTATTTTGTTATATTTTATTCTATTCTATTTTATTTTTCCACTGTGCACAATAGTTACTCTAGTCAACTGCCATAAGCAAAGACTTAACATATTTAGATTGAAATGTGTTCAACGTGTTCAATATTCAATGAATTTCATTTATTTTTTGCCCCTTTTCTGTCTAAGTTCATTTGATTTGTTCGATATGGTGACATTGTTATTGTTGAACTTGTTCCTGTTTCTAACTAAAAACATAGTTTTTATATAATAATCTGTATATAAAATTTTTTCTAAACACTCCTGTCACCGTATAAAAATACATTTATAAAATTTTATTGCTGTGTTCTTTTTAACTTATTTTTTGTAATCAATTCTTCTGTGACATTGTTTGGTTTTGACAGCCAAATAACTTTGTCTATTACATTGATATTTATTTATAACTTTTGTAATTTGGTACTAGATGATCTCTTAGGGGTCAGTAATTGAACAAAAAAAAACTACAAAAAACTAATAATCCGCAGAAAGATATTTTGTGAACTCGAAGCTTTTATTGCACCAGAGATGTTAAAAATTAATATTCTGATAGAAAACTTTTAAAAATTTAATTTATGGATATATAATTTAAATTTAATTTTTAGTTGCTGCTCAGAAGCGTATGAAACTTTAATAAAAATTATTTAGAAAAAAGTATAAAACTAAAAAGAATCGTTACTTTTTTTAACCACCGGACATATTTACTTCCTTGCATCATGATGTTGCAGTATGATTGACACAAAAGCATCATCAAAAAATGTGTTTCATACTAAAAAAATGTTTTTTTTAAACAAATATTTTTTCCTTTGTAGTAGACTACAAAGGACATTGTCATGGCTCTGTAACGTATGATGAATATTTGTACAATGTGGTGTCATATTATATGTTTCATTTGGTTTATTGTTGTTGCATAAAATAAAAACGAACATAAATTTGTCAAAATGAATTTTCTTCTGTTTTGTGAGAGTGATAATGATAAAGATGACATTCGTTTCAATTCTGTTGTGGTTTTATTTTAGTCATATCAGTCGACATTGAGCAGTGAAAATGAAAAGGTTTTATTTAAATACAAAAATTTAAGTTAAATATTTAAATATTTATTTAAATGAAACATATTTTATTAGGCTTGAGTTCGTAATATTTTTAAGTAGTATTTAATAAAATGCGTCCTAGCGTTCTCCGTATCTATCTTTTTATACATGAGATGGCCAGTGAAGCAAACAAATTATCATGTGTGACTATTTTGTCTATAAAAAAACTTCCTTAGTCAATCTCTGCTCCTTCTCAATTTTAGGTTTCACTGCTCATTCTTATTAACAGTGATAGAAACAGATCAAGCAATTAAGCGGACGAGAAACCTTTTTTTGTTTAAAGATAGAGTTGAAATATTTGGTGATATTGTTAAATTTTAAATTTAATTAATTACTTATTTTTAAAGAATATGACAAGCGATTCTAAATAGTAATATAAATTATTGCATCTGCCTCATAAAACAAATACTTTTATCAGCTATAATACTAAAAGAATTAAAAATCTTGAAAATTTTGTTCTGTGTGGGTACAGAATACTTTTTATTAATTGGATTAGTTCCGCTAGTATATATTAAACTGTTGTTATAAATTTCGGTAAAAACTGTCTTTTATTGTTCAGGTAATAAATTGTAAAAATAGTTTTCCCAAATTGCGTGGTACTAAAACAAGAAATACCAAACTTATTTGACCTAAAACCTCTCAAAGAAAATTTTGTTTATATCGCTTTTGCTGTTTATGTACTACTAAACATGTTTAATAATAGCAACATCTTGATGAAACATGTTGTGCAACATTTTCATACTAAAGCACACATCCGCTGCAGCAGGATACACAAACACACGACAGCATATTACGCTAGCAACATTTGTCGCTTTTACGCACCTACATAATTATTTTAAAGGCAGTGATGTCACTTAAGCGATTTTTAAAGAAGCGGCTCTGATTTATAATTAAAAAATGTATTAACTATAATGTAAGAGGCTTTTAGAAGAGTTGTCCAATCCTGGACTATATTATATTTATTTGAATTATATTTTTGAATTTTTATATTTTTTAATTAGTCCGTATTTACACTATGCAATTTTTAGAGGCATTTTTTTCTCAATTTTCTATTTAAGTTATAGCGTTATGCGATATCTAAAAGTAAACACTAGCAACAGTAACATCCCCTCAAAATTCAAGCAATACCATATTGCTTACTCCTCCTGCTGCACAAATAAACAAAAATTTCATGCTAGTTTCATGAAAAATTGCATAGTGTAAATGCGGTATTACTTATATTTGATTTTTTTTGTATTGAATTTTATTTTATTGAATTTTGAATTTTGTATTTGAATTAATTAACTTAAGAAATGAATTTACTCTTTTAAATATAGCATAAGCTAAATATCTTTTGTATATATTGTCAAACATTTTCGTTAAGTTACGGTAATTCTGCTGAACTTCATTCAGCAGGACTACAAAACTTGGGTTTATTCAAAAGCCGAGGTTTTTTATTTCTAAAATTTATTGTTCAACTTCACTCTTTCTTAAACCTTCAACCTATCAAGTGGAAATTAAATAAACGATACGATACATTTATAACGTTTTACAAAAAAAATATATATACAACATCCATTTATTTCCTGGAACAATTTAAGGTGAGTGTCTCATGATCCCTTAAATTAACATTAATTAAAAGAAAGAATTATTTATTATAATTCTTCCAACTTTATTCTCTCTCTTTTTTATGTATGAGCGGCACTTAATTAATCTCTTTAAGATTCCTCAAAAATCTTAAGAGATTGGTAAAAATAAAAAATCATTTTATTTCATGGTCCTTTCGAAGCCTAAAAGAAGTCATCAGCCCAGTCTCCTACTCTCAACATTTATTCTTCAATTTTAACAAATCAAGCTCACCAAAAAATGAGGTAAATCAAAAAGGTTTCTCACCATCAGTCTAAAAAAACCACGTTCAAGTAAGTACATACAAAACCGAAAAAAAAAACATACAACAAACAACCTAAAGTGAAAAAAGTGTGAAAAAATTAAGAAAAAAGAAATATATGTATGTATATAGGTGTATGTATGCACATATAAAAAAGAAAAAATTTTTTTTTTAAATTTAAAATATTTTAAAAATCTTATATAAAACAAAAAAAAAAAAAATTTATGTACAAAAAAACAGCATTAAAAGTGAGAAAAAACTGTGCAGTGAGAAATATATGTATGTGTATGTATGTATATAAGAAAAAAGTGAAAAAATCAAAATAATAAAATAATATATAAAAATAAATTACATATGTACATATGTACAAAAAATATTAAAAAAAAGACTAAATATAAAAAAGATCAAAAAGCAGTGAAAGGAAAATGTACAAAAGAGAAATATATTACATACATACATACTTAAAAATACCTACATACATATATTTAAAAAATTAATATAAACAGTGAGTGTGAAAATAATATACATATCTAAAGTATATAAAAAGAATTCTAGAAAAATCCGTTGCACTAAAAAGGAAATATATATACTTAAAAAAAATCCGTTACTAAAAATATATATGTAAATAAGAAAAATCTTGCGGTATATTGGAAAAAAATTTTATGTATTGAGTGTTAATATATACAAAAAAAACCCGTTCAGTGAGTTATATGTACATAAAAAAAAGACGCTCGAATTCCCGCTAAAAAAAAAAAAAAATTTTCAAAAAGAAATAAAAAATTTTTTCGCCATATTTAAAATTCATGTACATAGTTCGTTTACATCTCATTTATCATACCAGTGATTACATATATGTATATATAAATATAAAAAAAATAAAAAGTAAAATCAAAGCAAAAGGAAAATTTTTTCAAAGCAAAAAATAATTTTCGGAAAAATCAAGTAATAATTTTATAAAAATTTGCAAAGTTAATTTTGAATATTTGAAATTAAAAAAAACATCTCTATGTAATGTGCAAAATTATAAAAAAAAAGTGTACATATGGTTTTGCTATATATCTCAAAATTACAAAGTGCTCGCCATATTTAAAATTAATAGTACATACTTACAAAAAGAAAAATTAAAAGTACATATTCACAGTTAACTATAAAGAAATTGGAAATAATTTTAACAAAAGCGCGAATTATTTAGAAAACATATTTAAAATTCCGCCATATTGCAAAAGTAAAATCATTGTGTACAAAAATTAAACAAATTATTTCTAGAAAGTGCTTAAATAAATAGAAATACAATTTATATTAAAAAAAAAAAAAAAAAGAAAAGTTTGTGTAATTATAAAAATATTTCGAGTTTAAAAAAAAAAAATTTTTCTTGAAATATTTTGTCATCCCAGCAACAAAAACAAAATTCAACAAAATAAAAAACATAAATGCATACATATATATACACAATAATATAAATAAATAATAAATTTTTTCATTAATCCAACGAAGTTCCAGAGTTTGTTGTATGATTTTTGTCCTGCACTGTACCAGGTATTTATAAAACTCTCAGTCAATTTCATCCCCCAAAAAATCATTGCGATCGGTTCAAAGTGTAGTCAAGTGTTCTCAATTCTCTTACAAGTACCTTGTTTTTTTCTTATTTGTATTGGTGCGCTACAATAAAAAATAAAGTAATATCACTTGATCTAAGTGAAATGTAATCTTCGAATACATTTATTTCTAATATTATTAATACAATCGAAATTCAATTAAAAACTTTTTTCTCAAAAATAATTATTACATCAAAAAAAAAAATTTTTTTTCCAAACAACTTTTTTCATTAAAAAATAAATAATTAAAATTTCATATTTTCAAATACATACATACGTATACATATAAAAAATACAGTCCACTAATAAAAAAAAAATATATATACAATTCATTGACAAATGGAAAAAGTGTTTAATACAAACAAAATATTTATTGGTTATTAAACCATATATACCCATAATAAAAGTAGCATCATATTTACAAATAAGAAAAAACTTACAATATCCCAAACAAACGAACAAGAGAAAAAAATAAAGAAGTCTAGCGGTTCATATTGAGTGCAGCAGAATAAATTCTTCTCTGCCTCTCAGTGTCTGTACGTATGTATATACATTACATATATACACATATGATAAACAAATAATCAGTGTTGCCAACGAGTCAAAAATTTACATTCCCAATACAAAAAAAAAAAAAAATTTCTGAATTTTTTGGAAATTTTTGTAAAGGTTTACAAATTAGAAAAAAGGGTGAAAATATCCAAAATTTGCAAAATAAAACCCAGTAAACAATTTTTTTTTCAATTAAAATTTTCTTCATTTTTATCAATTTCAAATTATTAATTTCATTTAAATTGGAGAATTAACATAAAAAAAAAAATTAAAATTTTTTAATATAACCCCGCACACAATTTTTTTAAATTAAAACTTTTTGCTATTTTCGTGAATTTTAAATTGTCCACTGGGTGTAAAGTGAAGAAAATAATTTAGAAAATAAAAAAAAAAATAAAAAGTTTGGAACACTACCCAGCAGACAATTTTCTATCAATTATAATTGTTTTTCATTTTTTACAATTTCAAATTATTAAGTGCCCATAATTTGAAGAAAATATTTAAAAAAGTTAAAATAAATTTTTGAAAATAATCCAGCAAACATTTTTACAACTAAATTTTTTGCATACTTCATTGATTCTGGTTTATCAATTGCACCTAAAACGAAGGACAACTTAAGAAAAAATCACATTCTTTGAAAAAATTATCCCAGCAAACAATTATTTGGCGATTAAAATTTAATTAATTTCAAAATTCCTAAATACTTTTAAAGTTAAATGTATGATAGCAAAAAGTTAAAAAATTTAATTAAATAACCCAGCGAACAATTTATCGCAAGTAAAAATTAATTTTATCTCAGTTAAATTGGAAAATTATCACAAGCAAAATAAAAAACTGCAACTTATCTCAAAATCAAGCTAAAATTAAAAAACAAAAATTGAAAACCTTTAACATTTATTATAATATTATCTCACATTTATTACATTATTATCTCATTAACACATTTAATATCTCATTAACTCTCTTATCCCATTTCCTATCTAGCTCATTCTTGCATCAGAGTTTACTTTTACTCTAAAGTAAACTCAAGATTGATTCAAAAGTTTATTTTTGTAATGGAAAAAAAAACTTTTGTTCCAATCAATTTTTAAAAAAAAAAAAAAAAAACATTAGTGCGTGAAAGAATTTAATTTTTCTTTAAATTAAATTCAAATTAATCGTTTAAATTTTTCGGTAAATACTTCCAGAAAAACTCATGAAAATATTCTAAATTATTAAAACGCAAATAAAATTGCTCATTTCATTTAATTCCTAATTGTTCACAACTGATTATGTGGTACTCAAATTACGATTTCAAAGTTAATTACATTATTACATTATAATACGCAAAAAAAAATTTTTCTTTTTAGAGAAAACTGATGATGATGATAAATATCATTACTCCGTAGTGATTTTGTTTAACCCGCTGTTTATTATTCTGATGGTTTTCACTAAATTTCATTTCTCACACCGCTTTTGATTTAAATTTTATATTCTACGATCTTTTTTTTACTAGATTACGGACATCTAGTATACTTACTCTCTCCAAAAGAATATAAAATAAATATCAATTTCTCACTAAACTTCCAATTTGCTTATTATTGTTTGATAAATACCAATGTCAAGTGAACAAATATAGGAAATTTGATTAGTTATTATATCTAGTGCTATATACAAATAGCCCATAACAATAATAAAGTCGAAAATCTTCTCAACATTTATATCGCTTTCGCTAAAATTATTATATTTCGTTTAAATCTCATCAAGATATACATTGTCTTTACTTATTTCTCCACAATTCGTGATTGATCATATTTCAAAATGGCAACAGCCTCTGAAAACTCTTCCTCTTCACCAAAAGAAAGTTTCATTTTCGATTGTGATCATTTAATTCAATTTTGCAATAGATTTAATGCAACTCCAAATGAAGAACATACAGAGTCGATTCTTGAAATAAAAATTAAGGACTTAGATGCGAGATGGAACAGGGTGGACGCTTCATATCAGCGAGTAATGCTTGCTCCTGAATCCACAATAAAACCTGATTTCAAAGAAGAAGCTAAAATTAATTTCAATGCGTGTGTAGACGCATATTATGTTTGCTCTTCTCAAATGCTTGATTTAATGAAAACAGCTCGTATGGAAACCAGTATTCATGGATACGAAGCTGCATCTCGCAATTCTATTAATCCAGGAGCTCTTGCTCTAAACCATGCTCTCGATGACTCAAGTAATTGTATAAAACTTCCGCCATGTGATACTGAAGTATTCTATGGCAGCTATGAACAGTGGCCCTCATTTAGGGACATGTTCACAGCAGTGTACATCAATCACACAAAGCTCTCTCCAGTCACTAAATTGTACCACCTTAGAAATAAAACAAGAGGTGAGGCCAGTGCTACAGTTAAACGATATACCTTGTCGAATGAAAACTTTGAATTAGCTTGGAAAGCTTTAGAGACTCGGTATGAAAATAAGCGCGTTTTGGTTGATAACCAAATAAAAATACTTTTTGACATTCCAGCCACCACTAAAGAAGATAGTGAAGCAATAAGAAGGATTCAGTCTTCAGTTAATGATTCGTTAGCTACACTCAAAACGCTAGGAGTAGCTGTGGATAGCTGGGATCCTATTTTAATTCGTTTAATATCAACTAAATTGCCTTATTCCACTTTATCTCTTTGGGAACAATCCTTGACGTCTCCTAGAGATTTACCAAAATGGTCTCAAATGTCGCAATTTCTAGTCGACAGGTATGAAACATTAGAGCGCCTAACGAGTATCAACATTTCAAAAGATTGCTTTAAATCGTTAAATACACAAACAAATAATATTCAAACTTACACATCGCAGGAAAACTTAAATAATAACTGCAAGTTATGCAATGAGAATCATAATCTACGAACTTGTCCTACATTTCGTACATTTACAGTACAGCAAAGAGTCGATTATGTATTCAAAAACAAGTTTTGCAACAACTGTTTGAGTCCATCTCATTTAAAAACCAGTTGTAAAAGTAAACACACATGCGTTCATTGTAAGAAATTACATCATTCGTTGTTACATATGCCAAACAGATTATCAAATTCGCCTCAAGATTCTGGAAAATCACAAAGAAATGATAAGTCTGTGCAGAAAAATAATTCATATCAACATGCAAATTCAAACGTTCATCAAACTTGGAGAGCAAATGCTCAAAATGAACAAAATGGACAAATAAATGCTCAAAATGAACAAAATGTTAATCAAACCTGGAGAAGTTATGCTAAATATGATCAGCCAACTTCAAGCAACATTCAAGCGAATTGCTCCACAAGTGATGAAAACATTTTGTTACGAACTGCTTTAATGCAAGTAGAATACAAAGGAGAGTTGTTTACTATTAGAGCGTTAATTGATCCAGGCTCTCAGAGAACTTTCCTTACGGAAAGAGTTAGATCTCGTCTACAATTGCCGTACAAAAATTCACATTTCGAAATTGTAGGCATAGGAGGTCAGAAACAATCCGCCAAAAAAGAATGCGAACTTGTATTATATGCAAAAAGACATAATTTAAAAATTCCAATTAAGGCTATTGTTTTGCCTAAAGTCACTAAAAGACTACCAGCATGTTCTTTCCAACTTCCTTACTCAGCTGAACTTGAAAACTTAGATCTAGCAGACCCTACTTTTAACAAGGCGTCTCAAATAGATCTCATACTAGGCAACGATTACGAACACTTCATTAATATTGAAGGCATGAAGAAAAATATTTGTGGCCAAACTTCGGCATATAACACAATCTTTGGATGGGTTCTAAGTGGTCCAATAAAAACCCAAACTGTTCAAGCATTTAAAGCTTCGATTAATTCGTCAGAATCTTCAGATATCAGTGCACTTTTGAGAAAATTTTGGGAGCAAGAAGAAATACCCGAAGCTCAGTCAAAGTCAGCTGAAGATAAATATGTTGAAAAATTTTATACTCAAACAACTACACGTGATGAAAATGGTAGGTACGTTGTAAGACTACCATTTAAACAAGAGTATCCAGAAGACGTTTTTCTCGGCTCTTCTCGTTTCATTGCACTCGCACAATATTCCCATATGGAAAAGACTCTTGCTAAAAATCCGGAATTACAATCCGAATATAAAGCTGTGCTAGAGGAATACTTAACTCTAGACCATATGGAAGAAACTTCCTCAAATGAAATTATATCTCAAGGCAAATACGGCTCATTTTATTTGCCTCACCACGCGGTTGTTCGTCCTGAACATAAAACCACAAAAGTGAGAGTCGTATTTAACGCATCTCGAAAAACTAAGTCCAAATTTTCTCTAAATGACGTATTGTATACTGGCCCAACTCTTCAAAATGATTTGATAACTATTATTTTGAATTGGAGAAAATACAAATACGTTTTTAGTGGTGATATACAGAAAATGTACAGACAAATAATAATACACCCTGATGATAGACGCTTTCAAAGAATTTTATTTCAAAGGGAACCTAATGGCCCTATCAAAGACTTTCAATTGAAAACCGTAACTTTCGGAGTAAATTGTGCTCCTTTTCTAGCGATTCGCACTCTTATCCAAATCGCCAATGACTCCGAATCTGAATATCCCAAAGCCTCATCGATTTTAAAGTTCGAAACTTATGTCGATGATATTTTATCTGGAGGTTATTCAATTGAAGAAACTCGCTCAGCTCAAAACCAGCTAATTACAACTTTAAAATCAGCTGGACTTCTACTCAAGAAAATAACTGCAAATGATTCCCAATTACTCGTTCATGTACCCGAAGAAGATCTTTACGATCTAGATTTCCTTCGGTTTCACGAATCAAGCTCAACTAAAACTCTAGGCATAAAGTGGAATGCAATTTCTGATTCATTCACTTATAAGTTCATGCCCATAAATCAAGCTACAAAAATTACAAAGCGCGAAATTCTTTCTTCGGTCGCAAAACTGTTTGACCCAGCAGGATGGCTAGCTCCGATCGTCATCAGAGCAAAGTTGCTGATGCAACAGCTATGGTTGGAAGGACTAGAATGGGATGAAGAAGTGTCCTCAGAATCTCTGTAAAAATGGAATGATCTTGTTCAAGATCTATCTCTAGTTGAAACAATTTCTATTCCTCGTTGGCTCCAATATAGTCCTGATGATACGATACAAATTCACGGTTTTTGCGACGCTTCAAAATCTGCGTATTGCGCTGCAGTATATATACGATGCCAAACCAAAACTTATAATACATTTTCAAACTTATTTTTGGCAAAAACTAAAGTAGCTCCTATACAAACTGTATGTTTACCACGCTTAGAACTCAATGGAGCTGTGTTAGTAGCAAACCTCGTAAACTATGTCACAAAATCATTCAATTTTAATAACTACAAAGTTTATTTATGGACAGATTCCTCTATCGTCCTAGGTTGGTTATCAAAACCACCTTCGTCATGGGAAACCTATGTTGCCAATCGAACTTCTCGAATTCATGAGTTAATGCCTAACGCAACATGGCAACATATCTCAACTCATGATAACCCAGCTGATCTTGGAACCCGCGGATGTAAGCCTCAAGATCTAGTAAATAACTCTCTCTGGTGGCATGGACCATATTGGTTAAGTAATCCACCGTCTGAATGGCCTAAAAGAAACCCACTAAAAGTTGTTGAAAAATCAATTACTGCTCAAGATTCAAATGTTACTCAATCTTTTCATATCGAAGTTGATGAAAATGATATATTGAATAGATTTTCTTCTTACACTAGAGCACTTAGAGTAACTTGTTATATATTCAGATTTTTCAACAAGTGTATCCGAAAATAAAGGCCAACTATATCTCAAACGAATTCAGACAATCTCACTCAAAATGAAATGAAAATTACTAAAAATCGACTCATCATGATGTCTCAGAAGACTTTTTACCCCGATGAATATCAAAGCTTATCTAAAGCGAAAAATATTTCTAATAAAAGCTCGCTAAATACTCTTAACCCATTTCTCGATAGCAACTCTATTTTACGAGTAAATGGACGGTTAGCGCAATCAAGTCTTCCTTATGATGAGCGTTATCCCATGATTTTACCAGGCAACTCGAAATTTTGCAGGCTTTATCTCAAACATTTACACATATTTTTATCGCACGCTGAATGTGGTCAAATGTGCCGTATGGTACAGACCGAATACTATATCTCAAGACTCAAGCCCCGAGTCAAAAGTGTAATACGGAACTGCAAAATATGTATTATTCATAAACAGCAGCCATGTTCTCAAATTATGGCCCCACTTCCTCCAGAAAGAAGCAATTTATCGCTTCCGTTTCAAATAACTGGCATAGATTTCGCTGGCCCGTTTGAAATCAAAGTTTCACCAACAAGAAAATCGCCTCATACAAAAGCTTACGTTTGTGTTTTCGTGTGCTTCAGTACAAAGGCAATTCACTTAGAGCTCTGCTCAGATTTGTCTTCGGCAGCATTTCAAGCTGCATTTTCCCGCTTCATTGGGAGGCGGGGGCTCCCCCAAAGGGTAGAATCTGATAATGGTAGAAACTTTATTGGTGCCAGTCGAATACTCGAGCGAGAATTCGCCTCGTTCGTACGAAATGCTGCTCAAGATATATCCCAAAAGTATATAACTCATGGTTTTGAATGGAAATTTATACCACCTCATGCTCCACACATGGGCGGCTTATGGGAGGCCGCCGTAAAGAGCTTCAAATTTCACCTAAAAAGAATAGCTGGTGCTCAAAAGTTCAACTTCGAAGAATTCTCAACAGTGCTTGCTCGAATTGAAGGAGTTCTGAACTCGCGCCCTATTTCTGCCCTCTCAGAAGACCCGTCAGACTTAAAGGCACTAACGCCTGGACACTTCTTAAGAGGAGCTCCTATAATGGCTTTTCCAGAACAAGCTTTAACAAATATGTCTCTTATAAACAGATGGGAAAAATTAAAAGCTATTCACCATCGATTTTCTATTCGATGGAAAGAAGATTACCTTAAAGCCCTACACAAACGATATAGATGGAAGAATAGTTCGCGAAACATCCAAATTGGAGATCTTGTCGTTGTTATTGATGACTTGCAACCGCCCTATGAATGGCGATTAGGAAGGATAGAGAACACGTACGTAGGGTCAGATAATAATACACGTACGGCAGACGTGCGTATATCATCGGGAATTATTACTCGTCCGATAGTTAAATTATGTTATCTTCCATTTCTTGCTAATAGTGAAGATGATTAAAATCGCTCTTATAAGTATTCTTCCTCTTAATATTATCTAATTTATCTATAACATGTTCATAACTCATTCATAAAACCATGCCAATAACATTTTACAACATTTCACCATGCTCATCAACTCTTACTAATTCCGTTTTGTTTTTCTCTGTTTCCTCTCCATTTCCTTTGTTTTTTATCCTCCAGATCAAACAGAAGGTTGACTGCTACTCGCGTTCCCAGCCAAGGCAGCCGTAGCCGGGACGTGAGCGATGCTCATCCACCTCGTGACCTGGAGGTGTACAAATGTGTCATTTGTGACCGGTTCCACGCTCTACGGGTATGCCGGAAGTTTTTAAGAATGACGGTGCAGAGGAGAAGGGAAGTGGTTGGAGCCCTTGGTTATTGCATGAACTGCCTGGCGAGGAGCCACAATGCAAGGTCGTGCGTATCAATGGATACATGCAGAAAATGCCACCATTACCATCACACCTTGTTGCACATACCATCACCTCATCGCCAAGGCGTCAATCCGCGCAGACAAATAAGTACCATGCGTTACCAACAGCAACAACAACAGCGTCAACAACAGCAGCAAAGACAACGACGGCAACAACAGCAACAGCAGCAGAGACAACAACAGCAACAACCCAGCCAAACTACAGCTACAACAGCTACAGCCTCAGCCACCGCTCCAGATGCAGGCATCCTTGCCGAAGCCATAAGGTCCCTGGCAAATGTTTTATGTGCCACTAAAACCCCACAGACTGGTGTTTAAATTTGAGGCGGCGGCATGTCCAATCCTGGACTATATTATATTTATTTGAATTATATTTTTGAATTTTTATATTTTTTAATTACTTATATTTGATTTTTTTTGTATTGAATTTTATTTTATTGAATTTTGAATTTTGTATTTGAATTAATTAACTTAAGAAATGAATTTACTCTTTTAAATATAGCATAAGCTAAATATCTTTTGTATATATTGTCAAACATTTTCGTTAAGTTACGGTAATTCTGCTGAACTTCATTCAGCAGGACTACAAAACTTGGGTTTATTCAAAAGCCGAGGTTTTTTATTTCTAAAATTTATTGTTCAACTTCACTCTTTCTTAAACCTTCAACCTATCAAGTGGAAATTAAATAAACGATACGATACATTTATAACGTTTTACAAAAAAAATATATATACAACATCCATTTATTTCCTGGAACAATTTAAGGTGAGTGTCTCATGATCCCTTAAATTAACATTAATTAAAAGAAAGAATTATTTATTATAATTCTTCCAACTTTATTCTCTCTCTTTTTTATGTATGAGCGGCACTTAATTAATCTCTTTAAGATTCCTCAAAAATCTTAAGAGATTGGTAAAAATAAAAAATCATTTTATTTCAAGAGTAAAGAAATAATTTTAATGGTAACGTCGATTTTTTGTTTGGATTGTCTTTAAAGTTTAAAATATATTGAAGTATTTCTCAGAAGCAGTAACAAGACAGTAATATGTGTCAGTATAAATAACGCGTAGTTGCTTGTCCACTAAAATAAAATAAATACTTAAAACAACAAAATATTTAAAAGCTTTACAGTTCTATGATATCTATTAAAACCCAATCATGTTAAATATTTACAGATGTCCCATACAAGAAACTTATTACTTTGAAACGACAATTGAAATTATTATAGGGGTCAAGCTGTATAAGTACGAAGAACAGAAGTAAATTTCTAATTATAAATGTTGTCCACATAAAAAGGAATTGTAGTTTTAAATATATATTAATATAAATTTTTGCAATTATTCTTCGTATACTTTCGCCATGATAATTGTAGTATTTTTAATTCGAAAACGGACTTGTATAAAATACCAGCAATGCGTTTTGATTTATTGCAAAGTATGTAAAAGGTGTTAATAATTTTCTATCCACAAAACTCAAATGTGCTGACAACTGTTTAAGTACAATTATACCGATAAAATTGATTTATTTTACATTTGATTTCTATTTATCTACAAAAAAATATTCTATATTTGAACCATGGTTCTAAAGGATTTCCTCACATAATTTTACTCAAATCAATCAAGCAGCTTTTACGTGATGCGAACCAAGACAGACAAAAATTTCCAAAATAGGAACATATTTTGTATTCCAAATCAATTACCATATTCAGCAATAACAACATTTTCCTAAAACACTTCATGTACAGAAATGATCCTATTAATTTTTTTTTTATAGATGTACACTTAAATCTTTATTTGAAATTTCAATTGTTCTTTTATTTTTTCATAATAAAAGATTTTAAGCACTTATTATTTTGCATGTCTTTTAGTACTGACATCACTTAAATGTTTATTGTCGCCAACAAAAATCGAAATTATTTTAATTCGACTGCAGCGGCAAATTTAGCCTAGACAACAACCTGCCACATTGTTGCCTTGCTGTCGTCATAATAATCATTCCCATGTATAACATTTTTGACATTTTGCAGTCGTTAACTAATGTCTCGAATGTGTTTAGTGCTTGAAAGTTGTATTGTAATACAACATGATTTTCTTTTTTTGTGTTACTTATACAACAAAGAAAATTGCAAGTTCATGAAACTCTACACTTTTTTACTAGTCTTTCCTCCCTCACCAATAAACTCAATAATTGCGCAACAAAATTTGCAAAGTGTGAACAAGAAAGTGAAAAAGTGTTACCAAAAACATTTCCTATGTTTTACCGGCAACATTTGTTCATGAATTTTGCATGCACACTTTTTTATTGTACAAAGCTTTAGTACGAACCTTTTGGCAAAATACAAAATGAAACTAAATTTTAAGGACCTAATATATTCTTTGGAGCACCGTTTTTGACAAGTGCCTTTAGAGAAGCATCGTATTTTTATTTTATTATTACCTTTTCCTTGGATCTAATATGTAACTAATTTTAAAGATAAACATTTCAGTAAAAACCTTCAGAAAAAATTCTCCTGTTAAGTTTTTAAATTATAACCTCTCAAATTACTTACAAGAATCTGAACATGAATTTGTTATTGAAGAATTTAAACTTATATCCTTTTGATTAAAATGAAGAACTAACACAATTTCTAATTTCAATGCTTTATGATTTAAATCTTTGCAGCAAAATTTTTGCAAACCATAGATTTTTCGTTTCAAATACAACTGTTGCTTCTGTGTGGCTGACCTTTTTATCTTCATAATAAATAAAAATATATCTGAAGAAAAATAAACTTCTTTCGTAGATCCGCCTTTCAAACAAATCATTTTCATAAACTTTTACATGTGAATTGTAAGTCGTTGTCCTTCTGCTAGCGCCTTGTTTTCAATGTGTGAAAAGTTGTAAACTGTACAAAGCAGCTTATTTCTGTCATACGTATACGGATAATCATATAATACAACATAAAATACAACAAAAACAAATACATATTATGATTATTTACTATTATATAAAATCTTATTTATTCTCATGATATTTTGCCTTGTTTATGGATATTTTATGGCAACAAAGGGAAGAGTATTCAAAGAAGCTGTAGGAGTAAAAGTATAAAGGATTTATGATTTGGAAAATAAAGTTTAACAAAGTTAAATATTGGCCTAAATATAAAAGAGAAACGCAAATACGTACACATACATACATATACAGACCCACACATACTTTTATATTTATTTTAAATGGTTTTATACAACAAACAAACAATAAAGAGTTAATATTAAGAAAAAGTTTCCAACACACATTCTAATTATTTGTTACTGCTAGCGCTCCTTCATAACATTGTTCCCTTTTGGTGTTGCCGTTTTCTATTTCAGTGGCAGAGATGGAACATACAGTATTTAAGAATCTTAAATTTCTAACAAAGCACTCTGCAGTAACTGCTTCTTTATATACTTCAGCTTGGAGAGCTTAAAAATTTTCTAGAAGCCTGTCAGTGAATTTAATATAATTTTAATATGATACGCAGTATTTTTAAACAGTCGCAAATTTTTTAGCTGTCTTTGTATACATAACAAACACAGAGTTGTTTAAAAAAACACATTTTTTTCTTTGTCTTCCTGTAACTTTATTTTTATTATTTTTTAAATCAGAGCTCTAAATGAATCATTCATTTTTAATTTTAATTCGTTGCAACAGAAAAGAATTGAGTCAAATTTGCTTTAATTCATTTAAATTAATTCAAAATCAATTCAATTCAAATGAATTGGAAATGAATTGCATTTCACTTTGACAAATTCATTTGAATTAGAAATGAATTCCAGTTAATTTTTTTCAATTCATTTAAATAGGAAAGAAATTGGAATTTATCTGGGAAATTCATTTGAATGGGAAACGATTTAAAATTCATTTCTGCCTTATTTGTTTATATTGACTCAAATTTTATTTTATTTTTTTATTTTATATTTTTTTTTTTTTTGTGAAAAGAATTAATTCAAAGTTTGCAAATTCAGTGCATAAATGATTCGCTAATTAACTCAAAAACGGATGATTCTTTTACAGCTCTGTTTAAAATAACGTTTTGTTTCTCAAATGTTGTCGAAGTTACTCATATTTTCTTTGGTTAAGACTTTGTCACTATTTCCACATTTCAACAAAAACACACTTAATAAAAATTTATTAACTTTAAAAGATGTTTTATTTGTTTAAAAAAAAGGTTACAACAGATTCTAAATGCAAATGAAAAACAAACTTTTAGTAAATATTACAAGTCCCACCCCTGTATATTTTATTTTATGCTAATGTTTGTAGTTTATTATATTTAGTTCTCAAACGAGTGTAGTTTCAACTTTATGGCAGAAATTAAAAATGCAAGTTCAACAAAATTAAATGACTGACTCTTTACACACAACGAGTTCGACTGAATGTTTAAATGAGTGAGTGAGTGATTACTACACCGACATTTTAAAATACAACATTTAAGCATAAAAATGATGAAAAAGGAGTTGGTTCCTTTTGTACTTTTTTCTGTGTTATTGTTATTTTGTTGACTCAAGAGTTCCAAATATTACACACTTACATTAATAAGTGTATATTTGTATGTGTGAGGGTGTATCATATTAAACAGCTGTTGCAGAATCCTCAGTGAAATGATTAAAGAGAGGCAGCAGAACGAAAGAAAAGTTAAATTTATGTTAAATATTTTACGATTTTTAAATGACGGTTGGCAATTTAATGAAAAAGTAGTCTATAAAAATTTTATGCTGATTAAATTTTCATTTTTACTATCATCTGGTTCCCAACGTCGTTTTCCCAGTTAAAGTTTCTATTAAAAATTATTTCCTTTTAAGTTTCGATAAAAATATATAATTGAAAAAAAAAATTGATGATGGTGGCATTTAAAAGTCGTTCTTTTCTAGTATTCAGTTGTGTTCCTTTCTTTGTTCCTTTGATGATGATGATGATAAAGTTTAATATTAAAGAGAAAAGTAATAATTCCTCAGTTTATATTTATTGAATTGTTATCGCTTTGCATTTATCATAAACTTAAATTTATTTTTATGAGTCTTACGTGGTGGAAATTATACTCTTTAATTAAAATTTAACTTTATTTGTATCAAAATAAACAAGTAAATGTTGCTGATTTGAGACATTTGTAATTAATTTAGATAAATGTTTAGTTACCAGAGATATTTGCGTTAATGAGTAAATATTCAAATATACAAGTATAGGAAGAAGAGTAGTTTTAATAGCACTGAATATGGACAGACTAGACAAAAATACTTAGGAAGCTGCCGGAACTATTTTCAGAAATGCAAAAGCATTTTAAAATATATAAAAGAAGATTATTTTTTGTGGATTAGCAAAAATTAATTTACTTTTATTTATATATTGCTTGCAACTGCGATTTCTATTAATAGGCGAGTTAAAACGGCTAGTTTTGTTATCTATGAAAAGGTGTGGCAGCTCTTTCTAGGGGTTTATTTTATACTTGTAATTATTTACGTGTGGATATCAGACGATGAAAACAAAAATCTATTGCACAGATAATTTAAGTATAATTTTTTGCGATTTCGTTAAGCGTTATAGTTTTTTTTTTCGTAATGATATTTTTCAGAATTTACATAATAAAATTTTGTATTAAATTAATAACATTTAATTCCTCTACAATACATGATGTTACCTGCAAGCTTGTTAATTTTTTTTTTTTTTTTCAAAATCTAATGAATTTCCAAAAAATTCCATGATTCAATATTTTAAAAAATACACGGGTGACGATTCGAAACTCTTCTTTATGAAACAGTAAAATTTATTTATTCATAGCAAACTCACGTATTTTGCCATTCAGTTGCCACAATGCACTTATCAATTCTTTTGTATATTTAGTTTTTACTTTTTGTCCCAAAATACACTCTTTTCAAATCTCTTTAGAGATAAGTTACAAAAAAGAAATATTAAGTTATTCACTTTTGAAGGGTCGTTCACTAACAAACTTATGGTCAATTTGTTTAATGAAAAACTTTGCAAGTGCCTTTCATTCTATTAAGGTGGGTGATTATATAAAATATACACTGGAGAACAAAAATACAACATTCTGAAACACAAACATACACAACAACAACTCTCCAGCCAGTGAACAAGATAAAGGATTAAAGCAACAGCCTCAAAAACTAAGCAAAACAAGGAAACGGAATAAAATTATTATTTCTGTTAAAAAAAAAAAAATCAATATTTTAATTATAAAAAAAATCATTTAAATTATGCAAAGAAGAAGGTTGTTTGCAGCAATTAAATATCTTTTATTAAGAATAATAAAATAAAAAAAATAAGAAGAGGAAAGAAAAAATAAATAAACAAAATAAAAAATATGAAAGACCTACAGAGCTCATGAATAAATTAAAACACTTAACATTGATGTTCTAAATATACAACAACAATAAAAGAATGCAAAAAACAAACAAGAAAGAAAAATAACTAACACAGCTTTTTACGACACCCACATAAATTTAAACATTCATATTTAATGAACAGAAAAGTAACAAGATGAAACATTAAAGTTTTTAAATATTCTGAAAATACTCTGAGAAATAAAAATGGGAAGCAAAAAAAAAAATAATTAAAGCACTTTTTGCGGCCAAGTCGACTCTAAAGTAACCTCCATCGAAAGATTGGACTTAATTTTGGTTCGTGGCAACAAGCCAAAGGAAATCGAGTGCAAAAAATTAGTATTTTTCTTCATTTTTATTTTTTTATTTCAAATTCCTACAGACAATTTTACCCAAAAATCAAAACTACGTTTTGAAAAAAAACCGCCAAAGAAGAGGATGTCAATAATGGTTCTCTGCATAATCAGTCATTCTGCTTAACAAAATATAGCAGCTGAGAGCTATCAAATTGTTTTTGTTTAACGAAAGAGATCACCAGTGAAAAACAAAATTTTTTCTTAACACAGACATTTTTGAGCTGCAAACCTATCGATAATCGCACACTCGATTCTCTCGATAATTTGCTTAAAAACAATCGATACTATAGTTTCGATAGTTTGCATGAAAACAATCGATATTATCGATCCTATCAATTTTTTTAAGAGCTCTTTCGCTTTCTGATACTATCGTTATCGGAAAAAGCCTATCGATAGTGATTCAAAAATGAAACTGTCAATATAATCGATAGTATTATCGATTTTTTTGCAGCTCTGAGATATTCACCTGTAAGAGATTGAACATTTGTCTAAACAAAATAATTCACCCATGACAGGGTGAATCTTTTACTCAGCTTTTTTTTTACATACGAAAACAAGTCACTTATGATATACCAGATTATACTCTTGACAAAAAAAAGTCACCTGTGTAAGGCCGATTTTTTTTTCTTAACGAGATGATGTCACATATGACAGACTGCATTTTTTGTAAACGAATAAAGTCACTTGGGACAGGCTCCATTTTTTTCTTATTGAAAAAAAACCAGTCAGAGACCATGTTTTATTTAAACATATTATAAGGTCACCTGTGATCTGTGACAGAACGAAATTTCACTAAACAAAAAAATCATCGATAGAACACTACATTAAAATTTTTAACTTAATTTTTCTCACTCATCTGTACATTTCTTTTTTTTTTAAGTAATCAAAAAGAAAACGTGGGAATAAAGGAAAAAAAGCACGAAAAAAAACTACTTAGCGCCCTTAATTATCTTAATTGATTGTCATTAAATTTATCCTCTTAAGAAAGTTAAATTCGTTTTCAGTTTTATTCAGTGGGTTGGTTTCATTTTATTTTATTGTTACTCACACTTAAAGATTTTTTTTTCGCTAAATTATATTTCTGACAATTATTCGTTACATTTTCGGCGTTTCCTGGCGTTTATTCATTTTATTTATTTATTTTTTTTTTTCTTCTTCATTTCAATAGAGATGTTTCAAAATTAAAAGTTGCTTAAGAGAATGGTTAAATGCCTCTTAATGTACTGACAGTAATAAAGAGGAGAAACTACTTACAGACAGAGGTTGTTGTTATTTCAAATCTACAAATTCTTGTGTTTTGCCTTAAACGAACAACATCGTTATTTAAGGCGTTGTATATTAAATAACAAAAGCAGATTCTACGTCAATAGAAAAAGTTGCCAAACCAAGGAATTGTTAAAGACTTAAGTTGGAATTGAGCAGAGAAGAAAGAAAGAGGTAAGAGATTAGAAAACAACAATTAAAGCAATTAGTTTAAATAATCTTTATTAATTTTGTAAGTGTCTGTTTCATGCCATTGTTTCATTCATTAAAAATCTGTAAAACAAAAGTTGTGGGATTTTTTTTTCTTGTTTTGTTCAACAGTTTAAGTTTTACTACAATTATGACTGAAGTTCAGCCTGATAATTTAATAAATTTAAATTTTATTTAAAATGTTGTTATCACTAACCTTGAGCGAAAGAATCTAAATAATAAATATTGGCAAAATTAAATTGATTATATAAGAATTTAACTTTTTAAAAGCAAGTGTTTCTAAATTAAACAAAAATCATATTTTATGGACGCAAATAGTATTATTCCACCCCAACAGTTTGGCTTTCGAAGGGAACATTGTACAGTTCACCCACTTATAAGAATAAGAAATTTTGTTAAAGCGAATTTTGACCAACAAAAATCTACTGGCATGGTGTTATTAGATGTCAGAGCTGCTTTTGATACAGTTTGGCATGACGGTCTTATTTTCAAAATGATAAATTTAAACTTTCCAACTCATCTTACTAAATTAATTCAAGATTTTCTAACCTCTCGCACATTCAAAGTTCATATTGGCTCACACAGTTCCCAATCTTATCCTTTAGTAGCTGGTTGTCCCCAAGCGTCTTGCTTATCGCCAATTCTTTATAATATATACACGTCTGATTTTCCAATAATTAATAACTGTATTTTATCTATTTTGCTGATAACACAGCAGTTTTAAGCTCTGATATTATGGCGTCTAATATAACAGCTAATCTACAAAGAGCTTTTATGATATTTCAATAAGTGGAAAATAATGTTAAACTGCGAAAAAACCAAAGCTATTTATTTCACAAGGAAAAGAAAAGAATGTTTTATTCCGCAGGAAAATATTGTTTTAAACAACAATTCAATTCAATGGTAACAAAATGTCAAATATCTAAGAGTAATGCTTGATCCGAGGATGAATTTTAGCCACCATGTTCCTTATATCATAAATAAAGTAAACGTGCTAATCCGAATGTTATACCCCTTTATTAATAGGAACTCTTCTCTGAATATTGCCAATAAGATGCTAATTATGAAGTCAGTTTTTCACGCTGTTATTTTCTATGCAGCACCTGTATGGTCTTCCAGCGCGAATTGTCATATTAAGAAACTTCAAATAGTTCAAAACAAATTACTTAAACTTATATTTAACCTACCATGGTTCTTTTCAACATCACGCCTCCACGAAATTGCAGGTCTAGAATTAGTTACTGAGAAAATTATTAGAGTCACACAAAATTGTTATATTAGAAGTTTGAACTCTGATTATTTACATATTAATGACTTAATGTCAGCTTAATTGTGTTTTTATTTTTTATTTTTTTTGTCATTAGTTTTAGTTAGTAAAATTCAAATAGGTTTTATACATTTTTTCCTCCAACTAAAATATTGTTAATATTTTTAATACAATTTTATAATCTTAAATGTATAACTGAGCTGAAAAAGAGTAATTCTTGAACACTTGTATATAAAATTATAAAAGAATGTTAAAGAAATGTGAATGTAAATAAATAAATAAATAAATAAAATCATATTGATTTCCCTTTTTTTTAAGGAACAAAATATTTTTAAATAAAAATTCTTAATCACAACACTTCTTTTCGTTAGCTTGAAGTATCCGTAGGCTGTCTTGTATTTTATAAACCAAAAAAATTGTTAGTAGACATTCTAGTATTAATTATTTTTATTGTTTTCAATTTTCCCAAAAAAAAGAAAAACCCCAAAAATAAATAATTTTTATTTTGTATTCGAGAATAGTTTGTTGCACTAACAACTGTTATAAACAATAACAAAAAAACAAAAACTTATTCATACGTTCACATGGTCAAATTGTAACACGCCAACTGATGGTATGAAATAAAAATTGTATAAATTCAAATGAATAATGACAATTGTTTTTGGTTGGTATTTGTGGTTGCAACCATGTTTTACTTTAAAGCAATATAAATGAATTTGTTGCAAATATTTGCTGTAAAGGCTGAAACTCAAACACACAGCAAACTATAAAAGTATGTATGTGTGTGTGTGACGAGACGATTGCAAAGAAACAATAAAATTAAAACAAGGCCATGACGCACAAAAATAGACTACAAAAATCACAAATACAAGTTTTACATCCGGCAAGTGCGGCCATCCTTACAGGCTTCAATTTACTAGTTAAAGCATGTAAATGTGTTAAATTTTTAATAGTTTTTTTTAGGGATATCTGTCTTAATTTAATTTTTAGCGGTTGAGAATATCAAGTTTTTTCACATAATATTTTCTACTTAAAACAACAGCTTTATTTGGGGCTACGATCTGACGCTTTCCAGGACAACACCACAGTAATTTTACCTTGAATGAACTGTATTTACTAATATCAGGTGAGTTTTTATAAATATGTTACTAGCTGCGACTTTGCTTACCCCTCACACAATTCGTAAAAAAAGGCACTTTTTTGCTTTTTTTTGGAAAGGGATAGCGTAGTGGCGATAGGTGTTGAAGAAGAGCGAATGAAAGAATGCTTAAATTTTTTCAACTCTTCAGTTGCACCCTACGATTGTTTTAGAACTGTGTTACAGCGCCTTAGGTGATAAGAAGTCGTAGAAGGAACAGCCTTTTAATTTATAATTTATTTCACCAAAAATTTACTGTTCTATAGTAATACCAGCGAAGGAGGATGCTGGTGTGTATTGTTAAATCGCTAGCGGCTGGGATACGAACCCAGGTTACAAAACTAATCACATGCTCAGTAGTCAACGTACAAACTTTTTGAGCAACAGCACTCTCTAATATCATCACAATGTCTCCCCTTGGGTATAAGGAGTCTGCCTGAGCTAACCTAGGTTCAGACAAAGTTCTTTCGGGGTATGGGGAACCAGCTTCATTTGTGCAGGCACCTAATCTGGATAGGCAAGCTGGGCGCTTGTGGAATGACCGTCCTTTAGTTATACTGGCACCACGGGAACCGGTAACCCATATAGATATCCGCCCATCTCTGTGATCGGTTATTTGTGAGGGTATACGTGATGGCTGTGGTAATGGTCTATGTCTGCTGGGATGTGAGGAATAGACCGAATTGTGCTGTTGCACTCTTAACAGACGGCGTTCGATACTTGCCAATCCTTAAGCAAGAGCTAGTTCATGGTGCTTACAAACATGATCTTAGAAATTAAACTTTGTTGGCTACGCCAGTGGAGGGCGCTTTTCGGCGTATTGTATTTTACTCAGTGGTAAGACCACCATCAGGTTAGAGCCCACACGGCCAGGTACTGACGTTAATCTGTATCACGCAATCGTCACAGGACTGTTTAGACATATTTTATAGCAATCGTAATCGCCAGTCTGGCTAGGATTTTTTAAAGGGTGTGCCTTTAGGGAAGTGACTTTTAGGTATAAGGTCTTATCATTTAAACATTAATAGGCACTACACAGATTATGTACCACTATGTCCATTTTAAAACTCTCTGTAAGTGAGTTTAACTAGCATTTGCTTGTTTTATTAAAAAAATTGCATCACCCCCTTTTAACTGTACTGAGTAAAGGATATAGTTAAACAGTTTGCTGACCAGCCCTGCACCTGCTGCCTCGTAATACCAGCAAACTGATGGATTTTTTGTCAACACAAATATTCGTGTTTAAAAGCGACGTCAAATTACTCGTCAACCATTTTTTCTTTTGTGCAGCAACATGAACATGGGGTCAGTTTTAATATAATATTAATATTAATTAATATTAACAGTTCTATGTGTAGTAGCATATTCTGAACATTTTTGGTAATTAATTGATGTTTGCTCATCTTTCGTCTAAAAGTCTGATCATAATTAAAGCATCCTTTTGATTACACTAAATAAAAACGACAACTTTTGCGCAACCAGTGTTTTGATTCGATGTTAATTTTGGCTACTCTTTCAATAGCGTGTTTTACGATTTTAGTTGTCGCAATGGACCCCCACTTCTAAATGTAAAAATAGTCACAAATTAAGTAAATTCTACTTCTTAAGTGAAATGAACATTCCAACTCAGCTGGTGCCAGCGCATTTGGCAATCTCTCTCCTTTTAAATAAATTCCAATAAGTAGAATATTTTCAACATGTGTTACAAATGAAGTGCCTAACTTAACATACAAAGGAAAAAGTACATTTTAATAGTTGAATAAAAAAGAATGCAATTTTCTAGTTTTACCACAAAATAACATGATACAAAATACATGGCCCGCTTGAATAGAAACTAAAATGTAGAAACAAAAACTATTTTTTCTCTCAAAAGCGAATCCTCGTTAAGTGAAAATAGAAGCTCTAAAATATTTGAAAAATTAAACAGAGTTTTTAACTTTAATTGTAACAAATTTAAGAGTTAGAAAATATATAACAAAAAAACGAAGATTTTATATTCGAAAATGTAGTTTTTTTGAAAAACATCTTTTAACTCAACTTTCAAATATTGTTACTATTATTACTTTTACGATTATCACTGATATTGCTATTTTTTATTCAGTTTTCAAGCAACTTCAACTATAAAAAATAAAAACTTATTATTTTTTATACTCAAACTACATTTCTGTAGAAATCAAAGCAACTCAATGCATGTTGTTTGTTGTAATAATGGAAAACAATAATAAACAAACAGATACTTTTCTTTAAACAAATAAAAAAAAACGTTTGAAAACATAAACAGGAAGCATAGAATTCTTTCCCATATTTGTGACTCGTACTTTTATAATTTTTTTTTTTTTGTATTTATTCTTTTTTATAAATAAAATAAGAAAAATTTTCAATCAAAATTAAGAAAAAAATTTTATCAAAATGAACTTTACCAATATTAAGAAGTAAATTTATTCAGGCATGAGTTCATTTCCTAAAGGTACCAAAAGTACTAAAATGTAATTTTCACATATTATCGAGTTTAAGAGATCATGTTAATAACTATTTATGTACTAAGAAGATACTATGTAATCTAAAAAAGTACATAGCGACAGACAAAAATAATCAAAAAGATTGACAAAAAAAAACAAATTATGTAGATTAACCAAAACTTATTTATGTATTCCTCTAATTGAATTGAATTTTGTTAAAATTATTAGCCTTAAAAACCTTAAGATCTCAACACGCTGAAGATCATTTTATGATATCCCGGTAATATATTTCTTATTTTACTGATGTTAATTATTTTTAACTGAAGTTGGTTTTAATATATTGATTATTGATGAATTATATTCGGATAAAATATTTTAACAATAAAAACAGAATGGGTAGGTATAGTTGCACAAATGCCATAATAACTGCAAACATCAGAAAATAAGATGCCTTAAAAGAGAAAGACTTTGCGGCAATAATTGCAACGCAAAAAGGAAATCGTAAAAAAAATTTTTAAAAATCTAATCTAGAATAATTTAAAGACTCGTAAAAAAATAATTGCTTGAGAGATTATAACCTAAAGTCCGATTAGGTAGCAACAAAACACTCTGCCCAATAGTACTGTATACCCTTTATATTCCTTACGCTGTTATGCTTCCCACTTTCACTGCAGTATATCTTCGTTAATTACTTTTATGAGCTTAACCAGTTAAGCGTGGAATTTAGTTTTAAAAAACCTCCACCGTGTGTGTAATTAAAATCTTTTGGATCGAATACGTCGAACTATTTTTGTCGATACTGTTTCGTATTAGTCACTGCAAGCATATAATAAATAATAATAGTAATAATAATAATATAATAAAAATAATAATCAAATAATATTTGTATTGGATTTCATTAAAATTTAGAGATTTTATAGTCGATAATTTTTTATTTCTCACGACGTGTATACACGTCGAACAAAATCTTTATTACGGTGCGTTCGACGTGTATACACGTCGTGAGAAATAAAAAATTATCGACACACTTAACACACTTAACTGTTTAACTTCCATCCCTAAATAGGCTCGTAAGACGCAAAGCAATGTAATTCATACCTTTTGCGCTGTAATGTCATACCTAAATAAGGGCGTCAACTTTAGGTCTTTAACAGTAATGTTAACTCATTTTATTTTAAAAAACCCGCTGTTTAAGAATAAAGAAGAGATAAAACCGCTAGATTGCCTTGAAAATAACTAAATTGTCATTACTTTTCAACCATAATAAAACAAAACAAACCAACAAGCAGCCATCTTAACTTCCTAACGCACTGTCAAAATTGGATTTTCCAATTGCTAAGCGTTGACGCCGTGCTATTTAGGGATGCTTCATATATTTTGTATGTACATGAGAAATTTTGACAGATATCTTGCGCTTTACGCGCTAATTTAGGGGCGGCAGTAAGAGATGATGTTTACAATGTACACAACCTAAGGTATATAGATGCGAAGAATGCTGATCCAGAAAACGCAGCATTACATTCTGCTGGTGTCTCATTTTTTTGTTTTCTTTGGAAAAAGTCCTCATTAATTTTCAAAACATTATTTCTTTCTAAAAACCAAAAGCCAAAAATCAATTTCAATTCATTTATAATATTAATAGTTCCACTCCTAATTTAAAAAAGTTAAAATTAGAAAAAATACAGAATTAATCACCTGACTAAAGCAAATGGTTTTTCAATAATTTATTCTGTAGAAAGTAACCAACCTGGGACTAAAACAAAAATTTCTTGTATGAATGTAAATTTTATGGTTATAATTTGACGATTTTTAAGTATAAAAGTAATTTTTTGCGAAAATGAAACCTTCAGCAAACTTTATGTTGTAGGCAGCTTTTAGTTTTTTTTTTTCTCTCAATTTTCCGTTTTTAATATTTAATTAAATAATTGATTTATTCAATTTAATTTTGGTCAAAATGTGATATTTTGGTAACATTTTGATTGTTAAGTGATATTTCAATTATTTGGCAATCTTTATGCGGTTTTAATATCAAAAGCCAAATAATATATAGAAAGCAACAATAACATTGGAAAAACGTAAACAAAATAGAAATGCTTGCTTTTGCTCGTATGTGCGAACTAAGAAAAAACTAAAAAATTGCTAAAGTTGCACGCCGTTCCTTTTGTGAAAAGTTACAAAACGTTTATTTTGCTACGACATTTTTTCAACCTGCTGCTCTAATTTGCAATAAAAAAGATAAATTTCTTCTAAATCGTAGTAATGGTAATATTAGCTCGTTGTCAAGTTTCTTAAACGGAACAAGTAAAGTTGCTGAGAGTTAAGGACTAATCTTACTGCATTTGTTGTTAAAATTAATGTTAAATCGATTATGGGCAGACGGGCATCTGAAAGATCTTAAGGCGTTTGCTGAAAAAAATGTTAATTTTCTAATAAAACACCAAACAAATAGGAAAACTTATAGTACTACAAAATTTACTTTAGTGACAAAAGACGGATAATGCGATAAAAAAAAAGCTGGAGTTGAAAGCACTAACAGACACTAGCTGTATGTGTTAGACTACCTATTTTACAAAAAACACAAAAGAAATATGTATAAAAAACGCACCATTTCAAATCAAAAAACTCTGATTTTTTCTTTCTTTCTCCGAGTACCTTAAAAATTACCAAAATGAAGTTTGCTTTTCAAAATCATTTTTTTTTTTCTATTAAATAATTTACTGAGATTCTAATGCTCTAAATGCAGTAATATCACCATGCTTGGAACGCATTCTTCGTCTTTACTGACTTGCAGTTAAAACAAATTATAACGACAATAACATATAAAAACAACAAAAAAAAGAAGGCTTCAAGTTTATTGTGTCATTTCGCATATTGTTGACAATACTTGTAGTTTGAATAAAACTATAAAAACTTACACCTTCAAAGCACGCACACATGCATTCAAGGAACTTGTGAAATAATAATATTATTGCTGTTTTTAAAGTTGGATAAGAAATCTTTTTCTTTTTGCTTGAATCGAATTAAAACAAAAGTTTGTCAATATAAAAATTTGTTTTCACAAAAATACATAAACTGATAAATAAAATATTTTTTTATTTTTCAAGAAAACATATTTAAAGAAAGAAAATAATTTTTGTTTTCAACAAATAAAAAAAACAAGCAGTTATTTGTTACGTTGAAAAGAAAAAAAACGACAGGACTTAAAAAAATTCTGCATACGGAGTTTTATTTCCAGTACAGTTTTTATATATTTTTTATATCAAATTTTTATTTGCAGCAATATTGAGTGCAATAAAGTTTAATAAACTTGCAACAATAATATAAAACAAACAAGAATAATAAAAAAGTTTTAAAAACAAATATTCAAATTCTTGTGTTTTCTTCTTTTTTTACAAGCGCTATAAATTTGAATTTACTTCTTAAAAAAAAACTAACAAATAAAAGTAAGAAAACACTTGTATTTAACAACTGCCATCGTAATAGTTCATGTGAAAAACATTTGATAGATGAACGTAAAAATGCTTTTAATTTATGCAAAACTATGTAACACTCAAATCGAATTGTCTCAAAAACCTGCAACACACACACACACATAATACGAGTATTTGAAACCGTATGTTCTGAATTATTAGGCTGACGAGCATAATAACAAGGTTGCCAGATTTTTGTTCATTGTAGAGAAAATTTGTCGCGTGAACTTACTTAGCAATTCTGCAATACTGAAGGGCCCAAGTTTAAACAACTGTCATTTAACAATTGCATTAAAACGCTAGAGGGAAGACAACTTTCGTGTGTTTCACTTTACGTCTAAGGGACCTGGAATTTTAACGGCGTTGTCGTTGAAAGGAGTTATTATATCGCACTCATACATATATTTTATGTCAGTTTTTAGATATAAATGAAATCAGCCCAAAATAATTGCAACTGAAGGGATTACAAGATCTTAATGAAATATTAACGCTCACAACCTTATATTTTATGACGACAATATAGTTCGATCAAGTTAGTCTAATACCAATTCCTTTCTAACTTTAACTAAATGTCTTTAATTATTTTCATGTAGTCTTTTTTCCTTAAATTATGCTTTACATTTTTAAAATTTTGCTATTAAAATTCTGTTTGGGGATTTCCTGCGAAAATTAAAAATGTTTTGATTATCATTTCAAGAATTTAATTTTTCTACCCATAGTTCTTTCAACAAAGCAACAACAACATTGCTTTAAATACTCTGTTCAAACTGTTTGCGAAAATTGTTTATTTTATTATGAAAAAATGACAATTAAGTAGTGATGCCAAATCTAATACACCTATTTACGGTTTACAACATAACTCTACTTTAGTTGAAGTTTTGCAATTTGGTATTACCAATTAGAACATTGTGTTTCAACTTTGTTGTGGCGTTACCGTTTACAACTCTGTGTTAGTGCGTATTAATAATTGTTTCAAACTAAATTAATTAAGAAAAATGTAAAAGGGGTAAGTAAAGTTTTTTTATTGGTCTTCAAATACTTTATTATTCATATATGTCGAACAAGTTTACAGAAAAAGAGTTAAAGTCTGAAAAACTTGTAGAATTGATGACACTAGACGAGGCTGTAAGTTGTGTGTGAACTTCGTCTCACCAAATTAACAAAGATTAGTTGGTTAAATAGATGATGTTTACGACGTATGTACATAACATAAGGTAGATAGATGCAAAGAATGCTGATGAAGGATGTGGCGGTCTAGAAAATGCTGCATTTCATTCTGCTAGCGTCTAATTTTTCTTCTTTTCTTTGAAAAACGTCCGCATATATTTGTAAATAATTTTTCTTTCTAAAAATGTTTAGAAATTAAATTAAAAAGAACCAAAAAGCCGAAAATAAAGTCAAATTTAAGTTAAATAAAATCTAATAATTAATAAATCTATAAAAATTACTTTATTACTCACTTTAAACTCATTTATTTGTCTTACTTAGCCTCCAGAGGATTGCACTCGTCACGAATTCTACTCCTTTTTCGTAGAACATCTACATTAGCATCTCGGGACTCCTCTTAATAAAATAAAACAACATTTATATCCATTTTAAATAATTTTAATTGTAAAAAAAATCAAAATTTAATTTGAGCTTGCCTTTATTCAGTAAAACTTGATCCTTTAAATTGGTAACGTTGTAACAATTTCAACCAAAAAGCAGTTGTATTTCATAATACTAAAAAAAGATTGCTTGTATGAAAGATAAGTTGTCCTTTAGATGACCAAACTGAGTTGAGTTTTAAACCGTAATAAGGGTATAAATTTCTGAAGAAAAAAATTAATTTCATAATATATTGCGTTTAAGTACGCAACATTTAAAGGTAACTACAGTTTTGCGCGAAAAATTTTGTTGTAAACATTCTGCAGTTAATAAACATGTTGCCAGAGACATTATAACATTATACAAAAAGAACAGAGTACGATTTTAGCAAAAAAATTTCTTAGAGCCAACTTACACTGTGAAATCATTTATGAAACGAGCATGAAATTAAGAGGTGAATATGGCATGACTTTAATTTTTAGGCGATATTACTGTTGCATATATTTTGTTTAAAATAACGTTGACCGCTGCTACTTTAAAAAGAATTAAAAAAATTGCTTTAAAAATGTCATGGAATAAATCTGGACTTAATTGTTACACAATAATTTTGTTATATAGATTTCGCACGAGATAGTGAACCAAATACTATGCTAATGCTTAAAATGCATAAATGATAAGTCTGGCAAACGTAATAGAATTAATAATAATTCACAGCGCTTGTCAGTGGAGTCAATTGATTTTTGAGAAGGAAGTTGCACATATATTATCAGCTTTGTTATAAACCGCACACGAAGACCCGAATTTATGATTAAGAAGTTTATTGCAACAAATTTTAAGACACTTCCCTTTAAATTAATGGTCCAAAAATTTTAAGGTGAATATTGAGATCGTTAGATGGAGACCCAAATTAAAAGTTTTATCTTCTTCTCAAAACTGAGTTATAGTCTAACATAAGTAGTTTTTAGACTTAACTTTTAAACTGATTTAAATGTTTTACGAGATCTGGCAACAACACATGACTACAGTATAGGGAAAAGTTATAGTGTCAATATATATTTAAATACTTTTGTTTATTTTAATTAGCCAGTGCTTTTCATTTATAGCGTTGTTGTGTGAATACCTAAAAAACGAAATAAAAACTTGATTATACTTTCTATATTTTTTTATTTTAGTCAAATTTTTAATATGAGCCCAAGTTATATTTTAAGATAAATATTTCTGAAGGCCATTTCACTTAGACTAAATGCAAGTCCTCCAAAAGCTCCACTTAAAAAAAAATAAAATAAAAATAAATTGAAATTGATTTTTGGCTCATTCTATTTTAGTTTCTAAAAACAAATGTATAAGACGAGCTACATAGAACAGTTTAGAAATACTTTGGTTTGCTTCTGGATTTCATGTAACCAAATTAATGTTGATATGAATACTCCCCGTATTCTCATTTACAAAGTTAGTTGGTAGATAGATGCAAAGAATGCTGACGAAGGATGTAGCGATTCAGAAAATTAAGCATTACACTCTCCTGGTGTCTAACTATTCTTGTTTTCTATGGAAAACATCCGCAAACATATGTAAAATAATTTTTCTATCAAAAAAAGTTTTTGGAAATCAGAAAAAAATGAACTTAAGCCTAATTTTAATTAATTTATAGTATCCACAGTTCAACTTCTAATGTAATAAAAAATTAAAATAAAAAAATAAACTAAAAATATCAATTATTTAAAAATATTTTTAACTAAATGAGAGTTCAGCGAACTTTTTAGGACTCACTGTAACTTCTAAATTTTTTGACATAAAATAATATAAAATTTTTTTGAGAAACTAATTATCACTTAAAAGAAAAAATAACGAAGATTGTTGAGATGTTTTGTTGATGATTTGAGATTATGTGTTTTTTTTTCTTGGCTGAACTCTCATTTGGTTAACGAAATTTTAAAATATAATAAATTCTTTAATTTTCTAAAATGTCGTGTTGTTGTTTTATCGCGAATAAATTATTAAAATCACTGATATTAATTGTACGGGGTCTAGATGGCCATTTTGCTACCACTTACTTAGCTCTTCAGAAAACTTCTCATAAGTCTTTTAAATATACTAAAGATTTTTGTTAAAACAACAAAGTAAAGACAAAAATCAAAGTTTAAGCACAAACAACAATAACCAACAATAATTCTATTTTGCCTTTTTTTGGCTCTTTTATACAGTTAAAAGGTTTTGAAAAATGAAATATAAAAAAGAACTACTATAATTTATTTTTGTTCTATGCACCGGCACTTTGCAAATTATTAAATTTAATCTACGGTAATATTTAATTAAATTAATTAATTTAAAAAAAAATATCCTGCTATTTTTTATGCCAAAATGGATATTTTTGTTACTGACCATAATATTTTTTCGTGCACTGCATATGTAAATTTTATACAATCAATTCAATCACCAGAAGCTATTGGTGACATTTATGCATTTTGTGACAAAAAAAAAATTAAAAAAGTAAAAACAAAAGAAAAGTAAAAAACAATTTAATACCCAAAAGGTAAATTGAATAACTCCATTATGTGATACACGACATTTGAATGTGAGTGTAAGAGAAGAAAAACACTGAAAATGAATTTATAATTCGTAAAAAAATACGATAAGAAATATTATTAATTTAAATGCATAATCATGTTTTCTTCTCTATTTCTTGTTTCTCATGAAGAAAAAAATATAAAAAATTAATATAAAATTTTATTTTAATATAAAAATGTCATTAAAATCTCTGAAATTATTTTTTAACCACCAAAAAATTATTTCAAGAATCTAATTGAATTTTCTTTTGTGAATAACTAAATGAAAAAGCTTAAAGTCATTTAAAAAGTATTAAAATTTTATTCGATTTTTCTTGCCAAAAACTTCATCCTGCGAAAACAAACTTTAATGCACTTGTAATTGTCATAAACATTTTTTTTTTTCTATTAAATTTGTTTTTTTTTTTTTTTTTTTTGCTTCATAAAAAACACACAGAAAAATAAATGAAATTGTTGTGTTGCGCCTGTTTTGACGCTGAAAAACAGGGTTCTATCGTACAAATACTTCATGATAATGAAGTTCCTAAGGACGATGATGAGAAAGACGCTGATGTTGTCGACGCCTCCAGAGAATTTTATATTTTTTAATTCAAGTAGCGCCAAAAACAAAAAACAAAACAATAATAAAGTTTCAACATTCTGTGCATTTTATGGCTCAAGTTGAATTAAAAGTTGTTTAAGAACTTTTAAAATTTCAAGAGGGTGTTTGTGTGCATATCTGCCTGTACATGAGCGTTAATGTAGATGTATTCAAAACATATTTAATGTTGTCACATGGAGTGTGTTGATCCATTTCATTGCAAAGAAAATGAGTAAAACATTTAAACAATAATAAATGATAAGAATAAATTGCTTATGAAATGAAAACTAACAACTGAGTCAAGTAAAACAAAGTTCACACAGATTTCATTTTAAAGAATATTAAAGTATTTAACACAGAAACAAAAAAAAACAAGTTGAAAAGATTTTCGCAAAGAACAAACCAAACAAAAAAACGAATTTATTTTTGAGACAATATCGTTGTCATCGTTTACATTGATTTGCATTTATAATCAGTTGTCTAGCATTTCCCAAAAATCTTTAACAAAAACACTTGCAACCTCAAAAACCAAAGAATGTCTCCGCTTAACAACTAACGCCGACAAGCAGTGGAAATGCAAATAAATATTTTGAAATTTATTTTCTTTTCCTTTTAATTCCAAATACTTTTCGAGACAGACATAAATGAATACCAACACATAAGTATTTGGGGTTTTTGTGGTTGCAAAACATAAGCCACCACAAAATATCCTTGACAGTGGTTGTTGGTGAGAAAATAAAAACACACGCTTTGTTTTGCAACAGTAGTTGATTTCTTCAATTTCATTTTAGAATGAAGGGCATGAACGCCTAATGATATGCAACGAAAGACAAAGAAACAATAAAAAAGCAGATCATTAACAGATTTGCAATATGAGTTGGTTCTTTTAATAATGTGTTTATGGACATTGATAAAGTGGCTGTGGATTAGTAACAGCAAACCGAGATAAACTTAAAAAAAATCTAAGACTTTTTGACTTGCAACAGCAAAAATATTTAAATGTCGTAACATATTTTGATGGCTCATTTTTATATAAATTTATTTCAAAAAATGTTTTAACATTTATTCCATTTTCGTCTTAATCTATTAAAACTTTTCAAAAATAAAGTTAATATTTTCAACTTTACCAACAGCATAAATAAAAAAGTATATAAAAATAAATTAACAACATGATAAAAATTTTTCATTAAAAAAATAAGCTTCAGTTCATCATCAAAACAATTTTGAAATATTATGTGCTTTAAAAAAATATTTAATTCTTTCGAGTCGTATAAACCGAAAAAAGATTTGTAAATTTCACTTTAAATTGTTAATATTCATCATCATATATTCATTCATCATTTTTTTTAAGCCCGATAAAACTTTAAATTGTGAAAAATAACACAAAAAAAATAAAGTGTAATGAAGAATTTTTTATATAAAAGATCAGAACATGGCATTAATATTTAAAAATTATTTCGGGCATATGGCCACCGCGACTGCTCATGACGAAACGCATTCTAAACGTCCCATTTTGGGTCACTGTTTCAAGTACAGCTGGCCGCATGTCACAAATAACACAACCGACGTTGGGCTCCAAAACTTTAATTGTTGGTAGTTCATCAGTAGCGACATCACGCAGCCCCACAGGAAATAATAGAGAGGTGTCAAATCGCATGACCTTGGAGGCCAATGGACAGATCCATTTCTCGAAATCAACTTATATCTAAATTATGATTTCAATAACTCGAAGGTTGCGGTCGACGTATGGCACGTAGCGCCATCTTGTTGAAACCACATTTCGTCCGGATCAATGTCACCCATATTTTCAAACAAAAAATCAATAATCAAGGTGCGGTAACGATCTCAATTGACCGTAACATGAGATTCGGCCTCATTTTTAAAGAAACAACGTCGCATGATGAAACCAGCTCGAATTTATGACTGATTTTAAAACTAAAATTGGATGATTTGATAGCGTTGTTCAAGCGTGAGTCTATTCATTATGGTTTGCCAGAGTTTACCGAAAATAATAAGAAAAAATTATTAATCAAAATTTAATTTTTAGTGTTATTTTTTATAATTTCAACTTTTGTTATGCTTAGAAAAAACACCCTATATTTTCGTTAAAATGTCGATTTTTACAGAAGAACATCCGAAAACTCAAAAGCTAATTTCGAAACGTTTAAAGAAGTTGCACTACAGGCCCAACTAATTTTACAAATGTCCACTCAGCGCAACATAAATAATTCTTGCAAAAAACCCGCTTCAAAACAGATTGTAGCTGTCAATCTAAAACGGTAAAATGACATTAACTGTTGGGACACTATTTAATTTCCAAATCCAAATTTTATACTTGCTCTCACAGCGAACTAGTAATACAGGTTTTTATAAAAAACATCCGTCTGTGTATATCAGACATTCTGCCCAATTTTTAAATGTTTGTATTTACGACGTATGTCGAATTACATCAATTATCGGAATGCCCTTTAATTTCTAAATTCAAATTATATAGTTAGGGTTATAGAGGACATGCAGGTTCCTTGTTAATTTTAACTGTCTGCCTATAACGGTTCAAAGTTTGATCACATTCATCCTATTATATCAATTATTGGCACACCCTTTAATTTTCAAATCTAAACTTTATACTTGTTGTTACTGCGAGCTTAGCAATACTTAACTTACTTAAACAGCCTGTCTGCAACTGTTTCAAATTATGGTCTCATATACATCAAATTAAATTAGCTATTGGGACACCCTTTAATTTATAATTTTGCTATTTATACTTGTTATTATAATGGTCACAGCAATCGGCATCTTGTTTAATTTTCAAGCGTTTGTCTATAACGTTTCAAAGGATGGGACCATATAGGTCAATTTGCGTTACCTATGGGACACCCTTTACTTTTAAGATTTATTTTTCTATTACTTTTTGCTATTTACAGCTAAAACGATACTCATTTTTTTTATTAAAATGTTCTTATTTAACGGGACCAACTTGTAAGCCGACTTTTTTTGAAGTCGGTTAAAACCAATATTTTTTTTAAATAATTGGTCATCTCGAATAAAAAAAAATTTTTCCCGAAGCTTTCGTCATTACGATTCAAAAAATGGCCACAATAAAACAGTCACACCAGGTGCTGTAAAGATAAATTATCGAAATAGCGACAGCGTTGAAATCTAGAAAACTTTATGAGACGGTTGCGTATTTTACGGATGGTTCTAAAATCAAGGAGTTCACATTTTATAAACTATAATAAGCACGTCGATTCTGAGAGTCTTCCAATTATTGTCTGGGCATATGTTGAAAGCACACAGTGTCAAAGCAAAGCTGGTGGGCGAGTCCAAAAAGGCTCTTGGTATGCAAATTCTGTTGAATTCCGGATCCTTGTAACAAAAAACAAAGTTGCCAATGAAATTGAAAGATTGCGCTTGTAAGGAATAGATTAGGAAAGAGTAGAAGCGATCAAGCTACCGATTATTAACAACCATACGCTTCTTTCTGATTAGATAGTTCGAAAAAGAAAAAAGTCCTGGGGAGCTGGAGAATATTGCAAGGTCTCATGAGCTATCTGGCGTAGTCTATATACGGAAATTACTTAATTGCTTTTGGATTTATTCCATGAAGAAAAGACCCAGAAGATGGGTCACCGATACGTGAAATCTTTGTAAAATGTGCGAGTACAAAGAGCAGCTAGAAACTGTTGAGAAAATCGGGTGCCTCTGCAAGGTATTGCAAAGCCGCAGCCTTAAGTGGGTAGATGATAGATTTTACGATGGGCTAAGCGACATTGCTCGGTATAATTTGGCAAAAAATCGTCGACTTCCTCAGAGAAGTCAGGGATGGGTTGTAAGGCGAAAGTGACTCTTAGTTTGACAACTTAAAGGACACCACAATGGACTCTCTGAGTTTTCGAGAGGCGGTGTCTTTTTATGGGTACAACCTTTCGGAACCTAATCTAATATAATTGTTAAACAACTAATAATATTAAATCTTATCTAAAACTGAAGTTTGAAGCTTCAGTTTGGAGATTTTTTTGGAAACTAAAGAAAGCATTAAAGGTCATGCATTATTATTTTTTTTCGACAATTTTAATTTCCAAATTTTTTTATAAAAGCCATATAATTATGGAGGTTTTCTAAAACATATATATTTAAAATTTATTCACTTTTGTCTGAATCCTCTTACACTTCTTAAGTCCTTTTACGTTCATACTCCTCTTATTACTCTACTTAATAGAATGTAACTTTTAAGTTTCAAAGGAGTATTGTGGTCGTTGTTTAACACATGTTAATTTCACTTTAGACGCCACATCCACATTTCCACACTAACATTCTTATATAAATACATACTCTCATATATACACACACACGCACACAAGCATTCTATTTAAGGTTGTCTAAAATGAAAAAGACGCGACTTCTAAGATTACAAGTTAATTAGTGAGAACATTAAACACAAAGAGAGTAGTAAACATACACAAACACACGCATACAAATGTTAATTATACTACATTTGACTTTTGTATACTTGTTCTCACCCATATTTATGCACACACACACACATGCATGAAGTTGTTTAACAATAATAATAAATATTAACAAGAAAGTAATGCAAAGAAAAGAGAAAAGAAAAGACCTGTGCACTGCCACTAATTAGAGTTCAATGAAGAGAACAGATTGTTTTGTAAACTCATTCATTCAGTAGATCTTTGAAAGAAAAATCAAAACAACCAGGAAACAAACAATTGTTGCTGCATGTTTTATTCTTCTTAAATATAATCATTGATTTTAATGCTGTATGTTTTTTGTATTTCTGTTGTTTGCCTTTTCAATAGAAATACAATTGTATTCTTCATTTGTTCACTTTCAAGTGAATTCGGTGAAAATCTTTTCCTTTCTTTCTGCTTAATCGTTAACTTGTCTGTAGTTCAATTAGAACTAATTGGTGGAAAATTGTTAACAAACATATTGTAGGATTAAGTTGAACAACTAAGCAATTGAAATGGATTTCCTTGCAATTGGAAAAGAAAATGTTTAAAAGAGATTTTGTTTTCTAAAAAGTGTAGATTTTAAGTGTTTTATTGAACACAAATTGAGTGGGGAAAATTTTTTTTGAAAACTAAATCTTTGCTTTTCTTGGTGAGAAATTTTCTTAAATGTTTTTATTATTTCACAATGATCAATTGTTTTAAATTTTTCTAATAGAAATCATGCAATTTTTCTTCACTCTCGTGTAATTTATGTCAAGTGTAACTATTTTAGTTCACACCCTTTTCATGTTAAGCTTTTTCCTTACTACAGAAAAATGTAGAAAATTTTTCATTTATTTATTTTTATAAAAAAAAATCTCGGTTAAACTTCATTATGATTTTCATCCCTTACACATACATTCATACGTTTATACACAAAACATCTAATGTGCGTTATAGATGAAAAACTTGTTTTTTCTTATTTATACTGAAGATGCTGTATGAGACCTTATATTGTCTATAGTTAGTGATTTTATATTTTAGCATAATTTATAGATTTAAATATTTTACATTAAATTTTACGACATTATTGACTGCCGAACTACACCCACAGCCACATTTTCTATTTGGCAGGAAATCGAAAAAAATATAAAAAAAATTTATGCATTTTCAATGAAGAGTTTCCCTTTTTATTTGTAGCTCTCGTAAAAGAGAAAAATAAAACTTAAGGTTTCCTTAAATTAACATATGTGGTCGTAAAAAAAAAGAAGTAAATAAATGAAAATTTTTATATTAAAGGAGAAAGTTTTTGACTTCATTTGCAACCAAATTTGTGGTTTCTTGTTTGCTAGTGATGTAGAAATCTATTAAACAAAGTTAAGCTGAATGGCAATCGAATATTGAAAGAACTAAAGCAAAATAATACGCCAACTTTTCAGCCATTTTTAAAAACCTTTGTGTGAGAAAATTAGAAATTTGCTTCCTTAAAAAAAGCAGCATCCAAAAAAATTGTAGAAAATTGATTTAAGTAAAAAAAACTGTAAACAAACTCTTTAAAAATAAAAAAAATAATTAAAAAATTACATTTAAAAAAGTACCTTTCGTAAAGTACTTTTTTCAAAAAGTACCTTTTAAAAACCATCTTTACAAACTATTTTAAAAAGAATATTTAAGAAAAAAGGGACTAAAAAAATAACTTTTACATAACTTAAAAAATAATTTTAAAGTTTTTCCCCAAAAAGTACCTTTTATAATTAAAAAAAAAATAAACTCCTTGGAAGAGCGTTTCTTTAAATAAAAAGAAAATATTTTTAATATTAAATGAGCCTAAGGGGCTGTTGCAAAATGTATTTTTAGAAATACCTTCAAGAAACTAATTTCTGAAAGAGAACCCACTTCAAAAGTACTATTTTAGAAAAAGATTTTTAAAATGTAAATTTAAAAAAATTAAATTAAACTGAGTTTAAAACAACTTTCAAAATCTATCACAAGTTCTTAAAAACAACACTTAATAAGTACTTTTGAAAAGTACCTTTTTAAGGACTAACTTTTAAAAGGATTCTTTTTAAAAAATATTTGCAAATTAGTCTTTAAACAAAAACACCTTTTAATAAATTTATTTAAATTTTTTTTCTTAAAAAGAATGTTTAAAAAGGTGTCTTTTAAAAATTACGCTTCATAAAAAACTTTAAAGAATACGTTTTTAAAAACAGTTTCAATAAACTACTTTTTAAAAATAGATGTTTAAAAAGTAACTTTAAAAATAGTTTTAAAAAAAGAAATTGATCCAAAAATAAATTTTAAAAGTAAAATTATAAAACAATTGATAAAAATACCTTTAAAAAGAATTTTCTAGGAAATACCTATTTTAACACATTTTGAAAAGAACTTTTTAAACACTTTTAAAAGTACCTAAGGATAACCATCCAACCCCTAAAGTAAGGATTGCTCTTAAGCAACATATAATTTCAATGACATACTTTACAACATTTTAAACTAAAATACCCGATAAAAAAAATCTCATTTCGCTAACATGATTATTACCAAAACTGTCATTCTTTGTTTCGAAGGCGTTTTTTTAATACTTTCACAAAAAGAAATATTGGAAATATTGTATAGACGTTCGCATGTCGATTATTTTGATTCTTGTCAAAATGTTTTACAATTTTCAAGCTTCAAATTATTTTTATTATAAAATTTTTCAACTGAAGTTTGTTCGGAGAGGGGTTGTACTTAAATTTGCCAATAATTTTTTTTTTATTTCATTTATAAACTGAATTCAATTTTTTATTAATAGAAAAATCTGTCTTTATCACGGTAGTCATATACACACAGAGACACAGAGAGCCACACACATACACACACAAATAGGCAGACATTATTTTTTAAAAAAATAATCTAAATATGTAAATTTGTTTATTAATGTTGTTGTAGAAACAATATGAAGGTGACAATTGCTTCTCAATATTTAGATTTTCATTTTGAATTTTTTGTTGAGGGTGACATTCTACTTCGCGTATGTTTAAACTTAAAGCAAAAGCTCTTAAAAAATAAATTAAGGTTACTTTAAAGTATTACAACCATCGATCTTGATGCAAAGGCAAAGTAAGCTCTTAAACACTACTGATTCGCAACAGAAATATTTAGAAAAAAAAAAGTTACGTAGAACAAGAATTTTTTTTCAAAAATTAAGATTTATTCATGAAAACCTACGTTAATAATTTGAGGCCTCATATTCATTTAATAAAAGGTCCTGCGATACTTTATACTAACTAATTACTTACAAGTGAACTGAATCTTTGAGTAAGACGTAAGTTTGTAAGTAAATATATTTTGTTCTTTGTTTTGACTGACTATTAAAAATATTTTCTAAGCATGAAATTATACAAAATAAATTTAAATTACTTTACTTTATTCGTGCATATCCATATGGCTTTCCCCGCAGTAATACATTTCATTTTGTAGTTTAGTTTAAAATAATAAATATTTCATGAGAATATCATGAAATATTTATATTTGAAGGAATCAAGCACGAATAAAGTAAAGTAATTAAATTTAAAAATAAATTTTATTTTAATTTTGTCTTTAATTAAATAATTTGCAAATTCCCTGTGCATATAAATAAATTATCGTAGTGTTTTAGATATTTTATTTTTCATCCTCTTTCAACTGTATAAAAGAGCCGAAAAAAAGTCGACCGTATACAGTAGAGAAAGAAAAATAGAATTACTGTTGTTTATTGTTGTTTTTGCTTAAACTTTGATTTTTGTCTTTGCTTTATTGTTTGGACAAAAATCTTTAGTTTATTTAAAATGTTTGTCAGAAGTTTCCTGAAGGATTATGTAAGCGGTAACGAAATGGCCATCGAGACGTGCTTTGACCTTCAATAATCAATATCGGTCACTAATTTAATCGGGATAATTATATAAAAAATAGCATGAAATTTTTTGTGAAAATTAAATTTTTTTAAAATATTCCCGTGTCTTTAAATATACAAAATAACATTAAAAAACATTAAAAATTAAATTGTGATGAAAAGTTTTTTTTTATTTTTAGTAAACTCTGGCAAATCATTATGAATACACTCATGGTGGAACAACGCTATCAAATCATCCAAGTTTACTTTGAAAATCAGTCATCAATTCGAGCAACTTATAGACGACGTCGTCATTTTTATGGTGGGGATGGTGCCATCCGTAAACTGTCGGTAGATTTCGAACCACATACTCTGTAGAGGACGCATTGCACTTCGAAGGAATGTGGGTACTCCAGAGAATTTCGCTGCTGTACACGAAACGAAAGTGTGAAAGAAGATCCAAAATTATCGATTCGTTGTTGGTCGCAGGAATTGGGTCCCTGGCCGTCCACTATGTGGAAAATTTTGCGCAAAGATCTTGGCTTACACCCATATAAGATCCAGCTTGTGCAAAAATTAAATCGACGAGACCTTTATATGCGTCGTTCTTTCACTGATTGGTCTCTAGAGCAGTTAGTAAGTGACCCGTTGTTTTATCGCCAAATTGTGTTCAGCGATTTCCGCATAAGGAGTGAGACTAATCCACAACATACTCTACAGACCCCATTGCATCCAGAAAAATATACCGCTTGGTGTGGTAAACACGCTGGTGGCATCATCGGACCTTATTTCTTCAAAAAAGAGGGCGGATCCCACATTACAGTCAATTGAGATCGTTAACGCACCTTGATTAAGGATTCTTTGTTTAAAAATATGGATGACATTGATCCGGATTAAATGTGGCCACGTAACAACCAGCTGATCAACCAGCAACAATTGACGCTTTGGAGGCCAACATTGTACGTGTCATTCGTAACATAAGGCCAGCAGTACTTGAAAAAATTACCCAAAATTGGACGTCGAACATTCGCTTCGTCACGAGCTGCTGCGGTGGCAATATGCCCCAAATCATTTTTAAATATTAATGCCATGTTCTGATCTTTCGTATAAAAAAATTCTTTATTACAATTAAATTTTTTGTGTTATTTTTTACAATTTAAAGTTCTATCGGGCTTAAAAAAACACTCGATATTTTTTAAAAGAAATTGCAAATGAAAATGCGAACTTCGACCTGTATTAAAATTATTTATATGTTTTTTTGCTACAAAAATTCGACTAAAAATATTAAAAATTAATTTATAATATTTATTAGAACGCAACTTTTGGCGGGTATTGTATTTTGACTATAGAAAGTAAAGTGGCCACTAACTTATTATATGACTGCATAATATTTAATTCCTATTTATTACGAAAAATTAATACCAAGCATATGTAAATTAATAGATTTCGGTTTGTTTATAACATTTCGTATGGCGTTTTCTACGTCTATTCTGTTGTCCGCAATATGCCGAACATAATTATGCAATTGAAACGAAATCAACCAACCGACCAACGACAACATTCATAATGTTTATTTTCAAAATACCGCAAATGTCACAATATAAAATGCCACATTCAAATTGATACAAATTCAAAGGATACAAAAGCATAAACGAAATGTATTACAATCACAACAACAATTGCAATAAAAGCATTATTGTTACTCTATTTGTAGTTTTGCTGTTGTTGTTGTTGTAGGTATTCTTACTCATGTTGATTGTTAACATTATAGCAGCAAATGTAATTGTAAATACCATTATAAACCAACAAACATATACACACACATGCCCGTATACAACTATGCAAAATAAATAAACAAAGTGACCAGACCAGGATATAACCAACATATTTCAACAATGTTTTATTAACAACTACAATTCGACTGTGGCAGTAGAACACAACAACAAGAACTTTTACAAAAAAAAAAAACTATACCAAATGTCTACTTAATAACAACTACAACAACAGTGAGAAATAAACATAAACACGTTACACAATACGAGTAGCACAATAATTGTACTCTTTAACAAAAAAAAAAAAACAACAACAAAATACAAAACATATATCAAGCGTGCATGTTCAAGCATGCTGGTAGTCAAAGCCAAACACTCTCATACATACAAACAAACACATACATAAGTATATTCTCTTAACGTTTGGAAAATTTCAAAGAATGTTGGAAGGTTTAAAGAAATAACTGTGAATTTGTTGAGGTTTATAAAAGGAAGAGACATAAACATGGACATTGAAATGATTAAAATTATGGTCAGATATACAATGTACGAGGGGAAGTCCAAAAGTCTTTAAAAACATTGAAAACCCCTTTTTCGTGTGCAACTTAAACTCCTTTTCATTTTCGCAAAATGCTACAGAGGCTTTTGTTGCAAAGATGATCCCCTAGCATGACATTGACATGACTCACAATTAAGCTTTCACTGCTTCATTTTCCACTTTTCAAATGTTGATATTATTTTGCTTGCAAATACCGTTCTGTTATTTATTTTATTTAACTCTTTTATTTCCTAAAATTGGTTTGTTCTTACGGACACTACACATTGGTTGAGGTTCATAGAACGAGCAGCTAAAAGTAGAAGAAGTTGTCAAAGGACAACGACATTTTTTGTTTGAATCAAGAAAAAATAGAAAAATCAAAATGATACGCCCACTTTTACGCCCACCTCCCATACAAAGGGAAAATAAAATTTTGAGCAACGGCATTGTTTTTTGGCACATACCATTATTATATACTCAGAATCATTTGGGTGAAATTTGAAAATTAACCGCCCACTTTTACGCCCACTTCTCATACAACTTGTATTTAAAATATGGCATAACTCTCTTGATTTTTAATGCATCAACTCAATTTTCCCACAAAAATATTATAATTACGAATGGGCTCCTGATAATATATCCGCCCACTTTTACGCCCATCTCCCATAGAAAAAAAAAACAAATAGAAAAAACATGAATGAGTAATTTTAGCATAGTCTTTTAATAATTTTTTAACATCAACACGAGTATTGTACTCCAGTTTTTTGATTTGCAGGTTTGAGCGAAATCTGTTTTTAAATAGGTCTGAAGAAAATAAAAGATTATGCATTACGTCTTCAATAGTTACAACCCTTCCAATTCTTCGCAAATGATGTAATCTGTAGGCTCTATAGTCTTTATACAAATAATCAATTGAAATGCAAAAAAAAATGAAATCATTTAGATAAAGACATACCTATTCACGCAAAGAAGAAACATGATTGTAATATGGTCACAATAACCATAATATGTTCTTTGTAACATTGTAAAGTTGCAGAACCAACAAATTGTAGTTAATTTCAGCAATACTTCAGTCACGACGTTTTTGTTGATACTTAACCATGCTTTGGTTGCTGTACACAAAAAATACAATATAGTTGGTTTAACTTAAAAAGTTTGAACCACGACCAAAGTTTTATAACTTATTAAAAATAATATAGCACATTTAAACACAATACAATCAAAGTATAATTTAAAGCAAACAAATGATGCCGTTATTTGTGTGTTAAAGCCTTTTAATTATATATAATAACCGAAAATGTTTTTTTGTAAATTTATTTTTTTAAATAACTTTTGTAACAAATCAATAATATATAATTTATTATATATTATTAATTATATTATATATTAGGAAATATTTATATATTAGAAAATGTTTGCACTTACGAGACTTTATTATAATTCAGTTATATAACATGACATTTTCAACCATATTATGATGTTTTAATTTAACCATTCAATGTTTATATTTTAACATAATTATTTTTAGATTTTACCATGTTATTGTTATGCTAGACAACAATATGGTTGCAAGAACAGCTTTTTTATTATAAAATGTAACAATACTATGTTTTGTTAACAACCATATGACACAACCATAATATATTGCCCTTAATAAGGAATCATGGTATTCAGATATCTGACAACAAAATACCAAAAAATTATTCAAATCGGCGAACAAGAAAAACATGAATTTTGGACTCTCTTTAACCTTTGTGCGCCGCTGGCAGTTGAACTCATGTCTTGGTATTCTATTATTAAGCAGACACGCTGACACCTCTGCCAATACAATCATTGCGGATGTAAGATCTATTTGTTAAAAGAATTTCATCAGAATCCGTTTGACTATGATTGAGTACCAAAGAACGGAATTTAAGAACTTCCACAAACCTCCACATTTATTATATAAACAGGATTTAATAAACGAATATCGTAATGAAGTTTGTTTAATGAAACTTTTGTAAATCAAAAATCAATTTTAAGCACATGGCCATAAAGATTCCTTTTTAAATATCATCAACAGTTTGAGGGCGACTTAAATCAGTTGTACCCTGTTTAAGTATTCCACTTCTATTTGCTCTGTTTTTATATTTAGTACCAAATGTTCCATTTACAAATTAAAATTGGCACACACACACATATACAAGTACGTATGCAAATTAGTTTTGTTGACGTTAAATAATTCTATTTTATACAACATCGTCGTAATCCTTGTCTGGTTAAATAAATATTGCGAAATTATTACGAAAATATTACAAACAAAAAAACGGAAATGCAGTTGTATTTCGCAGTTTTTTATTCTTACATTTATTGATTTTTTTGCTTAGCAACCCAATACTTAAGGAATTTAATGTACTCTGACGTAGACGTGTACTCTTACACAAATTAGAGCAGAAACTGTTAAGACCTGTGTTTATTACATATTTATTTATGACCCACTTATCACTGTCATTGACAATAATTTCTTATTAGAGATAAAATTCAAATGTAATTAATAAAATATTTTATGGTTTTATTGCTGAGGAAATAAAAATCGAAAAACAAATAAGTTTCTATCTTAACAACTTAAAAACAGATTTCATATCTCTATTTATAATAGTTCAAAGTATGGCCACATATATTAAACTACATTAACTATTGGGACACCCTTTTATACCATGTCCAAACTTTTTACTTTACTGTAGTGCTATAGCTCCTTGTTAATTTAAACCATCTGTCTACAACTGTTCAATACTTTGGCAACATTCATCAAATTACAGCAACTATGAGGACACCCTTTAATATCCAAAATTAAAATGTTATACTTTATGTTCTAGCATACTAAGCAATCAGATTCTTTGTAAATTTGAACCATCTGTCTATAACGGTTCAACAGTTTTCCCGTATACATCAAAATACATAAACTATTGTAACACCCTTTAATTTATAATTTAAAATATTTACACTTCATCTTATAATAAATAGAGAAGTGGACAATCTGTCTAATTATTAATTGTTTGCGGGCAACGGTTAAAAAGATACGGCCATATAGATCAAATTTTATTAATTTTGGGAACACCCTTTAATTTCTAAATTGAAATTATATAATTGATGTTTTAACAGACTTACCAATACAGGTCCCTTGACAGTTTAAGCTGTCGGTCTATATCAGTTTAAAAGTTTGCCACATACATTTAATTACATTGGGAAACCCTTTATTTCCAAATTCAAATTTCATACTCGTTATGTCCACAACTGTTAAAAAGTATGGCCAAATTCATCAAATTTAATGAACTATTGGGGCACCCTTTAATTTATAATTTTGAATATTTATACTTTTTACTATAACGGCCATAGCAATCGTTATCCAATCTTCAAACGTTTGTTTTAACGGTTCAAATAATAGGTCAATTTACGGGATCTATGGGGACACCCTTTAGTTTTTTTATTTCATTTTATACTACTTTTTGTTATTGGGAGCTAGAGTGATATCCAGTTTTTTAATTTTAAAGTTGTACCCTTTACGGTTCATAATACACGTAAAAAACATGTATGTTGTATTGGGACACCCTTTAATTTTTAAAGTAGGACCAACCTGCATAACCTTTCAAATAAAAAAAATTTCAAAGTCGAACCATAAATGACTGTGTAATGTAGACACAAGCATAAAAAATCAATATTCAGTCGAAATGATAAAAAAGTAAATTAAATAAAAAAAACATTTAGTTCGGAATGAACCATAAAGGCTTTCTAACATGAGAATTTAATTAAATTTACTGTTAAACAATTAGTAACATTGTGAAAAAATTAAAAATTACGTATGACCAAATAATAATTCTCGTTTAATATAAAAATTTTAAATACGTAATAGCAGTATCGGATCGTTGTCACTTTTAGATCTGCTGTCACGTCTATGATAATTGTTATGTTGACGACATATGATGCCTTCTGGCTAACAGTCAACATACTACGTTTATTGATTGTTTTCAGGTTGTGTTACTTTCATTAACATGGACATTAGCGACAATTTTGCAAAATAATTGCAAAAACTCTTAATTCTTTAGACTACAAATGTAACTGAATAAACATTTTGTGACTCCAGTAGTAATCGAACAACTGAATTTCTTATTGAGCAAATATGCAGTTTGAACCCGTGCAGCCATGGAGACCTAAATATGGTGTGACTTTAATGAAAATAGAGTATGCGGTCTCCTGTAAGTAACGAAGCTCTTTCAACCAACTCAGCCACGACTGCCATAACCTGTTATGTACTTACTTTCGCATAAAGTATATATATTCTGACTTCTTAGTGAAGTCGATTTAGCGATGTCTGTCTATCCGTCCGCGTTAGTGTTGAAATCAAGTTTGTCACTGCGTTAGATCAGGTAGTAAACATTTAAATACGCCAATCGATCAGATATAGTTTCGAAAGAGGTGCTATTGGAAATCAGCATTTTCGGTCCATGTCCTTCGAGACAGCTGGCAAAACAGCACGCCTACCTCTTATTTTCAATCAACAAAACAAATATATGGGGCGATAGAGAATTGAAAAATACGAAAAAAACATCAAGTAAAAAAATTTTCGGTCTCCAATACTTTCGGAGTTACGGGTCTCTGAAATATTCAAATTTTTTAAAATATCAATATGGGTATCATTTTAAAGCTTTTAAGGAGATCTCTAAGGAAATAAGAAAATTCTTTTTTAAAAATGATATTTTATTTTTGATCCTCTTTCAACTGTATAAAAGAGCCGAAAAAAAAATTCAACCGTATACAGCGGAGAAAGAAAAATAGAATTACTGTTGGTTATTGTTGTTTTTGCTTAAACTTTGATTTTTGTCTTTGCTTCATTGTTTGGACAAAAATCTTTAGTTTATTGAAATGTTTGTCAAAAGTTTCCTGAAGAGTTAAGTAAGCTCAATAATCAATATTGGTGATTTAAATAATTAATCGGGAAAATTGCACAAAAAAAGATTTCTTGAAAATTAATTAATAAAATTTTTTAATTTTTTAATTCTCTGTCTTCCCAATACTTGCTTTTTTGATTGAAGTTACTTTACTAAACTAGATTTACATAGATAATAAAGGACATATTAGACATAGACATTAGGACATATTAGTTTTCTTGTAATCAGTACGGACGTAAGTGCCAGCTTTTCCCTTTTTTCTCTCAAGTCAGTCCTGTTCTGGAAACAGATATATATGAGTACCAAACTATGTTTGGAATTTAATTAAAATCAGTTAGCCTTTACTTTGTTAAAATTAATTCAAATAGGCAAACAAATAAACTTACAAAGAAACTTATAATATATACTAGATTTGATTGTTTCAGCTATAAAAAATATAAACAACCATTTTTTTATGGATCAAGTTAATAATTCATGATCTGAATTTAATGCGAATATAAACCCACCCCCTTTCGCAACAATTTAATTGCAAATAACCATTAAAACTATCGAATCCACTGAACGTAATAAGAAAATTTTTATAAAAGTATAAAGTGTCTAAAATTGTACTTAAATACAGTCGCATGCTGTGTTAATTACAAAAATAAAAGTTTTTTCTATTTGCGTTTTTTTTTCTTTCTGCAACAGTTCTTAAATTTAAGTTTTGGCAATAATTCATTAACACATGACTTAAACAAACTTAGTAACTCCCTGTCCACATAAATAAAATAATTCTTTTGTAGTTTCGTATAATTATAAATGTTGGAAATGGCATCCTTGAATTTCGGTATTTTTTTTTTTCTTTTTGAAACTTTCGTGTTCATAAATACAACTACTCAGGGAAGTTGTAATAAATTCTAACAATAAAAGTGTTTGTGTGTGTATTTGTATAAATACTCATTTTTAGTTGTGTGCGTTTTTATTCTTAAAATATGATAGCAATACTCTTAAGTACACTACATATATATAGTTTTCATAGTTTTGTTTGTTTGTTGCTTTCATACGGACATTTATACTTTTAACAAAATATTACTTCGCTGTAACTATTTACACAAATTCACACATCCCTTACACTCACACTTACGAATACGAAGGAAGACCTACATGTTAAAACAATTATACGTTATAATAATAAAAAGGCAAATAAAAAGTCAAAACAATTTATTACGAACTTTTGTTTTATAACCTAAAAACTGTAACAACAACAGCCAACAACAACAGATGGTCCCCCTTTGGCGTATAAGTTTTAACAACATTTTCCAAAATATCATTAATGTCTATTTGGCAACCCAGCAAATAAATGAAAATTTTTAAATATGCAAAAGTGGCGACATCCTCGTAGTTAAAACTGGATAAAGGCGTGTGTAAAATAAAGTGACAGTTTTTCGTAACAACAAACACGAAAACCTTTAGAATGATCATTGAAAAGCTCATGGTTGTACTTTGAACACGGGAATAATGTCATGTTCCCTGTAACATTTTTTTTTATTAATTTTGTTTTTATTTGTTTTGGCATTTAAAAGAAAATACTTATCACTGGTATACCATTGTAATCAATTTACCGACGCCTTGCTTCAGTTTGTAATTATTAAAGCGAGAGTATTTGTCAGAACTGTAAGTTAACATTCAGTCTGATATACATGTATGATATCAGCAGAACAAAAAAAGAGTCAATTCAACACCACGACTATTTAAGAGGTTTATTTAATTTTTGTTTTACTTTTAAACATTTGAAACTTGTTAAAAAAATTTTTTCTGTCAAGGTTACAAGAAAAATGTCTTCTTTAAATGTGATCAGGAATCTGTAACAAATATTTTTATTTTACTTATGATTTTATTGAAATTGCTTAAAACTGTTTTTGGATTCTTTTCCAAAATGTTTGCTGGGATTTTTTATCCAAACAGTGTTTATTGAAAAAAAATATGGTCAAGAATTTTATAGTTCAGTTAATGTTGTCCATATGTTAATAATAACAACAATAAAATTACAGCTTTTAATTTATTTTCCCATTTTTTTTATTTTCTTCAACAATCTGACTTAGTTTTTGATTTTAAAGCAAAAAAAAAAAAGAAAGCAAAAAACTTTTATTTTATTTACTATCAATTGTTAAAGAATTTTTTTAAGAAAAATTTTTTCTTAAAAGTATTTCAATAATTTTACAAAAGAAATCGTGGAAAAATTCAAGTTCTGCAATCTGATTTATTAAAGAAACTCAACAAACTGTAGGATTTGCAAACAAATTTTCTAAACGAGTTTGCTGCTTGGATTGCAGAATAAAATAAAAATTCTAATTATGATGAAGATCTACTAAATCTTTAATCGCGTATACTCTATTTTTAGGGAAAACAGTTTTTGCTATCACATTTTTCTAGTGATGACCAAACAAGACGTAGTTGTGGGTTATTTGGTAAAATGGAAATAAAATGCGTAATTAGGATCTCCAAAAGAGGTAATATTTAGTGGAACTGTTTAAGTATTATAATACAAGAATAATATTACTTCGGCTTAAATTCACATATATTTTAATTTCTAAATTCATTAAAATAGAAAAGTTATTTATAAGTTTTTGTGTTAGTTTTTTAAGAAAACTGCAAAATTAAACACCGACAGAATAAAAGCAGCATTTGTCATCAGTAATCTTCGCATACACATGCTTTGGGTTGCGTAGATTGTAAACATCATATACTTATATTAGTTCACTTTTCAGTGTGCTAATAACCCAAACATTTGAATTAAAATCAAATATTGATTGTTAGTGGTAAAGCAAGTTCCTATGGCCATTTCGATGATTGCTCAACTCAACTCATCAGGGAACTTTCTACCATATTTTAGATAAGCTAAAGCTGCCTATTATATTTAAAAAATTTTTTAACCAACAGAGAAGTGGACAAAAAAATTAATAAACACAAGCATCAAAGCTTAAACAAAATGCCAATAATCAATAGTGACTTTATTTTTGCTTACATTTCTACATACACGTGGTTGCTTTTTTCCAACTCCACGTGTAGTTGTAAGAAGTAATCAAAATAAAAGCAAATGGCAACAACCATACATTTGTGTTTATAATAAACACAAAAATATAGTGAGTTGCCAGAGCTTTTTTGCACAGGTACTTGCAATTTTTATTTAAAATGATTTTTGGCAATAATTATTTTATATTAGTCCACTTTTCATTGTGCTACTTAACCAACTAATTTGTTCTCATTATTAATCATCACATAGATATTTGTTCCTGCTTTTTGCTCAGCCTTTTACATACTTGTTTTTTTACACATCGCAGTAAACACTGTTTCTGTATCATACTCTTCTATATTTTTCATCAACTTCCAAAAAAGAAGGAGGTTTGCTTTTTTAAGTTTGTGCTTTCATAACTCAGTCATATCTGGATCAATTTTGGAAATTTTTTTATTTGGAAGATGATGCTTAATCTTAAAAATGAAAGGGTATCACTATACAACATACATATTTTTACGTGTATTATGAACAGTAAAGGGCAACACTTTAAAATTAAAATAAAAGACTGCGTGTCACTATAGCTCCCAATAGTAAAAGGTAATAAATATAAAAATTAAAGGGTGTCACTATAGGTGACGTAGATTGACCTAGATCGGCCTATCTTTTATACCGTTAGAGACAAATGCTTGCGAATTGGACAGAATAACGATTGCTATGACCGTTGTCGTAACAAGTATTTATATATAAAATTATAAGTTACTGGGTATCCCAAGAGTTTATTTAATTTTATGCATACGACCATACTTTTGAACAGTTGTAGACAAACGCTTGAAATTTACAACGAACTTGTATTGCTAATTCCTCTATAACAACGAGTATAAAATTTGGATTTGGAAATTAAAGGGTGTCCCAACAGTTGATGTAATTTGAAGTATGTGACGAAACTTTTGAACCGTTATAGACAGGGAGCTGAAACTTACAAGGGATTAAGTCCGCTATATCAAAAAGTTCATAATTTTAATTTAGAAATTAAAGGGCGTTCCCATAAGTAATGTAAATTAATCTATACGTGCCTATTTTTTAAACCGTTATAGAAAAATTTTTGCAAATTGGACAGAATGTCGATTGATATGACCGTTATTGGAACAAGTATTAATATTCAAAATTATAAATTAGAGGGTGCACCAATTGTTCATTTAATTTAATATATATGGCCATACTTTTAAACAGTTGTGAACAGACGCTTAAAATCCGTATTCTTCAGTCCGCTTTAGCAGCAAGTTTAAAATATGAATTTAGAAATTAAAGGGCGTTCCCAAAATTAATTTAGTTTGTCCTATACTCGTATCTCCGTATATTTTTTGAACCTTTATATGGTAACTTGCTTGTTAAAATTTTTAAATGTAAATTAAAGGGTGTCCCAATAGTTAATGCAATTTGATGTATGTGGCTATACCTTTGAACCGTTATAGACAGACAGATGAAACATATTCTGAAGTCGGTTTTTTATCGCAAGAAATACGAGAATATTTTAAACAAATCAAATGACGGGATTATTAAATTAACTAATCTTTAAAAACTTATCACGCTAATTATCCCCAACAAATTATTAAACTATTTAAAGTATTAAAAATAAAAAAAAATAGAAAACTAAAAAAGTTATTGTTCTTAATTGTCAGGTTTTGCAATTTTACTTTCACCCGGGTTTAACGAAAAAAAGGTCTTCTGCCTTTAAAGTATGATTGCTACCATCTTCCTGAACAAAAAATTTTACACATACCCGATGTAATTGTATAAAAGTTTGAGGGTACGGTACCCACAGATTAAAACCGAACCCTTTTTTATTGCTAATACTCATCGCTCGCGATCTGTTACAGGGCTAAAATTGCTAAATAAAAAATTAAAGTTGTAAATTAAAGGTTGTCCCCATACAGACGTTATTTGTATCTCTGAAACTGTAATTGGAAGACAACTGCAGTTTACACGGACAAGTTCAAAGTAGAAATTAAAGTTAAAGGATGTCCCATAGAGACGGTATAACGTCGTTTTTTAAATCGCTAGAGGCAGATACTTTGAATTTATATGGAGTGTGCGTCTTGTATAATAACAAGTAAAAGACTAAAATTTAAAATTAAAGGGTATTTCAATAGATTGTATGGTCAGCATTAATTAAAAAAAAATTAATTTAATTAAAGGGTGGCCAATAAATAGTAGGGAAACTATTGTATGTGAGTTAAATAGGCCACATTTAGCTGAATTAATGTTTTTTTGGTTTTTAGATTTTACAGATTCTTTCGCCAGTTTTTTCTTACCTTCATGATCCTTTTTTGATTTTGTAAAAGTTTCAGAGATTTCAGCAGCAGTTAATCAAAGAGCAATTAACCAAATCCCGATTTACGTTTTCTTATAATATTTTCTTAATTTATTTAAAAGAATAAACTTTACTTTTTTATTTTTGTCATAAAATTATGCCGGCATTTTCAACTCAAGTCACTTCTTAATAAAAGTCTTTTCTTTACATGACATTTTGCAAAAAAATGTATGCAAAACAGCAGCAAGCAGCAGCCAGCTGCCAGAATATAATCAATGTATTAAAAAAATATTTTTAAAAACATTGAAGAAAACTAACAAAATTCAAATAGAAAATTCCGCACGTACTTGGGCACAGCGAAGAAAAAAATATTAGAGTAAACAGTTACTTTGAAGTTAAAAAAGATGAGTAGAGCAACTAGAAAATCTACACATTTGAGTTTTTATTGCAATAGAAAGCAAATGAAATAAAAAATCCATATAAAAATGACAAACAGCAGCAACGAAAAGAGCAGTCAGTCGGAAGGGAGAAAAGAACCAGGCGGAACATTGTCAAAAAGTCGTAAAAATTTAGCAAACATTAAATCTGTCGTTGCTACTTAGAAAATCTTTTGCTCGTTATATTTCTTTTTCTTCTTCTTATTCTTGCTGTATTTTCTTTCTATGATTTAAAAAAATTGTTTGAAGGAGTTGTTCTAAGTGTTCAAGTGGCACAACTAATGTGATGTGTTTAGTTTGCTTAACGATTTCCGTTTCCTGCTCCTGCACTACACTGCAGTGTACAGCTGTGCGCTTTGGCGCTTGCATGAAAATGGTATTGACTGCATGTGTTGAAAAATAATTAAAGTGGAAGCCAAAAAAAGAAAATTTTATTATTTTTTTATTTGATTTTTTTACTACGATTTCGTTATTGAAAACTTCTTGGCTTTTTGGTTGAAAAAGCTTTTGAGACTTTATTTAAGTTTAACAAAATAAATTAGTAACTTGAATTTTTGTTTAAAATTATTATTCTTAAATTTTTACATGGCAGCTTTTATTTGTATTTGTATTTTTACTTTTTAATTATCGCATGACTTAAAATGTGTTACAACATCCCATTTATTATTTTCACATTTAATTTCATGTTGTTGAGACTATACAATTTTTTTTAAGTTTTCAGTTTAAATGAACAGATTTTGCAGGAATTTGTTGTTTGTACGTTTGAAATAAAAAAAGGAGAGCAAACGAATAGTGGTCGATTGAATGCGGTTGTTGCAGTACTTTATACTTCAAATAGTGATTATTGGATGAAACAGTGAATTCTGCAATATTATTCATCATTTAAAGAGTTAAAATAATTTAGAGTTTAATGTAGTAGTTTTAGAAAGATGCTACATGGTGCTGAATTCGTAATTAATGTTCCCTACAACAACTTTCGAATTATCGAATGGAATGATTTCCACAAGAGAAGAGAAACAGGAAATATAACATCAAGTGCCATTGTTTTTAATCAAAAAATCTTAAAAATAAAATTTTAAATGTCAAAAAATTTTTTAACCTCTTCCGAGTTACATGATAATCATTAGCAGCAGTTCGCAGTCCACCAGTTATCATATCTGCCACCTAAATAGTTTACATTATGGTATCATGAACCAATTATTTCATAGTGGAATTTTGAAAAAATAAAATTTATTTGAAACATTTAAGAACAATCTTGTTTTTAAACAGGCTCTTAAAAAAATTTGTGTTCCGACACAAGCCCTATCCACAAGTTTTATAGTCTACTAGCAATCATTTTTAAATTCATGCCAAAACAACAAAAATAATTAATACAGAATCTAAAGCTACTCCAAATAATTAACTACTCCATAAAATTTATCGCAGGCATAAAACAACCGCATTTTTAAAGAAATATCGTCACTCAAAACATTTATTTTTCTTTCTATTCAGGGCTCTGTCGTGATTTTCTAATAAAAACACCACACTTGTGCGTGGTGAAGTAAGAAATGGCTTAGCTCTGTTTTTAGTTTTTATCTAAGACACAATCCAAAATTTTTAATGTAAAACATAAACTTTGAAATTTGCAATTACAGATTCTGTTTACTTTCAAACCGCTGGTGTTAATAAATGGATTTTAATTGAAGCTGACCATGAGTCATCTACCGGAAAAGAGTTACGCAAAAACTCAATGGCTAGATAATACAGCAGGTAGATCGTCAAACGATCATTGGTTTCAAAAACTAATAATTCACCAAATTTAGTGTGAAAATACAAATTTTCAGGTAAGCTAATGATGTTGATAAGTATTGTTTGAAGTTCAGTTTTCATTTAGTGATTTAAGTCACATTGCACTAAAATGGGTTACAGTATTGCAGCAACAACCTTTACAACCTTAAGAAGAGAATTGTGATCTATTTTGTAAGTAAAAGATATTTTTCACAAGAAAATTATGTGTTCAACTTATTCTACACAGAAAGAGCCACAATAAATAATTGTGTACGCTGGTGTTAAGAAAGGGATTATAAATGAAGCTTATCAGCTATACCCTGTATCGAAGCTGACCATGCGTCATCAATCGAAAAAAGAGGTACGCAAAAGAACGCAAGACCTGGATAATATGGCGTGTATGTTAGGATTTCTTGATTCACAATCAGCGTGAAAACGCAAATTTTCGGGTAAGCTGATGATTCTTGTTTGATGTTCAATTTCCTTTCATTCATTGTTTTAAGTCTTATCACACTAAAATGAGTAACAACAATGCAGCTACAGCCAAGGTGAGTTAATAAAAGGTGGCCTTGACAGCCCAGGTGACTATTGTGATCTTTCCTTCTTCAAGTGTCATATGTTATAATCTTCTTTTTTTTTTTTTTGACAGCCGAAGACGATTTGTACAAGAACAAAAATGTACATATTTCTTTCGCAGTATTGTATTAATTTTCGCCGTGAGCATACCTGTTATTAATTCGCCTCGACTACAGCCTTTAAAAAATACGTGTACGCTATAAAGTTTACGAGAAACAAGTTATAAAATGCAATGTACTAGAACGATCTTAAAATTTTGTTTAGTCCCAAAAAACATATTTTTTAATTATTGCTGAAATAATTTCTTATTTTGATCTGTCAGTTGTCGCTGCATATTCTTATTGATGATTTTTCTATTATAGTGGATGGACTTCATATTCACTTAACGCTGACTATGCCCACGTCGTGACCCTCATATTATATAATTTCCAGTGTTTGACAATTACGAACGTCTGAACAAATATGTCAAACAGTGTCAAAGTATTCATACTTGTGCCAAAAATATTTAATATGACATTGCCGTAAACGACAAGTTTCTTTAATAACAATTTTTTTTAATACAATAAGAATCCTGTTGATAATAACAGGCCAAATTTTGATTTGCTTTAAATTTTAATTTAAAAAATTTCCTGCCAAACACTTTAACTCCAGAGCCTTCAGCTTAATACTGTGTAGGGTACAGGCATTCGGTGTTTCATATCCAATTAGCAAGGCAAGCAGACATTTGAAGTGTTCTTCCCCATTTCACCCAGTTTTGCATTTATTACAGTTTGCAGCATCAGTATTTGCAATGTAGTATTTTACTCTTTGGTTTATTTGGTTTTTTTGTTTATGATTTTTTTTACTCATTTTTTATTTTTTTCTATTCCATTAGGAACAGAAATTTTATAGGTCATGTAAGTTGGGAATTGAAATTAAACATTAAAATATATAAATTTTTTATCCCATAAATGTAACAGACAGTAAAAATTAGTTTTCATTTCTTTTTTTCTTTTGCCTTTAAATTGTTTCTGTTTTTATTCTCTTTAAGATTCCTAAGGGATTTTAAAATATCACTGCTTTTTTTCTTCTTTTGGTTGACCCCTAAATATTATGGAAATAATTAAAGCCAAAGCAAAAAAAAATTAATTAAAACTTTAAAATTCGTTTAAAAATTTTTTGTGTTTTTAAGAAAACTAATAAAAGTATTAAATATAATACAACAGTATTCAAAACTTTTTTAATTTGTTTGTGCAGATAAAAATTTTCCCCTTCAGTGCTGAAAAAAACCTTTTCAGTTCAAATAATTTTTTTTTTTTTGGGATAATTTTATCAAGCGGTGGGCAAATTTTTAATGCCCTCTACTAACATCTTGACGAAGGTATAACACACAAACAAAAAACAAACGAAAATAGGTGGCAAAAATAAGTTTGGATTTCTATTTTTAATAAGATTTAAGAGAATTGTGGTGCGAGCGATTTGAATTCATGTTTTCATGTCACAAATTCTTCTGAAAGTAATGTACACGAAATGTATCACAAAATACAAGATTATTTTTTAATGCCATCCAAAGCCTAAAACTACAATGATTTGAAGCATAAATATCGCTGTCAGGGAAAAAAATTTAAAAAGCTTTTTAGATTTAACTTTGATTTTTTAGTTTTCTTTTACCTCTACCCTGTGGCTCTTTTCTACATTTTGTTTTTTTTTTCTCAAATATGAAATACATTTCGAATGACCTAAACAGCTAAATAATTTAAAATAAAAAAGTCCTTTGGCTACTTTAGTTTAGAACTCCTCGTTACAATATTATTAAAATTATGATGATGTTGTGTTTTCCTTTGCCTTTTTACTTCAGTTTGAATGGCATGAAAAATATGTTACAAATGTTGGGAAAACTTGTCATTTTTAATTTATTTCATTTTTCCTTGTTTTCTGCCACAGTCAAACACAACATTTTCAACCTTGTTTTAATGTAAAGATTTCTTTGTTGTACAACTTTTTTTTATATATAAAAATTGTTCGTTTTAGTTTCCTCAGCAACAAAAAACATTTTATGAACGTAATGAAATTGGAAGAGTAAGAGCAAGTTTACAAAGAATATTCAACTTCAGCCAAGAGCAAGGAAAACATAAAAGAAAGAGAAACACTTTCAAAATAGAAAAAGAACAACATCAAAAAAGGAAAAGTATCCACACAAAAAATGAACTCCTTAGGCATCAAAATATGTCCAACGAAGTGGAGAAAACTGCCAAAACACCTGCAGCTGTCAGAAAAAATGACATCTAAATTAGAGGGGAGTAGTTAGATACACACACACATATATACACATTTAAGAATACGTACATTTGTTAACATTCCTTTATTTACATTTGTATTATTTTGCCAGATAAAAACTTTAAATGACAGAGTAAAAGAATAAAAAAGAGAAGAAAAATTACAGTTTTGTTTTTTTTTTTCTTTATATAAACTTAAACACACGCACATATATATTTTCGTATAATTTATACAATAGACTGCGTGAGAAAATATGTTTAGTTAACGCAAAGCGAAAGTTGGCAGCTGTTTATTTGTACTTTTGTTTCAGATTCTTTAAGATTAAATTTATTTAAATTTATTTCAGTTTATAATTGTAGGAATTTCATTTATTTAAATTAAACCATTGTTTTTAAAGATTGGATTCATAAGAATTTTTTTAATTCAGCAATAATGAAATTAAAGAAAATACAAAATAATTAATTTATTACTCTTAAGCTCAGAATATCAAACACTTAAAAAATAAAATATTCATAGACACCATAAATGGGAGTAATTAATCAAATGGACTAATTTATGAACGATTTAATTAGCATTGAATGATAAATAATGCTGATGATTTTTTTTAGCATTACCATTATTTTCAGTAATGGTAATGCTTTTTACTGAAAAGGTTTCATTGATAATTAGTCAAAAAACAAAATCATTACCATTGACTAATGACTGAGTGGTTTAAGTCATTATTATAAATGAATATATTTCTTGTCTTTGTTTACTAAATACACGTTTTAAAATATAGTAGAGCAATACTCTAAAATTGCATTTAGATATAAAAATTTGGTGAAATATATATGTTTTATATTTCTCAGGAAAAACTAGACACAACGGGTACATATTTTTATTTTCGTGTAAGTAATATGATCTGGTAGGTGGTGTGCTAGATGACACTCAGACACTAACTCTTACACCTGTCTTACTTAAAAATTACAATTTATTAAAAATTTCAAGTACAGATCTATGTGCAAGTTTCTACGATCAAAAATTTGTATTTCATAAAAATAATTATTATTATACCTAAACGATTTCATTAAAATTTCATTACCATTAGTAACAATAATTATAAATAAATAAAGTCATTAGCATTAAATGGTAATTAAATTATTTTTAATTGTCATTATTTCAAACAATGTCAGCGAAATTTCAATGGTAATGAAAAGATCACAAATATGATAGACACATATAATGTAACTCCGAAATTAAAATATTTAACAGATCTGATATAAATATCTCTAAATATCGTTGAGGGTCAGATACTACGATACTACTGGTAATCGTTTGTAAAAGCAAGCAGCTATTTATTTATTTTAATAAAATGAACTCAGACCTGACTGAAAAATTTTAAAATTTTTTATTTTAATACAAATCAAAATGCAAGTGAAAAAATTTTACAAAAACTTTAAACAAAAAGTTCTGTAAAAATAAACAAAAGCTTTATTTTTAAAAGTGATACAAAATATAGCCTTCACTTATTTCTACTTCAAATGCAAAATACGAAAGGTAAAGGCATTTAAATCTCTCTGCAAATGGCCGCTTTTTAATTAAAAAATATTTCTCTTTAGTATAAAACCCATTTGTGAGATGTAAAGCCAAAATATAAGCTGCTGCAGTGATTCGTGCTAAGTTTAGAATTTTTAGAAAGCTGAGCATTTTTTGCAATAAACAATTTCTATTAATAGCTTTTTGTTATAATTAATAGTGATTCTTGTTAAAATCTCTTAAATAAAAGTTATAATTATTTCAAAAATAGATTATTTTTTATCTTAAGAACTATTTTTTCTTAATGTGAGTGTAATTACAGTAAAACTCATGATATACTTTATATTTCAAATTTGGTCACAAGCTGCGTCAAAAATTAACAAATTTGCATGTCCGATTATTTCGTTATAATCTCATTGTAAGACTAATTCTAAGTTTATTATCTGTCTACTATTTAAAGTCTTTAGTTTCTTTCTCAGTTTAAGATTTATTTCAGCTCTATTTCTTATGATTAAAACTTCAAGAACAAAATTTAACCAAAAATGTGGAAAAGAAAAATTTTACTTCAATCAAGAAAGTAATAAAATTAATCACACTTATTTTGATTTCTTTTCACTTAACCTTCATTAACACAAAGTAACTTCAAGCAGCGTAATAATTGAATAATTTTATTTTTAGTAAGAAATAAAAATATACAATAGCAGTTCTAAGATGAAAAAAGCATTTTATGTGAATTATGTCGCAGCAAGTTAATTATTTTCTTAACATAAAAAATAACATTAAAAGGAAATAAAATTATCATTTAATTAATTCAAACAAATATGGAAAAATAAAATATGTGAAGTTTTTTTATTTCCTACACAGTAATGAAGAAGATACTTTAGTTAACGACAGAGCGTATGATTGATATTAATTAGTTTCTGAAATAATATCACTTATACGCTAAAGGAATTTATTACATTTTGCATTAATTTCTTTTTATATTTATTTAAATTATCTGTTTTTTATTGTTATATAAAATAGCTTATAATTTAACACTACAGCATCTTAAACCAAGACATTTATGGGATTTTTAAAGCAAAATGTTTAAATATCTTTTTATTTTATTTTATTTTTATTTTATTTATTTTTATCATTTACATTTTTTCTAAATTTTTCATAATGTTCTTGAGTTCATAAAATTTTGAAAATAAAAAATCAAATTCAACTTTTATTTAATTTATCGAAGCTTATTAAACTTTTATAAACATTTAATTGTTAAAACTACAAATATCCATTATTTTTGCATTTAAATTACCTTCAGTGGCATATGTTGCTTCAACAACTTTTTTCTACTTATTAACAGCCTCATATTCGATGCGGCAAATTTCATGAATTTTTCATTAGATAAAGTTTTATAACATGTTTTAAATTTTGTACATTGACTGCCAACAGTCAAATTGTGGAATGCAGTATCGAAAATTTTTTTGTTGAAGCACAAATTGTAAATGAAATTCAAATGAAGGTTGTGTATCTTTTATTATAATTTTTGCAGAAAATCCTGCATTATATTCTGCCAGTTTTATTTACAAATTATTAAAAAAAATTATAAATAAATTTTCCTTCTTAACAAATTTAAAAACTAAAATGTATGTGAACTTAAGCACAATCTAAATTATTCATTTGCTTATAACACAAAACCATTACGACTAACAATTGCAATAAGTAAAAAAATTCATGATATTTTCATAAAATATTAAATAAGAATCTGTAAAATAATATAAAATGTATTGCTGCATGAAAAGCATTTTCATATATCCATATGTCGCATACAATCGTGATAGAAAATACTTAATATTTTTATCTTTAAATACATTTTCCTTTTTCTCATTTTAAACTCATAATTTCTTAAATTTATTTTAATTTCTCTTTAATTTTCTTTAACTGATCAATTTTCTGTTAAAGAACTTAAAACGTTTTTTTTTAGAAACACTTAATATAAACCATTTCTACTTACTTTAAACTATCGAATGAATATCGATGATGATTCTTTTTGCCTTCTCCTCTTTATTCAGGTTTATATGCATCCTTCGAATCAAATGCTTAAACGTTTCACTTAAGATGGAAAAAAAGAAGAAAAACAAAGTTTAACACTTTATTATTTTAAGCACTTGAAAACGAAAAGAAATAAAAAATGCTTTTATACCAATGATATAAATAAAAAATAAAAATAATGATGGGGAATACTGGTAATTTGAATGGAAAACAGTCTTTTTTCTAACTTTAAATTGAGTTATAACTAATAATAACTTTATTTAATTTTAATTTATTTAAATGTCTTGGTATCGTTTGCTTAATAAGGAAAGGTAATTGAATAAAAAGTATTTCACCTAATAATAAACATTTATTGTTGTAATTATAAAAAAAAAAAATTATTAAAAAAACAGACGCATTATTAAAATGATATTTGTGATGACACACAGTGTGGAAAGTTGCAGAAAAATGGAAATAATTCTGTAGCTAGACAGATTAAAAAAAATCTACATCGTATAGTGAATTTTCAAGGCTTTTGCTTGAGATTTGTTGTTTCGGGACATTGTTAAATTTGGGAAATTTGGCTAAATCGCATACGTTTTTATTGAATTTATACGATTTTTAGAGGTTTGCAATATATTTATTTGTAGCTAAACAAATAAAGATTTATTTGATATATTTGCAGCTACTTATATTAATTTTTAGAAATTTTTTTTTTATTTTTATAATAAATAATTTCGTTTGAAATTAAAAAAAAAAGATTTTTTTGCTCTTGTTAAATTTTTTGTAAAAAAAAAAGGTGAAAAAATTTTTTAAAGTGATCTCCATCACGATCCTAAAAATTTTATATTTAAATTTAAAATCTGTGATATCTTCTTTTATACTGTAGAAAAAACGTTGGCGTTTTTGCGCCTAACCCACTATTTACTTGTATAAGACCTACTTCAAAAAAAAAGGTTCTGAAGGTGCTGAAGACGATTCAGATTCGGAAAAGTTCTTCGAAGAATCAGACGAAGAAGGATCATGGCACTCAATATTATCTTAGTGCAAAGGTGAAGTTCTTTTAAATAAATTAATTGTAATAATTTTAAATAAAATTTACCGTTAAAATAATTATTTTCAGATATATAAAATACTGTAAAGTAACAAATTATAAAAATATCTTTTAATAATTCTTTTGAGAGGCGGAAATTGGAAAGCTTAACAATGAATATTTTTAGGAAATTGGCAAAAACAAATTAAGAAAATTATACAATGACGTTTTTGGAGGTGGGTTTGAAGGGACACCTACCATTGCCCATATAAATTAATTTATATGGTTTTAAGGCGTATCTGTCATTTAATAATTACATTCTTTTTTCACCACCCAAAAAAGGGGTGGGGCTATAATGGCATTTTAGAATCTCTTGACTCCAACTTAAAGTTTTTAAACATTCTTTGACTTTGTAATTGCTAAACAAAATGATGGGATAATTAAAAAAAAAACTTGCATTTTTTAGAGATAGGATTAGTTCTTCTAAGCGTAACTTTTTCTCCTTGGTTAGATTTTTCTAGTTTTCTAGCTTTAACAGCCTTTAAGCATAACAGTTTTTCTGCTAAGTTTTACTAGTCTGCACCTAGTAAATTTTAGAGCCAATATAAGCTAAGAAAAATAATGTCCGGCAAAATATGGCATATGTATGTAACAGTACGGAAGATGGCAGATTCCTACTGAAAGTGGGAAGGCCCAAGTAGATGAATCACATCATAGAATTTAACAAATTTTTTGCTGGCAAAATACAAACTAAGGATCGTTAGAAAGTACGACGAAGAAACCTTCCGTCATGGATTAGCTTAAAAGTAAGACTGCGAAAAGAATTAAATTGCCTTAAGGGTGATAATGGCCGACGTAGATGGAGATTAAGGCCCAAGAATTAAACAATTCAAGATTGGTCTTGCTTAATTCGGTTAATAAAAGGAATATTATGGAAATGGTTTCAGTTCCAGGACATGAAATTATTAATGTTTAAAATTGTATTTAAACCTGGGGTGTTTATATTCACATGATCGAGCAGTTGAACGCAGTCCAAATACAGGGATAAGCACGCAGGAATTCTAAAATCCATACGTGCAGAATACCAAGAATACTTTGACGTCTTGAAAGAAATTACCACGCTTCGAAAGGAGGAAATCGATAACACTTCTAGTGGCCAAAATTTTAAAGCATAGTACGATTGAACATGGGTCGTAGCCTATTGTTACATTACAAAGTTATATTTGCATATTCTGTAAGAAAATAAAAGTTAGCAAAATATCTTTTCTGCAGCTATCCATCTCTGTAGAGTATAAGAAAATAAGCATCTGTATAAGCGACTAATTCTGAGGAAAAATTGTAAAAACAATAGGTGATTGTAAAGCGCCATAAAGATAACAAGGGAGTACCCAAAACAAAAGATCTTAAGGGAATCTTAATGAGTCTAATTACTCTCAACAAATTCCACTACGACATTTTTCTACTAATTTGAGACTACAAAAGTATTAAAAAACACCTATTTTCAATGCTTCTGCAACAACGCATTTATTAATTATTTAATTCACATCACTAAATTAATGACAGCAAGCTGTTAATAGGATGAGCAATCATTGAGGTTTTTTAATATTACCAGACTTTTATTTTCTCTTCTTTAATTAAAATCTATAAAACTTGAATTTAAGAAAAAAAATATTACTAATTTAACTTTAATTATCTTTATCTTAAATAAATTTTGTAATCAATGATGGCAAGGCGAAATATCCTATTCTTATCTTTCCCGTTCTAGTTTTTCAAACTAAAATCTTTATTATGTTTTTCCCCAAAATGAAAAAGTTCTCATACGTTTAGAAAAGAATACAACGCATTAAAAATTATTTTTAATCAGCTTAAGTACTTACTCGATGTTTTACACCTTAAGTAAATAATAAAATAAAAATATTAAATAAACAAAGTGTGTATGTGTACATGAACATATGGGATGTATTTGTATGTGTATGTGTTATATGCAATGTATACAATCTGGCAGCAACCAGTAGTCTTTAGATAGAACGTTTGTGTGAAAATTTTGTTATACAAAAATAAAAAAAAAATTGATAATCTAGTAAAAATTATCAATCATAAGACCACGACAGATGTTTTGTAAACTATAAAGGTTTTTTTTTTGGTCGGATAAGTTTATTTTTATTAATATAGTAATATGTGTTTATTTGCAGTATTTTGTAGTTTTCTTTTAATACCTAATGCGAATCAGGTTTTACTGTTCATTTTTTATATCTTACAAAATATTAAACGTTTTTCTAAATAAAATTAATTTTGAGACAAGAAGGCAGAATTGCAGGATTGCCTGAGAGCTTTGATAAAAGTTTCAGAGGGCTTATAAAACATTTTTGGTTCTTTTTGTTACATACAATTTTTTTCCTTCGTGATTGATCCAATTTAAAAAATCTTTACTTTCAACAATAGCCTTTTTTAATTTAGGAGATATTATAATTAAGAAGATATTCAAATTTGAAAGTTTTAATTTTCAATTCATTTGGTTGTATTAATTAAATAGAGCGACTAATAATTTAAAAAAATATTTTTTCTGATTTTTTTTTTTAATTATTATTTTTTTTTCTTGAATTGACAACAGAGCTAAGTAATGAAATTATACATCGCGCTTGTTAAAAAATGTTGCCAGAAGCATGTTGAGGTTAAACACATGTTGCCAAAAACATTATGTGAATTTACTTACAACTTTAGCAACATTTTTTTATTTGTTTCGTACTAACATTTCTGTGTTTTTTTAGAAATGCTGCACAAATTACGTTTATAAAGGAAAAATTATTGAAAATAAAATTTTTTTTAATGGCCATCGAGACGTGCTTTCACCTTTAATGATTTCAATAGTTTATTTAGGAAAAAAGCAGGATAAGTTTAATTTAATATTCCCGTGTTTTTAATTTTAATTAAAAAATTAAAATATTATTGTTGATTTGACCTTCAAAATTAATTTTCTTTTCTAAAAAGTTGCAAACAATAATTTTCTTATTTTTCAAATTCATAGAAGCCATTCCACAACTTAATAATAAGTAAAATTTTGGTTTTCAAAATCTTCAGAACTATGGGGCAGTTATTTATTTCAAAGCAAGATTAGAGTCTGTATAATTTTATTTAAGCAAACTAAAAAAATTTCTCTATCACATAATATTCTTTTTTTTTTTTTGTTAAACGAATTACTTTAATAATATTTACACTGGATTCAACAAAAACAAGAAAACTCAAACTTGCAAAGTTTATTTCTTAAATTATATTGTCATTGTTTAAGTTGCGTATTTTTTGAAGTTGAAAAGATTTAATATTTTCAAGTATTTTTGTACCTTTTTTCATGTTTATGCTGATATTTTCTTTTTATTTATTTATGTTGCTGCATTAGTGTTATGTCTTTGTTCATATTTTCACTAACACACGCACACACACATATCTCTTTATATATTTACTTTGGAACAAAAACAAATAAATGTTTTTATAGGATTAAGATTTTTCTTAGTCTCCTTCTAATATTATTTCTGTTTTGCTTTTCTTTTGTATGAATTCTACTTAGCTAAGCTTTTCTTTATATTTCACTTTTATCTTGATGTTTGCATTTTCATTATTTTTTTTTTTATATATTTATTCTTTCAAGTAAATATTTTATACAAAAGTAACTAAAACAACAGCAGCAACAAATAAAAAAAACAATCTGTTTGAAAAATAAAGAAATACATATATCTGATGCGTTAACATAAATATTATGTAAACAAATGTACATGTTTATCACTAGTGTTTGTTTGTGAATGTTCAGGTAAATAAAATAAGAAAAATCAAAGCAAACTTTTTAGGCGAGATTAGGCTTTACATAATGTATATAAATACTATATTTATATAATATTTGATATATAAACACATAAAAACTTGTGATACAATATTCTTTTTTTTAGTTTTACTGTCTAAAATAATTTCACTTGTGTTCCTTAAAGATCTCCTGTTGAGGAAAATTTAAATACATTTCTCAAAAAAAATTTTTTTTTCAGAGCGTTTTTGTAATAACAGGTATTTTTAACGATTTATAAAACCTACTTTTATTACATGTTATCAAAATCGTTTCAAGATTCATTTCAAACCTGAACTTAATCGTTAGTTTGAAATCTTTAAAACATTTATTTGAATCCTCAAGGTATGCTAAATTTTTTTATAAAATACCATTCTGGCTCAAATATAAGAAAAGCTAACAAAATTTTCAGTGAGCATTGTAGCTACTAAAACGTTTCTGGCTAATCTTTTTCTTTTAAAGTGGACTTAACTGTGACAATTTTCACCCTCTAGTTAAAATCTCGAAGAAACCGGAAAGTGGACGAGTGGGGAAATATTTAAGTAACTCTAGCGAAAATGTATGCGGTGACACATGTCGGTTGAGGATTGCAGATCAGTGCTCACGGAAACCTTCTAATCTACCTGAAGAAGAAGCAGAGTTTATGTTGAAGAATTTAAGAAATTTAAGAAAACTTTAAGAGCAACCAAAGGAAATTCTAAGAACGACTCATGCTAAAGAGACAATTAGGTAGATGACGTAAAAGGTAAAATGTTACAACTCAAACTACAATAACGTTCTGATAGGACACGGCATGCCGCAGTTGCTTAAATAGAATTTGACTAAAAAGGGATTATGTTTAAGGACTCTGATTTGGAGAGGCTTAGAGGGCAATGATTGTAATTTAAAATTTTCCATCATTAGACATATCGACCCTTTTGCACAAAACTATCGTATATGCCAATTTATTCGATATTGAGTTTTTTAAGGAATTTTGTTCTACATTTTAAGACAAGTCACCTGACAAAATATTGTAGGCGAATTCTATTTCGTTGCTCCAAAAACTAACTGAATATTGTATCGTATGTTACACTCCATTTTTTTCTTGTGAGCAATTTAATAGTATCTGCCAATGGAGAATAATAAAAATTTGGTGACGGATGGTTTTTTAATAAGAAATTTTCCATTTTAGACAAGAATACACGAAACACTATTTCAATATTCGTTTTCCAAAAAAATTATAATTTTTTTAATAATGTTTGTTTTTTATTATTATAAATTCCCAAATATTATTTCGTGCTTTCTTGTCTTAAGCGCAACATTTTAAAAAGACAAATTATTTTAAGTATTAAAAAATTTCATAATTTATTAAAACATTTTAAGTTACGTTTTACTTGCAACAAATCCAATCGTTGTTATCATAATGTTAATATAACAAGAATATCATTATTATGTAATTTACTCTATGTTATAAAATATATTGTTAACATTTTCCACCTGGTAAAATCACAGTAAAGAAAGAATCACACATCTAAATTGCTATTATATGTCATTTTTATCTGATTGAACTTGAAACCAAACAACAAAAAACGTTACAAGAAAAACACCTAAATATCCTCATTTGCTTTGTGTTGAGTCTTTTTGTTATTAGTTCAATATGGGGAGAAATAATATGCTACTGATTTAATTCATTCTTTGTTAACCAATTGCCATGTTAACACCAAAACCACACACGCACTTGAGTACATACTTGTACTATTTCCCCATTGAATGTCTCTTTCTCCTGCTTTTATACTCACTCACTCCCCTAAAGATGAGGAAAATTTGGCAAATTATTTGTCTCGGCCTGTTTGAGATCAACAATGGCAACAAAACATTTTACACACAAGAGCAAATGAATGGTCAGAAAGACCCTGAGACAGACCTATAGTTCTATGGCAAATACTCAGACAAAAGGCCAATGTGCTGTCATTATTATCAGTTTGAAAGAAAGACAGCATCGAACAAAACGAAAATAAACTTACAAGTAAAAATAAACAATAATAGAGGAATGATGATGGTAAAAATGATGACATAAAATTTAAAACTACAATTACTATATATTTTGATAACTAGAATTAAAAAATTTTTAAATAAAATTGAAAGCTTTAACCCTGGAGTTAATGTCGACGTCGTTGACGGCGTCAAATGTCAAAAAAAAGTTGAATCGTATGAAATTGTATGAGAGCAGTTAATCTCAACGCGTTGCAACGCCGTAAAAGTTCAATCTGTTTCAACTTTTTCGGCGTTGAAACGCCGTCAACGACGTCGACATTAACTCCAGGGTAAAACTTAAAATTTTAATTTTTAACCTTCAAATCAATATAAATGTCAAGAACCTAAAAAAAGTGTGTTACCGCATGAAGTCAATATTCTTTGTGTAATTAAAAGCAAAGTATTTTTATTTAATTGTCCATGTTATATTATCTTATCTTATTTTATTTCATTTTATTTTATTTCTACTCATTACATACATATTGTTAAGTTAAAGTTTTCCTTTATTTATTATTTTTTGCAAATCCTTCCATATATCGTCTTCATCACTAATTTCATTACAAACTATTGTTCATAAATGACTTACATGTTGTGCGAGTCATGTTTGTGGGCTTAATTGGAATAAAATAAATTTCTGTTTTTGTTTTTCTTAATTTTTCCATGTTTGTTGTTAATTAATAAAGAGACGTTTAAATAACCTTTTCCCGGAAATGTTGGCAATATAATAAAAAAAAACACATATTTCTTTTTAAGACGGAAAAAATGATAAGTATTTATAAAATGGCTGGTTAAACTTTAAGGGCCGATGTTGCTTTTAAATAAAACACAAATTACACTGGTTTACAGCCAAAAAATACCAAGAATGCCGCATGACTAGATAAGTTAGTTAAGACCTCCTGAACACGAAAAACGCTGTAATTATTTTTTTCTAAGTACCGTTCTTTAGATAACGGTACTTTTGTGTTTTTCGGTGTATGGTCCCACTCAAACCCTTGTGGAGCCAAACCGAAAAGTCCGAATTGGCACACCGTTGGAAAGGTAATTGAATGCCTTTTGATATTGTACTCTCCGTGCGTATATACAATAATGAAAGGGACAAATATAGTCATAAAGAATATTCTAGAAACAATATAAAAACTAACAATAGTAATCCTACCTACTAAAACAACCCCGAATATAGTGTGTGAGCAATGACAATGAAAATATTGTCTTTCCACAAAATCCTTAATAAAAACTTTATTTTTCCTCCAAATTACGCTTAAAATATTGGTAATAAAACGTAGAAAAAAAACCAAATGAAAATAAAAATTTTTGAAAAAAACGTAAAAAATAGGCAAATTTTGAAATTTAAGGTGCCATAACTCAGCCGTTTCTTGGCAGGTAGAAAGATTCATAACGACTCAAAAGGCATTCAATTACCTTTCCAACGGTGTGCCATTTTGGACTTTTCGGTTTGACTCCACAAGGGTTTGAGTGGGATCATACACCGAAAAACACAAAAGTACCATTATCTAAAGAACGGTATAATTACAGCCCTGACCATTGACAACGTTTGAAATGATCAAGTGCTTTGGTTCTTGCATCAATTAGGCCTTCAATGCGTATTCATTAACGACGAGCGTGAGAGGTGCAATTGTTGGGCACGACGATGAGTTTAGGTGAACGGCTCTTCAACCACACTATCACGAACAGCAGCAATATTTACTGCAGTACGAGCCGTAGGAGCATACATTGGTGTTTTCACCTCCTGTAGATCCGGTTCGCTTTACTCTTTTAAACTTCTTTTACACGATTTTTCCGATTGTATGCATATTCAAACGATTAAATTGATTTTGATTTGAACGCCAACTTTGATAATAAAACTGAATAACTTTAACGCGTTGCTCGATTGTGTATCTTTCCTTGGTTCAAATTGAATTAGTCTAAAGTTGAGAAATGTCAAGAAGTTTTATTTGTTGACTGAATAAAAATGATTTTCCGGCCAAATTCAATGACCGAATGGAGTCCTGTAAGGCCCAAAGCCTTAACGAATTGAACGATCATTTTTCTACAATTCAGAGTATTTAAATGTATTGTTTAGAAAATGTAATTTAAATATTTTTTATTATCTTTCAAATTTTTCAATATTCTTATTAAAAGAAAAAATTGTTTTTTATTAATGCCGCAACTCTTTTGTATTTTTTTTTTTCTAAAAACCGTCTGAATTCCATTTGTTAAATTTCTCTCTGTCTGACATTTTACACTTCAATGCCAAGTTTCGCGCGTACATTTCAACCGACAGCTACTGAATTGAACAAAGTATTGCAACAAAATTGTACAGTTGTGAAAGAATAAAAGGCATTCTTATTGCACACATGCATACATACTTTAAATGGATTTAGTTAAATTTTATTTGACATTTTTTGAAAGAACTTTAGGAAAAGATTTGAAAAAAAATTAAAAAGTTCTTCTTAGTAGCATTAAATAGTGGAAGCTCTCAATCTGAACTCATATGAATTCGGAAATATCGTGGTTTTCAACAAGAACTTTGTTTTCTAAAACAAATTTTTAACGTATTACGAAGAGAAAATTTTGAGAATTATGAAAGAAAACTTACATCTGGCAAATACCCACCAAGACCAACTGTCAGATATCGATTCTTTTATCAAAGTTTTTATTCACTTTTTGGCAAAATAGCGGATCTTTTTCGATAATCACATCACGAATTTTGAGTGATACAACTGTAATCGATTAGATTTGCTTCGTATAGTCTCTGTCCTCAAATAGTCTTACAAAAAATAATCCAGTTGTGTTAAATCAAACGATCGGTTTGGCTCTTAACAGCTGATTTTTGCGGGATCTGCTTTAACACTGAGGCTTGCAGTTTATAATTCAAATATTTTTTTTTTATCAATCTAAATAAATATTAATTAAATGAAATGAAATATATATACTACAAAATAGGCAGCATACAATAGGGCTTTCAAACAAGTTACGAGTACATAACGAAAGGATCTTTGAAAATTTTACTTTAACAAAATTTTATTTAAAACTTAAAAACGGTACTTGTTGCATCAAGCATCTTTTGATGGAGTACCAGCTTAAAAGCGTTTTTAAAAGGACCTTTTTATAAACTAAATTTTAAGAATTACCCTATGGAAAAGTACTTTCTAACAAGTAAATATAAAACAGATCTTTTATGAAGGCGTCTTTTAAAAAATATCTTTGCCAATGTACTTTCCAAGAAAGTATCATCTATAAAAGTATCTTTCTATAATTAAACCTAAAAAACTAGAATATTTTACAATAAGTTACTTTAAAGAAAATTCCAAATAAATACTTTTAAAAAAGTACAGTCAGAAAAGTACCTCTTTAAAAATTGTCCTTAAGAAAATTACTTTAAGAAAGGAATTTTGAGTTTGTTTTCCTTTTAAAATTTTATCAACAAACAAAAATTACCCTTTGAAACCAATCTCTCAAAAATAAATATTTCAGAAAGCAACTTTTAACATATTTCTCTTATAAAAAATAAATAAAATAAAATATAATACTTTAACTAATTAAAAATTAATAACAAATTATTTTTAATAGGAAAGCATATTAAAAAAATAAATTTTAAAAGGTATTTTTTAAATAGAATTTTTTCAAAAGAACAATATAAACAAATTCATCAAAAAATTAACTTTTGGAGAAGCAACTTTAATGAAAAGCTTAAAAAATACTTTTTACAAAAGTCCGCTTAAAAAAATAATTTTTAATAATTTATTTAAACAACAATTTAACAGTTTTTTCAATTTACTTTTAAAGGACTTTCTTTTACCATTATGTCTTTAGGGAAGGGGCTTTAAGCAACTGCAAAGTGTCTGTCAAAAGCAATGAAAGTACTTCAGAAAAAAACTCCTTATAAGTAGTACTTTCTTAAGGTGCTTTTTTTAAATTAAATTAAAATTTGAATACGAAATTATTGCTCTTAACTGCTAGTGCAACATTTTAACACATTTTTTAGTAGAAAGAACATTATAAATTTGAAAAAGGAAAAACTTAAAAAAATTTTTCACTTTCTCTGCTGGCACAAGGAAAAGTTTCCAAAATCTTGTTGTAATGTGATGAAATAAAATTTATTTAATGCACTTTAAACTATAAATCAAATGAAACTTTTCGACATTTTCGTCACTTAGAGGCACAAAAAGACAGTGTCGTTGATTTGTTTTTTTTATTTTACTGCAGACTGTAAACTTTATAAAAGCAAAAAAAAATAAAAAAAAAATTAAACAATTCTAAGTAACACTAAAATGTTTTAAAAGGAATATATCATTTATCATTTAATGAAATGGGAAACGCATGTTAAGTATTGAAAAGTTAACACAATTGATTTTATTATGGCCATTGTTGCTATTTCGGTAACTTTTAGGGTAGAAATTTTACTGTTATTCTCAACTTTCCTCGTTGAATAATGTGTTTTTTGTACAACTTTTTTAATTCCTCTTGGATACCTATTCCATCGGACATTTGAAACCAAATATTATTTGCCATGGAGTCATTGCCAGTTAAATGTCTCGACCACAATGTCAACCGAGTGTTTTTTTTTTTTTAATAAAAGTTTGTATTTTGAAAAATATAAATTCTTCTCTTTTTTCCTTTTTTGCCATTTATGACCATTGGCTTACAATAAATGGTGAATAAATCAATTAAAATATCATTTTGTCTGCAAAAATATTTATAGCTTAATGTAGAGAACTATTAGGAACCGCAAATAAATACGAAAAAAAAAAAACACTTTGAAGTTTGTTTAAGTAATTTTTTAAAAAAAGAAGAAATAATAATTAAAAGGAGAAGGATATCAGCAGAGAAAAAATTGTGGATTTTAAATGTAAAGTTATTGGCACAGTTTTTTAGCTTGTGCAATGAGATGCCCCACCTAAAACAAACCGTTTTAATTTACTTGTTAGAAATGAGGACCTTTTTAATATTAATTACTTTTTTGTTTAAAATGTGTTTTTCGGAAAAATGCTTAAATACTTAAAGCCTCTTCACAAATTACTTAATAATTCTTGCAAAAAACGACTTTAAAACAGATTTCAGCTATCCATCTACACACATTAAATTTCATTACCTATTGGCACACCCCTTAGTTTCTAAATTCCATTTGTAAACTTGTTGTTATAGTGGATTTAGCTACACAGGTTGCTTGTTAATTTCAGCTGTCTGTCTATAACGGTTCAAAAGTTTGGCCACATACATCAAATAACACTAACTATTGGGACACCCTTTAATTTCCAAATCATAATTGTATACTTGTTTATATACAATACAGTTTCTCTATAAATTTCAACCGTCTCTCCACAACCGTTTAATAGTTGGTCCATATACATCAAATATAGGGACACCCTTTAATTTCCAAATTCAAATTGTGTATGTACTTTTAGTTATAGCAAACATAGCAATACAGGTTCCTTGTAAATTTCAGCTGTCTATCTATAACAGTTCAAAAGTTTGGCTACATACATCAAATTACATTAACTATTGAGATACCCTTTAAATTCCAAATCCAAATATTTACTCGTTGTAATAGCGAACTGAGCAATACAGGATCTTCGTAAATGTTAAACGTTTGTCTATAACTGGTCAGTAGCATTGCCATATATATGAAATGAAATAAACTATTGGGGCACCCTTTAATTTATAATTTTTAGTACATATATAATTAAGTTTTTAATGATCATAGTAATCAACATTCTGTGCAATTTTCAAGCACTTGTCTATAACTGTTCAAAAGATAGGCCGATATTGGTCAATTTACATCATCTACGGGACACCCTTTAATTTTAGATTTATTTTTGTATTATTTTGTGCTATTAGAAGCAATATTGATACGCATTTCTTGTAAATTCTAAGGTGGGGCCCTTATCGGTTTATAATCCCCGTAAAAAACGTGAATGTTGTATGGGGACACCCTTTAATTTTTATAATTATAAACTGTTTTTAAAACAGGACCGATCTGTAAGCATAACCTTTCTGCGGAAACAATCATAAAAAAGTAACATTCACACGAATTGATAACCTTCTTCTTCTTTTGAAGAAAAAAAATCTGCAAAATTCCTTTGAAAAAATTCATTTTTAAAAAAGTACTTTCAAAATGGTACTTTTAAAAATTTAGCGTTTTTATACTTTTAAAATATTCTCCTTATTGATAAAGTGAAGTTTTTCATAGTTTCTTTAAAAATAATATCCGTACAAAAAGTACCTTTTAACAAAATGTTTTTTAAACAAGTAACTTTCAAAAATGGTGCTTTTAGAAATAGTTACTTTTCTTAAAAGTACCTCTCTAAAAAGTACTTAATTAAAAAGGAACTTTTTAAAATTTACTTTTTTAAAAAAATTCTTTCTTTCTTTTTTTCACTTTTAAGAAATTTTTAAAGGAATAATCTATAGAATAAAAATTTTAAACTTTAAAAAATCGCTAATTTACTTATACATCACATATTCCTATTTTAACCGCATAATTTTAAGCGTTTTGTTTTATCCTTTTAAAATAATGGCTATTTAAAAATTTGCTTCCTGAATTCTAATAAACATTCATGATGCTGCCTGTTTCCGTTTTGCGAAGCTGCTTCCTTTGCCACTTTTTACTAATTACAAATATTTATACCCTCTTTTTGAAAACATAGTTCTATTTGTTGGCTGACACGCTTTTAGTGTCAGCAATAATTTAGCATGTGCCAACGTGCAGTAACAACAAAAACAACGAGGAAACTGAAATTTCTCCACGCGGTATAAGCCAGCCCAACCAATAGCTGTCAAAATAAAAGATGTTACCCCAGGGCATCATAAATACAATGGACAATGCGTAATTTGTTCTAAACCAGTTTGTACATATTGAATTTATAATTATCGTCATCAGCATCGACATCGGCATCATTGAGAACCTCATTATTGTCTTCGGTATGTTAAATACCGGAAAAATACGGACAACATCATGATTTACAAATTAAAAGAAGGAGGCGGGTTTTAGAAAAACCAACACCAATCACCAACAAATTTGTTAATAATGTGGGAGTAGCATACATTTTTCAATGTTGTTGCTTTCTAGTTGTTACTGGTATTAGAAATGTTTAATTAAGTGTTTTTAAAAAACAAATTCAAATTTATTAAATTTTAATGGAAAAACCAATAATGAAGAGAACCGACGCAACTTAAAAATTAATTATTCTGTCATGATGTGAATATTTAATAAATGAACTAAAATAAGGGAAAAATTTATATTACAATTTTTATTCGTTTTTCACCACTGAAAGCAACATAAACTTAAGCACTCGATTTTATGGTCTGATTCTCTAAAACAAAAATACTCATATTTTATTTTTATAATATTATTTAATATTTTTTTTTTTAAATTTCTAAAAAATTTTATCTTTATTATTTTTTTGCTGCGTTTGGTAAGTCGGCCTATACTCTTTTTAACTGACTGCACTCTTTTTAATATGACTGCACTAGTATACATAAAATATCTCCATTATAGGCCTCCTCTCCAAGATGACCGATACAGACTTTTCAGTTTATCTTAGAGCTCGGAAATAAGCGAACTTTATAGCGAAGGAAGTATCGTAAAGAAAGGTAGTAACTACAGAAGAATGATGTGACAGGAGGGTACTTCAGAGAGGGAGAGATTGGTGACCCTTTTCAAAACATCCAAATTAAAATCGCATGTCTTCTACTTCACAAAACAATTTTTTTTTTTAACTTAGCTGCCATATGAAAACTCGCAGACTTAAATGATTAAAAAAGCACTCTAAATAAAACAACAAATCGTTCATGAATAAACCAATTGAAAACAAGTAATCTCGATTCCAACAGGTTGATTTATCCTTGTAATGCGTTCGATCCAGCGTAAAGCTTTTAGTTAAAACAAACACTTTTCAACTAAAAATATTTACGCATTTGCATTTTTTTTTAACAGTTACCTTAATATTCTTTTCCTTCCTTCTTTAATTTTATACTCCACGAATTTTTTAAATTTCTACACCGATTTTTACATTTTATCCTTTCCATTTTTATTTAATTAATTTAGGTTTTGTTGCATGTACTGCAACATAATATTGTTACATTATTTCTAGTCATTTTAATTAAACGAGATTAAGTACAAAACAAAAGTAAATCTCACACTTTATACGACTACAAAATGGAAAAACAAAAACACTAAAGCATATGGAATTAAATATCCTACAGAAAGGAAAAAACAAATTCAAAAGTAAACAAAAATATACTTGCAACAGGAAAATTCACAGTGGAGAACAACAGAATAACAGCAACGACACAGCACTACAATACTTCGTTTAAAACAGAAAAAATCACAAAAGATTTAAAATACATTAACAGCATTATTACTAACACCACCACCGTCACCACCACCACCAACGCGAATAACCGCCATCATCATAAAGAGAAAAAATAATGATGATGATACTTACGATGATCATCATCATGCCACAAAATTTAAACAAACAAAAAATTATAAACGGGAAACGGAAAAAACACGGAAAAACATAAATGTTCACGTAAGAAAATATAGATACAAGCAAAGCGGTGCTTACACACACATGCAGCAACAGTGAGCAACAAAACGTTAACGACGAATATACGCTGTTTCAGACACAATTAAGAAAAGTTATAAAAAAATAATTTGAATATATTTTCATCTTAACTGTAAATAATATACAGCAGAATTACACTTTTTAGCGTTAAAGTAGACTCCTCAAGAATAACAAACACAAAACAACAGCAAATGAAAAGGCAACACAGATAAACGAAGCTTTAGCAAAAACAACAATATACTTAGTTGTATCTTGTTTTTTTTTTTTTTTTTTCATTAAAAAAATATGTTTGAGAAAGAGTTTTTGCCGAAATATATAAACACGTAACATATTTAATCCTTGTTAATAATTAGCTGCTGTAATCCTTTGCAATGTTTTGGAATTGCTAGCACAAGGCAGCAAGCATATAAATACTTACACAAACACACACACACACACATACAACTAAAAGACAATGTATTTGTGTAAGTAAGCGCGAATGTGTGTGTATGAAATTTTAATTGTACCTGCTACAACGAAACTTTTTCTTAAGCAAAGTTATTTAATTATTAAGATACTCATGATCTTTTGAAATGAAACTTTGAAATCAACTTGAAATATTTAACAACTGAAATATGATACGAGGGTCAGAATCAAAAAAGATGAACGACAAAAAACACGCTTTAATTTTTTTGATAACTTTTTAAATCATTAGTTTTCTAAAAAAAAATTTGGAATGATTTACAATTTCATTGTCATTCTCTTTTAGTTTTCGTTGTCGGCCTTTTTACTCGATAAAATATAGGTAATTGATTATTATTTTTTAAAAACTTTTTTGGATAGTTTTTCTATAGAAGGCTGTTTAATATTAATACCGAATAATTTTCTATAGATAAATATTTGTTATTAATCAATTTTTTATGGAAAAATATTGTAATCAACCCAAAATCTATAGAGATAGATTATTGTTTCAACTTTCTATAGAAAAATATTATTATCGATAAAATTTCTGTATAAAAATATCATAATCGACCAATTTTCTATAATAGAATATTGTAATAGATATATTGTCTATAGAACAATATTGTTATCGATTTTATTTCTATAAAAACATATAGTTATCGATATTATTTCTATTGAAAAATATTGTTATCGAGTTTATTTCTATGAAAACATATTGTTATCAATATTATTTCTGTTGAAAAATATTGCTATCGATATTATTTCTTCAGAAAAACATTATTATGGATATTATTTCTATAGAAAAATATAGCTTTTGTTATATTTTCTATAGAAAAATATTGCCATCGATATATTTTCTATAGAAAAATATTGCCATCGATAAATTTAATATAGAAAAATATTGCTATCGATATATTTTCTATAGAAAAATATATCTATCAATATATTTTCTATAGTAAAATATTGCTATCGATATATTTTCCATAGAAAAATATTGCTATCGATATATTTTCCATAGAAAAATATTGCTATCGATATATTTTCTATAGACAAATATTGCTATCGATATATTTTCTATAGATAAATATTGCTATCGATATATTTTCTATAGACAAATATTGCTATTCATATATTTTCTATAAAAAATATTGCTATCGATATATTTTCTATAGAAAAATATTGCTATCGATATATTTTCTATAAAAAGGTTTTGTTGTTTCCTTAAACAACTGTTTTATAGATCAATTTTTATTTAAATAATTATATCACTATCGATAAATTTTCAATCAAATAATATAATTATCGATACATTTTCTATAGATAATAATAATATTGTTGTCTACATATTTACGATAGAAAAAATTCTTATCGATATATTTTATATAGAAAAGTGTTGTTATCGATAACATATTTATAGAAAAATATTGTTATCGATAATTATCTTATACAAAAGTATTGCCATTTCTATAGAAAATTATTGTTATTAAAAAATATTGCATCTAAAATTTTCTTAAGAACATAGTCTAAGAAATGATCCTAAACCGATCATTTTTTATAGCAAAATATTGCTATATTTAATTTTGTTTGCATAAAAATATTGTTTTCTTAAAGGTTTCTATAAAAGTTTTGTTCTCTTTAGAAAAATAGTCCGATAGTTTTATTCCAAAAAAAAATACTGCTTTCTATAATTTTAATGAAAAAATAACTTAAAATTAAATTCAAAGTTTAATAAATTAAATGATATTTTTTGCACGAAATGATATTGTGTATAATTTTTCTATATAAAAAAGAAAGAAACATAAAAAGTATTTAAGCGATAATTTTTCTTCAGAAGATATTTTTATTGAAAACTTGTAACTGAAATAATTTATAATTGGTGGCTGTCCTTTATCATTTATTCAGAAAATTTTTTATTTCTTTAGGAACTTACAATAGCCTCTCGTATATAATACACACTAAATCGAAATAACAAGCAGCCACCCAGCACATCACACAATGTCAACTCGCATTAAAAAACATGCATATTTTCTTGAGTTAATACATACGTTTTTACGTATTAATCGTATGAATAAAAAACTCCACAACATTTATACGTTCCATTGTGTAACAAGCGTTCTTTTTTCTTGCATTTCTTCGTTCTTCACTGACTCTTTTAAACATTCATTAATTTTGCCATAAGCAACCGAAATTAAAATGCATTTGAAAATTCCCCTCCTCATCCTGTTGTTGTTAAGAAAAAACTCTTTAAATGAGAAAAACTAAAATTCAACAGCTTTTCTTAACAGGAAATTTGTAAATTTCCCAGAATTTGAAATTATGACTCAACTCAGCTCCTTGCGCTTAATTTATTTTTTTGTTTTACCTGTTTGAATGTTTTTTGTGTAAGAAAACACTTCCTTCTTTTAATTTATAATTGAGAGAACACTAATAATAAGTAATCAACTTCCATTTAAATCCTGTTTGTATTAAGAAGATCATAAATAACAGAAAAGGTAAAGAAAGAAATAACAATTTGTTGCAAACGTAGCAAATTGGTGAGACAGACAGACGTGGCCACAAATAATTGTGCAACTAAAAAATAAAAATGAGAAATGTGAAAAGAAAGTAATGAAATTCTTGCTAAAGAAAGAGTAAATAAATTACAGATAGAAATATACAAGACATTTTAATTACTAAAAAGAAAAAAAGTGCGGTGAAACGAATTTTAATTTTAATTGTAAAAAGACTGTTAGTAGTCGCTTATAAAGTTGCTGTTCACAAAACTTGGCAGATTAACTCTTCTAGATTTTTTTGTTTTTGTAGAAGTTAAATAGCTTAAATATTATTACTAAAGCTAAAGTTAAGAAACCGATAATTAAAGTGCGGTTTAACTTTTTGTATTCTTGAAATATATTTTTTTCCTCAAGAACTTTCAATAATTTTGTGGGTTCTCTCAAAGTAGGTAATAAAGAGTTAGCTAACGCATAATGACCAGTTTTTCCTCAAGTATATCCTTTCAAATAGAGCATCTGTTTTTTTTTCTTTCCACAAATCTCCTAAATATCTTTTTATAAAATATTAATAAAAATAATAATTTTCCACCCACAAATTCATTATTCCTTTTATAAAATTTTGTAGAAATAAATCGTCAAGGACTTTAATATCAAAGTCACGTTTTTAATTTTTCAAAACTAAACTGTTGCAAAAAAGTGAAATGAAAAAATTAAGTTCTTCAAAAATGAATCGTGTAACCCGATTGAAAACTATAATTTTGCCAGACACAGATGTATTTTCCTGAATACTCTATTAACAATAAAAAGAAAAAATGAAAGAAAGTTACATCGACAAAAAAATTAATACGACAGCAAAGACTAGTCGGCCGTTTGGAATGCGTCTGACTTTTTCTTTCAGCACGTTCTTACGCCATAATGATTTTGCAATCATCATCTCCACAACCAACAACTTAACAGTCAAAACACAACAAAAAGTAGTGACAGAAAAAGCAGGATTTTCCGGAAGTTCTTTTCAATATTACACAACAAATATGAGTTAAAAACAATCGACAAAAAATCAATTTTCAATTTGAATTGAAAGAAATAAATAGATTTTTCATGGTCACCAGTGTTTTTGTTAGTTGCAGCAGATTATTAGACAAAAGAAAAATCATTATATTTGCCAAAGAAAAACAATACATATAAATTGGTTTTAAAAGAACATATTGTAAAGGGTATATAAAAATTCACGCAAGTTTTCAATTTTTCTAGGCTTTTTTGCACTTAAATTTGCCCAATTAACTTTCAAGCATAATCATTCTTAGCATATCTGCTGCACCTTGATATCTCTGTGTAGTTGTTCAACAGAAGACCACAAGCCATGAGTTCAGATCCCAACAGTAATTTATTTGAAAGAGAAATAATTTCATGTTGCCTAGACGCGGTTAATAAATTGTTTAATAGCAAATAATTCAATTCTTTATATCGACAAGTTGACAGCAATCCGAGGATTCAGTCTCACTTATGAAAACAAAATGAAGGTGACATCAAAACCAAAACGACATATGTGCGATGTATCCTATTCTATGTACTTTAAAATCTCCTTCCTCTGTTAATTGTGGCATACCCTTTATATTAATAAATAAATCCATTTTCAACAAACACTGTTTCTAATAAATAAAAACGAAATAGAAACTTAAGTTTTAAAAACACAACAAATGTTTGATACTCAAATAAAATCAATCTTTCAATATTAGTTGCCCAAGAAAAAGAAAATAAGCTGATTTAATTCTAATTTGATTGGGCTGGCGCTATTGATGAACCATTTATATTTAAGGTTTATTCTATCAAAAGATTGACAACAGAAATCAAAGGGCTCATGATTGCTGAACAAGACATTGACTGGTTTGAGTCCGACAAAAATTACAAAATGTTGTGGTGAGCATATCGCATATCTTTAGTAAACAAGAGATCGTGGCAACAAATCTAGCGAAAGTCAATGAAGAAGAACTAAAAGCAATAGAGAACACGAAAGTTAGGTGACTTAGAAGAGTAAAATAAAAATTAAAGAACTGGTATGTGCAGTCAGAGGAATCCCACCGTTTCATAAGTGGAAATACATAACAATAAAACAACGCTCCAGCCACGCCACATACTGATCTTAAAATTGTTTTACCTTTTGAAATCTTGACGCCCTGCTAAAGATCAATTCTTTAAAGGCTTTATGACAGCTTACGCTCTATCAGTCTAAAATTATATAGTCCAAGTTTTACAACCGCTGGGCATATGCCCGCTTTGAGTTCTTTTAATTAAAGAAAAAGAAATTATATTTCTCTTAATTTGAAAAAAAAAAAAGAAATAGTTGACACTTTTTCTTACCCATTATGAAATAATGAAAACAGATAAAATTTTTTGCCACCGGCCATGGAACTTACCTATCCGATTTTTTCAAGAAAACTTTAAACTATTTTTTCAAATTATCCCGATTAAATTAATTACCGATATTGATTATTGAGGGTCAAAGAACGTTGCGATGGCCATTTCGCTACCGCTTACTCTTCAGGAAACATCTGACAAACATTTCAAATAAACTAAAACTTTTGGTCCAAACAATAAAAAGAGACAAAAATCAAGGTTTAAGCAAAAACAACAATAACCAAATAATAATTCTATTTTTCTTTCTCCACTGTAAACGGCTGACTTTTTTTTCGGCTCTTTTATATAGTTGAAAGAGGATAAAAATAAAATATCAAAAAACACTACTATTCGACATTTTTCTTAATACTGCCATACCGATTGTCTCTGCAATTTATATTTGTAGGTAAGTTAAAACGTCTAGGTGCTTTAAACACAAAAAGATCTGGCAGCTTGGTTTAATTTTTTATTGATGTAACAATGGGTTTTTGTAACATAATGTTTCTCAAAAATTAGAAAAAAATATTTTTATTTTAAAAATGGTTTTTGGGACAAAACTTTCAATGAACAAGTCCGATTAGCGGTTGGCAAAATACCAGACCACGCCTACCTTTGAGTTTCCCATATAATTTGAAACAATGAAGTAACTCCAATCATAAAAATAAATATATGAGGCGATAGAGAATTAAATATAAGAAAAAACCTTCAAGTGAAAAATTGGCGTTCGTCCATATTATCCGAGTTACGGGCCTCCGAAGTTTTTTATTTTTTTTTTTAGATATTAATATGGGTATCATTAAAAAAACTTTTATTGTGATCTTTAAGGAAATACTAAAACGTTTTAAAAATGTTTAACCCATTAAGCGCATATGGCATGCAGTACCATTTTTTTTTTACTTCTCTATTACCCCAATATTTGCTTTTTTGAGTGGAGTTACTTCATTAAACTGGATTTACATTGATGATGAAGGGAGTATAAGATTCGTCTTAACTGAATGTAGCACTCTTACTTGTTATTTTCGTGTTTTACTTTAAACAAATTTGGAAATGGTGTAGTGTTTTTGTTTTAGTTTTTTCTCTAAAAATTTTGCGGTTTAATTTTTACTTAAAAGCCAAAACACATACAAAGTCTTTGTCTGTTTGATGTCATATTTTGTTCAAAATGCACTCTTACAAAAACTTAAAATTTTTTTTTCTCAGTTTTCACAACACGTCTTGTTTGAAAAACAGCAATGAAGCTATTGTTTGGGTTTTTCTATTTTATTTTAAACGCTAACAAATGTCACTTTTTCATAAATATTTTATTATTTCATTTCATTTCATTTGTTTTGTTTTGCTTTGTTTCTTAATGCAGTAAAATTGAATAAATAACGAATATGATGTAATTCGCATATTGATATCAAAATATGTATATTATTTATAATCAGAGCAGCCAAAAAAACGTCAATATTAAGTACATGCAGTAGATGCAAACAAAAAAAAAGCAACTCTTGATTATATGACATTTCGCTTCTATAGTGACAGGATATAAAAGAGTTTTTATGACTTTTATACCACAAGATTATCGAGCATTATTTTTCACTTAAGATACTCATTGTAAAAGATAAGATATAACATTTGGTATATTAGGAATCGTCATTCGTATTGATACGTGTCAGGAAAGATTGCAAAAAGATTTGAAAAATAGTGGTTACGCTTTTTTGGTCAAATATTTCACTAATCTGACCATACCTTTAGAAATTTAAAAACGTTATGTATAACAATATTTGTTTGTAGCAAATGACCCAGGTTCGAATATGTTTTTGAAATTGTTGCTACAATTTGCTTTAAGCTGTGATAACATTTTTATTTTCTTCACTTCTCAATAATTTCTGGTACGCGATACTGATTTTAGGCTGTCGACTGTCGCATTCACATTAAATGTGTGTCTAAAAGTGCTTGATATAAAAAAGCAATGATATTCTTGGCCATATCTCTCATTTACTTCCAGAATGTCATAATTTAAAAAAAATTATTTCGAGATAATATCAGAGTGCAAGTTCTCACTACAATTTGTAAAATGATTCATAAATAAAAAATCTATTTAAGAAATATTTCATCAATTATATATTAAAGGGAAGAAGGTCTTGTACAAGCTATGTGGAATGTGGGATGAATTAGGACATTATTTTTGTAAAAATATGTCTGATACTGTGTCGTAAACTAAAATGTGTCATGTTTTAGAACGCGATATGATTTTTTCATTTTGAAGGTTACTCCACAACTCAAATTTATTGTTCTTATCGACAAAGTATCCATAAATGAAATAACAACTTATTCTCTTTAAACGTGAAAATTACAAAAAACATAAAGATGAAACTTATACACAATATAAAGCATAAAATGGCGAACAATTCTGTATGATTAACTACAAAATTGGAAACTTTGAGTTATGACGTTCTAGAAGTAAATGAGCGATATGATATTTAAAGTTTGCATTACCTCTAACTAAAGCAGTTATTGATTATATCGAAGTACTTCTTTAGGTTTCCTGCCATGAGGTTACATGCCTCAGGAGTGCCTTCAGAAATTAACCCATCAACCTTTCTCTTCATTTTTTTGTCCTGCTCATCCTGAAACCTTTATTTACCTTTTATCGACGCCTCTCTTGATTACTCGCCCAGCTTATACCACCAGGAATTATAAGTTAAACTTCAGACAGAATATTTACTTACGTCGCGCCACGACAGATATTAAATGTTATATTCGTACAATATACTTTTTGAATAGTGTCCAATTCTAAAGTTTGCTTTGCAACAAATGCAAATATTTTAAACTTTTAAAATTTATAATAAAAATTCAAAAAAAATGCTCAAATTAAATAAACGTTCATCTTTATGTAGTCCTGCTTTAAAAAAATTTATTATATTCAATATTAAATTTCTTCACGCATAACTTCATCAACACACATAATTTACACCCACACTTTGTTTAATAATTTTTTTATTATTTATTTATTTACATATTTATTTATTTAATTTTTTTTTTGTGAGAAAAACCACTTTTTTGTGGCAACAAAAATTTAATTACTTGGAAATTATGAAAATATGTCCACAAGTTGCAGTTATTTGAATATAATTAAAAACCGCAAATATTGATACCAATGAAAATTAAACACACACACACACACACACCCACACACACACTGACATATTATACTTGTATTCATTGCACAGGTAAATAAATACTCATATCCATATTTGAATTTAATAAATTGTTGATACCGCATAATTGATGACATTTTACAAGCCTTGACAAATATTCTCATATCTGCACAAAATGAAGTAAATATTTGCAGTTTAATATGGCAAATATGCGTATAATTAAGAATGTTAAATTTTCTAACACATCAACTGATGACAGAAACTTTATTAAATATAAATTAATATTAAAAAATAATGGCAACTGTATAAAAAATAAAAATAATTTATTAAATAAAAATAAAAAGCCTATAGAGTGGAGCAGTAGGTAGAAGAAGTACTAGAAATAGAAAATAAATGAAGATTTTGAATAATGCAAGAGTTAAAAGGGTTTTGGGTTTTTTCGGGACTTTAATCCAAGTTTTGTACAAAATATTGTTACGTTCTTCCCTTTTTAAAACAAATGTACGAATTCTTTGATTGCAAATTTCACTGTTGAACATTATACATTTTCTACATCTTCTTACTCTGTTGCTCTATAATATAGCCAATATTCCTCGATCCTACGTACTCGTATTTACTAAACTTGCGTTATTACAAACGCAGCCATCCACGCTACACTACTGTGTTACTCTGGCGAGTTTGAACTACTCTATGCCTTGTTTAATAACCTAAGCCAACAGTCCACAGACCACTACAATATGCCTTCCATCTAAGCCAATCATCCCCTTTAATCCTAGAAGGAACCAGTCCCTCGATGTGCAGGCACCAAATCTAGATAGATAGTGGGATACTGTCAAAGGATGCACCACTGTCCTTAATAAAGTGGCACCACGGGAACCGGTAGCCCATAAAAAGATAGCCGCCCATCCCTGTAGCCGGTTATTGGTGAGTGAGGTCCCTTCGGGTTACCAGTGGCTGTTGGTTAAAGTTACTGTCCGCAGATCTGGTGCGGTGCGAACAAAGTGTGCTGTTGCATTTCTACAGAGGGGTTTGATAGTCTCCAACCCTCAAGCAAGGGGAAGTTCATGCTCCTGCAAGACTTCTTCTTGAAATTGCAACTCTGTTAGCTACGTCTAATGGAGGGCGCTAGCCGACGCTCTTTATTTCACTCAGTGGTAAGACCACCTTCAGGTTAGGCCATCATGGTGGGTGATGACGTAAATATTGATCACACCCTTTAATCCAATAGCCTTAACACACATCTGCCGTACACTGTTTTAATTCTGTTACTTCCTTACGCTAACAGCTAGAGCTCTTTCTTTTTATTATAACGGGCGCCTTGATAATTATATCTACTACTCACATATTGAATAGACGTCTATTACTTTATTATCTGCCACAATTATTGTTTTTTCTTTCCAGGAGGTTTGTAAAGTTGCTTCTTAATTTTTAATTGAATTATACTTCTGCAATTATTATTTTTCCTGCGCACGCAGGCATGTCTGATGGTGGGCTCAAATTCATGATCTTTTGTTTTGCAACACGCACCTCTACTGACGCAACCATCGAGGTTGTTCAACATTTGTTAGCTTATTGTCGTATTATTCTATACACACAACATTAGTAGAAGTAACTTATTCACCACGCTCATACGGACAACACCAACAGGAGTTGCAACATCTTATTTTCGTAACAATATTAAAAAAATCCATACATTTTTAGTCGATTGGCTTCCCAGTAAATTATGAAGAAAATAAATTAAAAAAAAATATTATAAATTTAAAAATTTGAAAAAAATAACACTTTTTTGTGAATTTAAAAAAATCGCCTTCAACATTTGCGTTATAAAATGTATTGTTTTACGAACCGGTAATGGCTTTCACTTTTTTTTGAACGATAATTTTTGCATAAGAATTTCAATCAGCTGGCTACACATGATACTATTAAACCTGCTTAAAATCGATTTATTTTTACGAAGTACCGATTTTGGTCCATATGTAAAGTCTTAAACGTGCCCTGTAGTTTTTATGAGGAAAAGTCTAAATAATTCCAATTTTTGTGTTTTTTAAAGATCATTTCGGAATTTCACGATTTAGTTTGCCTTGACCTAAAATTATTCGAATATCTTAACGAAAAAAGGTTTGTTTGCATTTTATATATCGAGCCTTTTCTAAAAATGAGTCATAACTCAAAAATTTTGAGTCAAATAATATTTCTGAACTGATTTTACGGAAATATTTATCATTAATATACGACCTTAAGCCATGTGAAGTTTATGGATAAAAATGTCTCAAATGTTTTTGTAGGATATTCGTAGAAAAGAATTTTAAGTCAAATTTGGGGGTTAGTCTAAAAACTGCAAGGATTTTACCAATCGATGCAGCGGCTTAGAAATTGTTTCTAAACTACTTTGTTTCTGTCCCACGGTTTGCATATAGAATTGTCGTCGCTATCTATATGAAATGAAGAAAATAATTCATGAAACCATGACTTTTTCTGTGTATAATTTGTTTATCGTTTTTAATTACATTAATTACTATCCAAAGAGAATAATGTGTTTCTCCGCTGTTAACATTTAATGAAACATTAATTCAGAACTATAACAACACCTTAACTTATGGTCGAGAGTGCATTAGTTTTTTAGGGAATAGTTCGTTTGTGGAATAAACTTCCTGTAAAGATCTTTTCTTTAAGTGAAGCGTTAACTAAATACTATAATCATAACAGTCATTGTAAAGAGTTTTGGCAGGTCAGTTCACTCACAGGTGATAAGTAAATTTCGCTAATAATTTTTTGGACAAAGCTTACTTAGATAAATGTGGAATGATTTTTTTTACCTGCCTGCAAAAAGGAAAAATTAAGGGGTAAACACATGTATTACAATTTGCTAGCTATTTTTGCCTTTTTACAAATTAAAGAGAAATAGGCCTGCGAACACATTTCTAGACGAAACAGGGAATAAATTTTGCAAACAGCCTTTCTCCAGAAATCTTAACTTTTAAAAGGATGCGCATTAACTAAAAGAAGAATCCAATAAATAACCTAAAAATTTTCTAATATTGTAATGACTTATTGACTTGCCCTCGTATAATATTAATTTACTGCTAAACAAAACATAAGTGAAATATTTTTAACCACTCTCGAGTTCGGTTTCATTTTAAAAATCCCTTCCACTTGAATATTTCTTTTAGTTCTTAGAATACATTTGGGTATAAAAAGAAATCTTTGTGGCATTTAAAATTGTTCTCTGTGTATCAAATGTTTTATTATTTTTTTCTTCTTTTCTTTAATATGATTTACATTTGTTTGTCCATGGTTTTTTTTCTACTTTAGTTATTCAAAAGCCTTTCTTTTCCATTTTTATATTGTATTTCAAAGCATACAAATATTTGCTTTAAAAAAATGTAGTTATTTAAAAAAAAAGAAAGAAAACTTCAAAAAATATTTATGTGAGCAGTAACTGAAGGCAATAATATTTGCTAACATACACATAGGAATTTCAGTTAACAGTCATGCATTCTAGTTTTACTACTGCAAACGGCAAATTCTCTAAACACAAAATCTAATACAGTGCAGTGCAAAAGTATAGCAGTGCCACATATTTGTTTTGGGTGTGAGCAAGCGGCTTAAGGCTGGAATAAATAAAAATTATTTACAAAAATGCAGCTTTTTAATTTATAAACTGCATAAGTGTATGATATTTATTGCCTTTTTTATTACAACTTTTTTGTATTCTAAATAAAAATGTTTTGACTGGGAACATAATCTTTTGTAGAATGTTCAGATAAAAGAATTTGCTGAGATAGACGAGAACTTTAGTGAGCAGGATCAATTATTAAAGCAACATGCTTAATAAGTCCACGTTTACGTTATGCCATTTTTGATGCAGTTTTTTTCAATTCTCTTTATAACCAACATATACATCCCCTCAAAACTGAGGCCATGATATAGTGCTTACCCCTCTTGCTTCACCAATTAACAAAAATTTCTTGCTAGTTCCATGAAAAATTGCATAGTGTAAGCGCCTTATAATTGTTTGTTAATATCACGGCACTTGCCAATGCTTTTAGCAAAATATAAGGCTTGTAAAAAAATATGACTCCAGCTAACTTATAAAAGATTTCTATTCGAAAGGTGAGTTAAGCACTCATTTTAATTACGGTTCTAGCTCCCAAGAATATGAGAAACAAATAAAAATGAAAAGTTAACCGTTCACTTAACAAAACCAGTGTCAATTGCAGCACTGGAAAATTAGTACAACATGAAATATTATCGCAATAGTAGAATCTATAATTCTCGATAAAATGTTTAAAACTTAAACCTCTTACGTACATTAGCTATGGCTGTGGTCCATATTAACATTTAATAGTTTCCCTGTGAAATATGCAGCACATAGCTATAGAAAGTAAAAGTATATAATTTATTATGCGGCCAATTTTCGCGTCACGTGCGACCCACAGTGACGCTTGCAGTTAATAAATACAAGAACAAGATACAAGAAAAAATTATATGGAAGCTGAAATTATGCCAGACTAAATCGTCATCTATAATCAACGTATGGAGATGCACAGTTTAAGAAAAGCAGCAGCATGCAGAAGAAGAATTACTATTCAAGAAATGTGGTATTGTTATGAATTTTAATCTCACTTTTCAAAATAGTTGACGTAGTTGATGTACTTAATGTACAGACATACATACATGCGACCGAAGAACTTGTGGAGAAAATTTTGGTAGCAACGACTAAAACAGAAGTCGTGTTACACAATTTCGAATATTAAATATTGTTACAATAAAAGATTTAATTCCATTATGCACTTAAAACAAAAAAAATATTTTTTAAAGTTTAAAAACAATTTTTTTTTATTTTTTTTGTTGTTGTTTTATTTTATGTTCAAATAAATATTTGTTTTTCCTGATGATGTTACAAAAAAATGTAGCGAATATTGAAAAAATAAACAAAATAATAAAGACCTTGTGATTTATAAATTAATTAAAATATATTTTACAACAACACAAAAATTTTGTTAACATCACTATGCTGTCTATACCCATAGAAAAACATGCGAACAAAGCAGTTGGTTGCTCTAGTTGTTACTGTGGAATTCTTTTGATTTTTTTATACCACAGGTGAATTATTAAAATCGCACAAGCTGCCAGATCAATCCATATTGAAAGATTTTAGACGTTCTAAATCACCTAATAATAACAATAGCAGTTTTTGAAGGTACAACAGTGTTGAGCAAAATTTTAAATGGAGAACTTGTATGTATATAGTTTACAGCATTATCAACATAATTATAGAGAGCTGAGTAACCAAGGTGACATCAAACCAACGAGTAAATAAAACTTAACTAAATTTTATAAATTAAGAAAAAAAATCAATTTATAAAAGTCTAGGATTAATAATATTTTATAGATCCTTAAATAAATGCTGTGAATTTGCAGTCGGAACGTAATGTAACTGAAGTCAAGGATAAAAAGTTATAAATTTAATTTAATTCAGGTTTCTTTTTCTTTCTATAAAAAAAAACTAAAGTGCGTTATTTAAGCATGGCTTAAGCTATTTTAAGACATCTTGAATTCAACATAAAGAGCTTTTTATGTATTATTTTACTCAAAGCTGCAATTGTGTGCATGTTTTATAAAAGCAGACAATTTAAAAACCTCAAAAATGCATGATGTTCAAAATCGACTACGAACAAGAAACATGATTCACAATTGCTTCACATATGGTTACTTGGCAACAACAAAATATCTATTCATACGAAAATAAAGTAGAAGACACACTCGTATTGCGTAAAATTGTAAAACATTTACAATAAGATTTTTCGAAAATTTCAAGAGAATTACAAACATATAAATATATTTAAAGGATACACGCATACACTATTAGAGCCAACCAGCATGAATGTTTTTACATGTGAATGTATTTTTCTTAATATGCCACCTGTTGTCTGGCCAAAGTCTAAGAAAATATTAATTTAAATCTGCTCCCTTGTGCAAGTGTGTTTGTATGTGTGTATAAATATATGATTTAGACTGAGTAGATAGATGTTCATATATTTATTTATAAATAAAATAAGTAAAATTTGAAGAGTGTATTTAAATCTTTTAAAGCAAATGTTTTTTTTTTTTCATTTTGTAAATTGTTTCTTCTTCCATTTTAATGCTGGTGTATTTTATCATTCTAGTTTTTCTTTTTGTTTTTGGTCTTTAAAGAAATTGAAAATGAATTGTTCAAAAGAAACTTCTTTCGTAGTCTTGTGTTTTTACTCTTATTTTTTCTTTTCGTTTTTTTATGTGTATGTGTGCATATGAATGCAATGTACAAGGACAATAAGGACATGCATGTAATGTTATACTAACTGACTGTGATGTTCTTTTTAACAAGACAAATGTTAAATTAATTTGCTTTGCCTAGTTAGCTTATGACCGTTTGTGTGTGTGTTTGTGCATTTTATATAAAATAAATTACTGAATGTCTGCATTCAATTGGATTTCTTGTTGATCTTTGCAAATTTATTTTCGTCTACTTTTTAGAGATTTTTTTAATATAGATTTTTTATATTTTGAGTGATTGTACTTTATTATGCAGTAAATATTTTTCGATATTATATTGGAAATTAAATAGTTAAAATTTATTTGGTAATAAACGGTGTTTAAATTTTTAGTTTGCAAATATTCAACAAATTTTTTTGTGCCCTTCACAAAAAGTGGAAAAAGGGAATAACTAAGTTTGTCATTCCGTTTGTAATTTCTACAATATCCATTTTCGACCCCATAGTGTACATATATTTAGACTTCTTGTGCACAACCAAGTCGATTGAGCGATTGCCTCGGCATTTTAAATAAGTTAATCGATCAGATATAGTCTCAAATAAAGTGATATTGGATATCAGCAAAATCGGTCCATGTCTTACGAAGCAGCGGGCAAAACACCACGCCTTCCTCTAATTTCCCCATATTATTTGGAACAATGAAGTAACTTCAAATAAAAAATCAAATGTATGGAGCGATACGGAATTAAAAAATAAGATGAAAATATCAAGTGAAAAAATTGGTGCTCGCCCATATTTTCCGAGCTACGGGACTCTAAACTATACAAATTTTTTAATATATCAATATGGGTATCATATAAAAGCTTTTGAAGACATCTTTAAGGAAATACTAAACTTTCAAAAAAAATGCTTAACCCATTAAGAGCCGATGCTGTTTATATCTATCTATCGCCCCATACATTAATTTTTTTTAGAAAGGAGTTACTTTATTTTTCCAAGTGACATAAAAAAATTAGACGTAGGCGTGGTGTTTTGCCTGCTGCGTCGAAGGACATGGACCGATCATGCTGATTTTTAGTAGCACTTCTTTCGAAACCATGTCTGATCGATCTACATTTTCTCTGGCTGATCTAGTGCCTTGGCGAACTTAATTTCAAACTAACACGTACGGACGGACAGATAGACATCGCTCAATCCATTGCGCTATGCATAAAAAATCAGAATATATATATGCTTTATGAGGTCGGAAATGGATATTGTAGAAATTACACACGGAATGATATCTGATAATCACCCTTTTTCCATTTTTTGCGGTGTAGGGTATAAAAATAAAATTTTCTCACAGGGAGAAGAAGAGAGTTTAATGTTTGATGGTGATTTGTCATTCCAATTTTAAATTAGCTTGAATCAAATTTTAAGTTTTTTTTTACACCTTTTCTATACATAAAATCACGTCACACGAGGTAATTTAAAGTTAAATTTTAATAATACTACACAGTCTCACGCAGCATAAATTTTTCATAATAAAGCATTAATAAAGACAAAAGTCTTTCATACTTTCTGACCTTCTTCAATGTAGATGATGTTGATAATTAACTATTTTCTAAACACGTTTGTTTACAACGAACAACAAGAAACAAACAAGTCTTCTTATTACGATGAGTTTAACTAATTGACTAATCAGCTTCATTTGTACTAATGAGGTAACATGTGTCTGTATGTTTTATTATCTATTATAGAACATACACATCAACAATTTCTATAAACAGGCATTAACACGTATCACGTTAGCTTATTAAAGAATTTGTTGTCAAAGTTAAGCTCCCATCTCTAATTTTCATGCCTACACATGTTACATCTTGACTTAAACTGTGTGAAATCATTATCCTTGTGGTAAAAACAAAGAAAATAAAATGGTGGATATCTACAGATAAATAACTCATGTTAAGAAATACAAATTTACGATCTCTTGTTGAACTTATTGTGAGCACGTTATTCTTACAAAATCTTTAAAGAATTCACAAGAACAGAAACTCGCACACGTACGTACCAAAAAAAATAAATTAAACTGAAAACAAAAGTTATCTCATTAACATTTTTGTATTTTAATCATTTCTAGGCGTTTTACTTTTTTTTAGGCAGGTTATAAGCAAAAGTTAATTTAATTCAAAGTCAACAGAAACAACAAGTTTTTCTTGAATTGTAGGAGTTTTTATTAACAGTTGAATGTAATAGAAAAAGTAACAGAAAGTATACTTTTAGGCTTCAATTTATATTAAATATTCTGTCATAGTTTAAGTTGCTGTAAAGAAAAACAAAAATTTCAAAACTTTATTTAAACTTTTACTAGCGAATGTATGTTTGTATGTACAAATATTTCCATTTTATTTTATTAAATAAAATCTTCATATTTACTTAACATTTGCATGCTAAAGCTGTAGTTCAATGTTTGATTTTGAACTCGTTTCTATTTTAAGTTCTCGTTTTATTTTTTTTTTTTGTTTTCAATTACTCAACATTTGTTAAAGTTCCCACACTTAATGGATATTGAAAATATACTTATATTGTCAATTTATTTAGTTACTTGTAGGGTTTTTGTTTGAGTTTTCAAAAGGCCTAAAGGATTTTCTATTTGCTTTTGTTTTGTGTTTTTTTTCTGCTTATTTTGCATATTTGTCACAAGTCCATTAAAATTTCAATTCTTTTGACAAATTGTTTGATCTTTGTAGAAAAAAAATGTAAATAGCAAGCTAAAAGATTTATAAAAACGAATTTAATTATTTATAGTTTTTAAAGTTAGAAAATTTATTATAAAGATTTACGGTCTTATTCATAAAAAGTTCCTATTTTAGGTTTAAAGTTTACAATAGTTATTGAACACTTTTCGTTTAATAAACCATTAATAAAAATTTGTATAAAAAAACACACAATAACAGTTTCTTAACTAATCTACACTTTAAGCAATCTAACGTTTTTACCTGGCAACTCCTATTAATATTTTATACTGAGTGCTTTTAAAAACCAATTCTCAATTAACCCGAAAACCGAATATGGTTTTCTCTTTATATTTTTTTTTACACCAAAAATAAACTTTTTAGTATAAATATATGTTCCAGCTACTGCAAAATATACGAACAAGAAACGTAATAATTAAATTTATATATAAATATGTTTTTGTTTATTTTGGTCTCAGGTAAAATGAAAAGTACTGGAATAACGAGATCTATATCGAATTGTTTACATTTTATATACCTCACTATTCAAATAAATTTGTTTTAATTTATTTTTATTTTATGCAACAAATCTAATTTGGCCCAGTAGCTGCAAATAAAATGAAAAGTTGTCATCGGATAGCTTTTTAAATAACGTATCAGGATTCTTGCAAAAATATGTTACCCCATTAAAAACCAGTTAAATTTTGTTTAAGTTTTTATTATTAATTTTGGAAATATTTTCACCTTGTTTAACTAAATTTGCGCTTTTTGTAACAAAAATATTTTGCTATATGTACATAACTATATACAGTAGCTCCAAGCGAAACTCGTACACCTATGAAAACAAATTTCTTTATGTTATATGTCTAAAACTAAATAGGCTAATAAAATAAATTTACTTAATTTTAGTACAAAACTATGTACTTAATTAAATATCAGAAACGAAATTTTGAATATAAATTTATTTATTAAAATACAGATAAATATTTTAAAAAGTGCCAACTTTCGACGCCACAGCCAAACTCGTACAGTCTTATTTAATTTGGCAACATTCTTTTAATTTGCATCTAACTTCGGGATATTTCGTAAAAATAATTAAAAAAATTAGGGAGTTTTCCCATTATTACCTTTTTATTGTCATTTATTTGATTTTTTGTTTGAAAGAGTTACAAAAGAGAACAAAATGGGTAGACAGAGAGGACAAACTTCTGTCGAAGTAAGAAAATTAATAATTCAACATCATAATAATAATAAATCGCTGCGATAAATATCTAAGATAGTTGATAGAAGCCTATCAACAGTGCAATATATTATAAAAACGTGTAAAATGGAAGAGAGGATTGCGAACAAGAAGAAAAGTGCAAATAACAAAATTTTCTCTGCTAAAGACGAGCAATATATTTTACGTCAAATAAAAAGGAACCCATTTTTAAGTGCTCCGAAACTCGTAAAGGTTGTGTAGAAAGACTTAGGAAAAACATGTTGCCCACAGACCATAAGAAACATATTAAAAAGGGCTAATTTCAATAGTAGAAGGACAAGAGTTAAACTTCTGCTTAATAAGAGAAATCAAAGAGAAGGTTACGCTTTGCCAAGGAACATGAAACAAAGGATTTTTCATTTTGGAAGCAAGTATTATTCACAGATGAAAGTAAATTCAACTTGTTTGGTTCAGATGGAAGACCTTTTGTATGGAGAAAATCCAATGAGGAGTTGCTTGTCTAAAACATGAAACCAATAGTTAAGCACGGTGGTGGGTCAGTAATGGTTTGGGGATAATTTTCTGCATCTGGGCCCGGTATTTTACAATTTATCGATAGTACCATGGATCAGCATATGTATCTGAACATTTTAAAAGAAAGTTTGCCAGTTTGTAAGCAGAAATTTTGTCTTAGTGAAAACTTTTATTTTTACCAAGACAACGAACCTAAGCATAAGGCTTATAATGTGCGATCATGGCTACTATATAATTGTCCACATGTTATGGATACACTAGCCCAGAGTCCAGACATAAACCCAGTCGAAAATTTGTGGAGCTATCTCGATCGTAAAATTCGTAGTCAAACAATAAGTTCTAAGGATGGCTTGAAAAGAGTTCTTCAGGACGAATGGGGCAAAATTGAACCGAGTTTTTGCGAAAACCTTGTGCGCAGTATGCCAAATAGATTAAAAATGGTGATAAAAAATAAAGGCATGCACACCAAATAATAATATTTAAAACCAACAAAATAATATTTGATTGAAGTGTGGTGTACGAGTTTGGCTTTGTCACAGAAATTACTATTATTTTATGTTTTTATTAAAAAAAATTTTTTATTGAATAATAATTTAAAGTTTTTATGTTTTGTTAAATTTGTTATAAAATGAACTAATAAAATAAATACAGTTTTATTTGTTAAGAGCTTCTTACTTAATGTTAAAAGATAGTTTAAAAATTAGTCTAAAGTGTACGAGTTTCGCTTGGAGCTACTGTATGTACGTACATATGTATGCCTTTTGGGGCACTTGCTAAAACTAGGTCTAAGGGCTAGTTTTTCATTTGAGAGTCTGGTCTTAAAATTTGTTTGCGATGTATATGGCGCCTGAAAGGAATTTTGATAAGATCTTATATGATATCCATAGTGTCCCATTCCGCAACAATGTGTTTAAGAAATATTTATTTATACTTAAGCGATACATAACTTTCAAATTATAGGTCACCGACGATTTTGTCATATTACAATTCATTCTTAAAATTGCTGTTTTTACTCCAGGATAAAGTTTCAAACAACAAAACTTAACAAAATTCATTTAATTTTTGGTTTAAAGTAGGGTAGAGGTTACAATAAAAAAACTGATATTTATTAAAAGTTTATAAAGGGTTTAATAGACTATTAAACGTTTATGAATACTCTTTTGTCAACTTTTGCTTATTAAAGGCTTATAAACTCTTAATGTACATTTATGAATTTTAATGTTAGTCTTTTGTAATGGAAATTGAAATTCGATTTTCGATTTTTTACACAATATTAAAACTTCTCAAATTGACTTAACTATAGAGGATTGTTCTAAAAAATTTTAAATTTTCTTTTAGCTTTAAAAGTCTTAACATTAAAGTTATATTTATATTTTTGTATAATTTTTAAGATTTCTATCTAAGAACTTCTAAAATCTACCTTCCATAAGTGGAGAAATTTAATCTGTTTATTGAAAACTGCTTTTAATATATTGTAATGCATACAAACACAAACAAAAACAACTCCAAAATCTATCGTCGTAACAAAATTATGTTAACAATTTTTATCGCATCAGTTTCGTTTGCAAATCAGTGTTAAGTTTTGATATTAAAGCTTCTGAAAATCGATTAATAAAATATAATCTTTCGTTATGTAGGCTGCCTTTTATTAAATGCCAATTATTTTTAATTTGCCTTTTAACAATCTGCAAAAACAAATTTAATTTCAAAGCTTCTAGTTATTTTGTTTTTTATGTGCGTGAATAGAATTCTGGTCTAAATCATAATAGATTATTTTTTTTAATTTTCAAATGAGGGAACATTGAACGAAACATGTTCCACTTACTGTTACCTCGTTTGTAACAATGTCTCTTGTTAATATTAATGTTTTTCAACATTGGCTGAAATATTTGTTTTATTATTCATGTTTCCTAACACAATGTTTCCTCGTGTGTATCAATGTTTCATATTTTTCTAATCCTATTTTGTTGAAAGCCTTCGGTAGCCTTTCATTTCATTTCATTTTATTTTAATTCTATCAATAACCTTTCATTTGAAAATGTTTGACCGCATTACTCTTTATAGAAGAAGAAGATTCTTTATATAATATTTTATCAAAAAGTTTAATTGCAGTTAGAAATTTTTAAGCCTTCCTCATTTATTTTTTATTTTCTTCTGCATATATATTAAACATTTAAAATACCTACCGAACTGATGTTTCTTTCGTAGTTGCCTCGTATGTACCTAAAAAAAATAAACATAGTTTTTAAATCATGTATTTTTTGATGTTGAATAATGTGTCTCTAGCATTTTATCTACTTTTTCTTTTAAATTTTGTAAGTATGGAATTTTTTAAAAGTATTTATATTTAATTAGGCTTAAGTTCGTTAATTATTGAGATTAATTGTGAAAAGAACCAGAAAAACCATTTCATTTATCTGAAATCACAATTAATCACAAACTTCAGCCTAACTGATCTTCCTTCAAATATTTTATTTAAAAAACTATTGAAAAATTGCAAACAAAAATCCTTGTCCGATTGAAATTAAGGTTTTTTAATTAACTGATTATTTGAGTTTAATTTTATATTTACAATGTTGCCTTTTTTTAATAATTTCCTTTTCGTTTTGAACTTAATGATTTCCAAGTTTCTACATAAAATGTTAGAAATATATTCAAAATAAATATATCTCTTTATTAACATTTATTTGCTTTTCGTTTAGTTTTAAAATTTATCTGTCGTTAATTCTGCAGCATAAAAATAAAATTATTTTTCTCATCTTAAACTCAATATTTTTTATGTTAAAGTTTTAAATACAAAAACAAATACCCAGCTCACAATTCATAACTTATCACATTTATTTTTTATAGAAAAACTTTGTTTAAATATTAAATAAAGATGAATGAAAGGAAGAAAAAGACCCACGTTTCATCAGTATTAAAAAGATATTTTCGCAATTATGGTCTTGAGGATAACAATGTTAATGAAAAAGTGCTTGAAATACGAAAAAAAATACATTCAAAAAAGTTTTAAATGGGAAAAAGTTTTAGTTTTTGTGCAAGTGGCAGAAAAATAATTTAACTTTAATCAAATAAATCATAGAATAGTATAACTAGAAAGTTATTGTTTTTGTGTTTTGAACTACAAAATAATGAGAAATTCAAATATTTACCAAAAACAATACAAATACATATAATTTTAACATTTTTACAGAGGGAGAAATTTGTAAATTTAATGAATATTGAAAGTAAAAGATGGATGCTGATTAATGATAAAATTTAAATTATAAGTCTTACGTCAGAGTTCAAAAGTACTAAAATGAAATTAAAAATTAAAGGGATTCTGCACGGAGTCATAATTTTACCGTCTGTCTTTATTTTTTAAGCCTTGAAATAAACACTGCATTCATTAATCCACCCGCTATAATGATAGAAATTAGACAAACTAGATATAAAAGGGTAACCCCGGTTTTGCCGTTATACACAGACACTTGAAATTTACAAAAAGTATGTCAAATACAACAACAATTTTCAAAGTTAAAAATTTAATATTAAATATATAGTTTTACCTTCTGAACGCAATAGGCACAACTTTGAAATTTATACAGATTGTATATTAACAGGCCCGCTTAATTAAAGAGTAAAAAAAAATAAATTTAAACCTAAAGGGTGTCCCCACAGAAGACCTTATATCGATTATATTGTCTTATCTTTTGAAACGTTAAAAGTAATAAAGTTAAGTTAAGTCTACCAAAAATAATAAAAACTTAAATTTAAAAATTAAAGGGTGGCCCATACAGGGTACAAAAAATTGCATATTACTTTTTAATAACAATTCAACAATTGTTTTAATCCAACATCTCCAAACGAAATGATCAACCATTTAGGTACCACCCTGTCTAAAAGTCCTTTGTATAATTTTAAACTTTAACCAAAAACAAAAAAACGCATAATTTTTATTAAATCTCGATTAGGACAGAAAGACATGATTTACTGTGTATAAATGTGTATTTAAAAAAATAGTAAATATATATTTGTTAACTTTAAATTTCATGCTCATCGAGCTGTACTAAATGATGATAATAAAAGTCCTCATAACCAAATAAGACAAGCAGTAACCGCAGCAACAGTAATCAAAAGCAAAAAAAAATATAAAAACTTTAAGTAGAGAAAATTTACTTTTCATTTCATAAATAAACTGTTGCTTCTACAGACAACTTATACTTATAAACAAATAGACGGACAGACAGACACATTTAAAGAAAAGTTTGTTTTTTTTTTTTTTTGTAAAAATGTATAAATAATTTGCCATAAAAATTGTTAAAATGAAAAACGCCTCTATGCCAAGAAGTCTTTTACGCTCTAACCTATACACAGATATACACACATACATAAAAAACATACATACGCATTCATTTATACATATATAAAAGGAACAACAGAAATCATAAGTCTTAAGCCAAAAATAAATGAAAGAAGCAAGCAAACAAGCTACAACAAGAAGAACAAGAACAACAACAAAAACATTTTTCAAGTTTATTATATTTTCTTACGTTGTTGGAGTTTTAAGAAAGGAAAATAGCAAATAGTATGAATGAATAAATATCTTTACTTGGGGATTTATGACTTTGGCAAAGAAAACAGAAAATTTAATGAGTCGTAAGTTAAATGAAATTTGTGTCAGAATGGCATTAGTGTTCAACGCACTGTGGCTTAATTTTTACACAAATGTTGCCAAATAGTAAATATTTGTTATTTGTTTGTTAAATGTAAAATGTTTAATCGAATTATTTTTAAACATCAGCTGTTGCAAAAGCTAAACAATTTAAAAACCACAAATCTAAGAATTTTCTGAGATTTTAACCTTTAACAATAGAAGCAATGCCGACTTCTTACATCTCAAGTCAAATGGCCCTTTTACAATAACAAATAAATTCTGTATAAAAACCCTATTCTATCCACACACATAAAAGCATTTTAAAAAAAACGTATTTAGTGCTTTTTTCGTTGTTGTTGCAAAATTCTTTCGATTAACTCATATTCCTGTGTACAAAAATATAAGAATTAAAAAAAAAACAAGAACAAACTGCCATATTTTTCCATATTTACAGGATCTTGACGGTTTTAATCGCCTATTAAGAAAAAAAAATAGTTGCGAGTGGAATGTAAAATATCTAAAATTAAACGTTTTTAATTTTCAAAAGGAAAACGTTTTTTTCCATGGGGACAACTTTAATGATCGCATCTGTAACTATAATAAAACACTTTGTCAGAAAAACAGAAAGCAATCGTAACTTATGATGGACAATTCACATATTTAAGAGTCTTCCCTTTAATATGTGAACTTGGTATGTCTCATATACAGAAAATGCTATTTACTTTATTATTTAGTAAATAAAATTGCTTCAAGTGTTTTGTGACTTTATAGCTCACGATCGGTCGAACCGAATTCGATTAAGTTTTTTCGTATGGTGTAGATGTAGATGGTTATCTAAAGTTTACATTAAATCGGTAGATGCGTTCGTGAATTATGACTTTTTATGACAACATGTGATTTTGTCCACATAAAAAAATAACAACAAATTCGTAGCCGACTATAAAAGTTTGCGTTTACTGTGTGCTGACTTCGTACACAAGGTAAATACACGTTGCAGGGCATACACGCGTACACATTAACAGCTGTCAGTGAGTTTTCATTTTAAGTTGCGTAACAAAGCACGCCGGGATCCGCTAGTTTTAAATAAAAAAGCAATATTACATTTGTATTTCTGATTGCAAAATGAACACTGTGCTTGTAACAAAAGTAGTTACAAGTAGATTGTGATACACTTAACAACAATTCTAGAGTTAAAAATGTAAATGGAAATACGACCTGAAGAAGAAAAAAAAATAAAAGTATTGGCATTTTATGTTTGTTAAATAAAGATTGTAAAAAGATAAGTAACATAAGAAGAGCTATTTTATTTATTTTTTTTTTTTTTTTTTTTTTTTTGTTAAGAAAACATTTTAAAAATAATAAATTCTTTTTAACACAGTTTATCTTTATAAAAAAAAGAAAATTAAGGTATATTATTAAACAATGATAACGCCTAAATATTGAGTTTTTTCGTAAAAAGAAGCTTGATTTGTGACCAACTATAAATATGTATATTCTTAAAGGAAAAATTAACTAAAATTTTAAATCCTGCTTAACTTTTTAAATAATGAGTTTTCGAAGAAAATATGCTTTATTTGTGATAACCTTTAAATACATTTTTATATTAAAAATTCTAAATTTTTCGAGGAAAATAGGTTTGATTTTTGATCTGGAAAAATAATTAAAAAGTTTAATCCTGTGTAAAGTTGGGATTACAAGATTGCCGCTAATGCACCAATTTAGTTCAGTTTTTACTGTTCTAAATTGTCGCGGATAATTGATCTTGTCCCGATGATATTTTCTTCAGCCACATAATTGACCCAATTTGTACAAATTTGATTGCCGCAAAATGGCAAAAAACAATATGGCAACAATAATTGCCGCAGCTTAAGGCTGGTTCACCCACAAGTTTCTGAAACATTTTTGGTTCGGAGAAATTTATTGTTTACTGAGAGAATCTACACCATGGTTCACCCATTTCAGAAACTTGGTTCGTAAAAACAGTGCTGCCATATATAAATGAAAATGACGTAAATACATATGTGCATAAATTTAAGAAAACTTATTATATTTGTGTCAAAATAAAGAAAAAAAAATAAATATTAATAACAAAACAGCATTTGTGGTGAATTATTTGCTAAGAATAAAAACATCTTTTTCTGCGATGGATGAAATGGATATAAATTATTTGCTACTCTTGTTCGCCATTGAAGTGACCAAAGTAAAATTACTTTTAAGATATATTTATGAAAAAGGAAAAACAAAACACAGACAAACAAAAAGATTTCGAGTTAATACTCCTCATATTAATATGTTATTTACTTATTAATATGTTATTTTACAAAAAAAAAATGTTATTTTCTCGAGAGCTAAAAATATAAAATTTTTCGAGCGGCCACCCAGTAATGTAAATTTTTCAAGATAAGATTTTATAAAAATAAATGAACTTACTACTAATTCCAACTGCTTCTGCTACTTCCGACCAAATATTTTGTTTGATATGATTGTTCTTATAAAAAGAGCTGTTGCTTAAATCATACAAACATTCCCTTCCTGGATTTTTTATTTCATAAATTAAATTTAAGACAACATCTTCTGACAACTCCATCTTAAATTAGTTTACCATACTGAATTTTTAATACAAATTCCAAACAATATGGCATGTCTCTTGTACAAATTTCACATGGTGTGGCAACCTTTTCTAAAATGGTTTGAACCAAATTTAAAATTAATTTAATTCACATTGAGAGTCGTTCGCACAAAATAATTTCTCTCGCTATCTGAGAGAAACGTCAAACTACATATAAAAAAATTTTTTGCAAACCAAAAATGTTTCAGAAACTTGTGGGTGAACCAGCCTTTAGTCACAAGGTTGTGTTTTGTAACTATGAGAATCAGCTGTTGAGCGAACTTGAAAAATTAAAGCATAAAAATGGTTTATTCTTTAAACCGAAAAAAAGCTTTAGCTTTGCACATTTTATGAACTTAAATACACAAAAATAAACAAATGAGTGTTCTTCTACTCCCATGATGTGTTTACTGACTTCAGTGTACGACCACGATGAAGTTACATGTGCTGTATTTACAACTTTAGGATTTACTTCATCATATTCGTTGGTCACGGAATCATCCATGACTATGCATACTTCTTCACTAAAATCCATATTAAAACTGGAATTTATTATAATTATAATATGAAATAAAATTTAATAATTTGTGCTCTTAGCACATAAAAAACGAGTTATTAACAAAAATGTAAATTGGTAACCTTTACTGCCGAACAAGAATACGATAAATATTGACGCATTTTTATCATTTCTATTGCCGCATAAATTCTTTTTGGCAAAACGCATTATTGCCGAACCAGAGTTGCTTTTTATTGCGCAAAACTAGCGCAGTATCAGCCTCGTTTACCGCATGTGCTACATAATTGTGAAATCACACAATTGGAGCATAATAAAAGGTAAAATTTGGTGCATTGCGGCCATCATGAATTTTTAAATAAAAAACTTAGTTTATGATAAAAGCTTTTTCAACAAATGCCGACTCTAGGATTGTTTAAAGTCCTACTTTAACAAGAGCTTAAGAAAAATGGAGCATGGCTGTATAAAGTGTTTCGAGCTTAAAGTGTTCTTTAATGGTTTTCTGTATTTTTGTAAAGACTGCTTTAATCCCCCTCGTATGTTATATTATTTTCTGTTTTAACGTTTATAAATATCTATGTTTCATCTAAAAAAATGTCTTAAACTTTGATACTTTTATGTAACAAATTTAACAAAATGATATTTTCTTTTTGTTGCTTTTGTTCGTAGTATTTATTTGCCAGTGTTGTCGCCCTAAAGCAAAAATTTTAATTGAATGACTTTTTAATGAGTTTAACAAATTCTTATTTTTAACCGAAGGCATAAATAAGACTTTAATAAATTCATTATTATTAAAGATTATGATTTGGAATTAATTTGAAAAATTTACTTTTTTATTTAATTTTAAATAATTATGATTATGTACGTAACGGTAACTTAATTTCAAATAATTAGTTTAATAATTCAAATAAATGCCACAGGCCTTTAAATAAATGCACAGATTACAACAAAATAAATATAAATTCTTTGTTACACACGTTTAAATAAATAATTGCATTAATATTGTGCAGCAGTGCTGACTTGGCATGTTTATTTTGCATTCTTCCTTGTTGGCTTTGTGGGTGTTAAGAATGGCGAAAAATCACAATAAATTTAATGCTTCAATGATTATTTGAGATGATTTAACATGACACAACAAATTCGGAAGTTACCCACACTGCAAGAGTTTAAATACAAACAAAGCAACAAAACAAAAAATATATTTTATAAAAAAGCAACAGCAGTACAAATGTATTAAATTTCACACATTTACATGAATGAACAAACAATGTTTAAGCACCACGAATCACTTTCTCTTTGTGATTTCTGATATAAATGAAAACAACTTTAAATGTTCGTATCGGCGGTAAACAAAAAGCTTAAAATTAAAAAAGGAAAATTATAAAAGTCTTTACATGTTTTATTATTCAAACTTTTCTTCTGCAGAGCATATCGGAATGTAAATCCCTATTTACCAGTTTTTCTAAAGCAAAAAAAAGCGACTTAGACAAAAAAAAATTAAATAAATTTAAGATGCTCTCTCCAATGTCTTTTAATTATACAGTGGCTTCGTTTGATAGAAAAACTTGAAACCAAAAGGTATTAAAATTTAAAATTTTTTTATTTAACGAAAAATTTATTAGCTGAATATTTATAACGTAATCTCCACTTTTTTTAATTTAATTTTTTTTAACCTTATAATTAATTCACAAATACAAGATATCAAAAAAAAAATCTTAAATCCAAAAAAGTGCAGGGTGTTGACGGAATTAGCAACAAATGCCCTTAATTTCTGCCTAAAAAATCAATCCAATACTTAACTGGCATTTTGAACAGCTGCCTTAAAATAGGATATTTTCCGCTCGATTTTAAAACAGCAAAAGTTATGCCAATAAGGAGGCCAAATAAACCTTTTTTATATAAGTTAATTGTCTTCCATAGACAAAGTTTTTGAAAAAATCATTAATGAAAAACTAACTCTCTACATTGACTTAAATGAAATATATATTTATCTGCACTTTGAATTTTTCTATATATTAGATGGATGTCTCCAAGCCTCCTGCTTATCATTTACTTTATACATCACATTTATTTCAGAAAGGTAGAAAGTTGTACCTTATCGGATTTTGCTGATAAAACTGCTAAACTTAAGCTCACACCTGCTATCTTTAACTATTATCTTTAAATTGCAAAGAGGCTCGGACCAGTTGACGCAATATTTTAACAAATGGAAAATCTGCTTAAATGCTGATTAAACACCGTGTAAAATAGATTATCTATTTTACACGAAAAAGAAAATCTTGTTGTTATCCTCAGCCAAACATAATATTTTTAAGTAGGGAGGTCTAATGGGAGCATAAAGTGTGGACAAAGAGTGCAGTTTGTCACATTAAGAAACTTAAGACTACACAAAACAAATTATTAATAATTATTTTAATTAGCTAAAGAAAATTTAAATACGCCAATCGATCAGACATTGTGTCGAAAGAGTTGCTATTGGAAATCAACAAGATCGGTTCATGCCCTTCAAGGCAGCGGGCCTTTAATATGTCCCTATAATTTGGAACAACAAAGTAACTCTAATAAAAAAAAAATATGGGGCAATAGAGCATTAAAAAAAACGAAAAAAGCATTAAGTGAAAAAATTGGCGCTCGTACATATTTTCCGAGTTACGGGCCTCTAAAATTGTAAAATTTTTTTAAATATTAATATCTTCAACGAAATACTGAAATTCAGAGTTTCTGTTTAGATGAGCACGTATTGCTGATTTTGCACCAAAAAAATTGCGCCGTTAAAACAATAATAATTTAAGCATTTAATATTTAATAACTAAATTATTGAATGGCTGAATGCATGTATTTTATGATTTTAGCATACTTTGGATATTTTCATTACCATTGAAATTTCATTGGCATTGTTCGAAATAATTGCAATGAAAAATAAAATTCTTACAATTTAATGCTAATGATTTTATTTTAATTATAATTGTTTTTAATATAGGTAATGAAATTTCAATGAAATCGTTTTATTACAACTACAATTGAATCAAAAATAATTGTTTCCATAAAACACAATTTTAAAATCGCAGAAACTTAAAAAAACTATACATAAAATACATAAGTCTTAACCCTCTTGCACTTAGATCTGTATTTGAAAATTTTCATAATTTATCATTTTTAAATGAGATAGGTGTAAAACTTGATGTCTGAGATCTAAAGTCACCTAAAACCACAACTAGTAGCTCTTATAATTTACACGAAAACAAAAATAGGTTCTAATAGGTTGTATTTTTTTCTGAGAAAGTAAAAACAGAAATATTTCACAAAATTTTTCTGATCTAAATGTCATTTTAAAATATTGCTCTACAATACTTTAAGATGTGAATTTAGTGTACAAGGACAAGGAACATATTTATTAATGATAATGATTTTAAACCATTCAATCATAAGTCAATGGCAATGATTTTGTTTTTTAACTAATTATCAATGAAACCGTTTTATTAAAAAGCATTACCATTAGTAAAAATAATGATAATGCTAAAAAATAATAAGCATTATTTATCATTAAATGCCAATGAAATCGTCAATTAATTAGTCTATCTAATTAATTACTCCAATGTATGATTTTTAGAGTATATTTTGTTATTTTTTTAATATATTCAAAGTTTTCTTATTTCGTTAAAAATTTATTTTTTTAGAGCTAGCATGTGTGTTTATGTTTCTTACTCCCTTTACGAGGGCTCCTCTATATATTTCTGGCCTAATAGTGAAATTGCGAATATTTATAATCAAAAATGGTTTTATTGTTTTCCAAAGTATTCCCCAGCATGATTTATACACTTTTGCATGTGCTCAAACCAGTTGTCGAAGCACTTTTTGATTGATTGTCTCGATTGAGACACCTCTAAACATGGTTTTTGAACACTTCAACAGCTTCTTCTGGCGACGAAAATCGTTGACCACGCATTTTTTTCTTGATGTGCTGAAACAAGAAGAAGTCATTACGGCGGATGACCCATTAATTCGACGTTTTGGCCGGTCAAAAACGCTCTGGTTTGAGCCGATGTGTGAGAGCTCGCATTGTCATGGTGAACAATGATTCGTCTTCTCTTGTTGGTTTTTCGAATTTCTCCGATGACTTCAGGTAAACAAATTGTAGTGTACCACTCAGAAGTGACCATCCTACGTTGCTCAAGCGGAACAGTCGCCACATGACCAGTTTTGCCGAAGAAACAGGCGACCATTTGATTCGATGTGCTTCTTTCACGAACAACTTTCGTTTGATTTTGCTCGTCTTTGAAGACCAACGCGGCCGATTGTTGTTTCGTTTCGGGCTCATACGCATAGATCCATAATTCGTCACCTGTGACGATCTTATAAACGTCTTTTGAAGCACCGCAATCGTATTTTTGCAACGTTTCTTTGCACCAATCGACACGAGCCTTTTTTTGAGCGACTTTCAAATTGTGCGGGATCCAACGAGAACAAACCTTTTTTACGGCCAGGTGTTCATGCAGTATCGAATGTATGCTGGTGGAAGAAATTTCTGGCACAACAGCCGTTTTTGGATGACCTTCACGGAATTCGTCTTTGAGCGAGCTTCGGCCACGATTAAATTCATTATACCAATTTTTCACAGTCCTATAGGATGGTGCTTCATCGCCATACAAAGATTTAAGTTCATCAGTGCACTCTTGTCGTGATAATCCATGTCGAAAGTTGTGAAAAATGATGTCACGAAAATGTTCACGAGTTAATTCCATTTTTTTCTATATTAATTTTTTCAAGTCATTGTAAAACGTTTTGAGTACGTTTATGCTTAAAAATGACAAACTTTCCAATGGAAATGTCAGATTGCACTTGGCAGCACTCAGTGTTGCCAGGCCAGAAATATAAATAGCAGCCCTCGTATTAAGAGTTTTTAATTATTTAATTGTTTAATTTATATTTATTTTCCTCTTTTTGCAGACTATTACGTATATTTAATGTTGACACAGCGTTTTCTTAATAAACCGATTGCTTACAGGTAAATCACTAAGCTGTTGAAGTAGCGTTCAAAATTTTTTTTTAACTAAACATTTTTTATTCGTTTTTACTTTATTTCATTCATACTTTGAGTACATAAGAACAAACGTTACCAATTATGTTTAATAGTAATGTATTAAGGTTATAAATACTACACTATTTTGGAATAATTTGGCATATATTTAAATGATAACAATTAAATGAAAAATATTTAGTTGAATCCAACGAATCTAATGGTTTATCGTGACTATTACAAAATACAACTTTTATGGTTCGTCTGCCCATAAGCTTATTAGAAGATTTTGTAATACTCGCTTCCTTCGAAGGTTGTATTTACTTTCAGATTGAAGTTAAATTAAGTTTTTAATTGAATCAATTACAGATTTAATTAAAAACAAAATTTTAAAATTTCAAAATTAACAGAACCAATTACATATTTAATTAAAAACCGAATTTCTTATTTAATAAATAATTGCACCAAATAAAAATTTAATAACATTTCAATCTGGAAACAAATAAAACCTTTAATATTTCAGCCTCAATTAGACTTTCTGGATGAGGTTCAACAAATCTGTAAACATACGCACGTCTACGTTTTAAACTCTCTTGCCCAAATGCAGATACCATGAATTACTTAATGTCCTCTGGTGGCTTTTTTCCAAATCAAAATAAATTACGAAGTCACAATTTTTGAAGCCTTGAAGTTCCTAAATATTGAGACAAATTATACTTTATATTTCTACATCACTCCCTACACTATTAAAAAGTTTTTAATCGACGAATAATAAATGTCAACTTCTTTTTGTCATTTTGCTGTTCCGAGTAATTCCCAGCAGATGCCATATAACGAGGCCTAATATAAAATTGCTGTCGCTTGCTTGTAAGTAGTTTACTCCCGACATTCTTGTTAGAATTTTAAACTCCAACTATTGCTAAACCCTAAACCGCTCCAATGCCATTTCGCTTTGGTTGATCCTCCAGACTGCACGGCAGACTTGCAACAACATTATTTTTTTAGAAAAATATGTTTCATTTATGATCGCTTAAAAAACTGATTCTAAATGAAAGATTCTATATTTAAAATTTAAACTCAAATCCATTTTACAAAATTAACAATTACGCTTAAATTTCAAGCATTTTACTACTTTTTTTAGTCCCACTGTTGCTCTATAGATTTTCTCCTTATATTTAAATATGTGTTAATATGTTCTCTAACACACACACACATACACATGAATTTCGGAACAATAAAACTCTGCATAAGTACAAACAATAAAGTATCATTATCTGTGCGATTAAGCAGCTAAAGCAGATGTTCCTTCTCTATTATCGTAAGTGCGATTGGAATCCTTTGCTGTTGTTATTGCTACAACAGTACAACAGCAAAAAAAAAAAAAACTAAACACAATTCTATTTTGTTGTTGCTGGTGTTTAGATTATGCTAATATGAGTGTTAAAGGAAAACCACCGCATCAATTCCTCCCACCTGATTTTCATCATGTTCATATTACTTGCCTCCTGCTTTGACACAATGAGTACAAATCTTGTTTTTGTGACAAAAAAAACACACACACACACAACTGCGAAATCATCGAAATTTACATCTCAATGAAACTCACAACCATTCATTCAGCCAAGTAACAGTGATGAGCCGAGTCGTTCAACGTAATAAAAAGTGTGAATTTATATGGATTGTGTTTTAGTAAAATATTCGTGTGTTTATTGCACCTATACACACACAGGTACACATATATATACACCTACAAACATTGTTACAATACTCTTATTTTCGGTGTCTCCTGGATACAAAATTTTTATTCATCCAAACATTTTTAGTAGATTCATTTACTAAAAACTCTGCTTAGTATGCAAGTGACGTCATGGCAATCGATATCATCATGCAAAACAGTTACAATTTTCCTTATTTTCTTATTTTCATTGGTGTTTTATATTCGAGAATGCTGAAAAGTATCGTATGGTTTATTTTACTCACACTTGTAGAATCTACTAAAAAAGTCTTTGTACTTGAAGATTAATAAACCAAGATAACCACGCTGGTAAATAATCGAATATTTTAAAGAGTGAGCAAAAATAAGGTTAGTTTAACTCCCATTCATTCATTCATGCTAAGAAGGCAACATGAATTTGAATTTATCAGCAGTTTAATGCAAATAAAAGATTTATTTTTTTTATAGAAAAACACTTCAGGAATTATTTTCATTCTATAAAACTGCTTTCTCGTGAAAAATATTCAAGAAGTCTCAAACTGAAAGTTGAAATGAAAAAATGGGAATATAAATAAATTTAAATTTTATCAAGAGCATCAATCCACTTTTAGAGGATCTAAGCTAAGAAATAAGGTGGCAGTAACTTATCCCCTAATGCTTTTGACGAATTATTTAATGTTTATGAGATTTTGGAAACTGGCTTGTTAATTAAGGAAACTAATTGTATGAAACCAAATTTGCTAACAAAAGCCATCATAGATCTTAAACAAACACTCTTCATTTGGTCTAGCAAACAAATATAGTTGCCACATCCTTATGATGTAAGTAACGATTATGGAAATATGGCAAGGACATTCTTTATTTCCAGCCAACCTAACAGTTTAAATGCATGAAATATTTCCTCTTGGTATAGTCGTTCCTTTGCCTGTCGAAGCATATGGAAATCTTCCGTGACAAAAGCTGCAGAAACTGTCAGAATGAGGAGGAGGCTCTGGAAAAACGTAGGCATTCATAAATAGTTATTCTTTAGAGTCTGGATTACTTTATGAATGGGATACTAACTGGTCTGATAAGGTTTGCGAGATGCTGTAGTTGAATCTGGGGATCTTGGAGGCATCACCATGGGCAGTCCGCTGCACACGATCTACCCGCTTAACCTAAACATATTCGCTTATTTTTGCGATCAGAATTTACCCGTAAATAGAGAAATCCAATATACGGGCATATTCTATAATTCCACAAAAATGAAGTCTACAGTATTATTTTTCAAATTTTTTGATTTAATGAGTTCTTATGCGCATTTGAAATTAACGAAGAACCCTGGCTTTAGAAAAAACTCATACACCGTATAATACACTCAACAGATGTTTTTTTTTTTTTCTTTACAATCCATACTTTGTTCGGATTTGAACTCATGATCTTCTATTTAACACACAAGTTTAGCAAAGCTGTTACAAATACAATAACAGCAACCATGTTGCCATCGCTTGTACTATAAAATTGCTACCCAACATCCTTTCTTTACGCACCAAATTAATTAGTGGAGGAGGAATAAATCATCATTTCACCAAGGTTTTTAAGAGACAACATAATAAGTAGCTTTGTTTTTACATATAAGTAAAAGATTTTTACATCTTATTTTCGAAACAACTCTATTGGACTTTTTTAATATCTAAAGTCAAAGGTGATAGTATCCATTAAGAAACGTCATAATGTACATGGACATTGTGTCGTTTTTAGTGTGGACATAGTGACACTTATGAAAGTGTCATAATGTCCGCACTTAAAACAAAAACGACTCTGCTTACGTAAGATTTCCTGTATAGCCGGCCATCGGCCTGATGCAAGCATTCTCTCCTCTACGGTTTAACCAACACGTCCTTTACTCTCAAAAGATTTTCTACAAGTCAGTTTATAAAAACATTGCATCTTTCTTACATAGAATATCATAAAATATACCTATAAAGTACTAAAATTAAGTTATTTCTGGTATTGTAGTATTTTGAAAAAATATCATGAAAATAAAAAAAAACCCTTTAATTAATAAATAACATTTTAATTATATTTCGAATAAAAAATGTTGATGACAAACTAATAAAAATCCTTTTATTTGAGTTTATTTTTAAATTAACATTTATTTTACATTAACAAACTTATTTGCATAAGTGTTTTTACGAGGGTTATACATACAAGTAATTTAAAAAAAATATCTGATTAATATTTAAATAAGATCAAGACATTGTTTTACGCCATTTGTTGGGATCTGTTTGCGAAAAGAGTTTATCTTTTCACTTTTATATAAATTTATTTAAAAAATATTCTATTGGTTGTTCACTTTAATTTGATAGAAAATTTATGGCAGCGAAAAAAATAAATAAACAACCGCTTATCCTAACTGATAATAAGTGTAGTGCTCTTGCGTGAAATTTCAAGTCAACTGCAGTATTATCATTGTCAATAGAAAATAAAAATTCAGATATTAAAAAAAATATTCTGAACACCTCTTTAGGCTCGATAGTCAGCCCACTTATCACTCACATTAAACTCCGCTTAAAACAACTTTGTTATGTCACTTGTCAGGACATGATAGCAATGATTTTATTCTATTAAAGGCTCAATTAATCTCAACAAAAATTAAGGGCCAGTTTCACGATGTTGCAATCGTTCGTTCGTTCGCAAAATTGCATTCAAAATAAAAACAAATTCTAAAAATTTGTTTCTGTTTTAAATGTAATTATGCGAACGAACGAACGATAGCGACATCGTCCCTAAGAAAATATTGTCAAAACAGATAATTAGAAATTTTATTTGAGATTTAAGTTGCGCGTAAAGCAATATAACACTTCCGTGCAAATAGATTTATTGATTCTATATTATCAGAGATAAGAGTCCTTGCACCTTTTTCAGTTCGTTCGTATTAAGGATTTTATTTGTTTTAAGATTGAAATTTTATAAAATGTTAAATTGATTCAATTATTTATTTAATTAGAAAATTCTTTTGTCTTGTTTTTGACTAAATATAAAACTGAATCAAGTAATTATTTAATTACATAATTTCGTATTTATTTTTCAATTAAATATATAAGTGATCTAAGAAATAATTTAATTCAATTTCAATTTGAAAGCAAAAAAATCTTTAATATGAACGAACTGATAAATTAATGTCTACAAAGTTTCAAAGTAAAATTGGATGATTTGATAGAGTTGTTAAAGCGTAAGTCTGTTCATAATGATTTGTCAGATTTTATTAAAAATAATAAAAAAATTATTAACGAATAGTATGTGATCTTACAGGAAAGTACAGCTTTATAATAATTTTATATATTAATAAAGATCTCTGTAAATATCAATCCTCAAGAATCTCCTGACAAAAACCAGTTAAATAAGGAGAAAATTTTTTTTAAAAAACTTTACAGTTTGACCTTCTGTTATTACGATAATTTAAATTTATAAAATACAAACAGATGTCTCTATGTTAATATGAAAATAAATGCACTTATAATATAATCAATACCTCTTTTTGAGAGCACATATTCATTTTCACTACTCATCTACGTCTGAACATTATTTGTGTTTGCAATTGAAGTGGTAAATTTTCCATTTGACATTTTTCTCTTTTAACAATTCTTATAGAAATTTTAACAATATGTACGAGAATGTTGCTGGCCTTTTTTTTTTTTTGTATGAACGAAACCAACAACAACTACTTGCTTGTACTGCTACTATTTACTTCCACCATCATCCATAACCGCCATTAACAGACTCAGTTAAATCGTAAAACATTAAACAGTCAAAGTTGAATATAAAAATATTTAAGCGGGAAAAAATAGACGTACTAATACAAACACAGTACTACAATATAATTGTAAAAGTATGTTTGTATGTTGTAAGAGAAAAGGCGATATTTTATGCCTGGTGACATGGAAAAGCCATTATAAAATAGTAATGAAAAAAAAACTGAATAAAAGCAATAACAAACGAAGCTTAAAAAATATCTTAAATTAAAAAAAAAGATGAAAAATAAAAAGTCTGAAAATATGCAAAAGAAACAAACAGACCCAAACGACATGGAAACGAAAGAACTGAACGCAAAAATAAATTAAACAGTAGAAGAGAAAAAATAAATGCAAGAAATTTTGCAATAGACGGATGTTAATGAATATGGACAGGAAATGAAACAATAATTGTAACGGAAAACATTTCTCGTGCAGTTTGCAGGAGGAAAATGCAAAAAAAATGACACACGAAAATAGAGCAACAAGAATTAAAGTCATTAAAATTCGATTCAAAAGTTTATTAAATCATTTCATATACACACACACACTCACACATATACATATATATGTCACCATTCAGGTTTTTTTAAATGAAAGAGAAAATAAAAAAAATAATTGAAACATCATGACGTATGAGTAATTTTAGTTTTTTTAACACAAATAAAACTACGATATCTTATTTTCTAGACAGATATTTGTAGAGTAATAATTAACTTGAAGTGATTATATTTTATTCAGTGACAGTTTCAATTGACTTTTACTATTTTCTTAAAATTGCTTTCAATATGAACTATGATATCGTTATTTCATTTTATTTTAACAATCAACAAATATACGTGGCACGTTTAGGAAATTACGAGAATTTTATTTTTTTTCAATCTTTCTTAATTTTTTTTTTTTTATTCTTATCTTCAGACTCTAGGTCACTATTTTTTATTTATTTAAATAAAACTCTTTTTTGTTTAATTAAATAATAGTTGAAAATATTTTTAAATGACACGGGAATATTTTTTAAATTATTAAATTTTGATACAAAACTTTTTGCTATTTTTTATCAAAATTAAATAATTTAAAAAATATTCCCATGTCTTTAATTTAATACTTCGCAAGGTGCCTGTGCATAGAAAAATATAATCGTAGTGTTTTTTGATATTTTATTTTTCATCCTCTTTCAACTGTATAAAAGCGCCGAAAAAAAGTCAGCCGTATACAGTGGAGAAAGAAAAATAAAAAGTTAAAGCAAAAACTACAATAACCATCAGTAATTCTTTCTCCACAAATATTGTTGTATGGCTCCATTAGATGAGTTGATAAAGAGATCTGTGTATTACAACAGCAGTTAAGATACTTAATGCGCCTATGTTGTAAAACATTGAAAACATTGTCCAGATCTTATTGGAACCTTGGTTACAGCGGAGAATAATAACATAACTGTATGGCAGTCATGGTCTAGTTGGTGAAATTGTAATAAAACAGAAAACCCGAGTTTAAGCTCCGTTTTTTACTAAATAAGACATCGAATTCTTAAAGTCACAGCGGGGTAGGGCTGCTGGACTTAAATTTTTAATGTTCTTGAAATTAATTCAAAAACCTTGATTTAAAAAAAAATATTAGGGAAGTATAAGTGCTAAGAGATTTTAAAGAAATATACTGAAATAAAATGATCATTTAATGAAATGTTAATGCGCTTTTTACAAGACACTCTTAAATAAACTTTTGACAAATTTTAAGAAAAAATAATTTTGGTTTTCTGTTTCTGGTAGGGCTTGATTCCTGGCGACCACCTGGCAGTCCTACGCAGTAATCTCAGGAGTATTTCATGACGTTTTTAAAAATTAAAATAAGAAATTGCCCTTTTTATATCTCGAAAGTAATAAATCTGCTATATTAGTGAATATATTAGGCATAAGACCTTTTTTTAAGATGTCAGTTATTTTACCTATTTCAATACGTATAACTTCAAAATTTTTTTAATATAAAGTGTTCAGCTTTTAAGACAATGTTCACGAAATGCTTACGAAATCAAATTATTTTAAGATGCTTAAAAAATGTCTAAGGAATAAAATTTGGTGAATTGTAAGCTGAGCTCAAAGTGGAGACATTTGTTTAGCTGCGATGCAAGTAATAAATAGTATTTGCCTTAATTTTTAAAACACACCTCGTTTGCATTGTAGCGCTATAAATCTAAGCTGTTTTTAGCCAAGTTAGTTTTTTACCATTTTGTTTTGAATTGTTTATGTTTATTTCTATTAAACCGATTGTTTGGAAAATTTTTCATACTGATTTATTTCAGCATGATAGATTTATAGCAATATTTTTAGTTTAATTTTAAATTTGTGGATAGAAATATTTTAAATTATTTGTTTTCTGACTGACTTTTAAATTTAAATTTTTAGACGTAAATTATTATTGTAATAGTAGAAATCTGCTGTTATTTATTTCCAGAAGAAAATATTTCTTCATTTTGGTGAATTCAAAAGGCAGAAAATTCATAAATTAACATGAATATTAATCAAAAATCCTTTAAAGGGTGCTTAAACAAAAGTGAGGAACAACTTTTGTAATCGATTATGCATTTTATATTTTTCTTTGTTTAGCAATTCTTCAAAGTGATCTTTTTCATTAATTTATATAAAATTAATTTTCACACTGTAAAAAATTTGTGCCCCAATTATTTGTTTTAAGATTGAAATTTAATTAAATTTTTAATTGAATTAATTTTATATTTAATTGGAAAAAAATCAAAATTTTCTTATTGAATACTTAATTGAACCAATTATATATTTAATTGAAAAAGCATATTTTTAGTTAAATAAATAATCAAATCTATTAAAAATTCAATCAAATTGCAATTTGAAAATAAGTGCAACCTTTAATAGTTGCAAACATTTTTTTTTTGCGTAAAAAAGATTCTTTCTGTTAAATAAACATTTAAACTGAAATAAGCAATAAAGAAATAAGCGTCAAAATATAAGTTACAGCTCAAGTGAAATAATTTAAACATCAGCAAACTCAGTTGCACGTACAGAAACAAACTCCTCTTAAAATAGACAAAAATAATAAAATTACACATTTTTCAAGGCAAAAATGAAAAGGAAAAGGAGAATAAGACAAATAATTTTTTATGATAAACGTTTTTTACAGTCATAATGACAAATAAAATAAAATTCAGCATTTTTCTGAACCAGAGCACAAAACGGTAGAGGAGGAGTAAATAAAAACCTTGTTAAGACAAATGTAAGACAAGAATAGCAAATAAAATTATTACAACATTAAAATTCAAATTTCTTACATGACAGCCAAAATCAAAACGCATTTATTTCAACATCTTTATAGACGACTGAACAAACTGTTAAACAAAGACAAGAAAAGAATAAAATTGGAAATTCTTTAAGAAAAAAATTATGGCAAATGTAAACAAAAATATTAACCAAATCAAAGCTACAAAAACAACAACAAAATAAAAATATAATGGCCATCAATATTTTATAATTCAAACAGGGTTGAGAACAAAATAATATTTGAATTCAACTACAAGGTATTAATTTATCCTTTTTTTTGTCGTATCGAAGCAAATTATTAATATTCAAAAATGTGTTGTATACATTCTTGTGTAGCAAAGAACTATTCTTAAAAATGTATACCGCTTCACATCAGGGTCACGCTAATGTTATTCGTTGCATGAAACTGACTTTTGCTAAGGAACTGAAAATGAAGTCAAAACAATGTTTGCACATTCTGAAAGAGGAACATTAGAAAAAAAGAATAGTTTAGGTAAAATTTATACAGTGGTTCCAGAGTAAACTGCATTATAATTTGTAAAATTATTTTGGGAATTTTTATAATATTATTTATTATATTATGCTAATATCCCATAACATTTTCAAATAAAAATGCAATTTATTTATTGATTTGGAATAGCAGGTATCTGTACGTATTACGCCGGTTGCTAAAGCCAGCTGAATCAGCGTTGCCAGAAGCTTTGAAAAGAAAATCATCATATGCAGAAAAAAAAATCATATTTTACGGAAAAAAATCATCATTTTTTCAATACAAAATTTTTTTAAAAATTATAATTAAAATACATATATTAACATACATTGTATATATTTAAATTATTATTGTTAAGAGTGTACGAAGTTTTATGAAGAACTATTACTCTAATATATATAGGGTTTCATATTTTTAATGATATCTTAGTTAATTTTTAAATTATAGCAGAAACAGTTTCTTATTCAAGAGTGCTGTTGTCTAATCTTTTTCTATATTAAGTTTTGTTTAAATTGGCCGTTGAGTATATTTGTTCGACATTTGCTGAAGAAATAGGAAGACTTATTAAGTTTTGAACAAATTTTGACAACACCGGAAAAGCTGGAATGTTGTCAGTACGAGTTATTTTTGAAACTTTTGACCAAAATTCCTCACTGCTAAGATTATCTAGAGTTGTAAAATGATCACTGAATTTTAAAAAGCGGAGTTCTCTAAATTCGTTGTGTGTATTAAGCCTGTCAGAGACTCTTTTAAAAGCGTATTGTTAAAATCAAATAATTTTAATACTTGTTTACATAACTCAATGTAAAACGCCAGACAATTTTTAGTAAATTCATTTTTTTCATTTACAGTGAGCTTTGAGCTAGAAATTTTTTGTTTAACAAAACCACCCAGATAGACTTCGTCGTTGTGTAGAAATAGACTTTTGTTTTCAAAGTCAAGGTCGTTATTGCGATTCATTTTCACATATTCTGTTTGTATAAAATTGTCTAAAAATTTTAAGTAAAGACGTTGCAGTTTCTAATACATTCTATGTATTTGACAGGATGAGCTTTGAAAAATTTTGTTTTGTTTACAACAAGCTGATACAAAACTTATCTTCACTATGTAGTAAAATTACAATGAAAGTACTACACATTTGAAATACAAAAATCATAGTTTTTATTAATTAGAAATCATAATTTAAGAAAAAAAACCATCAAATCATATTTTGGTTGAAAAATCATCAAAAATATGATAAAATCATCATTTTGGCAACGCTGCAGCTGATCAGGAAACCTTTATCCAAGTTTTTAAAAAAGCCAAAAACATTTCCTTTAAGTATAAAAACTTCAAAAACAACATGAGAGTTATTTTAGAAGTCAATACAAAAATGTTAAGGCTCTAAGAAACATTACCAACAAACAAACCTCGTTTTTTGCTTACATTCCCTTCTGCGTTAGATTGGTTACATGCCGACTCTTAATGCAGACGTAAGGTATATTAAAAATAAAAACAACACAGTTATTTTTTGTCAACAGTTTGCGCAAACAATTGCATATTACCTGCATTATGTTGAAGAGTAACACTCATAACGGTTTTGTTAAAAATTTTCCTGGTGTCTACAAGTCCTGAAAGACGAACATTAGATAAATAAAATGGGTTTCGGACAAAACTGTGTTCATTTTTAAGGGGGTCACATTTGAACTGACTTCGTTCACTTAAAATCTAAAACGTAACAAATCCTTTAGCACATTTAAAAAATTTTATAGTTTAATGTCAACTAAAAGATTTAAGGGAATTTTGATCTATCATTGTTAATGTAGGGTTGAATTAGTTCAAAGTTTAAAAATGAACTAGTTTAATTTTTAGTTTAATATGTCTTTTTAGTTCAAAGATCATTAAGTTCAAATAATCTTTTAGTTCAAGGCTTCTTTAGTTCAAATGTTCTCTCGCAGTTTTGTTCAAATCTATTGTAGCTTCTGTTCTGTTAACATTCTATTTGACTTACAATTGCTGCAATCTAATCTAATCTAATCTATCTATTTTCAAGCAACACATCGATTAAGTGATAGCATAATAAAATTTATATTAATTTTATTTCTAATGTATTCTATTATTTGTATCACCAATAAAGGCAAAAAATAACTATCGTTTTAAATTATATTCCAATTTGTTTCATTGTTAGTGTCAGAAACAGTGAACCACGAAATATACGTGCAATTTAATCCATCATGTAGTAGTTCAAACACGAAGCATAGTTAGAAAATGAACTAGATAGACGTACAGATTTAAACTAGTTCATTTAGTTCAAGCAATGGATTAGTTCAATTGAACTAGTTCGTTTATGAACTACTCAAGTCTAATGTAGAGTGGGATATCGAAGCAGACTGACTACCTACTATGCTACCTTAGTAGGTCCTTTTTCAACTCCCTTAAGTCCTCAATGATTATAGGCAACCTTACTCTTATTGGGTTACTTGCTATCTTAAGCCTTTACACAATATTTTAGTGATTCCAGACTACCGACTATTAATTGTCGACCTTTTTTCTCATCACAGAAACCCTAGTAATTACTAGAATTCATTCAAGGCTTAGATCCTGCACCACAATTAAGAGGCAGTGCCGAAAATTCCTACACTATGTGAACTTTCAGGCACATTCTTCAAGTATCATCTTTTTCGACACTCATCCTGGCCGAATGTTGATCTAGATTTCTAATAATATTACAATAGTTTTAAAATAAGTAAAAAAAATAACGACTAGATTTTTAGAAACCCTAAAAAAAGGTTTTATTAGACGTCCTGGATCGTAGAGCTCCTGCCGTCCTTGACTCTATTCTTCAAACTAATGTAATGTACAGAGTTTCCTAATATGTAAGCCGAACTTAGGAAACGGATGAAACAATTTTTTTTTTTTTGTTCCGTTCTTATTTCCATGCATGTATATATGGAATAGGATACCAAGTAAACGGCCTCCAATACTTTTACTAAAAAATTTATTTCAATCACACAATCTAAAGTTTTCATAATGAATACCAAAGAGAAATAAAATACCATTGCAAAAAGTCTCATGCAGTGTTATTATAATTATTCTTATGAGGTCTGGCGGCATAATCTCTGATGCCATCAATAGCCTCTATTCGCGCACTGTCACTCTCTGCTGTGTAATATTTACAAAAAATATTTTCCTCCTTCTGATGTCATGGAAAAGTTAATTTTTTTCTTAGAGAAATATTCCTTAAACCACTTCTGTAACCATGTTAACTAATTCTTTGAAAAATTGCATATAATGCAGGGAATGTGTGCCTCATTAAGAGAAAATCTCAACTTCTTTTGATTCACACTTTAAGTAACAAGTTATAAAAAAATAAATACATCTTCATGACATACGGATCTTAAATGGATAATCGAAATGTGATGATGAATAAGGAAAGCAGTTAGAACTTATAACTAACTAATCGTGATTTATAATGGGATGTTTCCGAATTCTTTGAACTTAAATTGATTATATAAAGTGATTCGATGAAAGCTAATGAAGAAAGTAGCGTTGTTAAAAATCAATTATATTCTACAAGTCCGTAAATTTCCCAGTTTTCTTTAAAAATATATCATCATTTAGAAACGATAATCTTAAGCGTGATTATTATTTGTACAATTAGTTATAAGAACAAATATATTTTTCTATATAAAAGAAGTAAAATCTTTTATTAAAAATTCCTGGGGGCTTATTCTGAATTGCGATGCGAAAATCAATGCGATGCGCAAATGAAATGCGATGCGAAAGAAAATTGGTATTCTGTTAGACTTTCGCAATTGCATTCGCAATTTATTTCAAATCGTTGGCAACGCTGCTCAAATAAACATCAGTATCAACAAACGTCAAATTAAAAATAAATAAATTTCTTGTGCTTCGCTGTGAAAATTGTTTCTAAAATTTATTTAATAGGTCCAAACCTAATAAAATTTAAGTCAAATATTTTTAAACTTCTCTAATAGGTGGTCCATTAATATTTAGTTCTTCAGTTAACGTTTGCCACAAAGTATTTGCAGACTAATGTGCATTTGGTGTTTTTAAATGGCCTCTTGCCAAATGGCTGTGCTTATTCATAAATTCTATTTTTATTTAAAGTTGACGTGGTTTTTTTGTATTATTGCTTACTTCCCTGAATTAAATAATAAATATATGATGAATACATAAATAAAATATTGTTTTTTACTTACATGTTTGTACTTTGCGAATGCTACTTTGTTGTCGAATAAATTATGCGAATTTGACATGTGTTTTCGCAATTTAGAATACCGATTTACCACCTTTTCGCATTTGAAATGCGATTAAAATAGAACTTTGCGAATATCGCAATACAGAATAGCAATTGTTCGCATTTATGTATTTTCGCATCGCATTGACTTTCGCATCGCAATTCAGAATAAGCCTCCTGTTTAGCGCATGTGAAAAGTTCAAGTAGTTATTGCAGCAATAATAAATGTATAAAATATTAACACCATCACTGCAGAACAAATATTAAAGAGTGCGGCAAAATTAGCTTGGACAATTTTTGTTCTTAAAATAACATGTACTTATGTATATATATATTATGTTATTATGAAAACAATACATTACTTTAAGCAATCCTACACGAGATTTTATAGTTAATTTTTTTTTGTAAATAATGAGGGTCTTAGATAATGATTTTTTTAATAGAACTCCTCGTAATTCCCTTTTTTTCTTGGTAGAAGCAAAAACCTAATTCAAAGTTTCTACCAAAACTCATAATCTCATCTAAGATTGTTTGTGTTACACATACATATGTAAATGTGTAATTTTATTTCGTTTTAAAAAAAGTAAACAGTTTTTGAGTAATTTGACAAAAAAAAACACACAAAAAAAAGAAGAAAGCTTAAAAACAATTCGAAAATTGTTCTTGAGAAATAGTAAAAGAACTAGAATTTCTTTATTTACTCCATTCTTTTACTTGCATTAATACTTGCTTCAGTTTTCTTCTTATTAAAAGAAAATTGCAGAATTATTGACATAAATTGTTTTTTTTTTTTGTTTGCAAATATTCCAATAACTGACAAAGAGGTTACTTTTTTGAAGTCGGCTTTTCTTTGCGAGAACTATGATGAATTTATAAATTCTTTTTAAATTTCCAATTACATTAATTCTCTAAAAATCTTAAAAATCAATTTTTTATGAAAAACTCCAATTTTTTTTCAATTACTATTTTTTCCTCTGTTAAAGGTTGAACGAACGTTCCGTTTTACAAAATGGAGCTGTTAAAAATGATAATTCACGATAAATTGGCCATTATCTGCTTGAATGCATTTTTAGCATAAACATCAAATTTAACGTAGTCACGTAAAACATTGAAAAGGAGTGAAATGAAAAAAATTCCATCAAATAACAATAGAAAATTTTATATGTATTTCTCAAATCCATATGTACACGTTTATATGTATGTACATATGTACGAGTATATGCTTTATGTATATGTTTTAAAAATATTGAAAATTTATAGTGTAAGTTTGTTTCTTTGTGTCTCTATCCGTAAACAAGCGACAGAGTTTTAGGCAAACATTATTTTCCAAATCATTATTTAGAACTTAAAAAGTAAAAAAATGCTTTAGTTGTATTCACTTCTTAATGTAATAAATAAATAGTAATTTTATTCCCATAAAAATATATTTTTTTGAAAAATGTGGGCAGCCTTTCGTGAGTTCAGAAAATTGAAGTTAAGATAATGCCAGCAGTCCAAACGTCAGTCACTCTAATAGATTTTGAAACAGTTAACATTTAAAGTTCTTCAAGGCATGCTGGATTAAATTATTGCCTGAGATTCCTCAGATTCTTTTTTTATGGAAAAGCTTATTTGTGAACCCTACGAAATAAATTGAATGGAAGATATAACGGTAAAAGGGGTTACGCAATATTATGTTATTGTTCAAAAACGCCAAAAGTTATATTGCTTAAACACTCTTCAAAACTTTTAATCAATCTATCATCTTTTTTAATTCAAAGTAGCGCGCAGAACTTTTAGCAAAAAAAAATTACTGAGCTTGGCTACTGTTAATATATACACTCAAAAATGACTCGGGGCATAGAAATCAAGTATTTCATGACTTCCAAGGATTGCATAGAAATCTTATCCTGATATCAAGCCGTCAATGTTGTCATCAAATTCGACTTTCCAAGGCTATTTAGATACTACAATCAATTTAAGGAACAAATCTAGTTTCCAGGCACCGCTTCAATATAAAAAAGTTGCCTACGGGGTGCAAAATGCAATTTTAAGCAAAAAATGTAAAGTGAAAAAAATGGCGGCAAACCTTAGTTTCGGAGTTTTTGTATCTAATAAGGCATATATTCGATGGTAGAACGGGACAATATGAGTATCCTTGGAAAGGGAATTAAGAGCCTATTCAATTAAATAGGAAAAAAGTTAAAATAAAATAAAAAATCAGGCAAGGCTCAAACAAAAGTATTTTTTCCATATAAACATAACTTAAAAACCGATAATTTTCTCCTCTATGATATAACCAATAGCGGCTTCGCTTTCTAAGGGTTTCCGAATAACTTAATTTATTTTGTAAAAAAAATGTTTTTCCTTACTAGATTTTTTTATTTTTTTAATTTTTTCCTGCTTCAATAAATAGGCTCTTATATTCCTTTTCCAATGATACTCATATTGTCCTTTTCCGCCATCTACTCGATATATGCCATATTATATATAAAAACTTTTGAGGGCCATAACTCCGAAACAGTTAAAGGTAGTAAATATCATAATTTGTAAATAAATTATAAAAAATAAAAAAAAATAAATAATATTTTTCAAATCAAATGAATTGCAATTCGTTTCAAATTAAATTGAATTGATTATATATTAGTTCAAATAAATTGTAAAAAATAACAGGAGATTCGTTAATATCCAACAAGTTGAATTGGTTGAAATTTGTATTGATTTTGTAGGTAAATATGCAGTTAGCATCTCCATTTTTTCTTTGATCTTTGAATATTTTCAGTTTATTAAGAGAAATTTTCATTTTTCATTCCACCTAGATCTCTTGAATTTGATTGCAACTCATTTTTGATTTCATTAATTTTACTTAAAATTCGTTGTTCAAACTCATTTGAATGCATTTAAAACCAATTTAAACGAATTGAAAATGAATTGCAAGTCGCTTTAACAAATTTATTTAGAAACTAATTACAAATCATTATTTAAATTCATTTGAACTGGAAACGAATTGAAATGAAGAAGTGATTTTGCTTAATTCATTTGAACTGTTTCAAATTTCATTAAATTATTTTTTGCTACTCATAAGTCATGCAGGCAGCCGTGTTGTCACAGCCCACTTGAGTCCAGTAATTGGGCCCTTTGTGTTTTCCACACAACCCAGGAGGTACTATGCAATGTGCTATGCTAATTATTTTTTATGGCTGACATCCCCATTAGGCCAACATACCATAATGTTTTATTTATCTACTTAAATATATATCACAGATATCAAATAATTTAACTCTATATTGATAAGATATGTTGGGAAATAATTTTACAAATATTGGAATTTTGTATCCAATATTTATACGTGTCTCTTTCGCAGTCCTTACAAATACATATGTCGTCACTAACAAATACATACGTTATCACCAAAAAGTGGGTTGAGTGACTCACATGAAAAAAATATTTTGCATAGGTCGTATGGGACAAAAATTGGTCTGGAAAAAACTAATGATGGCAAAATGTAGCCAAGACTATGGGCTATTAAACTACGTTTTTAGATTTTTTGGCGAATACTCGGTGGTTTGAACTCTTGAGCTTTATAGTGTTTGCGGTTCTTTTTCGTCCAAAAGAAATCTTACAAATTTTTTTTATAAAACAACAAAATATTTTTTTGCATATAAAAAAGTAAGAAACAAATCTAGTTTACGGACGCAGCTTAAAAATTAATGCCAACCGGATGTAAAATTTAATTTTAAGCAAAAAATAAAGTGAAAAATTTGGGGCTGACCCTTGGTTTTCGAGTTACTTAAGAGAAGAAAAAGTAGAGCGCATGAATAAGATTTCTACCGTGAGAAGAGAAATTAAAAACTTCTTGCAGATACTGGACCTACAGGTGAATACAGAACATGAGGATCGATTGTTAAATCACCGCCAAATTAAAATGAATAAGGGAACATTTGAGGGTCTTAACAATATGTATGATTTATATGGCTCCCAAGTAAAAGAGACAGAATCGATAGAAGGCAAGCGGAGTCAAAACATTAAAATGTTTGTCCAACAAATTCGTGGTGAGATAGAAAAATGGTGGGAAAAACCCTAAAAATCGGATGTAGAAAAAAGTAGTTTCTCAAATTTTACTTCTACATGCTACACAGATGATCTACTGTTGCTGCACGAAAAGAAGTTGGAAGATTTGAAATTGTATCATGAGACGAACAGACAAATATTTCAATTGTATGCTGATCGCAATATCCTTTGGGATCGTGTGAATGCCTTAGAAGCTAAAGCCTTAGAACCAGGTAGATTTAATAATCGTGGTGGCCAGCTATTAAAGGAGGAAAAAGAAAGGAAAATCATTGCAACAAAGCTGCCAAAAATAGAGCAACAAATTACAGAATTGGTTAAAAAATATGAAGAAAGTGATCATGCTCCGTTTTTGGTTTATGGCGAAAATATAATCGAAATTATGGCAGCTCAGTGGGAACAAAAGCGTCGTGAAAAAGAATTATTGCAAACAGCTAGAAAAAATAGCAGTAAACTGCCAGTCAATGGATCCTCGAAATCCAATTCCACTTCCAAAAGAACTCCTTTGTCAATGAATAATGGTTCCACAGTTAGTTCGCTACGAAGAACTCCTTCTACAGTCCCTTTAGTCTCCAGTTCTGCAGCTCAAAAGCGTAAATTAAATATTTCCGATCTTTATACACCCATGGCCAAGTGTTCTCTAATGCTGGCCTTGAACAACCCCAGTATTTTTCAAAAACCCTCCAAAAGTTAAGCCAGCGTTCAGCATTCTGCAACTAAGTCTGCACACGCTGCAAATAAAACGTCCAAGTCAGGTGCCGATTTTAGGTCACCTTTAAAAATAATAAAATCATTGCCACCACGCAGTGGTGGATATAGTGGCAATTCAAAAAAACGTCGTTCTGTTCATAAGACTCCTTCTTCAACCAAAACTGTACCTAAAATAGTCATAAAAAATTGTCCATCAGATGGCTATAGTACAGATTGCAATTCAGATGAAAATTGTGATCAAAAATGTTTTTGCGAAAATAACAATACATCGCGCACCAAACCTATGCAAAAAATTGTTGCCGATGAAAATACTAAGTTATCCAAACTACCTAGACCATCAGTTGTAAATCTTACTCCATCCAAACAAGACACCACCTTATCAAATAGTACTCGTACCCCAACTAACGGTTCACCAGGTTCTAGCGCCATAATTGGCCGTAAATTGATTACAAAAAACTTACCAATTATTTAAGCTGTATTCCTTTTATATTTTTTATGTATTGTTTATTTTTTGTTCATTATTAAAAAAAAAGATTGTTTATTTTTGTCAGACTTTGCTAGTTTGTTTTCTGTTTTCTCTTTTTTATTAAAAAGAATGAGTTGCAAAACAAATAGATCATGTCTATTACTTTATCTTATAAAAATTCTGATGTTCAATTATATTTAAATTAATGAAATGGCGACTATGATTATTAGATTAGTTAGATATTAATTATTATAAAAATAAAATTTCCTTTTTTTTTGTAATTTACAAGTTTTCGTTTAATTAAATTTTCGTGTGGATTGATTTACTATTATTTATGTTCTAGTAATTTTGATTTAATCATTATTATCTCTTCCAATTTGTAATATTAAAATATTAAACATTTTTCTCTTTTAATTTTTGTGAAATTTGTTGTAAAGAAATGTTATTGTATTTTTTCTAATTTATGTAATTTTCGTATATTTTTAATCTGGTGCGTAATAGAAATCGATCTATTTAAAAATATATTCCAAGGGAAATCTTGTATGAGTAGTTTGTTTAAAAATACGACAGTTTTTTGTCTTGCATTTACATTTTAAATATGAACAAGATTTATGAAACCCTTTCAAAACGATTGTTTTCAAATCCATCGATTCATGATTCCAATTTTTGTCTCACACTTCGTTCGTTGTTCCGCCATCAACTAGAAAGTCATGCCTTTTAAGTTGTCGCATAAATAAGAACAAATTATCTTGAAAATTGTTTTTAATAATTCTAGAAAATAATTTTTTTAATAAAATTTAAAACATTTTTTTTATTTACAAAATTGAATACTTTACAAGCCCGTCTGTTATTCGCGTTAGCTGTAAGCAAACCATGACAGAAATTAAAAAAAAAAAACAGATGTTCTAAATATCTAATATTTTTAAACTATGTTTTAATAAATATTTAAGTAAAAACAAAAGTTTCTTGTAATATTTTTGAATGTAAACAACAAATTTGTAGCCTTATAAATGGTATAAAATAATTTTACACTTAATTTCGTCTCCTTTTAATAAACATTTTTTATAAACTTGAAGGACACAAAACGATTAAACAAAAATGTAAAAATATTGGCTAAATGCTTTATATTTTGTTGAAATTTTATATGTTCTCAGTTCGTATGCATAGCGAAGTCGATTGAGCGATGTCCGTCTGTGTTCGGATTGAAATCAACTTTGCCAAGGCACTAGATGAGCTAGAGAAAATTTGAATACGCCAATCGATCAGACATCGAAGAAGAATAATAATGAAGATAGTAATAAAACAATAACAAATGCACTATAAACATCCCATACCTAAATTAAGAACAAAGCACATCTACTGTTTTGAAAAACCACAACATCAAATAACACATGCAAATTTAAAGCAGGAAAACAATTGGACAAAAAAAAACCCAAATGAAAATAATTATTTTATGATACCAGTAAACATCAAAAATTCCTTCTGTAGGTATAATTGCAATAATGTTAAAGATAAGCAAATTATTGCCCTTAATCCTTACTTTTTTTAGCACCACTTATTGGATATTTTTATTAATGAGCCATTCATATGACACTCGCTTGAATTTACAAGGAACTCCACTACTTACCAATAATCAAAAATAAACTACAACCACAAAAATACATAACACTATTCTTTCATACGTTTACATACACAAATGCATATGTACATACATACATACAGTTATATTTGCAACATATCTATCAAATATAAATACATAAATAGACAATATATTGTATATTATAATATAAATAAAATAAATATACATATGTTCCTCCAACCTTCATTTGAATATTAGCTATATTTAAAAAACGATAAAAAATCTTCTAAACTGTCCCAAACACTTGAATCAAAAAATTTATTTATTGATTTTTACATTATTATCTTAACGTTAGCAAAAAATATTTTTTGTACCACAGTAAAAGAGCCATGCTAATTTTTTGCTCTTTTTGGCTCTTTTGCCAAAAAAGGAGCAGCGCATAAAAAGACCCAAGCGCATTGCCCTTTTTAATGCGCTTCGCTTTCTTTGCGCAGAGCAAACATATTGGCGCAGAGCAATGCGCAAGAGCAGAAAAGAGCTGCACTGCTCTGCGCATTTACTTACTCTGGTATAGAGCCAAATTCACTGGAGGAAGAAAAATCTAGCACACATGAGAAGACTGTAATTAACAAAGAGTAAAAGCAATAGTTAACAACAAGTAAAACCTTATTAAAAAAAAAACTACAAAAAGGGAAGAAGGAAAAGAAAGGCGGAATAGAGAAATAATGAAAGCTAAGGAGAAATGCAAAATATATTGCAGCAAATTTCAAATAGTAAAACGAATATTACAAACTTGTAAACAAAAACAGATTTAACTAAAAAAAAAATACAGAAACTAAAAACACACAATTTGTTATAATTAATAATTGTAAAAATCTTTTACAAATAATAATTAAAGAAAAAGTTGGAAGTTATATTGCGATTGGGTTTATCTTAACGGAACCCAAGTAAGTCGGTATCTTATATGTACATATATTCACTGCGAGATCCGATGAGTCCAAAACGATTTTCCATCTGTATTTGACGGAATCAGAGTTAAAGAAAATCAGCCAAACAGACGTAAATAACAAGATAACATCAAAGTGCGGTGCATTTTGTACCGTTATAAACAATTTCATTCTTTAGTTTTAAATAATATTGCCTTCAGTTCAAATCTATTCATAATACCTAATCTAAAAGAAATTCTTCATTTTAATTAGGAACAAATAAACTTCTTTGGCGGCGATCTGAAACATCGGTATATATTTCTTCGACATACAAGTCTTGCCGATCAATACAGATCTTATGAAAAATTAACATATTTATACGTAGATTCTCCACAAAAAGGAAAATTTTTTATTACAAAAATCCATTTGTCAAATTACATTATAGCATCTGTAAAATTACGTGCTAATAAATCTGGATTGGCTTTTTATGAATTTGTTATTTTTTGTTTGTATCAATATTCAGATCATGCCTGGTTTTCTTCAGAGTTTGTCCCATAAACCTACCACAAAAATTCGTTTTAATTTATCCCCTTTCACACACATCAAGTTTGACTCGTCAAGTCTTGAAAGATGTACAAACCTGACCGTACCATCAAGCTTAAGAAAATTTTATACTTGAAGTTGGCTGCAGAAGTTGAAAGTAAAGAAAACGAAACTTGATATAACAAACTTGAAGGTTTTTTTTAATAAAAAACTATTTCCTACATTCTGCCACTATAAGTATACTTGTGCCAACTCGTTCATTGAAGTGAGCGTACATTGTCGTTTTTTATTTCTATTCGAACAAGTTTATTTATTGAGTACAAAAATTGGTAGCTTTATCCGCCTCATTTTTTCAGTGATTTTTCAGTGATGATTTCATTTTTTTCTCATAAAAGGCAGAGTTCATTTTTAAAACAGACATTTCTTTTGTTATTTAAGTATTTGTTTTTGTTTTTATTATCATCTTATTATACCAAAAGGGTTGCTGGCTGGTTGGTTGTTTCTTTATCAACTTATCTTGAGAGTTTTTGGTTTTTTGAAAATGTAAAAAAAGAAAATATAAAAATTGAACAAAAGATACTTGTTTAATAATACTTAGTGTGTAAAAGTATGAAAAAGGTTTGTAGTATTTTGTTAGTATTCTTAGTAAAGTACGCATAGAAAATATAATTTTATTTTTTTGTTTTATAAAAGATATTATTAACAAATACCAAAAAACCAAAAGCAAGGATTTTTTAAGAAAAAAGTTTTTAATAAATTTCGTTTTTAAAAGTTTTTTGTGTGTAGTAATAAAAAATACATTTATTAAAAAATATATGTATGTATAAAGGAGAGAATACTCAAGTGCCATTAATTTATTATTTTTATTATTTAATATTTTTTTCTTTAAATTTTTGTGAAAACAAAACAATCTCTTATGTGTGATTAAAGTGTTTCTTTTTTTATTCAAATAAAATCAGGAAATTTTTAGTTTTCAAACAGTACTCTTACTAAATAAAGATTTTTTTTTTTAATTTTTTAAAGCTTTAATGGCACAAAATTAAAAAAAAATGTATATATTTTTTTGTGTAAAATATAAAATTTTATAAATAAAAAAATTAAATCATATTATAAATTAAAAGCAACGCATATTGTTTCCAAAAAATTATGTCATATTCGGTGACATATCAATGTTATTACTTCTTTAATTTTTTTATTTTTATCTTCAGACGCATTTTAAACTTTTTAAACTGTAATTGTTTTCACATTTTTGTTTTTTCGTTTAGCTTTAAGTGTATTTTTTGTTATGATTTTTTTTACACTGCATCACAAAAGTTTTAAACTAGTCATTGCAAAATTTTTTAATTATTCTATAAATTTTTCAATAGATGAGATATTTAGGAAAGCAAAAATCTGTGGTAAATGTATTCTCGTCATCTAGAAGCTTTGTTATTTTATATCGCCAAAAATCTTTCATTAATTGCAAATCTAAAATATTGTGTTGACAAAGCCAACATCCTAGGGAAACATTTTTCGTTTCTCAGCAGCCGTTTTTAGGTCCAAAATTTTGTAGTTTTTGCATAATTTGTGAAGACCCTCGACTCAACCTAAATCCATTGAACTTTCCACTTCTACTTCACCTACTTTATTTTTTTTTTCAACACACTGACTCCAATTTAAACAATTCCTTGCAATTTTATGTAAAAATCCGATTTTTTTTACAACAAAGTATACAACAACGCTGAAAATAAACCAATATTTGCAAACAACTAATTGAAGATTTTACACATTAATTCTATTTTGCAGTAAATAAAAGTACTAACTTGCTGTTGTTGTAACAAAATGTCAAAATTTAATTTGTTTCGCTTTTTTAAGTCAAAACTTTTAGTGAAGTTAATATCAAAAAAATATTTTACGATCTCATATCGAAAACCATGTAGACACTTAGGACTAATAAACAAAGAGAACAGTTTCAGGTAAAGACAAAACCTTTATGCTCCAATGTATAATTTTTTTTTATTCATCGTCTATTATGTAAACTGCGCTTCCACTTTGCTTGAAGTCAAAACTTATGCAGACTTGTATTGAATTTAATTCTAACAAAATTGTTCTTAAAAATTATAAAATTACAAAATTATAAATTACAATTTTAAATTATATTAAATATTCATTAAAGCAAAAAATAATACATAGTTTGACTACCCGGACACGTTATTAAATGCATCACTGCACTACTTTAAATAACTAAACGTAACGTAACAAGCAAATCTGAAGATATTCCGGGAAAGTTTGTAATTTTTGATTTTTCATATTTTAGTTTAGTAATTCATTTCAGTGACACATTAAAAAATACACTTCTCCTACTTTCGCTTTTCATTTTAAAACTTTTGTGGCATAGTGTTTGCTTTTGTTTGATTACTTTAAATATCATTTTTATATTATTCTAAATATTTAATTTTTGTTTCCAGTAGTTTTTACTTTCTTCAAAAATTTTACATTTTGCTATTAAAGATGTTTTAGTTGTAAAAAGAGATGATGGAGAGTGCAGTTGGCATAAAAATATTTTGAATGTTTGACTGAAAACTCTTGGGAATAGAAATCTGTTCGTGCTGAGAAATGTTTTGTTTTGTTTAGTTTTTTGTTAAATTAATATGAAATAGATTTTTGTAAAAAATGTTTCTTTCAAGAGGATAGAAATACTTGAATTTTTATTTACTTATGCCTCGCTTTCGCCTCTACTCTTAATTCATTATAAACTATTATTTAGTAATTTTTTATGGTTTTTTAAACTTTTTATTTAATATTTGCTTAATTTTAAATAATGTTTTATTTTATTTAAATTTTTTCCGTTTTGTATTTGTGTGGTTTTATACGGTTTTTGTTTTATCGTTTCTTAGTTGAGCCTTTTTTATAAGAAAAAAATGCTTTAGCGGCTCCTCCAAGCTTTACTTCTATTTGTCCATCTATCTGTCTTGTCAAATGCAGTTTTATATCCATTTTCTTTGCTTTCTTTAAACACGCACATAATGAATGGTCATCTGTTCAAATTATTTAATAACGGCCGTCTCTTAATTACGTTTCTTTTTTGTTTTTGATTAGGGGAAATTGATTGATTCGAGTTTTTAAAAAACGAAATACACGGGTACTTTTTAAATTTTCTTTTGTTTAAAATTATTACGTTTGTTTTAATTAAAATTTTTTTTTCTATTTTTTATTAGAAGTGTGATTTTTTTCATTATTTGTTTTTTTTTTTTTTCTAAATACAGCTTTGTTGTAACTAATTGTAAATAAATTATTTTGTTTTAGTTTTAATTTATAATGCTGCTTCAATTTAGTTTTAGTTCCATCTCCAACTATCATTCTACTTTTTTATATTCTCTCATCATCCATGCATTCTTCTCTATCAATCTGTGTGTGTGTGGTTGCTTGCTTATGATGATGACGTTGTTGATGATGATAATGACAATATTGTTTCTGATTGTTGGTTTATTTAACTGCATATTTTGGATTTTCTCCCTTAAAGAGTTTGTTGCTGTTTTATTATCATTAGTATTTTATATAGTAATAAATGTAAATGTTCTTATAATGGTTTCTTGTTGGTAATTTCTCTTAAAGGAAATAATCTGGTGTTCTTCGTGTAACATGTGGTTCTCCGCGTCTGGGTGCTGGGTCGAATTGTAGGCTGCAAATTAAATGAATAAAAATTAATTTTTATATTTAATAAAAACCAAAGTAAAATAATAATTATTTAAAAATTACCGAAAGAGAAGAGATTTTAGAGATTTTTTTTTAATTGAAATTATTAAAAAAAAATAATAATAATTGAAAAGAACTAAAATTTATCGAAAGGTGTTGTAGCGAATGGTCATAGCAGAGAAGAAGAAAAAGCAAATGTTGAAAATTTTCACATTTAAAAAAAAAAATAGGTAAACTTAGAATTATGGCGTCATCACAAGTGAAGTCATCTATTATTAAACAACAATTGATACAAATAATTTACTTAACCTTAACCCTTTCGGGACGGAGTTTTATTTCGAAAACCAAATTATGTATGGTAAAATTTTTTTCATATTCTAAAAGGTATGATAAAAGTATTATGTTCTCCATACTTAAAAATTTTAAATTCGTCCTTTTATCCTGGGACATATAATCCCAACAAGTGTTTTCATCGGGCATAAAATCACAATCAGTGTTCTCGAAGAGCGATTCGAAATTAAAAAGACAACTAAAATATATATATTATTAGATTGAGATAAAAGTTTACATTTATTTTTAACATTTTAGGAATGTAATTAGGTATTTATTTGTGGAATGGCCCAAAACACTTTTAACATAAGGCGTTGTTACAATCTGAGCATATCATCTTTGTTCGCTTTTCTATGCCAAGTGAAGAACAGCGGACACAGCGACAACGCTTCTCTTGCTCTACTGGCAAGTGGTCTCCAATATTGATGCTATCCGTTTTTGGACCTTTGGCAGTTCTACCTCCCTGGCGATTGCGTTGAAAATAAAGAAAGACAGTTTGAAAATTGCTGGGACGTATTATCCCAGTAGTCCCGAAAGGGTTAAACTCCAAGTTTTGTATTTATTATTATTTTTACCTTTTAACTCAACTTTTATGAACGCGCATTAATCGTTGAAAGATTAGATAAAAACAAGCAAAAGTGCTATATTAGACTATGCCGAATCTATAACCACATGTACATATAAATCGGCATAAAAAATGTTTTCCTATCGTAAAGTTTTTCTGTTCAAAACAAGCTGTTTTTTCGAAAATTATAAATTTTGCTTAGGGTTGTTGTCCCGTCATAGCAAATAAAAAGGTTACTGTATCAGATTCTAGTATAATTGAGTGGTGAATAATTGTTTTCATTTATTTTTTATCATGAACACAACAACCTTGAGGAATACAAACGAAAGTTGAAAACAAGATGCGGACAAATTAGAGGCAGGGGTGATGTTTTGCCTGCTGCCTCTAAGGATACGGACCAATCTTGATGATTTTCAATAGCAAAATTTACAAAACTGTGTCTGATCGATTGGCATATTTAAATTTTTTCTAGCTCATCTAGTGCCTTGGCAAAGTTGATTTCAAAACGAACTAGGACGAACAGAAAGACATCGCTCAATCAACTTCGCTTTGCATAAGAAGTCAGAATATATATATATATATATATATATATATATATATATATATATATATATATATATATATATATTTATTTATATATACTTTATGGTGTTGGAAATATATATTGTAGAAATTACAAAAGGAATGACAAACTTAGATATACCCTTATTCTACCTGTAGTAAAGGGTATAATAAATCAAGATAACAAAAATGTTTAACGCCAATGTGATAAGAGTAAAAGATCAAATACATGGGACCTTTTTTTATTGCATGTAGGCTGCCAGATTTGACGATACTTCTATAAATGGTAATGGCAATTTTTGCCTTATAATAATGTTTTGGATACAATTTTTTATGTTTTAACATTAAACATAAAAAATTAAGAAATATTTTCAAAAACTATCATCAAAGAAGATAAACAAAATGTAAAACCAAGAAACTTTCAATTATGTACTTTTTCTACTTACAATGAAAATTTGAGTGAATCGTCTAATTCCATAAGAGCCGCTTGGTTACCACAGCGATAGCAATAATTGGGCGCTGAGAAAATTGTGACAACATTACGATCATGACACCAATTATAGCCCTCCATAACTAGTTGATGGGCACGTGACACCAATGTCAGTCCATTTGTATTGTTAAATGTTTCTGAAATATCCTGCACAATAGAAATGACAGAAGAACATCAATAAAATACTTTATATAAAATTAATTCATTCTAAAAGTGCTTACTTGACCAAAGGTGTAACCAGCACCACGTGGCGAAATACCCCAGCCACCCCTGTCATCAGGATCAGACCAAAGCAAATCACACATGGGTCCCTCATGCGGTACTTCTTGTAGGCGATCCAGCGCGCGGATGTGATCCAAACTGTCTATAGATGGACTTAAGCCACCATGCAAGCAAAATATTTGTCCATCAACCAAAGCCGTCAATGGTAAATAGTCAAATAAGTCGGTGAAATATTTCCATACATTGGCATTACCATATTTGCGCAGGCATTCGTCGTAAAAACCATAGACTTGTGTTATCTGTCTCGATTCGTGATTGCCACGCAATATGGTAATTCTTTCACGATAACGTACTTTTAACGCCACCAACAATGTTACAGTCTCCACCGAATAATAGCCACGATCTACATAATCACCCATAAACAAGTAATTTGTGTCTGGAGATTTGCCACCTATCCGGAATAGTTCCATGAGATCGTGAAATTGGCCATGAACATCACCGCACACTGTTACCGGACATTTAACTTCTTGAACATTTGATTCTTTGGAAAGAATTTCCTTGGCCTTTAAAAGAAAAAAGACAAAAAAAAAATAATAATAAAAAAGTTATTTCAAGAATGTAACAACAAGGAATACGGAAAGTATCGCGTTTTTAATCATAAATCATTAACATACAAACAATCGAAAGTTACTAAATGGCAACTCCTTTTTCCATTTGTTTGTTTTATTTTATTTATTTTTTTTTTTATTTTCTTAAATTGTAGTAAACTATTCTTTAGTTTTATTATGGGTAACAAGATTAATTAATTAAACATTTTATGTCCAGCGAATAAAAAATTTAAAAACGAAAATTAATTGGAAAACAAGTTTTTTGTTCAATGTCCATTTACAAATGGAAAAATTGTAAATATTAATTTATTTTATTGAACGAAAATATTAAGCAACGAAAAGATCAAGGCCCTTTTATTTTACTAGTTAGTAGCGGCTCTACAACAAATACAACATTTGCAAAAACAACATGGCTTTTTATTGTTTTGTGCGTTGGAAATGCCAAAAACAAAAAGAAAAGTAAAATATAATGGCTCTTAATACAAATGCCTGCATTGTTTTTTAGTTGCTTGTTGTTAGTGTTTTTTGCTATTCGTAAACAAACGTAGTAAAATATAAACAACTTTTGACATTTCCAACTACAAACCAGCTGGGCGGATGACACTACCTAGTAAAATATATATGCCTTGGAAAAAATTTTTATACTTTTTTTAAAAAGCGCTTTATCACAGAATAGTATATTTTTTTTATAAAAAAATATTTATTTTGAAATATAAATTGCTTAAAAACATTTGGAAATATTAAAATACTGCTAATTGCGAACGACATTCTGCAATAAAGGATAATCTAACATCAATAAGTATTTTACGGGTTCATCAAGTTAGATAGGTCATCAAAATATCTTCACCCATACTTTTAGAACAGTCAATTAATTTTTTATTCTATTCGCTTCTTCGGCATCATAAGAAAAAATTAAAGACAGACATTTATAGAAAAATATTAAATTTACATACTTGTGTTGATGAATACTTCTGTGATTTTCTATTATAAACGCTTTGCTCGATCTAAAGTCTCTCATGCTGCAAAATATACATAGATCGATTCTTACTTTGTTACTTAAGAAACAATAGAGTTCCTTTGCAGTCTCCTGAAGAATTTAATTTTAAGACTTATGTTATTGTTCGCAAAGACGGTCGTGAGCAGAAAGGATGCGATCAACCGGAACAACATTACGCATTTCCACCCGACTAAAATTGGTATCGTATATAGTTTTGTTAAATAAAAGTAAATATCTTATTGTCTTTGGAATAGGAACTTGTATAGATTTCGTCAAATTATTTTTTGCAATATTCAAATTCGATTTTTTTACATTTTTTCAATTGAAATATTTGAGTATTAGGTTTACAAGATTTTAAAAAGATTTGGCAAATAGCTGCGGAAGACTTTAATTGTGTCATCAATAACACCATCATTGTCATTGTTACTTTTTTATGTTAAGTTTTTAAAATACAACAACTCAAATGGCACTCACCGTCTTATCACACAGTTTTGGCCAAAATTATAATTATTTTTTTTTTTTAGTAAAAATAATTTTTTACCGACTTAAAGAGGAAATTAAAAACATTTGATATAAAACAAGCAGTGCCCGACTTCGCTGCGTGTCATTTCTAATTTTCTTAAAATTCAAATTAAGAAAAATGTATTTTTAAATATTTATAGCTGAGTTCTGTAAACAGTGTTTAGTACCACTATACCGTTAAAAATGTACCTTATTTTCTCCACGAAATTGCTTTTTTTTTTTTTGCCAAAAAAAAAGTATTTGATATTAGCACTAGGGTTATAAGGGACCTCCTAACAAAATTTTGTTCAAATTCATCTGGTAGTTTTTACGTGATGCGAACTCGACAGAACATCAGATTCAAAATTTTCAAAAAATATTTCAAGTGTCAGTACTTGCATTAATGTCGCTCCAAAAGGTATTAATGCATGTGTTATCAAAAATAAATTCGGCAAAGAACAACACGCACTAAATATAAGTGCTGTGTGTGTGATCCTACAGGTGAAATTTAATTTCTAATTCCATACAACTTAATGTCAATATTATTTTTTCGAACACTGTGTTCTGGGTTGTTGTGTGTTTGTGTGTATTATTATTCTTTTTAAAAATAATTTAACTTTTATTTTTAGATCTATTCAACTGATGAACGAATGAACCGGCCCTGATAACTTAATTGTTTATTTTTGTTGTCTTTCTTAATTTGTTTTGAAATTTTGCTCATGTTTGTCTTCTCTCTCTCGTTACCTTTTGGACTGAAGAGTTTTTGTGCATAATGCCAAATTTATTTTTATTTACATTGTCAAACGTCTGAAGTACGTATGTTAATACACTTGTTCGATATCAGTGTTTTTTACAGTGGGTTATTTATTTGTAGACCAAACGATTTATTTTTAATTGTGATAAATTTAAAAAAAAAAATAATCATCACTCATGACTAGAGAAACATATTAACGCATCCCAGTTAGCCAAACTGTTCTAAATGAAATTGCCTTCGATTGTTAACTTACGAATAATCTCCTGTTGTCAACGTTTTCTAGGAACAATTAAAGGACATCGCCGTTTAGGGAAATGTTGTCTAAACATCATTGAGGAGATGAGACATTGATTTATATATATAAAAAAATTATTTAGAACATAATGAACAACAATCAGGTAAGTGATGGAAATCGATCGATTTGAATACGATTCGTTTTCAGATATTTTTTAAACAATAATAAAGTTTCCCTAAAATTATTGTAGAAATTGAATGGAAAGTTATTTAAAACTATTTTGAAGGTATTTAAAAAACGAAAATAGCAAGCAAATAAAGATCATTAATAATAAAATCGTTTCGAATTCGAAATCGATTTCCATCACATACCTGACTATCAATAAATTGGTCGTGAATTTAAGTCGATATGTGTCCAGTCTTTATATTGCACTTGTAAAGCATGCGAAGTATATGAAAAACAAATTTAAAACAACGGGACTCCGTAACGTAACAAGAGAAAAGATTAAATTTTGATTTAATATTTTTATTCAGTTGACTATTATTATTTAAAAATATTGTTCGACAACCAGGTGCAGGAAATTTTGTCGCTCTTTTACTTAAAGCCAATTATTAAAAAATTTCATCAAAGATTTTTGAAGCTGCCACCCTTATGTTAAACTATTGAGAAAAGCATGTCTTACAGACATGGCCAACTGGGATATTTATTTTTACAGTTACACACATACTTCTTTTACATCAGTTAGTTCTGAGGCGAACTATCACTACTGAACCCTGTGAAGGCAGTGGCGTTTATCATCCTTTTTTTCTTTTTATTTGTTTTATGTTTTTGTTATCTTTCTCAATTTGTTTATAATTGTTGGTTGCACTCAGTTTAACAGAAAGCAACAAATAAAGTTTTAATCGATCTGTTTACATTTAAATGGTTTTAGGTCAATGAGTTAATTAGTTGTGATAATTATTTTTTTTATTTCATTTTATTCTCAATGATTTGAGTTAATAAATTACGAATAAATTCGGCAAAAATGTATTTAGACGCTGTAAATAATAAAGGAAATTTTATGATGTTTTCGGTTACACAATCTATTTGAAAGAATAGAATGAGAGAATTATTGTCTTATTGAGTAATCAACTCAATAAAAATGTTAAATGGTACAAAGTCTGTCATTGTTTATATTTAATTGTCAGTTGGGCAACAGGAAGAGATTAACATAAGATATAAAAAAATATATTTTCCTTAAAATATACGTCTACCACTCGCTAGCTGTCTTTGATAGTATATTTTAAATGGGATTGGAAATATTTTAACAATGAATCTAATCTATACATATATTTTTGGTAAATTTTATTAATTTCAAAATTGAACTCGAAATTTTTTTTAGGAAATTTAGATGCGTCTAATATGCACGCTGCAGTTTCACGTTTAACTTTTTGCTTTTAAAAAGATCACATGTGTTGCTTGTAGGATTGTATTTCAACTGACAGCTTTAAAGTAGACTGAACGTCACTTTATAGTCATAAGTTTCATGCTATCAAGCTAGTAATTGCATATTTTAAAGAAGAGCAAGAAAATTAAACAATTTTGTTTTCCTTAAAGACGAAATTAAATTATTAAAGTGTTTTAAAACCAAAGCAGATAAAAATAAAAGAAAAACGGCAAAACATTAAAGACAAATTATAAAAATAATTTGTTAGCAAAGCTTTATACAATAATGCTAAAAAGTGAAAAAGTAGGCAAGCGTTTTACCACAAATGAATATATACATACATATGCGTATGTATATAAATCTACTCTTACCCTTTTCGCAAACAATTATTGAACATGAAATCATAAAATTTTACTTCCGGAAAGTTTAAGATATTTCATAAATTTTATTTAATTTTTACAAAATATCGTGTTATATTATTTTTCATTATATTTTAACTATATAAAAGAGCAGAAACAAGTCAGTCAGCCAATCATTCTTGATTGTTTTTTGCTTAAATTTTGATTCTAGTCTCTCTTTATTGTTTGGACAAAATTCTTTACTTACTTCAAATGTTTGTAAGAAGTTTCATGAAGAGCTAAACAAGCGGTAGGGAAATGGCCTTCGAGATTTGCCATCACCCTCAATAATCATTATCGGTGATTTCATAATTTAATCGGGTTAAAAAAAGCACGATATTTTTAAAAAATTATTAATTATTATTTTAATATTTATTTAATTTTAATTTAATAACAAAAATTTTAAATTTTATTTGCAAGTCAGGACAACCAATCCACAATTTGTTTAACTAATAAAACAAACAACGGACAGCTTAAAAGCGTTAGTTTATCTACATTAAATAACATACTAAAAAAAGCCAAAGAAGTAAAACATATATTTGCTAGGCGTTCCAATTGCTGCGACTTTTAATTTGTTTTTTTTTTTTTTTTAACCCACGTGATCAACGTTTGCATTATGTTGTGAAGCAAGTCAACAGCAGCAAAAGTACAAGATATTTTAATGTTAATTTTGTTTTACTCAGTTAGAACATTTAATTTATAAATATAAATTTTTTGTATTTCTACACCTCACGAATTATTCTCTGTAAGTACATCGACGTATTGGAGTATACCCACGGTTTTGTTGTTGTTAATATTATAACCAGGTTAATGAACTTAAAATGTTTTTGAAAATTAAGAAAAAAAATTATAAATACAAAATGTTACCCGCATCATAAAACTGAATGAGATATTAAGGAAAAAATAATACAAAAATATATCATATCAACTGTATAATATAAAATATTTTAGAATAATAATAAAAATCCTTAGCTATACGAGATGTATTTTATATTTCAAACTAATTAAAATGGTTTTTATTGAAAATGTCATTCAAGTGATGGCAACATCATTTTATTTAATATTCTGGTTACTACCAGCAGCAATAAAAAAGAAGTTTTTGAAAGAAAATTTTATACCAGTAAATTTTTTTGGAGACCGAAAGTAACAATTATTAATGAAATGTTAAAAAAAAACTCTAGACGATTCAAGAAGATTATTGTAGAATCAAAGAATTAAAAAACAAACATGGTTAAACAAGTAAGAGTGCTATATTTGGCTAAGCCGAATCTTACATACGCTTCACCATGTATGTAAATCTAGTTTAGTGAAGTAATTCCAATAAAAAAAAACAAATATTGGGGTGACAGAGAATTTAAAAATAATAATGTCATCGGCTCTTAATGGATTAAGCACTTTTAAACATTTTTAGTATTTCCTTAAAGATCTCATCAAAAGCTTTTAAATGATACCCATATAGATATTTAAAAAAATTTTTAAATTTTCAGAGGACCATAACTCGGCGAGCGCCAATATTTTCACTTGATGTTTTTTCTTCTTATTTTTTAATTTAAAATTTATTTTTTTATTGCAGTTTCTTCAGTCTTTCAAATGACATGTAAAAATTAGAGTAAGGATTGGTGTTTTTTCCGCTGCGTCTAAGGACATTGACCGATCTTATTGATTTCTAATAGCACCTCTTTCGACTTTATGTCTGATCGATTGGCGTATTTAGATGTTTGTTGAAATCAATTTTTCCCTTGCAAACTTTACTTTATGGGGTCGGAAATGAATATTGTACAAATTACAAACGCAAGGATAAACTTAGCCATACCCTTTTTCCACTTTTTGGGGTAAAGGGTATAAAAAATAAAATTCGTACATTCCCAATACATTCGTAGGGCTTAAAAATTATATGTTTAGAAATAAGTATATTAAAAAATATTTTAGTAGAAAAGAAAGTTATTTACGCAATAAACGTGAGTCATACAGCCAATTAATGAAACCTTGAAAATGTTAAATGTTTCTAAGGAGCAACCTTTTTTTACAAAACAAACACAATAAGTGCAACGTCGTCAACCAGTCTACTCTTTTTTGTATCAATTAATTTAAAAAAATAAATCTTTTTTTAACATCCAATGTATTCTTTATGAACTTAACACTCCCAAAGTTACATCTGTTCGAATAGTTTTCAGTCCAGTTTTTGTAAACATTCTATCAACTAATAACTACATAAAAACTCAACCGACACTTCAAATGAAAAAAGTGAATGCAAAAGCAAGTAACAACAAAAGTATAAACAAAACAGAAATTAAATTTTTATTTATTAAAAAATTGTTGTTGGAAAAGTGTATGTACAGTTACAAACAAAAATAGGGCCCATAACTGCAAAATAAATAAAACTTATTTTTCATTTTATCTTTGAATGTATTTTTTTTATATTTATAATACAACAAATTCCCGTTGTTTAATATAATTTAATATTTGCAAAGTGTCCGTGCTTATAAATAAATTATCGTAGGTTTTTGTGATATTTTATTTTATATCCTCTTTAAACTGTATAAAAGAGCCGAAAAAAATTCAGCCGTATACAGCGGAGAAAGAAAAATAAAATTACTGTTGGTTATTGTTGTTTTTGCTTAAACTTTGATTTTTGTCTTTACTTTATTGTTTGGACAAAAATCTTTAGTTTATTTAAAATGTTTGTCAGAAGTTTCCTGAAGAGTTAAGTAAGCGATAACGAAATGGCCATCGAGACGTGCTTTGACCCTCAATAATCAATATCGGTGATAAATTAATTAATATATTTAAAAAAATCCCGTTGTTTAATATAATTAAATATTGGCAAAGTGCCCAGTGCCCGTGCATATAAATAAATTATCGTAGTGTTTTGTGATATTTTATTTTTCATCCTCTTTCAACTGTATAAAAGGGCCGAAAAAAATACCAGCCGTATACAGCGGAGAAAGAAATATAGAATTTTTTATTTTATTTATTTATTATTGCGGGTTGCTTAAACCTAGATATATATACATACATTAATTATTTTTACAATATTCCAATAGAAGTTTCTTAAATACATTAATATTTTCACAGTCTTTTGATTTTTGAAATGGCAATGGAGACGTGCTTTGACCCTCAATAATCAATATGGGTGATTTAAATAATTAATCGGGAAAATAGCACAAAAAAGATTTTTTTGAAAATATTTGTAGTTGTAATGCTGGCTACAGACAACGCAATTTGTTTCTGCAACACGTTTCACATTCAGGTTTCATGTTTTGACACAAATACTGAATCCAACAGTGAAAACATAAACGCAATCTCAGTTCTGTTATTTTATATATTTAAAATTAACATCGCGCGGAAAAGAGGATGCAAAAATGAATCCTGCTTTTAACTTTTTCAATGCTTGCGCATTTTATATATTTTTATATTCAATTACTAATTTTTTAAATGCTGCTGCTTTTATAATTTTATTTTTATATTTATCACTTTTGACATCCCATTTTGATCTTTCTTAATAACTTAGATGTTTATTTTACACATGAAATAATGAAACAGCGATACAAACAATGCAATGTTTCCATGCAACCAAAAAATACCAAACCATTTTGATGTTAATGAAACCTGGATTGCAACCCGAAGTGAAAAATAAAACACGAATTTAGACGACGCAATCTGTAATGAAATGAAACAGATTTCAGAAACACATTGCGTTGTCTGTAGTCAGCTTAAAAGGACACATTTTCTCAAACCAACCCCAAGTTTAATACTTTAATAAAAACAAAAATATTAATGCAGCGTAGGCAATTTTTGCAGGTGAATTTTTAGCAGTCAGCTAGAATAGTTTTTTTTTTAGAAATTCTCGGTATATTGCACAAAGTTTTCAAGGTTAATACTCATTGTTATGAAGGGCGAAGAGATGTTTATATGTATTTATAAACGTGTATACAATGTACTCTACATAATATCTTAGATACAATTTATTTAACAATAAGATATTTCGTAAGGCACGGTCAGATTAGTCAAATATTTGACCAAAATGACGTAACTACTAATTTTACAGATATTTTTCAATCTTTCCTGGCACGTATCATTAAGAATTATGATTTATAATACGATAAATGTGATGTCTTGCCTTTTATATTGAGTAGGAAAGTAAGTATTGAGTAGTAAAAGTAATTAAAACTTAATTTTTACTTGTCTTACTAATAAACAATAATTTGTATCGATCGCTTCTTTTCATTTGCTCCTTTACGATGAAGTTGAAAATTGTATGCCTCAGCTTTATTTCTTCTGCATGCATGCACAGACAGGTCTTTATTGTAGTTAAATATATTTAATTTATTATTGTTATTACGTATTAGATTTTTAGTGTAGCTTCGTTTGTGATTTTTTCCTTTTTTCATTTGAGTTAAATTTTTAACCATAATTTAATCTAAAGGTGCTTGGTATAATAAATAAATTATGGCCTATTAAAATCTGAAATACGACCACAAACATTATTCATTATTCACACTGACATTGACAATTTTACTATAAATTACATAATAAATTCATGAATGTAACATACACAACTTTTAGCTTGATTTACCTCAATTCTAATAATTTATTTTTAATAACCTACTAAATTATGAACAAATCGATGTCATCTCTTATTTATTCATCCAACATTTTCCAAAATATTTCTCAAAATCTAAGAGAAACATAATAAAACAGAAAAGTGCTGACGTAACAAATATGTAGATTGAATTGATAATATTCGGAAAAAAGAATGTAGTGATAAACTTTATTGTACCTTATTATTTATTTATTTTATTTTTTTTTATTTCTTACTATTATTAATTAGTTTACACCCTTTTTCATTTACGTTAACAGTTTTACAATTCTTTGACAGTTACAACTTTTGTCCCACTAACTTTATCTTTGGCATTCATATTAAAAAAAAGTAAAACTGATGAAAATAATTTTTTTGTTAAATATTTCTATCCTATCAATTGTCAAATATTCTAGTCTTGTCAGAAGAATGCTCAAAACAAAATTGTTAAAAATCGTGTTTTCTACCTTTCTTGTTAATAAAACGGGTGCTTTATTAATTGCAAAATCCAAAAGCAGTTTATAAAAGAGAAATAGTCGTTGATCACAATAATCTGTTAATCTTTGTTCGGTGTAAATTGGCAAAAATTATACAAAAATATGTTAAAAAGAAAATTTACATAAGTAGAAATGTATGTTCGTACGTGTATATCAACTTAATCTTTAATTAGGGCAAATATAACTACGAAATTGAATTGAACGTTTTTAAGTTATAGCATGTTAGATTTTTAAATTTTGTGAATTTGCGCCTGAATTTCTCTAAATATTTATTAAAAATAACCTGTATTCCTAATAAAACAAGTATTTAAATGCAAATAAAAATTTTTTGAAGCTCGGGGTTTAATTTGGGAACTTAACAACAAACAGGTCGAATAAATAAATAAAATTAATAATTACAAGTAGGTAATGTATTTTTTGTTACCGTATTTATAAAACTACTTCAAACGCTGTGTTACAAACGCAATACGATAAAAAGTTTTATCATCTGATAGCTAACATTAAATAAGCAATTTAAATATAATATACAAAATAAAAGAAGTAAGAGGGTAATTTTGATATGGATACTACATATGGCATTCGAATATTATTTATTATTCTTTGAAATTAAATTGACTTTATTATTATATTTATTTGTATAATTTATGTATATATTGTTTGTTAAAAATTACCTCCAACGAACATATGTAAATCAAATTTAGTTTTAATAAGGAAATATTATTACTTTTTTTTTAAGAGAAGTAGCACTTCAGGCATTAATGCCTACTTAGTTTTTTAACCGTGCTACATTCTTTAGGAAAGGGATAGATAAGAGAGAAGACAGGTGGTGAAAGGAGATAGATATAGCCATTTTATTAATTATTTTACTTCGCCGGCGAATATGCTATGAAGAAGTACCGACGAAGGAGGCTGCATGTTTTTATGTTAATTCTGTTTATGTATTTATACCATTAAACAGAAAAAAACATTTTTATTTTTGACTGCCGCAAGGGTTGAACCCAGGTCAGCCAGATTATATCTTAACACGTGTTGTTTCAAATTTTATTTCTCACTATTTATTTAAAAATTTGTGTTTTGCTTTTTATCAAACATGCAAATGCTATAATTCCACATCCACTCGAAACTAGAAATTGTGTGTATTGAATTTCAGATCAACAAATTTTTAGAAGGGAATTATATGGATGTGAAAGTCAACAGAACAAAGTCAGCTATCAAATGTTTAGTTTCATATAATCAATCAACTTTTAAAATTTAATAAAATTTAATGAAACCTAAATATGTTAAAAAATCAACAACAAACTGAAAAATACATTAGAAACAATTAATAAAGTTTATTTGTTTGCAAAAAATAAAAAGGTAAAATATATAAAAAAAAGAGAAACACGCTAGTAGGATAAACGCAAGAATGTCACTAATTTTAAGCAGAAATCGTAGCAGCCACAGTGATGAAAGCGGTGATAAATTAATATGAAAAAAATCTTCATAAAATTACTGAGTCATGTTCGGTGTTTAAAAATACACCAGTCCACTTAATAAATTTATAAATTCTAAAGCACTCATTCCCTTGTCTTGATAGAAAAAAGGCAATTATTTAACTTATAAAAATAAACATGTAAATACAAATGTTTGTTTTTCTCAAAATTTAAATTAAAATTAAATTTAGTACAAAATCTCTCAATACAGGCATGTATGTATGTAATATATTTATTTGTTTGTATTACGTGTTTAATATACTTTCTGTAGATATTTATTAAAAACGATTTAACAAATTAATCGAAATGTTAATTTTAAAACATCATACTTGTTTGTTTCAATACATGTATATAAATCCTACAAATTTTAAGTGAGTACGTCAGCAAATAAAAAAACAAAAGTTTTAAACATATTGTTAGATTCTGTATAGGTATACATAACCACACATACATACCCATGTAGAAAATTCTTTTTTTTTTAATATTTAATAAAAGCATTTATTACCTCTTGTTTTTGTTTTTCCTATTTTACAGTTTTTTTTTTTTTAAATACATTTCCGTTTTCCTGTTCATTATTCAAATTTTAAAAGATCATCAAAAAAATACTACGTATTTGGCAATAGTTTTTATTATGGTTTTAATTTTAATTAAACAGTACGCAAACAATTACGACTGGAACAGAATGGTATTTTATATTTTAAATTTTGATACAAATAGATCTATTTTTATTATTGTTTATACTTAATTCTTCCCTTTTCCATGGAATAACATCATCAGAAATAAACAAATATTTAATTTATATAAAAAATTAATATAACCTAAATATTAATAACGATGCTATCCCGGGATCTTAAGCTCTATTATTCAATTAATATTAAATAAATTTCCAATATAATAAAGGCTTAAAGTCTTCAAATTACATAATTAAAAAAAATAATACTTCCACCAACAGTGATCTTCAGGGAAATTATTAATAAATAAATGTATATTGGCAATGTCATTCATTGTAGATGTTTATAAGTTTTGTCTCTGATTGACATGGATCTAAGCCAAACTACAGTTTACCAATTATTTAGCACGCAAAGATCTACAATACACAATATAATTATAATAAAGTTGCGACAGTTATGGCTTAGAATCGGTATATAAGTAACCAAAAAATAGGGGTCGCCTACTACAACCAATAAAATTTAGTTCTTTATCTTAGACTTACTAATAAATGTTTCGTTTTGCAAAAGATATACATAGGTATTTCGTATTTCGTCAGCTTAATCGACTTAGCGTAGCGCTAAATCCTTCAATCAAATTTAGTTCCGGTAACCTTCCGTTACAGTGAGGTATCCACCTTTTATATTTTATAATATTTTGCTTCTTTCAGTACAACACTTAGTACCTATTGAAGACAATTCAAGTTTGACCTCATAAATATATTAATATTAAGCTAATGTAGTCATCTGCTATGAAAACGACTTGTACCTTATATTTCTTATCTGGGTGATCTAATAAGGCTGGTTAGCAATATTTATTTGCAATGTACAAGTATCGATTCGATTTATGGAAAATACATACAGTCGGGCATCGATTATCAGTGACCGGTAACCCCGATTAACCAACAAAAGACCAGTCTATTGGTTTTTTTTACAATGTTTTCAAATTGATTGCTTCCATTAACCGTGGTTACCCCTATTATCCATGATTGCAAATTATAATTTTTATGTAAGTAAAAAACGTTAACATAAACTTAAAAACTATTTAAAATTCTTTTAAAATTTTGTTGGCTTAAATCTAGTTCATGAACGGAGCTTAAAAAAAGTTGTCCACTGGGTGTAAAATGCAATTTTAAGCAAAATATGTTAAGAGGAAAGTTTGGGACTGACCCGTAGTTTCGGAGCTATGCACCTCTAAAGTTTTTATATATAATATCACACATATCGAGTAATTTATGGCGAAATAAGACAATATGTGTAACATTGAAAGGTAATTTCAAAATCTATTTATTTTTTTTCATTTTTGAGCTGCGTCCGTAAACTGCATTTCTCATATACATGATCAAAAAGTTTTTAAAAACAAACAAAAACACAACAACAAAAAGATGAAGTTAAGAATAATTTAATAGTAGTAAACAAAAAAAACAAATAGTTCATATGACCAGTTTTAAAACTATTATAAAAGTAAAGATTGCCTTCATAGAAATGTATCCGTAAATCTTAAAAGTACAAGGATCTGATGCATTTTAGATCATTTGTCACACTTTTAAGTACATACCAATAACAGTCTTCAGAAAATGGCTACTTAAAAACCTAACCTTATATTTTATCACAGGTAATATTCAAATTTTCATATATGTGTCGAATTTAATATCATACTATTTCTAATTTGAATATCTTCAATTTTCTAAAAACTGAAAAATTATTCATATTATGAATTATACCTTATATTTAAAAAAATTGAAAGCATCATATTAAAAATTGTATTGTTTGGTGATTTTTCTCTTTTAATTAATGAAAAAAGAACTAAACAAGAGAACCAACAAACAACCCAAGAATACTCTGTAAATTCTATTTTTCATATACTACTTTCTCTTTTATTCTAATGTAAAATATTCAAAACAATTATTAATTAAATGCAGAGTTTAAATGGAAAATGGCTGACTGCGTATAAAAACAACTCAAAACAAGGACGACATTAATACTAAACACTCTTACATTAAAAAAGAGCAATGTTAGACAAAGAGAAATATATTCGTGTTTCAAACTCTATATTTGCAAAAAATTTACAAAACTTTTTTCACTTTTTTCTTTATAATTTTGGTTTGCATGTGATAAAAAATTTATATTTTAATTTTTAATTCCAATTTTTTGTAAAAAAAAACGTTATACTTTTGATACCTTTTCGCACAAGGTTCTAACTTGTGCTTCCGTCAGTTGATTACATTCATTCAGTTGTTCAATCCATTGATCCAGATCTTTTGTTGTTGCTTTATCCTCCATTGCAGTTGAAGTAGAGGAAAAAGTCTCGTCAATCTTTGTCGATTCAATTTTGACGGCTTTTCTTTACACAGAGGGGCGAAAAAAATTTATATAATCCAAAGGTTTGGATGTAAAAATTGTATTTGTTCTTTTTTATTGTATCAGATATTGTTAATATCACGTTCTTTTACTTTAAGAGCGTTGTAGAGAAATTTGCTAGATTTTCAATGAGAAAATAGAAAAAAGCAAATTTCAGTAACAACGTCTAAAATTAGTTTAATGAATAAAAACACGATAAATGTCTTAAAACGATACGAACGAGTGAAAAAACGACGAGCGACTGACTGTTTTACTTCTTTTCTTAAAATTGAAAAAGTGATGTTTTAGTTATATTTATCTCTTTTTAACTTATGTGAAAACGCTAAACACTTGTCATTTGTTAATTTGTTTTGCTTTAAATTTTACTGTTTAATAATTTATTTATTTATTATATTTAAGAATTATTAGTCAGAAGTTCCTCCTTTCACAATAAAATTTTATTTCAAAGCCTAGTGAAAAGCAGTTTTTTTGGATGACAAATAAAAATAATACCAAATTTAAAGAAAAATTGGTTTAGAAAGTAGTACCAAGTTTGATTTTCTAAACATATCTGCCCTAGGCAAATCAATTACCAAATGGAAGCGTAGGCGAATTCATTTGTTTTCAATGTTAATACTACTGTCAAACTCCATTCAGTCATTTTGATGTTTAATAATAATATACAGATTTTTTGTGTACAGAATTTGGTAGTTATATTGCCAGTAAAATAAGGAATTAAAAAGCGCTACCACCTGTTAATTGATTCGAATATCTTTAATAAACATTTTATTGTTCTTTGGCCTCCCAGCTATATTAACGTACATTACCAACAACCACAATATAATTTATCATTATTTTTTTATTTATTTATTTAACAAATTATTGGAGCCCTTAAGGGCCATATAATGAAAAATCTTGGAATGGTTTTTGTTGTCCATGTAAAATTTTATTTCTTCGATTTTGAAACATGGATCTATAATTTATTAGGCCCATACATTCTTTATAAACTAAATTCCCAAAGTATACTGTAAAGGCGCCGGGTAGATAGACCATATACGCACGAGAAAAAAAGTTTAATTACTATTAAGACAAAATGATTTAAATTAGAATTTAAAATTAGAATTTGGTTAATACAAATCAAAAGTACAAAAACAACTAATAGAAAAATGGATAATGACTAAACTTCACGGATACCATGATGTTGTAAGCTGATCCATGTAAACCAATTCCTGACACTGGGCATTCTGTAAGGATGTGCGGCGTAGTGAGAATATCGTTACTAAATCTGCTTACACTCTGATACGACCTATCTTAGTACTCATTTGTAGTGAACAGTGTTTTCCCAACCCTTAAACGGCATAACATAATACACTACGCACGTGTAAGATTTTTGCTATATTAAGGTCTTCTTGTTTCCGCGAAATAGCTTTGGGAAAGCAAGGTATACAAATTATTTCATTTTAATTGAGAGCATTCTTAGCGGCCCTATCCATCATTGCCAGCAATCCAAATGTGCGCAAGGATCCACAATAATAACATTTGACTACCGCTATTATTTTAATTAATTGAATGTATTTATTTAGAAATGTGCATTTCAAAATAACGTACGTATGAATATAATGACAATAAAATAGCATTTTCTTTTTAAGAACATATTTCTAAGAAAACTTAACAAATCCAAAATTAACAAAATGTTTAAATCATAAAGTACATAAATCACAAAGTATCTACTAAGGCAAATTGATAGCAGGTATACTCACGGCGAAAATAAATACAACACTGCGATAAAAATCTGTACATTTTGTTTTTGTACAAAAGCAAAGGAGATTATAACTTTTGACACTCGAAGAAGGAAAAATCACAATAGTCACCTGGGCTGTTAAGGCCACCTATTGTTAATTCGCCTTGGTATCTACTAATATTGCTGCACATATAGGAGAAAAAACAACTGTTACAACTTCATTTAATGCACCAAATCAAGGCGAATCAATTACCAGGTGGCAGCGTAGGCGAATTCATTAATTTTCGCCGTGTACACTACTGTCAAACTCCATATATAAAAAATCTGTTTACCATTTTTTTTATATGAAGTTTGACAACTGTTACAACTTCATTTAATGCACCAAATCAAGGCGAATCAATTACCAGGTGGCAGCGTAGGCGAATTCATTAATTTTCGCCGTGTACACTACTGTCAAACTCCATATATAAAAAATCTGTTTACCATTTTTTTTATATGAAGTTTGACATTCGTTTCACCAGCAAAAAATAATAAATTTTCTAACGCTGCCACCTGATAATTGATTCGCCTTGCACCAAATGTTGATAAAAAGATAAATTTAATTCGGCTTCCTCTTGTTTACTCAGCTATTTTTGATATCAGCTTTTTGTAGCCGTGCAACCTCCTAGAGTTTAATTCGACTTGGTGGCCTCATTAACCCCCTGTTTACATTAGACAATGCTGTCATGACAATAACAATACATGCACAGTTTTTGACTAATAATGTGTCTTCCATTTTCTTTTGCAGATGACGTGCAGCTCCTATTTCGAGGTACTGCGTAATTTCCTGATGTGTTGCAAAACATGCTTGATTTCACTATGGGTTTACTTCTAACTTGGGTCTCTCAAAATTGTTTGTTGATCAATATTGAGAAGACTAAGGCTATGTTGTTTGGTAGATGTAAAAGTAACACATTTTCAGTTAAATTTAATAACAATTCTATTGAATTTGTTGATAAACTTAAATGTCTTGGTGTGATTCTTGACACAGCCTTAAGTTTTGAATGTCATGTTAATTCTCTTATTTCTAGAGTTAATTTTACTTTACGTAGATTATATAGTTTGAATTTGCTATTGCCTTTTCATATTAAAAAAAGAGTTGTACATGGTCTAATTATGCCAATTTTCTTATATGCATTAGAGAAGGGTTAGATTATCCTTTAATAGAGTTATGCGGTACCTTTACTCGCTTAGAATACGTCAGCATGTTTCGCCCTAAGTTTTGAAATTTTGTGGTTTTTCATTAATGGAATTTGTTAAGTTTAGGATATTGTTGCACTTTTATAGATCATATAGGTTACAAACACCTAGGTATTTGGTTAATCTTTTCCAGTTTTGTAGATCGACTAGAAATAGACAATTGATAATTCCTACATTAACTCCCATATTGGAGCGTTCATTCAGCGTGAGAGTGGCACGAGCTTATAATGCTTTACCAATATCTTTGAGGATGTTTGATTGTTCTGCCAATGCTTATAAGATTAAACTATTTCATGAGCTTTCAAGGAATGAATAATTAATTGACTACTTGATACTTGCCGAAGCCGTAGCTGTTACTTTTATTATTTCTGTGGCCTATCTATCTGGTTTCCAATAGCGTAACAATTGTTTTCTAAATTTTTTGTGACAGACTTCTGATATATATATATATATATACTTTATATATATATATATATTTATTTAAATTAGTGCAAAATAAATTTATACATGTATTTTTTATTTTTTTCTTCTGTTATTACTTTTAGTATTGTTATTAATTTAAATATTTTTCTTTTTTATTATAATAAAATAATTGTTATTTATTAATATTACTTAAGCAGAATATTGTAACCGATTATGGCCAAGAGGCTAGGTTATTAAAAAACAAATATATAAATAAATAATACATGTACACATTTCAATTGTCTGAATTACTGTCTTGAATATTTTGAAGGCAGTAAACAAGACAGTGATTTGACGTATGCCGACAAATTTTTTTATAATTGCTTTAACTAAATGAAATTTTAATTAAATTATTATTTTAATTACTAAAATTTTCTTTGCATATAACAATAGAATAGAAATGTAAAAATAGCAGGAAGAAACTCTAAGGCTATTTTAAATTTTCCGAGAACGTGCTCATAATGAATTGTCATAACTATTGTCTGGACGCCTATACTACAAAAACAATTGTCAGCATTTTTGACAACTAATGTATATTATTTTATTGTCATGACAGCATTGTCTAATGTAAACGTAGCGTAATGTGTTGCCTGTAAAAGATGCTGCCAAATTCGAATATATAGCTTTTACTTTTGCGCCATCAGCCGGCTAGTAGTACAGCCACTAATCTCAACATACAAATGCATTTCTGTATTTTTAATTTCCTTCTTTTTTTGCCTAGAATTGTTCGAGGTTGGACGTTTGTTTAAAGGCGCTCCCAAGTCTTATTGAAAAATAATTTAAAATGACTGAGACTTTACAATTACGCGGTACTCTTTTGGGACACAATGGTTGGGTTACCCAAATTGCAACTAATCCTAAGGATCCTGATACCATAATTTCAGCTTCTCGTGGTAAGTTTTTATATTAGTTTTTCTCCATGGATTTAAATGATATTTTAATCCTTGAAAATCTTGGTGATCTTTAAATAAAATATATTTATTTTCTATTAGACAAGACCTTAATTGTGTGGAAATTGACACGAGATGAAGACACCAACTACGGCTTCCCTCAAAAACGTTTGTATGGCCACTCTCACTTCATAAGTGATGTAGTATTATCTTCTGATGGTAACTACGCTTTGTCGGGTTCATGGGATAAAACTTTGCGTTTATGGGATTTGGCTGCTGGAAAAACTACTCGCCGTTTTGAAGATCACACAAAGGTGGGAAATTGTGTTTTGGTTATGAGATTAATGTGAATGTGTAGGTTGAAGTGTCAGGGATTTTTAAATAGGCACGAATCTTGTTAGGAGTTTAGAAATTTTTGTACTTAAGTAAAAAAGGATTCGTGCTAAATATGTCGCTCATGCGGGGCAGAATTTCTGGTTGACCATCTTTATGCATTATGCGGAATATGCTCTCCATTTTGCGTATTTAACGTAACTCTATGGAATGGTTTTCCGTAAGTGTATTTAAAAAAACTTGTTTTATGCTATTTTGATTCAATCTGCAGTTTTCATGCTTTTTACTTAAAATCTCTTATTTTACTATTATAGGATGTTCTATCTGTTGCTTTTTCTGCGGACAACCGTCAAATCGTATCTGGTTCTCGCGACAAGACTATTAAGTTATGGAACACGTTGGCTGAGTGCAAATTCACCATTCAGGAAGATGGTCATTCAGATTGGGTATCTTGCGTACGCTTCTCTCCCAATCACTCGAATCCCATTATTGTATCTTGCGGTTGGGACCGCACCGTTAAGGTGTGGAACTTGGCAAACTGCAAATTAAAGAACAACCATCATGGTCATAATGGTTACCTTAACACGGTGACTGTTTCTCCAGATGGCTCTCTCTGCACATCTGGTGGCAAGGATTCCAAGGCTTTATTATGGGACTTGAATGACGGCAAGAACTTGTACACTTTGGAACACAACGACATCATCAATGCATTGTGTTTCTCTCCAAACCGTTACTGGTTGTGTGTTGCTTATGGTCCCTCAATCAAAATTTGGGATTTGGCTTGTAAGAAAACTGTTGAAGAACTTCGCCCCGACATTGTCTCAAATGGTTCCAAGGCCGATCAACCACAGTGTTTGTCTTTGGCTTGGTCTACTGACGGTCAAACCTTGTTCGCCGGCTACTCTGACAACACCATACGGGTATGGCAAGTCTCTGTTTCTGCTCATTAAGCCCAAATAGCGTCATCATGCTATAGGAAACATGCTGTTAACCACGGAAAACATGTTTTTAAGCAAGAAAAGTGTAGCAGATAAACACGATAAATAAAATGTATTTATTTTGAGCGCTGTTTTGTTTATTATATAAACAAATAAATAACAAGTTTACAAATTTTATATTCTTTTATTTAACCCTTTTGATTGGCCTCGTTTTTTTCATTGGTAGTATTTAGAATAAGTTGGTAAGATTGACGAATGTGCATCAAAGAGAGGACAAGTTCAGGAACGCGGCACGGTTTGCAATGGTTTGGTAATGTGTTTTAAATAGGTATAAAATCACCTTTTTTATACCCATACATCATTCCACAATAAAATGCTCAATGTATGTCACATATAAATTTTGGAGGTCCATAACTTCAAGTGTAAGGAATGGCCCCACATTTTTGCTTAAAATTGCATTTTAGACCCAACAGACAACTTTTTTAATTTTTGAGCTGCATCCGTACATAAGATTTAAACCCTTGAAAAATCCACAGGCAATGGAGCTATTACCTTGCATAATGTAACTTTGAAATTCGTTCACCGATTTTGACCAAAAATTACTTTTTATCAACCTGAAATTTTTAATTAGTGAAAAAATACTATCAAAGTAAAAAAAAATCCACATTTCAAGCAAAAAGAAAGCATTCGTAATAAAGGGAAATGATTTTGGGTGGATTGAGGAAAAAATTCGCGATAGGGGTAATTATTTGTTCGGCATACCTTTGAGGAACTATAAATATTTTTACCTAACAATCTTTACATACATATACTGAAACTGTAACGGGGTCATTTCTAGAAATGAAAAATTTTTTGAAAATTTTGTTGTTGGTGTAGATAGGAGGTAATAGATATAGAATACACTCCTTTTTGATGGATGGATTTAAACTAAATTTTGTTTTTTTTCGTAAAAATATATCATTTTGTAGACAAAAGAGACACAATTGTGAAAACACCCAATTTTACCGGTATAATGGTACTAAAACAGCTGTCAGCACTTTTTATTTTTGTAGACGGAAAATTTTTAACCCTGTCTACAGAACTCTGTAATAAATAGTAAATTTGAATTTTAAGAAAATTAGAAATGGCACGCAGACCAAGTCGTGGGAATTACTAGTCTTTAAAATAAAACTAATATATTTATTTTTAAATAGTATTTTCGTTTAATAACTGTTCTTTTTCCTTAATTCAAAAATTCAATTAATAATTGTCTATTTTTTAATAAAAATAATAATAGAAATCAGAAATATTTAAAACTACTGCTAAAAAATTGTTTAAGAAAATTTGCACATGCGAGAAGCAATTATAGTGAGGTGATGGTGTATTTTTAATAAATTAAATACATTAATTATACAATAATAATATGAACAAAAACAACGTACATAAATACATTAATAAATAAAGTAACAAGGAAATAATAGGGCACAAAAATTAATTGACTTACAAAATATTTTTTTACATTTGCAATTTTGGTTTTTCTAGCCTAGAAAAAGCAAGAATAAACTTTTATAAATAATATAAAGAGATATTATTTGATGTTAAAAGTAGATAAAAGTATGAAAGCGATCTATAAGAAGTAGGCGGGAGTGGTTGGTTTTTGCTTTTTAGATTTGATTTAAAATAAAATCTAACTTAAATATTAAAATGCGCAAATTTTACAAAATAAGTTTGATTAAAGCTTTGGGCACTTCTTTAATAATTTCGCATTTCGTTATTGTTTCAAAGTGAGGCCACAATACCGAAATTGATTAAAGGTGCGCGATTTAGAATGCAACATAGGCTCGGCGGCGAAGACTTACAAACAATAATTGTTATAAAGCATATTATTTAACACGAACACTGTTTGATCGGTTCAAATTGGTCGAGGCAATAACTGTAGCCGCGGATTTTGCAGATTCCTTATTTGAATTACTGGCCACAGCTGAACCATGAGATGATGAAACAAGCGAGGTAGATGAAATTGTCGCTGCTGCATTAGTTGCTGAACCAATACGATATACACCATTCTTAAAGGCAATTACTAAAACAGTTATATTGTCTACGGAACCACGATAATAAGATTGCAGTGCCAGTGATTTGGCACCAAAATCTGGTTCACTTATGTGCTCTTTTATAAAGCTACAAGCTTCTTCATTGGTAAATGTATCCCAAAGCCCATCAGAAGCTAGAATTAAAAACGATGGCCTAAAAAGATTTTAAATGCAATTAAAGATTGTTTTTAGTTTTTATAGATTTTCACTTACTTGTGATCATTTAAATCAAATGATAAAATGTCTGGGTTAGCAATGACTAGATTTTTGTCTTTTAAGGGATAATCTCCTAGAGCTCTAGAAGTAGCTAATATACCAGCTACACGCCAAACACCTCTGAACGCTATAAAGCCCCCAGCATCATGAATACGTTTTCGTTCCCTTACCTATAAAATTAATCAAAAGTTTATTAATGGGTAATTTTAAAACGAGCTTAAAGATAATAATATGAATTTATAGATAATTAGCTTATTGGACCCAGCGTTGCCTGGGTCGAATTTTAAGGCTATTCCAGGCGCCAATTTTTTCGCTTGATGTTTTTTTGGTTCTTTAATTCTCTATCGCGTTTTTTTTATTGGAGTTACTTCATTGTTCCAAGTGATATGGAGAAATTAGAGGCAGGCGTTGTGTTTTGCCCGCTGCCTCGAAGGGCATTGACCGATCTTGCTGATTTCGAATAACACCTCTTTCGACAATATGTTTGATCGATTGGCGTATTTAAACTTTCTCTAACTGATCTACTGCCTTGGAAAATTTGATTTCAACACTAACACGGACGGACAGACGGACACCTCTTAATCGATTTCGCTATGCATAAGAACTCTGCATATAGTTATATACTTTATGGGCTCGGAAATAGATATTACAAACTTAGATTTACCCTTTTTTGGTGAAGGGTATAAAGAAATGATAATCTGATAATTAATTCGCTCGCCTTGGTTACCGCGTTAAACAAAATCTTTATTTTAGAAATATTACAATTTAAATAATCGCTTTCAATTTATTCACTAGTAGCACTTACCTGTTGCGGTTTATGATCAAACGACAATGGAATTGCAATTCCTCTAGAGTTGCACATTACTCCACGTGAATCACCTACATTTGCGACTATTAAACGGCTGCCTTGAATGATTGCTATTAAAGCTGTGGTACCGGCAATATTTGTCTGAAATTTAAAAATGAAATTGCCAAAACTAAACTTTAAAGTGCCATCAATTTAATTTGCTTACTGTTTTTTTAGCTGCCTCCACCAACTTATGATCGGCCGCGAGTACTTCATCGGTAATTAATTTACCAAAATTTATTTTACCATTTTCAATGTAGCACTTGGCATCAAATTGTTGGGGTCCCTTACCATCGTTTGCCGATGAATCTTTATTATTGTTATTATTATTTAAAAAACTATCCTTAATACTAGAACCGCCGCCTACGCCACGTAAAAGGGAGTTCAATTGAAGAGTAAAAACATCTGATGGTTCCTTATCATTTGATTTTTTAGAAGTGCATTCATCGGTGACACTGAAATTATATTAAAAGAGACCTGTTAATTGAAGTTTATATCAAGTTAGTTCGCACTTCATTGACCAACAATTTTTTTAGTGGTTAAATTAGTAAAATGCACCATACATTTTGTTGTAATGAACGATCTATAGTATCTCGAATTTTGACCACAAGAGCAATTTATTTTGTTGGTTCTACAATTTTATATAATGCTCTTTTAAAAGTGAATCAAGAAGGAATAAATATTCTGGGGTATTCATTATAACCTGTCACATGTAAAATTTTCTTATTCACTGGCTACATTTAAATCCGAAATATTGGAACATGGGATAAATCATGTACTTGAGATATTGTGAAATATATGAAATTTTTTATTTTATTAAATATCTTATAAAGCTTTTTTATTGCAATTGCATTTAATTGTATTTTTTATCTTACAAATTATTTAACAATTACAAATTTAAAAAATTCATATCGCTCATTACTTCTAGAACGTCATAACTCAAAATTTCAAATTTTTGAGTTTATCATACAGAATTGTACGCCATTTCATGCTTTATATTGTGTATAAGTTTCATGTTTATGTCTTTTGTACTTTCCATGTTTTAAGACAATAAGTTGTTATTTCACATCGTGTATGGAAATTTTGTTTGTCAATAAACACGACACATTTAGAGTTGTGGAGTAAACTGCACAACATGAAGACCATACATTCCACATAGTTGGTCCAAGACCACCCACTCCTTTAATATATAATTGATGAATGTTTTCTTAAATAAATTTTTTATTTATGAATCATTTTACTCATTGTAGTGGGAACTTAAGCAGTCTGATATTTTTCTCGATGGTAAGATCAAGTTAAAAACTTAAACTGCGATTATCTCGAAATAAATTTTTTTAAGTTATGACGTTTTAAAAGTAAATGAGCGATATGTCTAAGTATATTTTTAATTATGCATATTTTTAACATTATTTTGCTACTGTTAGCAGTTTTTATTAACTACATAAGGCCCCCTTTGCGCTCAGTGATGTAAATTAAGATTCAATATAAAAAAGATTCAAAATAAATTAAAGTAAGCATATATGTGACCGCAAATAATCTATTTGATTTAAAAGTTGTAAAACATTTTGCGTCATTTTGTAGATTTCTGATATTTTCACATTTTATTTTATTCCAGTAATGATGAACCGAGTTTCCGTTAAAATAAAATGCTGCATAAAAATTTCTTTAAATTTGATTGTTTGTGTGTATGTAAGTATGTATGCCTGTGTTTTAATTGTTGATGTTATTTATTTGTGATGCCCAGATCGAAATCTTTTTTCAGTTTGATGCGATTTATAATTTGCTGGTCTTTTTTTATTGTATTATTTTTCTTGCCTGTCTGTTTTATTTATTTACAAAATGATTTCAATTTTTCTCGAAAAAAAAAATCAAAATAAATTAAATTTAAAAAAATTTATTATTTAAAATAGCAATCATCTGAATTCTTCTTAAGTGTAATAATACTTAGTTAAAAATTGATATTGAGATTTATTAAGACCTAAACAAAAGCACATACCTTGTAGATTTTCGTAGACTATCCCTTCTTCTTATAGTTAGTTCATTTTCCTTATTACTACCATCATTATTGTTGTCCTTACGACTGGATTTCCTTTTTAAATACGGACTAGCATCATAGTCTACGTAGTCTTTATCAATATCGGCTGCATTGGCTGCCGTTAAATGTTTTTGTTCTAATTTTTGGACACTCAACAACTTGGTTGTTTCGATGACCTTGTTGTAAATATTTTTAACCAATATATCTTTGGCAAAGTCTGCAGCGAATTCACCACCATGACCATCAAAAACGGCGAAAAATGAAATTCCAGTATTATTGTTAATATTTTCCTCAATAATAAATCTAAAAAATAATTAAAAATGAAGCGAATTTAAAACTATTATTAATAGATAATAAATAAACAATATTGTTAATAGTTTTTATTTTCGATGAAAATAACAATTAAAAAAGAAAAGCATTTTAAACAATTTCAACATAAAGAAGATCTCTGTTTTCGTCTACTCCGATCTTATACAAATTTAAAGCGTCTTTACAGCCTTTCAAGTTCTTTGCAAAGGCTACCAGGCAAATCACCAAATGAAATTAATGTGTACTAAAAAGTATTTTTATTATCATAGACAAAATTTTGCAAAACATTAATGCATTTATTAAAACATATTAAGAAGAGTTATTATTTTTTATCATTTATTATTTGTATTATTTTAATTGTTTTATTTTGGACATGAGTTTTTTTTAGCATGTTGGCGTATTTCTATAAAGTTTGTTTATTAATAAAAAACTCTCATTAAAATTTTCATTGTTATTAATAAATTAACAATAAATTTATTATTAAAATGATTCATTGTAGATATTTATATCTTTATGGCATGTTAAATTTCTTAGATTTGAAACAGGATAAAATATAAATCCCAAATGTATATTCCCAGATTAAAATTAAAAAATTACAACCATTTATTATTTAGTTAAATAATTCGACGGGAAAAACAAAACAGCATAACAAATGACGACAACATGACGACGATATGTCGTTGTAAACAAAACGACGTCATTTCTCTGTCATTGTAAAAATTTATTAACATTTCTGTTTTGTTGTATCTTACAAAAATGTTTTTTAATATAATAAATTTTATCAAAATTATTTGGAATTTTTTAAAATGCGATGTATTTTATTTGTTTTTTTTTTTTTTTTTTTTTTTTATTTATGTCTGCTTCTTTACGTTTTGAGTAAAGTTCGTGAAAATCAGAGACAAAATAATATAAAAGTACGGGAACACAATATCTAAATTTTGAACACAAGAAAAAGATTAATTTCAATAAATCAGCAAAAAGAAAAATAATTAATTTTGTGTTCTATTCGTGTTTTAAGGCTGTTTCATAGCTTGCAAGAAGAAAAAGTTTAGGCTGTTTCGTGCAAGAAGAACTTTATTCTCTCAAAACCGCTCTCATTTACCCAATTTTGAAGTAAGAAAACAATTTTCGTGAGAAAAAAAGTGTAAAGAAACAGACCTATTGTGAACTTTTGTATTTACAAAATACAATTTTTCGCAGAAAATTGTGATTGGCAATACTTTTAGGGAGAGTGAGAGAATAAAAAAATATGACAAGAAAATACATAAATTATGTTTGAGCGATATTGTCTTCGAACAATTTGTTCCCACCGAACATTTTTTTCCAACATGTCTGATGTCAGAAATAATCTGATACTTTGCCAGACAATCATCGTAATTGTTTAAAATTCCGTCAGTCATTTGACGGAATGGTCGTCACTGTTTCGGACCAGACATTTCTGCTCATTGTCTAATAGGATTTTTATGATTGATTGATTTTTTTTTCTCTTGCAGTCAGAAATGAATTAGAAATGCTTCAAAAATTTTTTTGATTTGTGCCATAACGATAACCATAACCGTAGATATGTTGATTTTGTATCACAACTTAATAGAGTTGACAATTGAATTCTGGCATTAACTGCAAGACTTTTATTGTTGTCCTATATTTCACGTTCGCTACAGTGGTTATGCCACCAAATTCGATGACAGTAAAAATGGTTATTGCCATGGTTCCGGCTATGACAGGTCTAATTGCCCTTTAATGCCATTTTCAAAATAACAATTTTTTGTACGGTGTTAATAATTACAACTTTTCTCTCGATTAAATTCGCACTAATTCTTAACTGCATTTTTTTAAATTAATTATATGTTTATTTTGAATTATGCCACTTTCAAAATAAACGGCTTATAAACATACAAATAATAATTAAATTTCCTTCGTATTTGCTTCGCGTCTCTAAAGAAGCCTAAAAGAGAAATATACATATTTATTTGTACATATACACATATCTAACCTGCAATCAGAAAATATTTTTAATAATAAACATTAAGTATTATATTACTTTTCACATTAATTATGATTATCATCTAGACAAATAAGTGCAGAAAAACATAATGCGATACTAAAAACACATTTTATATTTCGTTTAAAGGTGAATGAACTTAAAAATACTTTTTTGTAGAACTACATAGTTCACAATTGCTTTCACTTAGCCAAAAAATCATTTTTTTTATTTAACATTCCTTTGCTTTATATTTAATTTTTATGAATATAAAATTATTAAAAAAAAATATTTTTATGTGCATGTAAACTAAATGGTATACATGAATACCATAATAATATTATTTATTTTTGTAATTGTTGCCTATTTCGGTCAGTTGTAAAGCATTAATTTTTTTTTCAATGCAAAGTGTATTAACTCTTCTCAACTGAATTGCCGCCAATAGCTGATTTAAATTAAATTTAGAATATACATTTAAGTACTATAATTACTTTCAATTCAATGTCAGAGTCTTAACGTATAAAAAATTATTTAAAAAAAATGTTTTGAGGGCTTTTATGGAACTTCCCAGCAAAAAATTAGACATTACGGCTGACATCCAAAGTTTGTATACAGTTTTGCTGCGGTATTTAGATCATGTACATATACAAAGTTGCTAAACAAAGTGTCAATTTGGAAACTGAAATGTAAGTGAAAATTAGAAACAGAAATATAAAACTGACTTATAAATACCATTTAGTATTTTATTGATTTTTTTAATGTTGTTCTTTTTGTTGAAAATAATTACCAAGGCACATTAATTTAACAGGTAATAGCAGTTCTAAAACAACTACAACAATAAGTAAACAACATGTATTTGTTTGTGTAAAATATATTTTTAGATGTCAAATCAACTGACGCTCAGTAGTTTGAAAACGGTTTTTTTTTAATTCGGTATCTTATAAACCATTGAATATATCTCAACGAAATCTTACAGAGATAGGGCAGAGTTGTTTTTCAGTGAATCTACTGACGGTCAGGCTCCTAGGGTAAAGGAGGGCTTCTGCGTACGGCCCCAAATTTAGGTACCTCGGACATATAATTTTTTGAAAACGTCATAAAAATTTTATTTTTTAGCTCAAATGTTAAAATGTTTTAAAATTAATCAGACCTTGAAAATATCTATCAAAATATGCTTAAATGTGCAGGGAGGAAATTGGCTTACAATTTTTTTGTTTGTTAATTTTGGACAACCTTAACTTAGTATTTTTAAAGTAGTACGCTTATTAATAATCGGGTTGTTACTTTAAGACATTTGGTATATTCTTAATAAAATTAAAAATAAAAAAGTATAAAGTTATGTTCTCATAGCGCTTTTCGTTAAGAAGTTACAAGCCTCTGAATTAAGAAAATGTAAAAAATTTCGTTTTTTTTTTAAGAATTTTCCCTAATAAGGTAGTATTCTTAATTTTTGCTTATATAATTTAAATTTACTTCAGTACTAAAAAATTCCTTAAACCATTTTAAAGACACTCTTGCAAAGGCGATATAAGCCAAATTAATTCAACAATTATAACAGTTTCCCCTGCAGCCCTTTCCAAGATTGCCAATTTTAGAACAGAATTTTAAAATTATTTTAAAATTCCTCGAAGTGCAAAGCACCGATTAAAAAAGGTAAGCGGTAAGTCCCCAAATGTTTTCTACATACTTGAAAAAGGATTTGACAGCCCCGAGATTAATTAAGGACTCTTTTGTTAAAAAAAACACTTTTAGGAAATTATCCCTGTTCCAGGTATTTATATGTTAAATTAAGATTAAAAACTCTTTTAGCTACATCACTTCAACATTATGTAGGAATAGCCTGATCCGTTATCATATTTAATTTTTCAAATAGCCACACTAACATGATTTTTTCAGTTTTTGAAAATGTAACGCAAAATGCTTAGTGGTATTACTACAGCTCGCAACAACAAAAAGTATTGAAAAATAAATCTAAAATTAAAGGATGTCCTATGGGGTAACGTAAATTTACCTACAGACGGAATATCCACTAATATAAAAAGAAAGATAAAGTCATAAATTTAAGGGTGTAATTTGATGCATGTTGCCAAACTTTTAAACCGTTATAGATATGTAGACAGCTAAAATCTGTTTTGAAGTTTGAATTTACCCCATAGCGGTAGAATTAAAAAAAACAAGGACGAATATTCAATAAAAAAAATATATGTATATACATATGTATGTAGTTCCCATGGGTTTAACATTATTTTAAAATGTCTTGCCGCGGAAACAATTCCGCCACAATATATTTTAAATATCACCAATCGTACATCAAACACAGGAGTCTGTATGTCCGAAAACTGAGATGTCCATTGATTTTTTTTTTTACTTTACATATGAAGTAATAAATTTAAAAATATATTAATCCTTTCATAATACCTTTATCAAAAAAAAAAAAAAAAAAAAAAAAAAAAACAATTAAAAACATTAAACATCTGAAAAAATATAATTAAAAATTACTTACCGATCTTCCATGCGAGGTCTTCTTCCAAGTATCGCATATGCAGAACTTTGTTGACGTAATGCCTCCCATGCCTGATGATCGCCTTGACCGGATCCTTCTAATAATTTCAAGCGATTCGTTTTTTGACGACCACTTAAAGTGGCCTGTACACGGTTGAGTAAGCCACGTGACCATGTGTCTACAGCTTGTAAATAAAGTAGTAAAATGAATAGTAAAACACCGCAAAATATCACTTCTGGTCGCAAAACATAGAGACGACATAATTTCCATATGTAGGCCAATGGTGAATTAATGGACGAAATGCCCACAGCAAATTTCGATAAAATTTTCATGTGTGATACGTATGTCTGATAGAAAACTTTATCCTCAAGTTCGTCATCCATGTAGCGAAACTAACAATATGAAATGAATATATGTATGAAGAAATTAGCTAACGACAGATTGTTTGATTTGCTGAAGGAACTTTGCAAGTTTAAGGGTGACTGGAACCACCTTTATAATTTTTACTGCTCGGTTATCAAAACTATGTAATTAAGTTAAAAGAAACTTTAAGAACTGAAAACACAATATGTGAGGAGAAGTTACAAAAAGGAACGACGACTATTTGTTTACTTTTTAAATTTATTGTTCATTAGGTACAAACAGCTGTTAATTCACTTGATTTTTGTCATAGATTTTATGTTCTTTTTTCTTTTTTGTAATTAATGTAATGTTTTTTGTCTAAATTTTACAAAATATCTGTAACGTTACAAAACACAAATAGAAATAGAAAAATATATGATTTTTGATTTGCACAAAATCATTTCACACTGATCACAAAAAAATATGTATGTAGGTATAATTTTGTTGTTTGAATTTTTATATTTCTTTATTCGAGGTGACCCAAAAATAATGTTATTAAAGTGAAAATCTTTTAAAATTATATGCTTTTCTTTTGGTTTTTATATTATTTTTATCGTTGTTTTATTTTGTATTTAATAATATATTGGCACGCTCAGCTGTGTATGTACATTATTTAGCAAAAAATTATTACATGTACCATAATGATACCCTACGGTACATATTTTAGTTTTGTACTAAACGGTAGTAAGAAGTTATTATTTTTTAGGTGAAAGTAGAAAAACACAATTATTATTTCATTGCTCCTAAGTTCCTTTAGACATTTAAAATGAAAAACTTTTCTTTAATGTATGTATAGGATTCGAAAATTTTCTGCGTTATAGAGCAGGGGGCAAATTACGGCATTCGATGTCGATCGAAATTTACATTTAAATTCTATTGAAATTTCGATCGATATCGAATGCCGTAATTTGCCCTCTGATTACTTTTTAGCTGGAGTTTAATTAAATTTAAAATAATCACAGAAACTTTGGTTACAAGTAAAAGACCCAATATTGTAAAATTTACGGTAAATGATAATTTTTAATTTTATGAAAATCCTGTTCGTTTTTCGATGAAATAAAAAATGCTAATCCGGTTAAACTTAGCAGTTGTATCTATTTTGCTCAGAAAACTTATTCAATTTTTAACATTGCGACTAAGCGCCGTTTGTTCCCCAAATTCTATTACAGCCCATCAATGAATATGAATGAATGAAATTTTTCACATTACAAATAAAATTTTTCTCGAGAAAACATTCCTCCAATTATGAATTTCTATGAAAAAAAAAAAAAACAAAAAAAAAGTGTTTTGCTTATTTACATTTTATTTTTCTTTCATAGTTCATAATACCTCCATTTTCCCCCTTTTTCCAGAAATATATTTTCCGTGAGTAGTATATTCGTGATTGGGCTTAATAGAAGGAAAGGGAAATGTGAAAAATCTCGCAAAGAATTTTTGTTTATGAATTGCCTGTGTATCTTTCGGTTACAATCTTTAAGAGTTAAAAAAACGTAGGGTTTTTCTTAAGTCGTTCTGGTCTCTGAAATTTTCTGTTTAATTCTGCTGTCATATGCCAAGAATATAATTTTGTTTTTTTATATCAAAAATGTTTCACCCCTTTTTATTTCGTCTTTTTTTTTATTCCAGATGAATATTCTGTTTTTTTCTTAAATATAGTACATTAATGCGTTCACAACCTCGTAATTTTGTTTAAAATCGAAAAGTTAACTTAATACACTTTTTCAAAGAAGTTATTTATAAACACATTCGTATTTAATAGCAGTACGCGTTAATTTATGGTAGGCCACAGATATATTATTGCTCCTATATGATTTTAGATACACAAGTATGTATATACGTATGTATGTACGTATCAGTGCAAATGTAAGTTCATCCGTATATTATTCAAATGCATTTTCAGATTTTCTTTTGCAGTAGAGATGGCGTAAGTAAATTAAAGAATAGAATTTTCTTTGGGTTTAAGCACATTAAATATGTAAGTATGTATTTTTTACAATATAATAAATGTAGATACTTTCTTTTATTAAAGAAAAAATTCAAACACTATTTTAACTTTTGTTTGCTATTGCTCGCCACTCGTTATTTTTTAGTTAAGTTTCAGCTTATTTACGTTCGTATGATTTTTGGTTTTACCGTTTAATTATTCTGTTTTTATTTTTTGTATTATTTTCGATATTTTACTTTTATTCCCTTTTCATCAGAGACGATTGTCGGCGTGTTCTTTTCAACTTGCTTTATTGTATTTTCAACTTGTTGACTCTAGTACCGTATAGAAAAGACTGAAAATGTATAAATTCTTTGTGAGCCGTTTTACATGCGTTAGATTAGTACGTATTTACCTCGTACGTACATACTTATCTATAAATAAATGTACAAATGTACATACAACACACGTTAATACATTTTGTTTATGCTCTAGTTTGGGGTATTTTCTCTACTGTAGCTTTAAAAGAGAATTTAGTATTTTTATTACTGCGAGAGAAACAGTTTTGTTATGTTTTCTTTTTTTACAGTTTTTATTCCTTTGCAAGCATTTGTTTAGTCTGAAATAAAATCGAATAAATGCTTACAAAAGAAAACGTTAGAAATAAAACAGGGTGAACAGGGTATTTTTTTTTCTTAAATATAAAAGGAATCTGTTCACCTTATCTAATGCTACAAATTTTGCAGAAAATATATTGAGGCGTTTTTAACGTGTTAAGAATAAAATTCCTATTTATTAAAAATAGCTTTGGTTAAATTAGAGTAAACATCAATTATTCTTAATTGAAGACAAAAATGTCCGAAGGAACGGGAACACAAAAAACTAAACTTAATAGTAAACATAAAAACAGAAATTTTTTGTATTTTCAATTTATTTTATTATGATAAAACTTGAAAATGATACTTTTGGTAGACATTTGCGTGCACGAATTTTTTGTATTTGCTACTGTTTACTTTTTAACCAGCTGATTGTTTACAGCTTACACAATGTAGGTACCCAAAGAAAAAGTCTGGGCTGTTGCGCGCAGAAAGAAGAATTTTATTCTCTCAAAAGCTCTCTCTTTTACCCAAACTTGTAGTACGGGAACAGTTTTAGCTAACATTGGGATACCTATATATATAATTTTTTTTTTTTAAATAAAAAAGAACTTGAGCCGAAATAATTAATTCATAATCGTTACGGTCCCTAGTATAACAAACCAACCTAAAATCAAATGATATTGTTTTTGGAATATTCATGAATTATCTGTGGACTACTTTAAAAATGTCAACAATAGATAAAATCAAGAAAGATAACCAGTTTTTTTTCTTCAAAAAACTTTAAAGCTGTATATTTGTGTAGTTCTAAAATCACATAATTCTCCAGATTGTTCTCCAAGCAACTTTTTGTAGTTCCAAATGAGAAAAAAAACTTTTAAGATCGTCCAATATAATACCTTAAGAAGAGCTAAGAAAACTTGATAAATTTCTAAAGTGAATGGAGCAAAACTCATTTACTTAAAAATTTAAAAAAATGCTCTTGTATAGTCGGTAAAAATGTTTTGTAAATTATGTGTAGTTACAAAAATTTTAGACGAATCGCATACATTAGATTAAATTTCACCTTTAAAATTAATCATTCACCCCTATCGTGAATAAGAAGTGAAATTTTTGTTTCTACGAAATTTTCATTTCCCTCGAAGTGAAAATTGATATTATGAATTTCCTATAAAATATATGTTCCCTTATTGAACAGCTGTTCAAAATAAATAAGCTATCAGTGCATATTGAATGTAGGTAAGAAGAATAAGCTCAGTTATTAAATTGTAATTTAAAAATAAATAAATCTTTTGGATACAAATTAAATTTTATTTCAAGATGATGTGCAAGACGCTCAAAAGCCTTTGAAGTTACCCTAGACATTACTACTGAACTATTTCAATAAAATAAATTTTTGTATTCGATTTTTTACATCTCCATTTTTAATTTAAAGATATGTAGTATGTATTTTTAATAAATAGATCTTTATTTTTATTTTTGTTTACGTGAAATTTTTCGAGGAAAAATATATATTTATGATAACTGGCAATCATTAACTAACAAAATACAATTTTCGATTTCTCTATAAATTGCGTTTAAAACTTGCCTATAACTTGTTTGCATTGACCATTATGTTGTAAGGAGAATTGAATTATAATACAGTTATCCTATTCTAGATCCCTTGCGGTTTGAATTATGGCAACCCGTAAAAACATCTTTTAATAATCCAAGTTTTGTATGATTTAAAGAATTTAAAATATTTAAAAAAATAACATTAATTGAATGAAAAACAGGTAGGTAGCTAACAATGAAATCTAACTCTTTGTTTCTACAAAATTTCGCGTTTAACATTTAGAAATATAAATTATATGGTTTTTCGTTTTAGCTGGCCAAATTGATTAAATAAGAACTCCTTTGGATCAATAAGCAAAAGGACCATAAAAACTTTAAAAATTTTTATACAAAAACACAGTAACCATTAAATAATTGATTTTATTTTTTTCTTTCATTTTTCCTTTTTACACAACGGTTACTGTGTTTTTGTAAATATTTTTTTGGAGTTTTTATGGTCTTTTGCCTCGTTGATTCAATGGAGTTCTCATTTAATCAATTTAGGTTTTGATATAAGACTCTGAGGGTTTCTTTACAAATTTACAAAATTTAGGTAGAATCCACTAATAAGCTATATGAGCAGTAGCGAAATAGCTATATGGATATGCTTTCCCCGCAGTAGCACATTTCATAGTGTAGTTTTAAATAATAAATATTTCATGAGAATATCATGAGATATTTACGTATATTTTAAGTAATCAAGTACGATTAAAGTACATTAACATAAAGAAGATTCCGAGTAATAAATTTTTATATTGATATAATTATTTTATTTAAACTTTGATCTTTTATTGTTCTGAACAGAAATGCTTAGTTTGTCTAACTTTTTGTGGTAGCTGCGTGGCCATCGAGCCGTGTTTTCGCACAATACAATAAACGATATCAGTTACTTTTAAATATTTATGTACCAATTTAGCAGGCTAAAACTTAATTAAAGTGTATAGAATTTATCTACGATGGATGCACTAGCAGACAATTTTTTATCAATACTTAGTTGGAAGTATAGAAATAGTTAAATACGTTTAAGTTAAGCCACACACACATTCTTATACATATGCTTATTTATTTAACACACGTGCTTTTACATACAGTGCCGGTCAGCTACTTAGGTACCAGGCAAGGCACATTTATATACTAGGTAGTGGCAGTAGATCAGCAGACTTTCTTGTTTATGTTTTCAGATGTCAAATTTTGTTGACACTTTTTTTTTACAAAAGTTTTTTTTACATACAGTGTGTGTTGTGAAATTAAATTTAAAAATTTCAGCTTGGACCAAAATGTGTTTATACATATTTTTGGTTTTTACATATGTATAAATTAACCAAAAAATAATGAGACGGCGAGATTTAGGAAGTTCCTATAGCCTAAATATATGATCGATATATATATATATATATATATATATATATATATATATATATATATATGTAGCATCAGAGGAAAGCTTATGAATTCTAGATTAATAATTGTAATTGTTATGATTTTTTCGCGCTACATTTTGGAAAAAATAACATTTACCTCAAAAACTGAAAATATCATGTCAATGTGTTATTGTTTTTCAAGATGTCCCATAATATTTTTTTTTTTAAAGAGGCTATCCTAGCTTTAATAATCACGGGGCTGTTAAATCCTTTTTTAGAGTATGTAGCCAAAAATTAAGGACTTAAAAGACCGTTTGCCTCTTTTTAATCGGTGCTTTGCACTCTGAGGAATTTTACAATAATTTTTAAATTTTGTTTCAACATTGGTTATGTTTGGAAAGGGCTGTAGTAGAAACCGTTATAATTTTTGACTCAATTTTTCTTTTGTTCGCGTTTGCTATGGGTTGTCGTTAAAATGGATTAACAAAGTTTGCTAGTACTGAAGTAAATTTTAGTTACATAAGCAAAAAAAGAATATCACATTTTTGGGGAAAATTCTTAAAAAACGGTATTTTTTACATTTTCTTAATTTAGAGGGTTGTAACTTTTTCACAAAAACTTAAAACTCGTTTATTCTAAATTTTTTTTAAAATATAGCAAATGTCTTAAAATAATAATCCTGTAAATAATAAGCGTACTACGTCAAAAATACTAAGGTCGGCCAAATTAACAAAAAAAAAAAAGGTCTAAAAATCTTAACATTTGAGTTAAAAGAAAAACTTTTTATAACATTTTCAAAAATATCATAAGTCCGAGGTACCCAACTTTGGTACCTTACCCAGAAGCCCCCCTTTACCCTAGGCTGCCGACCGTCCGTAGATTCACACCTCTGTTTTGCCTCCGTAAAATTTCGTTGAGATATATTAAGTGGTTCATGTGATATCCAATTTTGTCCAAAAAATCGTTTTCAAACCATCTGAAAATATATTTTATATATATTTTTTGGCATCTGAAAATATATTTTACAAGAGTAAATTGCATGTTGTTTTCTTATTGTTATAGTTGTTTTAGAACTGCTATTACCTGTAAAATTAATGTGCCTTGGTACCAGGTTTTGAAATAAATTTTAACGGTTATAAAGATAAAGTCAATCTTATATCAATTAAACACGATTTTTAATTTAAAAAAAAAAATGACACTAATTTAAGACATTCATTTTATGTTTTAGCAAACAAGGTTGAACGAATTTGAAATTATTTTCATAATAAATTAAATATTTTTTTTCACATCTACTTTATAAAAAACGATATTTTTTCCTTTAAAAGCAACCTGGTGAGGAGGTACAAACCGTAAAATCACGTAGCCACGTCAGTTATAAGAGCAGCATTTTGTAATTGAAATTGGCGCGTGTTTAGGTTTCACACTGGTTAATTTTTATAAATCTGAAATCGTGGCGAGAGTCACATATTAATAAGGAAGGGGAGTACCACGTCCACTATTCCAATCCCGTCTGTGTTTTGCTAAACTATGTATATGTATTGATATGGAGGATACTTAGTCTTTTTTTATAGTTCTCTAGCTACACGATATTTTTTCACTTTGTATTTAGTACTTCCACGCCCATTTTTCCAATCCACCCAGTTTTACGCTACATTATATACATTAATAAGAGAGTTACTTGAACAAAATTTTGGTCTCATACCGAGTACAGTTACCAAGTAACGCAAGCGCTATTTGTTTTGTTTGTGGAAGTGCCGCGCCCACGTGAAATATCAATAACATAAGTACCCTATTATAACAACCGCCTCAGGTGATAACAAAATTTTAAAAATTCTAGGAATACCGGTCCACTATGGCAGCTATAGCTTCATTTCAACAAACAAATAAATTTTGTGCCTTATATATACATATGCATATATACATATATATCGTATATATTCATACAATATACATACAAGAACGTACATAACGTAGAATAAAACTGACAAACAAAAACATCTGGGAATATTAGAGCGTTGCAGACTGTACTTGTAGTTCTAACTTATTATAAAGAGATCATATCAAGAATATTAATATTTTATGAAATTACAAAAAAGAACATACAAAGACATAAAAAATATGATAAGGATTACTGAAAACAGCATTTCAGACGAACTTTAAAAGAAACGTCATTAATTAGGTCGTATCTATGTTTTTCTTTTTTTTCACAATTAAGATGCGCATTTATGTCTGGTGTTATGAATTTTGGCAATAAAATTTACATAATTAAAAATGATTTTTCACAAAGAACAAATAAAAAAAAAAAAACAAAATAATTAATGACAACGACTGCAATGTAAATAAATGTGACATTATAAGAATAAAATTATATTTCAATTATTATTTACCTGAGTTAAAACTAATAGTACGTTTAAGGGATCGACTAAACAAGGTATGCGTACGATGATGATTACAACTAATATTATTAATATTACTATTAGTATGCATATTGCATATATTTATGTTTATTACAAATTGTCAGAAACTTAAGTGAAACACTTTTTATTATCATTTTATCTTTACTAAAAGTTAAACAATTTATGCTCTTCATTGTGTGTATGTGTGTGTTATTTATTAAAACATTTTTAATGTCATTCTAATTATATTTGTTAAACATATATTTTGATAATAATTTCTTTTTTATTATTTAATTGGATTTAATAATATTTTACACTGGTTGTCAAGTTCATTGTTGCATTCCTTGAATGTGTGCTCGCACAATGTATATATATTTTTTTAATTATTATTTTTATTTTATTTTTGTCTTTTACTAGCGCTCTGCAAAAATTTTATTTGCTAATTTATTGAATTTTTGAAAAACAACTGAAAAATATATTCCACAACAAACATTTATTGGTTAAGGTTCTTATTTTTTTGTTTTTCGCAAAGAAATGCATAGAATGAACATTGAATTAAAGAAAATAACAAAAAGAGAATGAAAACAAAATACTACAGTTAGTTTATCGTATTCAAATCAAATTTTCTTTTATATTTTTTGTTGATTTCTTGTATAAACGAACAAGTGCTCCGTACTAAACACCTTTGAAAACCCGTTACCTACAAATTTAGTGCTCTGACTCAATTCTCCCACCTAAAATTGAGTCTAATATGTGTTGAAGAAAGAAACCATTTTAGATTTTTCACTATGGGTTTATAAATATATATAGAAATGTCAGTACATTCATTAATTTGTTATAATTTTGTATTTTGGCTTTTATATTTTTACATTTACTTGGAATTTTTTTAATGTTTAAAAAGTCGAACTTAATTTTAAATTTTCGAAATGTAAAACTATTTCCTTAAATCCATTTGACATTATGCGAAAACTAGGTTTCTAAGAAACAAGAAAATGTCCCCTCAGAAAATAAACACGATGAAAGCCTGGCTTAATTTTAAAATAATCTCTACTGACTACTTAGAAATAGAATCAACAAAAATAAAGAACAATGTTCACCATTGGTGGACGGACCATTTAAGGATTGAAAAAAAAGAACGGGAAAAATATACTTTTCATGTTAAAAATGTTTAATTAATTTCGATCTTTTGAAGAATAAAAGTTTTGTTACCCAAACTGTTGAATGTGTAGTTTTTGAATTTATAATTAAAAAATATAAAGATAAAAAAAATATTTAGTATTTTGATCCATAGTGCAATAATTGTTTCATTAAAACTTAGAAAAGGTTTATAAAAAACAAGTAAGAGTGCTATATTCGGTTATGCCGAATCTTATACACTCTTCACTATCTATGTAAATCTAGTTTAGCAAAGTAACTCCAATCAAAAAAGCAAATATTGTGGTGACAGAGGATTAAAAATTAAGAAAAGAAATTAAGTTCTACGTAAATATCATTTTAAATTAAAATGTCACCGGATCTTAACAGGTAAAAGATCTCTTCAAAAGGATACCATATTGATGTTTGAAAATTGAACATTTTAGAGGCCCATAACCCAGAAAATATGAACGAGCGCCAATTTGTTCACTTTATACACTTTTTTTATTTTTTTAATTCTCTATCGCCTCATATATTTGTTTTTTTGATTGGAGATACTTTATTGTTCCAAATGATATGGAAAAACTAGAGGCAGGCTTGGTGTTTTGCCCGCTGCTTCGAAGGACATGGACCGATCTAGCTGATTTTCAATAGCACCACTTTCGACATTATATACGATGGCGTATATAAATTTAATTTAGCAAATTTGATTTCAACACTAACACGGACGAACAGACGGAAATCGCTCAATCGACTTCACTATACCTAAGAAGTCAGAATATATATATTCTTTATGGGGTTGGAAATGCATATTGTAGAAATTACAAACGGAATGACAAACTTACATATACCCGTCTTCTACTTTTTGTGGTGAAGGGTATAACTATAACTGAGTGAGAAATTTCCATTTTATGTTACGTATACGCCTCAGTGGCCTCTTTTGATATTGTTCTCTTTTTTTATGTATTTAACTAGAGATTCTAGAACAAGAGATTCTTTTCGCTGTTGTAAATTATAGTCTAGAATGTGGATACTTATCTAGTAGGGTTGTAAATTGATAAACGTAAATTAAAATAATATGAAATAATTAATAAATTGTTTTGTTTTTAACTAAAATACAAAAATTTAATTTAGATTTGTTAAAAATGAAAGGGATAATTAAGTTTAAAAAAAAATGTATTACAAAAAATGTTACCCTCCCTCAGGTAATAAAGTGTGAGTCAGTAAATCTCTAATAAAGTTTGTTTGCGCCAAAGAACTGCAATTAACCTATTTTAGTTTCTATGGAAATAAGTTAATTTGTAGTTGGCACTAAAAATGAGGGGAAAATGGTACCTTGGCGTGTATTTTGTTTAGGATTTCAGATTTCACTGTTTTTCACTTTTTACAGTTCTTTTAATCAGTACAATTACTGTTGAAACAAGTACTTTTCTTTAATCAACTTACTAAGAAAGTACCCTAATATTACGATACTCAATAGGGTAGTTACTAAAAACAATTTTGTGTTTTCCGGTAAGAAATTGTAGATTCTTAAGTCTAAAACATTACTAAGGACCAGTTTTTGACTTTGTATTTAAATGTCATTTATATTTAAGTTCTATTTAAGTAAAAAATTCAGTTTTTCAACGCACATATAAATAAAACTTAAATGACCAATCTTAAGCATTTAAAGTCCATTTAAATTAAAGTTACAGTTACAGTTTTACCATATGGTTATGGAATTTTTTGTTGTTGTTTCGCAAAATTAAACAAAAGTAAACAAACATTTTAGCCATTGATTGAACAATCACCCTTATTCTAGTTATCGACGTTGATATGTGTCGACGCATTCGATTTGTTATTCTACTTGTCGTTATTGACACTTATCGATTACTGCTCAAAGATTTTTTGTATTCTAAACAAATGTGACGACTATATTGTATTTACGTGACTCTGTTTATTGTCGACACCTTTTTGCATAGCGACTGGAAGTGATTTAAACCAAACATAACATTGAAAATGTAAAAAAACTGGTGGAAGAATTGCAGAAGAATCCATCTCTTGTACTAGGTTTTCGCAGAGGCACTGCTCTATGCAATTTTAAAGAATTGAATTGACGAAGACATTGATACGAAGTGATATTGATACTAAAACGACAACAACGACGACGCCGACAACTAGAATAATTATTGTTTAGAATAATTTATGTTTTGCACACCTTTCATAATGAAAATAGTAATTAAAAAGTTAAATTATTTAATAAGTTTACGTAGTGAATACATGAGTATCGCTGGCATTTTTTTAATATATTACAAATATTTTTAACAAAATTTGCAATTCATTGTGTTTGTTAGCAACTGCTTTTCATAAACAATGGAGATTTATTTTGATATTTCGTAATGCTGCCATATTTTTATCATAGTTAAATATAAACGACTGAAAAACTTAAACTGTATTTAAATATACTAAAATTAAATGAAAATTAACTAAATTCGTATTTAAATATGAAGTCAAAAGCTGGCCATAATTGAATGAGAATTATACATAATCAATGAAGTAAAATCACAACAAAGTAAAATACAGCAGCGAATTATAATTTATATTTTATTATTGTTTTTTAATGAAGGCAATTTTCGGATAATATTAAACGAATGATTACAAGATAAGTATTCAGATTTTTGGGTTTTAAAAATAACAAGCAAGATTGCTATAATCGCTATGCCAAATCTTCACCCTTCACCTAGTCAATCTAATTCAGTGAAGTAACTCCAATAAACAAAAAAAAAAACAATATGGGTGATATACAATTAAAAAATAAGAGAAAAAAATTAATACTATGTAGATATTTTCACACAAAAATGTCATCGGCTCTTAATTGGTTAAGAATTTAAAAAAAAAAATTTTAGTATTTCCTTAAATTTCTCTTTAAACGCTTTTAAATGATACCCATAATCTTAAAAAATATGGTGCACAATCGTACTTTTTAATCAAAAGTTTAGAGGCCCATAACTCAGAAAATATGGGCGAGGCCTATTTTTAACTTTATGCTTTTTCTTATTTTTTAATTCTCTATCGCCCCAAATATTTGTTATTTTTTTTTATTGGAGTTACTTCACTAAACTAGATATGTTCAAAATGATAAGGAATAGTTAGAAGCAGGCGTGGTGTTTTGTCCGCTGCCTCGAAGGTATAAACAGATCTCCGCTGATTTTCAATAGCAAAATTTTCAAAACTGTGTTTGATCGATTGGCATATTTCAATTTTCAATAGCTTATCTAGTGCCTTGGCAATGTTGATTTCAACCCGAACACCGACGGACATCGCTCAATCGACTTCGCTATGCATAATAACTTAGAATATGGAGTCGAAAATGGATATTGTAGAAATTACAAACTTAGATATACCCTTTTTCCACCTGTGGTGTAAAGGCTATAAAAAGAAAAAAATATTTGTAGGAGGGAATAACTTTCTTATTTTCCATTTTTTTTCCAACTTTCAAATACAAGATTTTTATAATTTTTTCATACATACTCTGCTCAAAGTCTAAATTTATATTTAAATATACAAAAAGATATTCTATAGTAGAATATGTAAGCTTTGTTATCACTTAATATTAAGAGATAATGTTTTAATGCTTAAAGTATCATCAAAAACTATTCATTAAAAAATAATTTATCTGTATTTTACCCTAACATTAACTTCCATGAATAATAATGGCTTTCGTTTATTTAGCTAACTATTGATTTTGATATTAAAATCTAAATGAAATTTTGAAAAATATATTCAAAAGATGAGATACCTCACATACAGACTCACATTATCGTGATAAAGATTTGTGTACATGAGGAGATAGGGACAATATTTATAAAAACAAAAACATAAAAATGCTAAAAATAAAGAAAATAAAAAAATAAATACATATGTATGTTCCCAGTTAGCATTTTTTTGAATTTTTGATCATATTCGAGTCTTTTTTGATTCTTCTACACGATTAATATAATCGTTTATGCGCTCGTTTTAGAGTCGAAAATGATTGTTTTGTCGGCAGAAAATGGTACCCTAGCCGCGACTCTTCTGAACGAGTCCCTTATGACTCGCGTTTTCGACTCATTTATGATACTGTTTTCAATTGTACTTATAATCAAATACGATACTTTTTCGAGTCAATTTTTGATCATATTACTAGCCGTATGAGAGTCTTCTTCGAACTATATTCGAACATTTCTAATTATATTTTATCAAAATGGAACATTGCAAACAACGTTTTGCTTATTTTTTATTACACGCCGTACTGACGAGCCATTGATTTGTTTAAACATTGAACAATTTCATGACCGCACATTTATATGGCTTGTTTAGACCATCGTTGTCGGTATCATGTCGTGTTCAAACAGCGGGAAAATGAAGTATTAACATCGCCAAGTTTTTTTCACGCAGACAAACATGAACAAATGTTTGTAACCTATGACGTTTTGTTCATGTGCGAACCAATCAATTGCTCGTCAAGACGTAGTTTTACATTTTCTTAAAATTCAATTTTAAAAAAATGAATTTTGTGTCTCTATTTTCTTTACGAAGTGACATACATATGTACAATGTGTTTTTACGAAAATTAAAAAATAAAAATAAAATATGTATTTAAATCATTTTTTCATCGTTAGGCTGCCTTTAATATGTCTCTACAATAATTCTAAAAACAGTCGAATTTCAAGCATTTGCTTTTTGTACTTTTTGTTTTTTAAACAAGTTGCTTTCTTTGAGTTTGTCGGAATTATATTCGAGTCTTTTTTTTAAACGCACAACTGATTAATCAGTTTTAAGTTATCTTGGGTAGTCTTAAGACTCACTTTGGTGATTTTTGTAAAAACAATCTTCCAAATGCTAACTGGGTTTGTGTTTCTAAAATACATAAACATTTTCAACAATTAAATTTTTCAAATATTTTAATTTCTTGTAAAATTTTACATACTATGAATGTATATTTATTCAATTCATAGCCCGTTGTATATACATATGTATGCTAAGTCACAATAATTATACAAATATTGATTCTTATTTTTATTAAATTCCGTAGGAGAAAATTGAAGTTCTTTTGTTACATACAGGCATGTCACAGAACTCAATTCCGATCGAATGTGGTTTTAATTCCGTAATTTGGTTCTTTAGAAAACGAAAAACGAAAAATTTCTTCGGTATGAAACCACTTTTAAATTTCAAAGTGGAATATAGATTCTTTAAAATTTCGTTATTTGCGACTTTCTCGCTAACTTTTATTAATTGTCCTTATTTAGATTAGCCTTGTTGTTTAATTTGGTGTGCGCAATATTGCCACATTTAAATGAAAGCATTTTTTTAGAAATAAGCAAAATCGATCGGAATCTGAAGAAGGTTAAAGAAAATCGATCGCAATTGTTAATACGGAATCAAAACCATTCCGATCGGAATTCGTGACATGCCTGATAGTTTGTATATATTTTCGTAATTGTTTGAGTTTTCACAACAGCCTACATTCTACAACAAGTTGAGAATTATTAAGCAATTCTTTTTTAAATATTGTTTTCTTTTTTCTTTATTTAAATTTTATGGTCGCAACTAATTTTAATCAAAGTTGCGGGCTTCATATTGTTATTTATACATTCCTTGTTTTAAAATATTATTTATAAAGACCTACTATCTTCCCTACAGTATAAAATACGAACACGAGTTCTTCTATGATGCATTTTTTGTGTGTTGAAATGAAAATATGTAATAAAATGAAATAGATTTGTTTTACTCTCAAACTCATCTTTCTTATCAGTAACATTAATTGCTTAATGCTCTTTAAATATTTTTGAATTAAAAATAAATTTGTTTAAAGATTATTTCATAAATATTCTAAGAATCTATTAAGAATAGTTTACTGTCAGAATTCGAGCTTAAGACATTTCCAAAATGCTTAAAATTAAAAATTTTCCAAAAAATGATTACTTGCAAATTGATGCATTTTGGCTTAGAGATCATTGCCGCTGCAACAAATGTTATAATGAAGCCACCAAACAAAGAAAATATAATTTGCTAGACATACCCAACGATGTTAAAGCTGAAGAAATTAATTATTTAAACGAAGGAAAGCAATTGAAAGTATTATGTAAGTGAACAAGTAAACTTTATGCAGTCATTTAATTTTAACAAATTGATTGTTACTGTTTTTTAAGGGAGTGATGGTCACGTTTCCCAATACGATATGGATTTGATTTACGCGGGTCAAGTGGAAAATAATATATGTAATAATAATTTTCCATCATCCATCAAAACTAAATGGAATTTGCCAATTATTTTACAAAACGAAAAATATTTACGGTGTAAATTTGCTGAACTGGTGACCAAAGAATCCTGTGTCAAGGATTTGGTAACATCGCTAATACGTTACGGCCTGGTGTTTATAGATGAAGTACCAGCAAATACTACCATGACAGAAATGGCCATACGTAGGGTATTTCCAGTGATGAAAACTTTCTTTGGTGAAATGTATACATTTTCTGACGCACCCGATCATGCTGATACTGCCTACACAAAAGAATATATTGGTTCTCATACAGATAATACATATTTTTGCGACGCAGCTGGTCTACAAGCGCTACATTGTCTGGAACATACTAAGGGTGAAGGCGGTGAAAATTTCTTTGTCGATGGTTTGCAATGTGCTCTAGAATTAAAGAGACAAAATCTTAAAGCATTTAAAATGTTAACAGAAGTTTTTGTACCTGCCGAGTACATAGAAGATGGTCAACATCATACACATTCTGCACCAATCATTCGCTTAGATCCCAACACTGAGGAAATAATACAATTACGTTTAAATATCTATGACCGTGCCCTATTCAATACTTTGCCTCAGCACAAAATGTCAGAGTTTTATGAAAGTTTTCGTCAATTTTTAAAAATTGTACAGAGTTCTGAAAATCAATGGCAGCTCAAATTGCAGCCCGGCACTATTGTCATTTTTGATAACTGGCGCATATTTCATGGTCGCCATGCCTACACAGGTCACCGAACCATGACTGGTTGTTATGTACAAAGAACTGATTATCTTAGCAAGGCCAGAGTCTTGGGTATAATTAATTAAGCTATTGACTAAATATAACAGTTTTTAACAACGCATTTATTTAAAAAAATCATAAATAAAGTTAAAACTTTAGAAACTTAAAGAAAACATCAAATTCAAGAACCTCTTATAACCTTTTGAGTTATCGAAACGTATAGAGGAAAGTATTACAATATTATTAAAAAATGAAATAACAAAAAATCGGAAATGGAAAATTATTTATAAGTATCAAGACAATTATTTTTTAAAGCGTTTAGTTTTATTGAATCCTTCGGAAGCATCTGTATCAGTAGCATGCTACAAAGAGAATCATTTGAAGAAAAAGTGAAATATCTTTTAATAAAAATAATTTACTTACATAAATCTTATTTGGATGCCAAAGTTGTTGAGAGAAGCTGTTATAGTTACTATCATCATCATTTTCATCGGAGGATGATAATGAGTATTCCGTACAAGTTTTTTTTGCTGAAGACTGTCTTAACGGCTGATTTCTTCGTTTTCTATTAGTAACCACATTTGACTGTTGAGAACTGGTTGCTGGTTGAATGGGACGGGTAAATTTGTAGGTACGTTGCATTTGGTTTTGTTTAGATTGTTGTTGTTGATTTTCTTTGTTGGACAGATTATCTAACGGATTGCGCAAGTCAGGTTTGGTAATTGGCAAATTATCATTAGAACTCTAAATTAAAAATATTATTATTATTATTACGTTTGATTTTTTTTTTGTTTGTTAATTTTATATACATCTATTTCCGAATTAGATTTATTATCTAAGTGGTTAGCTTTTTGTGGCAAAGTAATCATTGGTTGTACAGCTTTAGCAGGCTGACTGAAAGCTCTTTCAATTCTTTGTATTTTATTATTTAGTTCATCAATTACAGCCTAAGAAAAATAAAAATTATTTAAAAAGTTTTTTATTCTTTTGGTAAAAACAAAACAAAATATTACATTTTTCTCTTTTTCCAATAGATTTTTATCTGAAATACACTTCTTTAAAATGTCATCTTTTTGTCTTAATTCATCTTGTAGATTATTAAAATCAATCTAAAATTAAAATTTATTTAAAACTTTTTCCAATAATACGTAGTGGAACATATGTTAAACATACTTTAAACTTCTCTTCATTTAATCTTTTATCCTGATTGAATTCAATTTTATAAAGTTCAAATTCTTTTTGTTGTTGTTCGAAACTTATTTTCATTTGCTTTAAATTTAGCAAAGTTTCCTCATACAGTTTATTTAACTGGTTAAAGTCATTCATTTTATCTTGTAGTTTTTGTTGCAAATCTTCACATTTTAAAGAGACCTTTTGTAGTTCCTGATTTTCGATAGTTTGTAGTTCTTGTAACTGTTTCAACAAGCTTTCATTATCTTGCTTTTGTTGTTGCGAAGCTTTATCGTATTCGGTTTCAAGTTGATAGAATTTTTCTTTGAAGAAATTAAATTCCAGCAAAATATGACTATTCTCCTCCTTTAAATTATCCAAATTTACACGAAGTTTTTGTATTTCAGCCTCACGTTGGTTAATACTGAAAGTATAAAAAAATCAAAATTAATTTTTGTTTTATTTTCGGTTTTTATTTTCAGTGTACATATAACAGACCTGTGCTCTAGCTCAAGCAAACATTTATCTTTTTCTGCTATTCCACACTGTGATGAATGAACTTCATTAATAGCGGATTTAAGTTGATTTCTAAGTCTTGACAAGATATTCTGTTGGTTTTTTAAAAATGTTTCAAACTCCATATTTGGAAGTGCATTTGATTTCTTGATTGTAGTCTTGTGTTTTGAATTTTCTTTAGTCATTTTTGTCACTGTTTATTTAAAAAAAAGTAAAGCATATTTTAGGGATTATATTTTTCTTTACACCAAACACCTAAACACTATGGGGCACAGTTAAGAAAAATTAATAAATAAAAAAATAAATTTCAAGAGAACTTTTATGGAATAAGAAGCAGACAAAAATAAAAACGCAAGAATTACAAAGGTGAAAATTTTTTGCTTTTATATGTTTATGGTTGCTCCCTGAAGAAGTTGTAAAATACCAACGAAACGTAGGATGCAATAAATTAACAATGAAATTAATAATCTTTTATTAGAGTAGAAATACAACCTCACGGTTGCGGCGACGGATTCCGCATGTCAGATAAAAAACAAATAAAATGAGTTGCGGAGACGGATGCGGTTTTTATTGTCATTTTTATTATTTGTTTACTAATTTTTTTAAATGTAAATAAACAATAAATTGAAAAATTTCAAAATTATTGTTGATTTTCATAGACTTTTTACATTTTCTTTCTCTTCTTTTTTCGTAGTCATTCCCAAAAAATATTAACAAATAGAATTTTTTAGTAGAAAAACAATAAAACTGTGGCAACATGCTGAAAGAGAAAAAAATCAAAATTGAGAGCTTGAGAGAAAACGCACCCAAATTAAAATAGATTCTAATTTCATGCGGATTCGTTGAACGTTTTTTATTGTCAAAACTCCATATAAAAAAAACAACCGCATCCGCAACCGTGAGGTTGTATTTCTACTCTTAAATTGCAATTTTAATGTATATGACCTTAAAAGCAAAAATGAAAATATTTTGGTATAAACATTTTGTTTTAATTACAGATAAATAAGCCGAATAGGACATATAAATAGCAAATACGTACCTAAATAACATAATTTGTCTGATAATAAATACGTCGAGTTAAACACGTTTAAAAAATATAGCATGCGATAAACTTTCCCTCCTACACAAATAGTTGAAATTTTACGTTCCCCGCCACTAAACCATTTTATCTCGAGGAAACAAATGTATTGGAAAATATAAGTAACATATTGCCGATTATACTTTAAATAGATTATCCAAATGGAGATATTTTTTGAACACGGAAATTTGACTTAGTGCAAAACGTTGGCCTACTGCTTTCGCTTCAATGTCTTCCCCTATCAGTCACAGGCCTCTATCACTAGAAACTTGAGATTTTCACAATAGATGTTATTTTCATTCAATATTTACCCAAATATGGAGATTTGAAGTTAATAATTAATTTTTGATATGGAAATATATTTAAAAAAATATTTATAAGGGATCAAAACTCAAGCTTAGTATCTCGAAAACCTCAACTTTTACAGCATTTTTTCAAAATTTTTATTATTTCCTTAAAGATCACATCAAAAGCTTTTAAATGATACCCATATTGATATTTTAAAAAAAATTTAAAAATTTCAGCGGCGCGTAACTCGAAAACATGGGCAAACGTCAATTTTTTCACTTGACGTTTCTTTCCTATTTTATAATTCTCTATTGCCATATATATATATTTTTTTATTGGAGTTACATCATTTTTACAAATAGTATGGAAAAATTCGAGGTAGGCTTGGTGTTTTACCCGCTGCGTCTAAGAACGTGGAATAATCGTGCTGATTTCCAATAGCACCTCTTTTGACACTATATCTGATCGATTATCGTATTTCAATACTTAAACAAATTACAAATTGGCAATTGCAATTGGCTTCTAAAATAACTCTCATGTTGTTTGAAGTTTTTATACTTAAAGGAAATGTTTTTGGCTTTTCTAAAAATTTGGATAAAGGTTTCCTGATGAGCTGGCTTTAGCAACCGGGGAAATACGTACAGATACCAGCTATTGTTTGATAAATTTTTTCAATTTATGGTTGTGTTTTGAAAAAACTTAATATTAATGTTTTTGTCTCCTTTTCCCTGAAGATGTCACCCAACAGTATGGCGAAATACTAAAAAAAATAAGAAACAACTATAAACCAAATTTTTATTTAAAAAAACTGACCTAGTGCTTATTAAATTAGAAAAAAAAAACTAATTAAATAAACCTTATAGTGCGTTTCCATTGACGTGATTTTGTCTAAAACACTTGATTTGCTCACTTAAATCACTTGATTTGTCTGAAATCATGTCGAAAATTTATGTTTTCGAACTAATTTTGCCTTTGCAACACTGTGATGTGTCTAGGATATTTAAGTTCAACTCCGACTTATCCATTTATTTTGGATGTTTTTATCGAAAAAGTGACAAATACTTTTAAATGTTTGAAAGCAATAATGTTTTTTGTTTAAAAAATGTGTTTAAAAAATATAAGAAGAAAAATATATAAAAACAAAAATTAATTTAACAATAAAAACGATTTTTTATAAAAAATAACATAGTTTTTTTTTTTCTTTTACGCAAAAATATGTCAGTGTAACGTCATAAATTCGAATTTACAAAATACTTCAGCTCAATGGAAACACTTCGAAGTGCTTTTCTCAAACCTAGTTGATTTAAAGGCAGTGGAAACGCATTATTAATATGTAGTCGGTAATGTTTCACTGGTAATAAAATTTCAATTTTAGTAATAAGTAAAATTTACGTAATACTTTACTTAAAGTAACTGTCATTATCACTAAAATTTTACTGGCAACTGTAATTTTGAAAGAAGTTAAAGTATCAATGAGGTGTGTCCACGTACGTACTGCTCTAAGTGTGCCAGTTGACTAGCAGCTATACCCATACGAGTACCATACCTAAATAAAATTCAGTATGATGATTATTTATTTTTATTTTTGTTTTTAATTTTTATATTTATCATTAAACATCAAATATATATATAAAAAAAATGAATGAATTATACTTAAAAAAGAAAAATGACAAAAACATTTAATTTCGTATTCGAGTTAAAAACAAATACATTATTATTTCTATATATTTTTAGGTTATAAAAAGGCACATTGTGTTAAATTTTAATGTGATAATGTAAAAACTATTGTAATATTGCATTTTTATAAGGAAAATTATACTATAGTCGTCTTAAATAGAGAGAAAACTATTTCTAACATAAATTTTTCAAACAGTTAAAAACGTTAAACTTTTGTTGAATTACTATTTAGTTTATTTCTTCGATATGGCATTTTGTTTGTTGTAAAAAGCTTATTATTAATAAATACGAAAAAATATATCAACGAATATCTGAACTGTTTTGATCTTGTTGTAGAAAAGTTGTCAAAGGCTTCTAAGAATATTGTACGCTAAAGGCTACTTTTAGTTAAAATTGTTGCTTGGTAGTGTATTTTTCTAACACTGTCGATAGCGTTCAGCATTTGTTTGTATGTTCTTCAAATGAGTCGAGAGCTCTGCATGCAACGGTTGCAAACTATCTTGAAGTTTTTGTAATTTATCATTCTTTTCTTCGTAGGAGTCCTGCATAAGCTTTAATTCACTTAATTTCTCTTTAGTGTCGACTGTCAGTTTGGAAGCTCTTTGTAAGAGTTGTTTCGCCCTTTCGCGAGCGTTTTCTGAATGTATGGCACGATCAGTTAGAGTCTGGTTGGCAGCTGAAGAAGAATATTGCAGTTTTTGAGCGTCGGCATGAGCATTCTTTGCCGACTCTTTAACTTTGTCAGCTTCGTTTTTTACATCCTTGGCATCGAGTTCATTTTTGAGTATGTTCTTTTGCAAACGGTTTACTTTTTTCGCCAGCTCTTCGACTTGTTGTGCAGTGGCATTAGCAGGAGCTTCAGCCTCACCAGTCTCAGCATCAATTTGATCCAAGTCTTTGGCAGCCAATTCAATGTTACTGTTTGCTAGCAAAATAGCTTGAAGTGCAATTTCTTGCGACACATCAGCATCGTCAAGATTTTTTACAACAGTGTTGGCAGTAGTTAAAATTTCATTTGCGAGTTCCTTGGTCTCATTGGCTTTGGCTTGTAGTTCATTAACACGTGCTAAATCGCTTCGAGTGTTGTAAATAATAGATTCAACATTTTTAAGCGAAGATACAGCGTTGTTTATTTTGCCTCCCAAGTTTTGGATTTCAAACGGATCTAATGTCAAGTCTAGTGTCAAGGTTTTTTGGGCCAATTCTTTAGTATCGGCAGGCAATGCAGTTTGATTTTTCATAAAATCTGTCAAGTTTTGTATCATTACTTCGCCACGTTTTATATTAAGTTCAGTACGATTGAGGTAACGTTCAGCATCTTCATGGGCACTTTTGGCCTTTTGATATGCTTCAGAAGCATTTACTTTGGCCTGGAATAAGGCACGTATTGTTTGGTCAGCTTCGTCTTTCTTTTGTTTAATCTCTTGTTCAGTATCCTTTGCAACTTTTAAAGCTTTTTGGGTACGCGTAAGTGCTCCAATTTCGCAGGATAGGCCACCACATGAGCCACAGCCGGCACCACCGCAAACATTGTCACAAGGATCACTCTTACTGCCGCAAACTTCATTGTTCAAATTTGGAATCATGGAGGTAAGCGAAGATAATTCTTTGTTGTATTGATCGATAATTTCATCATTGGCTGTTATTGCCGAAACGTCATCTTTCATTTTGTTGGCCAAAGTTTCAACGCGCTTACAATTGCGTTCAGTGTTACTAGCAAAATCTTCAGCTTCGTTTTTAATATTTGATAGATCTAAAACACGCTCATATGCATTACGGGTCAAGTTCAAAGCACCCTCAATGTTGGATTCTTGCAGTTGTATACCATGTTCTTTTAAATCTTGTGATAGTTTTTTCACCAAAGCGGCCTGTGTTTGCAAACCTTCTAGTTCTACGGCAGATAAACTTAAGGCTGAATAAATGTCTTCTAAACTGGCTTCTGTGTCAACAAGTTTTTGACCTGCTTTACTCAATTTAGTCCTCAGCTCGGCTACTTCCTTATCCAAGCCATCAATATCCTTTAAGCTAACCGAGGTGTTTTGTAATAAATCTCTAATATTTTGTAATTTTTTATCCAGAGTATTAAATTCAGATGTGTAAGCTCCAGTAGCTCCTATCAATTTTATTTCCTTGGCTCTTTGTATAGCTTCTGTAGTAGCGGCTTCAAGTTCCTTTAGGATTAAGTCCCAATTGTTGAAACATTCTCCACAAGGCATGCAATGAGGTGACTCACCAATATAACCTCGCGCACATTGATTACATTTGTAGCCACCAATTCCTTCATGGCAAACACATTGCCCCGTTTCTCGATCACATTGGAAATCGGCTGAACCATAAGGATCGCAATCACAAGGCTGACATTTTTCATTAGGATTGCCCCAAAAGTTAGATTGGCACTGATTGCAAGCCCGACCACCAAACCCAGGCTTACAATCACACTGACCATCATATCGGTTACATTGTTCCGATAGAGAACCAATAGGATCACATTCACATGCCTCACAACCCTCTCCAGAAGCAATCTTCCAATGATTGACAGCGCACTCATCACAGCGCAAGCCGACAACGTTGGGCAAACAAGGACACTGGCCCGAAACTCGATTACAATATTGCAGTGTGTTGTTCGTTCCTAGGAAATCACAGTCGCATTGTACACAATTTTGTTGAAGAGCGTCGCCAAAGAAACCGTCACGACAGTGTTCACAATGATCTCCTGTGGTGTCGTACAAACATTTCAAGCATTTACCAGTACGTCTGTCACAATTGCCTGTGTCGTAAATGTCAATATTGTTACCGCAATCACATTTTTCACAAGAGCCGCCGGGAGTTTCAGCATCACCAAAGTAATTGTCAGCACAAATGTCACAACGAGAACCATCGTAACCTTCTTGACAATGGCAAATCATGTTGTTATTGCGTGAATCTAGAGAGCAACCATCGGCATGAGCATTGCCACTTGCTATAGTGTCGGGGCAGCGACAAGCACGGCATCCTATTTCACTGCCCAGGAAGGGATTGCCATAATAACCATCCAAACAGGAGTCACAAGCATAACCAGTAGTAAAATCAGCGCAATTTAAACACTGACCAGTACGAGCATCACACTGTTGAGCATGGCCATTACACTCGCAAGCCTTACAATTAGGGAAATTCCAAAAACCAGGCTGACATTGATCGCATTCACGGCCGTAAGTGTTGGGATGACAACCGCATTGACCAGTTATTACGTCGCAATTATTGTCCTTGGCTCCAATACTATTACAGTCGCAAGCTTTACAGCCTTCTGGCCCAAAACCGTACGTACCGGGAGCACATTGGTCACACTGCCGACCAATAACATTTGGCTTACAGTGGCAATAACCGCCCTTGGATTCGCACTCTTTACTCAATGAGCCTGTTGGGTTACAATTACACATACTGGCTCCATCGTATATTACGGTACTCACGTAATTTTCCAATTCACGGCAGCGTTCATCGGCAAATGCACTGTAACGCATGTCATACAATGATTGGTTACAACCCATTTGATAGTACTCTTGACGTCTTGAATCAGCTAAAGGAGTTCCGCTAAATACACTGGTGAGCTCTATGCGTGGTATCAATGTTAGGGAGTCAATCATTATGGTGGCGGTAGGATTATCCTCATTATGCCGGCGTCTTTCGAAATGTATCTTGAATTTGTAAACTTTTCCAGCTTCTAGACAGACTTCGCGTAATGCAATAACTTGACGTTCACGTTCCGATAGATAGAAGGGTACACGAGACTCATAAATACTTGAACCAGGTGGCACTGCAGTAGCGCAATCTCCTTCCGGGTCAACTTCATCTGGCCTTATTAATGTAATGAATGCATCTTCCCAATCTCCTCGAGAAGTGGATTGATACCGAATCACTACATCATAAGGCATGGAACGAGGAATATCATCAACCGTTATAATAAGCTCTGAATTTTCTGGAACTCTTATGAATCCAATGCCCGTTGAATCGGGAACACGATCTTGACTTGGTTGATAGGGCACCATAGAGCAATTGCCATTATTGGAATAAGAAATACAATGTTTAGCTACTTCTGCCTCGTGAACTAATACGAGTTGATGTATGAAATAATTTTGTTTAGGTTGAGAGCATGTACGACCTGTCATATGTGGGCGGCAGCGACATTGGCCGGTGAGGACGTCACAGAAGTTATCGTAAGAACCACCAACATCGCAATCACAGCGAGTGCATCCATCTTCTGATTCAGAAAGACCATAGGTTTCAGGCGCGCACTGATTACAATCCTTGCCGGTTACCAACCGCTTGCAAGTACACTCGCCAGTATACATATTACACCCAGAATTGTCTACAGTTCCTAAAATATTGCAAGTACAGGGTTCACAACCATCAGGATTTTCTTCTACTAAGTTCCAATAGCCATTGATACAGGTATCACAACGGCGGCCCTTAACGTACTTTTTACAGTGACATGAACCGGCTTCGACACCATTTTCAGGATCATCAACCGAGTCACATATTCCTCCATCTACAGAACCAATAAGGTAACAATCGCAAGGCTTACACACGTACGGGCTACGAATATCCTCTAGTGGATCGCGATAGAAGAATGCCATACACTCTTCGCAATGTTGACCCTGAGTATTATGCATACAATTGTCGCACCTACCACCAGAAACACGGCCCGATTGTTCGAACACAGCTTCGTCAAAGTGGCAACTAACTGCATGGTCATTACATTCACATTTTTTACAAGCATTTGTCTGTTTGCCGAAGGCTGGTTTCCAAGGCAAGTCATTAAAGAAATCTTCACACGACTCGCAATTGAAGCCCTTGGTATTGTGAGTACATTGACAACGACCATGTACCATGTCGGGCTCAGTACTTTCGGTGCCATCTAGCGGCAAACATTGAGAGGCATGACCATAGCAGGAACAAGAGCCGCGTACCACCATGTTATTGATGCCATAATAATATTTTTCTTCATTTTCTAAACGATTGTCCAATAAGTTGTCACCAAGCTTGTGAAGTTTTTTAAATACAACACGCAGATTTGTTACTTTGAGCATATTTTGTACATGGGCAGCATAAGGATCAGTTACGTTGATATTGGGAGGCAAAACACGGAAAATAACTTCACCATTACGCGAGGGTTCTACATTCGAATAACGAGAGGTACACACAACATCGGTTATGTTTCGCAAAACAGTTGGTACACCCGGAAAAGAATCCGCACAGTCGTATGCAAAATAACGATAAACATGCCATGTCAGTCCAAAATCAAATGAACGTTCAATGTACATCGCGGCCGGACGAAACGTTGTAAATGACATAATCAAATGAGTAAAATGAAATTCGGCTTCTAAGTCCAATTGTATAGAAACATCTTCCTTTCCATTTTCTGACTGCCACCAGGTGGGTATATTTGTACCAGGTTTTGTTTTGTATACTATTTGGCCAATGCGATGATTTTTGTAGGGATCATTGCGCGTCTCATCTCGGGTGTCGCACAAGAAACATTTCTTATCCTGCAGATGGGATAAAATACAAAATCGTTCAGGAGCATTTAAACCACAAGTCGAAGAAGCAGTTAGACGATTTTCACGGCCAATCAACAAATTACCCGTAGCTGGATAACATGAAGATCTTTCACAGGGATGCGCTTTAACGTATTGTCTCGGTGGATTGCGAGGGCGATCACGTCGCCCAGCATGCTTTTGTTGAGCATCAACTGTGCGTACTACGTAAGAAATACTTAATACAATTACAAATATCGTTGAGATAAGCCTGAAGCGGCTGCCAGCAGCGCCGCTCCAGCATAACTTTGTCATATTGTTTAATGGTTTCTCTCTGTAAATTTACTGACTGTTTGTTTGCAGTTGTTATTTTTTATGCTCTGATGTTCTATTTAATTCAGTTTATGTGTGTGTATGTGTCTGTAAATTCCTCTTATTCTTTCTTTAGTTCATAAGTTTCCGGTCTTAATCACAAGACCTTACAGAGCAAAAGATGCTCTATTTTATTGCGTTTAATTTGTAGAGATAAGTTTTTGTACTACAGAAGGGTATTATTTTTTTCAAAATGTTTTCCCTCTTTTTTTTTAATACATATTCCTGGATGTCCAAAAAAATTCACCTGAAAAACATTGATAAAATAAAGTTTTGAGTTTTATTTTTCTTTTATTCAGATTTACTTACTTGATTGTTAGAGAATTTATTTATTTATTTCTGTCAAAAGTGTTTAGGAAAGCGTAAAATATGTAGCTGTGTGGTAATCTGTAATAATGATATTTATTAAAATGTACATTCATTTAACGTACAAGTACTTCAATATATTTAAGTCTCAATAGAAAAAAGTATGATGTTTTTCATTAAGAAACTGATGATAAAATTAAGAAATGTTTACATTTTAAATGTTACAAATGGTTTGTTTCTATTAAACGATTTAAATTATTTCTTGTTTTAATTTATTTTAGCTTTTGATCAAAAGAAAAATGTGTCAAATTATTATCACTGTTGGACGTTGGAAAACGAATAAATTTATAAAAGTGGTTAAGAGGATCATTTTTGTTTGTATTTACTGTACTTGTTCAGAACAACTATTTGCTTGTTAATAAATTTAATAATTATTTTTTAAAAATATGAAAATTTTTCCCAATAGAGCGGATTGTTGTTAAAAGGAAAGCTGTGTGTTGCCCAAGAATGTCATAATGAGTACAATGTGATATTGTTGAAACGTTCGCTATAAGTTCATAAGGTATCACAGGCGAACAAATGTAAATATCGCCACTACAAATAATACTATTTATTATTAAATTCAATATAATTAATGTTTCATATCGCTGTCTAAAGGAGTTTTTTGTTAAAAATTTTTGGAGTTTAACATCTGAAGCTTTTCTGAAAATGGAACAAAAGAGTCACAACAATTTTTTTTTATTTTTAAAATGTGTATTAATTTTTAATAAAGATTGAAGCACCTCGTTAGTTTTTATTGAGTTCATTGTTGAAAAAACGCAAATTCATTTTTCAAATTAACGGAGAGACTTCATGTCATAAAATTTAACAGTGGAAACTTGTTCGTGGCAAGAAAGTAAAATTTATTTTATAATAGTAAAATTAAAATAACCAAAAACAGTATTTTAAAAAGTCCCCAAAAACCCTGTTTAAATCCCCAAAACGGAAAATATTTCCTCAAAAAAACTGAAAGTAAAATTTGGGGATAAATCCCCTTATTTGGCAATACTGATTTTGATTATCTCGACTTAACGTAGGATATGTTTCTCTGCTTTACCGCTATTACTGTGGAAACTATTTTCGAAAATTTGTATTTTGCTTGCGTTTCACACGTTAATTATTAAGGGCCCATTTATTTGTGGTCGATTAGCAATTTAATGGCCAAGCAGTTTGTTGGTGGAATAAAATCCCCAAATCGGGGATTTTATTTTTAAAATCGGGATAAAAATTTGAGTTGAATTGAATTGGACTTTTTGTGTAAAAAAAAAACAAGATAAGATGTAAAATGCAATACGAGCTGCTCAAATCTTTATTGTGTATTAAAAAAGATGATACAACTTGTGACACTTTTGTTCCATCTTCAGAAAAGCTTCAAATATTTAACTAAAAAAAAATGTTCCAAAAAATTACTTTAGATAACGAGTTGACGTATTTTGAATTGAATTTGTAGTGGGAATTTTTGAGGATGGTTGAAATTGTTTTTTAGGGAATTGTGGGTATAAAATTTATCTAATTGGGGATACGACTCGAAACAAATCTACACCTCTACTATAGCTGCGTGAAGTCTTAATACAGTCCCATTATTTCTCGTGTGTATCGTTTTCAATGTAATGTAATGTTTAAATCGAATGTCCACAAACTCTACTCTTTCTATTCTTCATTTTAGTACTGGTCCAAATAAAAAATAAAGATGCTCTGTCACCTGGTGAATATTGTTTAGCTGATTTTTTTCTTCCATACTAATTTTAAAAATATTTGTATGATGTCCAAGGAAATTAAACATCAGCGACTGATGGATTTGACATCGCCATACACTTTTAAGATCAATCCGAGCTTATTGGGAAACCCAGTTAATAATCGCGGCCCTATGCTACTTGCAGTAATAAAAGGATCAAATACATATGTATATAGTTAATAAATTTACACTTTCAATAATCTAAAATAAAAAACATTTCTTAAATTTCTAATTTTATACTGCAAACATCGTGAGACCACAATTTGCAAATTTTATTATACCCTTCACCACAAAAAGTGGGTATATTTAAGTTTTTCATTCCGTGTGTAATTTCTACAATATCCATTTCCGATCCCATAAAGTATATATCGCTCATTTACTTCAAGACCGTCATAACTCAAAAAAAATTATTTCGAACAATTCTGTATGTTTAACTCGAAAATTTGAACTTTGAGTTATGACGTTCTTGAAGTAAATGAGCGATACGAGTATGTACGAGCATATTCTAACTTTTTATGCATAGCAAAGTCGATTGAGCAATGGAATGTCAGTACGTCTGTGTTAGTGTTGAAACCAAGTTTGCCAAAAAAAAGTATAATAATATGTCCTTCAAGGCAGCAGGCAAAACACCACGCCTACCTCTATTTGTTCCAAATGAACAATAAACTAACTCCAATCAAAAAAATAAATATATGGGGCGATAGAGAATTAAAAAATAAGAAAAAAAACAACCAGTGAAAAAATTGGTTCTCACCCATATTTTCGCAGTTACGGGCCTCTGAAATTTTAAAATTTTTTAAATGCCAATATAGGTATCATTTAAAAGAAGGATAAGGAAATAATAAAATTTTTTAAACATGCTTAAATCATTAAGAGCCGATGTTATTTTTATGTAATATGCAGTACCAATTTTTTTTTTATTTCTTAATTCTTTGCCACCCCAACATTTGCTTTTTTTAATAGTGTTTCTTCACTAAACTAGATTTTCATAGATGGTGAAGGGTATATAAAATTCGGCATAGTCGATTATAGCACTCTTACTTGTTTTTAAAATCATTAAATGCAAAAATTATGAAGCAATTACTTTTGGTGTTTACTTAAGAAAAAAAAAATACTTTTTAAATTTTAATTCGTTAAAATTTAAAGCGTTTTCGATATTAAGTTAAATTCCTTTAAGTTTCTGTATATTCTTTGCTTGTAAGAATTAGTTTTTAGTGAAAGTATTCATAATCACAACAGTTCAGTTTACAAAAATATAAATTTCCGGTATTAATTTAGATTATTTTTTATTGGGAAAAAATCTTATCAGTGAATTTGGTATTTAATTAAGTCATCACTATTGCAACACTGAATTTAAATATAATTTCAAACTAATGATTAGTTTGCATATAGAAAAAAAATACTTCTTTGCCATTAATATTTTTTCCAATTAGAATTAGATACTTAATGTTATTTTTTAATACCGGGTTTTCAATAAATTAGTTGTTCAGTTAAAATAAATTTTCAGTTATTTTTTGTAATCCGTTAAGAACCGAACCCGACCAGAAACTCGCCAAGACTGAGCATGAAATTTCGAAAATAAACTAAAAATCTACAAATGTACAGATGTACATGAGAAATGAACATTAAAATGAATTGAATGAAAAAGTACTCAAAGTACACAGCGAGCATGAAATGGAAGATGATAAAAAGAAGTATGAATTGTACATTGTATATATAATTGTATTTTTTTTTAAGAAAGCCTTATAGTTTCAAACCATTTTATCAGTTTTTCTTAAACAAATATACTGACATGTGGACTCATTTTACATTTTTTCATTTTGAAAAAAAAAAAACTCTTATCAGCATCTTTGAGAATTTATGTTTCTTTTTTTGTTGATTTTAAATGTTCTAAACTAAAACTTATTTAATAATTTTAAACTTGCACTAGCAATTGGTAAAATTCGTTTTAAATTATTTAGGTTAGAGCTTAATGTAATAGAAGCTCTTTGAAAGAATGTTTTAAATATTCAAAGTTTTTAATTAAACTTGCTGTAGATAACGGCAACTTTTTAATTCATAAGTCAACCGCCAATTACAAAATTTTAAATTTACTTTTTTATATTTTCTTTTAAAGTTTAAATTTCATTTTTTTTTTCTTTTGGAAAATTTGATGGGTTGGAAGAAAACTAAGTTAAACCCACTGACTGAAGTAATTCTAAACTTTTATAAACAAGTCAGTGTTTCTATAAAAGTGTTATTGGATAGGTCCGTAGCTCAGCTGCTGTTAATTAAAACATAAATTTTAGCTTTGTATCTGTTTAAACTTGTGATAATTGCTTTTCAACTTTACTTTTCCGCCTTAAAAATTTCAACTCTATAGTGATGCCAATATGCCAATACTAAAATTTAAAAGAAAATTTTCGTTTTCGACTTTTGACAGTATTTCGCACAAAATGATGAACATATCATGCTTTGCACTACTAAAATAAACAAAGACTAGAGGCGCTACGTTATCACTGTTATAAAAATAAACATAACATGCAATTGCAGGGTTGTCAAATATTAAGCTGTTTATCCATTTATCTTCTTCTTAACTCTATCTCTACCCAAAGACGGTAAAATGATTACTTAAGGCTAGGATTCACTATCATACTCAGTCATACGATCTGTCAAAAATTGCATGTGTGCTCAACATGTATGATAGTGTGGATTAAAATAGTATGTGTGTGACAGATTTTTTGGCAGATCTGTACGATTTTATAATCTTTTGAAATAATTCATAAAATATTTTTCTCCATGCGATCAGCGTTGATTTTTTTAAGATGTTGAGGAGAAAAAACAACAAAATATTAAAACCATATGTTTTTGCATCTTTTTTGTATAATAGTGTGGCACAAACGACGCCATTTTGGAACGATTTTTAAAGTAGAACAGAATTCTGTCAGATTTTTGTGTGATTAAATCGTACGATTGTGTATGATAGTGAATCCTCGCCTTTAGTTGACACAACGTTTTAAAGACTTGTTAAACTTTTTGATTGACGGATTAATCACCTAATTGATTGTTCAGTAGTACCGATTAATACAAATTGATTGCTTAGTAGTACCGATTAATAAAAAATAATGATTTACATTTACATTAAATTAAATTAAAAAAAAAAACATGCAAAGGATACACTGAAATAAAATCTCCCCCTAAGTTTTGTTAAATTCTTCTTACCTTTTTATACCCATCACCATAAAAAGTGGAAAAAGGGCATATCTAGTTTATCATTCCGTGTGTAATTTCTACAATATCCATTTCCGACCCCATAAAGTATTCATATTCTGACTTTTTATGCATAGCGAAGTCGATTGAGCGACGTCCGTTTGTCCGTCCGTGTTAAAAAAAAAACCAATAAATACGTCAATCGATCAGATATAGCCTCGAAAGAATTGCTTTTGGAAATCAGCATGATCGGTCCATGTCCTTAGAGGCAGCAGGCAAAACGCCTCGTCTATCCCTAATTTTTTCATGTCATTTGGAACAATGAAGTAACTCCGATCAAAAAAATAAATATATGGGGCGCTAGAGAATTAAAAAATAAGAAAAAAACAATAAGTGGAAAAATTGGCGCTCACACATATTTTTCGAGTTACGGGGCTCTGAAAATTTCACATTTTTTGAAATACCAATATGGGTATCGTTTTAAAGCATTTTAAGAGATCTTTAAGGATATGCTAAAATTTTTAAAAAATGCTTAAACCATTAACAGCCGATTGCATTTTTATGTAAAATTATATATATGCAGTATCAACCTTTTTTTAAATCTCTGTTACCTCATTATTTGCTTTTTTGATTGAAGTTACTTCAGTAAACTAGATTCACATCGATGGTGAAAGGTATATAAGATTCGGCATAGCCAAATACATCACTCTTACTTGTTTTAATTCGAATTTAAAAATGTAAATACGATACACATTCAAGACCTCTGTCGAAAGTATTAATAGGATTCTTTATTAAATCAATCCAAGAATTTATTAAAAGTAGAGTAAAACTCTTGATATTGTTACCCAACCAGGCTTAATTAAAATAAAAATTCCGGGCCAAATTGAGTTTTTAATTAAATGTTTTCTTGAATTAAGGGTTTTTTGTATTTAAAAAACTTTTCGAACATGTTTAATTTTAATATTTTAATAATTATTTGCCAAAAACTAATTAGAGAACTTATATCCAAATTTTAAAAACATGTATACAGTAGTTTTAAGCGAAACTCGTACACCTAAGACAACAAATTTCTTTTTGTTATGTGTCTAAAAATAAATAGGTTAATGAAATAAATTTACTTAATTTAAGTACAAAACTCTGAAACGAAATTTTGAATATATCTTTATTTATTAAAATACAGATAAATAATTTAAAAAGTGGCAACTTTCGACGCCAAAGCCAAACTCGTACAGTCTTATTTAATTTGGTAACATTCTTTTAATTTGCATCTAACTTCGGGATATTTCGTAAAAATGATAAAAGAAAAAAATAGGGGCTTTCCCCATTATAACCTTTTTTATTGTCATTTATTTGAGTTTTTGTTTGAAAGAGTTACAAAAGAGACCAACATGGGTAGACAGAGAGGAAAACTTTTGTTGAAGTAAGAAAATTAATAATTCAACATCATAGTAAAATAAATCGCTGCGAGAAATATCTGAGATAGTTGATAGAAGCCGATCAACAGTGCAATATATTATAAAAAGGTATAAAATGGAAGAGAGGATTGCGAACAAGAAGAAAAGTGCATATAACAAAATTTTCTCTGCTGAAGACGAGCAATATATTTTACGTCAAATAAAAAAAGAACCAATTTTTAAGTGCTCCGAAACTCGTAGAAATTGTTGAAAAAGACTTTGGAAAAAATGTTGCCCACAGATCATAAGAAACATATTAAAAAGGGCTAATTCAATGGTAGAAGGACAAGAGTTAAACCTCTGATTACTCGTAATAAGCGAAATCAAAAGATAAGGTTACGATTCGCCAAGGAATATGAAACAAAGGATTTTTTATTTTGGAAGCAGGTATTATTCACAGATGAAAGTAAATTCAACTTGTTTGGTTCAGATGGAAGTCCTTATGTATGGAGAAAATCCAATGAGGGTTTGCTTGCCAAAAACATGAAACCAACAGTTAAGCACGGTAGTGGGTAAGTAATGGTTTGGGGATCATTTTCTGCATCTGGGCCCGGTGTTTTACACTTTATCGAAGGTACCATGGTACCAGCATATGTATCTGAACATTTTAAAAGAAAGTTTGCCAGTTTGTAAGCAGAAACGTTGTCTTGGTGAAAACTTTGCTGTGTTTTTGTATAAAACTTTTTTGAGTTGTTATTGTCTTTTTGTCTTATTGATTTAATGGAGTTCTCATTTAATCAATTTGGCTTCTGATATAAGACTTTCTAGTTTTCTATATAAAATATTGGGCAAAACCCACTGATGAGCTATTTGAGCAGTAGTGAAATGGCCATATGGATATGCCTTCCCCGCAGTAATACATTCAATTTGTAGACTCATGAAATATTTATATTTGAAGGAATCAAGCACGAATAAAGTAAATTAAAATAAAAAAGATTCCGAGTAATATATTATTATTTTTTTATTTAATTTAATTTTTTTTATTATTAAACGCCTTGTCAAAAATGGAATTTCCAATTGTAAAGCGTTGCCGCCGCGTTATTTCGGTATTCCAAATACAAAATGTACGGGCATGAGAACTTTTGGCAGCAAATGACGCATGACGCATTAATTCGACGGTTTGGCCGGGCAAAAACGCTCTGGTTTGAACCGATGTGTGAGAGCTCGCATTGTAATGGTGAACAATGATTCGTCTTCTCTTGTTGGTTTTTCGAATTTCTCCGATGACTTCAGGCAAACAAATTGTAGTGTACCACTCAGAAGTGACCGTCCTACGTTGCTCAAGCGGAACAGTCGCCACATGACCAGTTTTACCGAAGAAACAGGCGACCATTTGCTTCTTCCACGAACAACTTTCGTTGGATTTTGCTCGTCTTTGAAGACCCACACGGTCCATTGCTGTTTCGTTTCGGGCTCATACGCATAGATCCATGATTCGTCACCTGTGACGATCTTATAAACGTCTTTTGAAGCACCACAATCGTATTTTTGCAACATTTCTTTGCACCAATCGACACGAGCCTTTTTTTGAGCGACTTTCAAATTGTGCGGGATCCAACGAGAACAAACCTTTTTTACGGCCAGGTGTTCATGCAGTATCGAATGTATGCTGGTGGAAGAAATTTCCAAGGATGTCTCTATCTCTCGGTATGTCGCACGTCGATCTTGCATTCTGAGTTCACGCACGGCATCAATGTTCTCTGGCGTAACAGCCGTTTTTGGACGACCTTCACGCAATTCGTCTTTGAGCGAGCTTCGGCCACGATTAAATTCATTATACCAACTTTTCACAGTACTATAGGATGGTGCTTCATCGCCATTTAAAGATTTAAGTTCATCAATGCACTCTTGTCGTGATAATCCACGTCGAAAGTTGTGAAAAATGATGGCACGAAAATGTTCACGAGTTAATTCCATTTTTTTCTATATTAATTTTTTCAAGTCACTGTAAACAACACAAATAATGGTCGTACGTCAAAACGTTTTGAGTACGATTATGCTTAAAAATGACAAACTTTTCAATGGAAATGTCAGATTGCACTTGGCAGCACTCAGTGTTGCCAGTCCAGAAATATATATAGCAGCCCTCGTACAAAATATTATGGATATTTATTAAATTAATTATTAGTGCTATTACAGTATTATAACCAAATTAATAATTTTAATCTGCCTTAAGTCTATACTCGTACTCCTTGATTTTACAAGGTAAGAATGGTTCAAACAATCCCTTAATAAACACGTTGTTTGCTCTATAAATTATATGGTTTCGAATTTTCAAACCATTTTTTAAATCGACCCTTTCTTATGCTGGCTGGCAATTATTTACGCCAGTGTTATTTATTTTTTTTAACGTGTTTTACCTTTTAAGTAGAAAATTTGGATTTTTCTAGAATATTAACAAAGCATATCGATGTTAAATAGTGAATGAAGGATGTTCCTTAAACTTGTTAGTCTTTCATTGATACTTTGAATTTTTCAGAAATAAATAATATTTTTTATGCTTCTTATCCTATTTTGTAATGACTCAGTGTCAACCCTCGTATGTGAGCAGACATTGAAATGCAATTTTTATAATTAATTATTTAAAAATTAGCTCATCCTTGTTTCTAATTTGTGCAATTAACAAGTTTTGAAAAAAAATTTTAGTTTCCATATCATATTGTATATTTAGTTTTTTATTTATTTTTTTAAATTATAAGTTAAAATAATAATTTTTATCTCATTCGTTTAATCAATATTTGTCTTGACTTTTAGTATTTTTTTGAGTATTTAATAAGTGCAAACATTAAGACAAAATATTCATGTGCTACATTAAATGGATAAAATGTTAATTATTAACCAATTTGAAGACACTCAACATTTTAGAAAACGCAGTAACAAAAAATTGTTAATAATACATATTTTCGTTTGCCATTTGCTAATTGCAAAAAAAAAAATATTCATTTGTATAAACGAATGAAATTATGTAAACAAAATTTTAAACAAAAATAATAATAAATTATACAATACTGCAGACTTTATTAAAATTTTGCGGATTTTTAATTAAAACTGTGCAGAGTCGAAAAGAAACGTGCCCAAACACATTAAGAATAGCAAACAGTTTTATTAAGATTGAACCACATTTGGAATACACATCACAAAAAACCACAAGCAAAAAAAAAAAAAAAAATACATAAATTCCAAAACAAACAATTGTTTCATTTTCAATCTGTAGATCAAATTGTGAACGAGTAAATAAAACTACATTTGGCAGAGAATAATAAAAGTTAAAAGCATTCGTACGCATAAAATTATTGAACCAACAACGAGGTGACCATCTTTAATGAAATAATATTCTTTTCATGCTTTTGTCGTGAGATCTTTGAAAACCACTGGCACTCCTTTTATATCATCTTCTCTCTAAATTATAATATTAAAAATAAGTGGAAACGAATGTTTTATTTTTTTACATATTTCACTTTGTTATTGATTTTACCTAGTGAATTTTTCTTTAATGTCTTAAAAACAAAAATGGCGAGAGAAATTAGCAGAATCAGCAATAAATCAAAATTTTAAAAAATAATTTTTTTCATATTGATTCCCCCAAAAATATGTCAAAATTTCACAAAATGTGGAATATTCAACAAGAATCTAAATAACAAAACAAAATCTTTAAAAATTTTAAATTTTACAAAAAAAGTATAATTTCAGTAAAAAATGAAATCTCTCAAAACAAAGACCTTATTAAAAAAAGAAGTTCTTTATCATAAAAACATCAATTTCAACCAAAGAGGAAACTTTATTACACGTTTTGTTTAATGTTTCCTAAAAAAATATAATTGGCAAAAAAAACCGAAAGTTTACAAAAAACTTTCTAAATCAAAGTTTCACAAAATGCTGAATTTCTTTGTCAAATTAAGATTTTTGTAAAATGCCTATTAGCTTTACCCAAATTCTGTGGAAAAACTTTATTTACTATTTATTTATAAGATTGCATTTTTGTGAATTTTTTTCTTTTTTTTTTATTGCGAATTAAAATTATATATCCATTTATGACCCCCCATAAAGTATATACATTCTGACTTCTTACGTATAGCGAAGTCGATTGAGTGATGTCCGTCTGTCCGTCCGTGTTAGTGTTGAAACAAAAAAAAAATAAACATTTCAATCGATCAGATATAGCGTCGAAAGAGGTGCTATTGGAAATCCGCATGATCGATCCATCACCTACGAGGCAGCAGGCAAAACACCACCCCTACTCCTAATTTGTTCATGTCACTTGGAACAATAAAGTAACTCCGATCAAAAAAAAAATAAATATATGGTGCGATAGAAAATTAAAAAATAAGAGCACCGAGTTACAGGGGCTCTGAAAATTTAAAATTTTTTGAAATATCAATATGGCTATCATTTTAAAGCTTTTGAAGATTTCATTAAGGAAATACTAAAATTTTTAAAAAATGCTTAACCCATTAAGAGCCTATGTCATTTTTATATAAAGTTATATGTATATGCAGCACCATATTTTTTTAATTCTCTGTCAGCCCAATATTTGCTTTTTCTTAAAGGAGTTACTTCACTAGACTAGATTTACATAGATAGTGAAGGGTATATAAGATTCGGCATAGCCTAATATAGCATTCTTACTTGTTTTTATTAATTACTTTTGTTGTATTTTAGGCAACTTGGTGATTTTTTGGTCAATTAGTGATTTGTGTTATATTGAAACTTTTTTTTTTTTATACATTTTTGATATTTTTGTTATTTTTGATGGCCTGCTTATAAATTTATTAATAAAGTTTGGTTTTTTTAACCCATTCAAGAATTTTTGCTGCTATGTTGTTTTTTATGTTTGAGTAATAAAATTGCGGTAAATTGTTTGCACATGTTTAGTAAAACTATGTCTAATTGCATTTTTTAATTGATCAAATAAATATTGTAAAATTACTATATATATTATAATTTGCTATTTGTTGCTTAATAGTTCCGAAACGTCTAACCAAATCTTACAAATAGCTTGGAGGCAATTTCTATTCAAAGTCAGTCGAAATATTTTTTTACACAATTACAGAAATTATAAAAACAAATTGTGAACAGCTTCTTCGGAAACATTCAAACATTTTAAAACTTCAACTATTTTAAAATATTTCAGAGATACAAAGTTCAAACAAAAAACAAAAACTCAAAAACTCAAAATGGTCACTCGATAATAGCCAGGAATAAATATACATATGTATATATGTATGTGTGTAATATAAACATATGGCTGTATAATTGCATGTACATAAAATAAACATTTGCAAAGTTGTTTAAACTTTTTAATTATTTATGTTTTTTTTTATACGAATTTAAAATAATCGAAGTAACAGCAGTAATAAACAATTTTTTACCCTACATTTTATGACTAAAATTAAATGTTTGTAATACATGCGCCTAAAGTTTAGTATGTTTCCTGTCGGTTTTATTTTCTTATTATTTCTTGACAACAATGTTAATGAAATATCATGTGTTATGATGATTTTACTATTGCATTTTATTTTCAGAGTGCTGATAAAATTAAAAATTTTCATGAAAATTAAAGATGAGATCAGCAAAATAAAATGTTTCTTTTTGAGAAAAGATTTGTAAATAAAGGTAATTAGATCCAGTAGACAGTAATCGTTAAAAAAGAAGAAAAAAAATACAACGTTAAGACTTTTAAGATTTAATTCTCTTCTGTTTAAAATATAATAAGAAAAAAAATACACAAACAACTATTGCAGCAATTATTTTAGCTGAACTCAATTAAAATGTTTTGGACACAATTTAATGAATTGCAAAAAAAAAAAAACTAAAACGCCGGGGCAGAACAAAAAAAAAACTACTAAAAATAAACAAGATTTAAAGAAAAAAAATTACAAGTCCCATACTCCTCTTGATAAAAGATAAATAAATAAGAACATGAAGATTTTTTTATTTAGATTTTAAAGCAGACACACTGATGTCATTGTTTATTAAAAGTAAACAAATTTCATAAGTCGTCTGATGGAAATATTCATACATTCGTAAATGTAAACTACAATTAAGCTAAAGACTCCTTTTATTTGTTTTTTTCTTTTTTTGTTTTTGAGAATTATAAATTATTTTAGAGGTAAATTAAAAAAAATAGGAGATGGAATTTATGTACATATTTATATGTATTTAATTTTTGTTTAGTGAAAGACAAACTCAAGCTGAAAATATATAAGTAATGTTATATTAATAGAGCACTTAGAAATATTTGCTGACACATTAACAAAAACTGAACTTGAGTTTAGTGGAACATTTATGCTCTGCTTAGCAAAGCAGTTTTGTTTTCAAAGACTACAAACAAATAAGCAAAAAATATAATTTTTTATTAAAGACAATGTACATACATACATATGTATGTACACTTATTTAGATGCAAATACCTGTAGTTTAAATTACAACATCAAAAAAAAATATTTTCTTAAAAAATTTGTTATACAGAAAGAAGTATTTTTCTTAAAATAATAGCAATAACATAGAATATCTGTAAGTAAATATCTTATGAATGAAAAATGTATTTCTTGAAAAGATGACTTTAATGCTACAGAATGCACTTCAGAAGTAAAACAAATAATAAAAAAATGTAAGAAACCATACGAAAGAAAATCAAAATAAAAAGCATAAGAAAAACGCAAAATATGAAGTAAGAAAAAATCTACCATTCATTTTACATCAGAAATGAGTGAGTTGTTTGGCTTGTAAAATGTTCCAAAAAGAAAACATGAATATTTAAAAGAAAATATAGAAAAAGTGAAATATCTACGATACCTATCACATCATACTTTTTTTTTGATTGAAATACAGACTTAAATTTATTTCTTGTATTAAGTATTTGTATTTTTACTTACCATGTGTTTAAATATCAAAATGTTAACGTAATATTTATTAGTTTTTCAAAGTAATTCCTGGGCCTTTTACTGATCATAATAGTTTCTTTAAACACAACACACAATTACTCGATCGCACACATTTTAAAATCATCTAAACTATAACATGTAAATTCTTTTTTTTAATGGATTATCTGTAACTTTTTATTTATTTGTTTATTTCTTCTTTTTTTTGTATTAAAGCACCGCCAAACTGTATTCAAGCGCTATTTAATTCTTTAACATTCACGTTTAACTCGCAACTAAACTCTGTGAATACGACAAAATACTTAAAAACTCTTTAGGTATTTTTAAAGAAAGCCAAACAAAACATGCACTCTCTAAGTGAACTGTTTAAAGTGCTTCTCTGGCTCTCTTTATTGTAGTACATGAAAAAATAAGGAAAAATTCAAAAATATCTTAAAGATATAATTTTTCAGTTGAATCTGTTATTATTTGAGCAACGACAGATGATTGACTGCGATATTTTTATTAATTTTTGAATTCCAAAAATGCAATTTCCTTAACAAAGCTAGCGGTATGATCTGTGCTGTATCGAGAGAAAACGTCAAAACTACAAGCACATTAAAAGTACATCTGGGCATCTTGGTGGCAGTGGGGTCACTGGGCAATCCATGAAATCCATGCGAAAAAGCTGAGCGATACGGAGACATTCGAGCAGCTAATCTTTCTCGTTCTATGGTACCGGTGTCTTCATTGCCTATGGCAATGTAATTTTTGGAACCTATTTGATGTTTTCTAATTGGAAATGAAAACTATTATATTTTTCATTTATTTTTATCAGCTGTGGCGTGACCAATTGCCTTTCTAATGGGAGGTTACTAACTCGTTCTTTTCTTTTAAATTTGTTTTATCATTTTACTTCTCATAAAACTTTTTTCGTTCTTCTTTCAATCTTTTCCCGTTCTTCGTGCGTATCACAAACGGATCAACATTTTGAGCAAGAGTGTGCTGTAGGGATTTTTCAGGGCTGCCTGTTTTACCCATCCAAACCTAACAATTTGTTTCTTAAGAACAAGTTTAAGTTACAGTGAGTTTTACTTTAATAATTAGAGATGCATAAATATTAAAAATATTAATAATGGAATGAGCAATATTTATTCAAGCTTAAGTTCAGAATTTCATACATTAAAAAAAAACATTTTTTTCAAATAATCTGTAATCTGTAAATCAAATTAATTTTAGGCAAATATGGTTCCACGGGTTTGGTAAATATGTAATTATGTATATGTAATTAAATAAAAAATTATATTTTTTATTTATTTATTAATCCATAAACCTAAACATTAGTAAAGTGTAAGGTGCAGTATTCTTTGTTCCTTTCCACTTTAATATGAGCTTAGAAATAAAAAAATAAGGTTTTTTTTGGTAAAAGTAGAATGTAATTTAATCAAACTAAAAAAAATTCAATATATTGAATTTAAAAACTTTTGTTTTCAAATTGTAGGAAAATGCAGCGAATATTTGATGGTTAAATATTCAGAAAGTAAATATCACTCCACCGATAAGGGAGCGCAATAAATTTCAGATTTAAGGACTTGCTAAATGATTTTTTTTCATGATTTAAAAACATGTCTATTTATTTGTAAGCGAACGGAGCTAAAAAATTAAGGGGGTAATAAACATAATTTGCCTTTTGTTTGATTTTTTTTTCTTTTTGAATAAGTTTATATTCTTTTCGTTACTTTCTATAACATTTTTAAAATCACCATTAAAAAACAAAATAATATAAAAATTGCACATAAAAATTAGAACAAAAAACAAAAAATATGTTTTTTTTTGTAACGGACTAAAGAGAATTTATCGATTACATACCTACCTACCAAGAATGAATTCGGTACATGATTTTCAAAATATCTAATTTTCTTACTTAGTGAAAAGATGAGATTCAACATTTAAATGCAACTGCAAACCAGAAACACATTTTGGAAAGTACTTGGGAAAGTACTATGCTCTACAAAAATATAAAATTTAAATAAATTATTGTAACTGAAATAATTATAAAAATACAATTTGATATTGATGTATTTTACTTCATATGAAAAATAGCTTGAACTAGGTTAGAAATAGATGCATATATGAATTTGAAATACTTCTGGACCGTTATTAACTGAGCTGATTATAATTTATAGTAAGATACAATGTCCTAGCGCTTAACAACTGGTTCTTAATCTGAGGTGCTACCCTTCACTATTAAGAAAAACATTGCAAGAAAATATATATATAAATTGTGCCTCGTCTCTGTTTTCCACATCCAACCTTGATTTGCAGCATGTACATACGAAGTCCGTTAAAAGCATACATAATTATGTTTATGTAAGATTTTGTACGAACCTCTTCTAAACATGATTGTAAATAATTACTTTCTTCACTTAATCTTTAATACAAACACTCATCCCATTATTTTTTAGGTAAAACAAATATAAAATAATTTATTAAAAAGAATTATTGCAAGTTCAGAAGGTCAAATTTTACAGTTATTTTTTAACCTTACCTACTCCGATCTTCTTGATTTTCTAAATACAGTTCAATTGTATTTTAACTTTCCTACAGTAGATTTTGCTCAAGATTGTAATATTGTCAATAAACTTTATTACAAATATTAAACACAAAATATGTACGATGTAAATAATTTACCAAAAACGAAAATACAATAAACTGCGAAACGAATTTTTACAAACACTGTTGACTATTAAGCGATAAAAGCATAGACTGTGATCACAGTTTAGTTGACGATTTTACTTACCTAAAAATAAAGTCGTTATTCGTTTTCAGATTCATCATGGTAGACTTTACCTACATATAGACATTTACTTTTGAAGTGTGCATAAAAATGAATTATACAATAAAGAATTTTTCTAAATATCTTTATATCATTTAAAATTAGTTTACTAAACGTTTGATTTAGATATAGAAATATATTTTGAAATTGAAAAAAAGCAAGGAAGTTTATAAAAAATATTTATTTTATTCTGGGCGTTTGTGAAACGGTAGCAATGTACTCTTATATTACTTTTTTTTATAGAAACGCCAAAATTTTATATTGCCAACAAAAATATCATAATACATAGCAGTAATACAACATTTTCTCCACATAGAAAAAATTAATTTTACCATGGTACTTTGCTACCGTTTTACACACGCCCCTTCTTTTATTGGCAACGGAATTTGTACACAAAATAAAAACAACATGAAACTAGTTTCATGCAAAATATCGTCGTGAAAAAATTAACAAAAATTCATTTCATGTGTAAATGCAATGTTATAGAAAAAAAGCTGTGTTACTTTTTTAATCGAAAACTGCTTAACCTTATTAACGTTTTCGATAAGGCAGTGGTTAAACAGATTTAAGAGGTTGGTGGTGCCATATTTTATATTTCAATAAAAGTGCGGTTTTTACTAAAAATCCGTTTGATTTAATTTATTAAAAGTTGTAGTTTTTATTAGCATGCGACGCTGTGTTTTTGATGTTATATCTTATTTCTTCTTTAGTGAAACAAAACTTTTGATTCAACAGTAAACCTACATATATACTGAAATTAATAACATTAATTACTTCAAAAGTTTGAAAATAAATGATGTTAATAATAATAAAAAAGTGTCAAAAGGATTTAAAATGTGTAACTATGTGTAAATATAAATTAAAAACATTCATGATTTTTTGTATACAACTTAACAAAATAATTGATTAAATAGTTAATTTATAAAATGAACGCTCGTCTTTTACTAGATCAAATGAAATACATTTCTTAGGGGTTTCCTGCCTTGAACTTTGATCAACAATTCATTTTTTAGTTGGTTAGAGTTTTACTGTTAAATGCAACGCCATATGTATATATATTTGGGTTAATTTAACAATAAGAAAATTCACATGAAAAATAGCTTAAAGTTATGCTTACATTCGCTTATTAAATTCAGAAATATCAAAAAAGTTGTGTCGAAAATTTTTGTTTATTAAACTTAAATTTATTGTATTAATTTATTTTAATTGTGCTTGATTCCTTCAAATATAAATATTCATGATATTCTCATGAATATTTATTATTTTAAACTAAATTAAAAAATGAAGTGTATTACTGCGGGGAAAGTATATTCATATGGCCATTTCGCTACTGCTCGTATATAGCTCATCAGTGGATTCTACACAAATTTTGTAAGAAAAATTTCAGAGTCTTATACCTAAAGCGAATTTGTTAGCGAAAATTTACTTGTAGAGTAGACATTAAAAATTTTCACTTTAACAAATAAGAGAAACCTTTCGCGATCTATACGACACAATTTCCATATTTTACATTGTAAAGATAAACCTGTAGTAAAAATTGAAAAAATGCATGCAGTTTTGAACTTAGAGTGATAAATAGCATATAAAACAGCTTTTAGCGACTTTTTACTCTGTTCACTCTTATACTGTTAACTGTTATACACAGAATGCTGCAAAGGATGCAGTATGTCTAAATTACGATTTTCTTGCGTTAATAATTGCCAAATAACAGTGCGGTCTGGCAACGGTTTACTCAGCTTATTTTGGTAAAAAGTTGGCAATAGTGCAGCTTATTGTTTTTGACATATCGTAGTTTTTGTTTAAAAAAAATTTCAGTCAATTTTTACGCGTCCGCAAAACAGGTTCTATTTTTAAATTGTGTGGTCGGTATTCGTTTATTTCTGCTTCATTCATAAATTGTGCATTTTTAGAGTAAATATTTGTACAACGGTTTTCGTTATTTCCCTTTAAATATATAAAATATCAATTTCATTTACTGTGGCTTTTATTAGAAATAATAAAATACCTCAGATAAAAAGTGCAAAAGAATAAAATGAAATTAAAGTCTTTAAAAGTTCTAGTGTAGGTGTTTTGAAGGAATTATAATCATTTGTGGATGTATGCTAAATAAAATTGTGTTTGAAATGGAATTTTGTAATACTTACCAATAAAGAATACTTGTGTGTATGTCATACATTACAAAATTAAATAAATATTCAAAAAGTTAGTGTGTATAACAAAATAAATGCATATAAATTAAAAAAAGCCGCTTGAAGGTGTTCTAAAAAGTTTATCTGATAATCTAAGAATTTAATAAAAACAGATCGAAATCTTATTTTATTATCATTTTAAGTTGAATAAGCTAGACAAAATATAATCTATATATGCATACATACAAACAACTTTTAGTGGACGGTGATAAAAGGATTGCACCAGTCTTTTAAATGGATTAAGGATTACTCATCACGTCACTATCATTATTAGTGTTGCCAAATAAATTTGTAATAATTTAAAACCATAATAATAGCCACTACATGAATAGAGATCCTTTTTTACTATAATATATTTTGGTTTTGGTAGCTTTTAAACCAATGTTGTTTTTTAAGTTGTTAATTAATTAATTTATGGTTTTTATAAACAATTGGGCTCTTTTCATTACTACAATAAAAAGAGAAACTTCTAATAACGGTCGTAAAACGTTACACGTTGTAGACTTTTATGATAAAATGCGATATGCAGGAAGTTTATTGAAAACAGAATGTTATAAATTATTTACATTACGGATTCAATATAATAAAATTATATTCGAATATGTTCGGAAGAGGAACCCAAATTCCGCCCTAAAGGGTTTTTCAACTATTATCAGTATTTTTATTTTTTAAACGTCGATTTCCTTCAAAGAAGGAAACTATTTTAAATGATAAATTAATCTATTGTAGTGTTATTTAGATAATGACATCAGAATCATAAACAAAACATAGAACGTGACATTTATGTGTACAATAAATGCGTATGTCCATTCTTATAATTAAGGTTTTATTTATAAACCCCAATGAGATATAATATGGGTCTAGTTCTTTCTTTTGGCAACACTGATTACCAGAAACATAATACAACATTCAATCTCTTTTTTTCAGTTTTGTTTATTACATTAGACTACAACAACAAAACACTACAAGGAATAAAAAACAAAAACAAATTCCAATTTCTCACAATACTTTATTTGTGCCTGTTTTCTGTGTTTATTAAATGTTGTTTTTGCAAACTAGAATCAACTAAAAATAAAACAAAAAAGGGAAGAGAACTGCTTGTTCTTCCCTAAATAATTGCGTTTTTCTCTGTTTATGTCGGTTGTTTACATTAATTATAATAATAATGCCAGAGCGAAAATTTACCAGGGTCTTAAATAAGCCGGGTATGGCTGCACAATTGCGTGAGACGGTATCACAAGTTGTTCGAGAGAGTGCAGTGTTGGTAAGTGATTTTAAAATTTTCTTTTAATTATTCCTGTTTAATAAATTTCCAATTAAGCGGGTAATAAACACTCCAATGTTTGAATGAATTTCTGTGAAATAGCGTGCATTTTTCTCACATGCATTTATTTATTACAAATGCGTATGACAGACAGTTTACTTCATACAGATAAGTGTTTGTCACCCGCTTTAGTGTACACATGCGAAACCTTTTTTGGTTTTAAATTCAGTTTCAAGAACAAAAAGGGTGTGTCTCATTTTATAATATATTTTTTTTAAATGAATGTGTAAATTTAAAACATAAAAATGCATTTGGCTTACACCTTCATTTCCACCTTTTCATATTTATATTCATACATAAAGAACAGCGTTCATTTATCATACATTTATGTAAAGTAATTTTTTTTAATAATATAAATTTATGCAGATCCACATGACATGGATGTGTCAGTGACAGTGAAATCTTCACTGTATGGACATGTAAAATTGATTTTTATTAAACTTTTCAGAATAATTGTAAGAAATAGGTGTACCTATGATATAGTAAATAGCTGTAGAAACACGAGTATTCATATAAAGTCAGTAAATATAAATATAGAAAATATATTTTCCGGAGAGCGCTCACTGTTTTATAATTTATTGGAAATCAGTATTTTGACCTTTCACAAGAAGATGATAAGAAAGTAAACAAATTTTGTAGCTTAAATTAATATAAAATAAAAAATTGCTTAACTTTATATAAATAAATAATTAATTTTTTTTTAACAAGGAAATCGAGAGAAAAGATAATTTATATGCGGAACAATATTTATTTCTGTGGAAAAATTTTTTAAATTGAGCTTTTGGTTAAATGTATCGTATGTTATTCAAAATTGAGAAAAGGAACCAAAGTCATAGTCTAATAGTCTCGTAAACTAGCTTCACCGCATTAAAAATAAAAGATACGAGATACTTTAACATAAAATTTCCCTGCATATTGTAGTAACTGTCCTTGTAGGTTGTTGCTACTGTTGTAACAGTGAGAGAAAACTTTCTGATACTCAAATTATGAAGAATCGTTAAACGCCTAGAGGAAGGAGATTCAGGAAATGTAAATATTGTATATATTTTTTTATGAAGCTAGACCTGATAGCACATAGCTTTATTAAAATGTTACATTGTTCTGGGCGAGTATTGGAGACTTCCTGAGGAAGGGATACAAATGAGAAAAGAGTATATTCATTTGTTTCTTATTCAACATATGTATATTTCTTAATTAAGCGCAATCATAAAGGCTAGAATTTAGAGAAGGCGCGTAATTTGGTCTATTAAAAACAAAAATATGACTTTCACCAGTAGAATTGTGTTATCGTCAAGAGGTAGATAAAAATTATTTACCTTTAGAAATATTTCAAATTTTTAGCAGAATTCTATTGGTTGATCGTTTAGTATAATTTTTTACGATCTTTTAGGTGCTTTCTGAATACTAACAGTCTTATTCACAAAAATTTTAAACTGCTTAATAAGAGGTTAATAAGAAAAAATCGCTAAAGTAGTATTCACAAATACTTAATAGCACTATTACGCTCTTATAAATCATTAATAAATTTCAAATATTTAATGTAGCAGTTACCCTTCTTTAAACCTTTAATAAGTCGGTATTTCTGTTTGAAAAGCATTTTTCTCATAAAATTTGTGGAAAAGTGTAAAAACTATTCATAAAAAAATGCAACGAATATAAAAAATTTAATTTTTACAATAGGTAAGTTTTTAAAACATACTTAAATATAAATGCAAATATTTCATAAAATGGAAAATTATTGCAGATACTCTTGCAAAAATGTCAAAAGGTTCTAAAACTTTTAATAGGAGAAGTGATCCGTTTCAATTACCTAACCATCTATTTAATTCAAGATATAGGTTTAATATGGAAACAGCTCAAAAATTATGAACATGGCCAAGGATGACATAGAATTCGATAAAAGAGGCTGTGTAACTTCAGCCAAGTTACAGGTTTTGGTGGCTTTGCGTTGTTGGAGCCGAGGAGAGGTAAGTATGCGAAGCGAATAGTTGTAGGTACTTACGAAACACATTTTATGTTAAGCGGCAAGATGGAGAGTCAGTACGTATGATTGCCGAATCTTTAATAAGTCAGTTATCAAGCAACGTTTTAAAAATGGCGATTTAATAGGACGCGTGTTAGGTAACTCCGGGTATATTTTACAACTATATGTATTTATTTACACCATTTAAGACCACAAAATGCAAATGAAATCAATTATAATAACGCCCAAATTATTTTGGGGTTGGAAGGCAGCGTTTTCGTGATCTATTAGATGGACTTACAATTAGTTTTCCAAATGAAAAAAATTTAGTTATCACTTTATCTGTTTTGCACAAATTTGCAATTAAAAAAACGATAATTTTCCAGGTAATAAATATCAAATTCACTATTAATATTTGTAAAAAATATGTTCAGAATAGAGAAAATATCATAATTTAATTAATTGTTCTTTCATAATTAAAGCATTGTATTTTATGATTTGAGAATAAAAATAATAAATAAAAAATTCACAAATTTGTATCATAAATAAACAAAATAATATAGTGATGTACAAACAGTAATGCCAAGCTCGATATTTGGATATTTTTTGTACTCGTTCAGCGAATCATTTTATAAAAAAAGGTTTAACACCATTTTTTATATTATTTTAAACTTTTATCTAATATAAAACAATAAATAATAATAAAATAACTATAATTTAAGTTATGTCAAATAATATTATTGCTGATTTAATTATTTTTTTTATTAAAAAAACATTATTCAGTTATTTGGTTCATTGTTGTATGCATCACTAAACGTAAATTTACATATAATATGACATGATGTTGCCAACATAAAACTACAATATTATAAAAATCGTTTAACAGTTAATTATGCGTTATTAAACGTTTGTGAATAAAAATTCTTATTAATGGTTAATAAAACAAAAAGTGTTTATTAACTAAAGTACACATTAGGCTTACTATAAGAAATTTTTGTGAATAAGACTGTAATTATTTATTATCCGATTACCTAAAATTTTTTTTAATAAATATTTATTTTTATTAATATTTTTATTTTAATTAATTTTTCTTTTCTAATTTATTAAGCACTAGGTCAGTTTTATAAATAATAAAAATTTTTTATTTATATTTTCAATATTTATTTTTTTTTTTTTTTAATTTTTGTTATTTTTGAAAAAAAGAAAATTTTATTTTTTGTTTCCTGTTTCCTGATGATGCCACCCAAAGGTGTGGCGAAATATTGAAAATATAAATAAAAATTTTTTATTATTTATAAAACTGACCTAGTGCTTAATAAATTAGAAAAGAAAAATTATTTAAAAAGGTCAAAGAAACATTTACATATATTTTAATTAATATTTAAGTCACGTTAATTCAATTATAAAGGTTCAAATTTAACCATGTTCAATTACAACTGTTTTACTTCCTTTTTTTAGCATAATGTCCATTCGAAATGAATAAATATGACTCTGTGATTAATTGAAAAGGAAATCGCTAAAGTAGAAACAAATGTTATAAATTTATTTTGTAAAGATTTTGTAATAAACACTTTTTAAATATTTATACATACATACATATTATGTGTATTACACATATACAAGTTACTGTAAAATATTAACTTTTATAATTGTTTACAACATAGAGTATGTACAAAAAAAGTTAAGTGCTTGATAAGACGTACGACATACGCATAAACAGTTATAAAAATTATTTTAATTACATTCTCATAACATATACGGCATTTACACTATGCAACTTTTCATGAAACTAGCATGAAATTTTGTTTCTTTGTGAAGCAGGAGGAGTAAGCAATATGGTACTGCTTAAGTTTTGAGGGAATATTACTGTTGCTAATGTTTACTTTTAGACAACGCATAACGCTATAACTTAAATAGAAAATTGAGAAAAAAATGCCTAAAAAATTGCATAGTGTAAATCCGGAGATAGTTTTCAAACAAATGTCTCGCCAACTAACAAATTTTTACGGCTAAATCTATTTTATATCCATTGCCATCTATACACATCCAAAATTAAAATGAAATTAAAATTGTAGAGCATGAATTGTTTCCCTAAAATACAGACGCTTATTATTGTTCTCCCAAGGCAATTTGACAATTTATTTGAGTCTCCCCAGAATCCTTTTGTGAAACGCTTTTGATCAAGAAATCATTGAGACCTATTGAATCGGTAGCCACACAATGCGCAATACCGTTATATAGGTGATTCATTTGAACAGCTCAATTTTCTTTATAAATATAATTGCATATCCGAAGGTTGTCTGAGTTGAAAAAGAAACTTGTTGGTTAATTTAAGCATTTTATTTTCAATTTACATTTTTAAAATTAATGTCGGCAGATGAAGAAAAAAATTAGGCTTGTTATGTTTACAAGTAACATATCGTAGCGGTAAGCAAATTATAGTTGTTTTTAACAATATTTTAGTTGCAGCAAACAACTTTTTTGGCAATTGATTATTAAATGGCCATTCGGCAGAAGAAGTGCAACATGTTTGATTTGAATGCTTGTAGAAATTCTAACCACAGTCAAAATGTTTAAAAGAAATAATATTGTATTTACAACTATAAAATATTAATCGTAAACATATTTTTATTGAGTTTGTTCTTATAATAATTTTTATTGAAAAGATTGGAATCTTGTCTATTTTTTTTTTGAAGAAGTATAAAATTTTTGTAGATTTATTATAATTTTTAAATATTTATTTATTTTGTTATTTTCAATAAACAAATTTTTGTATGCCAGAAAGATAATCTATTTTAAATTTTATTTTATTAAATTATGTTTAAAATAACTATCAGCTACTACTACTTGTGAAATAAAAAAAAAAAAAAATACAAAATATGAGAAAAATTAATTTTCATCATTCACAAACTGTCAACGTTTTGTGCGAAAGCTGAGTTTGATTTTATTTATTTAAATTTTTCTCATTGTGTTGGCCGCTTGTGGTGTGAAAAAATAATAAAAATAAACTTTCCATTATTAATAAAAAATATCACTTCACAGATTCTAAGGTTAAATATAAACAAATTTGTCAATTGGCGACTAAAAAACATGAATCTAAAAAATAGTCCATTGTCCATTTACTTATCGCAGATCGTTATAAAATCTGTATCCACATTTTTTGAAAAGTCGAAAATATTTCATTAAAAATATTTATTGTTATCAATGCAATGTTTGTACATCTGTAATCAGGCCTCTATCTCTGGAGCCGTAACATCTAGATTCTTTATAATTATATAGAAGGTGTATTATTATGGCTGATACAACAACAAAAAAAAAAAAAAATTAAGCATGAAATTTAAGGTTGCAGGCAGGCAGTCAATAAAATTTACATAGGATATGCGTCCGCTATTAAAACAAATTTAAAAATAAAATTAAAAGAAGTCTGCACAAAAAAATGTTGCCAGTGTAAAGAGTAAAGAAAATGTTAAAATAATCATTCAGTATAATTTCAATGAGAAAAATGCATCTTATTTTTCTGTAATTATCAATTTAAAGGAAAATCAAAAATCTATAGCATTATTTTGCCGCATGTAGTTTGTGGTTTTCATTGCAGTTGTTTTCAAAAGTCTCACAGTCGCTTGTAAGTTTATTATATTATAATTGATTTTATTTTATTCTGCATTACTTATTATATTTTTTAATGGAAATGCAAAAAACAAAAAAACAACCTTGACCATCTAAAATGTTTTGCTCTGTTATGTTGTCATTCATACAATAACTGAAATATTTCGTAGATTAAAAATATTTTTATTGTCTTTAGTTTTATATTTTGCCATTTATTGAAGAACATGACATGAATTAAAAGTAAATTCTTATTACTCCGAAAAAAAAAATTCACCTCCCTAAATATATTTGATAAGCAGAATGCAATGCACAATCTAAATTACAGACGCCATAGCCTCACCAGGTAACGTTTGAATTGTTGCATTATGTTTTTGCTTTCTGCTGCTGATTCAATAAATTTTGTTAATTTTGCTTATACATCAATAAACAGAGTTCCGGGCCGAAGAAGCATTACTGACATTGAAAATATTTGCCGCATATGCTAGAACTTTTGAGACACCTGCGTGGATAATTAGTAGATGTAAGAAGTTAAGCATTTGAGGTCACTTAATTTTTGTTCTATTAAATTATATAAAAATTTTGCAAATTCAATTTCAACAAACTGTGTTTACAGTTTAATAACTCAGTATTTGCCCTTGATTTCCCATTAGGTTTGATTCTCCGAGACCGAAGTAACAAAATGCCTCAAAAAACCGACATTTTTGATTTAAATCGAATTTTATCCGATTTTATTAACAATTTGATTAATAATTTTTGCAATAAAACGATAAATTGTTTGCCTTAAAATAAACTCAAAAGTAGTTTAAAATTAATTTTTATTAATATGTATTAATATTTTAATTATATACTTAAAACAACAACAAAAAATATATAAAAATCAACTACCAAATAAAATGTGTTCTTTCACTGTTTTTCCAACAGACGTGTGCTGGTGTTTGAAAATAAAAAATTAAACAATAGATAATTAAAATAAATTGTTTATAACATCTGTTTTATTTTAAAAAATATGGAGTATAATTGTATAAAAGAGCAACACAAATGAAAAAAATTAAAATGTTTACTAAACATCAATCGAAAGTGAATTGTTTTATTCGTTATTGCGTGAAACTTTTTTTTATATTTGAAATGTTATTATTTAATTTATGATTTTACAGATACATTTCAGACGTGTATAAAACATTTTAAAAGAAACCTAAAAAATCATATTTTGTTGAAAAAAGTCTCAAGAAGTAGCTCAACTCTAAAAATATTATTTTCGATCGCCATTTTCCGAAACAAAGTTTTGCGACAAAAAAAAAAAAAATATTTAGCGAACTTCGATTTGCCTTTTTCTGTTTTCAAAAGTAAAAAAAGAAATGAAAGTGTAATGCTTAACGATTAAGAAGCGAAATAAAACCTTATCTGTGGCATCCTTTAAATTTTAATTTTCTACTTTGTGTAGTTTTTGCGGTTGCGGCCACAGTAACACATACTGTCTTACTCATTTCAATTATCTCTCTATTACAGTTCAAAGTGTAAGGCCTTATATGTTATGTATCTATGGAACAACAAATTTTAAAAAAAAAATATACACCAATTGAAAACTTCTCTTTTTCCAAATAGCTTCAACAAGAAATCGCTTTTTACTTCAGAGAGCATCCAAACACTTTATTCGCCAATTGGAAAATAATTCAGACATTTTGTTTTTGTTTATTGAATTTATTTTGTTTTTTATTTTCAAAATACACAGAGACAGTTAAAAAAAAATTTGAAACCCGGTTTCTCGGTTTATTCGAAAGTCAGTGTATTAAAAGCAGAAGCTGGTGTTGGTAACACCATAGAGGTATAAATCTTTGCGTTCGATCGAAGGCCCGCTATGCAGGTAAACTTTGATAAGCGAAGCCATGGTTGTTTTAAGAGCGGACATTATGACACTTTCATTAGTGACACTATGTTCATACAAAAAACGACACAACGTCCATAGCACAATGTCCATGGACATTGTGTCACTTTTGAGTGCGACATAAAGTCAATGGATATTATGTTCTTGGACAATATGACATGCCACCAATTAAAAAAAAAAATAATAAAGAAAAATCCATCTAAAAATTTATTTGAGAAGATTTCCATTTTTTTGTGCAATTCTAAATATAACTTCAAGGTTTGCTTAAAGTACAGTTTTTACAGTTATCTACATATTTGACAGCCGAGAAAAAGATTGTTGTTGTTGTTGTTTAAACTTTCTTTCTTCACAACTTTTTTTATCTTTTTATTGTTTTGCAACCAAAACACGTGTTGTTGAGTATTTTTGCTTTAGTTTTTATTTCATTCATCTTAATTGAAATGTATCTCACAATGTTGTGGTTCGTTAGAAATAAGTATTAATTTCTAATTCTATATTGCTTTCATTCCATGGCGAAGCAAACTTTTAAATGTTCAATTATGATATAAAATATAATTAAATTTTATTGCAACTATTTTCAAGGTTATGAAAATATTTACTTTTTTTCTTAATTAAAAGAAAAAACTTCCATATTGTAGATTCGTGGATGCTTTGTTTAAATAATCCTGGTTAAGATTGACTTGATTTGATTAAAAGTATGTGATTTATGATATTTTCTTTAAGAAATCGTGGCTGCTATTTGAATGCTTTTATCGCCCAATCGATTAACTCCATTTAGTTGTAATATTATTTGTGAAAATATTTAACTTCTTTAAACTTCCTTGTTAATAATTAATTTAAATGAACGATATTCTCATTTCGAAGTTTTAGCTTTGCTAAGAAATTAGTTTTCAACAAACAATCAACATATTTAAGAGTATAAAAGTGTTTTTTTTTCAATAAATAATTATTAAAACATTCATTTATGACAGACACTAAAAAATTATAAGCCAGAAATTATTTGTGATATACGTAAAAGATTAATGATTCCATTTAAATAAATAAATATTAAAAAGTTATTCACACACTTACAAACGTTTAATAAAGTGTTTTTGCGAAAGTGTTTGTCACAAGTACATACAGTGAGCGCTCCCGTGGGCGGACACCGACCGTCAAAGCAGATTTGTCCGTTGTGGAGAGGTGTCCGTCTACGGGAGAGTTGATTAGAAATGGTCGCCATTCACTGCTATTAAATATGCTATGATGTATTGATATGTAAGTGAAACAAATCTGAATGCATACTCGGACATCGAAGGGACTGAAGAAATTGTCCGCTAAGTAGAGGTGTCCGCTTGCGGGAGGTTTCCGCAAGTAGAGTTTTCAGTGTAATTCGAAATGAGTTATGAACAACTATGCCGAGTTAAATGACGTAGTATGTTACGTTATTACGCAGTGATAAATATGTTTAACGTAACACAATACGTCAAAATATTTTTACAGATAAGTTTTTCTTATATTTCACACAAAATCAATTATCTGCTACAAAATTGAATTGTGTTTTTGTTTTTGTAAAAATTTTTTTCAAAAAAATATTTTCTTAAGTTGTGGTAAAATTTAAGTTGATTCCAAAAGGAGACATATCTTTTGAGTTCTGCATATTCATCGTGACTAACTTAATAAGTTTTTTATGAACTCTTTTTATACATAATTGACATCGTTTTCTACTTTTTGTTACTAATGATTATGCATGTCCACGTGCAAAAAAAAAAAATCTCTTTTACACGATCTCTTGCCACAATTTTAAAATGAAATACCTTCTTTGAAATAAATCTGATGATCAAAAGTTGTAAAATAAAATAACTTTGAAAAGTTTTTGGAAAAATTTCAAAACAGAAAAAAAATAAACGGAGAAGCGAAGAAACTTTTAATACCAGAAAGCCAGATAGAAACGACTTACGTAAACGTTATCGTTATTCCGTAATTAAAGTCTATCAAATTTCGACAATAAATAAAAATTTTATTGAGTGAATCCGCTTTTTAACTTCGAAAAAAATAAAATAATTTTCGTGAACATTTTTTTAAACCCACTCTATGAAGAGGGCTAACTTAAAATAGCCGTGTATAGTCCACCATTTGCTAGCTCTGTCACAGTCCAACATCGAAAAGAAAATAATTCTTGAGTAGACTGCACAAAACGAGAGGAACAACAAAGTTTGTTAAAGTATGAGAGATTAAACTTTTGAACTAAGCAGCAGTGCTATGAACGAGATGGCCTATTCGAAAATGGCTGCATTACGAATAAAGTTTGGAGGTAACGGTTCTAAAAACTCGGACCCACTCCAGTTACGCAATTCCGGCATAGTGTGTCGAAGCTGTATAAGAGCATTATTTTAGTAACCTGAACCCAAAGTTAAGATATGGATAAATAAGTCTTTTTTCAATATTTAGTTAAGTAATACTTGTGGTACAAAACATTTAACAAAAACAAATTCTAAAAAAATTGGTTTTGTTTTAAATGTAATTATGCGAACGAACGAACGATTGCGACATCGTGGCAGTTATTGTGGATGTGAACAACCTTTTATACAAGACATCTAAAAGATGTTTTATCAAAATTTCATAAAGCAATCCTGTAGCTGTTCTTTCATTTAGTGGCTAGCGTATACCCGCTCGTAGGAAAGTAAAAATGATATAGTCCGGATTTACACTATACAATTTTTTGAGGCATTTTTTCTCTCTCAATTTTCTATTTAAGTTGCAGCTTTATGCGTTATCGAAAAATAAACATTAGCAACAGTAACATCCTCTCAAAACTCAAGCAATGTCATATTGCTTACTCCTCCTGCGTCACCAACAAACAAAAATTGCATGCTAGTTTCATGAACAATTGCATAGTGTAAGTGCGGTAATAGTCTTTGCTCGGCTACATTAATTGTTAGGAATTTTCTGTTACATCATTTCCGATTTAAACAAAAATATACAAAGATCTCCTAAATAAAGTTTTTCATCACTAAAAGCTATCTTATCTATCATCTCTACTCCAAGAATTCCCAAAAAATTTGAGTTTACGAGCTTACGCTGTCACATAAAAAAGATGCATCTTAAAATGCAACTCTGATCGCACACACTATGATTATAAATCTGTCACACATTTTCTATTTTTATACCCACTCTCCTGAATAAATAATGAATAAATCTCATAGTGTGTCTGTCATGTCTTTTAAAAGTGACTAATCAAAATGCTTAAATCCCTGATGATTTTCGTAAGGTAGTTTTGAGATCGACATGGTATAAATTTAGTTAAGTGTTTTTATTATTGACGATCATCCCCTGATAAAACTCATTAGCATGAACATAATTAACAGAAATTTAAATTTTTTACTTCAGTTTGGTTTATTCATGTGTGAAAAAAGAAATAATTTCACCGAGTAAAAATGCTGTTGAATAGAAATTAATTATAAACTTATTTACTTTGCAATAAGTCTCACTGTTATCGTTAAAGAGATGCCAAAATAGAAAATATTAACGTGAGCCCATTTTTATAAACGCAAAACACGTTCGTTATTTTAACTTAAAAATAAAATGCTAATCATTTTTCATTAACCATAACATTTGCATAATCTTTAATATAAAATAATTAATATCTTTTCTCTCTATTTCTGCTTCTCTTCTATTTTAATTCCAAAACATTTAACATCGTACGCCTAATTAATAAAGATGAAATATCCGACAGACAAACATCGTAATACTGGTAGTAAACAATGGGTAATGTTGAATAGAACGACTCACGTTTCTTTTTAATAAAAAATATACTTAATAATTGTTAAAATAAAATATAAACTCTATTAATAAAAACAAAATATAATAAATAATAAAATATAAAAAATATTGGTGTCCAACTTTGCATTGCCTTTTCTTCTTAAGGAGGCTCTTGTAGTAAGTAATCACTTTCAGCCGTATGCATAACAAAAGCTTGGCTTAAGGTTGACATTAGTGAAGCAACAGAGCACGCAATTAAACAACAAATTATTTTAAATGTCAACCCCAACGAAAAACACGCTAATGCTATAAATACTACTGGGACGAACCATGATTTTCGCCCAGCCGTGTATTGAATATAATAAGAAAAAGGATTATAAAAGTAGAAAATAAATCTTCAAAATTTTAAAGTAACAAAATTAAAAAAAAAAAACAATAATAATAATATTGAAAAACGGTTATTTGAATATTCTTACAGCTCAAGACCTTAGCTAATCTGGTCACCCACACTAACATCATAGTAATTTTTTCTTAAAGCTGCCCATACACGACATGTTTTTTACATCTGAAATCTTAAGTTTCCCAGTGTTAAACACATACATGTCGTGTAGGGCTGTTGAAACATTGCTTCTGTAAAATGAATGTGAAAAGTCATCTGACAAAATTTCGTTTAGAACGTGTTCTATTTTGATCTGACAAACCATCTTATATCAACTGCTTTTATAATTCTAAAAAGTATTATCAAAAACCTATGCCGTATGAAAACAATCAACGGCGGTTGACCATTGGCGGTAGCATTAGCCGGCTGGTGGTAATATTTTATATGACCAAAATCTGAAATTGCTTTTAACTATTTGATAGCAATTATGTAAATTCTGTATCATTATTCAACGCAAACTGATCTTGGTTATATTTAGAGTCTTCAGTAATTCCGTAACGCACGAAAAAATATTTTAAGACGACTACAAGCCATTTTGAAACCGGAAGGCTTAGATATCTGTACAGTAAAAAAAAACGAATTTTATCACTTATTGTAAACAAATAACAATTATGTTAAACGTAATTATACATGTACGTTTATGACTAAATATTAAAAGTCTTCTGTAAAATAAAAATTTTGACACACATGCAGAATTACATATGACTCACGCAGTTAAAAAGTCAGCTGTAAAAACCATGTCGTTTATCGATAGCTAAAGCAAACAATTTTTCAAGCACGTGAAAATTATGAAAATAGATTAATTCCAGGGCATTGAAATTCCTGAAGCTTTATTGTCGAAAGAAACGTCAATTAAGTAGACTGACTCCATATAGTAAATTCATGTCAGAAGGAGAGGTATTATCTTAAACATGCTGTTGTATCGATCAATGGTTCACGGTTACAAAAGTTTAAAAATTTAAATTAGCTGTGGATCGTTTTCAATGATGGCTGTTTGCTCATCGCTCGGTTTGTATCCTGCTAAAAAGTTGCGAGAGAAAACTGGTGGGCGTTAATTGGCGTGACTAATTTTCTTATCATGGATATCCAAAAGTTGCTAGAAAGTTTCTGCTTACTGTAAGCTTGTAGAGTAAAGTGGTCGGCATAAATAACGAATATATAGTTATAGCTTTTTCAAGGTTTAAAAAAATGACTAATTTACTAATCATAAATATCAAAAAGATGCTAGAAAGTGGTCGGCATAAATCCCATCACTGAAAGTTTGAAGAGAGCAATGGTCGGCATGGAACACGAACAGAAAATTATATGCATTTTTTAATTTTTCCAAGAAAATGATTATTTTATTACTCATCACGAACCTTGAACCTATGAATTCAAAAAGTTGCAACAGAAATAGTCGGCATGAATTACAAAAACTAATTGGTATTAAATGCTTCCAAAAGATGGCCACCCTACCTTAGATAAAATTCATATAATGTCTGAAAGATGACGGTGTGAAACATTTTTAAATTTGTTTTAGAGGATTATTAATTTACGGACCGCGGAGTTTTTTACTGTCAGAATGTTCGGAAAGAGCTGGCATGTATTACAAATATAGTTTTAAACTTTCTAAAATATAGTTTTAAACTTTCTAAAAGAAGGCAATCTCCACGTTTCGTTTGTTTGCTGATCTTACGTTTGACGAGAGTAGTTGCTGGCATGATTCACGAATTTTTTTTCCAAAATTTGATGAGTTTACTTACTACAAGAGCAGTGGTCGGCATGAATTATAAATATATAATTATTATTATTTTTTCAATGTATCTCATTTGGGAAGAAAGTGGCAAAACATGTTGTACACCCAATATAAAATTATAGCAAAAAATTAATTTAATAGAGCATCTATTGTTTAAGTGTCTTTAAATTTCTGATCTGTTTCTTATTTTTTTTCTACTTCAATTTGTTTATGCGTAATGGTTTTCATTTGATGGTTTTATATAAAAATATATTTTATACAAATAAACACTTAAATATACAATTTATAAATATGTTGTAATGTTTTTTACAAATTATTTTCTATTTTCTTTCTGCGCAGAAAGTACCGAAATATTGAAATAAAATATTATTAAAAAATATAAGGACCCAAAGCTTAAGAAAATAGAAAATAATTTAATAAAAAAGGGTTTTTTACAAATATTAATGTGTATAAAATTCTTTATGTTCAGGAAAACAATTTTTAGTTTTTTTTTCATAAACAATTTTTCTTGGCATTTTTGCTCATAATCCTTAAGACATAATTTTATTTTACACTTGATTCAATATTGAGTAAAATTTATATATACAAAGTTTTTTTTATTCAATTATCTGTTGAATGTATATTTCTATAGAATTGTACTTTTTTTAAATATTTCCATATCTCAAATAAAGAAAAGTCTTATACTGTTAAGGTTGTATTGAAAATGTCTGTGTATCTTAACCAGACAAGTTTAAAACAGCGGCTAAAGTAAAAGATCCTTTTTTATGCCGTTTACTGTTGCTTGAAAATGTGTGTTTGTGTATGTGAATGTTAAGTGTTATCGTTTTTAATGTAAACTCAATTTATGTTTTTCTTATTACCTTCGTATTATTAAATTTATGTCCTTTTTTTACTGACACTAAAAAAATTTTTCCTTTAGTAGCAAATTTAATTTCTTTTAATGGAATAAATTATAGTTTTTATTTAAAAATATATTGAACAGTGTTACAAAATTCTGAAAAAGAAAGTTAAACCTCACACGAGAAAACAAATTCAAGTTTTCTGGATATGGTATCGTTTTTTGTTTTTTTTTTGTTTTTTTTAAACCTAGAAAATTGAAGAAAATAAAAAAATGAAAATGATTTCTTAAAGAAATTAAAAAAAAAAATGAAAGTAATAATAATAAATCTCGGGGAGGGTGCTTGCGTTCTATGTGACGTTGCATTACGGCAGATGCCATCAATGGTGCGATATGAGCTTAGACAGTCTCCTGCTCTTTAGCATAGCCTTGTCAAACATGATGTTACATGTGGTGTCGCTTTGCTATGTTGTAAAATCATCTTCAGTTTAGGTCCAACGTATTTAGGTACTGATCTGTATCACAGTATCACTTCTGGGGGTTTAAAGGCACAACAATGTCATATATCGTTGCCTTTTTTGTCATAAATGCAGGGCATTATTACCATTACGTTTTAATATTTTTTTGCCGAAAACGTCACCAGATTAAGCAGTCCCAGACTTAATGCTGTGGATTTGGAAATTAGAAAATTTATCGCCAGAAGTTTTACAAAAAATCGTAAAAAAATGTTGTCTTAGTAATAAATAATGGCAATGGTCAATTTGATTTTTATTCCAAGAGAAACATTGTTTCATTTATTTTGATCCACATTGTATTTCCCATTAACGCACATGTTTCAAAAGTTTCATTTTACGTTGCTAAAAACTTAAACAATTCGGTCACCGCCCTCCACTTGAAATAAACAATTTCTTAGCGCTGAATTGTTTTCAGTTTGATTTTTTTTTGTTTTGCAAATATCTAGATAATAGATTGTGTTGTTTGTTTTGTTTTGGTTTGACTTTTCAATAATTACAACAACTAACTCAATGAAAACATTAACCAGAAATGAATCTGTGAGTATCTCTAAGTTGTTTTGATATTTACATTTTTTTGTGTATTTTTTTCTAAGCATTCATTCCAACAAATAAGTATCCACATATTTGCATTAGGATGGCCCCTTTTTGTATAAAAAGTAAGTTAAACATTTTTAAGTTATTCTTATTAGCGATGTAAGTTTAAAGCCCCATAACTGGTTCGATTAATTTCGTCAAACCTGACATTGTATGTCGGTCATGTTGTTTAAGGCCACAACTGGCTATCGAGCATAATCTCATTTACAAGAATGTCACATTAAATTCCGTTCTGCTTAGAAAAATCGCAAGTAAAAGTTTAAGTGACAAACTGTAACAAAAAAAAAAAAAAAATACAACTCTGATCGCTTTGAAACTATCATCTTAGGAATTTTTTTAAGAGTAGAAAATCGGACAGAGCGGCCAACAAAGCTATTTATTACTTTTTAAACACACAAGCCGTTTTTGAGAGTTCTAAAGATTGAATTTCATGGCGTGTTGTAATCTTTATTGACGTCTGTCAAATCTATTATTGATTACCTATAATTGGTGAGTTAAAAGCACGTCCTACTTATAAACATAAAGTGATCAAAATAAGTATTCGTTGGAAATAGATTAATGGCACTTGGCAGGAAAATTGTCATAGGCTGTTAAAGCTAAAAAACAAGAAAAATCGGACCAGGGAGAAACAAGTTCCCCTTAGAAGAATTAATCCTACCTCTAAAAAATTCAACTTTTTTTTAACTTGGACTAAGAGATTCTTAAATGCCATTTTGGCCCCGCCCATTTGTCGCGGTCGTCGAAAAAAGAATGTAATTAATAAATGAAATGGAGTACATACGCCTTAAAACCATAGAAAATAATTTATAAGGGCAGGGGGAGGTATACCTCCAATTTTACTCCCAAAAACGTCCCTGTTAAAAATTTTTGTATTTTTATTTTTTTTTTGCCGCCTCCCAAGAATATAGTAATATTATTATTTTATTATATTTATTATCTGAAAATAATTAATTTATTCATAGTAACAACTTGTTTATGATTCTTACGATAAATTTTATTTAAAATTATAACAATTAATTTATTTTAAACAACTTCTTTCAAAAACCTTATCCGAATCCTTTTCAGCGTTAAGTACAGTACAGAAAGAAATTGCTTCTTTTGTAAAACGTAAAAACTTTTTTTTTTTTGGATTGGCGTAAAAATGCGCAACGTTTCTTTTCTACAGTATTAAAGCAGAGATTGTAAATTGTATAGTGATATATAAATAACCCTTTTTACTTTTTTTTACAAAAAAATTCACAAAAAAATCCTTTTCTAATAATGCCTTTCACAGGAAAAAGAAATCAATACAAAATCTTTATTCGTTTAGTCACAAAAAAATATATTACAAACCTCTCAAAATCGTATTAAGCCAAAAAAATCGTATACGAATTATGTAATTTTCCTGACTTTGACAGTGATCCAAACCGACAAATCTCAAACAAAAGCCTTGAAAATTCACTATACGATAAAGAATTTCGTTATCTGTAAAGCTGCATTTACATTTCTCAAAAATTTATTTTTGGCCTAATGTCCGGCTAAATTAAACAATTTAACGCCATGAATAATTCCACTTGTATGGCGTCTTTTTACCATGTGGAATTATAAATCTCGAGGACCACTTGGGGTTTTTCGCCTTCGGAGGTCAAATTCAAGCCTTGGACAGATATATGCAATAGAATCTTAAAAATCTGTTCACATATTAATATGTCCCTTTTAATTAATACCTCAAAGTCGCTCCTTTTGGAAACCCCTTTAATTGCACTTGCTTTGCAATATTTTTCATTCAATTGAGTTTTTGATTTTTTCTTTATTTCCTGTTCTAATTATCTTCTGATGTCAGGACATCAATTTCCAAAACGGTTAAGAAACAAACAAACAATTGTTTCCTTTCATAAGGGACCACCTACAACAATTATTATTTTGTGGCCACACTATTGTAGATATTATTTTAAATTTGATGTGAATATAACTTGAGCATTCACATCAAATAAAAATGCCATTCAAGTATGGCAGCGAAAAATTGCAATATCAACATTTTTGTGTGATACTGAAATTATACACTTTATTTGTGTTCATGCAGCATCTTTTTATCAAGACTGAAACTGAAACTAGTTTTAGTGGGAAACTGAGAAAGAGAAGTCTCATAAAAAGACATTTAAAAACTGGTTGCAAATTTTTGTGAACCTTACAAAGCAAAACTTTTTTTTGCAAATAAAAAAAAAGATCAAAACACACAGAAGTAGTAACACACAGTTAAAGGAGTTGTTACATAAACGGCTATGAATTGAATCAAAGCTTTATTTGAAGCAGAAGTGACGGGCGGAAGTAATATTTTATTTTAAAAGGATTTCAACGTAATATGTACTTGACTCTTCAAATTACAATGGGGGTCATTCTAGAATACGTGTCGACAAGTGAATCGTAAAAAATTTGTTATTTTTCATAAAAATGTGCAAGAATGCGAAACCAGTGTTGTTAAATAAAGAAAAAAACTTAAAATTTTTTACATTTTATTTTTATTTTCACTTGAAGGCACGCATTTTAAAACAGTTCCCAGCTTTTAATAAAAAATTTAAAATATTTTTGTTCCATCGATTAACTTTATGAGAAGAAAATTTTACTTAAAAGTAATTTTAAACTAGAAATTAAAAAAAAAAAAATAAATAAACTTAAGCCTGACTTAAACTTGTTTATTTGTTTGATTTTAATACACCTTAAAACTGTTTGTTTTCTTCATTATATTGGATGTTTTAACACACTCCAGTTGTTTTTAAAGTTTTAAATAGTGTGGGACCTGAGATACCTCGCAACGTGAATTGGTTAATTGGTTTAAAAAGAAAGTCTATTTGAAGGTGTATAATTAATAATATTTAATTAGAAATATATTCCAACCATCCATCACCTCCTCAGTTGATGCCCATTTAAGTTTTTGTTTTTGTGTTTTAATCTGTTGTTCATAATACGTCTGCATTCAAATAATCATTTATCTCTGTAGTGAAAAAGTTTGTCATTCCGTTTGTAATTTCTACAAGATCCATTTCCGACCCCATAAAGTATATATATGTTCTAACTTCTTATGCTTATGGAACAATGAAGTAACTTCACTCAAAAAAAAAAAAATAAAATACAATATATGGGGTGATAGAGAATTTAAAAATAAGAAAAAAAAAACGACAAGTAATCAAATTGGCGCTCGCCCATATTTTCCGAGTAACTAGCCACTGAAATTTTCAAATTTGTTAAAATATCAATATGGGTTTCATTTTAAAGCTTTTAAAGAGATCTTTAAGGAAATACTAAATTTTGTTTTTAAAATGCTTAACCCATTAAGAGCCGGTGACATTTTTATGTAAAATTATACGTAAAACTTGATTTTTTTTCTTATTTTTTAATTCTGTGTCACCCCAATATTTGCTTTTTTTATTGTAAAATACCGTGGCCAAAAATGGACATCAGTATCTTAAGTAAGTTACATAATAGAAAGTATTTTGTTCCAACCACTCGCTTATTCTAGAAACCATAGGATATTTGGTCGAGTCTATTGATGCTTGGGCTCATTTACGCCATTATTTTTACTTTCTCGTTTTAAATTATTCCACACGGTCGAAACATTAAACTAAAACCATCGATCATTAATAATTTTTTTTTGATACGTTGCTAAACAAAATATTAAAAAAAAAAATTCTTTTGTTACTGAAATGAAGTGACACTAATTTCCAAAACATTAAATTACTCGCATTCAATAATTTGTATTCTATTTTTTGCCTTCTTTATTTCTTTATTAATGCAAACAATTCGCTTTATTAATGAATCTCACAATTTTAGTTTTTTTTTTTAATTTATTTATATTGCGTGACCGACTGACTGACTGATTTAAAATATGATTTTTATTTTACTCAAAATCCACTGTGAATTAAATGATTTATTAGTGTGGAAATATTTTTTTATTTTTTTATGTGTAATTTTATGGCAATATTTTTTATATTATATGAAAGAAATAAATGTTTATTTGAAAATATATATTTATATAAATAAGTATATATTATTTATATAGAATTTTTATTTATTTTTTTTTTCTTAATATTTCTGAAAATATTATAAACATTTGCAATATTTTTTAAATATTTAAAATAGTTTTCGAAGCAATAAATTACATTGTGCAACAAAACTGAACATTTCCTTAAATAACAAGGTTCCGTCAATGGTTTTTAGCTGTAAGGGTTAACTTTTTTCATATTCGCATGATGAAGCGGTGTTAAAATTTCGACTCTTACATTTCATATTATTAGAAAACTTGTGTAGAATAACCCGACGAAAATTTTGGTGTCACATTTTAACTTTCAAACTCCATAATGTATGGCTGTTTTTGCACTCTCATGAAAAGCGAAAAAAAAATCATTTCACCATTGACGGAGCATTGTCAAACGTTTCGTTTTGTTTATTTTCGTACCCTGGTTTTTAGTTGTCCAAAATTTAAAAAAGTCTTAATGTTTTACGTCAATGTTAAGTTGTCTTAAATAAAAAATTCATATTTATTTATTTAAGTTTTTATAACAAATTCAATCGTTTATTTAATAATTCCCTCCATTTTTATTCAATACAATTTGTGTGAAATTTATAGAAAGGAATTCAATTTTCTTAAGTGGAAAAAAAGACACAAGTTTGAATTGGAATGAATAGTGTTGTTATTTTTTTTAATAAAATGACGTAATATTGCCAGTAAAATGCCAGTGGATATAAATCCACACACAGATCATCATCATTGTTCGTGTTACTAAAGGTGTGGAGTTTTGTAAATGTGTATTTGAAAATGTATCTTTGCATTGAATATGACTTTTTTTTTTTTTGCTTAAACAAGTAGACAAAAGAAGAAAACTTTAAAGGTTAAAACTTCATATTGCAAAAGAATTTTGAAAAGTTACTTTTAATATTTGTTTAATAATGTTTTTATTGTAATATTAATATTTAATTTTTCAATAAGTTTAAATTTTTGCGTTGTATTAATAAATTGATTTTTTGTAGGTTTTTATTTTTCTGGCAATAAAATTTTTCTGGCATTTTATAAAAGAAATTCATTAAAAGAAACCAATATTTTTGCTGTTAAAAACAACTAAAAACACTTATATTTCACTTGTTAAATTACACAGATCAAAAGTAAAAGTAAAATCTTAGAAATTAAATAATTTCCTAGTCAACTTTAATAGACACTTAGTGAACAAATGATTGAAGTCTAAAGGACTAATTGACTACAAATACGAAATATGCCAAAGTTTGTAGGTTCAAAATTATAAAACTTTTTTAATGTAAATGTTACAAATTTAATGCATATCATGATTAAAGTCAAATTTAATTAGTGTTTAATAGGCAGCAAAAAAGATTTATCAAGATATTTAAAGTTTATAATAATTCGGAAGTTTATTTATTTATTATGTTTTGTATTAATTTAAAATATTTGAAATTATTTTTTAACAAAAATGTGAATAATTATTTAACGTTTTAATTTGATAAAATTCCATTTATTTTTTTTTCTTTAATTTTCTTCATATGATTTCGTTTTTTCCTTTGATGTGTTTTTCTTTTTTTGCTTTTTAAATGTTAAAATAATAAACAGAAAAGTATTTATTTTTTAATTGCTTGTAAGTGCAACAAAACGTTTTAATAATAATCTACTTAAACATGCTGACACTCAGGCGAGAATAAGAAACTGACGTACTGATTGTCGTGTTCATGTGTTGAAGTCTTGCAAAACATGAATGAACTTTTTCTTCTTAATTAGTTGTAGATGTGAATAAACTCCGTCATATTGAGTTAAGTTTGAAAATATTCGTTTTCAAAAGTACTTTTTTTTAAGATGACCTTTAACAAAAAGGACTGTACATACTTTCAAAAAAGTACATTTTAGAAAATGTATCACAAAAACACTTTTTGAAAAAAATTAAGCACTTAAAATGGTCTTTATAAAAAGAGCCCTTAAAATGTACCTTAAAAAATTACTTTTAAAAGATGCCATTCAAAAAAGTACTTTTTTAAATGTAATAAAAACATTATTAACAAAAAGGAATTACAAAAATTTAAGTCTTTTTTATAGAAAATAACTTCCTTGAAAAAAAATTTTAGAAAATAATTTTCTCAAAAATTAACTTTGTACAACATAAAAATCTCCTTCTCTAAAAAATTAAAAAAATATTACTTTTTATAATATTGCCTAATTAAAAAAAAACTAATTTTCACCAAAATAAACTAAACAAAATATGTAACCAAAAAGTAGAATTTCAGCAAAAAAAAAAAAAAAAAAAAAAATGAATTGAAATCGATTTTGGCTTAAGTTAATTTTTTAATTTCTAAAAACCTTTTTTTTTAGAAAGATAAACTATTTTTATAAATTTATGCGAAAAAAATGGACACCAGCAGAATGTAATGCTGCAGTTTCTGGATTGCTACATCCTTCATCAGCATTCTTCGCGTCTATCTACTTTAGTTTGTATACATTGTAAACATCGTCAATTCAACCAACTGACTTTGTAAATAAGAATACGAGTAGTATTCATATTAATATAAGTTTGGTTATATGAAGTCCACATACAAACCAAAGTATTTCTTCACTATTCTAGTCTTCTACATTTTTTTTGCTTTGTACCAACAGTCGGTTGGTCACGAATACAATTTTTATTTTTTATCATTTTTACTTCTTACCTCACAACATTATATATAATTGTTATGAGTAAAGCATTAATGTACATGCGCTGTGCCTTGCGTTTTTTTAAATATATTTTTTTACCGGATTGTATTTTATCTTTGATATGATGAAGATATTCGGGGAGAACTTGAATTTTTTATTTGTCAACTTAGGTTCTGCTAGGCGCCCAGCTGGTGGCAGCCTGGATTCCCGTGCCACTTGTGAAGGTTTTTTTGTACATATAAAAGCATGAAACACAAAATAGTTAGCCTTAATGGAGGCCGTTTTTGAGGTCTTTTGGTGCTTTCCTTTCACACAGGTCATCTTTTTTGTGAATTTTAGGAAGTTTAATATTTTTGATGAAATGTTGGTGAAAATTAAATATTTTGCTGAAATTTAGATGGATTAGTGATATTCCAATAGCCTGCTAATTTATGTACAATATATATTTTTTTTTTTAATTTATGGACCGATGTTGCTAAATTTTAATAGCACCTCTTTCGAAACTATGTCTGAGAGAATGAATGGTGATCATAAAACTGATTTCAATCCGATTACAAATATCGCTAAGTCGACTGCCCTATGTGTAAGGTTCAAGAATATATATACTTTAAGGGATCTTAATGAATATTGCAGAAATTACAAACGGAATGACAAACTTCACCTTTCCACCTGTAGTGAAGGGTATCTAAAAACACTTTGCCAGTCATAAAAAGAAATTAATGAAAATTTTAACTTTTTTGTTTTAATTAAGGCGATTGGGGTAATAAAATGTTTATTTAATGCCCTTAAATTAATTTCGCGTAGTGTATTGTACAAGCATAAATTAAGCAGGCGGCGAAAGTTGTAATGTTTAGAAGAATTATTAAGAATTTTAATAGTGACAATTTGTGCTTCTTTGATGGCAAAGTTGTATTCGTAAATTCTTAGTTATTTTTTTATTTAAAATTTAATTACAAAAAAATGTATTTAAAAAAAATGTATTGAAAAAATGTGTTATGGCCATTTAACCAAACGGCTACTAAATACTGAAATCGGAGCACGGTTAAAAATATCAACTGGAAAGCAGAGTAACAAAACATAAAAAAGAAGTGTTAAGTAGATTTATGTTGAAAGCGAAGCAAATCTGAATAATAACCAGCGACATCAGTTTACTAAATATTCTTGGTTTAATACTTTACAATACACAAGACAATTAAATGATTTGTTACGTATGACTTGAAATCAACAAAGTCAAGTACTTAAGTACTTAGTATTTAAAATGTCAGTCGACTTATTAACATGAACGACGATATATGCAGAATTACATAGAAAATTTGTAAAAGCGTTTGAAAATGAAAAGGTGCTTGCGAGTCACCTGGTTTTGAGTTGGAAATGTAAACACACAAGCATTTAAAAGGTTTGTTTGTCAAAAGGTCAAATGAGTAAAAAAATGCAGCAGAGTAATAAATGTAATAAACTCTTTGGAAAAATATTAAATTAAAAGAAAAATAAATGTTTCGTTTAAAAGAGAAGATGTTATTTGTATTTCTTTAAATTGTCAGTAAACACGTATATATTTTTTATGTACAAAAATAGTCGTCATGAAGACATACATGCATACACACATGTGTATATGATTTCATCTCTGTTTTGAAGGTTTCTTCTTCACACGTTTTGTACATAAAATATATTTCCATATGTGTTGACAATTTCTAACTTAAAAAAAGGAAATAAAAACCAAAGTATAGAAGCTAAAGTTAATGTAAACGAATTTTGTATTCTTTAAATTCATGCTGCTGCAAGTTTTATAAATAAAACCTCCCTTTTTTGAAGTGCAGTCAGTGTCTATCTACTTAAAAGATAAAGACACTGAGACAACAGCTTTTGTTTGGTAAAATATTTATGTATCAAATTATTGTAGACATTACAATCTCTCCTTGTGGTGTTAATGTTAAAAACGTATTACAACTGAAACAAACAAAACATTAACTTTGTTTCTAAAAGGGTAAAGCCAAAAATTTTATATCTTTTATAATATAAAATATATATTTTTTCGCTTTATTCAATTCGAAAATCGAACGCTCAATCTATAGATTATTATACTAACATTGTACCAACTAATAGGTCATAAACGAACTATTTCAATTGAACTATTCTATTGCTTGAACTATGCTTTGTGTTTGAACTACTATATGATGGATTAAATTCATGTATATTTCGTTGTTCACCGTTTCTGAGACTATTAATGAAACAAATTTAAATATAATTTCAAACGATAGTTACTTTTTGCCTTTATTCCTGATAAAAACAAAAGAATATATTATAAATACAATGAATATAATCAATGTGTTGATTGTAAAGTAGATAGAATTGATTTCACTGGCAGCAGTTGTAAGTCAAATAGAATGTTACCAGACCAGGAGCCATAATACGAGGGCTGCTCTATATATTTCTGGCCTAATAGTGAAAATGCGAATATTTATAATCAAAATGGTTTTATTGTTTTTCAAAGTATTCTCCAGCATGATATATACACTTTTGCATGCGCTCAAACCAGTTGTCGAAGCACTTTTTCCACTCCGATTAAGACACCTCTAAAACATGGTTTTTGAACACTTCAACAGCACTTTTTTACGGCCTGGTGGAAGAAATGTCCAAGGATGTCTCTATCTCTCGGTATGTCGCATGTCGATCTTGCATTATGAGTTCACGCGCGGCATCAATGTTCTCTGCACAACAGCCGTTTTTGGACGACCTTCACGGAATTCGTCTTTGTGCGAGCTTCGGCCACGATTAAATTCATTATACCAATTTTTCACAGTGCTATAGGATGGTGCTTCATTGCCATACAAAGATTTAAGTTCATCAATGCACTCTTGTCGTGATAATCCACGTCGAAAGTTGTGAAAAATGATCGCACGAAAATGTTCACGAGTTAATTCCATTTTTTTCTATATTAATTTTTTCAAGTCACTGTTAACAACACAAATAATGGTCGTACGTCAAAACGTTTGAGTACGATATGCTTAAAAATGACAAACTTTCCAATGGAAATGTCAGATTGCACTTGGCAGCAGTCAGTGTTGCCAGGCCAGAAATATATATAGCAGCCCTCGTAGTAAATAATTTTTGTTTAGATTTGAAAAAAACTGCGAAAGAACATTTGAATTGAAGGAGCCTTGAACTATAAAGACGTATTAAACTAAAATTTGAACTAGTTCATTTTTAAACTTTAAACTAAAATGATCGGTCACATTAATGAACTAAGAGGCACAGTCTACCAACTAATCTCCGGGGCACTCCAGGACTATATTAAGTTAGGTTAGGCAGGCAGCTGTGTTGCCACAGCCCACTTCGGTCCATTAATTGGTCTCTTTGTTTTAGGACTATATTAACTTTTGATTATAATTTTTTCTTTCTTCATATGAATTAGACTGACTTCCAAAACGTCAGGTGCTGTATATTCGAACAATATAGAGTGTTTCATAATGCCGTGTTACTAAATGTTTACAATGAATAACATTCCAAAATGTCACAGACAAGTATTAGAAACGTTGCAACCGAGCAACTAGCGCATCAGTTTCTAAATTGATACTTTGTTTAGCAACTTTGTATATGTACAAGATCTAAATACCGCAGCAAAACTGTATACAAACTTTGTATTAATACATTTTGGAAGTCAGCTTTATTCTGCTGCTGTCTAAGATTACAATTACATTGGATCAACATATTTTGTTAATAATAATATCATGAGGATTTCATTTGTGTCAATTTTGCATTATTTTGGTTTCGCTAGCTTTGCCGCAAAACGAACAATCCTCGTACATCTCAAGCATCGGTGAAAATATTTTAAATATTTATTGATTGATAAACTGTGTACAAGTTTATGTTTGTCAAAAATAAATTAATTTTCTTTGCAATAATTGACTCAACGGCAGGCACAACATCATTGTGTTTAATCATTCTCCGTCATCGGCGCTCAAACATGCAAACATAAATATGAACCTTGTTAGACGAGATAAAAAATTGTATACGGAAACAAGTTCATTAACCTTTAACATAAATTATGTTTCTAATTTTTTTATGTTTTTTTTTGGAATTTTTTAATTAAACAGCAAAAATAAGCAAACAAACAATAGAAATTGACTTTTATTGTTTATAAACAACGTCGAGGTGACCACTTGAACATTATGATGTGAAAATATATGTCAACCACTTTTAGGTTCATACATGCATATCAACGAAGGCTGGCTAAGAAGTTGTTAAAGATACCTACATACAAACTGCTCGCTTGCCAAATTTAAAAAAATCCGTTTTTTTACTTTTTACTTTCTACAGTGCTGACATATGAGATGGCATGACTGGGTCGATCTTTTGGGAAAAGTTCACTACCTCCTATATCTTTTAGATAATTTAAATTGTATTCAATCTAGCAGTATCTACACCGAAAGAAAAACTATTTTTTTTAATTAAATTTTCATATTTTGCTGAAATGCCTATTCATTGCGATTATTACAAATGAAAACAGTTTCGAAATTTTGCCACATGAAAAGTGCCTAAAAATTTTAAATTTTCTTTGAATAATTATTCGGATGATATTAATTATAATTTTTTTTTAATTAATAAATAAAATTAAATAAGAAAAGTACGTACGGTCGTACTTTTTGCAATAGTATTTGACATACAGAAGTACCATGTTACTTCCCTGACTTATTTGATACTTTTAACGTAATTTTTCGGTTGTATTTCGAAATTTTCAGTTAGAAAGATATAAATAAATTGTGATTTAGTGCCCGGAGTTTCAAAAAAAAACTTAAAAAAAATATTTTTGATACAGAAAAAATTTTTTTAATATTTCATCCCTGGTTTAAAGAACTAATTACCCACCTAAGGGTCCTTTCTGAGTTCTTGAAGCGTTTGAAATGTTTTTCGTTTAGTTTTGACTAGTAAGTTAAGCATTAGAATTGGGCGTTTGATCTTGGTCATGCAATTATTTCCGGCAGTGTAACATGTGTTAATGATAAAAGAGAATAAATGTTAGAGTGAATAAGCAGTAAAATATGAAAAAATTAAACAATAAATATGTAAATTGATGATGCTGGTATAAAAGGGAATAATAATAAAAATAAAAACAAAACATTTTTTTTTATCAAAAATATGTTCTGAGTGGAAGGGTTTAAAATATGAAATATTTGTGTTTTAATATAAAACCATTAAAAGAGTTTGTATGAGAATGGCCAAAAATGTATTGAAAAATAAAACACATGATTAATTGCCGGAAGTAACAGCTCTTTCAAATATGACAATATACAAACACACTTCACTTCACTTCCTCCTATATTTTCAAGTTAAAACACAAAGTTATCAAGGGCTTATTGTTCTAATATTAATATTTTTTATGTTACAAAGTTATGCATTAAATATTTTGCATTTTTCATTTGAAGACAACGTTTTAATAAGTATTTTTTTTATATTAACATTTAAATTTGTTTGCAACTCAAAAATAAAAATTAGTTCAGTCACTATTTTAACACCCAAAAGAATGAAAAAAGGAAAGAATAAAATAATAAAAAAAACAATACTTATTTGTGTGTTTTTAGAACTTGCAGCTCAACAATGAACCTGAACTAGACCATGACTTTGTAGTTTTATGTTTTGTATTTTAATAACTGTTGTAAAATGCTTGAACGGTTTCAACCGAAATGCGTGAGGTACGACAGCAAACATTTTATTTTAAATCAAAACAAAAAGTGGTACAAGCGAAACACAATTGCTGAGGACTGAAGAAAACAGTGAATGAGTGAGTGAGTGAACTTGTCTGTCGTAACTAGCACTTGCCAAATTGCTCAACCATCATGGACACAAATTTTAAATAAAAAGAAAGTTTTCTTGACAACTTTTCTTTGTTTGCGTTTTATTTTTTTTTCTCTCCATTTTGCAGTAATTGCAAAATAATAAATAAAAATTTTTATTTCTTTTTTTTTCAAATTGTCAAAGTCAAATTGTTTTATAGCAATTAAAATACGAATAACAAAAACAAAGCTAAATAATATAATAATAATATAATACCCTTCACCACAAAAAGTGGAAAAAGGGAACATCTAAGTTTCCGACCCCATAAAGTATATATATCCTGACTTCTTAGGCACAGCGAAGTCGATTGAGCGATGTCCGGCTGTGTGTCTGTCAATCCGTGTTAGTGTTAGTGTTAGTGTTGTTGCCTCGGTTCAAAAAAATAAATGTCAATCGATCACATATGGTGTCGAAAGAGGTGCTATTGGAAATCAGCACGATCGGTCCATGTCCTTTGAGGAAGCAGGCAAAACACCACACCTACCTCTAATTCTTTCATGTCATTTGGAACAATAAAGTAACTCCAATCAAGAAAATAAATATATGGGACGAAAGGGGATTAAAAAATAAAAAAAAAACATTAAGTGAAAAAATTGGCGCTGACTCATATTTCCGAGTTACGGTGCTCTGAAATTTTCAATTTTTTTTGAAACATCAATATGGGTATCATTTTAAAGCTTTTGAAGATATCTTTAAAGAAACAATTTTAAAAAATGCCTAACCCATTAAGAGCCGATAGCGTTTTTATGTAAAATTATATGAATGCAGTTCCATTTTGTTTTATTTTTTAACCCTCTGTCACCCCAATATTTGATTGGAGTAACTTTACTAAACTACATTTACATAGATGGTAAAGGGTATATAAGATTCGGCATAGCCGAAATACTCTTACTTGCTTTGCTTAAGATTAAATTGGTATATTTACTTGTTATAAGATTGAGATAATTCGCTCTGAAATAGCCTTTCCTTTGTCTAATTCGCTTTGTGGTACACAAGTCAAAGGCAGCCAAATGCCTTAGTGTAGGTGAAGCTGCCGCCAAGTTTAAATCAGCCTAGGATTTTAAAGTGGGTTCATTACTTTTTATTTTTTTGTTAGCACAAAAGTAAATACAATTTGCTAATACTCGAAAACACTGGTGTTCGAATCCTGTTAAAATGGATTTTAAATGTTTTATATTTATCTTAACAAGTTCGTTTTACTCATTTAGCTGACTTTTACAAAACGTACTTTCCTTAAAACTCTTTAGTTTAAGTGTATCATGCATATTTAATGGTTCCGCAACTGGCGCTCCAGTTTATCGTTCTGCAATGTTATTGCATTTGTTCTAACTTTATAGCCGTGCACTCAGCTGCCGCCGGCAAGAATCTACCACTGACCTGGACCTATGACTTTTTTTTTTGTAGTATAGTTTCACTTTTTAATTTTGGAAAAAATATCACGCAAATGACTGAAGTTTCAATCCAATTCGATTAATGGTTTAAAGTCTACAAATTTGTCTTATTATTTTTTTTTTTGCAAAACCCCTTCTGTGCTGCTTTGAAATTGTTGACTGACATAAAATTTTAGTGGCAACGTCAAGTTTTTTTTTATTAGCTTTAAGTACATAAAACAAACTTTAAGAAAAAAAATTTTTTTTTGCCATATAAATATAGTCTTACTTCTTCTTCTTCTTCTATACATATAGATAATAAAACTGAAACGGGGTCGTTTCTGTATGTAAAATATTTATAGAAATTTTGTTTTTGGCTGTAATAGTAATCGATATAGAGTACAAAACACCTATTTATGAAATTTTTGTCTGTCTGTCTGTCCGTGTTCTCATCACGTAAAAACTACTGCATAGATTTGAACAAAATTTTGTGAGGACGTTCCTTAGAACCTTGATTAAAATATATAATACTTTTTTGTCGTAAAAATAGGTCATTTCGTGACAGTTGTCAGCTATTTTTATTTTTGTAGATAGAAAACTTTTTAGATATCTGGGATAAATAGTTTAATTTGAATTATAAGATATAATTAGAAATTGCACGCAAACGAAATCGTGGGCACTGCTACTAATAAAGTCTAAAGTAATTACTAATTGTCAAGGTATACACGCTGCATTTAACCACTAATATTTCATTTTGTAAATATGAAAAGTGTATATGCAAATTAAGAAAAAAAAACGAAACTATTTAAATGTCAATGACCAAATTAAGCCGCAAATTATGTTTGGTATTTAATGGGCAGCCAGACGACAATAACTGTAAAACGTGGTTTTGAGTGCACATTTGTTTATTGAATTTATTGACTGACCATATGGCCAGTATATTTTTACCATACTGTTTGTATGGTAAGCATACAAAAAATGCAATAAATGGAATCATAGCGCATATTTGCTACATTGTTAAATTTTTGCAAACAAGTTAGTACTTATAAGCTTACGTTGCATATCAGTCTTATTTGGTAAGGTTTACAATAATTACAATATTCAATTTTTAAATGTACTTATTGCAAAAAAGAACTTTCATTAAAGATAATTTTTAAAGATGTTTTTGTAAAGTTTTTCTTCAAAATTTTTAAGATGTAATATTTAAAAGGTACCTTTTCAAAAAGTACCGGTTTAAGACAATTTTTCGGAATTTTATGTTTAAGAATATTTTGTTTAAATAATGTTTAGGTAAGGTCACTTTTAATGAACTTTTAAAATATGTTACTTAAAAATTTTTAACGTAATAACAACGTTTTAAGTTCAGCAAAATGGAAGTTGAATACGAAGTAACTGCGTTTTACTTTAAAATTCTGTTTACAATTAATAATACACATGTCCATTTCATTATTTACTTATTGTTTTCACAAAAAGTCGTGACTAATAGAAATATTTATATTTTTTATTTATTCAAAAATATAAAAAAAAACATTTGTTTTCTAATTTTGTAATGCTCTACAATTAATCAACAAGCGAAACAATTTCAAATACAAAATTTTATACGAATGAGAAAATTTCAATTTTTCATATCAATAAAAGTATGAGCAGCTTCCAAACAAAAAATATTATATTTAATTTGTTTTTTGTAAGTATTGAGTTTTGAAGTACATAGTTAAATAAAAGCAAGAATTTCTTAAGAAAATAATGGAAATAAGTGAGCTTAGAAAGGTTCTTTATAAAGAGGTGTAAATGAAAAAGTGTTTGAAAGTTTCATTGTTTTTTCACATTACGATTTAATTAAATTAATATTAAATAACAGTGTACAATTATACGAATGCAAATTTGTAGAGTAATTGTTGTATTCAGTTCTTTTTTTTATGGATTTCTAAATAACACTACTCGTCGAAAATCCCTTTAAGAAAACAAATTCATTTTGCATGAGTGTATTTTATTTTTAATTTATTTTTTTTTATATAGGAACATAATCTCCTTTCAATTGTAATAAAATTATGAATTGAACTTTAATGCAATTTTTTATACGGCGCATAAAGAATGAAATCAAAGTAAGTAAATGCCAATTCAGCGATAAACTCAATGAAATTTTGATACGAGAGTTTTCTTACAATAACCTCATAATTACAAAAAAAAAAAAAAAAAAAAAAAAAAAAAAAAAAACAGCAACAACAAAAAAACCAATAAACAAATGAAATTTTATTTAGAACAGCAATTAAATAGTAATGTTTATTTGATTGCAATATAATTAGAACTTATTTCTTCCCATTAGTAATGAAAAACTGCAGAAGCTGATTAAAAAGTTTGTTCAGTTTGTTTAAGAAAATGAATTAAAAATAGAATAATTAATAAAAGAATGGATGGATGAATTTTGAATTTATAAAAAAATTTTAAAGTACTATCTTTTCGAAAACTATTTCTTAACTTACCGCTAGATTTGGTGGTTTTACAGTAATTAAATCAAAAAGTATATATATTATTTTGCACCACTACCACTGTATCTTCAAAAACATTCCCTGAAATCTGAGTTTTAGATTTTTTTTAGTCTGGTTACTAAATTTAAGAAGTTTATTTTTAATTATTAATTTGAAAATACAAAGTTTTAATTTTTTGAGTACTTTAAGAAATCATCTAATTTCTTTTAAAAAGTACTCTCTAAAAATAGTACATTTAAAATTTTATTTTTATACTCGTCAACATTTCAATTATAGTACTTTTCAAAAAAGTACTTTTCAAAAAAGCACTTTTCAAAAAAGTACTTTTATAAAAGCATATTTTAAAAATGGTTTTTAAAGTATATAATTATAAAAACTTACTACAAAAAGCAACTTAACTTAAATAGTACCTCATGGTAGGTATGTTTACTACCTCACTTAAAAGTACTTTTTTACAAGGTACCTTTTTAAATAAAAAAAAACTTTTCAAGTACCATACTCAATAATTCTGGCAAAAAAAACCCGCTTCAAAACAGATTTCATCTGTCTGTCTATAACGGTTCAAAAGTATGGCCACATACATCAATTTACATTAGCTATTGGCACACTTTTTAAATTATAATTTTAAATATTTATAATTAATCTTTAAGTTTTAGTTTTATTTTTATACTACTTTTTGTAATACGCAGTCAATTTAAATTTCATAATAAACGAAAAAAATGTGACATCCTTCAATTTTTAAGATTACGAACTGTTTTACAAGCTACAAAAAATTTTCAAAATCGGTTTTGAAATGACAGACTTCTGCAGGCACAAACATTAAAAAAATTAATATTCAGACGAATTGACAACCTCCTGCTTTTTCTGAAGTCGGTTAAAAATAAATGCCATGAGGGCATGTATGGAAAATGTAAAAAGGGTTTTAACAAGTTTAGGATCGACAATGTTTCTTGTTGGGATGCGCTAAGACTCAAAAGAACCTCTTCACTATAGTTTAGTATTTATTTTTAATACTTACAAATATGAATGCTTCTTTAATCCATTCTATAAAATATATTTTTAAAAATATTTCAACATAATATTTTTTCTCATAAAACATACAATTTAATTTCCTACAAATTTCATTTAATAGCTGATTCATCATTGCGCACGCGAACACATCAAAGAACATTGTAAATATTGCGTAATTGATGAGTCTTTAAAATATTTATTAAAAACAAGTTTCATATCGAAACAAAAAAAAAAACATTTATTGAAATAAGACAAAGAGCTAGAAATTACAAAATGATGAACTTAAGTTGTTCCATTAAGTGGATATAGAATCTATTGTATAAAGATGTGTATGTAAATAAACTAATACGAGTAAGTATTTCACTAAATACAAGACGTTCATTGAGATGCCCTTTATTATTAAAGTGGTTTTAAAAGATTCTTTTCCTTCTGTTTAATGATAAAAAAATACTCAATTTAAAAAAAAAAATAGTAAATATTTGTAAATTAATATGTTCCATTAAAAACAAATAAAAGATTGAATGTTTTTATATAGAATGAGTATTTCCATAACTTTCAATAAATTGCTGAGAATAACATAAACTATTTTACAATATTGTGACTAACCTTGACCGCTTTAAGTAAAAATATTTAAATATTTCTTTTCAATAATACACAGTTGAATTATATGTACGAGGTGTGTTAAAAAATAACAAGAATTAAAAAAATTTTTCAAATACATACACAGCCCGAGAAAAGATTTCTCCAATTATGAATTCCGTGGGAATAAAATTAAAACAAAGTGGCATCATCGTAATTTGAAGGAAGTTTTTTTTTGTTTATTATCATATAATTTTTATTTTATAATTTATAATACCTACTTTTTTCCCTCGCAGCCAATCAATTTCTTACGCCCTTGCTTGTACCCTTCACCAAAAAAAGTGGGAAAAGGGTTTGTAATTTTTACAATATCCATTTCCGACTTATGCGCAGCGAAGTCCGTCTGTCCGTCCGTGTTAGTGTTGAAATCAAGTTTGCCAAGACACTAGATCAGTTAGAGAAAATTGTAATACGCCAATCGATCAGACATAGTGTCAAGTGAGGTGCTATTTGGTAATCAGCAAGATCGATCCATGCCCTTCCCGGCACCGTGAAAAAACACCATGCCTACCTCCAATTTTGCCATATCATTTTGAAGATGGAAGTAACTCCGATCAAAAAACAAATATATGCGGTGATAGAAAATTAAAAACTAAGAAAAAAACGTCAAGTAAAAAATTGGCGCTCGCCCATATTTTCCGAGTTACGGGCCTCTGAAATTTTACAAAATTTTTAAATATCAATATCGGTATAAAACAGCTTTTGAGAAGATCTTTTAAGAAATACTAAAATTAAAAAAAAATGCTTAACCCATTAAAAGCCGCTGTCATTTTTATGTAAAATTATATATACGCAGTACCCAATATTTGCTTTTTTGATTGGAGTTACATCACTAAATTAGATTTACATCGATGGTGAAGGGTATATAAGATTCAGCATAGCCGAATATAGCACTCTTACTTGTTAAAGTAAGACACTAATTTCTTAGTCAATGTCAGCAAAAGGAACAATCAACTGAATTTTTTTAGTTAGCTTAACTGTTCCACTTGTGGGAAAAGCTAACCACCACATGAAAAAGATCTGCTATTATTCTCAAATTGTGGAAGTGGGCATTGAGCATCCGATGGTAGAAGAATACCACAAAGAACATAAAGAGAGGCAGTGGTGGACATAATATATTCAAGTTGTGCCAAGACAAGCTCCATGTAAGATCATAGAGTAAGAACAAGAGTTTATTGCAATCTAATTTATTGTAAAAAAAGTTTAGCAACTGTTGGCCGCATGTCGAAAAATATTTTTTACAATTAAAATATTGCTTTTCGGATGTGAGGCCTGGGGGCTTTAAGTTCATTTCCTTATTGTTGAAATTGTATGTTTTAAATTGGCACTACAGCCAGGTACAGACGATTGGTTCATTTTGAAAACGATTGAAAATACATGTTTTGTGTTTTGCAAAAATTTATTTAATTTACTGTCGTATTAAACAAGAAGGCTGTTGTTTTGAACACAAAATTAAAACAGGTTTTTTAATATATAAAAAAATACTTATTGCAGAAAATAAAAAAAAAAACGTTCTTTTGATTTTTGAACACTCCTCGAACTTACGTATTTGTAAACAATGTGGAATAGAATTTATAGTCTTATTTATTGTATTATAAACACTTTTATTTTCCAAATAGGTTTAATACACGAAAAAGTTTATTTGGCGTGTTAGTTTCGTTTTTATTTGTGTTTTCATTTTGAAATGGTTTTGTGACGTTTGTGTGCTTTTGTTAATGAAATAATTGATCATTAAGTTTTGTAGTCACTCCAAAAATAAAAACAGTTACCCAACCTTTTGCTGTGCTATTGAATTTCCAAATATTTTGTGTATAATGTAGCAACGCAATTCTAAGAAGGTGTCACTCAGCCACTTATATTAAATTGTATAATAAGTATAATGATTATAATAATTTATGACCTATTGACCTTCTTACACCATAACATGTTTGTGTGTGAGCAGAATCAAAAAGAATTTTATAGAGATTTAGATAAAAGTTTTAAACCACTAAATTTATATTTTAAGTTCATCGTCTACTATGCGCCATCATATCTAGTCTTTGTATATTTTAAACTTCATTAAACTTGTAATAAATAAAAATTCTTTTTCGAATTAGTAAAATTTATATTTCGATAGATAAAAATGTATATTTAGTTAATTAGGCCCATATAATTCGCGTTGGGTTCCTTCAATCAGAAATTACTGTATTGTTCAATACCACTTTATTTACTCAGCTCTTTATAATTTTGAGAACACTGCTGCTAGACTATGCACACACAACTCCTCTGTTCGGCGTTTTGCTTAATACTTTCATACCGCTTCTAACTGCGATTTGTATTTAAAGGCGAGTAAAAACGTTTAAATTTGTTTAACCTGGTAAGATATGGCAACTTGTTATACTTCTTTCGAATTGTATTAATATATTTTTGTGTGAATATGAGCCAATTAACAACAACTAAGAGAAACTTATTGTTTGTTAAATGTGTTTTAATTTTATGCCAGTGTGAATAGCATAAAGAATTTCATTATAATTTATGTTTTGTTGTAAAATATTATAAAGTATTTTTTGGTGCAGTTGGTGCAACTTTTTATTTATTTACTTGTTTTTAGCAGACCTGGGGGGACTCAATTAAATTTCAATTACAATTAAACGTAATGTTTAATTGAATATTTTCAACTACAAAGTACAAGTAATTGTAATTGAAATCAATTACAATTATATGTAATTGTAATTGAACATTTTCAATTACACATTACATGTAATTCTAATTGAAAACTTCGTAATTGCAAATTAAAAGTAATTGTAATTAGGCAATAATAATTACTTGTAATTGAACAAAATCAATTATTTTCATAAAAATATTAAGTGTAACTAAAAATTCTGAAAATGAACTTCTTAAACGCTTGGAATAATTTCAACTATTTTATTAAAATTTTAATTGAAGCTAAGAAGAATATTAAACATTCTTTTTAAGGATTAATTTTCAAAAGATTATATTTCAGAACTACTTTTTGTACACTACACAATGATTATAATACAATATATATGGTGCATTATATGTATATATGTATGTATTTGTAAAATATTTTTATTTATAAAAGTTAATATGCTTGCAATATTCAAAGTTATACCGTTTTATAGTCTAACAGCTACAAGAAATTTTGTACAATTAATTGAAATGAATTAAAAAAAAAAAACTTTAACAACTTTAGCACCAATTGAAAGGTTTTTTCAGTCGCTAGTATTATTTTAACACCAAGGCGACAGAGCCTAACAGATGAAAATGATGAAAAAATTATTTTGTAAAAGCAAATAAAAAATTTGTTTAAATTTGCACTTATTAAGGTATATAATGTATACATATCTACATGTCTTATATCTTTCGTTGAATTATTTGTTTCACTGTGTTTTTGTTTTTAAATAAAACACCTAATTTATGTATCTGTTATGTGCATGTAATTGATGATTTTTGTAATTAAATATTTTTTGACTAAAAATAATTAAAAAAGTATTCATTACACAATTTTATTTCAATTATGTAATTGAATTTTTCAATTACAATTACATGTAATGTGTAATTGCAAATTACATGTAATTTGTTATTGAAAAAACTCGATTTCAATTACAAATATGAAATGTAATTGTAATTGAAAAATTCAATTACAATTACATGTAATTAAGTAATTGCATGTGTAATTAATTCCAAAATGTAATTGACATCCCCCAGGTCTGGTTTTTAATAACCCAGCCTCTTGGCCATAATCGGTTACAATATTCTGCTTAAATAAAAAAATAAAATTATTTCCAAGATTATTATAAGAAATATTCCTAAATAAAAAAAAACTAATAAATTTTTATATTTGTACTTGCAGAATAAACCTTTAGTTGTGGAACCTATAGATTTTGAAAACTTTATCGCCAAAAACAAAACTCTTATACAAAATGATCCCCAGAGAGAGTTACTTATGTATCCCAATGATGATGTATCGGTGAGTTATAAAAATGTTTGAATTTATCTATAATTTCAATTATAAAATAAATAAAAAAAAGTTCATAAACAGATTACATGTTAACAATTTCTATGTTAAATATAATTATAAAATGACTTTATAAATGTTTTTTATAAATTGCAGGAAAAAATTCTTCCTCGAAAATTACGCACAAAATCCAAATCCATCACAGATCGCTTTGAACCGCCAAATGAGTCAATAGTTTGTCCTTTAAATGTCGCTAATAATGTTTCAACGACTAATGGCTCCCACAATGTATCTCGACAAAATAGCAATGCTTCCAATAGTCCACGTCAAACGCAACGTCAATTAAGTAATTCATCTGCAACATCCAATGGTTCTTTACAACAACAACAACAACAAAATGGTAACAATTTGTCTCGCAACTGTTCACAAACCTCACAACTTAATTCCATCAAGTCACCTACCTCATCGCTGGATTCTTACGAGTCTGCGTTGTCAACGAATGGCACAAGCAAATCAATATCATCCTCATCATCAACACTTAAGTCTAGTAATTTAGCACAACCCGAGGAAGATGATGACTTAGACAATATAGGCGATACATTTGAAAATAATATGGTTTGTCAGTCAGCTAAACCGAAATTTGAATGTTCACGTTTTACACGCCAGGCCCTGTATACTTACAGGGCTAGAAATCATTTAATACATTACAAATATCATGAATATGGTGGTAGTTGTCATGATTTGCCAAAGTAAGTTATAGATTTGATTTTTTTGTTTGCAAACTTTATTTCAATTTTATTTATTTCTTCATTCTTGTTTTCTTTAGAAAAAACACTGCAGAAGTTTTAAGAGAGGAAATTTACGAAATCGATGCCGATCAAGATCGTATCGATGAGCAAATGTCACGTTCACAGGCTGATTCTATTACTAAACAGGGTTATTTATTAAAAGGTCCTGACTCTGGTTCTGATCGTATGTTTGCCAATATTGGCAACAAGTCATTTAAAAGAAGGTATAATTTATTGCCCAATAACTGAGTTTTTTTTTGTGATTCAATAAAAAAAGATTTGTATTTTACAGATATTGTTATTTACGTCATGAAGTTGATGGTACTTATATTTTGGAACTTTACAAAGATGAAAAACAAGGTGAGGCTAAGGCTACAATAGTCATGGACTTTTGTACGGAAGTTGTGCAGGTAATGACATTTTAAAAATATTATTTGTTTTCCCTAATATTGCATTTTTTATTTTTTCATTCAAGAATCCGAAACGTGGCCGATATTGTTTTGAATTACGTATGACTGCTGGTCATAAATCTTTTACACTAGCGGCTGAAAATGAAGATGATTTCAAGGATTGGCTGAATAAACTGTCATCAGTATTGCAACAAAACAAAATTCAAGAAGACAAACGTGTAGCTTCGTTAGAAAGAACACCGCCACCAAGTCCCCATACTGTAATATTTGGTACTCTTAAAGGTCTAGATCAGTCCATGAATCCGCAACTAATCAAATATGGGCGAGAAACTGATATTTCAATAGCACAGGCGCGGCGAGAAAACAGACGACGCCTTTTTGCCAACTACCAGTCACCTTCAAAAACAACTCCAGTCGACAATGTGGATCAATATCGGGAACAATTTGGTAAACGAATATTTCTTAGATGTCAAAGTCTTAAATTTCGCCTACAATGTCCAGCGGATAGCCAAAGTTCGGCAGATGGCAGCCATATTTGTCAGGTCGAACCTTACATTACTAGTCTGGCTCTGTATGATGTACGCGCAGGTCGCAAACTTACAGAATCTTTTTACTTTAATATTAATGATGAGCATGTTCGTGATATTTTACCCTCCACCCCAGTACCAATTTCTGTTGCTTCTTCAAATGTTCCCAAAAAAGAAATGCACGATGAACGCACAAGATGTACTTCCCAAGCCTATAGTACTCTAATCGATAATCTTTCGCCAGAGTTACTGAAATGCACAAAAGAACATTTTGTCCATTTAAAACAGGCCTTATTTTCTGTCACGTTTCCCCATCCCGATATATTTCTTGTTCTTAAAATAGAAAAAATCTTACAAGGAAATATAGTTCAAGCTGTTGAACCGTATTTGAAAAGCAACAGAGATCCAAGATATGTTCAAAAGCTGCACAAGAATCTACGAAACTATGCCCAGAACATTGGCCATTATAGACAACCATTTGGTTGGGCGGCCAAGCCACTATTTCGATTGTATAGCAGCGAACTGGATACGGAGGAGGGTGGGGAATTTGAATTTAATACAATATACAGACAAGAAGTAAATAAACTTAAAGATGAAGAGTTAATAAAACTGTTGTCTGAATATCGAAAGCCAGATAAATTTAGTAAACTCACCGTAATACCAGGTCAATTAAAATTATTGATTGAGGAAGTGGAAAAGATTGAAGGTGAGTTTTGAGAAGAAAAAAGTTAATAAAATGGGTGTAATTCTTAAATTTAATGCTAATTCGTTTTTCTAACAAATCGTAGGCGCATTCACCAAATCATTAGTTCCTTTGGCAAATTTCACTTTTCCTCCCACGAAACCAGCCACATTAGAAATAACAGAATTCCAAAGTCTTTCCGAAAGAGATTGTCATCCATTTACAACATTTTGTAATCATTTATTTGTGTATCCTTTAAATTTACAATTTGATAGTCAAAAGATATTTTCCCGAGCTCGTAATATAACCGTAGTGGTAGAGCTAAGAGATTCGGACCAAGAAAATTCGAAAGCATTAAAGGTAAGTGTGTGTGCTTTATTATGTATAAAGTTTAAAAAGCGATGAAAGAAAATTTTGTTCATATTTCAATTTGTTTCTTTATTTTAGTGCATCTATGGTCGACCGTGTCAAGATTTTTTAGTATCACAAATTGCTTGTCCTGTTTTACATCACAATACTACACCCTCATGGTATGAAGAGATAAAACTACGGTTGCCACTTGGAATTTTTCCCGAGCACCATCTTTTATTTTCTTTTTATCATGTTTCTTGTAATTTGGGTAAAAAACGTGATGCAAATGCCTCGTTTGAAACACCCATCGGCTATGCCTGGCTGCCGTTATTGCAAAAGGGCAAAATAAATCTAGATGAACAAATTATACCAGTTGCAGCATCTTTGCCTGTTGGATATTTAAGTATTCAGCCCTTGGGTCTGGGCAAAGGGGTAAGTACAATTTAAATAGTTTAAAGCCATTTGTGGCATATATGTATTTCTACATAGAACGTGCCAAATATAATTCTAAATGATATTAATTTTTATTCACAAAAATCTTTGTTTTTGTTTTATACTTAATCATTTACTTTTAACAAAAAAAAAAAAAATCTTTATACATTGTTTTACAAGAAAACTAAACTATTAACGACTATTTGTTTTTAAGATGACAGAAATTTAAGGGTGTTTTTATAGCTACATATATGTTATCTGTTCTAAAACCACCTGTCACATTTATTGTAAACATGAATCAGCATCTGAACATTTTCAATTTTTAAAAAATTCTCTTCTCACATATTTTAATAATAAAAATATCAAATAAATTAACAGGCAGAAATCACATTTTTTTAATTGTTGTTTTGATTATATATTCTTTCCATCTTAAATATTATTTTTATCCAGTATTAATTTTTTATATAAATTTCAATGAAAAAAAAAAATAAATCACCGTTTGACCCCGACGTGATTTGAACACGCAACCTTCTGATCTGGAGTCAGACGCGCTACCGTTGCGCCACGGAGTCATATAACATGCCTTTATTTAACATCGTATTTATTTCATTAACATTTTGTTTTCCTTTGTTCATGTTATTTACTGTAACATTGTTCTGTTCATCATTATAATGTTATTGAATTTAAAGCTGTAAAGTTTTAGAATGACTAATTGCAATCTATAGTTTGAGAGTAATTAGTAGAAACATTTTTTTAGTTGATAGGTATAAATTAAAGTGTTGCCTGTTGAAGTTTGTTGTGTCAGCAATATTAAATTCTTTTTGAAAACTTTTTATTATCATCATTTTTGTATTTATTATTATTTTACAATGTAACTGAGCTCAAAGGGTAACAAATAGTTAACAAATTGATTACTTAACCAAGGCAACATTGTAATAAAACTAAATAATAAGAATTTAATAATATAAGAATTAATTAAAAAATCAATAAGAATAGTTAAAAAAAAAACTTTTTAAATTATTATTTTTACCATTAATAAAAACTTTTTATGATAATAATCATTCTGATTAGGTAACAAATGTCAGGTACTCAAACAATTGCTACTTTTTTGATTGTTAAAGTTATTGATTTTTATTTTTTCGAGTTATTTTTCTATAAAAAATAATATTTATTTTTTAATATTTAAAGCAGAAATCTAAATTTATAATAATGTTATTTAAAAAATCAACACCACGAGGAAAAAACGTATTTCTTTTTCGTCTTTTCGTTTTAAATTTTAGTAGCTATTTATACTAATCATACATGGGAGCAATTAATTGGATGGACTAATTAATTGACGATTTCACCAGCATTGAATGATAAATAACGCCAATGATTTTTTAGCATTATAATTATTTTTGCTAACGGTGTCTTTTTAATGAAAGGGTTTCACTAAGTATTAGTTAAAATACAAAATCATTACCATTGACTATTGATTTAATGCTTTTAAATCATTATCATTAATGAAAATGTTCCTTGTCTTTGTACACTAAATACACATGATAAAGTATAGTAAAGCAATATTTTAAAATGGCAATTAGTAAGTTATAAGATCTGCTAGTTTTGATGTTAGGTGACTTCAGATCTCAGACATCAAGTTTGGCTGACTTCCAAAACGTCAGTTGCTTTGTACTCGAACAATGTATTGCCTTTCATAATCAGCGTTTTAAAAGCTACTCTAAAAGTAGCCGTAGCGACAAAAAAAGGCCTACTTTTTAAGACACAAATTTGTTAAAAATAGTAGCCAATATCCAGCTACTTCTACTGCTGAAGTCACATTTAAAGAGCAAACCATAACATACAGCTACAGCTCCAACTTTTTCAAGTAGAAGTAGCGGTAGACGCTGTTTTTTCCGAAGCATTAAAATTTTTGAGCTACAGCTACTTTTCAAAATAATAAAGCGGTAAGTAGAAGTAGCCTCTTTGCTACTTCAGTTAAAGTATTGGTAGGAGTACAAAAAGCTATTATTTGAAAAAAAAAGCTGCTATTTGAAAAGTAGCCAAAAACGAAAACATTTTTTCTGGCTACTTTGTGTTGATAATGAACATACTTTTTGGCTACTTTATATGAATACTTTATGCTTGGAGCTACGCAATACAAATATTTGCTTCTGGCTACTTACCGACAATAAGAAGAACGAAGAAAGAACGTGTGTTATTTTGTTTGGTTTTTTCTTCTGGAATTTGTTTCACACTCTCGACAATGGGGCAAAATAAAGTAAATTCGTAAACAATTAAAATAACATGTAATACTATAACAGTTTTTTTTAATTTAAAATAAAAAAATTTTTTAATTTAAAACCGAATTCAAAATAGATTTTATCTGTCTGCCTATAACAGTTCAAGTGTATGGCCACATAAATTAGTTTACATTAACTATTGGGACACCCTTATATCTGCAAACTTTATACTAGTTTAACTGTTCAATAGATTGGCAATATACATCAAATTCCAAAAATTTCAAATTATATACTTGCTGTTGTAGTAGATTTAGCAATCATGTTCTGTGTAAATTTCAACCGTCCATCTGTAACGGTTCAACACTTTGCCCATATACATCAGATTATATCAACTATTTAATTTATAATATAACGTTTTTATACTTTTTATTATACCAAATAAAGTAGTGGACATTCTATCTTAAATTAAGGTGTTTGTATACAACGATTCAAAAAATACGGCCACACAGAACAATTTACATTAACTTTGGAAACACCCCTTAAATTTCTCAATTCAAATTAAAAGCTTCTTGTTATAGCGGACTTAGCAGCGTTTTGTCTATAACGGTACAAAAGTTTGGTCACATACACAAAATAACATTAACTATTGGAACACCCTTTAACTTCCAAATCCAAATTTTTGTTGTTATAGCAGATTAGCAATACAGGTTCGTTGTAAATTTTAAGCGTCTGTCTTCAACTGTTCAAAAGTATGGCCATACACATCAAATTTAATGAACTATTGACGCACCCTTTAATTTTAAATTTGTAACAGTGATGGAAAAGTTGTTACGATCGTACTTTTTTATACTATTTGATTTAAAAAATACTGTGTTACTCCTCTGTAACAGTTGATACTCTCAGTGATACGTCTACAATTTAAAACCATTGATTTTCTTAAATTAATCTGTTTTAGCATTTCCCTTTCATCACTTATAGTTTACGAATATTGCAACTCTAGTTCTTATCGTGTCTTATTATTTGGTTTTACATATTCGTTTTGTTTTTTCACAATGTACATAGGGTAGCAACAAAAAAACAACTGTTACGTTTTTTGTATATCTTTTGATAGAATTGTCAATCTTAATACAAACAAGTAAGAGTGCTAATTCGGCTATGCCGAATCTTATACTTACTTCACCATCTATGTTTATTTAGTTTAGTGAAGTAACTCCAATCAAAGAAGCAAACATTAGGGTGACAGGGAATTAAAAAATAATAAAATTTCGTGCTGCATTTCAGTGATGGGAAATGATATTTTCATTTGGTGTAGATTTGGGCTTATTTGACTTTAATGTGATGAAGAAAGTTTTTTATTGGAAATGTTCTTAAAATGTAAGAGAAAATTGCTTTTGAAATAAGCCCAAATCCATTCTATTGGCGCTATTCATCTAGGGGCTATTTCAGTTTAAAGTGATATACCTTAAAAAGTACAAAATAAATTAAAAACATTTGTTGTTTATAGGTAAAAAACTTTTTATATATCGTCAAAAGGGCGTAGCAACGCTTCATGATATTAAAAGAGTGTAAAACAATTTTCAAAAGAAAAATCCAAAAAAAAAAAAAAAAAATAACACACGTTCTTTCTTCGTTCTTCTTATTGTCGGTAAGTAGCCAGAAGCAAATATTTGTATTGCGTAGCTCCAAGCATAAAGTATTCATATAAAGTAGCCAAAAAGTATGTTCATTATCAACACAAAGTAGCCAGAAAAAATGTTTTCGTTTTTGGCTACTTTTCAAATAGCAGCAAAAAATGAAGTAGAATATTTTTGCTTTTTGTACTCCTACCAATACTTTAACTGAAGTAGCAAAGAGGCTACTTCTACATACCGCTTTATTTTTTTGAAAAGTAGCTGTAGCTCATAAACTTTAATGCTTCGGAAAAAAACAGTGTCTACTGCTACTCCTACTTGTCGCTTTATTTTTATGAAAAGTAGCTGTAGCTCAAAAATTTTAATGCTTCGGAAAAAACAGCGTCTACCGCTACTTCTACTTGAAAAAGTTGGAGCTGTAGCCGTAGCTGTATTTAAAAAAAAAGGTAGGTAAAGTAGGAATTCAAACACTGTTCATAATACCGTGGTACTAAATGTTTACAATTCGTACCATTCCAAAATGTCGCAGACAAGTATTAGAAACGTTGCAACCGAGCAACTAACGCATCAGTTTCTAAATTGATGCTTTGTTTCGTAACTTAAAAATGTATACAAATTTTATATTAACTAAGTTTTCATTCCGTTTGTAATTTTTACAATATCCATTCTGAGTTTTTATGCATAGCGAAGTCGATTGAGCGGTTTCCGTCTGTCCGTCCGTGTTAGTGTTGAAATCAAGTTAGCCAAGGCACTAGATCAGTTAGAGGAAATTTATATACGCTAATAGATCAGACATAGTGTCGAAAGGGGAGCTTTTGAAGCAGCCAGATCGGGCAATGTCCTTCGAGGCAGCGGGCAAAAACACCACGCTTGCCACTAATTTTTCCATATCATTTGGAACAATGAAGTAACTCCAATAAAAAACAAAAAAAAAAAACAATTATATGGGGCGATAAGAAAAAAAAATTTAGTGAAAAACTTGGCGCTCGCCCATATTTGCCGAGTTATGGGGCTCTGAACTTTTCATAGAAAAGTACGATTGTGCATTAGTTAAGATATCAATATGGGTATCATTTTAAAGCGTTTGAAAAGATATTTCAGGATATCCTAATTTTTGTTAAATGCTTAGCCCATTAAGAGCTAATGACGTTTTTATGTAAAATTATATATATATAGTACTTGATTTTTTTTTAAATTCTCTGTAACCCTAATATTTGCTTTTTTTTATTGGGGTTACTACACTAAAGTAGATTTACATATATGGTAAAGGGTATAAAAGATTCGGCGTATTCGAATATAACACTCTCACTTGTTTTTTTGTTTTTAAATTGCAACATCGAGATCTCATTTCCTAAATCGCAAGATGTTTATGGTATTCCTTTTGTTCGCATATTCTGTTTGTATCTAAAATTTACTGTCATCTTTACAATTAAACACAATTAATAAAGAACTTAATACTAACTAAAAAATACCTAATTTCTCATTTTTAACAAGAGTTCGAATAAAATAAAATTTAAAATTCAGAAAAACTTAAAAAAATTACTTAATTTCCTTGCAATGTGGTAATTATTTAGTAAATTTAACTGTTGATTTATTTGTGCTCATAGCAAATTAACAATAATGAGTACTTTAATGAAAAAAAAAAAAAAATCCTAATTTTCTGATTCTGGGACAATTTATAAACAAATATTTAAAACTTATATTGATATGCATTCAGTTTGTACATATACACTAGTCGGCATATTTATTTTGACATATGGCAATATCAGCTTTTTGCTTATTGTTTACATTCAATCTCCATATAACGGGACTATTATTGAGTTTTGCTTATTGTACTCATTCTAAGTAATATAGGTACAAACTTTTTTGCAAGTTTACTTACATACTTTTTATTTCTGTATCAGAATAACCAAGTAAACACAGCAATTTTAACGGCATAAGTATTTTGACATTTGCTGATTTCAATATTTTCTTTGTTTCTAGTCTAGTTTCTGTACGTTGTTTTTGATTTATTTATCATTCTTCATTAAAAATAACTTAAAAGTTTGTGTATTAATTCATTAACATGGTAAAAACAAAAATACAAAATGGGTACTTCTGTTATAAATATTGCAAAAGAATATAATTTGTCACGACAAACAATTTATTATCAAATAAATAAATATAAAAAAACTGGACGAACAACTAATTTGCGCCGAAGTGGTAGAAAACGCAATACTACGATCTATGAGGACCGGCTCATTGTTCGGCAATTTAAAAACAACCCACTGCAAACAGCCAAAAATGCCGCTATGGAATGGAATAACACCGCAATTAATCACATAAGTGAAAGAACCGTTCGTCGGCGCTTAGCTGAAGCCAATATAATGACATATATTGCAAAAACAATTCCTTTCATCAGTCCAAAAAATAAAATGAAGCGCTTAGAATTCGCCAAGAAATACATTAACAAGCCTCTGACCTTCTGGCGTAATGTACTCTGGACTGACGAAAGTAGTTTCGAGTACCACTCATCACCCAAAAAAGTTTTTGTGAGATTAAATAAAAAAATACATAAAAAAGTGACACCTGTATGTCAGAAAGTAAACCATGGAGGTGGAAGCGTTATGTTCTGGGGTTCTATTTCATATAATGGAGTAGGGGACTTGGTTCCTGTTGACGGTTCCATGAACCAACATCAATATTTAAGAATAATAAATGAATATGCGTTTCCCTCTGGCGATAGATTAATCGGAGAATCATTTATTTTCCAGCAGGATAATGCCCCATGTCATAAAACAAAGATGATTACAAAATTTCTTACAGAGACTGGTGTTCAAACTCTGGATTGGCCCCCCCAAAGTCCAGATTTAAATGTAATAGAAAATGTCTGGTCATACATAAAGCGAAATAGATCAGCGGATTTGACAAGAACAAAAGATGAGACAATCATAGAGGTCACAAATACTTGGAAAGAGATTCCAGTGGATTTTCTCCAGTCCTTAGTGGATTCCATTCCGAACCGCCTCCAAAAAGTTTTAAATGCGAAAGGAGGATACATTTTTTATTAATTTTAACGATTTTTCTTTAGATTGAAGTTCCCGATTTTTTAAATATGCTATGCAAAAATGTGTCAAAATAATTATGCCGCAAACTAAATTCTCATTTTTCTAGTTTTAATTTCAAAAAATAAAAAAAACATTTGAAATGTGAAAAGTCTTTTGTTTTCTAATAAATTACACTTTCTTTTACAACTTTAAGTATTTTCAATTTATTACTTTTATTGCGTAGGACCAGAAATAAAAAAAGAAGAAAAACAACTGGTATGTCAAAATAAATATGCCGACTAGTGTAGTTATTTTTATTTAATATATAGCATAACTACATAGTTTAATTTTGAAATGATTTCTAACAAATTTCTTTTTCACATTCACATCTTTTTATTTTCCACGGATGGGGTCTTACGTCTCATATAATCCACATTTCACCAACACAACATCATTGTCTTCACATTATCATTATCTCTATCATCATATTCTATATCATTACACCTCACCACGTCACACTTGATTGAACACATTTCCTATCTGTACTATTTTCGGTGTCTACAAAAAATTACCCTATTTTTAGCAGAATTGTGGACCAGATATACAGTGGATCGATAATCAGCGTCCACTGTTTGGTGTCGCATTACGCATGGACTCAACTATACATACAGCCGATCAGCATTTGCACAATTTGTTTGCACATTCTGAGCGACTTTTAGAAGGTGGTAAGACCACAGCTATGCCGGCAGAAACGGAGACTTGCAAAATTTTAAAGGCAGCTCATGCCATTGACAATACCACACTTATAAATTATTTGCCCACAATACTTAATGAACTGTTTACATTGTTGGTTCACACACAATCTGAAGAAGTGGGTTTAAATATTATACGTTTGCTGATTAATATCATACACATGATTACAGAGGAGGTTGGGCGCAAGGAATTGTTAAGCTCATATGTAACATATGTCTTTCATGCTCCCTACTACTCGCAAAAGATTTCGCGTACAGTACATGGTGAACTGTGCAAACACTTGCCCTCAATCCTACACCCCAACAATACCGATTTCTTGGTAGTCAACAAATTTATGCGTTATTCGGGAATTTTTTTCGATTTAATTGTTAAAAGTATGGCACAACACCTTCTGGAGACGGGTCGAATTCGTATGTTAAGAAATGAACGCTTTCCTAAGGAATTTCCCGAAAAGTTAGAGAATCTTATTAAGGTGTTGATACCATATTTGATATCTCGCTACAAAGACCTTCCCGTGGAAACGCAACACCTTAACAAATCATTATCGCAATTTGTGCGCAAAGCTTTAACCTTTATGGATCGAGGTTTTGTTTTTAAACTCATACGGTACTATATGGAACAGTTTTCGCCAGGTGATCCGAGGGTTTTGCAAGAATTTAAATTCAACTTTCTACAAGAAATTTGTCAGCATGAGCATTATGTGCCCTTCAACTTGCCATTTGTTTTGAATCCTAAAAATCGTCCTCCCGAAATGATGCAACATTTTAACTTGACTGAAGACTTTTGTCGCCAACACTTCTTATCGGGCTTGTTACTACAGGAACTGAAGGGCAGTTTAAACGAAGTTGGCAATATAAGAAGACATGCTCTAATGGTATTAAAAAATCTTTTAGCGAAACATGAATTGGATGATCGTTATCAAAACAGAGGTCAACTATCGAGAATTGCACTACTGTATGTACCCTGGTTGGGTATTGTAATGGATAATATACAAAGAATTGACGACCTCTCTGAGGTAACCACTCCCAATGGTCATGTTTATGCCGACTCGGCTTCCTATACCCAACGTCTATCTTGCTCGAGCAGTTATGTTTTTGGCAAAGATGCTACCTTGAATTCCAGTAGCTCGACACCCCGAGGTAAGAACAGAGCTACTTTACATATAGAACATCCAAGTCCTGTAAGAGCTTCTGTATACGTCAAGGAGGCAAATTATTTGGCTGCCATTGCAAGTCCTGCCATCACGAATGGCTGTTCAGATACTTCGCTCAACTCCTTAGCATCCGATTCACAAAATTCCCAAGATACCACGTTGGGAGCTAATAACAATGGCAATCATATAGAAAATATTGACGTGGCTTTAAGAAATAATCATAATCGTTCCATTAGTATTACGCACACAACAGTCATGCAAAGATGTGATAAATTCTCAGCAGCTGAAAGCAAAGATCTGCTATTGGGTTTTCTGTTTGTCGTTAAACATCTCTCACAAGAACAAATGATTGGTTGGTGGCAAAATTGCAACGAAACTGAGACTATTAATTTCATGACCATTTTGGAATTGTGTCTTATACAATTTCGATATATCGGTAAGAAAAATCTGCAAATAAGTGAGGAGTCTAGAGATGCTCGAGCCATGCGAGCAGCTAAAGCTAGTACTCTACCTGCAAGAACGTCTCCATCATCCTTAGAAAATGCCTCTAATCTAAATGAAACCGGTACTCTAAATATCACTCACAATCGGGAGAATTTATTAACTGAAGCTACTAGAAGTCAACAGGCTCTGTATGAATCTAATCTAGCTACAGAAGTTGGTATGATTATTCTCGACTGTTTGGGACTATTTGCTGTTCAGTTTAAGCTCAAGTTAATCGACAGCCTAATATTACCCAAATTGGCGCGTGTATATCTTAAGTTTCTACAATTGGGGCAATCAGAAAATCTCTCAAAACATGTTTTTGCTGCTTTGCGTGCTTTCATTAACAACTTTTCTCCGGCTCTTTTCAAAGGCAACGCCATATTATGCGGTCAAATGGTATATGAACTGTTGAAGGCGTGTGACAGTCGTCTAGTGCAAATACGACATGAATCCTGTGCCGTTCTGTATCTACTCATGCGTAGTAATTTCGAATTTAGTGGACGTAAAGGACTGACAAGGGTACATTTACAAGTTATCATCTCGGTATCGCAAATGATTGGCAATGTGATTGGCCTAAATAATGCACGATTCCAAGAAAGTTTATCACTTATCAATAGCTATGCGAATAGTGACAAGGCGATGAAAGGCACCGGTTTTCCAGTTGAAGTTAAAGATCTTACACGTCGTGTTAGAACTGTTTTAATGGCCACTGCTCAAATGCAGGCTCATCATATGGATCCAGAACGTTTGCTTGAACTGCAATATTCTCTAGCTAATTCCTATGCTTCCACTCCAGAACTACGACACACTTGGCTGGTGACGATGGCACGTAATCATGAACAGAATGGTAATATTTCTGAAGCGGCCTGTTGCCATTTGCATATCGCAGCTTTAATGTCCGAATATTTACGCCTCAAGGGTGGTGGCAGCATCAGTTGGGGCTCTGCAGCCTTTAGTAAAATTTCGCGTAATATTAATCGAGATGAACAGGGCTTAAAATTAGATGCTGGTTCGCAAGATTCACAATACACCGAACAAATGCTATTGGAACAATTAAAACAATGTGCAGTATTTTTGGATTCAGCCGAACGTTACGAGTGTTTGGGAGAATTATACAAATTGATTTTACCAATTTATGAAAGGACAAGAAATTACAATGACTTGCAGGAGTCGTATGAACATTTGGCCAAGGCTTATAGTAAAATAATTGAAGTAAATCGATCGGGCAAACGTATGTTGGGCAGGTTCTATCGTGTGGTTTTCTATGGAATGGTAAATTAATTCTTTTTATTTTTTTAATATCAGGTGGTCCAAATACAAGTGTCTTTTTATTAAATTAAACAAAATGAACTGAACTAAACTTAATTTGTTTTAATATGTTTTATATATGTAACTGCATTGGCTGGCTTCGCAGCAGCTTATCCTATCGGTCCAATTTTTTAAGACTTTGTTGGTTTCTGGTTGCTTCTCACGAGTGGCACTGACGAATTTAGCATCATCTTTTAATACCACACAAGATAAAATATAAAGGTTTCAAGGATGGGCAACACGACGGATTTTTTAATGAGCTTCATTATTCAAGTAAATTTCTCCTATTTAAGAGCATTAAAAGTTCGGATTACAGAGCTCCCATGAAATAGAGTTTCCAATTGAATTAAAAAAAAATGGGCCAACGATGCCACTACTTCAAAGTATGCACTTAACTTTCAGTCAGAGAATGGCGTGCGGATTTCAGATAGCCGAATGCCGATGTTTTTTTCGTGTTGACAACCGTCGAAATAAAATGCTCTTTGCCATGAAAACTTTTTCTGCATCCTAAATTGGTCACTATTGAAGAGTCTGTAAAGCCCAAACCGAAAGGCCGCAACGAAGTAGACTATTAGACCTTGTAAGCGAATAATCCGAGACAGGCTGACTTCCAAAACGTCAGTTGCTTTGTATTCTAACAATGTATTGTGTTCTATAATCCCGTGATACTAAATGTTTACAATTCGTACCATTCCATAATTTCGCAAATAAGTATTAGAAACGTTGCAGCCGAGAAACTAGAGCATCCGTTTCTAAATTGATTCTTTGTTTCGCAACTTTGTATATGAACAAGATCTAAATACCGCAGCAAAACTGTATAGAAACTTTTTATTAATAAATTTTGGAAGTGAGCGATATTTGTGCAAAATTATGAAATGCGGTGAAATGATGTTGAAGTCGATAACGACTTTACGTTCTTTGATTAAGTTGTGAACTTTCATACACATCAATAGTGTTGTCCACTAATAAGCCAGTCTGACTTTTTGCACCTAATTGTGTGCAGCTTTGGATATTTAATTCAAGCCAGCATAGCACTAACTTGCAGTAATTTTTCAATATTTCTCAAGGTTGTTAAAGATAATTTCGGACAAAAAAATATAGGATTGAAAAGATACTTGTGTTGGCACCACCGGATATTTTTTTACCCTGTTTGTTTATTTTGCTTTTAAATTTAGATGTACTTCGAAGAAGATCATGCTGTAGAGTATGTTTACAAAGAGCCTAAACTAACTTCATTAAGTGAGATATCTGAACGCTTGGAAAAACAATACAAGGAAAAATTTGGTGCTGATGTCGTTAAATTAATAATGGACTCATCTCCGGTAAGTAAATACTCGTAATTCAAAAGTAAAACAAACGTAATTAGAAAAGAAAAAGAAATTTTACAACTTCATTTGAAATATTCAAATATGTATTGCAAACATGTTATAATATTTATATTTATTTAAATAAAAAGTCCGACATTTTAATAGTATCAAGATCAAAAAATAAATTTCGACGCTGTATAAACAAGGAGATGATAAAAATAGAATACGAGAATATGTAAAATTTTAACAAATAACAGCTGTTTTGTTAATTCAGCTTACTTTTTGAGTTTCCGTTTTGCGTAACTTTGAGGAGACCGTTGCTCTGGGAGACTTGGGAGTAATTTCTTTTGCCTGAGTTTTGAGTCCATGACCAACGGCAGGTTTTTCTGTACATTTTAGTTTGTTGCTTTGAAGATGTGACCTAAAATTGATAAAAGTTAAAAAAATATATTTTCATTTTTTGTTTATTCTTGGTTTTACTTGGTTGTAGAAGTTGAACTCTTCTCTGCAGAAGAAGAACCAGTTGTTTTATTTGCTGCTGTTGTATCTTTGTATAAGCTCCGTGATACTTCTTTTTTAACTGGTAGCATGTAGTTCTTTGTTGGCATTGGAGAACTTGGTTTAGATGGTATATTATTTTTTATATTCTTAGCCAAATTGGAACTTTGAGTAATCTTAGGTTCTGCTTTAGTCCCTGTTTCTTTTTTTGGTTCTACATTTTTGGGTATTTTTGAAAAACTCATTTTTCCCATTGTGGGTGTTGGTGTTCTTGATACTCTAGGTTCTCTCAGCTTTTTCTTAGGATCCTTTACGTCTTTAGAAATATTGCCGCCTTTAATATTTTGTTCTTTAATTTCCGACTCATTGGGTTTCTTAGCATTTGGCATTTCTGTGTTATTTTGTTTATAAAATAAATAAACCAATTCGGGTTCCTTATCGTCTTCGTGTAATATTTCCAAGTGTTTGTTGCAATCCAGAAGTTTTTCATCAATTTTGTCTTTTATTTGAGGGTTTGTATCATAATGTTCACTGATATTTCCTAAAATCAGATTTCTTTTTAGATTTTCTTCCAATAAAACTTGTTCCCGTTTTAGATTGTTTTCCTTAACCTCACTTTCTATGTTTTTATTTTTTATTAGTACAGTTTCGTGTGTTATTCCATCCAAATTGTTGTTTTCTTTTTTCTTTACAATTAATACATTTTCAGTTTCACTATGAACAGTTGTCGTTGGTCTTACATTTTCGGAGCTGGTATTTTTAACTTGAGAAGAAGCAAATAATAAGCACAATGGATTTTTTCCAATACCTAGGTCTAATTTATCGTCTATATTTTCATTTACTTCCTCCTTGGCGGCATTTCTTACATTTTGAGCTGCATCTAGAATTCCCATACAATTTTCAATTGTAGACTGTACGTTTTTATAGGCATCTCTAATGAAAAGTTCTTGTCTTATCTTAGTGCTGTTCTCCGGAATCGCATCATCTGTATTTTCCTTCAATACCGGTGTCTTCCTTAGCAGATAAGAGGGAAAAAATTCCGTTGCATTTGGATTCAAATTCGACTGAATTTCAAGTCCATTAGCTGTCACAGTAATTTTTGTTGGTCTTGCTGATGTCTGTAAAATTTTGATTTTATCTACTTCTTCTGCAGGAATTTCAGATGCCAGCATTGGTGTTTCAGCTTGATCACCTGACATCGCTTTTTTCAAGACAGGTTTGTTGCTATATTTTTGGTTTACGGAATTTGTGTTTGAATTAAATGATAAAATTTAAAACTATTTCAAACATTCGAAGATATAGGAAATATTTTCAAAAAAAAATGTCATTCTTATTAAAGTGATGTCAAATTTTTTTGTATTAAAAATGCTATGAAGCAGTTAGAGTTGCCATAATATCGATTATTTTATTATTTTTGGTCCATATTTTTTTATGTGGGGAATATATATAAAATATTTCATTTTAATTTAAAAACTTCTAAACAATCAAGAGAAGAAGTTGTTATATATATGTATGTATATATTAAATTCTTTATTTGAAAAAAATCTGTTTTAGTAGAGTATCTCCCTTAACAAGAAAACATTATTTGGGGAGTAATTTTAAGGTATAAATATAAAGTATGAAATATACCGCCAAATTTTTTTATATAGAAATTTTGGTATGCCAAGTTTTTTTTTTTAGCGCATTAAACACCAGTTTAATATTTTTTCAATTTCCATACGTTTTGATATTCATTTTCGTAAAGTATATATACTACTCCGGATTTAACGATATACGTTCGTCCGTGTTTCGGTTGAAATCAGTTTCTCAAGGCCCCAGATAAATTGAAGAAAGCCAAACTGTCAGGCATAGTTTTGTATCTTTTGAAATTCAGGAATAAAGGTCCGTAAATAATGGAAATATTAAAAAAATACATTTGCTGCATTAAAATCGAAAAATTATACAAAAAAAAAAATACTCTACGAATGCCAAAAAGTCTGAATTTCACTCCACAACCAAAATGTCAGCAAAATATTTATTAAAACTTTAGAAAAAAAACCTAAATTTTAAGCATCGTATTTTGTGCAAAATTTTCTGAGAAATGCTGCCAAGAGTGTGTATATAAAAAGATTGTTGTTTCTGGCAGCATGTTTAGCTGTTTCAAAATGTTTCCAGCAACACTTTTCCAACTGCAAAATAACATTGTAGACAACATGTTGAACATATGCTTTAATTACGCAATTAAGGCCTTAATTGAGCTCAATTTACCATATAAGAAGTCAATTAATAAATTGAGCAATTAGTACTTAATTGCATCACTAATTGAAAACGATTCGAAATACAACCCTTGCCAACAAGAATGTTTACTCTGGGAACTGTGTTCAGTAAGAAGAAAAATTTCACAAAATTTACAAGCCGCAAGTAAAAAATATAAACAATCAAATAAAAAGAAAATGGGGGGTCATACGAAAGCAACAACAAAAAGCCATGTTGTTTTTGTAATAAAATGAGAAATCAACTGGGCGGACGACACTACCCACTAGAATAAATATACCTTGTGCTAATTGAATAAGCTTAATTGAGCATGTGTGAACACTAAATTAAACTGCGATATTAAAATTAAATTAACTCAATTGAGAAAACATGTCTGAACAAGGTATAAGGGCCATAATGTAGTATTGGCACCTCTGGCTATTTGTCAAAGTTTTTTGAATGCAATATGTAAAGTTGCTTAACATTTTCCGCAAGTTGGAACAGTGTACTTAGTTTTAATCAAAAAAAAAAAAAACTAAAATTGTGTTAAAAAATGCAAATTTCGTTCAAGTCCGAAGATTTAAATGAAAAATATCATGTTCAACCAAAATTCACCATGGAAAATTCCATTGCAAGCAAAATATTAAAGTTTAATCCGAGCTACTCCAAGAAATATTTATTATTATCATTTTTTAAATTTGATGATGCATTTTTGTAATTTAATTTTACTCTTTATATTTTTTATGAAAATTTGTTATTCGGAATATTTTTAATGTTAAATTAACTTTAAATTTACTTTAATATTTAAAGGAATCAAGCACGAATTCAGTAAATTATTCATATTTTCATATACAATAAGTTATAACTGTGAATAATTTAAAAGTTTGCTAGAAGATCCAAGTTTCGCCTAAAAATCGCATTTTTAGAAATCGTTGAATAATAAAACTATACCTAGAAAATGTTGGCTCGAGTTTGATTCTACACCATCAAACATTTAAAAAATATTTTATTATTTACTATTTAAGGCCATTATTACAACTTGACGTTTGTTAAAGGTAGGATAGGTCTGCCCAATAAATATCCTTATTTTATTGTTATTATTATTATTATTTAATGGAAAATGAAATAATAAATATTGCAGTCATTTAACAGTTATAGAAAATCATGCCTTTAACTTACGACAAGTTATAATAATGGCCCTAAATAAATTAATTATTATTTAGCCTTACATTCGTTATTAAAAGTCAAATGCTAACTAAATAATAATGCTTCGTTTGTGAAACAAGAAATAGTTTCAATAAAAAACAATCTAAAAAATCAGATGCAATTATTATTTAACTTTAATATTTTTCAAGGTTAAAGTATGTGATCTCGATCCCAAATTGGCCTACATACAAGTAACACATGTGATACCATTCTTTACAAAAGAAGAACTTGATCAAAGACTTAATGAGTTTGAACAAAATCATGACGTTGATACATTTATGTACGAAACCCCCTTTACTAAATCCGGAGCAGCAAGAGGTGCTGTTATGGAACAATGGAAACGTAAAACAGTAATAAAAAGTATGTCTTCTACTTGATCCCTTAAAAGTTAAGTTTTAATCAATTAATTATAAATAACTGTCCGTTACAGCTACATATTCATTTCCCTATGTGCTAAAACGAATTCCCGTTAAATCCAGAGAAATCATAGAATTGAGTCCCATTGAAGTTGCCATTGATGAAATGCAAACCAAAGTATCAGAATTAGAAGAAACCATATTACCACCAGCCGATGTTAAAAAACTACAGCTGAGACTTCAGGGCAGTGTGGCTGTACAAGTAAATGCAGGGCCATTGGCTTATGCACAGGCCTTCTTAGATCCCAAAGTAGTTGATAATTTTTCAGTAGATCGTGTAGAGGATTTGAAAGATGTTTTTAGGTAAATATTTGAAAATATTTTAAAATCTGTTTAAAAATGAGCATTTATTTTTTTTCTTTGTACAGAGATTTTATAGGAGTTTGCCATACAGCGTTACAATTAAATGCCCGCATGATTTCGAGCGATCAAAAGGAATATCACAATGCTTTAAAGGAAAACTATCAGAAATTGTGCCAGGCCTTCAGCGAGTTGCTAGGTGAACCTTTCCAACCATTAGATGACAGTGCCAATAATATACAACGCAATAGCATGGCCTTGTTTAATGCCATAAGTGGAGCTTCAAGTAACTCAAGTACTGCCTAAATTATTGTCAACGTTACAACTACTCTTCTTATCTATAATCTTCTACTAAGTAGATAAAAAAAATATATAAAAATATTGAAAATGTTTCAAATATATCTTTCAAATGTAGTTGTTTATGTATGGTCATCTACAGATATGAGTGGCTGGCTCTGTGTGTGCATATGTGTGTCTAACAAAAATTTCACTTACTAACAACTAAAATTCATTGTTCATACTTTAGCGTAATAACGAATTTATCTATCCTCATTACTAAATCATAGTGTCATAGATGTTAACAACAAGTAGTTTATTCAATTTCAATCAAGAAACATTTTTTTAAATAATTTTTTTTTGAAAACGAATAAGTAAACTATAGTATTAAATATTTTAAAATTTTAATGTTATAAGCTATAAACGATAGTTTTATGGCGTTCTTCAGAATGTATGTATATTTCACAAGACTTAAATGTTTTTGGTAAATTGTACTTTGTAAACTTGTTAGGTATTTTATTTCTTAAGTTGGAAAAAAATTAAAAGACTTGTTTTTTTTCTTTTTAGTTTTATTAAATAAATAAATTTATTTTTGGCTTAACTTTTTACTCGAAAATCTTTACTTATATTTTAACAAATTTTTTCATCTCTCAGTCATTTTAATTCAAAAGAAAAGTGTTACGAGTACTGATCTAAGCAAATGGAAACAATATGCAACATTTAAAAATTTGTGCATTGTATTTGAATTGGGTTTAATACTTGTGTGTGTGTGTGTGGGTTATTTAAATATCTATTTAATTGGTTTAAAGTAATTTAGTAAAAGGTTGAAATAAATTATTCTCAAATGTAATAAGTAAACATAACTTAATCATAAATTAATCAATAATATTTTTATATTTTTTGTTTGTTCTAGGTTTTCCAGTTTACTAAAACCTCCTCATTGAAACACAAAATAAACACTTAACACTGAATTCATTTATATTAATTAAAAAAAAATCGCTTAAAAATTCCCAAATGCTGCATAACCTGAAAAACACAAATGCAATTAATTATTTCTTTACATCATCCATAATTTTTATTAGGTAAGCATTAATTTTTTATTTTTGCAGTTAAACTGTCGTAAGTTATTTATTATTAACAAAAAATAACTCTTTTTTTCATATAATGCTGCATTTATGCATTAAAATTATTCTTTTTTTAGTCTTAAAAATTGTTTAAAATAAAAATATTTAAACAGATTCGAATCAAAATTTATTTAAGAAATAGTTATAAAATTATACTATTGTTATAAAATATATATTACCTCTTATTCAATAAGTTTTCTTTCTTAAAACTTAAAATTGTTAATTCTTAAAAGTAAAAATAATTTGTAAATCTTTATTATTTTCCGTAAAGCTGATGTTTCTCTGGAAAAGTATGAACTGATATTTGTTTAATATTACTTGCGAAATTAATTTCGTATCTAGTAACGTCTTTTAAACTAAAAAGTCGTTACAGACATTAAAATACACTGTACGCATTAATAATTAAAAACATTTTGTATGTATTTGTATATTTTGTAAAATCTTTATAATCATAATTCCCTGACTTTATTAAATTTTTTTTTATTTAAGCTTTTATTTAAAACGCAACTACCAAAGTATTCAAACTCATCAATATTTATAGGTATCTATGCTCCATATAATCTAATTAGTTAATAAATACTCGTGTATTAGGTATGTTTTGTGTTAAATACAATTAATATTAATTATAGAAATTGTCAAAGTATGTCGTACGTTAATAAATGTTAATAAAATTAAAAAACGGAATATGCGAATTTTTGTAATTCGATAAAAAAAAATTATTTTGGTTTTTGTGAATGATCTGCTATTTTAATCATAATAAAGAGATATTATCAGTTCCTCCCTTCCCCAATTAATGTTGAACTATTAAACTAAAAAAAAAAACAAATAAATTAAAATTAATTTTGGCTTAAGTTTATTTCTTTTTTAATCTCTTAAAATTTTTAAGAAAATAATTAAGTATTTTTGTAATTAACTGATTATCCTATATCTAAGGACTTGCAATAGTGAGAATATTATTTTAATGAAGAATAAACGTCTTGTTCGGCCGTGTTAAAATTCATAATCCTGCTGACGGCAAATGCTGTTGTGTTGTCAGCTACTGAATTGTTTTGATGGATAGCATTTATATTTCAGTGCCACATAAAATTTTTTAAAATTTGGTTTCTTCATTGAATAAGTCCTGTTTATGTGAGCTTTTCAAAGCAAAACAAAAAATCCCTAAAAATAAACTATAAATCTAAGCACCTTTTGACTACAAATTTGATTGGCCAGGATTCAACCACTGTTCAGAATTTACATTACAGCATGCTGCAGCCTCCTTCGTCGGTACTTCCTCATAGCATATTCGCCAGTGAAGTAAAATAAGTAATAAAATGGCTCTATCTTTCTCCTTTCACCACCTGTCTTATCTCTCATCTATTCTTTTACCTTTTCTAAAATTTTTTGCTGGAAAGTTTTATCAGTTAGTCTCAGTATATAATTGCGGGTTTAAGCCGCCAGATTTCCAGACACATACATACGTAGTTTGTCATTTCAAATAGTAATCGGCAGTTATAATCGATATGCGTTTGCCAGAACATGGGTGTAAAAGTTTTAATAATGATTGTTGTATAAATGGTCTTGTTCGCCCGGTTTTATTAGTTCGACGTGTGTCCCGTTAATGCAACCAATAACTCCTACAACTCCGATTTTGTCTGAGAAATGTATTTTGGGTTTTTAAACTTCCTCCCTGTCCATCTGTAGCTTAATTCATTTTTTGCAAAGCTTTCTTTCCAAAGAATCTAACGTTTTTGAAAAGCACTTGCAGAAAGTAGTACGATTCATGGAAATAATTGTGTTGATCTTTCATTTATTAATATAATGCTTGTGGCTATAACAAAAGCCATTTTTAGCAATTTTTAAATAATATATGCAATTGTAAATGCAAAACAATCAGGTATGTCACAAATTCCGATCGGAATGGTTTTAATTCCGTATTAACAATTCCGATCGATTTTGTCTTACATTCTTTAAATTCCGATCGATTTTGCTTATTTCTAAAAATGCTTAATCTCGACCTTTTTATTTAAATATTCCAATATTGCGCACACCTAAATAAGCAAAAAAGCTAATCTAAATAAGGATACATAATAAAAGTAAATTTGAAAACCGCAAGTAACAAAATTTCCAGGAATCTTAATTCCGCTTTGAAATTTAAAAGTGGTTTCATTCCGAAGACACTTTTCGTTTTACGGAATTGAAACCACTTCCGGTCGGAATTGAGTTCTGTGACATGCCTGAATATTACACTTTTTGAAAAATTATAAAACGAGTTAAATTTTTTCGTAGAAACAGATAGGATTGAAAAAAATAATGAGAAGTGAAATCAATCGAAAACCAAATCGATGGTTTTTGACTTTCGTTTTTTTATAGCTCATTAAAATTGTTGGTAACCTTGTTTTGTGAAAAAGTAGACTTATACTACTTTCAAAAAAACCAACTCATATATGCTATACGAGGTTGGAAATAAATATTGTAGTAATTATTTCATCCCTATGTAGTAAAAGCCTGAAGGATTCTGTAGAGAAAGACATACACCTTCAGGCAATGATTAATAATGCCATATCGAAAAATCACAAAACTGAGTTTCCAAAATTTCTTGGGGAAGAATTTAATTATTTATTTCCCTCATTCAAATCAAACACAACTTTTCTTATAATTTTGTTTCATTTTATTCAAACAAATGCAATTTTACATTTTTTCGAACCAAAAATATAATTTTAAAATTAAATGCATGTTAACGAAATTTGTTCATTTCAATTTTACGACAAATGAAAATAATTTTATTATTAAAAATTCAAATTCTTTTTCATAAATTAAAAACGATCAAATGAAAAATCCACTTATATCAAAAATGAATTTCGTATAACAAACAAATGATAATGAACAATAACAAATTTTATTTATAAATAAACATATTTTCTTTTTTTAATTTTAACTTAAAATAAATTTTGTTTGTTCCATTTTTCTATGAAGAAGGTATATTTTTATTTACGAATTATACCAGTTGTCTAGTGTTGGCCATAAAAGAGAGAGGTGGACAATTTTTTTTTAATTTAATGTGCCAAAATACTTTACAGACGAAGACCAGGATTACGTGAGCGAACGAAATTCAACAATTCATCAGAATCTTCGCAAACAAATGGTTTAAGATGATGACAAGCCACATCATGCCATTTGACACCGTCGTTATAAAAATTATTAAGAATGGAGAGACAAGATTCATCATTTCCCTGGGCAGCTTCACGGTTATCGGGTTGAGGTTGATTGTATCCGCCAGTATGAGACCAATCGCCGGTGTTACGTTGGGAGGTGGGACCAATTTTAGCACCTGAACCGGACCAGAACCAACCATTTTCATTGGGGGGTTGTAAATCGGGACGATCACAGCCAGCGAAATTACACTTGCGGCCAGATGTCCAAATATAGCGAACGTTACCGCGAGCAATACGTTGTTTTACAAATTCATTTTCTTGAGGAGTTTCAAGGGACACGGCATCCATACAATGACGGCGGCATATGTTACGGGAATCCAACCAATCGACTTCTAAGCTGCGGGTAGGGGCATGTTCCCAACTAAAGAAGTACGAATGAGAAACACCGCGAGCATCACGATAGGAAGCGTGTCGAACACCTGCATATAAAATGAATTCAAATTAGTTTAAAAATATTTTAAATTAAGTAGAAGCTTAAAGGAGTATAAAAACTCAGAGGTTGCAAATTACACTACTTACGATTAGCACAACTTCTTGGATCAGGCAACGCCAAACGTCTTTGAGCCAAAGTAAAGGTAGCACCCAAAGCCAACAATAACAATGTGTGTAGCACCGACATTTTCGCCTTTGTTAGTTAAAACAAAAGTTCTTCTTTATAATAAACTGAAATTAGATCATTAAACCAAAAACCATAAAACGTTGATAAATTAATATGAAATGTTTTGAAATTTTAATTTAAAATTTGTATTTTTTTATTTATTATTTTGCAATACACCTTTAAATTTATTTAAATATATACAAACAGGCCCTTCTTTTTAACAGCAGGTTAGTTGGTAACTGTTGTTGTCGTTAAGCGATTCTGGATTGTATGAAAGTAATGCTGGTGTTAAGCTGATGACCAGACGCACCCAATGATACGGTTGGCTACGCCAAAGACTATTTACTTGACAAAAAAGTGTAACAAATTTAATTCTTTTCATCTTATTTGTCATGTTTTAGGGAAAATTTTGAATAAAAAAAATTTAAACGTATTCAATGATTGGAACATTTTATTTTACATAGCCCCATAAACACACACAAACACTCACACACAGCCATACACACATTTTCATCTACATCGTATTTAAAACTATTTTTTTTTGTTTAAATTTTAAATAAATGATACACTTTTGTAAATTGTTTGCTAAATGACTTTTATTGCTTTTATTTATTTAATTATTTATTTTACTTCAATTATAAAATAAAGAGAAACAGAAAATGGGCTTTAATACAAATGTAATTAAAATCTTAATATTGTAATTATTTAAATGTTTGATAAAACTGTTTTGCAGTCAAAAGTAAAAAAAACGTGAGAATTACAACAAATTTAAATTTGCAATCGTTAAATATTTCAAGAGAACTATTTTGTCAAACTTCACATAAAATAAATCATCATGAAATAAGGTACCATATTCTGTTCAGCATTTCTTGCGAAATACTGTCAAAAGCCCATAAAGAATTCGTGCAAAATAAATAAAAAAAATTAATATTAAAAATTAAAATTTTTTTATTAAATTAATTAATAAAAAAAAGCAACAACAAATGTACAAGACGAGTTACAAAGAGAAAGACAAAGAAAAAAGCTTTAAATTATTTTCTATTTTATTAAGCTTTGGGTCCTTATATTTTTTTATTATTAAAAAATATAAGGACCCAAAGCTTAATAAAATAGAAAATAATTTAATAAAAAAGGGTCAAATAATCATTATTAAACTAAAAAAGCTTTAAGTTGTGTGTGAACTTCGTCTCACCAAATTAACATTAAGATTAGTTGGTTAAATAGATGATGTTTACGATGTACATAACATAAGGTAGATAGATGCAAAGAACGCTGATGAAGGATGTGGCGGTCCAGAAAATGCTGCATTTCATTCTGCTAGCGTCTAATTTTTCTTGTTTTCTTTGGAAAACGTCCGCATACATTTGTAAATAATTTTTCTTTCTAAAAATGTTTAGAAAATTAATTAAAAAGAACCAAAAAGCCGAAAATAAAGTCAAATTTCATTAATTTATAAAATCGATGGTTCAAATCCTAGTGAGGAAAAAATTAAAAATTAAAAAAAAATAATATTGTTAAAAATTTACTCGATTTTGTGAAAACTACAAAATGTCGATTTATTGCAAAATGTTTCTGATAATTTTTTATAATTGCGAAATAATATTAGTAGCATTTAGTTTGTGTGAAATTAAAAAAAAACACAAACAATGTTGCATACTTAAAGACAATAAGAACAAAACTTTCCTTCTAAATTGTGTTGTTTGTACCACTAGCTAATTGCCAATATTTCCAAGCGAAATTATTAAAGTTGCTGAACAAATTTAACAATTTAAACAGAGCAATTAATGGAACACTAGGCGTTATAATTTTGTCATAAGCATTTGTTTACCTGGCAACACACAACGAGCTTAGCAACACTGTTATTAAAGCCTGCAGCAAAATTAATATTTCAAATTTAAACTTTTATATTTTCCGGTATTGTCTATTTCGCGCTATAAAGTTATTTTATTTTTTCGCGCTATAGAGTTATTTTACGCATAAAGCCTGGTACTCTGTTCGATTTTGTGAAAATTGTTCGGCAACATTCATTACTTCATGTGAAAAATTTAGAAGAATTTAACGTTTTATTGTTTTCACGTGTTTGTTTGTTTGTTTGTTTGTTTAAAAAATATAAGCAAAAGACATATCGCTCATTTACTTCAATAATGTCCTAACTGAAGATTTCAAATTTTGGAGTTAATTATACAGAATTGTTCTCCATTTCATGTTTTATATTGTGTATAAGTTTCATCTTTATGTCTTTTGTACTTTCCACGTTTTGAGAGAATAAGTCGTTATTTCATTTCATGTTTGGAGTCTATTTGTCAATAAAAACGACACATTTTGAGTTGTGCAGTAAACTTCATAACGTAAAAATCATATCGCTTTTTAAAACATCGTTACATTTCGTTTTGTGACTGTGTGTATGAATAAAGATATTTTTAAAATGAATCGACTTTTCGCATATAATGTATTTTTTTCAAATATGGCTGTGTTGATAAAAATGTTAAGTGAAACTCCGTTTTTCTTCTCACAAATAACGACATATTTTAGTTTACGACACAGTATCGGATATATTTTTACAGCAATAATGTCCTAATTCAAACATCCCACTCAAACTCCCACATGACCTCCCCTTTAATATATAATTGATGAAAGTTTTCTTCAATATTTTTTTTTTAATTATGAATAATTTTACTAATTGTAGTGGGAGCATAAGCAGTCTGATATTTTTATCGATGGTGAGAATAAGTCAACAAGTCAGTAAAAACAGAGTACTACTTCTGCAACATGTTGTCTTTTTCATACAAATTTTTTATGTACATATCGCTCCTTTATTGCAACATAGTCATATCTCAAAAAATTAAAAATTTGTAGTTACTTAAGCAAAACTGCTCTTTTAGACCTTCTGTACATGTTGAAAAAAAATCAATTTTATATCCCAAGCTGAACTGAAGTTATAGATCATAGGACTTATGTCTTGAAAACTTAAATCGCATTTTGCCAAGTTTAAGTTTTTTGAGATATGACTATGTTGCAAGAAAGGAGCGATATGTATTTTGACAGCATTCCGCATGAAAAACGGAACAGAGTACCAGGCTTAAGACCTATTACTCTGATCGAATTTGCGGAAAGTGCTGCATAACATTGTTTAATTCATGTGAAAAATATTGACATTTAAAATGTTGTGTATATCTCGTGATTTGGAGGAACTGAACGATTTTATTATTTTTAACTATTCTACATTGTTTTAAAAACATAAATAAATCAAACTTAACTGAAGTTTTTCTATGGATTAATTTCCTTTTTTATTTTTAAAGAATTATTTTAATATTTTTGATTTGATACTTAAATATTATTTGCAGCTATAAATTTTCTTTAACCCCAAAAACGCACAATGGACGGTTGACCAGCTGTTATTTGAAAAATTCCACACGAAATAGCATCCGCTTGCATGTGTCACAGCTTTTAAAAAATGTTGCTAGCAACATTTTACATAAATGTTTTTTAACAATAAAAAAAAACTACTGCAACATTTTTTTATACATTTTTCGTGCACAATTTTTATGTACGTGGTTTGACAGTATTCTGCATGTAAAAACTGAACAGGGTACCAGACTTCAAGTCCTAGATCTTCAGGAAAATTTAGCTCAGCTCTGATGACAGTTTAAGCAGTTGAACATGGTTTAACTCAATTAAAAAAACGATTAACTTGTTTACTGCAAATTTTGTATTAAAGTGTTACTTTGATAGCATGCAGAAGGATTCCTGCAGTTTTTCGTGCGCCCGATGACCAGGTTGCAACTGCCACTTATACTTCTTTTAATAAAATATAAAAAAATTTTTATATTTTACTTTAGGGAGTTTCAGTATATATAAAATGTAATCTCTGCAACTTTTTGTTTCAGCAACATTTATTTTTTTTCACAGGTGTTGACCCAAAAATTGAATTCTTAATATCGTATAATTGGTAAGAGAGTTTTTTTTAAGTGCATGAATTATGTTCACTTTACCACATACATCATACCTCTGCCTTCTTCAGAAGCTTTTTTAATTAGTTTTGTTTTGAAAATTTTTAAATCCGCTTTTGAAAATTGAATGCATTATTTGCAACATATCACAACAACTACAAAAAAACGAATCTTTGTTATATGTATTTAAGACAACCTCATGTAGTACAAAGCCGTTTGTTGATTTCTTTAGGCAGTTGTAGACATTCATTCGTTTCATTTAAATGGCCATGAATGTGCATGAAGAAAAACTAAGAAAAAAAATTGAAGAAGAGACAGCTAAACAATGCCTCATATGAATCGTTTGACTCACTTGCATGTGCTGTTGTACATCGTAGAAAACTAATCGACCCATAGATGTGTATCATAGATAAAAGAACACTTGCCAACGTGTGTGTATTGTAACATCAACAGCTCTAATAGGCGAAACTTAATAATTGTTAATGTTTCAAGATGAATTTCAAATTTTACAGACTAGACACATCAGCTAACTAATTACACAAGAAGACTTTAATATTTCCCATTCATTTGTTCGTTTAGATTTTTTATTTTCATTTTGTAGCGTCTGCTTCGCTAATGTTTTTTTTTTTTTTTTTTTGTAAAACAAATATTATTTTAATAAATTATTTCTTAAATAATTTAAGAGCAATAAAAAAAGATAAGACCGAAAAACAATATCAGCCCAATTATAAACAAAAATTCCGTGCGAGTTATTTCACTTTTCTCCAATTATAAAATTTTTCCCCTTTTGATTTACTGCGGAAAGTGAAAAAAATTCGGAGGAAAAAAGTAGGTATTCTAAATTATAAAATAAAAATTATATGAAAATAAACAAAAAAAAAACTCCCTTCAAATTTCGATGATGCCACTTTTTTATAATTTTATTCCCACGGAATTCATAATTGGAGGAATCTTTTCTAGAGAAAAATTTTTTCCGTGGGAAAGAAATTCCGTGAGAATATTCAATATTGGGCTGTATAAGATTACGAGTTTTGAAAAAACATCGGTAAAAAATCTCAAATATCCACAAAAATTTAATGCCAAAAAATAAAGCGACTAATGAAAAAGAAATTTCCCTCTTATTCTTCCAATTAGTGATGCTGTGCAAACAAATCGAGAGACGAGAATTTAATGCTTTCAGATTACTTCAATCCACTTTAGAAAAGAATGAGCTTGGAGATACACAATCAAGATTAGCTTGATCGCTTAAATGGGAAATGAAAATGGCTTTGAACAGCAGATTGAATAAATTCTTGGCTTTTCTTATACAATTAACTGTAGTGTACCGAACACGAGATGGGAACCCATTCGAAGTTTTACAGTTTTAAAGAAATGCAAAAAGACGACTCCTTAGAGAGTTGTAAAATGGATTTTTTTCTGTAAACCTTAAGAGGTGATAGGAGACTTCTATTATTGGAAAAGTTAAAATGGTCCCATTGAACATGAAACGAAAATAAGTAATATTAGCAGGATTAAGCATTTTAAAATTTTTTTAGTATTTCCTTAAAAATCTCATCAAAAGCTTTTAATTGATATCTATTGATATTTTAAAATTTCAGAGGCCCGTAACTCGGAAAATATGGGCAGAGCCAAATTTTTCACTTGATGTCTTTTCTTATTTTTTAATTTTCTATCGCCCCATATATTTGTTTTTTTTTTTAATTGGAGTTACTTCACTGTTCCAAATAATATACGTCTAAGGACCGATCTTGCTGATTTCCAATAGCACCTCTTTCGACTTTATGTTTGATTGATTGGGGTATTAAAATTTTTGCAAGGGCGAACATGATTTCAACACAAACACGGACGGACAGACGGACGTCGCTCAATTGACTTCACTATGCATTAAAACTCAGAATATATATACCTTATGGGGGGGTAGGAAATAGATATTGTGGAAATTACAAACGAAATGACCAACTTAATTGCTTATTATAGTGTAAAAATAAAATTTTGTTCCTTTTTATAAGTTCTTCTAAAAGTTTTAAACAAAGTGTAGTTTAACTTTTAATATTTTTTGTTAATTGGAGTAGAAGTGCTCATTATTCAATATACCGTAGACTATTCAATCCTTTGTTCGAAAATATTGAAATGTGAGTTTGAAGAAAACAATACGATTTAAATGACTTAAAAAATAATATTTTGTACGTTTGTTACTTTAGACTTGTATTATTTTTTAAACAATTTTAAAGGAGATGATTTTAATTTGAAACATTTTGATTGATCCCGATGTCAAAAAAGTCAGTAAAGTTAAAAAATAAAAAAATTGGGCTTCCCCATAAATTACAGGTCTTTTTAAGTATGTTTTAAAGTGTCATAAAAGCAATTAAAAATTAACTAGGGAATATAATATTTTAATACACAGAATATATAAAAATACAACAATAATAACAATTGTAATTTAAAGTATTTTTAATAACATAATATTTTTTTATTGGCTTTTAGTAATAATTTATGGATATTTGTTTAAAATGAAACAAAAAAAAAAAAAAAGCAATAACAATAAAATACATTTGGCAATATGCGTGAAACGTATTGTAACTGATAGTAGCAGTCTTAGATTGTTTTATTATTGCTATTGTATTTTAGGCAAGCAAATTTAGGTAATTAAATTTTTTATGACACCGTTGCAAATTAGTTTTAATGCGGAATAGATTTAAAATTTAAATGCAAGAATGCTACCTCTAAAACATTTGCTGTCGCTTAAACATAAAGTGAACATAGAGTTGCTGCAAATTACAACATGTTGCAATAATTTTTATTAGCGTTTAAATTGTTTTTAATTAAATATATGTATAAATTTAAAAAGCAATCTAGCAATCAATCTTCCTTAAAAACCCCATTAAAACTGAAACTGGTTTTTATGATTTTTTTTAATTTATTTTGTAACATATGATTTCGATAAATTTCATTTCTTTAAAACTCTAAAATTGTTGTCTAAACAGTGTTGAAAAGTATTTGATCTCAGCTTCCTTATGTTGCTTCAACAAGTTTATAAATTAATTTTTCTTTTAATTTTAAATCCTTAATTGAATGAATCTTAATAAAAAAATAATAATTTAAAGTGTCAATAAAAATCTTAAAATATATTAATAAACAAATATTTAAAAAAAAAAACGGTCATAAATTTTCTGGCAATTTTTCTGCACTCAGTAACAAAAAATGTCTTTTTGTAAAAATTCAAAACTTAAAAAGAGTCTGTAAATAAATATTTCTGCATTTTTTTTTTTTTTTCTTAACGTCTTCATGGCAAGTTTTGTAAGATGGCAAAATATAACGTCACTGAAGAAGAGAATGGCTTATGAAACCACAAAAAAAAAACAATTCGTTTTTTAAAACAGCTTAACTACAAATTAATTTTTTTCGTCAGTTTATGCAGATGTACAATTCGGAAAGAAATACCAAAGAGTAAAACAAAATACTTTTAAATCCCCAGTACAAAGTTTATTCGACTACGCGAATTACACCACTTAAATTATGCAATAAAATGCTTAAATATTTTTTTTTTTCCTTTTCATAATACTTACAAATTATTAACACTAGCGAGATGAGTTATTTTGCAGTAGATGTATGCTTAAACTAAATTAATTTAATAATATTGCTTTATGCAGTAACAATTGAGGAAAATAGTTTTTATTTATTCTTTGTTTTGGTTTTTGGTATTCAATGAATTTTTAGGCGAAATTTAGTGTTTATGTTTGTGGTTAAAATATACAGGTCATTGAAGTTGTAATCATCGTATTGATAATATTTGCATTTGTTTTACATATTTGGGAACATACCGATAGTGTTGTTGTCAACATTATTAAAGCATATTAATTGTTGCATAAAATTACAATTGAGAAGTTTTTAAAAAAATTTCATTATGTTAAAATTTTTCAATTTTATGTAAGATGTCAAAATTTAATTCTCAAAGTTTTTGTTGGTTGAACTTTAAGATAAAATGGTAGAATTTGGTTTTCAGAGTATCATGCCCAAAGGGAAAAAATATAACCGTAAAAACGTTATATAAAATATTACGTTTATTTGGATATTAATTAATTTGGATATATGCACTTACCTCTTAAATTGTTAAAGGCAAACATTTTACACGAGTATGTAGTACTATGTGCGCTATAAAGACAAATCATCAGCATCTTTTTGAAAGAAATACGGCTTATGTTATTCGTTATATACAGCTTCTCACACATAAAATGGGGCACAGAGAAGAAGTTATGTTGCAATGTTTGTAACGCAAAAAAGTCCTTAGTTAAATTTTGAGAACTTACGTTTAGCATAGGTATTAATACTGCTATACTACTAATAACAAGAACAAAAAAAAAAAAAACAATTCAGTCATTGCATTAAAATATTGCAATATTTCCCATTTTGTATTGGAACTCCTCACACTTAAAGTTGGACATTGCAGTTTTCGTATTTTTATTTCTTGTTGAATAAGTTTCTCAATGCTTGGTTGACAATAACAGCTTGAAGACGCCTCGATATACTTTCCACAAAATGTTTGCTAAAATCGAGTTTAGTATTGTACCACTCTTCTGTTGCTGCTTCCTTTAATGCGGCAATACCTTTTGGCTTCCGCTTAGATACTTTCTTTTATACATCTGCCCATATATGTTCAATAACTTTAAAGTATGGAGACTGGGGAGAACCCTCCATTACTTTTGGGCAATTATATAAAAGCCAATTTCGTGCATTTTAAGATTTATGTTTGGGATCACTGTCTTGGTAGAACACGAAGTTGTCTTTTTTTTAATGTTTTTGTCTAGAACTTCGGTAGGAGGCTTTTTCCAAGCAAGAAGAAGATGATATAAGCATAGAAAAACTTACAACAATAGTACTTAACTTTCATCAAAAATGACGCACCTTTATTTTCATTCTCTTGAAGGAAAGCGGATTTCGGTTTTTGATTTTTCTATGATATTAATAGCTTCCGGCGGCAAGGCATTCCATGTAAATTTTTACTTCTAAAGATTCGACAGACTGTTTCAGCACTAATACTTACATTTTTTATTTCATACAATTGGTTTTTATCTTAATTTCTGACAAAAGTGGATCGTTCCTGATTAGCTTGAAACAATACCGCTTATCAAGGTCGCACAATTTGCAGTTGTTTGCAAAATATCTTTTTTATTTTGGACACTATTAGTAGCTTTACATTTTTTTAAAATACGAGTATTAAATACTGTATTTTTTTTCTATTTGCTATTCCTGCAACTTCTTTCTCTAATAGTTTTGTGGTTTTTATAATTATTTATGTCAAATGCCTTTCTTCAATTGTTTGATCCTTTTGTACCATTTGTTTCAATATTATAAAACACTGATTTAACGCCGAAAAAATTTATTTCATGCGCCAAAGTTAATGGTTATTTAAAAAAAATTAAATTGTCCCACTTTGAATGCAATATAAGTGAATAAAAATGCAAATAAATTTATGTTCGTGCTATACAAAAACTAGTGCTTCCGATTTTGGATCCGCTTAGTTATAATTTATAAAATAAAAGAAAATTAAAAATTTTTAACGTAAAAGATTTAAATTTAATTATTGTTGTATTCCACTTTGACTGTGAATAGGTGTATCTCTATTTAAGAATAATGAAAAAACCAGTAATTTAAAATTTTTAATAACTTATAAAAATATTATTTTGAAGGTAAGTTTCTATCGCAATATAAAATTTACCACTACCCTTAAAAAATCTGAACAGCAAAAGAAAAACATTTAAAGCACATTTGAAGTAAAAGCTCAAAAGGCGGATTTATTTGCAAAAAAATGTAATCAAACAAACAAACAAATAATTATTGAAAAAGTTTTTATTCGTAAGTATCGTGTTCCGTGTTCCTAAAATTTTTTTATTTCACCCACTGGTGCAAGTGCCCGTCGTTAAACGAATTATAAATTTGTTATTATTTTCTTAATTATCAAAGTGTGAACAGGTTTTCAAAATACAAACTGGTACCGAATAATTTTTTTTTTTTTTTTTTTTTTTGGGCGAAAGTTTGTAAACAATGTTTTTCTGACATTGTCTTCCGCGTCATGAATTTTATAATACAACCGTCCGTAGTACGTATTACGAAGTGCAAAATTATAAGTTTGTGCTTACAGGTATGGATATCAATTTTTTCTGTTACTCTGTGTGTGTGTATGCACTTCATACAAAGTTTCCATTTGTAGCATTCATTGTTTAAAATATTAGTAATTGTTAAGTTTTTACCTAATAATTGGTAGTTTTGGCTCCTCTACATTAACTGTTTAGTACGAGGGGAGATTAAAAATATTTTTTTTTTCTTTCTTATTGACTTCCCTCGTATAGGCAAGAGTTACTTATACATCCAAACGGGAAACCTAATTCTTAATTTACGAAAAAATCATTCTTTTATTTGGGGCCATGTTCAATCAGAATATTAATAATAAATCATAATGAAATGGCAGCAAGAAAAGATTATTAGGTAACCATTGCCATAACAAATTTTTAGTGATAAGCATTATATTTAAAAATTCAAGAACAATTGGAAAAGTCAATACGAATTGTAAGCATTTTATTAAAAAAAATGATAAAATTTATTTTAAGGGTACTTTCACAATAAGTAAGATAATGTCTGTCTCATATGAATTGAATATTTTTCGCGTTATTGATATTTATTAAATTTCTAACAAAACTATTTTTCCAGGATCCAAAAATATTATACATTCATGATATACAAACATATGGAAATTCCGCACACTTAATTATTAACAGCGATGTTTCAAATCAATATTAACAGTAAGTTTTTACATAAAATGTAAGCATAACAACTGTTAGTTCTGTTATGGTAAATAGATATTAAATGTCATCTAAATTCACTTATTAATCTATACTATTATTATCATTATTATTAATTCAAAATCCAAAATTTAACTTTGCATTAGTGCTTGAAATTATTATTGAATAATGAGTACAGAGAAATTGATTGCTGATCAGTGTTGCCAGGGAAAGACATTTCATTTTTCACTAAAAATTACATTTTAAAATGTTCCTTAAATAAATAGTAATTTAAAAAAAAGTAAATAGTAAATAGTAAATAGTAAGTAAAAAGTTTTCCGTAATATAATCCGACACTTCTTCAAGAACAACTCTCTTCCAAATCGACAACTTGTTTCTAAATAGAGATATTGGTATGCGAACACTAGCAAGTTGTGATATTTTTCAAGCGGAATAAAGCTGCTAATAAGGCTCGCGAGTTTAACAGAATACTTAGTTTTCCGCACGATATGCAGCTCATATTGTTTCACAGTTGGAAAATATTGTTGCCAGAAACATTTTGCTGTTTCTAAACATGAAACAAGAAACATTTCGTGATTACTTACCCTGGAGTTAATGTCGACGTCGTTGACGGCGTCAAATGTCAAAAAAAAAGTTGAATCGTATGAAATTGTATGAGAGCAGTTAATCTCAACGCGATGAAACGCCGTAAAAGTTGAATCTGTTTCAACTTTTTCGGCGTTGAAACGCCGTCAACGACGTCGACATTAACTCCAGGGTTACAAATGAAACAAAGTAAAATTTCAGCAAAGTTATTTTTTGTTTATTTCAAACTGTTTTTTATGTGGGATTTTGATAGCGTTTGCAAGTAACATTTGTTATAAAATCGAAGTGATATGTTAAGTAAGGTTGATATGTTAAGAGCGGTTCTTACCTCAAATAATGAAACAAGTAATTTTTCAGTGATATTACTTTATTTCGTGTCTGTACCAAAAGTTACTAAAATTTGGCCAAATATAACGAAATTATACATGTTATGTTGAGCCATCGGAAGTTACAAAAAATGTAACCAAACGGCAACACTGTTGCTATAATGCAATTGTTGAGTATGAATGCTTTTTCTGGTATTAAATCGTTATTGTGCATGTCTAAAAATAGTTTGGCTTAAATATTTATGAGTTTGTGTTACCCATACAAATTAAGGAAGTTATTGTTAATGTTCAAATAAATTATTCACAAATAAAAAACGTTAAAATCTTTTTACATTTTTTATATTAAATATGTGAGTAAAACACTAAGACTGTACAGAGCTTTACAGGCAGTGCACAGGAATTTATGTGAGTAATTTAGAAGAATCCCTAACATTTAAAAGCATTTTAGATTTGAGGAAAATATTTCTTTCTTTACGAATACTTTTTATGAATTTTTTCAAATCTACAATTAAAGAAATTAATTACAAATCTCAATATTTAATTTAAAACAACAAAATTTTGATAAATTTTAACGTTTTAAGCTTTAAATTATTAGGTTAGGTTAGGTTAGGTTGCACAGGCCGTCGGCATAAGACCGACCCACTTGGGTCCCAAAGGTCCCGTTGTGTTGCCTGGAAACAGGATTTGTAGGGGATCAGATTCAGGCCATTACGGCACCGTCAAAGATCCCAATCCAAACCACCCCGAGGACCGGATAAACAAGTTTATCCTAGCAACGTCGCAGACAGATAAGTCTGCAAGACCATGCAGTCTCGGACTGCCGAAGATGGCCGCTCTATTTTCAGAAAGAGCTGGGCAGTGGCAGAGCAGATGCTCAACCGTTTCTTCCTCTTCCTCATCTTGACAACTTCTACAGTAGTCATGATGCGGAAGATTCAATCTCCTATCATGGGTACCAATGACACAGTGCCCCGTCAGCACCGCCACCAGTATGCCCAGCTGCCCCCGAGGAAACCTCAGTAGACTTGCAGTTCTCCTATTATCGTACTGAGGCCACAATGTCCTCGAGACCCTGCAGGTAACCTCCTCAGACCATCTAGACTGTGCAGCTCTGAGGAGTTCCTGCTGAAGTAAAGCTCTACAGCAGCTTAATGGGACTCCTACCAGTGGATCTGTCTCCCGGTCTACCAACCGGGTTCCCGATCTGGCGAGTTCGTCCGCAATTGTATTCCCGGGTACGCCCGAGTGAGCCGGTACCCAAAACAGTTCCAGGTTGGAGTGTCTCGCCATCTCGTTAAGAGATGTCCGGCATTCACGTACCAATCTGGATGTCGTGTAGACACCCGATAAGGAGTTAATCGCGGCCTTGCTGTCAGTACAGATCCGGATATCCTCTCCGTATATCCTGTGGTACCTCATCCAGCAAGCCGCCCTTCTGATGGCTGAAATCTCAGCCTGTACCACGCTACACTGATCCTGTAGCCTAAACTTCATTCTGATTCGAAATCTAGGAATGAAGACGCCCCCCCCCCCCCGACCCCCGTGTCCGACTTTGACCCGTCAGTATAAACATCAAGCACATCCCCACGCATATTCGATGTGCCCGACGTTGATACCCCGAAACCAATATCAGACATGGGGGTGGGCGTGCAATAATCGATGTTGTCAGGGATGGCCGAGGAGCAGCCTAAAATGGTCGCATGTCCAAAGTCCCCTGACTTCCACGTCGCCGCTGCATTTAGTCTAACCGCCGAGTTCATAGCCAGCCGCTTGGCCATGAGATCGACCGGTAGCCAGTGCAGCATCGTAAAAAGGGCCTTCGATGGAATGGTGCGCATTGCCCCGGTGACCATCAAGGCCGAAGTTCGCAATATTCTATTCAGCATACTGCAGTTCACAAGTTTGCCCAGTGCGGGCCACCATACAAGAACCCCATACATGAGTATGGGTTTTATGACCGTGTTAAAGAGCCAGTACGACGTGTTGGGATTTATGCCCCAGTGTCTGCCCATGGCCTTTCTACACACATACAAAGCCACTGAGGCCCTATCCGCCCGAAACCGGACATTGGGGGTCCACGACAGTTTTGAGTCCAGGATGACACCCGGATACTTTGCACTGTCGGATAACCCAAGCTCCACTCCATTTAGGAGTGGTAGCGGAAAATTTGGAATCTTGTTTCTTCTCGTGAAGAGCACAAGCTCCGTTTTCCGAGCGTTCGCGCTAAGCCCGCTCTTAATTTAAATTATTAAAATAGAGTATGAATGTGTTTATAATAACAAAAATAACAAATGTGGTTTTAAATAGATCTAAATACTTTTTTTTGCACTTCAGGTCTGTTAATTTATCATATTTAAAGTAAAATATATAATAAACGTTTAACCACATATAATGTGAAATAATATATAAGTTTTTGTTATTATTCATACATTAAATGTATCTGGCAACATGAGTATAAACATTGTAATTTCTGTGAAAAGTTTAGAAGAATTTTGGTTTTATTTTATTACAATTTTAGTACGTAAATTCAGCTCCACAAAAGGTTTAAGGGACTAGATTTTGGAAAAAAAATGTCTGAATGTATTTGAGCCAGAACATCAACAATCTAACTGCCAGTCCCACGATATCGCAAGTCATCGTTCGTTCGAGCAATAACATACAAAACAAAAACAAATTCTAAAAAATTGTTTGTGTTTTATATGTAATTATGCGAACGAACGATAGCTTGCGATATCGTGGGACTGGCAGTAAGTAATAATAATTCCTATTCATTCAAAACTTTTTTTAACTTTTTTGGAGTCTAACAGCTTATTTAGCGACCGGCAGCATGAATGCTCCGTTTGTTGTTATTCTATTTCAACAGAAGTAAAGTGGTGGCTCTTTGCATTTTGATGTACTGTAACATGTTGCACGTTGGTTGTTGGTAATAATTTCTCTAGATTTTTATCGAGCTTTGTTACGATCCACAAAACAAAAGTTATTACAAAAAAGTTCTTATCAATCAGTTCAAGATCGATTCAAAGATATCTCTGCCTTCCATTCTTCTGCATATGATACTATAATTTGTAAATAGTACTCATTATACTACTCCTCATGTTCTCGACAACACCTACATTCGAATAAGAATGGAATACAATTGTCGTATACGGAACGGTACTTTACAATGTCTCTTCCAAAAACAGGCAACGTATTCCCGATACCGTGTTGATTTTCGAATAATGTATTTTTTACTTGCAATATTTGCGCAGTTTGTATGTAGATTTCCCGCTGATGTCTCTGTCCTATTGCTTTTAGCTTTAGAAAATTTAAATCAAATGCTTACAGATAATAAAACTTTTGCAATTTGTAAAAATTATGAACTTTGTAACGTTTTAATATTGATTAGTATTAATTTGTCTTTAGAGTTGGTATTTCATTATAAATGAAGAAGAAATTACTGATGTGTAACTAACTAACGTATCTTAAAAATTATTGACAATTGAATTAATACTTTGTTAAATACTATTAGATAAATGGAAATACAATATATTTAAACTAATAATATGTCTCTTTTTTAACCAATTTGTAATTTTATATAAAAAACAAATATGAACTAAAGAAGACTTTTTGTAATTATAAAACGTTGCAATAACAAACATGTTGTGCTACATGTTATTATCTTTAAAGGTTTTATTCATTGTGATTGAAATTTAAACCAATATTTTTAGGAAGAGTGTGTCGCGCGAGAATTCATAGATAAACCTCACTTTATCACTTTGGATGGTATCACTCAAACAAAATTTATATACATTAAGAATTTCCTTTTAAATAAAGCGAAATTTGCTTACGAACTTTCATTATTTCGATTAGCTGTTTAATAATAAGCTGGTGATGCAAGTAAACATACTACTCTGTCCAATACTTCATGCCAAATGTTATCAAAAGTCCATATAAAAACAATTACTGTGAAACAAATAAGAAATAATGTTGCTGAAGTAGTACTCTGTTTATTTGTAAAAATCAATCGAAATGTTTAATTCAACATGTTTAAAACTAAAAAATATTTCTGGCAACATTTTTTTTTAACTACGAAATAACATAAGCAGCATTTTTTTCGTACGGAATTTTTGACAACATTTTTTCCAGGCCCATTGTTTTGATTTGATTTTGTTGCGTTCAAAAAATTTAGGAAAAAAAAAAATGAAAAAAGTGTATATTTAAAAAAGGGAAAAAGACAAAAATAAATTCAATGACGCAGAAAAGCGTTTGCCACTACTGCGTCAAATTTTTTTTATATAAAGTTTGACATTTTCTGCAACGGTACTAGCAAAGTATATTTATATTAAGTACACGCAAGTCTACAACAATCACAACATTTGTGTAAAATCATGTATTATGTCAAAAAACAGTTCAGAGACGGCAAAGTGGGTAACATTTTATAATTTTTCTAACTAAAAAATTAATATTAATTTTACTTAATTATTATAAAAAAAGTAAGAGAATGACCTTTTAACGACTATATTAATGTAAATTTAAACAAGAATTCAATAAAAGAATATTCAATGCAACTTGAGTTGGAAAAGTGTAATTTAAATATTTCGTTTACCATCCTTGATAGAACATAATAAAAATGAAAAGAAACGCGTAAAAAACAAAAGAAATCTATAGTAAAATAAAAATTAAAATAAATGTAAAGAAATTTTGACACAAAACATGATAAACACGCACACCAATAAAACTATCAGCTGAACTCCTGCATGTAGTTGTTATAGATATACTTTGGGTACTAGGCTTTAGAAATAAATGTTGCCGAAAAAGTTTTATAATAATGAACATACTGCGACAGTGAAAGGAAATGATATTTTCATTTCGGTATCAAAAAATTTTTCTGAGAGTACTTTTTTAACCTCAAGACTAACAAATCGTTAACTTTTATTTTTTTTTTTTTAATTTTTTCTAAACAACAGAAAAATCTTTATGAAAAACAAAAGTTAACAAAAACCATAAATCAATATATTAAAAGATCATTTTACCTATAAACAAAAAAGTTTTTAAATTTACTTTGTACTTTTTAAGGTATATCACTTAAAACTGAAATAGTCCCTAGATAAATAGCGCTAACAGTATGGATTTGGGCTTATTTCAAAAATTATTTTCTCTTACATTTTGAGACCATTTCCAAGAAAACTTCCTTCATCACATTAAAGTCAAAGTCATTGGGTATTGTCCTTCAAATAAGCCCAAATCTATACTCGTACCAAATGAAAATATCATTTCCCATCACTGAAATGCAGTACCAAATTTTATTATTTTTTAATTATCTGTCACCCTATGATTGGAGTTACTTCACTAAACTAAACATAACCGAATATACCACTCTTAATTGTTTGTATTAAGATGTACATTCTATCAAAAGAAACACAAATCGAGAGAGGTTTCGTATCGAGTAAAATTTCGTTACGTATTGAATAACCGGATTGCGGCATTCGATAGCGTTTCAGTCGAGTTGCTATTTTTGTAAACTATAAGTGATAACGGTGAAATGCTAAAACAGATGAATTTAAAAAAATTAATGGTTTTAAATCGTAGCCGTATCACTGAGGGTATCAAATGTTACAGAGGAGTAACACGATATTTTTTCAAATCAAATAGTATCAAAAAAAAGTACGATCGTAACAACTTTTCCATCACTGTACTGCGAGCAACTCTTCGGGATTTTTAAAAAAAAATTAAATAAACAACATTTGCAACATTATTTTGTATTCATTTCGCACTAATTTTTTATATAGGCTTTTGGCAGCATTTCTCACGAAATGATGACCAGAGTATTATTATTAAAAGACACATTTTTTATTGTTGTTATTAAACGTTATTCCTTCTTTCAAAGTTGTTTAAAAAGTAATTTTAAATTGTGTTGAGTGTTTTTTTTCTTCAGTGAAATATTAAAAAAAAATGACATTTTATATATATGGCGGAAACACTCATTTTAAAGCGGATATTAAAACAATCTCTAATTATGGCCAACATTAATTGCAACAAATGTAGGAAAATGTGCAATAAAAAAATTATCGACTAGAAGAATAGAAAGAAATGAAACGAATTTGTAGAAAAATAAATAAACAGACAACCACTTAAATGAATTAACGAATTTAACCCACTAACCGGCTTTAACGTAAAGAAAAAAGAAAAATAAAACCAGCCAACGATTTAACAACTTGAAAAACGTATATTTGGCCAAGCACGCCTCAATTGATGTAGACGGTATACACATGTTCCAACATGTTCATAAAAGGCCCGTTACTTTTACTCCAATCATCATTTACGAGTAAAATTAAGTAAAAAAAATAAATAAAAGATACAACCATCATGACCATTAATGGCTGCTATCGGTGCCGTCGTTGTCGCTTCTGCCGCCAGGTATTTTAAAAGTGGCAAATAAGTTGTTTGTTGGACTGGCATAATGAATATGGAATCAACAAAAAGTGTAAAAATGAAATAGTTTTCTTTTCTAAGTAAACAAGTCAAACAAGATCCACCAGCAGTTTTGTCGCGTTTGAGTGTAAAAAACAAACCGTCATACAAAAACAAACAAAAACAGTGTCTGCAGTATTATTGGAAAAAATACTCGTAAACGAGAATTTTGTAAGTGAAAACTTTTTCTTTTAAAAACGATTTACAAACAAATATTAAAAACTCATTTCTGCATCTTAAAAGAAAAAAGAAAAAACAAACAGCAACAAACAGACAAGAGATAATAAAAATGCATAAACGTGAAGCTAAAAGTCTGTCATCATTCTGAAAAGTAAAAAAAAACATGAATGATGTTTTTTTTTTTTGTTTTTAATGTATTTAATCTTAAAAAAATAGGAGAATATACAACAACTCTACGTAACTTTACAAATTAATACATCAATCTGTCAATAAACTATGAAAAAAACAAAAAACATTTTAGAACATCTTACATTAAAAATACGAGGGTAAGACCATCTGAAAAATTGTGAATTGTCGAAAATTTTCATTATTACAAAGCGGTCCATATATATTTGGGATTAATTTGGCATACTTAATCTCAAATGTAAATCTCTGTGGCCTTTTTGAATAATAGTTTAAAGCTTGGAGTTTTGCCACAAAAGTCAGTTCTAAGAATCTTTAAAAAATGTATCCATTAAATTGGCGTTAGAACATTTGCCGTGTCGATTTTAACTCTTAAACAAAAAATTTATATTTTAATATTTTATGTCCCAATTTCATTTTGATGTCCGTTCTTATTTTTATTTCTATTAATTTCTAAATTAATTTATTTACAAAACGAAATATGCTTTTTATAAATAAATTAAAGCTGTACATTATTTTGAGCCACTGTAAATCCTTCTCAGTGATATATAAATGTTTTGACGTGCATATTTTTCGTTTGACAACTAGCTAGTGTTGTTAACACTAGAATTTAGAATGGGATTGTCGTTTTTATTGCCTGTATGTCTGCAATATTGTTTGTTGTTTTTTTAGAATTCAGCGTGAAATAAGAGCATCTCATTGACAGAAACATTTTGCTGTTAATAAACATGAAATTGGAAACATTTTTGACTTTTTACAAAATGAAAACAGTGCAACTTCTGCAACAGTTTTGGTTTTTTATTTTGCATTTTTTTTTTTTGTCTCGGCTTCTGACAGCAATCTATCTTTCAAATATTATGTGCATACAGAAAGTTATGAAGCAAACCATAATAGGCTGCTGTAGTCTAAGCGGTAAGCACGTTGACTACAAATTTGGCTGCCCTGGGTTTAACCCTTGCGGCAGTCAAAATATAACAATGTTTTTTCTGTTTAATGGTATAAATACAAATTCAGAACAATATTAAATATGCAGCCTCCTTCGTCGGTACTTCTCCATAGCATATTCGCCGGCGAAATAAAATAATTAATAAAATGGCTATATCTATCTCCTTTCACCACCTTTCTTCTCTCTCATCTATTTCTTTCCTAAAGAATGCAGCACGGTTACGAAATAAGTAGATATTAGCGCCTCAAGTGCTACTTCTCTTTAAAAAAAAATCATAATAGCGCAGCGTCTATCAATCAATTTTGTCAGTGCATTAGGAAGTGAAGTTATCTGGGTCTTAGTTTGCTTTAGTTTTTATTATTTAAAAGTAATAATAGTTTAGAAATTTTCAGGGCAATCTAGCAGTTTTATCTCTCTTTTATTGTTTCAAATAAAATAAGTTAGCTGTTAAAGATACAAAATTTACGTTTTATTAAGGTATGACATTTCAGCACAAAAGCTATGGGATAGATTGCGTTGCGCTTTAAGCGCTTATTAGGTTTGGCTGCAAATCCTGCTTATATTATTTCGCAGTTGGAATAAATTGTTGCCAGAAACATTTTGCTGTCAACAAACATACAGTCAGAAACAGTTTGTGTAAGACGAATCAATTATAAGGTGGTTGCGAAGGCGAATTTATTGATTTTCGCCAGTAGCCTAACTGTCAAACTCCATATGAAAAAAATCTGTATACTATTTTTTATATGTACTTTGACATTCGTGCTAACGGCGAAAATTAACGAATAATTTATTCGCCTTGAGTTCATGCGTATTACTTCACCCAAGGCGAATCAGCAGCGTTACTGCCATCCCTAAATTAGCGCGTAACTGCCATCCCTAAATTAGCGCGTAAGACGCAAAGCAATGTAATTCATAGCTTTTGCGCTAGAATGTCATCCCTAAATAACAGCGTCAACTTTGTGTCTTTAACAGTAATGTTAACTAATTTTATTTTATAAAACCCGCTGTATAAAAATAAAAACAGAGATAAAACCGCTAGATTGCCTTAAAAATAACTAAATTGTCACTACTTTTCAGCCATAACAAAACAAAACAAAGCAACGAGCAGCCAACTTCACTTCCTAACGCACTGTCAAAATTGGATTTTCCAATTGCTAAGCGTTGACGCCGTGCTATTTAGGGATGCTTCATACATTTTGTATGAACATGAGAAATTTTGACAGTTATCTTGCGCTTTACGCGCTAATTTAGGGATGGCAGTAAAGCGCAAGATATCTGTCAAAATTTCTCATGTACATATAAAATGTATGAAGCATCCCTAAATAGCACGGCGTCAACGCCTAGCAGTTGGAAAATCCAATTTTGACAGTGCGTTAGGAAGTGAAGTTGGCTGCTTGTTGGTTTGTTTTGTTTTGTTATGGTTAAAAAGTAATGACAATTTAGTTATTTTCAAGGCAATCTAGCGGTTTTATCTTTTCTTTATTCTTATACAGCGGGTTTTATAAAATAAAACGAGTTAACGTTACTGTTAGAGACACAAAGTTGACGCTCTTCTTTAGGAATGACATTCCAGCGCAAAAGCTATGAATTACATTGCTTTGCGTCTTACGCGCTAATTTAGGGATGGCAGTTAGGGAATTTATTTTTTTTTTGCTGGTAGAAACGAATATCAAACTTCATATATAAAAACTAGTACACAGATTTTTTATATATGGAGGTTGACAGTAGTGTTCACGGCGAAAATTAATGAATACGCCTACGCTGCCACCTGGTAATTAATTCGCCTTGACTTCACCATTATTTTTTTACTTATTTCGCTTTATTTTTATATTAACTTTTGACAGCATTTCTTACGAAATACTAAACTGAATATCGTGCTCTGTTGATTGTATGGATTATCAATGGTGGGGATTTGAGATGTTGTGTACTGTTTGTCAAATTTCTTTCAAAGTAAGTGTTAATCCAGATTTTAGAATTTGTTTAAGTTTTGTGAAACAAAAAAAAAGATTTAAAAAATTGATTTATAAAGTATTTGAACATATCCGAAATATCTATTTCGTAAAATAGTGTATAATGTTGAAAAACCGAAACAGAAATGTCTTGTTTTCATTAATATTCATAAAGTATGCGCTGTTAGTATTTATTAGTGTTTAAACTAATGTACTTTATTTAATTAATAATAATAATAATAATTAAAAATCCATGTAAATAATTTTCTATGCCAATTAATTTTAAATATATTAAGACCTGACATCTAGGATTTATACGACATTTTAATTAATTTACAATGCATTTTAAATGCAAACGAATCAGCACAAAATAAAAGCGTAAATAAGCGATTCATTAGCCTTTAGAAAAAAATTAATTTTCGACCAATTAAAACTCATTTTTGTTTTAACAGATTCCACCAACATGCAATGATTATATGCAAATTTATTAATATTTTATGTTTTTTTCAGTCACAAATTGAAAAATTCAAATGTTGAAATGTTGCGAATAAGCAATCATTTTTTTTTTTAGAAACTAATTTCGAAATATTAGAATGATAATTGAAAATATTACAGCTTCAACTTGTTATTTTTTATTACTAAAAATATCTGAGTTAATTTTTTTACAATATTTCAAATGCAACATATTGTTGAAAAATATCACAGAATTCGTACTTCAAATTTTATACAAATTGTCTTCCTTATTGTTATTTGAATATTTATTTGTTGAACCAGTTCATATAATTTAATTATGTAATATTTATTAGGTAAAGTTTATAAATTACAATTACTTTTATTAAATAGTTTTCCGTGAAAAAAAAAAAAAAATTAAAAATACCATCTCAAGCCTGATAGGAAATTTAATATTTTCGGGCAAGCTACCATACTTTAGTTTCTAGAAAGAAATATCTATTTCTTAACGTATTCATAGATTTTTGTTTTAAACTCTTTTTAAACCTTAATTTTAAACGAAAACAACAAAATGGTAAAATTTAATATTTTTATCACCTGAAACTCGAAATTTTAAAATGTCAAAAAATTTATACGTACCGAAAGCAAATATAATGTTTTCTTTACAAATAAATTAAAAAAGAAATATGAAAACATTCCAAAGAAGAAATCGCAAGTTGTTTAACAACAACAACAACAATAGTAACAGTAACCTGATAACGATATTTATGATGCTGGTAATTGTTTTCGTCATTTCTTTGTCAGCCTCATCATGCACTTGTACCAGATATTCAAAGGCAACGTAAAATCAACATAAATAAATAGCAATCACTACTGGCGAATTCTCCATGTCAGACAGGCACATTTACACTTAACAACATAATTGATCTTAAAAAGAAAAAAAACCAAAAAACGATAAAAACTGCTTTTTCATGAAAGATAGGCGGGAAAGTCCATATTTTTATCTCGTCTCTGCGTAAAAAAAACAAAAAAAACAACAACAGAAAAGAAATACTAAAAGTAAAAATCACATGAAAGCGAAAATAATTGAAAGTATGCTTTAAATATTTTAGCTCAAAAAAAAAAAAAATAAAAATCCAGTTTAAACGTTTAAAAAAAGTTATTGATTGAGTTAAAATAAACCACAATGCCCGCCTACTGTTAACAAATGTTTAAAGAAATGTTTCCACGTTTCGTTTTATTTGTCGAAATCCATCGAAATACTTATGAAAAATAATGATAAATCAGCCAAACTTGAGTTGGCATCACTCACGATGGGTTTCGCTCGATCTACAGGCTATATTTAAATTTTTAATATTTTTTAAGAAATATTCACATAAGTTATATAATGTCTCTATGGGCACACCCTTTAACTTGTAACTTAATTTTAGTGGTTGTTGTTGTAGCAGCCACAATAATACAATTTCTAAGAAGATTAAAGTATCAAGTTTTTATGCTGCTAGAGGTAAAGATTTGTGAGGGCCTACAGACGTACAGACATTATAGAATCACATGAAAAGGAGGAGCTTACACTACTAACTGCGCAGCATGTTGCTAGTTACTTTTTAAAATAATTATAATAAAGGCAACATGTTGACGAGAAATTATTAGAGGAAAAGTTTTTTCGGACGTGTCAGGTAGGCCCACATTTAAACAAAAGTTTTTTTCGATCTATTAAAAATTTCCTCTTATGTACACTTTATACTTTAACCGATTCGAATTAAAAATTCGATTTATAAGAGTTAACGAATATTAAAAATTGAAATTCCATGTGCTCGAGTTTTCTGTTTGGTGAAAAAAATGTATCGATTTTAAAATAAATAAGTCGTAAATTTTAAAGTGGATGTATAACGTTGAACTGAAGGATAATGCTCACTTTTCAAAGACTCGAACCTTCCTAGTGAAGCAAATCATAATGAATAATTTCTTTTTTGTCTTACAGGCTTGTCCTTATATTTACATTAAATAATTTAGATTATTTTAACTTTGTCGTCGAATTATTTTAACCTTTCTTAAATTTTTTATTTGTCTACCTTTTCATTTTTCCAGCGTCTGGCAGCACTAATGGCAACTTTGCTGAACATTAATAATAACAATTGAAATATTTGTATTTTCAATTTGCTAAAAATTGATTTATTGTTAGTTTACTGCCTGCTGTGCCAAGGTGCTGTCAATATATTTGAATTTCTCTTTGGGTGCAATCTTTCAACAAAAGAAGAGTTTAACTACATTTTATTCAAATTTTAATCGTGGAAATTCCATGACATCTTTAGAGTTTCTAATATATTTTGTTCACTACTAGAAGCAAGTGTGGGCCTCTGTTAAAAACTTATTTAAAAAAAGACATAAAGCTCTATTACTGCATCTTATTAGGGAATTTTTTATATGTTAGCTACTTCGAAACGATTTTTATACTGCCTTTTTATGGCCTTTATTCTTTTTCTGATTTTAATTAACATTTTTACAAAATGTTGCAGTAAAAAAAGAAAAAGTTTCAAAAAACCTTAATGTAAGAATAAAAATTATTAATTATGTCACAAAAATTGATTTTTAAAATCTTATCAACATGTTGTCGCATCCACAAAACAGAAAAAAATAAGAGTTCCAACACTGGAACATTCAAATTAGTAGTTTATTTTTTTTCCGGAACTATTAGACTCAATAATTTTGCATAATATTATATTATTATTATCTTAAAAAAAAATTAATATTCAAAAATAACTTATAGTGATATAATGCAAACCACAATGTACATCAAATAAAAACGATGATCTGATGATAGCGATACTTAATTGGTCATAAATAAAATAAAGAATAAAAACTATATTCTTCACTGTACTTAACATTAACATTATTTCTTAAATTTTTGTTTTAAACATTAAAGCCTGGTACTCTGTTCTGTTTTTCACGCGGAATGCTGTCAAACTACATACATAAAAAATTTGTATGAAAAAGTCATGAAAAAATGTTGCAGAAGTAGTACTCTGTTTTTACTGTGGAAAAACATATGAAATGTTTCTGGCAACATTTTATCAAAGCTGTGAAATAAAGCAAATAGGCTTTATTTCATGTGGAATTTTTTAAACAACAGCTGATCGTATGTCTTTTACATACATTTTTAAAACAATGATACCACACTTTAAATGTCAAATATTCCACATGAAATATTCAATGTTTCTCAACAATTTTCACAAATTTGAACAGAGTACCAGGCTTAATATAGAAAAATTAGCACTCTATTTCATTTTATTATTGAAAGCAACATGTTTAAACTGTGATAATACAGGAGAATTTAATTGCAACATGTTGATATCGTTTTACAAGTATCAGAAAACTAAATTTTTTATTTAAGCTTAAGATCTTGTATTTAAAATTACAAAATAAAATAAAAGAATTGAATAAAGTATAAGTTTAATTAAGTAAATATTCTTAAAAAAATATCAAAAAATTTATTAAAACGAAAATTTTATCATATCCAGTTCATTTCAAAGAAAATTATGTAAAATACGTTTTTTTAAAACACTTTTATAAAAGTGAAGATTGTGCTGTTATATTACATCATTGCATCAATTTTTTCAAGAAAATTAAAAAGCTATTTGAGTTACTAAACTAAAAACTAAAAAATCCAATTAAAAAACAAACAAAAAATGTCAAACCTAAAATTATTCTTTTATTTCGAGACAACCAATCGTCTCACAAATGCAATTAAAACCAAAGCCAGATTAAAATCAATTCGGATTAAAAACACATAAATAAAAACGTGAGCCAAAAGAAAAAAAACAAAAAAACGTGAATACTTTCGAAGACATCTTACCAAAAATTTAATTAATTCTATCTTAAAACTACATATAAACATTAATAGATATAACGATACACAGTTACGCCAATCGTTTCATTAAAATGTTCCTTTCTGTAGGATGATTTTTGCAATTCAATTTTAAATATTTTTATCAAGTTGTTCTTTAAGGTTTCTTTTTTTCATTTTAAATCATTGGCAATATCTAATCAAATTTATATTGTCTTTTTTAACACTTACACTTGTTGAAATGCGTTTTCTTTTTAAAAGTTCGATTTCACTTAAATTGAAAATGAAACTTTGCTTGTTGTTTCGATTATTTTCTTACAAACTCTTCACAATCCGTACGCAACGATTTACTTTTACCAACTGATCGTTGAGACTATTTTGCCATGGTTTATAATAGCTTGTCCCCAAAACAAAAAACAGAAACGTTACAACTTGGAAAAAAATCATATAGAGTAAACAAAAACTATAAAAGCAACAACAACAAAAACAAGTGAAGCAAACACATACACAACAAATGTAATCACAATTTTTGCCACTACATTAAACAACTTTAAAGTATGGAATCTCTTCAACGTTAACAACATACAAACAGTGAGACAATGTGGTATGGTTGCACAGACATACAGATGCATGTAGCTTATAATAATACTTGTTGTAAACAAGAAGCCAAAATTTTAAACTTTACAATAATTTCTCCAAATATGCATAAAAATATTTTTGCATCTCTTAAAAGTTTTATATGTTCACAAATTGAAATTCAATTAAAGTTTTAATTGACTTAATTATTTAATGAAAACAAAAATAAGTTCAAAATTTTCTTATTAAATAATTAGTTGAATCAGTTATGATGTCATTGAGAAAGAAGAAAAGAATTGAATTATATAAATAAATAAATCAGGAATAAATTAAATTAATTTAAAGTTAATAAAACGCTACCGAATTATTAAATCACTCCATGGCCATTTCGCTTCCGCTAACTAAGCTCTTTAGGAAACTTCTCAAAAAACATTGCTTTTATCCTTTATATCAATATCAGTGGTTTAATAATTCTGTAGTAATATAAAAAAATTTAATTTAATATTCCCATGATTAATTTGAAATAAATAAAACCTTTGATAGATGCAAAAATTTTTTCTCTTTAGTTTTCAACAAAATATCAATTATTTCATTGTTATGATGTTATTGAGAGGAAAGAAGATAATAATACTAATAATTAAATAAATAGGTAATTAATTAAATTAATTAAAAATTTAATACAGTTATAATCTAAAAGATAATAAAACCTTTAATAGGTGCAAAAACCTTTTTCTCTGTAGTTTTTAAAAATATTTCCATTATTTTAATATTTTTATGCCAAATATTCAAAAATGAAAAATAAATTTCTCTTCGCCTGTGAGTAAGCGTGATATCAATGGTTAACAGAAATTATATTTTACAAATGTTAACGGACTAGTGAACAACATATTACCTTACCTAGATACACGTTTCTAAAAAGAATTTGTTTTATAAAACTTTAAAGATAAAAAAATATATTTTACAATTTTTTCCCACTTTATTTCCACTGTTCAAGTAGACATACGTCAGCATGTGCAGCAACTAAAACGTGCAAACAATAAATACTGCAAACATACGGTGCTTTTTTTCTAGCGACATACTATTGACTATTAGCAACAGCAGCAACAACTACAACTACAATAATAATAAAGAAGAAACAATAATGTTTGTGTTGAATCAAGCTTTGACTTGGTTCAATTCAACATTCATTATAATATTCGTTCAGCATTCATATGTGAATTGTGTGTCCTTTAGTAAATTAGCTTTTAGAGACTGAGTCGGCTAGACTTAACTCCGGTTGGGTTTAGTTCAATTTGAATTCAAACATCTACTTTTCTCCCCATTTAAATTTAAACCGAACTCATCTTAATACAAATAAAATACAAAACAATTTCTGTTCGCATTGTTGTAAGTTTGAATATTTGTTGGTTACTTGGAAAAAACACATACATATTTGAACATAATGCTGTTTAGTGATTCACTTCTATTTTATGTTATTTGTTTTTATATTTGTATTTGTATTTGATTTTTTTTTAATTTTTTGTTGGAAAAAATGTTTTTGTGGTTAAACCTACAATTTTTGTTTAAAAGCACTTGTTTTAATAAATTACCTACATATACTATGAATTTTAAACATCTACATAAACTTTAGTGTTCATCATTATCAGTGGTTTGTTCTTTTACTAATGCTGCTGAATGTTAGTTTTGTACAATAACTTAATTAAAAATCTATAGTGATTGCAACATTACTTACAGTCAAAGTGTGTTAATATTCTAGCAACATGTTGATAAGTAGAGGTGTTAGACTTGTGTATTCGTACATTTGTAATTAAATAAAATTCGGTGTTAATAAAAAATTTTCAGAATTAAAATCTTATTTTTTACGATATTTTAGTAAATTGGATTCGATTTGATTCTTTTAAAATATTAAAATATTATTATTCAAATATTCACATAGTGAATTAATGTGGGAAAAAATATCTAGATGGCCATTACGCTACTACATTTTAAAGTTCATTAATGTAAAAAACAATACATAATGTATTTAATTTTGTTTTAAAATTAATTTAGCTTTAAATTTATTGAATGAGAATTGTATTCAATTAAAAGACTGCAAAACAAAATACAAACGGTCCATTTAAAATTAATTTTCTTATCATATTGTTTTTTTAGAAAGTTTTAACTTTAAAACCAAAGTAAATGAAAGGTATTAATATAAAAATCTATTCAGTATTATTAACGGAATACTTGAGTCATTTTTTACTGATAACAAAATTTATTTTTCACTGCCATTAAATTTTTACAGTGGCAGAAGCAATAGCGGAAGAATTTGGCCAAATGAAAAGAACCTAATGAAAAACTAACCTAAAGATTTATTTGTTAGATGATACATTGCGAATATGAAAACATAAAAATACTGTGAGTTTAGTATTTTTAAGACGTTTAAGTTTTTTTTTTTATTTTCTTATTACCTTTCGAAATTATTAACGAACGTATCGTTCTATTCGCTACATGTACGGCACTTACACTATGCAATTTTTCATTAAACTAGCATGCAATTTTTGTTTGTTTGTTTGTAAAGCAGGAAGAGTAAGCAATATGGTATTGCTTGAATTTTGAGAGGATGTTACTGTTGCTAATGTTAACTTTTAGATAACGCATAATGCTGTAACTTAAATAGAAAATTAAGAAAAAAAAAATGCCTCAAAAAATTGCATAGTGTAAATCTGGACATATTCATTGAAACATTGAAATTATTAGGCCCTAATATAAAAAAAAAAATATTGTAGGAAATAAAACAAACAAATTAAATTAAATGTACATAAAATGATTAAAACAATATTTTCAAATATTTATTAATAATTTTTTCCTTTGCAGTTTTTTTTTTATTTAATAAAAAAAATTAATAATATAACACACACAGCAATCTTAAAGTGTGGGGATTTGGACAAAAAGTTTAAAATCTTTAGTAACTTAAATTTCACACGAATACAGAAGAATTAGAATTGAGTTTAAGTGATATCAATTTACTTAAGGCAGTGGCGCAGACAACATGTATATGAACATAAAGAAACTGAATGAAAATTATCACATTTGATACGATTTCAAAATCTTTTTACCAAGAAGGTGTGAAATTCGACAGTCAATTTTTATTGTTGGTTTCAAACATTTACAAAATTTATTTAAGAATTTCTAAAAACAATTCTAATTGATTGTGTGACTAATGAAAAATATTCTTTCATTATATTTTAATATCAGTTTTTCAACACAAATTGTTATGATTGTAAAATTGTCGGCACTTTCATATAATAATTAAATAGTTATGAAATTCATTACAGTATAAAAACTTTCTTTCTAAACGAGTGATTTAACATCTTAAGCAAAAAAAGATTTAAGAAATAACATTTTAATTATTAATATGTGATACTTAATCTATATTTTTAAAATTATAATTAATTTTCTTTGTTTAACAACAATTTGAAATTTGCTTGTTAAGGCCGCTCTTTTTATTTTATCGAAGGTCTCTTTAAAGGCTAATTACGCGGTTGTAGTTGCTGATAATGGTTCGTCCCAAGTGTTTTATTTCTCTATGATTTACGAGTATTTCTTTATTTCATACTGATCATCATTTAATTTTTTTTTTTGATGAATATACTTAAAGCAGTTGGAAACAATCTTACTTTGAAGCAAAGTGTTATTTAAATTTTTTATGTTTTAACACAGAATTTGAAGATGAAAACATAATAGAAGCAGTAAAAAAATCTTGACACTTGACTTTTTTTGTTGCAGAAAAAGTACACTTTGTTTGCTTTAACTTAAATCAAAAATCAAAAGTCATTTTAAATTTAAATTTATGTATTTATATACTACATACTGTTTTTATTTAAAAATAACAACAACAAAAATCTTAGTTAAAAAAATAATTCAAAAATTTATATGTACGGTTTGATGCCATGCAAATTTTTTTGTTTTGATTGATGGGTGTTAAAATATTTGGATATTACATACATACATAAAAAAGCCTTGAATGACTTGCAGAAAATGCCTAAAGTTGGCGGCAAAATGTGTGTAACAAATGAACATTTCATTACACGTAAGTGGCTGCAAAGCTAATTTTATGATCTACGGGCCTCTTAAAGACTAATTATTTTGTAGTTCTTCGTTATTTTAAGCTAATTTGCATATTATACATTATATAACACTGATTTTGGGAAGAAAATATTACAACACTACAACATTACAACAAAAAAATTGTGCTTGATTCATATCAAGCATAAAGTAGAATACCATAATAAAGACTCCAAATAATAAATTTTACGTTTTTATTTACTCGCTAAGTTTTTTACTCGTAAAATAAAACATGCCAATAATTAGTTTAATCGAATAATCAATATTAACTCGACTTTGTTATTTACTTCTCTGCTCGACGTCTCTTAGTAACTGCGATTAATATTTATAGGCGAGTTAAAACGCCCAGAACGTTATAATATGAACAGATCTGACAGCTTCTTATATATTTTTTGTTTTGTTTTTATACATGTACATATTTTTGAAAGTATAAGTATGAAGCAATCAAAAAATGCTGCAACAACAAGTACGAGAACTATGTTTAGCATAGTGAATTTTAGTACAATTGTTGGTTTTTTTGTATAAGAACATAGAGTATTATTGTTTTAGTTTATTACAGGAATTAAATACTTTTCCGTAGCAATATTTAAAAACAAAAGTTTCTGCATAATTGAGAAATATATAAAACTAATCTACCTAAATTAGACTAAATCGGAACAGTCTTAAAATGATAGCTTACGAAAATATAAAATTTTAAAAGACAGATTAATATACATTAAAATCTAAGAACCTTATTACGTTTTCTTATTTAATAATTGCAAAAATTTAATCAAAAATTTAATAATTAAATAAAATTTAAAAATAAAAATTAGTTAAAAGACATATTGCTTAAAAATAAAAATTGACATTTTTCTCTAATTTTCGCGATTGATTTTGTAAATGTAATTTCAAATTTTTAAAAGAAAATGTTTATATAAAGACCTAAAAACTTGTTAATATCTGCCTTATTTTAAGGCTGCTGCTCAAAAACTCATATTCGCCTTCAACAAAAAATAAATCATAAATTCTTGGCAAAAATGTATTAACACTTTAAATATAATTGTAGGGTATAAAAAATAACAGTTAGATAAACATAAACATTTAGATAATTAACCTTGAAAATTATTAAAACACCTGGGTTTTAACAATGGCTTAAAAATTTTTTAATAAGAAATAACAAATTTAATGAAACTAAAAATGTAAAAAAATAAACTCAACGAAAAATATGAAAAAAGACTTAAGAAACAAAATTGAAGCCAGACATCAATGAATGAGATCTTCACAAAGTTTCTTGCTTAAGTCTTTTGATTTCTCCACAATTTTCTTACTTTTGCTTTATTAATAACATTTCTGCAAAACTAATTTACGTTATTCGTGAAATATAAATATTTCATGATATTCTCATGAAATATTTTTTATTTTAAAACTAAACTAAAAAATTAAATGTATTACTGCGGGGAAAGCATATCCATATGGCCATTTCACTACTGCTCAAATAGCTCATCAGTGGATTTTACCCAAATTTTGTATAGAAAACTAGAAAGTCTTATATCAAAAGCCAAATTGATTAAATTAGAACTCCATTGAATCAATAAGACAAAAGACAACAACTTAAAAATGTTCTATACAAAAAACACAGCAAACATTCAGAAACTATTTTTATTTTTCTTTCATTTTGATTTTTGTTTTCATATTGATTTCTGCAAAACATTTATGAAAATTATTATAAAAAAAATTATTATTGCAGAAATCAATATGAAAACAAAAATCTAATTAATTATTAACGTCAAATTCTAGAACCACTAATTGTTATAAACTATTGAGTGCATTTCAAGGAAAATTTCATAATTAATGAGAATTATGAAAAGTTGCATTTATCAGACGGACATGCTAAAATAATTAAATCAGAGAACTCTTCATTTTTTTTTAATTCAAATTTCATAAAAAGGTCAATTATTGTTTAGCGACTGTTTTCATTGAATGTTTATTTTTATGGTCATTAATAAAAATTACAAAAAAAAGCTACAAATAAAAAAGTGCATTAATTGACTTATATTATCAAATAGTTGATGTTTTATAATAAATAATACATAGAATGCGCTTTTAAAAGATTCAAGTTCAGTTTTGTGTGTATGTAATATTAGAGATCATCTTCACTTTCAATGTTATCTGTGTTAACTGAAGCAATATTACAAAATATTTTTATTTATTTTTTTTTTAATAGATTTTTTTAAACAACATTCTAAAAAAGTTTCATTAATTTTTATTATTAGCAGACATGTTTAAAAAACAAACATTTTGCTATAATTGTGGCAATGATGACATAAAAACTTATTTGAAATGTGGAATAACAATTTCAACATTTTAAGTTGCTTATTTTCAATCCATGACAAAATGCTTTAAACATGTTCTCTTCTCCACATTTTGTGAATTATAAGCAAAAGTTAAGTTTATAAGCTGCCACATGTGTAAGTTTTTGTTAGTACGTTTATAATTTCTACTACTGCTACTGAATAAATTATCTAGTTATACTGGTCCAAATGATCCTTTTTAAAATATTGTCCATTCTTACTTTTTTAGGTTCACAAAGGGCTTATAAAAATTCTAATTCACATTAAAGTCTCTGTGCCAAAACACAACCAGCGATAATTAAAAATTTTAAATACAAAAATAATTATTTTAATTAATAAGTTTGTAGCATTTAAATTAAAAGTTACACAACTTTAATGTTTATGTATCAAATTAAAAAAGAAAATGTTTTAAAGTGTTGCGTTCATTTTTGCCAGTAAAATATTATACGCTGTTTTGTCATCTTTAATCAATTTTAACAAATTGAATTCCCAGCCTGTCTCACAATGCTCATGTGGTCGATTTTCCACTTTTACATTTTGCTGAGAGTGAATTAAAGAATTATCTAAAAATAACTTTTAGCTGCTACGTTATATGTTTTTTAAATTATTTAAAATTTTAAAACTTCGTGGCAGATTAAAAGTCAACTTCAAGATTCAATTATGCACTGACTATATTTAGCATTTAAGTTATGAAATAACTTTTTTATCGGTAGGTTATCTTATGGAAGAAAACTTTTAGTTTGAAATTTGCAAAACATTATTGAAAGAAGATATCGTTGCCTTAACATACTTAATGTAAAAAAGTCCTATTGAGTGGACCTACGAAAACTCCCTCATGAAAAATATTTTTAATTGAATAGTTTATCATAAAAATTAAATATTGCAAAGAAAATTCTTTTCATCCTGCTGTCACATTACTCAGTTAGTATTGGGCCAAGAGTCAAATTCCATATATGACCTGGTTTTTTTGAAAGTGGGATAAGTCTATTTTTTCGAATATTGAATTACATTTCCATTGGAAAGTTTGTAATTTTTAAGCATAATCGTACTCAAAACGTTTTGACGTACGACCATTATTTGTGTTGTTTGCAGTGACTTGAAAAGATTAAAATAGAAAAAAATGGAATTAACTCGTGCCATCATTTCGTGCCATCATTTTTCACAACTTTCGACGTGGATTATCACGATAAGAGTGCATTAATGAACTTAAGTCTTTGTATGGCGATGAAGCACCATCCTATAACACTGTGAAAAATTGGTATAATGATTTTAATCGTAGCCGAAGCTCTCTCAAAGACGAAAGCCGTGAAGGTCGTCCAAAAACGGCTGTTGTGCCAGAGAACATTGATGCCGTGCCGAGAGATAGAGACATCCTTGGACATTTCTTCCACCAGCATACATTCGATACTGCATGAACACCTGGCCGTAAAAAAGGTTTGTTCTCGTTGGATCCCGCACAATTTGAAAGTCGCTCAAAAAAAGGCTCGTGTCGATTGGAGCAAAGAAATGTTGCAAAAATACGATTGCGGTGCTTCAAAAGTCGTTTATAAGATCGTCACAGGTGACGAATCATGGATCTATGCGTATGAGCCCGAAACGAAATAACAATCGACCGTGTGGGTCTTCAAAGACGAGAAAATCCAACGAAAGTTGTTCGTGGAAGAAGCACTTCGAAGCAAATGGTCGCCTGTTTCTTCGGCAAAACTGGTCATGTGGCGACTGTTCCGCTTGAGCAACATAGGACGGTCACTTCTGAGTGGTACACTACAATTTGTTTGCCTGAAGTCATCGGAGAAATTCGAAAAAACAACAAGAGAAGACGAATAATTGTTCACCATGACAATGCGAGCTCAAACCAGAGCGTTTTTGACCAGCCAAAACGTCGAATTAATGGGTCATCCGCCGTACAGCCCTGACTTTGCACCTAATGACTTCTTTTTATTACCGCACATCAAGAAAAAATGCGTGGTCAACGATTTTCGTCGCCAGAAGATGCTGTTGAAGTGTTCAAAAACCATGTTTTAGAGGTGTCTCAATCGGAGTGGAAAAAGTGCTTCGACAACTGATTTGAGCGCATGCAAAAGTGTATAAATCATGCTGGAGAATACTTTGAAAAACAATAAAACCATTTTTGATTATAAATATTCGCATTTTCACTATTAGGCCAGAAATATATAGAGCAGCCCTCGTAATTACTAAAAAATATTTTTTTTGCTCCACGTGGACTTATACCATTTTTAAAAATAACATTTAAGAAGAAATTAAAACTGGAGCAAATTTAAATCCATATTTTTATTGACATAAGCTCTACTAAAATAAATTTTTATGTAAAAAGCAACAGTTAATATGAAGACATTTATATACAGGAATAACCAAATTTATTAAGAGATTATTTCAATTGTAGCAAAAATATTAAAATTCAATTACTTCGTCTTGAAATAAGAAAAAGATATTTTATAGCTAATTTAATTTACCATTAGCATATTGAAGTATTTATGGTGAATAGACTATATAAAAGGTAATAATCTTATTTTGTTTTATTTCTTTCTTGTTATGCTCCATGAAGTTTTCTGAAGTGGTTACATATTAATTTTGCTGATGTTTTTTGGTCTTCCCTGTTTTCCAAACAAAAAAAAATTGTTTTAAATGGAGCATGTTCTTCCACATTAATTTTATAAAAAATGTTGTAAAGTTCATTCTTTTTAAATCTCATCCAACATATTTTAAGGCAGTTTAAAATTTCTCTGTCCATATTTTTTCTGTTTAATATTGCCTCTTGTTGAAATTTAGTTGAGACAAAGTCTTCTCTTTTCATTTACTACAAAATGAAAAATGATGCTCTTTTTTCGGCAGGCCTTTGTTACATTATAATAGTCTTAGGCAGTGCATCATTGGTATTTTTCTGCAAAATATGTGTCGTTTGGAAGAAATTAATAAAAGTTATTTTAATTAAAGTTATTAGGAATGGACTTATTTCACTTTCAAAATAAATATTTGTGCGATAGAGTTGTAAAACAAAACTGTTTTTGTGTATTTTATGTCCTGATAGAACTCTATTAAAATTTTAATTACAAATATGGAGGGAAAGTGCAGATAGCTCATTAAAATTACTGTTAACTTAGTTTTGTGCAAAAGTGGACTGATAACACTTTCAACAAAAAACCAGTTCTTATAAAGCTCTAGTTAAATTTGATAACATTTGGTATCACAAAACTTGAAATCGAAAACCCCAGCAGTTTATGCTCTATGTCCGTAGCTAAAGCCAATTTGACGATCAAGTAAAATTATATACATGAGGAGGTAACTGATTAAATACAATATGTTTTGAAACGGAATTTATAATTAATAATACGACAATGTAATTGTACGCGTAGATTCTTATTTGCGTCAACTACTTTATGTATTGGGAAACTTTAACAGATCAATCAATTTACTGAACAAATTAGATAAATCTTCTTCAAGAGTATTCAATTGGTTGATTGGTGACTTTTTAGTTTGCTTCACGTAAACGATCAAGCAGAGTCGAGTGCATCATGTGAGGTTCTAAATAGTAAGGGATAACCCCTGTAGCCATGAGATATCTTCTTCCAAATATATTGCCAAGGTCAGCTGTGGAGTAAATGCCCCGGAAACTGTTCTTGTGACAGATAGGGCGATGTATTTTTTGAGAAGTTTTATATATATTTCGAGCAATAGACTTGATAAAGACTAATAGAAAAATCTAAGTTATAAAGTTAAGCGCAGACTATCTCTAAAAAATTCCCATGAACATAAAAAATGCATGAAGCAAACCTAAGTAGCGAGGCGTTAGCGCTTAGCAATTGAAAAAACAAATTTTGACAGTGCTTTAGGTAGTGAAGTTGGCTGCTTGTTTGTTTGTTTTTATACTTCACCACAAAAAGTAGAAAAATTTTATAACTAAGTTTGTCATTCATTCTGTAATTACTGCAATATCCATTTTCGACCCCAATAAGTATTATATATTCTGACTTCTTATGTATAGCGAAGTGGATTGAGCGATGCGCGTCTGTCTGTCTATCCGTCCGTCCGTGTAAGTGTTGAAATCAAGTTTGCTAAGGCACAATAATCAGCTAGAGAAAATTTAAATACGCCAATCGATCAGACATAGTTTCGAAAGAGCTGCTATTGGAAATCAACAAGATCAGTCCGTGTCCTTGAAGGCAGTGGCAAAACACCATGCCTGTCTCTAATTTTTCAATATCATTTGGAACAGTGAGGTAACTGTAATAAAAAAAATATATGGGGCGATACAAAAGTAAAAAATAAAAAAAAACACATCAAGTGGAAAAATTGGCACTCGACCATATTTTCCGAGTTATGGGGCTCTGAAATTTTCAAATTTTTAAAAATATCAATATGGGTATCATTTTAAAGCTTTTGAAGAGATCTTTAAGGAAATACTAAAAAATTTCTAAAAAATGCTTAACCCATAGAGCCGATGACGTTTTTACATTTGCTTTTTTGAAAAGTTGAAAAGTAATGATAATTTAGTTATTTTCGGGTCAATCTAGCGGTTTTATCTCTTATTTATTTTTATACCGCATTAATTTTTTTTACAAAATGTGTTAACATTACTGTTAAGATGCGAAAAAATGGATGAAAGCTGGATAGACATATGGAAAGGTAATAAAACCGATGATGAGCATTCAAAATAACCCTTGAACAGGTTTTTATTTGCTCATGGGAAAGAAAACCCAAATAGGAAGCAAATTCGGAAAAGAAAGGACAAATAAAACGCAGGAATTAGAGATTTCTTGAACAATTACTTGGACAGGCCTTATTGTCACCTCTTTTTCTGACTGCTGCTTTAGGCCTTAAGAATATAATATATATTAAAAAATTAATGATTTGTTCTCATCATACAATTATTATTGTCAAAGCTTGTGGTGCGCATTTGAAATTAACAATTATGGTAGGAACACAACTGGGAAAAACGGCGATATTTTGGTTGCGAATATTTGTCGTCAAAAGTAAAACACATTTGTGTGTATGAAAATGCTCACCATCATGACGTTGGACAAAATTCGTCATGCGTGGGGAACTTTGCAATAGAATATTTAAATTTCTTACGCTGGCGAACGATGAACAAATCAGTACAATGTCACCATGTTTGACTTTAGATTCGAAGTAGTTTAGTAAATAAAGTTGTTTTACCTAAACAAATGTATGTATTTATTATTTTGCAGCTTTTATAATAAGTTTACAGATTATATATATATAAAAACAGTTTTTAGTTGTGTTTTTGCTAATGCTTAACTTTTTAAATATTATTATTTATTTTTTTGATGGTCACCTTAGCAGCATACAAAAAGTAAACAAAATCAAAAATTATAACACCTGCGTATTTTCGTCGCTATTGTGCTTCATACGACAAATTAACGCAACGGATACTCGACGAAGTATTAGTCGTGTAAGACGAAATTCGTCGTTCGTTAAAGATGTGTTCCTAGCAGTACACTGTTAAAAACACAAAGTTGACGCTTTTATTTAGGTATGACATTTCTTCTTTTAAAGTTTTTAAAACAATTAAGATTTAAGACAGCGGAAAGAAACAATATTTATACTCCTACTTTTATAACTGTGGCGTATTATTGGGTGTTGCGTTTCAACTAAAGTTAAATTGGCAACAAAAACAAAAAAAAAAATGGCATGCACATGTAAAATTTTCCACTTCAATAAAGGGATCGTTTGCTTAACATCCTGTTTACATTTAATTTAAGTTTAGAGGAAATTAATTCAGAGTTTAAAAGAATGCACTCTTAAAAATTATTTTTTTAATGGAAGTTTCAAGAAGTTATAGTGCTATATTCGACCGTTATGTATATTTTAACTGTTTTAACATAGAGACAAGATATTCGGATATTTGATGCAAATCTATCGATTTTGAAACTATAGTTTTCGAATTTATTTTCGTTAAAAAATAAACTATTTTTAAACCTTTTTAAACATTTTTTTTGGCGTTTATTTTGAAATCAAACGAAATTAATCATCATAAATTGATCTTATTGATATGTTTCCCACTGTCTAGTAAAAAAAACTATTTCCCTAAAGATCTCTTTATTTACACTTCTGCTTAAAGGGCACTCATTTGTTTGTTGTACACATGTAAAAAAAATAACAGAAAATATCTCGTGATGAACACAAAATATTCTTCAGAATTTTTATTTCAGTCATATAAAGAAGCTCAAAGCTACAACTATTATCATCTCGCAGGGATTTTAATTAAAAGATAAAATTTTTAATTCTGTTAAAATGTTTTCAAAAATCGTATCAGCTAAAGCTGATAAACTTCGCAAAAGTTTAATATCGCATCAAGTATTTGAAGCTTTACAACCGTTATTTTTCTTAACATTTCTTTATGGTTTGACGCCGTTTCGCGTAACAAAAAATAAAAATGGCGAAACGAATATACAAATGTCAATTATAGGTTTTGTCAATATTGCCATTTATATTTCACTCTACGGTTGCTGTTACATAAACTCCTTGCTGCAGGATGACACCATGGTTGGCTATTTCGTCCGTACGAAAATTTCCAATGTGGGCGATACGATGCAAATTTGTAATGGTCTTATAACCGGAGCCGTTATATACATTTCGGCAGTTACCCAAAGACACAAAATTCTAAAAGTTTGTCGCATTTTATATTGTTTGGACACAAATTTTGCCAACATTGGAATTAAAGTCAAATACTCTCGCATTTATCGTTACTCCATTGTGATGATTGTATTTCAAACTGTTGTTATTGGCATTTATTTTGCAGGCGTATTTCTTTTGTTGAAATCCATGAGAGTCTCACCTTCATTTAGTGTTTGTGTAACATTCTTTTTACAACATTCGGTACTTTCAATAGCGATAAGTTTGTTTTGTGTTATGGCACGCAGTTTTGAGCGACGTTTGGTGATACTCAACAAGGTAAGTGGAACTTCACTAATTAAATGTTAATTGGATTATTTTTATTTCTATATTATTACACAGCAAAATAAGTGGTTATTAAATATTGTTAGGTGGGGTATAGGTGTGTTTATTATATTGTGTGTGTAATTAAGAAAAAACTTATTGTCCTGCATTCTAAATTGACGAAATTAAAAAATGAATCACTTAAATGCCATTATAGAAAACAAAGATTTTAATTTTTTATTTATAACTTGTACATTTTTGGTTTCCTCTGTAAGTTTAAATTATTTATCAATATTAAAATTCATTATTCGAAATCTTTCTTCTGTTAATTTACTTTAATCGTGCTTGATTCCTTCAAATATAAATATTTTATGATTTTCTTTAATATAAGACTCTCAGGTTTTTTATACAAAATTTGGGTAAAATCTACTGGTGAGATTTAGAGCAGTAGCGAAATGGCCATATGGATATGCTTTCCCCACAGTAATATATTTCATTTTTTTTTTTTTTATATTTCTTGAGAATATCTTGAAATATTTATATTTGAAGCAAATCAAGCACGATTAAAGTAACTTAAAATTATTTATGTTAATTTCTTTTATTTTCATTATAGCGTAACTTTTAAAGTGATTTTTATATTGTCTTTCATTTAAAATATATTTTTTAAAGAATTGTTATTTGTTAGGCTTAAGTTCGTTAATTATGATAAACTGTAAAGAGGGCTGCAAAATTAAAATACCGGTAGACCTTCGTCAGACTTCTTCATATCTATCTACAAGGTAGTTATTAATTGACAAATTTTTATTTTAGATGACCAAATTTTGTTTACATAAAGTAAGTACATGGTTACTTAAACAATGTTTTTTTCACGTAAATAGAACAGTTTTTTCCTATGTTCTTCATTAGTGAAATTATAGGGAAGTCATGGAATAGAATGGATGTAATTACGTAAATTTAAGTTGCTTTTTTAACGTTTTCTGTTTTTTTTTTTATTTTATTTCAGTATTGTTTTACATTGACAAATAAAAAATAACAACAATAAAGAATAACCATGTCACTTTAATATAAAATAAATAAAAAGGATAAAAATTATTTATTCTTATTTTGCCATCAATATATCTTATTTAAATAAATTTTATATTCTTCATTTATCAACATTCGTTAGTGAAAATATGATAAAAAAATTAATTCCAAATTAACTTGGAAACAGTGAATAAAGGATCTTATTTTTTTGGGTTTTGGATCATTCAAAATTAACAAATCTCTATAAAGAATACGATGTTTTTGTTTTGTTACTTTAAACTAATTAAGACAAAACAGCGCTCAACTGTGCTGTTAAGTCGATATATTACTGAATTAATGGTCAATATATTCTCACAGTGACTAAATGCTGACTATTTGTAGAAGAATTTAACTGTAATATTAACAAAACTGAATCGCTTATTATTTTATTGCTATGTTTTTTTTTTGCACATAAGTAAATAATATAAAGATGAACAATTAAACATGTTATTAAGATTTAAATGTAAAATTTTATTTTAGTGATTTGTTTCCTAATGCCGCCTATAAAATATATTTTAACTTGAAGTGTTATGAAATTACTAAAGATGAGATAAATAAAAATTAAAAATAATAAAAAACAAATCATAAAGAATTTATTTACTTAATAAAAAATCTAATGTTTTAAATAAAAACAAATAGTAATTTTATTATTAAAAGTTATGGTTTATAATAATAAGAGTATAATAGTAAAAAAATCTAAATAAAAATCTAAACCAATCCCATTAAAAACTAAAATAAACGGTTGGAATACGCAATCAAAAAAATTATTAACAAATATTATATTATTCTAACTTGCTGTACTGCTTTTTTTAATTGGGCCAGCACTCAGGGGATGACCCCTACATATGCAACGCATTGTGCCAGAACTAGGAGAGGAGAATTATAGGAGGGATGGTAGAGAGATTAGCGCTTGTGTACATTTCCTTTGTATCTTTGCATATTGAAAGTAATAGAAAAGACTTCCGCAGGAAGTTTATTCCACATACGAACTGTTCGGCTAAAAAACGAATTTTCTCTGTAATGAGCAGTGCGATTCACTGCCCAATCGACCACAAAGGGATGCGCTCTTAATGAATAGCGCGTTGCATATACGAAATTAAGGTTTTCAGGAATATAATTCCGTTGTAGTAACGATAAAGCAGTGAAACACAGCCATATTGCGTCGATGCACCAGTGAATCAAAAGAGCTAGATATCTTACTGTCACCCATGAACTTATTTGCTTACTCCTGCACGCGGTCAAGTAACTCCAAAATATTATTGGAATTACCGGCCCATATCTGAGAGTTGTATTCCATGTTCGGCGTGATAAAGATGACATAGATAGCGCGGAGATCAGATGGAGTGAAGTATTTCTTACACAGTTTCAGAAAACTCAGGCACTTGAATGCTTTTTTGCGACCTGAAAAATATGCTTGTTCCATTGAAAATCATATTGAATCCTTATGCCAAGAACATCGAGAGCTTCTGGTTCGTTAATATCTACATCACTTATAAATACAGATGAGGTAGCAATATTCAGAAGTACGCCCGTGCGAAAGCAAACAGGACTGGGTCTTACCAGCGTTATATTGAACCCTGTTCGCAAGGCCCCACTCAGAGATTGCCAAAAGATCACGATTCAGGGTATCGTCCATGTGCTTTCGCATAGCCCCAATTTCCGGGAGGCTTCGTCTATTGCGAAATGAATATGAATAGCTTATGCTAGTGTCATCTGCGAAAGAATAGATGGGGTTGGAAGTCAGACGTAGAAGGTCGTTAAGAAAAATTAGAAATAGGGAAGGAGAAAGGAACCTTGGGGTACCCCTGAATTAACCAGACGGTGGTCTTACCACTGAATGAAATACAAAGGCTCTCTGTAAAGGCTACCGGTTCCGGTGGTGCCAGTTTATTTAGGACACTGGTGCATCCTCAGGCAGTTTAGAACTTTCTATCCATATTTGGTACTCGTATGCACCTGGTTAGGTCAGAACAGACTCTTGGTGCCCCCAGGGGGATAACAACTCGTATAGTTAGATATAAATCGAGACATCAAAAGCAATAAGTTTTGATATGAGTGCGCCATGCCACACTTTATCAAACGCTTTGGAAATATCTAAAGCCACTACCTTACTTTCGCCGAAATGGTAAAGAGAATGCCATTAAGTTACCTGTAGAGCATCACCTACGGAAGCCGTACTGTTGTCAGATAAAAGTCCTTTCGACTTACACTCGTCAACAAACAAAACCAAAAAAAAATGCTAGACTTCACTAAAAAAAATCTCATAAAAATACACCTGTTCAAGCAGTAAGCTGTGGAGGTGGCATATTAATATTCCGAGCATCTATATTCCCATATTAGGATTCTGTTTAAAATAAAAAAATGAAATTTTTTAGTAATGCCAAAATATTTATGCCTGTCACTGTAAACAGAAATTTTATTGAAAATGAAAAAAACTTTTCAAATTCACAGGCAGTAAATAATTTTTATAAAAATTAAACATTTTTTAATTTAAGTTTCTTCTTTTCATAAGAGCTTTTTTAGAAAAATCATTTTTTGTTCCATTTACTTTATAAATACATTTATTTTATGACTCCCAATTGAATATTCTGGTTCATTTACAAAACAAAAAAAAAAAAACAAAAAAAAAACGTTGCAAAGTTTCTATTTCATAAAACTGATGACTTTAATATTTCATCAGGGGGGTTATTAAAACATCAAATGGCATTGTGTCACCAGCAACCTGTTGTAGGGTTAACTAATGTTAGGGATAGTTGATACAGGAAACAATATTTAAATTAAAATGAATATGAAAACAGTATTGTTTGCATCATGCAAAATGTGGTTTGAATTTAGTTGCTTTTTAAACTTCCGACACGATGGATGACGAATTTCCAGAAACGCCAAAATTTGAAAATAACGTGCGTGCTCGCATTAGACGAGTATTTTCTGCTAAATGCCTGTATGAATGTTTGCAACCGCTTTTTTATCTCACATATTGGCACGGTCTTACGCCTTTTTACATCACAAGTAACTCGAAAGGAATAAAATATTTAAAGCACTCCGTTTGGGGTTACATTAATGTCGCTGTTCATATTGTGATTTACAGTTTTTGTTACATAATTACTTTAATGAATGATTGTGAAACCGTGGCCGGATATTTTTTTCGATCGCGTATAACATATTTTGGCGATTTCCTTCAAATTTTTAGTGGTTTTATTGGTGTAACGGTTATTTATCTTACAGCTATAATACCAAAAGATTATGTTCAAAAAAGTTTGGAAAATATGCAGGCCATGGATGAGCAGCTATATGGTGTAGGCATAAAGATAATGTACAGTAAGGTTTTGCGCTTCTGTTATATTTATATTGTGTTTATGGTCATGGCAAATTTGGGTTATGCGACATTTAGTTTACAATTGTTAAAGTCGGCCAATGAGAGTCCTTCAGTTTCCTTGCATGTTACGTTTTTGCTCCAACATACAGTGGTGTTGTGTGCCCTGGCTATGTATTCGTGTTTTACTAAAATGATTCAAATGCGATTTAGTATGATGAACAGAGTAAGTTTTTTTTAATGTTTACTTAACTTAAAGAAAATATTTAAATCGAAATAATGATTTATTTAAATCAATTCTAATTTTCTTGCCAGAATTCAAAAAAGGAATTTTTTAACATGGAAATTGGAATTGACATTTACTTTAAATGTAAGAGTTGTTATTCGATTAAAGATTATTCGAATAAAAATTATTCGATTAAAATTTTTTCACAATACTGAATTTTTTTCGAGGAGGAATTAAAAAATTGTATATAATTATGGACATATTTTTAATAAGAAAAGAAAAATATAACATAAAAATAATAAAAAATGGTTTATTGTTAATTCTTTATTCGACCTTATAAGTTTTAAATATTTAATTTTTTATTTGGGCTTAAGGTCACAAAACTTGATTTTAAATAAAACTCCTTTTATATTTTATTTAAAAACAATTTTATTTTTGGTTTTCCATATTTCGAACACCTTCGGTGCTCTTCTTCAGGAAAACTGAAGAAGAGCACCTGAAGAAGAGCACCGAAGGTGTTCGAAATATTGAAAACCAAAAATAAAATTGTTTTTAAATAAAATATAAAAAGAGTTTTATTTAAAATCAAGTTTTGTGACCTTAAGCCCAAATAAAAAATTAAATATTTAAAAATTTATAACAAACACGTCATCATTTCTATTATACGGCATTTACACTATGCAATTTTTCATGAAACTAGCATTAAATTTTTGTTTGTTTCTGAAGCAGGAGGAGTAAGCATTATGGTATTGCTTGAATTTTGATTGGATGTTACTGTTGCTAATGTTTACTTTTAGATAACTCTGTAACTTAAATAGAAAATTGAGTAGAAAATTACTTAAAAAATTGCAGAGTGTAAATCTGGACTTAGTTGGGATGTAACTAAATTGAACAAATGATCATTTTTACCAAAGAATTTTGTTTTGAAAAATCGTATGGTGAGGACCAAGGATTTTAAACAAAATGAGTTTATTAAAAATGTCAGCTTCGAAAAGAGACTGGCAATGTTGAGAAAAATAAGTGATGCAGTTTTTTTATATTTATTTAAAATAGTTGATAACTTTTTGCATAATTTCATTCGAATAATCGAAACCTAATTTTCACTTTCAACTTATTTAATAAGTATTTCACAATTGTAATAATTTTATCAGAATTTTGATAGTAAGTAGAATCACCAAAAAAACATTACTCAACTAATTGATTAGAGATTGTTATTCGAATTCAGATGGTTCATAGATATTGAGTAAAATTTATTTTTTTTAATATTTATAAATTTTTAATATTTTTAATTTTTATTTTTTAATATTTATAAGACTTTGCTGTCAGAAAAAAACTAATTGCCTCAAACATGTTAATCGAATCAGATGGTCCACAGACATTTAATGTAATTTATTTTTAAATAATAATTAGATTTGAGATTTGTAATCCAAAAAACATTATTTAACTAATTGCTTAAAAACCTTTTATTTAAATTCAGATGGTCCACAAATATTAAGTGAAATTAATTATTTTTTGTTTAATATTATTTCGACTTTAAGCTTTTCACCAGAAAAATAACTATTTAAAAAAAATTTATTTTTAAAGTAATCTAATGAAAAAATTCCCGTTTTTTAATTTAATTAATTATTCGAATAATCGATTAAAAAATATTATTCGAATAATCGATTAAAAATTATTGCCCCAATAATCGATTAAAAGATATTATTCGAGTAATGCAATATTTAAAAAAACTTTAAATTTCTATAAAAACTTTTTAGAGTGAAACACAATTTAAAGTTTAAAATAGAAATATTTCTTAAAAGTTTAATTAATTTTTCGTTAAAAATTTAAATTACCGCTTTATATTTTTACGGATTTTATTTAAAAACAAAGTTAATTTTGTTTTTATTAAAAAAATCAGTACAATATTTTTAAATACATTAAAGAATTTTTTTATTGTAACCATTTTTCTGTAATTATGTCCAAAACAACAACATCTCTAAAACATTGTTTTTGATTTTATCCCTAAAGGAATAAAATTCCTACGCACCTGTTAAGAATAATGTCAAGATGTACGAGTGTGTTTATTTTTCATTACTAGATGTATTTTAAAAAGAATTTACTGACAGTTAGAAATGTGACCAACGTTTGTTGTTTTTGTTAACAGCAAATAACACTTAGTGCCTGTTAGCAATTTTATATAATTTACACACTAATTGAGTGTTTGTGTTGTAAATTGTTTATTTTAAATGAATACTTCACTGCCTTGTTAACATTAAAAAATTGTAACTGAAAGCAAAAAAGGGATATTAAATGAATACCATCAATTAAGTTTTATGTTATATTTTAGTTTGTTTACAAAATTAAACTTTGATGAAATTTTAAAACAAACTATTGCTAATAGTAGGCAGGACTTAGAGATAATAAAATTAAAAAAAAATAATAATAAAAAAATTTTTATATTTTCCACTAATAAAACAGAAAAAATATTTATATAATTTGCATTATTACACTAAGGCAATGAACTTTACATGTTAGTCACCCTTAAAAGCAATTTAATGTTTAGACATGCATCGCCATGTACGTATTTAGATATCGATACATTAATTTTTTTGTTTAACTACAATCTGATTGAATTACAATTTGTATTACACTTTATTTATTAAATTGAAGTTTAACTTTTATATTTTTTCTTATTGTTATTTTTTTTTGTTGTTGTTGTTGTTTTTATTAAAGTTATTCTACTTCATTCTTCTTCCTTGAACTTGAAAACCATTGTTTGTTTCTATTATATATTTAATGCTATTAAATCAAATATAGGGTTTCAATATATCTTAATAAATTTAAGACTTAAATGAAAACTATGTTTCTGAAAAATGTTTATTAAAACGGTTGGGACATTTTAATTACAGTAACTTAAGTGGCATCTTCAAGCAGATCGCTGTTCCTTAATGGATCCATTGTCGACTCTCTTCCTTCCTCAATGATTACAGGCAACCGATTTGTTACTTACTTCAACCTTACTTTCACTAAGACAAGTGCTATCACCAACCCTTACCCTTGACATGAGTGATTTTAGACTGTCCCACAAAGTCCCTAGTAACTGGCAGCATTTTTGAAAGGCTTAAATCACCCATGGCATCCACACTTAATAAGTTTCTGCTAAACATTTCTACACTTCCGTTCCAGCCTCTTCTTACTTAAGGAGTGTCCTTCGTGTAAAAATCTTAGCCTCATTGAAGCCAATGGCAATTACACGGTTTAGAAACTAAAATTTTTAAAACGCGAAAACAGCAAACGCAGAAGTCTCTTCGTCGTTATAAATTCGCGTCGGAAAAAATACTTATTAAATCCATTTTATAAATATGTGTTAAATATAAAGTGGATTCCTCTATAGGGGTCCCAACCAATTACTTCTGTTTCTAAATTTAAAGAAATTTCCCAAAATTAAATTGTTTTTTGATTTAATACAATTCTCATTTAATTAATTTAGTTTGAGATATAAGAATCTAAGAATCCTATATAAAATTTGGGTAAAATCCAACAGCAAGAGTAAAATACATTTCACACTTGTTAATTTTAAATAATAAATTTTTCAAGAGAATCATTATTTTCTGATTCTGAATCAAGCATATTCAACATTAAAAAGCTTTACAAGTTATTCCAAATAAAAAAATTTATACTAAAGTTTTTATATTTTTTTCAGTCATAAAGTTAGTGGAACAGGATTATTTATGGAATAACACATCACAGATGCAGTCTTTTGTCGAAATTTTCCTTGTTGTGGGCTTCTTGGCATAGATTTTTTGAAATAAGTGTCTAGAAATAATCACATAATCCTGGAGTCTAATTGCAAACACCGAAATTATGGCTGCACTCTAAAACATTACGATTATTTTGACGAATAAAAGGACTATGAAAATGAATGAATCCTTAAAAAATTTAGTTTTCTATCGTGTAGTTTTTCTAACCTTTTATTGTCAGCTGTCTAAAAATTTCTTTAAGGTTAACAGTACTTTCCATCAAAAATGGCGGTAAATTTAAAAAATTTGATTAACAAAATTTAAAAAAATTAATAATATATTTAGGTAAAAAAAAATTATTCCATTAAAAATTATTTAATGAAAATTGAACTTAACCTCATGTCCAAGCAAACGGGAAATTCATTACTTTACCTGTTGTTTTTAAAAGAGCTTTGTTTTCATTTTTAACTAAAAGAAAATTATTAAAAAATTTCTTGAAATTGTTGTTCTCAATAATTGAATTAGTTGAGTCTTAACCTTTATATTTTCTCTTTAATGTAAAGCTGTCAAATATTAATTAAAAAGTGTAAAACATGATACGAAACGAAGACTGTTTGATAAGTTAATTAGTACTTTAAAATAAAGTTTATTTGACTTTTATAATGATAAGCAAAAGTTCACGTAGATCATTTAAACTATTGAAATCTACTGCATCTTAAATTTGAATTTTTAACTTTTTTTTTTACTTTAAACCCTTTTGTATACAAATACCAAACATCTATAAAAAAAATTTTTTTATTTGTTGATTAGATTCCGGAATATTTTAAATCGCACAACCCTCTTCTATTTAACTGCTTAAAAAAATCAAATAAATTTAAACTGACAGTAATAGCCGGCAATCACATTATGATAGAAAATAAACTTCAATCACAAGTGAAAAGAAGGCAGTATAAAACAAGAAAACTTTGATTTAACTCTTTAGTTATCAAATCTCCTTCAGCAAATTTTGTTTCATAAAATGTTTGCATTTTGGCAGGACTTTTTTCAACCGCAAGATTCTTATGCAGCTGAAAAAACTCTTCTCGCCATTACTTTCGTGCTGGGTCTTACGCCATTATGTATCAGAGGATCCTTTGGAAAACGTAAATTGGTCATATCACGAGTGGGCTATGGAATCACCGTACTTCAGGGGACATTTTTCGTTTATTGTTTTATGCATTCATTTCTATTGGACGAGTCCATAGTGGGTTTCTTTTTCAAAACAGAAATATCTCAAGTCGGTGACATTTTACAAAAGTTCATCGGTTTAAGCGGCATGCTGATTTTATTCGGAGCTAGTTTAGGAAAAAGTCGTGACATAATCTATTTGTATCACACGGTGGCTATAATAGATGATCGTTTTTTAAATTTGGGTGTGGAATTCAATTATCGTTATATTATGAAATTCAGACACTCCAAATTGTTGATGATGACAATTATTTGTGCAGGCTACTTGGCCAGCAGTCTGTGGATGTTGTTTCATAACCAAATTTGGCCATCATTTCAGGCCTGCGTAGCATTTTTTGTACCTCACATATTATTCCTAAGTGTGGTTGTTTTGAACGTTTCATTTGTCATGCGCTTTTGGCAACATTTCAATTTGTTAAATAAGGTAAGTGAAAAAAGAAATAATATTTTAAAATTTGTTTAAGTAAAAAAAAAGCTCACCAGGGGATTGTGCCCAAATGTTTTAAAGATATTCAAGATCCTTATATTCAAAATAAATTAATGAGAATTGTATTCAACCAACATTTTTGTATTGAACTTGGATAATAATTCTCTTTTTGTTGGGTGCAGTTTTTTTACTTTAAAAAAATGATTTTGGCTTTTTTTAAAGTTTAGTTAAGGATTTCCCATTGATGTGGCTAAATCGATTACTGAAAAATATTTTAAAAACTAAACTTTCTACAAAATAATAACAAAAAGCTGTACGAGCTTAATAATGGGATCAGCAACTAATTTATGAATGTCTTAGGAGTATTTTCAATAAGGAATTGTGGCGGCTGCCTTTGTAATGAAATCGAATAACTCTTTCTTTTTTTTTTTTTCTTTTAATATGTAGTGCAACCAGGAGTGCCAGCTGATTTTAATAAGAAATCGGCATTTTTAAAAAACTGCCTTATCGGCAACTTAATTTAAAAAAATCGGCAAGAAGAAATCGACAAATTAAAAATACCTATCTTACTGACATCTCAAAATTAGCGCGTAAAGCGAAAGATAGCTGTCAAAATTTCTCATGTACATACAAAATGTATGAAACATCCCAAAATAGCACGGCGTCAACGCTTAGCAATTGGAAAATTCAATTTTAAAAGTGCGTTAGGAAGTGAAGTTGGCTGCTTGTTGGTTCGTTTTGTTTTGTTATGGTTAAAAAGTAATGACAATTAACTTATTTTGAAGGCAATATAGCGTTTTTATCTCTTCTCTATTCTTATACAGCGGGTTTTATAAAATAAAATAAGTTAACATTATTGTAAAAGACACAAAGTTCACGCTCTTATTTACGGATGACATTCCAGCGCAAAATCTATGCAGTCTATCTACGCAGTCTGATGCGTTGCGTCTTATGCGCTAATTAAGGGATCGCAGTTAAAAACAATTAGAAATATTTTTTTTATTAACAAAAAATAACAAAACAGAACAATTCAGTTGCCGTATTCACAAGCTCTGCTAAGGTGTAAGTAGTATTGCATACTACCTTTTGTTTACTTCTTTGTGAACAACCATTGTATCAGTGTGCCATTGTACATTGTACTTCATACGTCAAAAAGTAAATAAGAAGAAGAAAAGTGCTATTCATCATTTGTTATTTATAAGCCAAATGGGGGAGAAGACAGAAAAAAGTAAATTAATAAATTTTTTGTGTGAGGATGAAATTCAAGACATTTTTAGGATGAACCTAATGTACTTGCTCTCCAGTCGCAGAATTATACATTTAGGGCTACCAAAATCATCATTATGGCATAATCGGGTTTTAAGGTATTTTGATGAAAACAGATTTCTTCATATGATACGACTACGGTCAGAGGAATTTGGCTATATATTCAACCTTATAAAAAATTACGATGTTTTTCACACAATTGGCGAAAGGCTCCAACTACGCATTGACTTGCAGCTTAAAATTGTACTTTACTGATTGGGATCTTCAGGAAATGGTGCTTGTGTTCGTAAGGTAGCATCTCTTTTTGGTATAGGTGATGGCGGTACCATACAAAATATTAGAAATCGAGTCATTAAAGCAATATAAAATCTTAAAGAACAGTTTTTATATTGGCAACTTTCAACTTTCAACTTCAACTCTTTAATAAATCAGTCAAATCAATAAATTAAATAAATAAAACTAATAAAAATATCTTTTAATTCAATTTAATTTCATATAATTCACACATGAACACAAAAATAATAATTCATTTAAACATAAAACATTTAAACAAATACAACGTTTGAAAAACATATGAAAAAAAGTACTAAGTGTTGTATCGCATGTTTGCATGAAAATTACCAACAACACAGCTAGCACCGTTGTATTTTGTTAGCACTTAGCACCTACTAGGGGGCTTGTGAATAGGGCAAGTATTAAATAATGTTCACAACATATAAAATAACACATAATATTAAAAAATAAAGAAAAATAATCGTTTTACGAATAAATTGCTATCATTATTTTGGTGGAAATAAACCAATATTTCCATTTATTTTGGGTCATTAGAGTCTTAAATGAGCACTTTTATAAAACATCCCATAAAGTTCATTATTCTGGAATCTCTGTTATTGTATTTGGAACCAAGAGACAGATTCCTCAGCTGTATTTTTCATTTATTTTGTTATTGTTTTGTTAAAGAAAACTATGCCGCGACATTCGTTGTACGTAAAAATATGTGTATCGCTGCACTGTTTTATCACTTCATTATAATAGCCTGACTATTGCATAAGTAATTCTACTGCTTTCATTTTTATATCAATCAATCCAAAATTACGGTCTATAAACCAAAAATTTGTGATCTTGAATTTTAATGTTATTTGAAGATTTTTATTAACTTATAAAATCAGTTTTTAAATTTTCTTAGCTTATAGCGTTTTCATATTTGGTTCACATTTGATAATATCATGAAAATCACACAATGTAGTGTGAAGGAATTGATTAGCTCATTTTTTTTTTTGATTCACATCACTTTCATTATTAAGGATACAATTTTTAAGGGAACAACGAAATAATTAACGATATTTTTTAACAGGTTTACAGGTGTAACAGAAAGGAAGAAATATTTTATACAAAGCCAAACAAATTTAACGTGTTTTAAGAGTTGATTGAAAAAATCGGCACTTTAGAGCGAAAATCAGCAAATCGGCACTTTGATAATTTTGTGGCAAAAAATCGGCAAATATGGCAGAGTTGGCCTTTTTTAACTATGTAGGAATCTAAAAAATTCTTTTCATATTTGTTTGCCTTCAAATAAAAGAATTAAAAAATTATTTAATTTTAAATTTATTTAAAATTACTGAAAAACGAATTTAAACCCAATCAAAAAAAAAAAAATAGACCCAAAAAATGACAAGCAGTATTGTTAAAAGCGCATTGTGTCCAAATCACGTGTCATTCATTTTAGTCAAACATATTTCTTAAAAAATTATGATTAAAGGAAGTCGCCAACACAAAAGGTACAACAAGCAATGATACGTTTGTATAGTTTTTTTTTTTCAATAATCAAAAGTAGGTTATTTTAGCTCCTAGAATTATGGTAATTTGCTTTAATATTTTTACTTGAAAAATCAGCATTCATGTCAGGCTTTTATTATTTTTTTAATATTATTTAAAATTAATTCTAAAACTAATTTTAAGCCTAAGTGGTGGCAATGAAAATTAAATGTAAATTTTGGAACACCCTTTATATTGTCATTAGAAGTGGTATAAAATGATGCACATAATTTTTAGCCCAAGATTTATGTAAACATCTGTATTTGAATTGAAGACAAAAAGTAAAACGCAAACAAAAACTTTTGTTGTCTTGTGTAATAAAAAAAATATAAAAAAACAAATTTGTCTAGGGAAACGTAATTACGGTATTTTACAATTTTTTATAATGAATACTTTACTAAACATTGTTAGGTAAAGTCCTTTATTAATAACTATTGATAACAACTTCACCCCAGTCCATTAGAATCGAATTGGTGACGTTTTTAATATTTTATAAAAACATATGTCGGTGTTTGGGTGCGTGTAAATAAATTTTATTCGTTAGACAAAATAATACTAATATCATGTAAACATTTCTACTTGCATCGCTTTTTTACTTTTTAACTTTAATTCAATTAATAACTTTGATAACATCACAACAAACGAAAAAAGCTATAAAAACATTAAACAAAATTAATTACTGAAAAGAGGGGGAAAATAAAAATAATTATATTTGAATTTTATACTTTAAATACAAATGTTTCATGAAATAAGTTTTTAGTTAAGAAAAATCTACCAAAGCGATGTGTTTTAATACGCTTGTACCTTTAAGTGTTCGGATTTTTTTAAAAGATTTTCACAGTCCGGGAGATGTTTATGCCTGTTATCGTGTATTATTAATTATTGCATTCATCAATGGCATAACACCGTCTCAATTCTCATCTCAGCCTATTAGACATTTAAAAAATACCATTTTCGGTTATTTAAATGTTTCGGCTCGTATTGTGTTCTACAGTTTTGTCTTTTTCTACAATATGAAAAATGAACAATCGTTATTTGCTCATTTTTTTACAAACTCTGTTTCACAATTAACAGATGCTCTACAGAAGTTTAATGGCATGTTTGCCATAATAAGCATGTTAATATGTGGTCTCATCGAACGCAATTCATTGATAAGTTTAATGGAGCAATATGAATGGTTGGAATTGCACTTCTCACAGATTGGCATTCAATTCAATCAAAAATTATGTGCTCGGAAAATAAACTCTATCCTATTTATCATATTCCTTATAAACTCTTTATTTTTTATGTATGGACAATTTGTTGTACTGCAACATAATGAAATTTATCTTTCATGGATTGTACTCACGACATATTATTCGAATCACCTAATAATCAGCAGTGTGACGGTGTTGTTTGTTTCTGCGTTACATAAAATTTCACTTTATTTTCAAGCTGTCAATGAGGTTATTATTAAAAGTATTTTTTAATTTCCTTGTTATTGTTTATAAATAATAAATGTCGTTTAAATTTTCTATTTATGTTTTACGTGCTTAAGACGTATGAGTGATATTGATTAAACGTTTGTTGGCAAAAAAATTATTCATACGTCACGCTCTATGATTATAATATATTTTTTTATATCCGTGTGTAATTTCTACAATATCCATTTCCGACTCCATAAAGTATATACATATATATTCTGACTTCTTATGCATACTAAAGTCGATTGAGCGCTGTCTGACTATCCGTCCGTGTTAGTGTTGAAAAAAAGTTTGCACAAGATCAGCTAGAAAAATAAAATATAATAAATATGTCAATCGATCAGACATAGTGTCGAAAAAGGTGCGATTGGAAATCAGCATGATCGGTCCATGTCCTTTAAGGCAGCAGGCAAAACACCACGCCTACCTCTAATTTGTTCAATTCATTTGGAACAATAAAGTAACTCCAATAAAAAAATAAATATATGGGGCGATAGAGAATTAAAAAATAAGAAAAAAACACCGAGTGATAAAATTGGCGCTCGCCCATATTTTCCATGTTACGGGGCTCTAAAATTTTCCAATTAAAAAAAACAGTATGGGTATCATTTTAAAGCTTTTGAAGGGATTTCATTGTCATTTTTATTTAAAGTTATATATGTATATGGATGGTGATTAAAAAGTTATTTTGTGCTTAAGGTTTGCAACTAAGTTAGTGTTTAATTTAATATGAAGTTTATATTAATGAATGTTTATGAAATATTTAAATAAATATTTGTTTTCCTGATGATGCTACACAATGAAGTAGCGAAATATCTAAAATATATATATATATATATATATATATATATATATATATATATATATATATATAAAATAAAAAGACCTATTGCTTAAAAATTAAATAAAATATGAAAAAGAAGATCTATTGAAAATTATTAGTTTCAAAAGATGATTGAAAATTTTTTTAGAAAACTCAGTCTTTAGAAAATTTTAAAGGATAATTGAACTGGGCTCAATTTGTCAATAATTACTCGATTATCTGGCTACCAGTGAAATATTTGCAGATAACAGCTTAAATAAATTCGGTTATTTACAGAATATTAATATTAGTTCCAAATAAAATTTAATAAGTGAGATACATCTCGCTTACAAATTTTAAGTGACACAATCGACTAGATTCGCTATAAATCACAACGACTGTTAAGGGCAAATTTCGAAAATTTGTAAAGGCTACAGTAACACAATTCGCTTCAGAACTTTTAAAGTTTTTTTTTTTTTTTTTTTTTTTTTTTTTTTTTTTTTTTTGGCAGCAATTTCAAATCTGAAATTAGCATTCCCTTTAAGTATTTGTATGTGTTTTTATTTCATTAAGAGGGCTGCTATATATATTTCTGGCCTGGCAACACTGAGTGCTGCCAAGTGCAATCTGACATTTCTATTGGAAAGTTTGTCATTTTTAAGCATAATCGTACTCAAAACGTTTTGACGTACGACCATTATTTGTGTTGTTTACAGTGACTTGAAAAAATTAATATAGAAAAAAAATTTCCCGCCATCATTTTTCACAACTTTCGACGTGGATTATCACGACAAGAGTGCATTGATGAACTTAAATCTTTGTATGGCGATGAAGCACCATCCTATAGCACTGTAAAAAATTGGTATAATGAATTTAATCGTGGGCGAAGCTCGCTCAAAGACGAATTCCGTAAAGGTCGTCCAAAAACGGCTGTTGTGCCATAGAACATCGATGCCGTGCGTGAACTCATAATGCAAGATCGACATGCGACATACCGAGAGATAAAGACATCCTTGGACATTTCTTCCACCAGCATACATTCTATACTGCATGAACACCTGGCCGTAAAAAAGGTTTGTTCTCGTTGGATCCCGCACAATTTGAAAGTCGCTCAAAAAAGGGCTCGTGTCGATTGGTGCAAAGAAATGTTGCAAAAATACGATTGCGGTGCTTCAAAAGACAGGTGACGAATCATGAATCTATGCGTATGAGCCCGAAACGAAACAAAAATCGACCGTGTGGGTCTTCAAAGACGAGCAAAATCCAACGAAAGTTGTTCGTGGAAGAAGCACTTCGAAGCAAATGGTCGCCTGTTTCTTCGGCAAAACTGGTCATGTGGCGACTGCTCCGCTTAAGCAACGTAGGACGGTCATCGGAGAAATTCGAAATGCTAGCTCTCACACATCGGCTCAAACCAGAGCGTTTTTGACCGGCCAAAACGTCGAATTAATGGGTCATCCGCCGTATAGCCCTGACTTGGCACCTAATGACTTCTTCTTGTTTCCGCACATCAAGAAAAAAATGCGTGGTCAACGTTTTTCGTCGCCAGAAGAAGCTGTTGAAGTGTTCAAAAAGCATGTTTTAGAGGTGTCTCAATCGGAGTGGAAAATGTGCTTCGACAACTTGTTTGAGCGCATGCAAAAGTGTATAAATCATGCTGGAGAATACTTTGAAAAACAATAAAATCATTTTTGATTACAAATATTCGCATTTTCACTATTAGGCCAGAAATATATAGAGCAGCCCTCGTATTATAGAGTTTTTAAGCATAAAAATAGTATTTATTATAAACAAAAAAATATATATATTTTTTTAAGGTTCTTAAAAACCTCCATCATCAATGGGATACACGCAGCATCAAAACAATAACACACAAACAACGCTCCCTACAATGTCTGGACTCTTTTTCCATGTACACAATTGTATCGAAAAATCCAACAGAAATTATACAGGAATCCATGGAAATACATCAGTTGATTTGTGAAGCGGCTTCAACAGCAAATAAATATTTTACCTATCAACTGCTGACTATAATTTCAATTGCATTTCTAATTATTGTGTTTGATGCCTATTACGTGCTGGAGACTCTATTGGGAAAATCCAAAAGAGAAAGTAAATTCAAGACCGTGGAATTTGTAACATTCTTCTCATGTCAAATGATATTGTATTTAATAGCGATCATATCAATTGTAGAGGGCAGTAATAGAGCCATTAAAAAGGTATTTTATTTAAATTTTTTAATTTAAAAAAAATTAACAAAATGATTTTTTTCCTTTTTATTTTAGAGTGAAAAAACTGGTGGCATTGTTCATGCTTTATTAAATAAAGCTAAAAGTCAAGATGTCAAGGAAAAGTTGCAACAGTTTTCTATGCAATTGTTGCATTTAAAAATCAATTTTACAGCAGCCGGTTTATTTAACATCGATCGTACTTTATATTTTACGGTAAATTTAATTCTTTGAATTGTTACTCGTAAATAAACTTTCATTTTCTTTTGACTTCTAGATCAGTGGTGCTTTAACTACATATTTAATTATTCTACTACAGTTCACATCCAGTACACCAACCACACCACAAAATGTTACGGATGTATTACTAACAATAACAACAAATCAAACGCAAATCTAATCTTTTTTGTAGATTTAATCTAATGATCTTTTGTTTAAAGAAATAACTTATTTTTGGATTTAATTTTTAAGGCTTGTATTAATTATTTATTTTTATTTAATTAAGTTCGAAATTAATTCTTTTTAAATTTTTTTTTTTATATTTTGATTTAAAAAAACTTTGTTTTCCAAATAAAAAATTCGAAAAATTATAAGCAGAAATTTATGGCAATGTCAAATTAGCATTAAAAAAGTTTAAAATAAAAAAATTAATTAATTAATATTTTTAAATAATATATGTTTTAGAAAAATATTCGTTAATCATTGATATATTAGTGTTTGTGTTCTGTGATCGGCTCCATGCTGATCGAAATTAAAATATAATTTCAAATGTACCATTCCGTAAGCATATCTAAAAAAAAATATTAAAAAAATACAATAGTTCTGCCAAAGTATTGATTGTGTATACTGAGTACTTAATGTAAATTGTATGGAATATTTTACGGCCCAAACAGCTTTCTAAGAAACCCAACTCTTCCTGTGTGTAAAAATCAAAAGTCCTAAAATAAGAAATTTCTTTCAAATTAAAATTCAAATGTATCAAAACAAAACAAAAAGTGTCACTACCTGTAGCGATTAACAAGATAAAAACATCATGTAGAAAATCAGGTTGTTTTAGCTGCCATAATTATTCAACTTTTACGGAGATAAATTCCTGTGACATACGGCCAGAGATATATTCTTTGGGTACTGAGTCCTTAAAATCAAACGAAAATCTTTCAGCAATATAACGTTTGGGCAATGGCTAAAATACAATAGTTTCCAAATATGTAATTTATTTTCCAACACAAAATAATATTCAGTATGCAAACATTTATTTCTAGTACTCTATATTTTTGTAATTTCTTTTCTAATTTTTTAAGCACTTAGTCAAAAATAAAAACATTATTTTTATTTTAAAAACTGACCCAGTACTTAATAAATTAGAAAAGAAAATTTAAATATAAAAGCCAAATAAACATTAATATTTACTGTATAGTTTTGTTGTATTTAATTATTTTAATACTGACAGCAAAAATGCTGATAACCTTTTACATAGTACATACACATAAATTAATACATATATACACTATATAAATTAAGGACTTTCTTTTATAAAAGATGTAATGAACTTTGTAATTAATATACTATTAAAGTTACTTGCTGAAAAGTAAATTGTCATAAATTTTTTAGACCTGACGTTAATTTGTCTAGTTAACGCTAAACTATAGTAAATCGAATGTTTTCTTTAACAGATATTTTGACTTATTTTATTTATTTATTTATCCATTTTTTAAAAGCAAGCGAAAATAGCAAATTTATATTTTAATACTTTCATAAAGAAATACAACTCTAAATAGATATTTTACTTAAACAATTACTCACATTTAAAAGTTTACGTTTCTGTACGCAGAATTTATAATAGTTTATTTTTCTATTTCAAGTAATACTAATGTTTCTCTAGTTATTTGAAACGTTAAATTTACTAAAGTTTATTAAAAGATCAGCAATCCCACATTTTAAAAAATAACTGCAGATCTATAATACCCTAAGATATAATTTTTTTTAAATCTAGATAAGGCAGTTCTTAAAATATTTTAACTAAAATTGTTATGTGATAAAACAGTGTTTTATAATTTTTATCTGGCAATTCCTCAAACAGCTGATCAAAAAATTGAAATACTACATGTATTTAATGATTTAAACAGGAAATCTATATATATTTAAGAATTATGAGCCGCAAATCGTGTAGAAGGTAAAACGAAGATTTTTGTTTTTATACATATATATGTTGTTAATACATTTCTAGGCCCTGGCGAAAAATGGTTAAAAAATTGCAGAGGAAACTTAAGAGACAGAAGCTAGCTCGCGAAAGAGCCCAAGAAATTGAAGAAGGTAGGCTACAAATCTCTTTTAAATTTAGTGGAAATAATAACTTCTTGGAACTGCTTAATAGCCGAATTGGAAAAACTTAAAGACCCCCAATACAAGTTAATACTTGAAAAACAAGAGGCCATCGAACGACAGCAGAAACTTGAAGAGGAGAACGAACACCTAGAACAGGAACAATTATGGTACCGCAGGGAATTGTTAGCTCAAAAACAGTTCCAAAAAGATAAATTAAGAAAACAAAAAGAAGAAGCTGAATTAGAAGTTGAAAGATTAAAACAAGAGGAAAAATTAAAACTTCTAGAAGATGCCCGACAAAAAAGACGAGAAGAAATTAAATTACAGAGGGAAAAGGCTCAGAAAGATTTTGATGACATCATGACATGTATGCAAGAATATTTAGAAGATCGTACAATGAAAACTCCTGACAGGTTAGACTATAGTGTACAATCTAGACCTGGCGAGAAATCTTGTGATTTCTTTGACAAAACAAATTGTTGCCGATTTGGCCCCAGCTGTACATTTAATCATCAGAGACCACTACTAGCTAAAATTATTTTTATTAAACATTTCTTTCAACATCCTTTATTGAATCAGGAAGAACATGAAGAATACTCCAGGTCTGATAGTGAGTTGGAGTTGAGTGAGCGTGATTTGCGCGAATCTTACGATGAGTTCTGTGAAGACGTTTGGCCGGTTTTGGAAGAATTTGGTAAAATTGTAACCTTCCGCACCGTCAGAAATGTTCATGCTCATTTAAGAGGACATGTTTTTGTTGAGTATGTAGAGAAAAGGCAAGTTAGAGAGCTCTTATTTTATTTTAGAGAGCTCTTATCTTAAAAATTTTGTTATTTAATTAATTCAGGTCCGCTTTAAAAGCCTTTATAAATCTGCAAAACCGTTATTACGCTTCGAAACGTTTGAATGTTGAATTTTCTAATATACGCCAATGGCATAAAGCAGTTTGTGGTATGCGCTCAGTATCCTTTTTATACGAAGCACAAACAGTGCAAATTTATCTATGTCATTCTAAATTATTACCATTTTGTATTTCCTTAACTTTTGTTTTGTAATTTTCTTAAAGGTCTATCGTTAGGCCGCAAATGTCCAAAAGGAGTGAAATGTAATTTTTTCCATTTAATGAAAAATATGGATAATAAGTATAACAATCCAATAGATAATCCTGAAAGATCTATGCGTAGTGTATCAAAAAGTACTAAAACAGCAGCTGAAACGCCTGCAATAAGGTATATTCATAGAAAGGATTACCATTTCAAACTTCTTATATTTTACATTTTTATAGCTGGAATACCGAAGATATTTCTAGAAATCGAAGCGTGGTATCTCGCAATTGGCGTTGGTCTGAAAGCCCAGAAGTAGAATGTAAAACTAAAACAGCAGAAGAAAAATTGTTGAGTACCACTGATGCTGGTAGTAGGAAATCATCATATTCGCCTAGAAGTGAATTTTCACATAGAAGATCAAAGTCAAACAGTCCCAAAATGCGTCATATAAAAGATGCAAAAAAGTCAAAATCAAAAAGTTCTACTTTGAAACGTGATAATTCAACAAACCATACATCCAAAAGGCTAAGTAGCCGACCCCACAAAAAGAAACGTAAATCTTCCACAGAGAAAAAGCAATCAGACAGAGGAAACGTCTTCAGCAAAGTAGAACGCACAACTGAAAAAACGCTAAAAAGTAATAAATCTAGCTTACGAAAAAAATCTTCACACAAAAGGTCAAGTTGCCCAAATTGTAGCCATCATAAACGTGCAAAAAAGTCACGATCAAAAAGCCCTAAAAAAGCATCTAAGCAAAAGAGAAATAAAAGTGAGAGATAAAAATTAAGAAATAAAATAATCGCAAGGTAAGAATCTAGATTTCTCAATGAAAAATGGACTTTGTTAACATTTATTTTTTATACCTAGTATTAAAAAAAAAATAATAAAAACATTAGAAAGATGTTATTTTCGACCTTTTAAACATCAAGCCTTTTATATTATTATGTATATCATACTTCTTATTCTGTTTTACTCGGTTTTGATTTAACACAGTTTTGAAAATGAAAATTTAAAATTTTTTTTACACGATTTTTTTTTCCTTTTAGAACGATTTAAAATTTTTGGGCTTAATTTTATATCTAATTTAATTTTTTTACAAGCAAATTTACTGCTTTGATTAATTGTAAATAGCACAAATTCAGAGAAATTTCCTTTTTGTAGATAAATGCAAGTTTGTGGTCAAATGAACGAAAATGTGACATTTTGTGAACTATCAATGCAATCAGATGTATTTTGTGAAGAAATTTTTAGTTTTATTTTTTTCTTAAAAATTGAATAACCCATTTTTTTAGCAATATAGTATTTTATATAATTGTTTTTAGTTCCTGAACTTTTCATACATTTAATTTGAATTACTTTTAAGCCTAGAGTGCAAATAAATATAATACAATTGCGACTTTTCGTGCGCTATTGTCATTTTATGGCTGTAATAATATACCAAGTTCGTCGAATTATTGAAATTTTGAGCTTATAGTTTCTTTGCAAAATGTTTAAATGCCAATAAGGCAAAGAAGCGCTCGAAGTTACTGAAGGCCGCAATTTGTCGATTTCAAGACGTTCTCAACAATTGGGACTGTCTCAAACCACAACTTGGCTGATTTTGAGAAAGGATTTTGAATTGCATCCTTTTAAAATTGTTCTCACTCAAGAACTGAAGCCATTGGACCACCGTAAACGACGTCAATTTGCTGATTTTGTCTTGGTACAACCTGAATACATGAAATTGTGATATTGCATGGCGTCCAAGAAGTTGGGATTTAACACCATTATACTATTTCGTTTGGAGTCATTTGAAGTCATTGGTCTTCGAAATAACCAAGCTTTACAAGTCAATATTGAACGTGCCATTTATTACATACGAAGTCATTTAGTGGAAAAAGTGCTCGAAAATTGGGTTCGTCTAATTTGTTCTTGCAGAAGAAGTTGTAGAGGCCATTTGAATGACATTTTATTTAGAACTTAATTGTATCAATTGTACTTCACATTAAATAAAAAAACTTTTGACGTTTCTTAACAACTCTTATTAGAAACTTTTTATATGTATGTGATTTAGTAAAATAAAAATTAGTAAAAATAAAATTAGTAAAATAAAAAAAAAATTAAAAAAATTAATACTTGTTCTTAAAAAAATCCTTGTCTTTTTTTAGAGACAAGGAACCAATCAGCTATTTTTACACATAATCAATGTCTTTTTACTTGGGTTTTTCAATCTACCATTTAAAAACAGAATCTGGGGGTATTTCCATAATATTACTATCAAACAAAGCGAATGTCTAATCAAATGGCAATTTGTAACGTAATTACAGCAATCAATTTTTGTACTCAATAATGTTAGGAAATAAAATATTTAGTCGATTAATTACAAAACGTAAAAAATCTGTTATATGACGCTTTACGACCTTGGCACTAAAAAGTGGCAACAGGGCCTTAAGAATATGACTATAATCAATGTATATACGTCTCTCTCTCTCTCTTCAAGTCTCTAAAAAAGTAAACACTACACAACAACTTTATAATTTTTTTTTAAATAAAGGAGATATCAACTACACCATAGATTACTGAACTACAAATTTTTTTGAAAAATGGTTTGCAACGAATTTGTAGGATTCTTAAGGAACTCCTTTAACCTGCCCTGTCAGCCACACAACCGCGTCTAAGGTACTAAGGCCGGGTCTTAACCTAACCTACATACTTTATGGTAGTATAGAGCCAAATCTGACTTGCATGTCTAATTTTTTGCATCATTTCTAACTTTGAGATAATAACTATGTATGTAAAGGCAAGCTAGCTCTAGCGTCTACTACTGATTTCTTTTTGTTAAGATTAAAATAAAAAATGTATATTTTTAACTTTTTATTGATTTTTTTTCTTAAGTTTTTTATATCATTTTTTACTTTAAAACAGTTAAAAATTAGTAAAAGTATTTTTTTGTAGAAAAATAATTATATCTGAATCTAAAATACATAATTTTCATTTAATAGAGTATTGAGCTAATAAATATTTTACAACAAAGTTTTGCATTTAATAAAATAATGTAGGTTGATTTTAGAGGTTCGAATTTCGCTTCAACACACAGGTTTTTTTATAAATTGGCAGTTAGCTGTGAAAAAATGGTAAAGAATTTCGCAAAAGAATACAGTAGTAATGAAAAATATTAAAAAAAAATGTTTGTGTTTTTCTTTGTAGTTTTTTTTTATAAATTCTAAGTCTATTTTGTTTTCTTTATAAAATAAAAAAATTAAAACAAAAAAATTAAATAAAAATAAACATCTTCTACTCTTATTAAATTTAAAGACGAATGCCAGGATTGGTAGCAGCAACATAACGTAGCAATTCTTCGTTATCTTCACAGATGAAAGGTTTTTCGTGATAGCAGGCAACATCGTGCCAAGCAATACCGTCATTATAGACATTGTTTAAGACGGATAAGCATTGTTCCTTGGTTTGATTAATATCGTATTCGGCGTTATCAGGTTGAGGACGCTTTTTGTGGCCAGTTTGAGACCAAGGATTGTAGCCCCAGCCTTGAGGAATACGGTTGGTGGCTTGGATCTTTTCGCGAGTTGCAGACCAGAACCAACCATAAATGTTCTTGGGTTCCAAGTCGGGGCGATTTTCACAACCCATGAAATCGCAAATACGACCGGATGTCCAGATATAAGGGACATCATGTTGTTGAATGATACGGAATATTAAATTATTTTTTTCTTGAGTTTCTAAAGCAACCAAGTCCATACAATACTCCCGACATAAATTACGTCCATCTAACCAATCGACTTTCTTATTGGCCAATGCGGGAACATGAGAACTCAAGAACATGTTTTTGCCACGGTAAGAGAACTCCTTGGGACCTAAAATTGAAATTAAAAAAATTTCGTTAGCTTTTGATTATTATCCCATAAAGTATTAATACATAATTTTAATTATTTTTGCATCATTTTATAATATTAAATTCAATTTCATGGTTTCAAAAATATTATCTGCCAATTTTGTTTTCATTCATGACTTAACAATTTCATTTAGCCTTTAGATGTTTTTTTTTTTCTTAACACAAAAGACAAAAATACTCTCATCATTGTAGAAGACAACTTGCGCAACATTATTATCAACCACATCATGATTTCTAGTGTCTTTCCACAATGGCTAAATACAAATACAATAAAATTGTATTTTAAAACCCTACAATACCTTAAAATAACTTAAAGCACTTTAAGTTTAGCATTCAAAGCAAGTTTTTATTACTACATTGATTTTTGCATCTTTCAACGTTTTTTTTTTTTTTTATCGGTTACATTGAGCTCTAATATAGAGACAGCGATTTTTTCCGCCAAAACAGTTAAAAAAACACAAATCATTGTTTTTAGTTTCTCACATTTTTTTTAATGTTTTTTTTTCCTTTGTAGTTTTTTTACACTGCAACAAACTCGTTTTACAGTTGGTTGGTAGCTTCCATTTCATTAAGTCATAGATGCAATCGTTAACGTCAGGCAGTATTTTTGCTCGTACTCGTATTTATGATAAATGTGTTAAATTAACTAGAATTTGTGTTTTCCTATTTGTTTTTATGCAATTGCAGCATCAACTATAACAACAACAACACGTTGCAAATGTAATAAGCAACCTCAGACATTGTTAGATACCTAAATGAGTTGCTATTACAAACATCACTCCTCGGCGTGTTTTTTGTTTTTTTTTTTTTTCTTCTTCTTTTTTGTAATGGTCTGTGGTTATGTGGAAAACAGTGGCGTCAAACGGTAAAATTATGAATTTCAAAATGTAGAAGTTGTGTTTTTATTTTTCTTAATTGCTCTTAATGCTGTTCTGTTTAACTTAATTCTGATGTATCCATTTTTTTGTTATTAAAAAACCCAAGAATAGTTTACTCTTAACTCACCAATATTTTTATACATTCTTCATACTCTCACCAAGTTGAGAAATTATAAAGTGTTCGAATGTTAATTTTTGACGAAAGCTAAAAAACTTCAGCTTTTCATATCTCTGCCAAATTTACTTTGCAACATTAATACGACGAGGATTTGATAAAAAAATATTTCTTTATTTATATTAAATAACTAAATAAAAAACATTTAAGTTCACATTTATACCAAGACATTTTTTTGGTGCCTTTTTTTATACCGTTCACCACAAATAGTGAAAGAAGGGTATAACTAAGTTTGTCATTCCGTTTTTAATTTCTTATACAAAGCGAACTCGATTGAGCGATGTCCGTCTGTCCGTCCATGTTAGTGTTGAAATCAAGTTTGGCGAGGGACTCGATCAGCTAAAAAAAATTTAAATACGCCAATCGGTCAGACATAGTGTCGAAAGAGGTGCTATCGGAAATCAGCATAATCGGTCCATGTCCTTCGAGGTATCACACAAAACACCACGCCTATCTCTAATTTTTCATATTATTTGGAACAATAAAGTAACTCCAATCGAAAAAATAGATATATGGGTGCGATAGAGAATTAAAAAATAAGAAAAAAATATCAAGTGAAAAAATTGGCGCTCGCCCATATTTTCTGAGTTATAGGGCTCTGAAATTTTCAAATTTTTTAAAATATCAATATTGGTATCATTTTCAAGCTTTTGAAGAATTCTTTAAGGAAATACTAACATTTTTTAAAAATGCTTAACCCATTAAGAACCGATGTCATTTTTATGTAAAATTATATATATACAGTACTAATTTTTTTTTAATTCTCTGTCACCCCAATATTTGTTTTTTTTTTTTGTTTTGATTGGAGTTACTTCACTAAACTAGAAAGCTACTAAAAACAATTATGCTTAAAACTTTTGAGAAAAGTGTAAACAAATAATGTTCGTAAGCAACTAAAAAAGAAACATGAAAAATTTTACAATTGATAACAATGCTACTAGAACAGTGAGAGACATATGATCGATCTATTCTATCACATTCTTTATGCCAAAAAGATGGAAACATTACAGACTTCCAAAACGTCAGTTGCTTTGTATTTGAACAATTTATTGTGTTTCATAATGCCGTGGTTTGTAATGCATACCCTTCCAAAATGTTGCAGACAAGTATTAGAAACGTTGCAACCGAGCACCTAGCGCATCCGTTTCTAAATTGATGCTTTGTTTCGCAAACTTTGTATATGTACAAGATCTAAATACCGCAGCAGAACTATATACAAACTTTGTATTAATACATTTTGGAAGTCAGCCCATTTGTATACGTTGCCAATGACTTTTTTAATAAAAAATTTAATGCAATTTTGCCTGATCCCTGCAACAGATTCAATTATAAAACTTAAAATTAACAGTCGCTATTCAGTATAAAATTTTTGAGAATGTGTCGGTGCAAAATTGTGTAAGTTTTTAATTTCGCTCACTCATTTCTTGCTGGGTACCTTAAAGAAAAATGCTGACGAAGGTTGTAGCGAACCATAAAGTGCAATTCATTCTGTTGCTATTTGAATTTTAATAATGTGAGTAAAAAATACATTTAATCCGAAACATTTTAGTTATCTCTTTATGAATATACGAGTACACATCTAAATGATTGGTAGTTTTTGCATCTTCATACCTTAAACTACCAATTTTTAGTTCTTCTTAATAAAAAACCAAAAAACTTATCTATTTGTCTTTATTTATTTAACTTATTTTTTGATTCGTTAGCATGATCATGTGCTTAATTTGGGTCAAGGCAAGAAGTGCATATGCAATTGTTGTTTTTTTTTTAATAAAAAACATTTAAACACTCAACAAAAATATACAAATCTAAGGAGGTTAAATGCATTAAACGCAGATGCTTATTATTTATTTTTTATTTTAAAAATTTAATTGCTTTTAAGATGAGTTTGTAGAATTTTTTATGAAAAAAGAAGATGGCAATACAAAGCAACAAAAACTTTAAGACCTCATGAGAACATTTATTTATTTTGAAATATTTATGCGCTCAAAACCAAAAGTTTAGCAATTTTAATTTCTACTGAAAAAAATACAAACATAAATAATATTCTGGTCAAAGATTAAGGGTAAATATTTTTAATAAATGAAAAAGCTTAAAATAGCTTTTAATATATATATAGGAATTAACTCGTGAACATTTTCGTGCCATCATTTTTCACAACTTTCGACGTGGATTATCACGACAAGAGTGCATTGATGAACTTAAATCTTTGTATGGCGATGAAGCACCATCCTATAACACTCTGAAAAATTGGTATAATGAATTTAATCGTGTCCGAAGGTCGCTCAAAGACGAATTCCGTGAAGGTCGTCCGAAAACGGCTGTTGTGTCAGAGAACATTGATGCCGTGCGTGAACTCATAATGCAAGATCGACATGCGACATACCGAGAGATAGAGACATCCTTGGACATTTCTTCCAGCAGCTTACATTCGATACTGATTAAGAAAAGTTTTCTTAACTAAAATCGCCAGAAGCCTTTATTGAAAGCTTAAAGCTACCAAAAAAAAAAAAAAAAACTAGAACTAGAACTAGCGAAAAGCTTTAAGGGATAAAATAAAGCTAACTACATATTTATTTTAAGCATTTAAAGTTTAAGAATTTGGAAAGCGTATAAAAGTTTCAAATACATCGTTTCAAATTATCTGTTGTTAACTTTTTCACTCATTATCTAACAATACTTTGTAATAAAATGTAGACTTTTATGAAGCTTTTTATTACTTCATACTTTTGTTGTCTTAAAATTGACTTTAAATGGAATCTTATGGCAAATCTTAAAAAAAAACATGTCTTGTCTAGAAAACTTGTTAGTAGCGGTATTTAATTAAACAAAATCTCATTTAAAATTTTGTTTTTTTTCCTTACGCAACATTAAGATTTATATTTAAAAAAAAAAAAAGTTATAAAAAAGTACAACAGAAACAACAAGCCATTAAAACGACTTTATTTATAACAATTAATAATGTTACTTTTTTATTGCGGTTAACAAATTACTTTTCTTGTTCAATTTACATATGCCGCAAATCTGGAAATATAAAAAAGTAAAATTGTTACCCAAGATCTGGTTCAAATTGTAGACGTTACAGTTATTTTGAAATTGACAATAAAATTTTATCTTCTTTTGTTTAAAATTACGTTCGTGTGTAAAAAAAAAATAATCAAATCTCAAGTAATTGTTAAAATCGCAAAAAAATTAAAAACGTGTATTCAAATATTCTTATTATTCTAACGTGCTGGGATTTCAGTATTATTTAACAATTAAAAATCTTTTTTTAAATATTTTTTTTTTTTTTGTAAAATTTATTAAAATAATTAAATATAAAAAACCTGAAATGCACAAATAATTAATAACGCTTGTTTATTATCAATATAATTAACCAAACGGATGTACACGCTATTCTCCGCTGTTTGCTTTTTTTGTGCTTTATCCACGAAGGGTGATAAAATCAAATAATTTTATGTTTAAGTAAAATTTATATTTGTTATTTAATTTCATATTTATGAACTAAAGTTGAGATTAACATAAGAATTGTATACAAAAGCCTAATCTAGCAATCGATTTAATTTATGGCATAAATTAACCTGCCCTAAAATAAATCGAATTTTTTTATTTTACCTTAAGGAAGCTTGCAAAAGACCTAATGAACATTTTTTGCAAATAACTAAATCTAAAGAAAAGCTCAAGCCTGATATCTTAAAATTTTTGTAAAAATAATAAAATTTAAAAATTAATGGGAATTGAAGTAAAATCGGTAAATGATTGCCACGAATTTAAATTTTTAAAAATTTCAAAAGTTACATCGCTTTTAGATGTAAATAATTATGTCACTCTGTTACTTAAAACTAAAAATTCTATTGAAAAAAAACTTAATTAATGCATCTTCATGAGAAGTTGTAAAATGAGTTTTACCGAAAAAACTGCTACTGGAGAACAAAATTTTAATTTTATTTTCAGTACTATATACATTCAAATAATAAATTTTTCACTTAAGTTATCATATTTCCTCCTAATCTCTGCTTGTTAAAAAGTAAATTTTCACAAAAAAAAAAAATAGGAATTTTTAAAATTTAAAAAAAAAAATTCAAATAATAAAAAAATTAGGCCAAGGCATTTCAGTCAGTTTTTTTCTTGCCTAATTGTTAAAGTCAATACCTAAAGAAAAAAAGAAATTTAAGGCTGGACATTTCTTCATAAAAGTATCTAATTTTCGCTGTAATTTTTATCGTTTAACTTTTTACTTTTTCTATTTGATTTATTTAAAAATACTTAATTTCACTTTTCTTTTTTTTCATTTCAAAAAATAAAAATAAACTATACATTTTCTACCGTATGACGACACATACACGTTAAGCTGTTTATTTTGATACTTAAGACAGCAACTACTATTTCCGATATCAAATACAATTTTACAAACAGACCAATTTGCTTACTTGTTTTCTATTTTAGGAAAATTAAAATAATTACACGTATTCTTTGATTTGTGGCCAAAACAACATAAGAAAAATGAATAAACAAATACTTACGGCTGGCACATTTGGCAGCTACAGGCAGTGATAGAAATCTTCCAGGTTTATTGGAGGTGGTGGTACCAGTTCGTGCTTGACTAATGGCAGGTTCAGCGTATGTGGCCGCCACACAGAATGCAGCCAAAACCAAGGTAACTTTCATCTAAAAATAAACACAAACAATATTATCATGAAATAAAAACATAAATAGGCTTATAGTTGTTTTCATTATAACCCAAAAAATAAATAGTAACAGTGAATGCAATAGAAATTTAAAACTATTAAAAATCTTATTATAAATTATGCAAAAAAAATCATTAAAATTAAAAACCTTAAGATTATTTTAGAAAGTTATTGCGTTACACTTAAAAAGACTATTAATATTAACAAGTGTCCCAAAAGTCGCGCAAAATTTCTATTTTTCGCCGTTCATGTAGTCAAGTTTTAGCAACATTTTGTTAAAGCCTAAACATTTTTGTATTGTCTTCTAAGAGAACTCTTATGTTGCTTTTGAAGTTTTTATACTTAAAGGAAATGTGTTTGGCTTTTCTAAAAATTTGAATAAAGGTTTTCTGATGAGCTGGCTTACGCAACTGGCGAAATGCGTTTAGATAGATACCTGCTTTTTCAAACCAAAAAATAAATTGCATTTTTATGGGATATAAGCAAAATATAATACATGACATTTATTAAATGTTGACAATCCCATTCGCGGTTCTCAGAAGAAAAAATATATAGATAAATAAAACTTTCTGAAAAAAAGGAAAAGTTCTTATGGAAGTAGTACCAGTGTTGTTTAACTTTGCTATGTTCGGCAATGTCGAATCTTATGGCGTTTTCATTTCTGAAAATAAATGTTACCCAACAATCACATAAAATATTTTGCATGTTGGCTAAACCCCGAAAAATTGCTACACATTTTATAGCCACAATAGAACAAAAACTGTTATTGAATTTTTCTAACTAACTACATGTCAGTAATGTTAAATTAGCGTTTCAAACATAAAGTAGTATAACATTGGGTTTAGCAACAAAAGCAAACATCACTTCTCAAGAGTAAGAACTACTAAAAAAAGTGTAGCTTACATAAAATTGAGAGTAAAATATGTAACATATCTTACACTTTTTCGTGCAACATATTTTTAAAAGAACATACTTTTAATTAACACTAACATTTTTTAGAAAAGAGCACAAAGGTGTAAAAAGTGTTAAAGATATGCAACATTTTTGTCAGAAAAGAAAACGCCAATTTACACCCTCTACCATTATATGTAACTCCAATCAAAAAAGCAAATATTCGGGTGACAGAGAATTAAAAAATATGAAAAAAATTTCAAGTAATGGGTTAAGAATTTAAAAAAAATTTAAGTATTTCCTTAAAGATCTCAACAAAAGCTTTAAAATGATATCCATATTGACATTTAAAAACAATTTTAAATTTCAGAGACCCGTAACTCGGAAAATATGGGCGAGCGCCAATTTTTCCACTTTATGTTTTTTTTTTCTTATTTTTTAATTCTCTATCGCACCATATATTTGTTTTTGAGATTGAAGTTACTATTGTTCCAAATAATATGGAAAAATTAGAGGTAGACGTGGTGTTTTGCGCGCTGCGTCTAAGGACATGGGCCAAACATTCTGATTTCCAATAGCACCTCATTTTAAATTTTTTTTCAATCTCAATATGGGAACCATTTTAAAGGTTTTGAAGAGATCTTTAAGAAAATACTAAAATTTTTTTTAAATGCTTAACCCATTAAGAGCCGATGTCATTTTTATATAAAATAATATATATTATTTTTTTAATTCTCTGTCACCCCAATATTTGTTTTTTTATTGAAGTTATTTCACTAAACTAAATTTACATAGATGGTGAAGGCTATATAAGATTCAGCATAGCCGAATATAACACTCTTACTTGTTTTATAAAAAAAAACTAATTTTTTTCAAATGAGCAATACCTAATGTCGCTTACATTCACCTTTCACCATAAGGCATTTTTTATAAACATGTTCAAGCAAGTTTATAAGAATGGCAAATCGAAAATCGGGACAGTTCGAGAAAAACTAGCAGCCTTTAAATTGCACTAAATCTTAAGAAATGTACAAACATTTCGAAAGTTGGCGAAAGGGTATAAATTTGCTGCTACATGATTTCGCCTTGCTCTCTTTAATTCCTTAATATTTATTTGAAATTTTTTAATCCGAAATCTCGTTATATCAGAAACCCTATTAACATGTAAACACTGACTGGCCCTTGGCGATTACGAATAATCGTGATTTTTACTGTACTTATAAACTCGCGCTCTTTGATCTTACTTGAGACTTCAGTGGTGCTTATCATTAATAAGTGTCAATCAAAAGATTAAAGAAACAAACTTTTAAGGTTGCAAACCTTGAATAAATTTATAAAACACATTAGCAAAAGACATAAGCAAAAAACAAAAAAAAAGAAGACCAATTAAAAATTATTAACTTTATAAAATGCAAATTAACATTTTTATGACACTTAAATAAATAAACCGCTCATTAAAACTGTTGTACTGGAAATATCTTCTTACGCGTCCAGCCATTTGTCATTGAAGCGTCTCCATCAGAAAAAGTTATCAGAAATTTTTCAAACTCTTCAAGGGTGTTGAATAAATAGACAACAGCAAAGCATATAATCAACAAATACTCGTATCTTTGACATGCAAAGTGTATTCAATGATTATCATCTTGTTACTGCTGTTTATTTTTAAGGTTGTTGCCAGCTTAATGATGATGATACCAATGTCTCTAAATGATGATGATGATAATCAAGTCGACGATAAGAATATGTTAATCAACAATTTTACATGCTTAAAGAGAGCTGCTAACAAATCAAAAATATGCATGAAAAAAAAACACAGTGTCATGCATATTTAATAAAAATGAATGGCAATGTGCGTTATAATGGCGTATACGCATTGGAATCGCCTTAAAATAATAGTTTATAGATGGTTTGGCATGTCATACCATCCATGGTCTGGCTGGCATATACTGGCAGTGGTATTTAGTATATTTCCATTCATTTATACCAAAAAAAAAAAAAAAAAAATCAATAAACTTAAAAAAGCTTGGTTTGGGTTTTTATGTCAAGGATGCTTGTTTTAAATAAACGTGAATATATATTCAACCGGTTAAATTGTATATATTTATGAGTACAATAAATTGGCAATACGAGAGAATACAAATAAACAAACAAGTAATTGCTACAAACGAAAAGAAGCTGTTTAAACTTGAGCAGAAGCTCCGGCGACTGTTTTCGATTATTTTAATTCTAAATTAAATACAAGCCCCACGTCCACGTATTGTGGTATTGAAAATACGTGTTATACAAAAATTAATATGCTCCCATGCATTAAAAAAACTAAACATGAAATTGAAATTAATAAAAAGTGTATATCAGTACATAAATTTTTGGTAAAAATTAAAAGCAAAACGTTTCTTTGTGTATTTTAACTGAGAAGAATTTTAATTTTACATGGCAGACAAATTGATGGACAATGACATATCAACGACCTTTAAATATGGTTTTTTTTTATCAAAAACAAAACAAAAAATAATAATTGAGCACAGATTGCTTTAAATAGTTTTTGTGGTTTTCCAATAAATAGCTGGAGGGCATCGATGTGTATTTAATTGAACAAAAAAGGTTTATAACTTTTACTTTTGCTTTTTGAAGTATTCATAAGGCTTAAAGTTAAACCAGCCTATGTTTGTAGTAAAATTTAGTAGATTAAGTATTCAAGAAAAAGTTAATATGTAAAGTGAATATTTTTTAAGGCTGTTTTTTAATTTTATATAAAAATCTTATATCATCAAATTATTAAATTATTATTTAGACAAAAATCTTTAGTTCATTTAAAATATTTGTGAGAAGTTTCCTGACATGCTAAGTGAGCGGTAGCGAAATGGACATCGTGACGTGCTTTCACCTTCAATAATCAATACCGGAAAAGTAGCACAATAAATTTAAAGTTTAATTTATCAAATTTTGAAATTTATTGACATCTTAAAATGTTGCAGTCCACAAAAAAATATAATATTTAATTTTGTATACGTAACACTTTAAGGATGAGCACAAATTTAGCAAAAATTTGGAAATACAACGGTAATTGTCCGTAAACTGTACAACCAGCAAAATAATACCCAAAATGGCCATTAGCTAATAAAGAAAATATGTGTAGAGACGAAGGCTACATAGGTTTCTTTTATTTTTTGTACGTAAAAACTATGATTTTTAGAGCATTTGATATTAAATACTAAATAGTTATTAAAACACTGTTATTTATTTATTTATTTTAAGAAAAAGGGGTGCAGACTGATTTTACTTCTCCTTTACTCTCCTATAGAAAGAAGGATTTGCAGCAAGAAAATTATAAAAGTGTAAAGTGAATCTTATTAAAGCCAAATGCTAAAAAAATAGGCAGCATGACCGAAAAAGAAGTAAAACATGAGTAAAAAATTACTCATTACTCATTCTATTAACTGCTCAATATAACTGGTTCCAAATATAATATAATATTTACGAATTAGGAAAGTAACATGTCTGTCTTTAAGTCAATACGAGAACTGCTATATATATTTCTGGCCTGGCAACACTGAGTGCTGCCAAGTGCAATCTAACATTTCCATTGGAAAGTTTGTCATTTTATTTGTGTTGTTTACAGTGACTTGAAAAAAATAATATAGAAAAAAATGGAATTAACTCGTGAACATTTTCGTGCCATCATTTTTCACAACTTTCGACGTGGATTATCACGACAAGAGTGCATTGATGAACTTAAATCTTTGTATGGCGATGAAGCACCATCCTATAACACTGTGAAAAATTGGTATAATGAATTTAATCGTGGCCGAAGCTCGCTCAAAGACGAATTCCGTGAAGGTCGTCCAAAAATGGCTGTTGTGCCAGAGAACATTGATGCCGTGCGTGAACTCATAATGCAAGATCGACATGCGACATACCGAGAGATAGAGACATCCTTGGACATTTCTTCCACCAGCATACATTCGATACTGCATGAACACCTGGCCGTAAAAAATGTTTGTTCTCGTTGGATCCCGCACAATTTGAAAGTCGCTCAAAAAAAGGCTCGTATCGATTAGTGCAAAGAAATGTTGCAAAAATACGATTGCGGTGCTTCAAAAGACGTTTATAAGATCGTAACAGGTGACGAATCATGGATCTATGCGTATGAGCCCGAAACGAAACAACAATCGACCGTGTGGGTCTTCAAAGACGAGCAAAATCCAACGAAAGTTCTTCGTGAAAGAAGCACTTCGAAGCAAATGGTCGCCTGTTTCTTCGGCAAAACTGGTCATGTGGCGACTGTTGCGCTTGAGCAACGTAGGACGGTCAATTCTGAGTTCAATTCACTACAATTTGTTTGCCTGAAGTCATCGGAGAAATTCGAAAAACCAACAAGAGAAGACGAATCATTGTTCACCATGACAATGCGAGCTCTCACACATCGGCCCAAAGCAGAGCGTTTTTGACCGGCCTAAACGTCGAATTAATGCGTCATCCGCTGTACAGCCCTGATTTGGCACCTAATGACTTCTTCTTGTTTCCGCACATCAAGAAAAAAATGCGTGGTCAACGATTTTCGTCGCCAGAAGAAGCTGTTGAAGTGTTCAAAAACCATGTTTTAGAGGTGTCTCAGTCGGAGTGGAAAAAGTGCTTCGACAACTGATTTGAGCGCATGCAAAAGTGTATAAATCATGCTGGAGAATACTTTGAAAAACAATAAAACCATTTTTAATTATAAATATTTGCATTTTCACTATTAGGCCAGAAATATATAGAGCAGCCCTCGTAAGTCTTTATGTCTCAATTTGTGTATTTATTTATTTCCTATTGATTTAACATATTTTTTGTTTTTTTTTCTCGCTCGCTTTAATAATTCCATAAATTTGTGATCTTATCAATTAAATACATAAGGACATACTACACTACTTCATATTATTAATTTAATTTATTTGTTTATCCAATAAATATGTATTTTCTATTTGCCTTTTTTGATTTAGGCATTTTTTGTGCATGCCTTTGGTATGTGTGTGTGTGTGTGTTAATCACTTTTTAATGGTCAGCTAAATATAAATTAATTTTTTTAGAAAAATATTTTTAATTATTATTCAAAGTTTATTTATTTGAATTGACAGTGGCATTGTGATTAGTTCATTGATACGATTTTTACGAGCAATTCAATAGTAAATAACGAATGCGCAAATATGTTTGTCTGTTTGTTTAAATGTCCAAGTTGTATTTTGGGAATTTTTTATTTTTTTTAATGTTGATATATTAAGCAATTAACCGCAATCGTCTTGTTCTAATTTTTATTTTTACTTCACGACTAATAGCATATTTCGTATGTATTAATTATAGTTTTTAGTTTTAGCGACAAAAATTATTTAATAAATAAGATTGGAATTATAATATGGTAACTTTGATATGAAATCTTATTAAACCTTTCACCACAAAAGTGGAAAAGGGGTATAACTAATTTTGTCATTCCGTGTATAATTTCTACAATATACATTTCCGACCCTATAAAGTATATATATATTCTGACTTCTTATGAATAGCGAAGTCGATTGAGCGATGACCGTCTGTCCGTCCGTGTTAGTGTTGAAAAAAAATGCAGAGGCACTAGATTAGCTAGAAAAATAAAATAAATATGTCAATCGATCAGATATAGTGTCGAAAGAGGTGCTATTGGAAAACAGCATTGTCCATGTCCTTCCAGGCAGCAGACAAAACACCACGCCTACTTCTAATTGTTTCATGTCATTTTTAACAATAAAGTAATTCCAATGAAAAAAAAATTAATATATGATAGAGAAATAAAAAGAAAGGAAAAAAACATCAAGTGAAAAAATTGGCGCTCGCCCATATATTCCGAGTTATGGTGTTCTGAAATTTTCAAATTTTTTTAATATCAATATAGGTATTATTTAAAAGCTTTTGAAGAGATATTTAAGGAAATACCAACATTTTTTTTAAATTGCTTAACCTATTAAGAGCCGATGTCATTTTTATGTAAAATTATATGCAGTACCTTTTTTTTATTTTGTAATTCTCTGTCACCCCAATATTTGCTTTTCTTTACTGGAGTTACTTCACTAAATTAGATTTACATCGATGGTGAACGGTATATAAGATTTTGCATAGCCGAATATAGCACTCTTACTTGTTCTTAGTACAGATTATATACAATAAAAATCCTATGGGTTGCAATATTTAGGCTTATGACTCAAAAATAATTAATGGCACAATCCTAAGTAAATTAAAAATATACACGGCAACATAAATCTGTGTAAAAATTATTTAATATTAATTTTTCTATATGTTCTTTCTGCACTTCAAAGTTTCCAATTGGTAACACAAAAAAAAAAAACAATGGTATAGCAAATGTTATTAAAAACACGACATTGGGTTTTTTTCAAGCTCATTAAAATATCAATAAAGTTGTCTTTAAACATCCTCTTGTTTGAAATTGCAAATAATTTTAATTATGGAGACTATGAGCAAAATCGGTTTACTAGTTGAACGAACTAAAACTACTATTTAGAGTGTAAGAAGAAAATCCAAAAATACTAAAGATTTTCTTTAAAATTAACAAAACATACGAAAAGAGTGAAGGAAAATGACAGATTAGCAGCATCATAAATTCACAACTTAATAACACTATATCAATGACACTATGCGGGATTTTAAAAACGCTAAGAACAGTGGCCATGTATACAATATACAGGACTGATAACTGTTTGACTGATGAAAGCAAGTACTGCATTTTTGGCATAAAATGACGTCAAAAGGTATAGCTTTCATTTACCATTCCTAAAAATCTAACAGAAAAATTTTAAGTTTGAAAATAATTACATGTTTCTGCCAGGCAATGTCCCAAATCATACAGCTTATAATATGAGGCTTTGATTGTTGTATAACGTAAAAAACAATCAAAAACACCACTACAATCTTCACAATTCTCGGATATATTATTATTTTATGTATTTACACTTTTGCCCAGTCATGAAACCAATAAATGAATTCTTATTAGCTTTGATAATTCTGAGATAAGATTTTTACAACACAATTGTAATCTTAAGTTTTCAAATTTTTTATAATATAAATTTCAAATGGGTATCAATTATTTTTAATCAAACTTTTATTATAGTGCTTATGCAATCAAAAGTATTCACATATTTGAATTAATGCATTAATTCAAAGTTAGAACTTTAACTTTTAACTGAAAAATTGAACATAATTATTCTTAAAAGATACAGATTGCGTGATTAACGAAAAGAGGTGAAATTAATGAAATTTTTTAAAACATTATTTTTCTTTTTTGATAAATGTTTATCTACAAAACACTTTTAAAATATAGTTGATGCCTGGAAGAATTACGAGCATCTTTTAACACTTTCATTATAAAAATATGGGGTTCATTTTCTTACCTTTTATTATTAACAAACCTTTCAGAAGTAATATAAGAATTAACATTTGAAAATAAAGCTTTCATCTAAAGTGGAGAGTCCTTAAAATTCATTCATTATACGTAGGGTTTCCTACAATGCATGGAAGTCCCTTTTATTTTCACATTTATTTTTTAAAGAGCACACACTCTGTGTAAATTTCAAGAGTCTGCTTATAAAGCATCGAAAGAAAAAAATAACATCTATTTAAAAACATCCTTTCATTTTGAAGCTATTTTACCTATTACGGTTCCAAAGATAGAAAAATAGAAAACAACCATTGTAGCGAAAACAAATGGGTAACGTCTTATGAAACGTTTTACAGAAGAAACTATTAAAAATTATTTGGGAACTAGCATATGATTCATAGAATCATTATGATAGAATTATAAATCGCTGCTAAATTTTGGATGTTGAAAGCAGTTGTGCCATTACTACTTCCACAGAAGTAAATTTAGAGTCATTCACTTTATAATAAGTTGTAGAATTTCTCCTGAGAATTTATTTAAATAAAAAAACCATTCTGTTCTACGTTTAGAGGATTTAAAAATTTTGAATAAAAATTTGGATTTGAATAAAAAGAAGAAAGAAGAAAGCTTTCAAACTGAGTTCGATTACAAAAATTTTTTCAAATATTTTTAAAAGACACACGAAATAATTATTTCGTAAGTACTTAAAAATATTTGCACAATTAAGTTTTTATTTATACGTTTTCAATTTAAGACTGACAAACGTTATTATGTCATCTTTTTTTAGAGTTAAATGATTAATATTTCACAATATTTGCTTTTTTAAACATTAATTCATGATTGACACATATTTTTGTTTAAGAATCGTATTTTTAATTTATGTATTTTTATTTATTGTTCATTTGTAATAATTGTAAGTTATGACAGTCAGTAGAAACCACAAACATAAAAACACTCATACACACACACACACATACTTCGATTCTTAAGCCACAAAACAAAATCCATCCATCGCAATCACAACGAAAAAATCAAAAGACTTAAGCAACAAACTTGTTTGGCATATTAATACAAAAAAACATTTCATTGATTCTATTAAGATTTCGTTTCTTAATTTTGTTGTTTTTTTTTTTTTTGTTCTTCTTATTTTATTACAATCTTTAAACAAAAGTTTTTTCTTGTTCACTTTTCAGGAAATTACAACACAATTTTTCGGCTTTAATAAATAATTCTTACAGTTCTTAATAAATTATGTCGCTTTTTTTGTGTATAAATCAAGGTAATCCATTTAAGTTGTTTTTGTTTATGGCACTAATCCACAATGACTTCATTTTACTTTATGCAAGATTATAATTTGTAATTATCCTTTTATTTATATGGGGTTGTTAAGCTCCTTTTCTTCTTACCTTGGAATTCGTTTCACTCTTTTTTCTTTAATCGGATTTTGGTTTTTTTTGTTTATTTGTAAGTGACCGGGTTTGATAGTAACAACCAAACGCTAAAACTGGCGAATGAAAACAAAAATCAATTGTGAGGCGCAAAGTATTTTATAGTCACTTATATTGTTACTCATACTTAAGCAGAAAAATTTCATACACATACAAGTCAGAAACAAGTTAAGAGCAAGCACATGACGTTGTTGATAAAGTTTTTGTTAGTGTTTTTATTTTTTGCTTTTAAAGCTTTTTTACATTTTCAGTGAATTTTTTTTTTTATATTGAAGATGGTTATTGGATGGTTGTTGAATACAAAAAAAACCCACAATAATATCATCTTCTTTATTTAAAGTTAATTATATTGCTTTTTCTTTAGTTGTATTTAATGTACAAATGTATAAAAAAAACTAGCTGTGTATGTAAGATTTGTGTATGTATTATATTACAATGTAATTGTTGATCTTAGTTTAAGATCAATAATGATAATGATGATTAGATTTCTTTCAAACAAAAAAAAAAATCGAAACAAAATTCTTAGTACATTCAAGTAGAAAAATATTTTAAGAATATGAAGCAAATGAAGCATTAAAAATCTTAATTCTGCTTTTAATAAAAAATATTTTAAATAACAAATAATAAATTAATAGGAAAATAAGCATAATTTAAAGAAGCCGCATCTATCAATAAATCGGTTTATTAATATTTATTAGTTTTATACTTAATTTTTAGTTGTATTTAAATGAATATTCAATGTCTATAATTTATTTAAAACTTAAAAAAAAATAATTATTTTTGTATGTTTTGTTTATTAAATATTCGTTTTATAAATTTAAATATGCAAACGTAAAAATATCTATTTCTTACGGTAAAACGCAAGTTGCATATGCTCACATGGTCTCTTGTTTGCTTCACCTCTGAGCTTCTACCCCGGATCTTAAACTACTCGATGTCTTGTTTAGCAAGCAAGCACCTTTAATCCGTGCAACTAATCAGATCATAAAACGCTGTGACTTCGGCAAAGACTCACCATCTCTTCTCTTATTTACCAAACAGACCCTTTTAACCGACTGCCAAAATCTGTTGTTACTTCCCTTGTTAACTGAGACCTTTTTCAATCAGAAAGGTGCCTGCTCCAATAAACAGACATCTTCACAAGATTTTCTCTATAATAATTGTCTTCCATTTCTAATCTAGACTATAGGAAATTTGTACTGCTGTTTGCCATTTACACGCCTTTTTTTTAAATAATTTTTTCTGAATTCATGATCTTCTGTTTTAAAAATACTTTCCTTTTTATTCTATTCAAACACCACAAACTTTATTAGTTGTGAAGTAACAAGTTATTCGATTCTGTTTACCACTCACACGGACAACAGCAACAACAGCTTCTGCTTTGAAAGGGTTGCCAAATCTTATTGTCGTAGTAATGATAAATATATTGTAATTGACGCGCCGGTTGACTTACTTTCTCTGACTAGAGTAAACTAAAGAAAATGGTTGATGAAGCTACGAGGGAGTGGTGGGTTTAGTCTCTAAAAAAACTAAAGAAAAGAAAAATAAATAAAGTGTGTAAAAATCCAAAAAGAGATTTAATAATGAACACTTTGGACAGCAAAGAAGAGAGTTTCAAGTGTGACATCTATGATAATTCTGACCTAGTCCAACTTTAAAAATTATAGAAACCTAATCTACTGAGGCATATTGTCAGCTAAAACCACCAAAACCATTGAAAAATTCTACAACAAGAATTTGGGCATTTCATTGGTTTTACTCGACAAATCAAAAAGAGTTGGTAGGAAAAACATGACCAAGATAAAGCAGTTGGAGTCTGAAAGCCCAACGCTTGCTTTGCGTGAATGCCTAGAACAGGCTGGCATTAAGATGAAGAAAACATACACGCAGAAAAAATATTGGTAAAACATCGGATATAGTGTTCAAGATGTAACTACTAATACAATTTTTTAAATTTCATTTTTAATAATATACAATCTTGATATACTTTTCATATTAAAAACTAATAAATGATATTTATTAATAAAGGTTAGCTGCAGCAACTGTAAGTTTATCTGTCCTATTTATGTCTTTAATAAAATTAAATCCAATAATTGGTAGATGGGACCAAACTAAACCAGTACAATAATACTGAAAGCTAACTTTTGATAGCTAGAATTTTATAAATCAAGGCGCATTAAATACCAGGTGGACGCACGCTGCAAAAACAAAAACCTAATGTCATTTTGTTGTTTCAGAGCATCACGTTGATGTCAAAAATAGCTGACTAAACAAGAGGAAACCGAAATTAATGTATCCTTTTATCATTATTTGATGCTGTAAAAAAAGTTGTCACAGTTGGTTTCTTTCTCCTACATGTGCAGCAATAATACCTCATATTTAATTTTTTGCTTTTGAAATTTAATTTTATAAAATTTAAATTTTTTTACTTTTTCAAATTATTTGAAAATTTTTTATTTTTAAAATTATTTTAGAATTTTGACAACAACGTCGAACATAAACAAAAATCAGCTGGGCTATTAAGACTTTGATTGATTGATTGATTGTTTCAAAAAGTTTTTGAAATAATAAAAAAATTAAACAATAGGTCTGTTTCTTTACTCTACTTTGGAATCCCGTTGGATCTTCTTCTTCTTCTTGCACGAAACATCCCAAACTATATCTTCGTGCAAGTTATTTAAACTTGTGCAACAGCCTCAAAAGACAACACAAAATAAATTTTTATTTCTTTTTGCAGATTTACTGAAATGAATTTTTCTTATTAAAACAGTCAAACTACTTTGAGCTTTTATTTGTGTGTTTAAAATTTAGATGTAAAAATTATTTTAAAATTTATTATTTTATTATTATTTACTTCGCAACGACAAAACGTTTATTATTTTCAAATAGAATGTTAAAAGAAAGAAGTAGGTGGAAAAAAAGATCTCGGAAGATAATAGAGTGGCGTAGTGCTGAGTCTGCTGATTTGTATGGCTCGAATTGAATGAAATTTTTATGTTATCTTATTCCTGTAATTTATTTTTTAAATATAATATTTAATGTCGCCCATTAAATTATTTTTAAAAATAGTTGCGAGTATCGTACCATATTCATTCAGTAACTTCAACAGAATTCCATATACTACTTACAACCGACCAAATTCAATTGGCTACAAATTATATTGTCATAACGAATCTCTTTCCTCTGTGTACAAATACATACTGAAGGTGGATTTCATGTTGAGTCTCTAACTAAGGACTAAGATTTTCCGAACTCAATCGCGAATAGAAAGGCCTATAAAATTCAAAGACCAAAAACCATCACGCCAAGTAAAAGTAATAATTAAAAATAAAGAAGTAGACTATTGCGAGTCAATTCCTCCACTCATTCTGATGGAGCAGGGATTTAAAAAAGGGCCTTCTCTATATGCAACACGATTTTTAGTATCAAACGTGCTGAAAGTTTTTAAATTTACTAAAAATTGTAATTACTTTATTTGTCTCTTTCACACATATTAAATGTACTTGTATCTTTCCCCAACAACAACGATCCATTGAGCAGTTTATTTTCTTGTGATGGATATTTTGTGAGAGTATCACAAAACTGATAATTGATATTTTAAATCAATCAAACACAATAAAAATGTTTTGAATTCCTCAAATCTGTTATTTAAATTCCTCGTTACTCTGACGTAAATGTTACGGACACGTAAACGTTGCGGACGGCTTCAACGTTTGGTAGTTACTGTCAAAACGTAAACGTACCATGTGTTTTTGAATTGTGAAAAAAATAAACAAAATATTTGTGGTAATTGCGATGATTAAAAAAAAGACTTTTTATTAATTTAAGTTTTTGTTATTTGTGTGTTGTGTATAAAAACATAAAAAGAAAACGTCGAGTACGCCGATGGATTGTTCGTCCAATTAATAGAGATAGGCTCAAAAGTGGCTATGATAAAAAAGTTTTTCTAAATATGAAAACTATGGTGTTATGTATGGAGCTAGGAACTCTATCGCGTTAAAAAGCTGCCATTGGGGTCTGTATTTAAATGCACTTCCAGATGGAGTGGTGTTCAACCTCTTCTCCCTTGCGTAGCGGTCCCGTAGCGATGTCCATCTCTTTATACACAACTCATCTTTAGCACAAAGTATTTCCTATTACACATTAAACACAAAAATTGTGAATATATAAAATTGATGGAATTTATTATACAAAAATTCCTTCTCCTGAACTAAAATAATTAACTTCTCGTCGTCCATTGTTTAAATTTAAATTTAAAAAGTTAAAAATGAATTGTTTGATTTTTAAGGAGGGTTGATTAAAACAATGTTGTTAACCAATGTGTTACGCCTCGCTCCAATTTTAAGCCTTCAGACAAACTTTAGAGTAATAATACAACAAAATTCATTTGGAAAGCCATTAACGAATAATTTCACACTAAATTTCGTACAAAAAAAATCAATTTTCCGACTTTTCCGGAAGGATTTTCCAAAATTTTCTTTCGTAAAGACCTTCTCCTCGAAAAAACGAATAACTTACAAAAAATTTTACAGAAATCGGCCTAGCCGTTCTCATTTTATGAATTACTATACATTTTTACACCATTTTTTATAGATAGAAGATAGATTATATTATATTATTATATTATATTACAATAGTATTAAAGTAAGTATTCGAGTTTCTTTCCATTTGTCATATGCGTATATCAACTTTTATTAAAAAAACATCAAGTAAAATACGCTAAAAAATCCATTTAAAAGTTTTTTGGCAGCATTGCTTATGAAAATACCCAAATATCTGTATCAGCTGATTCGTAAAAACGTAAAAATTTTTTCAATTTTATCAGGTTCGTCCGCAACGCAACGTCACGTTTACGAAAGAGTACCTATTTACATATAACTTAGGTAAGGAAAACGGATCAGCTGATCCGCAACGTGTACGTTTACGTGAGAGTAACGAGGCCTTAAGGTATTCTTGCTGTTGTGAAGAGAGTTTCGGGTGTAAATTATTACTTATTTTAGTCTTTGAAGCAAAAAACATTTATTAATATTCAGGTAACTGCAGTCGGTAGTGAATACGTACAATAAATTACAACACGAGTGTTTGTGTGTGTATTTTGTAACTTAATTTACTACACATAAATAATAATACACACCGAATTGCATTCGAAACCCTTAAAGTGTCTATAAAAATTTTTTTAATGATTCTTTTGTCATTTTATTTATTTATTTTTTTTTTTTTTGTTTTAGTTGTGCATTTGCATATTTTGTTTTTTTAACAATAAATGAACTCTTCGTAAAAGCCAAGTTAATGTTTTTTAAAGAAAAAAATAGATACTCATCGCACTATTTGCATACAATTCACATGTTATCATTTTTTGTTTTCTTTTGAAATTTAATGTTTTCAGAACCCAAGAAAAACGTCATTATCATTATTATACACATCCACACTGACATATTGTAACGCAAGGCATGTTTCAAGTAATAGGTTAAAATAAAGGCGATGTTCTTTTGAGAGGTTAAAAATTAAATTCACATTTAATATAAAAAACTTTACGTTTCAATCTAAGATTTTAATCAAATTCAGTATTTTGAAATTTCTTTGAAAATTTATAGACCAAATTAGTGTTTTGCTAAATTTACTGAGTTTTAAACCTTTTCGAATAATAGCTTTTGCAATCTACAATACTTCGTTTTATTTTTTGTACAACATTTAACTTTTTCAGCATTTTTTAAAGTCATATCAGAATCATAGAAAAACATGTTTCTATTGTTTATTGTATACATGTATATACATAGTATGTATATATTTTTTTATTTTATATTTACTCAACATTTCTTAGCAAATAAAATTTTCCAAGGGCTTTAAAATAGGCGTTGTTGCAGAGATGGGCTTTTTAATTATATTTTATTTAATAATTTTCCTTCAGCAAAATTTGGAAACAATGTTCCAAAGGAATATTTATTATATTAACCCTTCTTTTGGTGAAAAAAATAATAAAATTGTTTGTAATATTATAAGTATCCATACTACGAAGCTTCATTTAAATTGATTTTTAGAATTACTTAATAAACCTAGTATAAACCAGTATCAAAGTATATCTATATTAAGTAGTTGCAAGTCTACAACAAATACAACATTAGAACAACAACAGGCATTTTGTTTGTGTAAAATCATGTATTATGTCAAAAAACAGTTCAGAGACGGTAAAGTGGCTAACATTTTATCATTTTTCTAACTAAAAAATTAATATGAATTTTTCTTAATTATTATAAAAAAAAAGTAAGAGAATGACCTCTAAATGACTATATCAATGTAAATTTAAACAAAAATTTAATAAAAGGATGTTCAATGCAACTTGAGTTCGAAAAGTGTAATTTGAATATTTCGTTTACCATCCCTGATAGAACATAATAAAAATGAAAAGAAACACGTAAAAAACAAGAGCAAAATAAAAATTGAAATTAATGAAAACAAATTTTGACACAATACATGATAAACACGCACACCAATAAAACTATCACCTGAACTCCTGCATGTACTTAATAAAGATATACTTTGACCAGTATTATCTTCAACCTTGATTATCAAGACGTGAATTTCCTCTTTTGTTAGTTGTATTTTCACTATTTTTCTTTGATTTGTATTTATTATTATTTATTTTTCTCTGACGCTCTCTGTTCTTTAACAAGTTTTTGCCAAAATTATTTAAGTCCAAATACTTGCTAATATCGTTGCTTTAAATACAAAAGGCCCTAATATCACCTTTTTGTTTATTTGTAAAAATTCTTAAAATTGTTTTTATTAATAAAATTCTTGTAGCACCAATAATTTGTACAAAAAATGTGAATATGCCCATTTACTTCCCTACAAACTTTTGCGCGTTTACATCTTTTTTCAATTTAGGGGACGATATTTAAATTCATACAAGCTAAATAATTAAATTAAATGTACATTTATATATAAAAATATTTATTCTTGCTTAAGAATGTTGCAAAACATACATTAACGTCATCCATGTTAAATCTCAACAACCTGCAACCCCATCACACCGCAAAAAAAAAGCTCATGCATTAAACATTTCGTCATTGCATAATTAATCGTTAATTTTGCAAAATAAAAATTATTAACAGCAATATTTTTTGTAGAACGGTTTAATTACAAAAAAATAAGCATGAAGATATATTTCAGAAAAGAGTCGATAAAATTAATATCCAAAAAATTTGAATCAAGTAACACAAATAAAAAAATAATAAAATCTTTTAATATTTCTTTTAATTGTTGTCATTTTTAATACTTAAATAATTTTATATGGTATTTATTTATTAGAAGAAGCAAAATAAGTGTTGTATTATTTTGTGTTACCTTCTTCTCTGCTTCTCTTGTCTTATCTTTGTGTAAAATAATTAACACATAGCCGCAACTTAAGAGTATTTTTTTTTAACAATAACAATTTTTTAATTTCATGCTAAAAAAAAACGAAGATAAAATTTGTAAATTAAAATTTTTGAAATTAAAAAATTCACCGTAAATTTAAATAATGAAACTTGTCTGAAACAAGTTGAACAGTTAAGCATCATCAGCAAAAACAAATAAAAGTTAAAATATAAAATAGTGTGCTGAATATGAACAAAAAACCCATCGCTCATCAGATGATTTTATTTATTTTATTGTTTATAAATGTGGTCAAGATTTAACCTGGTACGCAAGTCGCGGCCATTGTAATCATTTTGTAAAGTTCAACAGTCATAATGACCATCAGTAGAATTTAAAATTGCTTGTTTCTCTCTGCTTAATTCTCAATGCACTCAATTTATCTCTGTTTTGTAATTGCATTATTAAATAAATGCCAGCCGTGGTTGCCAGACAAAATGGTTTTAAAAAACCGTAAAATATCTATCGTTATTATCCTATATTTGGAGTACTAATTTAAAATATTTTTATAATATAAATTGTACGAACAAGGCCTATGTTTCTGAAACGATAGGAGCTATACTCTTGCAATATCGCAGTTGTTGTATTATTAAGGCCGCTACAATAACAAATAATTAAATTAAAAATTAAAGGGTACACTAATACAGACATTTTTCATGTTATGACTTAATCTTGTAAATCGTAAAAGATAGATACTTCAAACTTACACAGGATTTGGAATACTATGCCAGCTATAATGGCAAGTAAAAATTAAAGTTTGTCCCCACAGAGACCCAATTTTTATGCCTATGCCTTGGTTTGAGTTACGAATAGTACAAGTTATCAGCACTTCTTTCATTGCAAATGTCTCGTTTAATTATTAAAAGCAATCTAAATCATTTTATATAGTCATTATATTATATAATAAGGAAAGATATTTTCAGTATTTTTATGTTGCAATATTAAAATCTTTTTAAAGCACGCTTTACATTAAAATATTTTTTGTTTCAGTTAGTCGACACTTGTTTTAAACATATGATCAAATAATAAAAATGTAGGTGTAGGTAGTACTCTACGGGTGGGATAAGATACTCGCAAACCAATTTAGACCACTCATATCTCAGAATTTTCTTTTTGTGGCTAATTTTATTTTTCGTTAAAGGGCTGTAGCCCCTTAAGAAAAATTATTTTGTTATGCCTATAACTTTGTTGTAATATTTATTTGTAGCCTTGTAAAACTAACATATATCGAACGCATACAAAAATATGGGTAATTAATAATAGAATTGCATAGTCTGGCAATCTTGTTTGTATGTTGTGTGATTCTCTATTTGCGTTTTGTCTGAAAATTTACCAATTTTATTTTCTAGCAAATGTCAAAAATCTTGTTATATTAGCAACAGCCTCAAAACATCATCTGATGTTTATTCTGAACTCGTACTAAAGATGTTTTTTTTAATATTGGCTTTTTGTTTGTATTCGTCGGTTGGTTTGTTTTCTTGACTTTTTTTATTATTATTTTTTTTCTTGCATGTGTAGTTTTGTCTGATGTATTCGGAGTTGGTGTCTGATATCGTTGTTTGTCACCATTAATCGCATGTTATCATGTGATGTGGTCAAACAAGTGCACTTTAAAGTAAATTAATAAATAACGTATTTTTTTCATATAATTTTTAATTCTTCTTTTTTGATCTTTTTTATTTTAAATATTTTATTTAAACAGATGCACACTGGTGTCAATTCAATTCTTCTTCATTGAAATTTATTTTAATCTTTTTCGAAACAAAACAGATACATTTTTAAGATGCAAACATAGAGTCGAGGACCTAAAAGCACTTGAAGACGTTAGTCTTTATTACAAAATATGGGCACATGTTTTAAACTTTTTTTTACAACTTTTTATGCTTAATTGTTATATTATTGTTAATATTTGTACTGTACTGTATTGTGTTTTGTAAAATGACATTTAAAAATAAAAACAGTTAAAGTTGAACTTTTAGAAGTACTCGCGTGTTCAAAAAACATGTTTAAACATGTTGTTTAACGGCACCAGTATTACCGTTCTTAGACTAAAGTAACGATTTTATCCTTTTTATATAAAACAAATTTATATACAGCCCAATTACAAATTTCTTTCTCACGGAAAAAATTCTTCTCGAGAAAAGATTCCTTCAATTATGAATTCCGTGGTAATAAAATTATAAAAAATTATTTGAAGGGATTTTTTTTTTTTTGTTTGATTATTTTCATTTTATTTTATAATTTAGAAGATACAAGGCATTATTTTGAATTACCTTTAATTTTCTAAAAGGACTTTATTTTTATTAAACGACCTTTCCAAAGATGCTTTTAAACCAGTGTGCAATGCGCAGAATAATATTATTAATTCAAATTGCTTATTATTAACTAATTATTTATGTATAAAAATAAATAAAACATTTTAGATAGATTTTATAGAATACGGCATCTCAAAGATAAAAAGATATACTGCAGCTAATTATAAAATACAATTAATTCTTGTAATATTAACAATTTACATCACATATAAAAATAAAACGTGTTATTTAAATAATTTATGTTAAATAATAAAATTCTTAAAGAAATCTTTAATTAATTTTTCTGTTTTTCTGCATACGTTTTTGTTAAATCTCTATAAAACATTTCCGCCATTGTGTAAGAATTTCGAATTGGGTTTTTGTTTTAGTGCATTTGTCAAAATCAAAATAACCGATGTAAGCATATTGTTATCTAAGAAATATTCAGCTGTGGAACCAAAAATTGTAGCGTGTCAAAACACAATATATTTAGCGTTCATTCCCATTAAAATTTTAAAAAATAAACAAAACGTTACTTTTGTTAACAAAACAAAAAAAAAAATTAATTGTACTTATCTTATTTGTAATGTAAAGTTTTGTGAAACAGTTTGGCGTTTTGAGGCGAATTTGACACATGTGTTATTTTTGCCCTTCTAAATGATTTAACGAAAAATGCTTGCATTAAAATATTTAATGTATTTTTCATGACATTGTACAAATCATAACACATCACATCATATTCACATCATTATATTATTATTAATTTATTCTATAACATTTGAGTGGTGTTGACGTTTGTGTCACAAATGCATATTTTTGCTTATTTTTTTTATGATTTTTTGTTGTTGAATCATTAACAAAAAATTCCAATTTAAATGCATTTAGAGATTTATTCGCAAAAGTAGCAAAGAAGATTTTTAAATAAAAACAACAAATAGTTTTAATAAATTTATTGTTAAAAAATTATTACTCATTAAAAAACATTTTCGTATTCGAAAAAATATACATAAGAGCAAAAATATAAAAAAAAAACAAAAAATTTTGACTTTTTAAAAAGTTCTTTTTTTCTCAGACACAAAATGCAGTTAACTGCAGTTGTATACAATTTATACACAGTACATACACATCTAATATTCTAAACCATCTTAAACACGAAATACTTGTGACAATTTGCTCTCATCCCAAATTTATGCCACGAGCATACATAATATATTTAAAAAGAAAAGAAAATTGTACAGGGTATTTAATATTCGACTTAAAATCATGAAACTAAAACCTCTTTGAAGAAAAAAAAAGAAAAGAAATAAATGGTAATGACCTTGCTGATTGTATTTAATGGAAAATTAGCATAAAATAAACATATATTTTTTTTAAATAAATTTGCTTTCAATATTATTTTTGAAATAACCACACTGACTAGTTAAAAAAAAATTAACAAAAGAATTAAAAGCATTTTTTATCGATCGGAAGCGGCAGTTCGGATGAGCCATCTTCTTTGTTTTGCATTCAATTAATTATGTTAATTAAATAACTTCCGGTTTTAACTGAAATTATAGTAAACAAAAAACTTTAAAAGTATTTTTTAATCTGTCAATTAATGTTTATAAATAATAGAGTTCATTATTTGTTTATTTTTTCACCTTGAAGTGTTTTCAGCTCGGTATAGTTCTCACCGCCAGAAGAGATTTTGAAAAGTTTAGTCACATAGATGATGAGCCATTGCTTAAGATAATACAAAAAAAGAATTCAAATACTTAAAAATGCAAATCGCTTACCCGAGTTGTCTTAGTTCTATTGATGGTGAGCTGCTGCTGTTAGTTGAATGGGCGCTTTTGTTTTATCGATTTGTTTGCTAAATTCACTCGAAAATAATAAATAACACTTTTACTTTTCTCCTTTTAAAAATGTAGATATTCTCTTTTTTGATGTCACGATCTCTTGTTTAACATATTTTAGCAGACCTCTACATCTAAATCTGTAAGTCCGATGAGACTCGAACCAAATCATTTCTTGTTTAGCAAAGATTCGCCTTTAACGATATGTCGCAGCTTCCACGAGGAACAAATTCAAAATGTCTGTTTACTAACCAGGTGCTTCACAAAAATCAGCTGTCACTTTCCTCTCTATCTTGTATTACTGTACAGGTAACCATAGTATTTTCTGTTCTACCGCATTTTTAATAATCGAGACTCTAGACTGCTGTTTTTATTTTATTTATTCGCCTTCTTAAACAGCTAATTCAACGCGGTGACTCAATACATCTATTTTTTTCTTTACTTAAGACTCTGTTGGGGTTTAAACACATGATCTTCTATTAATTAAACGAGCAAATAACAAATACCGGCTGAATTCCAAAGTTTGTATACAGTTTTGCTGCGGTATTTAGATATTGTATGTATACAATGTTGCGAAACAAAGCATCAATTTAGAAACTGATGCTCTAGTTGCTCGGTTGCAACGTTTCTAATACTTGTCTGCGACATTTTGGAATGGTATGCATTATAAAACACAATACATTGTTCGAATACAAGGCAACTGACGTTTTGGAAGTCAGCCACCTCTACAAATGTATCTACCACTTCATTGTAGTTTTTGTTGTTGTAGCGGCCCTACTTCCGTAAAAGTCTCAAGACATTGTTGTGCAAAACCTAGGACTAGGTATTTACTTTTTGATTACGAAATCTTATAAAATAATTATTTTCTATTAATAATCGTAGAAGAAGCAAATGTTTAACTCCACCATAGCTAAGAAATGTTTTATAACGCCAGAAAAACCCCTTTTTAAAAACTTAGCGATTAACCATTACCATCTTAAAAAAAAAGATCCAATACAGGGAGCGATCCCGTGATTTTTAGGAAACATCGTTACCAATAAGCATGATTTTCAGTTCTTTTTTATATAAGCATACATGTTTATATAGGAAGTATATAGTACAAAGATATATGAATTAATATATTATACAAACAGTAACCATAAAGCAAAAGGTATTTTGATCTCTACATTTAAAGCAGCTGTGATTAAATTTGACCAGAAATATAAAATTCGCTAACACTAATTATAGGTTCGAATAAAAAAGCACACAACATTTATTTATTTATTTTTTATTTTTTTGGTTACATAAGTGTGAAGTTTGGAATAAAAATAGCTGTTGTTAATAAGTAGAAGCACGAAAAAGCCTCACAGCATTAAAGACATTTGAGAAAGGGCCAAAAGTACTAATATTTCTCTAAACAAAGTAAAATCAAATTTAAGTTCGTACGTGCGCAAATATAAAAGAGCGTTCTTGCATGGAATTATTACTTGATTAAAGCTCAGTCGCTGTAGTGACCAGTGATTTATTTTTCACAGTGAATTTATTACAGATATTGAAATATCGCTCATCTCTAGTTTAATAAATATTTCCCTAAATTAAAGTGAATTATGCTTCGTCTGAATCAAACTTTTAAGTTTATGAGATGTGAAACTCTTAATTAAAATAGATTCGAAAAAACAGATTTTTAACAATCGAAAAAATAAAAAGAATATTAAAATAGCTTTAGCTGTTTTTTACTGCCAACAAGTGTTTTGTTTTTCTTTTCATTTTCTGGTTGTATGCAAAATTTATTTTTTTGTTTTTTTTTTATTATCATTATATTTGTATGTTTGTCTATATATATTTTTGAAAGGTATAAAAATTAAATTAATGCCGCTAAACACTTTAATCAAAATAGACAAACACATATGTATAAATAAAAAAGCAAAAATACCAAAAATTTTATTTTTGTGTGAAATAAATTTTTTTCAAGACGAGCTCTAATAAAAACTTAGAGTTTAAAAATAAACAAATTTTTATGACTTAAACTTTAAGATAAGACAACACCGCATTTAGATAAATGAAGGACATTTCAACATTTTATAGCCTTTTTGTGATTTTATGAAAAAAAAAAAAAAATAAATAAATAAATAAATCTTTTGGTTTAGTTACTAACATCTTGTAGACCCACCCGTAATTCACATTATTAAATTTTTCGATAACACTTTCGCATTCTTCTGTTAGGTAAATTAAAGATTTTTTATATTAAATAAATCTTGCACAAAGCAGTTAAATTAAAAAATTATTATCATTTAAAATATTTCCAGTTTTCTCCTTATTATTTACGTGGTATTCTTTGACTTCCTGTCAAACTTCTAATTCTTTTCACTTTATGTTGCCTGCCTGCTTTATCTAAAGTATTGGTAAAATACTCCCCTAGTTGCTGTTGGTTCTTGGTACAAATGTATTTTTAAACTAGCAGTGCCCACGACTTCGTTTGCGTGTCATTTTAAAGTTTCTTAAAATTAAAATTTTACTATTTATTCCAGAATTCTGTAGACAGTGTTACAAATTTTCCATCTACAAAAATAAAAAGTGTGGGCAACGGTTTTAGTACCTTTATACCGGTAAAATTGTATCTCTGTTTTGTCCACGATAGGACCTATTTTTACGAAAAAAATTATACTTTATTTGCACAAGGTTCTAAGGGACCTCCTCACAAAATTTTGTCCAATCCATCCAATAGGTTTTACAAAATGCCAACACAGACAAACAGACAGTCATATAAAAAATCCAAAAATAATTGTTTTATATTCTATATCGATTACTATCTACACCAACAGCAAATTTTTAAAAAATATTTTAGTACAGAAATTACCCCGTTTTACAGTTTTTGTATAGATTAGGAACTCTCCTTGTTGATGATGTGCCTTGTTAATGGGTGCTGTAGCTCTTTAACCAAGACGATAGTTTTGTCAAACGATAGAGATTGCATAAGAAGGTAAAATGCTGGGGAGGAGCTAAAATTAGTTTAGGACCCCTTTCTAGACGCGTTTATCTACACCAATAGAATAATTTTTCAAAACATATGTCAAGTAGTTTTTCCATAAAAATATTAGCTAAAATTGCAAACGGACTTTTTTCTTTTCTATTTCAATCGATGAAAATGTTAATTTTTGAAAATAAGCTACATATATTTTAACAGCATTATAACAATATATAAATTTGCAGCAACAAAATTCGTTAAGTTGTTCAGGAAGACAACATTTTTATGATTCGCAATTATTATTGTTCATATTTTTAAATGGTGATTTTTTTTTCTACGAATTGTATCTCATGTATATTTATACAACTTATGCAAATTGAAATATAATTACACATTATTTAACACCTCCAATAAACAACATCACAACAGAAATTTTGTATTTATGCATAAACCTCCTTTTTATCCGATAAATATTTTTGTTTTTTTGCAACTAAACACGAACTAGCAGATTTCTGTAATTAAACTTGTATTTAGTTTTTAAAGGTGTGCAAACAATTGTGTATCAAAATTATAATTTTTTGTTTCGTTGCTGCATGTTTAACTATTCATATTCATATTCATACAACTCAATATGGAACGTCATCAAAAAATAAAAAAACATCAAGAGTTTTGTTTAAGATCTTTATTAGATCTTTGTATACGGATGTGGCAATACAAAAATGCAAAAGTGTAAATAATTTTTAAACAAAAAAATATTGAATATAAAGTACTCAGTAGTTAAGCTTAACACAAAACTAAAAATATATTTGAATAGAGTTTAATGGACTTACACTGCAGCATCTTTTAACGCTCTTAATTGTTTATACATTTGGTGATCAATTCAAATTTTAAATATATTTTCAAATATTCCTTGTAGAATTTCTAAAACAAGAAGTTTGTTAATTACCATAAAATTAAAAACATATAAATGAGTTAGTTTTTATATTTTGCAGTCTACAAATCTGCACCAAGTGACAAACATACATATTTTATTCCTATTATAGTGCAGGGAAATTTATTAATTAAAAAATGTTATTGTAATCTTTGGAGCTTGTATATTGTGTACTATTAGTTGAATGAGACGGTAAAAATAATAGTGGGATAGATTTTGTATAAAAAAAGTTAAGATCACGAGCAATCGCGTTTAAATTTAAGTACGTACGTTAAGTACGTAAGCGACAACGTGAACGTGACGTAATTAGAAATAAACTTTTTAGAAATTCTTGTTGTTATTAAGAATTATCAAGCTATTTTCAAAAATCTTGCTTTGCGGAACTTCGCATTTATTTACTATTTGTTATTTAAAAATTGTGTTTCACATTGTATTTATTTTGCTGAAGTTACACTCTATTCATTTTGTGTAGAAAATGTTTTTGGCAACAATTATTTTATCTGTTTAAGCCAAGGCGAATCAATTACCAGGTGGCAGCGTAGGCGAATTCATTCATTTTCGCCGTGAACACTACTGTCAAACTCCATATATAAAAACTTTGTGTACTATTTTTTATATATGAAGTTTGACATTCGTTTCTACCAGCAAAAAATAATAAATTCTCTAACGCTGCCACCTAGTAATTGATTCGCCTTGCCTAGTACTCTGTTCGATTTGGCGAAAAATGTTAAGCAATATGCATTATTTCGCTTGAAAAATTTGACAGTTATCTAGTGGTGACAATACAGCGGTTTAGAAGACAATTGTCGTTTTTATCGCCTTCAAGAATGCGTCATTGCTTTATCAGTGTAAACAAAAAATACATTTTTAATTTTGTGTTTCTGGAAAAAATTTAAATATTTACTGAACACGAAGCGAAATACTCATTCATTGTTTTTTAATTGCAGTAGTGGCAAACGCTTTTTCTGCGTCATTAAATTTTTTGAATACAACAAAATTAAATCAAAGAAAAGAGTCTGAAAAAATGTTTATCAAAAAAAGTGCTGCTTATGTTCTTTCGTAGTTGAAAAAAAAATGTTGCCAGAAACATTTTTTAGTTTTTTAAACATGCTGCAAAGAACATTTCGCGACTTTTTCACAAACAAACAGAGTGCTACTTCAGCAATATTTTTTCTTATTTATTTCGCAGTAATTATTTTTACATGGACTTTTGAAAACATTTCGCACGAAATGATGAACAGAGTACTATGCTTTATTAGGTTCATACTAGCCTGTATGTTTGAACTTGTGGAAATTGTTATGCAGCATTGTTTAATTCATGTGGAAAAATTTATATAAGAGATAATAAGCTTAATTTTTTCTTTTAGATTAATTTCCAATTTTTTTAATATTTTTATTTTAACATTTTAAATTTACTGGCAGCTTTAAATATATATAGATATATGTATGTTTAAATTTTGATATCAAAATTAATTTTGCTAAGATATGAGAAAAATTTAATTTATAAAAAATAATTTTATACAAATTGTGTGTATAAAAATAGAGCAATTTAATAGACCGTTTGGAAAAAATTTAATAATTCGCTCACCATATCTGGTTATGACAAATACGCTTATTGTACTCAGAATAAAAGGCGTTTCATGTTTCGTCTCCCCATAAACAACTTACAATAAATATCTTTTCATACCCTTCACCACAAAAAGTGGAAAAAGGGAATATCCAAGTTTGTCATTCCATGTGTAATTACACATATCCATTTCCGACCGCATAAAGTATATATATTCTGACTTATGCAAAGCGAAGTCGATTAAGCGATGTCCGTCTATCCGTCCGTGTTAGTGTTGAAATCTAGTTTGCCGAGGCGCTAGATAAGCTAGTGAAAGTTTAAATACGCATAGTGTCGAAAAAGGTTCAAAGGCAAGATCGGTCCATGTCCTTCGAGGCAGCGGGCAAAACACCAGGCCTAATTAATTTTTCCATACCTTTTGTAACTATTAAGTAGCTCCAATTAATAAAACAAACATATGGGGCGATAGAGAATAAAAAATAAGAAAAAAACATCAAGTGTAAAAATTGGCAATCGTCCATATTTTCCGAGTTACGGGCCTCTGAAAATTTTCAAATTTTTTAAAATATCATTTAAAACTTTTAAAGAGATTTTTAAGGAAATACTAAAATTTTGTTAAAATGCCTAACCCATTAAGAACTGATGGCATTTTTATGGAAAATAATTTATATGCGGTTCCCTTTTGTTTTTTATTCTGTCATCCCAATATTTGCTTTTTTGATTGGAGTTACTTCACTAAATTAGATTTACATAGATGGTGAAGGGTATATAAAATTCGGCATAGCCGAATATAGCAATCTTACTTGTTTGGATGTGATATGGAATGGATACTCCTATTCCGCTAGTTTTGTAAATTTCGAGTATCGTGATTTTGCAGTATAAAAACATTTATGTTTATGTTTTGCTATAAAACTCAACTACCTGTTTTATTTCTAAAGATATAATAAGATTATTGTTTAACTTGATCTTAAAATTTTAATTTAAAAATTTAATGAGTATTGTTTTTTTTACCTTTTTTTAATTATTCTTTTGTTTTCATAATTTTTTTTCTTTTATTTTTATTTGTAATTTTAATTGTTATGTATATTTGTTTTGAACTAATTTATATCTAAAGGTTTTTATTAAAATTAGTTTTTATAATCTTCAATGTTTTTTATCCTGATTATGTTAAATTTATTTTGACTTGTGATATTGATTTATAGTATATGAACAAAGTAAGCATTTAAATTAATTTGGAAAATTTTTATTTAAACATAAAAATGACATAGAAGTTCAGCGATATTGAATAATTTTTAAAAATTTTGAAGTCGAAAGAAATAAATTTTAGTTTAGGGAATTGATTTTGGTTTTTTCATTAATTCTTTTGAATGATAAAATCTAGAGAACACCTTTAAAAAACATTAAATTTTAATAGAAGTTCTTTATTATTTTTTATAATATTTAAAGTCGTATTAAACACCTAAAAAATTATAAAAGTAGTTTTTCTGTTGCCTCTTGTATGTAAGTATTTCTGATAAAATTCACCAGAAACATGCAACTAAATGAACTTATTTGCAGCAAAAACTTTTCTCTTTGATAATTTGTTTAAAAAAAAAATTCATTTATTCTTTTACCTAAAAAAAATCATTAAAAATTAAAGATTTTTTTCTTTGATGTTGGCTACGAAAATTGCGAAATTTATTTTCAGTAATTTAACTACAAAAAAAAACACTCTTTGGTGGTCACGTTCTTTCGTGATGAATAATATAAAATTTTGACTAATGTAAACGATTGACTTTTTTGACTTGAGACTTAATAAAACCCAACAAACAGTTGAAATTTAGTTAAAGAAATACAACACAATAACAACAATTACGGTTGCATTAAACGAATATCAAAAGCAAGTACATCAGAAAAAAACTCAAATAAATATATTTTTGGGCACTTTGAAAATTATTTAATTAAATTAAACATAGGGGAATTTTTTCATTAAATTAATTAATTTTGAAAAAATAAACATAGCACGAAAAAATTTTTTTTTATAAATTAATTGAAATATATTTTGATTTTTTTAATTTTAACTTGTGAAAAAATGTTTTATTCGTACACTTTAACCACTTTTTGCAGTTTCTTTTAATATTCTCCAGAAAATATTACACATTAATAAAAAATATAAACAATAATTTTAATGTCTGTTGGGTTTATTAACGAAAAAAATGAAAAATCATGAACGTCATTTAAAGAAAAAATGTTGATAAATTGCAAAAATAAAAGTCGATGTATTTAAAAAGTTTTCATTATTAAAAAATATGTCTAAAATGTTCTGTTTTATTTTTATATAATAAATTTACAGTTTAAAAGTATTTTTAATTAACAGTTATTTGTGATGATCCATTTGATTCTTTTAGATTAAAAATACAATATGTATAAATATCTTTGAAAAAAAAAGCTAAATAATACTTGTTATTTAATTTTTAAATTAAAAATCAATATATATAAAAACAATTTAGATTTTTTAGTTAAGCTCTAGTTCGTTGTTGTATATGTTTACTTATAAGGAGAACAGCAACAGTTCCTATACAAGCAGATATAATAAATTTTCTAATTCGTGACATCCTTCTGCAGCATTATTCGTGTCTTTCCAAAAAGAAGTTATCAATTTTAAATTTTATACATTTAACTTAAATATGAAACAAGACAAAAGTTCTTTATTTTTTCTTAAATTTTTATTCTTTATTTTTACAATCTTATATAATATATTTACTTTACAATAATATATTTACTTTCTGTTAATATTCTACAGAGAAGTTATAAGCGTGGTATGATTGCGTAGAAAATTTATTCAAGTTAATTTTTTAACTTAAAAAGTAAGGCATAGGTTCGTGTGTTGCCTTCTTTATGTTGTCTGCAAAAAAAAACTAAAAAGAACAGATACTAAGAGAAAGCAAGTTTAAGAAAACTTAAATTTTTCTATGAAATTTTTATTTGAACTGGTTTATATTATAACAAATAATTTAAGTTAATTTCGGATTACGTTAACTTTTATTTTTTATAAATTTTAAGAAGGAAAAATTAGCAAATGTTAATAATAAAAAAATTAATATTTTTGTATTCTAAAGAAAAGAAGAAAATTTAATTTACTTTATTCGTGCTTGATTCCTTTAAATATAAATATTTCATGATATTCTCATGAAATATTTATTATTTTAAAACTAAACTAAAAAATGAAATGTATTACTGCGGGGAAAGCATATCCATATGGCCATTTCACTACTGCTCAAACAGCTCATCAGTGGATTTTGCCCAAATTTTTTTATCAAAATAAATTTGATTAGACCACGTCCATACACAATCCAACGCATTTCTTCCTTGTTCTTTCTGCAAATCATTATACATATACATTTTTATTCTTTCCCACTTTTTTTCTCACAACATTGTAGATGCTGTTTCAGAATCATACTGATTGTTATGAAGTAAGTATGAATGCGCGCTATACCTTGCGTGGAATTTACAGCATCTATAATGTTGTTATTAAAAAACATTATCCGTTAATTTTGGAAAAAAAAATTATTTTTGTTTTCAACATTAGTTTTATTCACTAAATTGAAATTTTTATAACTTTATGCTTCATGAAAAAAGCTACTTCAAAATAGATGTGCAGGCAAATAGTCATCAAATCCGAAGTTATAGCGGCCATAGTGGGGCACACTTTTTGCAATTTTCACAAGTTTGCCTCTAACGGTTCAAATGAAGAACACCCTTAAATATCTATTTTTCATTCTCAATGTAGCGAATGTAGTTATGTTTAATATGTACATTTTCCTAGTGTTTTAGGGCCATTGCGCTTTAAAACATAAGCCCATTCATATATGTCAAATTAAAGTCGTCTCTGAGACACCCTTAAATTTTTAATTTTTATAATGATTCCGGTCAAGGCGAATTAAATAAGGTGGTAGCGATGGTCAATTCGTTAATTTTCGCCGGTAGTCTAACTGCCAAACTCCATATATAAAAAATGTGTGTACCATTTTTTTTTTTTTTTTTTTTTGTATGTAGTTTGACGTTCGTGCTTTCGCCATCGCTACCACCTTATATTTTATTTGCCTTTGATACCGGTATATATTTATAAAACTATTTTTTATTTATAAACGGTTCATATGGCAATAGGTAATAAAATAAAGTTTAAAAAATAAAGGGTGCCCCCTTGAAGAAGATTACTTTGCGTTAATGGGCTTGTAATTTACCGCAAGAGGTAGACTTTTGAAACTAAAACAACACTCGCTACAAAAAAACGTAAACAAAATAAAACTTAAACTTAAACTTAAAGGATGCAGTTGACAGCCAATTTGAATTTTGAGAAACAAAAATAAAATAAATTAATTAATAAAAAGTGAACTATAGTAGTACCTTCGTGTATAAGTCCAACTCGTATTTAACAGATTTATATCTTTATTCCATTTACCAAAAAATAAAACTAACTTGCAATTGAAAAGCATTTGCTTAGAATATGTAATAAAACATCTGTATATTTTAAATTCTATGCATATCGGCTAAAAGATTTAAGGCTTTTATATTTTTAAGAATTCTTTGATAAATGCTGAACATTTCACATTGAAAATAAATTTTAAAAATGTAATTTATCAAAAAACATTAAGACCATTCATTTATTTGTGCGAGTATAAAAAAATGCAAATTTATTTTTGCAATTTTAAAAGTGAACGAACTTTTAAAGGATTTTAAGCAAAAAAAAACTCCTCTGGAATCTTTAATACGTTTTTAAAATCATTAAAAACAATCAATTGTTAACAAGCAAACAAGAAATTAAACTAAAAAATGAATTGTTTTCTTAACCCTTCTTTAGCCATCGCATGCTGTTTTTGTTTTTTCCTCTTCTTTAATCAAAAGACAACGCAAAATTATAAACAAAAACAAAAATAACACAATAATGTCAAAAATTTTATTTTTTATTATGATTTTGTTTAAATAAAAATTGTATAAAAAAGTAGAAAAAGAAGATCTTTTAAATGTATGGTCACTCATCTTAACGTGCTAGAATTTGTTACTGCCTTGCTGATGGTGCTAGGTTGTGCCAGCCGGATTTAAGTATACTAAATTATAATAAAAACAATCTAATACAAAAATAACAACAAAATAGAAAAATACATATGTACGTATGTATATGCTACGATTTTAAAACAAAAATCAAGAAATTAGCAAAATCAGAAAAACAAATCGAAAATATATTAGACTGCATTTTAAGAATAATTTGTTTTGTATATTTTGACAAACTTAACTGTTTTCTCTTTATTTTTTTTATTGTTGTATTCAAATTAAAAGACATAAGACACATGTGATTCTGAAGAATATCCACCAACTTTTTTCTAAATATATACGTTTTGTCGAGTTTTGGAATAATTTAAAAATCAAATTTTAGTATCAATGAACTTGGATTTTACCTTTGTATTATAAACTACTGTTAACAACTTGTTATTTGAAAATAAAAAAACAAGGATTTGAAAAGAGTTAAAAACTTAATTCTCGCTTTGAAATTTCGCAGTACTTCTTAAATTTTTTTTTAATTATTGCTTCCCAACTTATCCATGTCCATAGATGATTTATTGTGCTTCAAAAAAAAGAAAACTGAACTTCATAAAAAAAGTTCTGTTACAAGTGATAGTAATGTTGTACTCGTATTTATTAAATTTTAGTCGTTTAGTATACACAAAAATTAAAACCGAATCTAATTAAAATTGTTAAAGCGTTAGAATAATTTTTTTTCATCATAAGTAGAAGTCAACGTCAGGAGACGTTATAATTTAATATTTTGGAACTTTTTAAAATTAAAAATTGACAGAGGTAGACTACTCTTTAAAACATAAAGGACAACGCGGACAAAGTCGCAGACAGACGAAAAAATATAAATGAATGTTTTAGTTAATTGTTTTTATTTCTGTCTTAATTCTCATTATGGTAATTAAACTTAACATAAAAAAGATAAAATTCCAACCGTAAAAACATTTAACAATGGCGCTTAATATTTTCTAAAAAAGTAAACTTATTGTTACAAAAATAAGATCTGGCAACCCCTGTGTTGTTGTCCGTACGAGCTTGGTGAACAAGTTACTTCCACTAATGGTGTGTGTATAGAATAATATTACCTGTGTGTAAAATGGATTCAGCTGGATGACAGCCATTATTAAGACAAAACCATCATTTTGTAAAAAATTGAAAACAACTATAACCAGTAAAATTGCTATATTCGGCTATGCCGAATCTTATATACACTTCACCATATATGTAAATAAAAGAACAGCTATTGGGGGACAGAGAATAAAAAAAGTAATTTATACTTTACATAAAAATTTTTGTCGGCTATTAAAGGGTTAATTTTTTTTTTTTTTTTAATTTAGTATTTCCATAAAGATCTCTTTAATAAGCTTTTACATGATACCCAAATTAATATCTTAAAAAATGTGGTGCACAATCGTACTTTTCTATGAAAAGTTCAGAGGCCCATAACTTACAAAATTTGGGCGAGCGCCAATTTTTTCATTTGTTGTTTGTTTCTAACTTTTTAATTCGCTATCGCCCCACATATTTGTATTTTTGATTGGAGTTACTTCATTGTTCCAAATGATATGCAAAAATTAGAGGCAGGAGTGATGTTTTGCCCGCTACGTCGAAGGCCTTGGACTAATCTTGCTGATTTTCAACACCACCTCTTTCGACATTATGTGTGATCGATTAGCGCATTTAACTTTTTCTAGCTGATCTAGTGCCTTAGCAAACTTTATTTCAACACTAACACGATCGGACAGACGGACATCGCTCAATCGACTTCGCTATGTATGGAATCGGAATTGGACATTATAGAAATTACTAACGGAATGACAAACTTAGATTACCCTTTTTTTCACTTTTTGTGGTGAAGGGTATAAAAACCAAAATTAGTTTTACAAAATGAGTATTAATTAACATAAAAAATTTATATAAAAATATTTTTAAAAATATCATTTTTGACCCATGCAAAATTATTGGGTTACATACACAGACAACACCTTGATTAAAAATTCCATGTTAAAAGATAAGGCCAGCGCTTCTATTAGAACACCCATTAATTTTTACTTTTTCAAGTGTCTGCCTAATACGGGTAAAACATAAGCCCCCATATATGTAAAAATAAAGCTTCTTTAAATTTTAAGTTCATATAAGACATTATAGCGGTAGCAAAGGTACCTTTTTGTACCCTTTAGATACGGAGCGTTAAAAAAAAGTAAATGTTATTTAGCGCTTAGCTAATAATCGCTCCACCAATTGATAATACAATTTTATAACAATTTAATATTTTTTATTACAAATATTTAAATAAGACAATCATAATTTCGAAATATTTACAATTTTGTTTTGCCTAATTTTATTTAGTAAGTTTTACGTACAGTGGGTGTAAACGTGACTAGCTGGCATCGTTCTACAATTGATGATCATCAACCTACCTAAAATGCTATAAACTTAACATTTTCACGCTCATGTTTATATTTGACAAGTGAAAGGAACTATTAAAATATACAAATATTTTTTAAAAACAATTAAAATAGAGCAAAACATGATTTCAGACATTTGAAAGATGATGTTGATGTTGGAAGATGACGAGTATAAAAATCTTGTCTTGGTATTAGTTTGTACATTTCCAAGTAATTTATATATTTTTTTTTATTTAAATATAATCTTAACATTAAAACATACATTTTTTATTAAGCAGAAATTATTTGCGGTTTCTGTGCTTTTTTATTTCTTTTTGTTGATGGTATTAGCTGGATTCGTTTACTGTAAAAAAGAACAAATGAATAATATCGTTGTCTTTAAAAAGCAAATAAAATAAGATCTTTGTTTTTTATTTACATGTATTTTAACAGTTTCAAAAGTGTTCAGTCACCAACTACCAAAAAAATTGCATTTACTTAGAAGTAAACGAATAAACCTATTATTTTTTACTAGCTCATTATGAGAGGGAGAGATAAAATTGGGGAGAGATATCACACCAGTTAGCCTTAACCTTGAATAAATAAAAAATAAATTAAAATAGTAAATAACAGAAAAACAGCCCATACCATTTATGGGTGCTCTGCTCCACTCATCTTTTTCTATTTGAAGTGGATTGCTGTTATTGTTGTGCTGCTTAGTACGTATGTTTATTATTTCTTAGAAAAAAACTCAAACACAACAAAAGTGAACGTAACACTTCAAATACGGACAGTAAAACAATGTTTTTTTTCAATTTCTAGTTTGGATGCTATAAAAAAGTTTAAAATAATACCTATTCATAATAATAAGAAACAATTAAAGTTACACGTGTGACTTTTAAAATCTTTATTAACAATCTTAAATTTTATTTATTGGATTATGTTAAAATAAAAGCAAAGAATGTTGTAAATATTTTCTATGATTTATAACAAAATGTCGAACAAACCTTTGTGCATTTTTAAACCTAAATAGGAATTCTGTATTCTGTTTAAGCCACAACAATTTGAAAAACTAACAAAATGTAAAAAGTAGATGCAGTCGCGACTGTAGCAGCTTCTAGGCCAACACGGACAGACGGATATAATTAAATCGACTCCTTGATTATACTCTTTGGTTTACTGCCAAAGTGTTGACAGGTCTATACAAAAGTTATTTTAAATATTCTTCATATTTATGCCCATATGATTTTAATACCATATTAAACTGTTCATACATACAAGAATATTCAAAAAGATTCAAAACATAATTTTCGTTGAATGTAATATTTTTGCTTTTGAACGATGTTTGTTTAAGTTCATGTACCAAAAAATATGATTTAAACATAAATGAAATAGATTTGCTATTCAAATAAATATATTGAATTTGCTAAACAGCATCAATCAAATTGGGTTGTTTTTATTATTATAACCTAAACCTGTTCCAGATTGTTTTTTGATTTCAGAATTTTAAATTTTCATTTTTATTATTTTTCACATGCAAACGATCCCAATAAGCCATAAATAGTTAATTAAGACAACATGGAAAGAAAGTCAATAATTAAAAAAAATATAATATTGAACATATAAAAGTCATAAAATAATTTGAATTAGATTTTATTAACTAGGAAAGTGTAAACAGTAGTAACGAAGTAAAAAGAAATAAGAGTAAAAGAAAAAATCACCGCCGAAATGCCAAATTAATTTATAAGTTTGTTTGCTCAAGATTCATTTTAATTTTGCTCTTAAATACTTAAATGTTCTAAGACATTGATTGAATAATACATTTTAGCTACTCATTATGAAACGGTCGGTCCAAAATATGTTGAGTGTTGAAATCGGGATTTGACGATTGCGGCTATATCGACTGGGAAAAAGTAATGATATCATAATCCAACAACGAAAATTACAATTAAACCGCAAGAGAAATTTCAATACAAAACACTCTTAAGCAATTAAAAATTAAAAAAACGGAAAATTATTAATTTTTCAACAACGTATCACAATAAAGTAAATCATCAAAATGAAAATTTTTTTATTCGGAATCTTTTAAAATTTAATTAATTTACTTTATTCTTGCTTGATTCCTTAGTTTAGTTTAAAATAATAAATATTTCATGCTGATTTCCAATAGCACCTCTTTCAACAATATGATCGATTGGCGTATCGATAATTTTAAAATTATGCGGGTTTTAGGAATATTTCAAGTACAAAGCGCCATCTTTAGTTTATATTGAAACTTGAAACACTCTGTTTACTTCTCAATCAGCTGTCTTATAACGAATTGTCAAAACATCAAATAAATAAGGCGGCCATCTTTTTTCTGTCTACCATAAATATACAAAGATTTAAAAGGAAAAGTTTAGAGTATATATTTATTTTGTATAAAAATATCGAAATACTTTAAACTTTAATAATTAAAGCAAAATGTCGACAACTCAGCGCTCTTTTGCGCAAAAATTGTCAAGGTAAGAAAGAATAAATAGCGAGGAAATTGTATTAAAAAAGGGCGAGGCTTATTGCCAAAACTGAAAATGTAAGTAATATTAAATTATTAATTCTTTTTTTCAGAATGCATGCTAGTGATGTGCGTAAAAATGTAGTCAATTGTCATATGCAAACAAAAACTACGGATTCTTCGATGTGTTCTTCGACAGTAAGTATATGACATTCTTAAAACGGCATACCACGGTCAAGTTGTATCTAAAATTCTTTTTAGCTTTCTTTAACCGAACCCGTTGAGCCCCTCGACTACGAAGAGTTTTTAAATTCTCACATAAACACCATTAATCGTGATCCTTTAAAAAATATACTCGATTTTCCACCAGGTGATGTAGTCGTCAAAACAATACCACGCAAAATAAGAACCATAGAACATATTGTGCCAAAGGAAAATTTGTAAGTTTTGTTTTTTTATATATCCACTATAAGTATTAATTCAGTGGTTATTTTTTATAAAAAAAAATTTTGTTAGTGCTGAACTTCCACAGCACGTACAGGAGTGTGTGAATTGTTATACACGCCCTTGGAAGGTAGTGGAATATGCCCAACGTCATTATTCCAGTTCGTGTTGTGCACGAGAACGAATTGATCGGGGAACCATAAGTCCATCAGCGTATCAACAAGAATTTGAAGTTGATAAAGACTTTGCATCATTTGATGAGACGTCTTTGACCGATCAAAGCAACAGTTGCACGCCTAGTTCTAGACAATCTATAGCAAGTTTATCATCAGTAACTTCCTGTACTGATACTTTGACACCGCGTGGTTCTTGGGCAAGTTTTGATTTGAGACGCTCTGTAAATGACCCTTTAATACCGAATTTATTAGATGATCTCCCCCCAGATCATATTGACCAAACAAACGAATCGAAAAGGCAGGAGGACAGACAAGAAGCCTTGTTTTCTCTTTATCCCGAAGGAGATATCGAAGATATAATTGAGCGCCGACTGTCGCCTGATTTGCCTATAGAACATATGGGACATCGGATTTTTGTAAAATGTTTGCAGTTAAAACTAGAATTAGAGGTGGAACCAATATTTGCCTCTATGGCAATATATGATGCTAAAGAGAAGAAAAAAATCTCAGAAAACTTTTATTTTGACATGAACTCGGACACATTAAAACGCATGTTGCACTCTCATGTACGGTGTGCTGACGAAAGTACTCAGAGTAGAGCAGGTATATTTGAAGTAAGTTATCCCAGCAATGACTTGTTCTTGGTGATACGGTTAGAAAAAGTACTTCAAGGTGATATTAAAGATTCAGTTGAACCATATATTAAAGATGATAAAGATAAATGCCGTGAAAAAGCAAAACAAAACGCAGCGGACTTTTGTGAGAGATTGGGAAAATACCGCATGCCATTCGCTTGGACGGGTATATACTTGACTAATATTTTCAATGGTGACAGCTTTGAAAATGGAAAGGAGGGTAGTGGAGCTGTCGGCTCATCAATTAATCAAGACAGAGAGTCTGGTGTTTCCTTAGGATCTGCCGCTAGCTCAAACAGTCTAGACCGCAAGTCATCGACGAGCAGCTTTGATCAGCTAAGACGCAAAGCCAATGACATGAGTGGAACACTAACTCGTAGAGGCTCATTGGAACGCAAAGAAAAACGACGTTCTTGGTCTCCCGATGACTTTGCAAATATAGTGGAGTCTTTTCGACCAATAACAATAACTATATCAAGTTTTTTCAAACAGGAAACAGACAAAATGAAGGATGAAGATCTCTATAAATTCTTAATGGAACTGAAGAGACCAAGTTCAGTTATGAAAAAATATAAATGCATACCAGGTTCAATTAAATTGGAAATATCACCCTGCCCTGAAGATGTGAGAAATGCTCTGACACCGGAATTAGCTAAGGTAGAGCCTTATATTGAGGATAAAAGTAGACCAGTCAGGGAAATTCTCGAATTTCCTACTTCAGCCATTTACAATCCTCACTACACATTTCGTAATCTTTTGTTTGTATCACCTAAAGAGCTTAATTTTTCATCGAGAGCTGGATCTGCTCGTAATATTGCCGTAAGGGTGCAACTAATGGCTGGAGAGACACAAAACGACGTAATCAATGCAATTTTTGGAAAGTCATCGTGCCCCGAGTATGCTTCCGAAGCTTTTACTGCCGTCAATTATCATAATAAATGTCCAGCCTTTTATGATGAAATAAAATTTGCTTTGCCTGCGCATCTTAAACAAAATCATCATCTTTTCTTTACAATCTATCATGTATCGTGTCAGAAGAAACCACAAGATTTGCAACCATCTGTAGAAACCCCTGTTGGCTACACATGGTGGCCCTTACTGGAGGATGGCAAACTAAAGGTGGGAGAATTTCAACTGCCGGTTATGGTAGAAAATCCACCCGAAAATTATTCCTTTATACCCCCGAATGTTCACCTACCAGGCACTAAATGGTTGGACAATCATCGTCCTGTGTTTTCAATTATTGTTGAGGCAGTAACATCAGTACATACTCTAGATCCGAACTTAGATCGGTTTTTTTTAATGTGTGAATATTTAAATTCAAGAAAGGTTCCGCCTCGTATAGGCGAAGGAAACATGGAAACCGAAATGAAAAAATGTTTACTTGAAATTGCAAATGCAGAACGGGAACCTCTAGTCAAAAACTTACACTTGGTATTAGATAAACTTATCGAACTTTTGGTAACAACATATAAAATTGGCGGACAAACGTTGTCGCTGGGTTCTACGGTATTTGAAGTCTTATGCTTGGTATCGGCAAACTTATCAGTAAGTTTAACAAATGAAAATTTTCAAAATAGTGTAAAACATGTTTTTCGTTTCTTTGTTTAGATTTTAAGTGATGACTTAATAGTAGACCAATACGGACGTCAATCTTTGCTGTCCACTTATGTGCAATTTCAGAGCAAAATTCCTCATCCCTTCAGTGGAAAACGACGCATAACTTGTAGTCGCAGTAATGCCGAGGAAATGCATACCTCATCTACTTTGTCTGAAACATACAGCATCTATGACAATGTCGTGACAGGGCGAAGTTTAGACCGCAAAGAATTGGCCATGGAAATGTCACCAACATATGTTGGCCGTGACGGTCAAATACGATTACTTCATGAGGAGCTAGCTCTGCACTGGGTAGTAGCTAGCGGTCGTGCTGCTGATTTAGCGATGAGTAATTCATGGTTTTTATTTGAACTAATTGTTAAATCCATGATAGAACATTTGGATTTTACACGTTCTCTACAAGCACCACGGAAGCAAAGGTTTCCACATCAATACACCGACGATATATCCACACTGGTTCACTTGGTTACCACAAAAGTGGTGGGTTATCACAGCAATGAACCCAAATTATCCCAATGTCTTAACGCCAGTTTAAGTTTTTTTGTATTCGATTTGTTCAGTGTCATGGATAGAGGATTTATATTTGGTCTCATAAAAACGTACTACAAAGTCTTAATATCAAAAAATGCCTCCATACCAGACCTTATGAACTATAAAATAGATTTTTTGCGCATTGTTTGCAGTCACGAGCATTATGTTGCTCTCAATTTGCCCTTTGGCACACCATATACAACAAAGTCGGCTCCCTGTAGCCCTACGCCAAGTACTCACTCAAATACTAGTGGAACATCATATGTAAGTAGTTCACAGCCAGCAAAACTATTTTAGGACAAAGGAGCAAAGTAAATATAATTTATTACAGGGTTCCATTGAAAGGTCTTTACATGTAGACTTGAGCATCGAATTTAGACAGCAACATTTTCTAGTTGGATTGGTTTTAAGTGATTTAGCCACTGTTTTGGAAGTACCGTAAGCTTAAGAATAATTCTAATAATAAAATTAATGTAATTCTAATGCTAAACATGTTTTTAGAAATCCCCAATTGCATGGCAAAGCTATAAGGTGCATACGGAATTTAATGACGTCTCACGACTTGGATCCGCGCTATAGTGACAGTGAAGCTCGAGCTCGTGTAGCCTCTCTTTATCTGCCATTGTTGGGCATAGCAATGGATGCAATACCACAGTTACATCAATATCTAACGGAGTCTAATGATCGCTTACATAGTATGGGCTTATTAGACGACTACCAAGGGCCACATTCTACTATAGCCACCACAACCATAAGTCCGGAAGTTGCTTATGCCATATCAGGTTCTAGACCATACATCTACATGAATGACCATATAAAAAATAAATCGATGCTCAGTAATGAAAACACTCGGCATATTTTAGCCTGTTGCATTTGGATTCTCAAGAACCTAGAGAAGACTGCTCTGTATAGATGGACACTAGGGCAATCACCTCACAGAGTTCATCAGCTTTTGCAGGTGCTAAATACTTGTATACCATGTTTTGAATACAAGGGTCAGAAACGTTTGCCGGTACTAAAGCGTAATACGCAAAGTTTTCGCAAACCCACAGATCTTAAAGAAAAACTAGAAGAATGTATTAGGGGCACCAACTCAGCCCGCTATGATTTAATAAATCGTCGTAAGGATCGTAATTCCACTGAAAAATTTCGATGGCGCAAAGATCAAATGCCATATAGAGCCCAGTTTTATGATGCAATAATGAAAACAGATCCTGAATTGGAATTGAGCCACTATATCGAAGGATCGCTGGCCACCGAAATCACCCTAGTTATTTTGGACTGTTTGGAAATCATTGTACAAGTAGCAACGAATTCCGAAATGCATCATAATCTTTTGGGCACTGTATTGAAAGTATTGCTTCATGCTTTGTCGCGTAATCAAAGTACTTTGGCATTGAAAAATCTATTCGCCTCCCAGAGATCGTTAATATTTAAGTTTCCTAATCTTTTGTTTGATGAAGAAACCGACATTTGTGCTGACTTGTGCTTGCTATTGCTGAAGCATTGTGGTTCGCAATTACCTGGTATAAGATCACAAGCGGCAGCTTCTTTGTATCTACTAATGAGACAAAATTTTGAAATAGGAAACGTAAGTCCTATTCAAGTTTCAATGAATGAAACAAATTTATAAACATTTTTTATCATTCGCAGAATTTTGCACGTGTTAAGATGCAAGTAACCATGTCATTATCATCTCTTGTGGGCACTAGTTCATCATTCAGCGAACAGTCCTTGCGACGAGCCTTAAAAACTATTTTAGTTTATGCTGAATCCGATACAGATCTTCAGGATACCTCATTTCCTGAGCAGGTACAAGACCTGTTATTCAATCTTCATATGATTCTCTCGGATACGGTCAAAATGAAGGAATACCAGGAGGATCCTGAAATGTTATTGGATCTCATGCATCGTATTGCCAAAGGTTATCAAAATAATCCAGACTTACGTCTCACTTGGTTGGAAAATATGGCTAAAAAACATAAGGAGCGCGCCAACCACACCGAAGCTGCCATGTGTTTTGTTCATTCCGCTGCACTTGTTGCTGAATATCTTAGTATGTTGGAATCACAACCTCATTTACCGGTAGGTGCTGTTAGTTTCCAAAAGGTTACACCAAACTCTTTGCTAGAGTCGGCAGTCTCTGATGATGTTCTTAGTCCTGGAGAGGACGGCATTTGCCTTGGCAATCACTTCACCGAGTCTGGCCTGAAAGCATTGCTAGAAGATGCTTCCAATTCATTTCAAATAGCCGGCATGTATGAGGCTATGAACGAAGTCTACAAAATTCTTATACCCATCTGTGAGGCGAACAGGGATTTTCAAAAATTAAGCAAAATTCATGGTAAACTCCAGGAGGCTTTCAATCGAATAGCACAGCTTCAGGGCAAACGCGTCTTTGGTACGTATTTCAGAGTCGGTTTCTATGGTGCTAAATTTGGTGATTTGGATCAACAGGAGTTTATCTACAAGGAACCGACACTAACTAAATTACCCGAAATTTTTAGTCGACTGCAAGTAAGTTTTTTAATTTAAATACCATTTACTTTATGAAGAAATTTTGAACTTAAAATAAGTTGAACGTACCATGGGATTTTTTGTTTGATTTAAACCTGAAAATATAATTACAATTTTTAGAACTTTTACGCTGATCGTTTTGGTCCAGATTCTGTTCATATTATAAAGGACTCTAACAGTGTGGATGTTAATAGTCTTGATCCAGACAAGGCATACATACAAATAACCTACGTTGAGCCATATTTTGAAAATTATGAGCTCAGACATAGGGAAACCTACTTTGAAAGAAACTTCAACATAAGTATTTTAATAAAAAATACAACAAAAAAAAAAACAAAAATTGATTTAATATTTTTTCATAAATATTTCAGAACGATTCATTTTCTCCACGCCATTCACTAAGTCGGGAAAAGCTCACGGGGACTTACATGAACAATGCAAACGCAAGACAATTCTCACTACAGCCAATCACTTTCCTTATGTTAAAACCCGTATCCAGGTCGTTAATCGCCAACAACTTATTTTAGATCCAATTGAGGTTGCCATCGAAGACATACAAAAGAAAACACTAGAATTGGCAGCGGCTACAAACCAAGAACCAGCTGATCCAAAGATTTTACAAATGGTCTTACAAGGCTGCATTGGGACAACAGTTAATCAGGGACCGATGGAAATGGCAGCAGTATTTCTATCGAATCTTTCGGATGGCGTTACCGTTCCAACAAAAAATCAAAATAAACTTCGTTTATGTTTTAGAGAATTCTCAAAGCGATGTGCCGATGCTCTCAAGAAGAATCGAAATTTAATCTTATCCGACCAAAAAGATTACCAGCGCGAATTAGAACGCAACAATGAGCGCTTCGTTGAACGTTTAACTCCCTTAATCACATTGACACCCACGCAGGCGCAGGGTGTAGTAAAGTAAGTTTGCTGCTACTTTATTGACTATTTGAGATAAACATTTTTTAATTTTCTTTTTAATATTTTCAGGGCAAATGCTGCTAATAATCGTAGCACACCTTTAAAATGGTAATTTAAGGAAAAATATTATTTATACAATTGTTTTTTATGATAAATTATTTATATAACTTTTTACTTCTTTGTTGTTTTTTCCACGCTTCTTCTAAATGCTTTAGTATTTTATATATTAATAGAAACTTTTCCTTCCCTTTCATGTCTGTTCGTATATTGGAATTTGCTAATTTGTAATTCGTACTCTATTGTTATAGTGTTTCGGATTACTTCAAGTGATTAATTAGATTTTAGTTAACACATTATTTAACGTCATCTAGCACATTTGAAAATTTCAAATTGAATTCTTTAGCAATTTAAAAAAGTACTTAAATTTTCAGAGTTCATGCCAAATAAAGTCATCTATCTATATTTGTAGGAACATGCACTTATTTGACTTTAGAAAAAAATATATAGATGTAGTTTTAACTTATATATGTATATCTTGAGCTTAAAATCGTTACGCACCAAAAACTAAACGCCAAACTTTCGTAGTCTTAAGAAAATATCTACACATTTATTTGCCAAAAAAAAAACATTTTCAAGATTTATCGCAAAAAAAACACATCAACCTTCATCAACGTCATCATCATCATCATATTTATTCCAAATAATTTTTATACAATATAAACAAATACACAACATTTTATACTTTTATAGTGTATGACTAAATAAAAAAAAAAAAACTTTTTTAAAAATTAAAATTTTGATGTTATTCAAACAAGTCGAAAAGGTATTATAAAAAAATGTATATTTAATCAAGTAAGAGTATATATATTTTTATTAGTAAAATTGTAACAAAATAACAAATACTGGTTTTTGTACAGATTATTGAAAATTAAAGGCAAAACCTTTAAGACTCTCAAAAAATTTACTTTGATTTGAGGAATCTTCAATTAAATTAAGTTTACTGGCGCAATTCTCTGCTTCCTCAGAGTTCTTTGGAGGCTGTAAATTGTTGATACTGTCATTTGTGTCCTTGTGCCACTCGGTTATATCAACGTTTATATTTTGGTAATTTGTATCGTCCGATATGCTCTTGGGCAGTACATGAGAGTTTTGTAATTTCTGCAGAAATTTCACTGAAAATTACAACAAAAAAAAAAGTATAAAAATTGATTTAATACATTAGAATGATAAAAATTAACTTACTATTAATGACATTAAATTGCAGCTTTTGAGCGTTATGAGACCACCATTTAACAATCAAGCCAAGATGATGTTTCGTCGTTTCCTCAGAGTCTCGAAATAAAAAAGTCATATAGTTGTCACAAAATATGACATGTAAAAGATGGACAGAGAGACGAGAAATTTCAGCTACTTGTGACGTACCTATCGACAAACGAATTTAAGCCGAAATTTAAATTGTAAAGAAGTTAAATTTACTTACAATGTTCCATTTTGTGGAGTAACCACTGTCTAAGAAGTTGAAAGATCAGCGTTACTACACTCAGGCATAATTTTACGTAGCATTCACATCTTGGACTTGAATTATCTGTCGCCTTTTTTGAATCACACATTACCGTCGAAGAGATATTCGATTTTGTGCCCAAACTTGTGGTTGAATTGTGTTCAGTTGTTTCAAAAGCTGTTTTGCAATTGTCGCTAATATTATTAGAAGCATTATTGGGTCGTTCATTATTAACATCATCATCTTCGTCATCGTATAAGGGAAGTAGCTTTTGTATAAAATTTGGTGGTCTTTGGAAGCACTGATATACAAAACGCACATGATTTAAACATATGACAGCAAGAAGCTTAAAATGCTGCAATTGTAGTCGCATGCTTGAAGGAAAGGCAATTTCAAGAAGGCCGCAGTAAACCTATAATTAGAAGACGTGATAGACTGATTTGTGCGACTGTACCGATTCTTATATACCCTCCATCAAATTGTGTTAGGTTTGATCTTATAAATATTAACAGAAGAAAAAAATATTTTTTGGTCAACTTGTTAATGATTTTTTTTTTTTTTTTTAATAAACATCATTAATCCTGTTCGTGTTAACTTCTTTTAAAAATTTACAATTAAAAACAATATATATTTAATATTATTATCAAATAGATAATTATAAGAAATTAACATCCTAATAGCATTTTTTGTTACTAGTCAAAAAGCTTTTCCCTGTCAGGCAAAAAATATGTTTTAAAATATTATGGTCTTCTTTACACAGTGTGCTTAAAATGTGTCACATTTTTTCTTTAAAAAAATTCAATGGCAAAATTTAGAGGTATGTAACAAAATTCCAGCGCCCTCAAACCAAAAATCTAAAACCTGGCTCCGTCCGTCCTGCACTAACGAAGAAGCTTTCTGCGATATCAGATGGCGCCAAAAAGCTCTGGAATGAGAATTGGACATACATACAACGAAATTATATATAAAATTTTTTTTTCTATTTTTACGTTTTAGATCTCACGAACAAGGGATTTTTTTAAATAATGTTTTCAAATTCTTAGATAGTCAAATTTGGTACTGTTTATTACTTACACAGTTATTAAGACAGTAACTTATTTTTATTTTTGTAATTTTTTTAAAACAAGACTCATTTAATTTGATTATCTGAGAAATATCGATTTTTTATAGTTCCGATTTTTTCCTGGAAATTGTTGTTTTTATTTTTAATAGTTTTTTAAATATCTAATTACAAAAATATATATTGTTTAAGCTTTTTGTATTTTTAGTAATTTCTTTGGTTTAAATTTAGGTAAATTGATATTTTTAGGAAAATTTCAAATTGGTATTGGGCTTTCCGGCTTGAATTTTTATATATTTATTTATTGAAGTAATACAAAGCCTTAAGGCCAAAGTTATATATAACTTAGTTGTAAACATACCTAAGCATAAAAATTCAAAAACTACTTAAAAAAATTATAAAAACTATGTGTCTCCAATACATTTTGTTCGTTTCAAAAATAGCCCATTTACACAAAATTTTAATAATTATAGTATGCTTTTAACTGCTCGTGTAAAGTTACAGATATCTGAGTTTACGGGTCGCAAGTGAATATTGATCAAATTTCCAATGGAGTTTTACATTTGTGTCGGGGTTTTAGTTTTTTTTCCTAACTTTCATTTCATCAGTGTCTTCATTAATTGCAAGGAGCCATATATGATTATAATTATTTAACAATTATGTGATAATTTCAGTTATGGAAATAATTGATTAAATTATGTTTCATATTTTATTGAAATTTCTTATTTATCTGAAAACTTTTGAAGAAAGTTTGTGTAACTTTTGACTACAAGGCACCTATAGACTATTTTTTATATGAATTTGTACAATCTTTTCTCCTGTGGCAACTGTGATATTACTTACCTGCATCAAACATGATTCATTAGAAAATCTGTATGTGGACCTAACTCGATCTGCCGAAAATGTTGATTCTGCACTATTTATACACAACAATTCCAATGCGTTGGGCAATCTACAACTTTGTCTTAGGGCAATTGATAATTCTCGAAAAATCCAAGCACTAGGACGAGAAAAAACTAAAGACTTTAACAGATCGACTAGCATGGCTAAAATGTTTGTTGGCGTAGCTAACGATGTATGTAAGAGTAAACTGTTTAGCCAAACGGCTATAGCTTCTAAGACACCAAAGTGTTCGCAAATCTCACGGGCGAATCCCAATTTTAGAACTGAATCTGTGACAATTTGCAAAAGATAATATTCACCATGCCTGTGCACCAATAGGCTTGATGTTAACTCCGGCACTTGTTGACAAATAATAGAAAGAGCGGCAAGATATCGTCTTAAACATAAGCATCGTTCGTCATCGTACAGTTCAAATGGTTCTTGTAAACAACCAACATAGTCCTCGCCTCTTGTCAAGCATTTGTCGTTGGTTAGACTATAGTCATGATAAGGATGTATACGACGATGCTTGGGAAACTCTAAACTATGAGTATAAGACCAAAACTCAGGTAATACTTTTTTGACTGAATCTAAGCAGTGATTTGAAAAATTCTCTGGCAACTTTTCAACTCCTAAAAGTTGAAGTTGTGCAAGTTTGGTTTGCATGTTCTCCAATTCAAGTTGGAACAGCGTTCTTTGTTTCTTGGTATTTCCTTTGTCCATCGAATGTTCATATATTAAAGGATTTATTTGGTTAAGTGTACATTCTTCTAACTGAGTAGCTAATGTCGCATATACCGCCAAACTTGGCATTCTCATAAGGCTTTTTTCCATTCGCCGTTGTTTTCTTGATGTTGAAAGGGAACGTGAATCCAGTCGTCTTTGTTTAATGTCTATTTGCCTAATGGATTCATCACAAAGACTTTGCTGCAATCGCTGTGTATCATCCTCATATCTCATTTTAACTAAGGAACATTCCATTTCTTTCATACGTACTTCAGCCTCTTTAGCCTGTACCGCTTTAGCCAATTCATCTATTTTTGTTTGACATTCATTTTGCGCATTTTGGGCACTTAAAATCTTTTCCATTTTTAACATTTGTGCTTGTTGCTTTAAGTGACGCAGCTCATCGCGCAGCAACGAAGCTTCGCCTTCTTTCGAGGCCACTTTTGTCTTTGCCTCATTGAGATCTTTACTTAATTTCGAGTTTTCCTTTTTTAAAATATCTACCTTTTCCATTAGAAACTTGATTTGTCTTTCTGAAGCTAATTGCCTTCGCGCAGAACTTTGACTAGAGGGTAAGGTCGACTCTGGTCCTGTATTTTGTGATAATACAAACTCCATTGCTTCTTCTGACGCCTCCTTTGATGTGGATGGCTGTTGCATTACTTTTAGTTTTGGTTTTTGTGGTGGAGGTGGTGCCGCAGGCTTTTTAAATACAACTGGATCATTCATTTGCACGGCAGCCAATAACTCAAAGTCATCATCGTCATCTTGAAACATTTGCGACAAAATATCTGGTTTAGGTGTTTCATTTACCGCTTGCTGCTGAGTACTTGTTGTTGCTGCCTTGGCAAATTCCGAAAACGTTATTTCACTTTCAGTTAAATTTATATCAATGTATGGCTGCTTTGATTGGCTTGAAACTTTTTCCGCTGCAATCGCTGCTTCCGCCACCTGGGTAGCCAACAAGATGACGTCGTCGTCGTCATCGTCCCAGAAATCTATGCTATTATTTTTAACTGGTGATGTATGCCGTGCTGCTTGTATATTTTTACATACAGTTCTAGCTCTCGTGTCTAACGTAGTTCTACTACTAACACTTATGTCCAGTTTTGGCTTTTTCATTGAACGCCCGAATTCTTTCATAGGTTGGAATCGTTTGGACATGTTGAAACTATTGAACTACCACAAACTAAAGAACTATATTAAGAGGGAATCGCTGGAATAAATAAAAAATAAACTGGGACAAAAATTCCATGTCTAAAAACTAGAAATTCAACAACTCTGTTTTAAAGCCAATGCTGCCAATTAAAATAGAAATGCTTTTAAGTACACCAAAATCTTTAACTACGTTTTTTATCATGGCATAATTATTTACAAGGTAACCCCATGTTTACATTAGACAATGCTGTCATGACAATAACAATACATGCACAGTTTTTCACTAATACATGTACATATTTCAATTGTCTGAATTACTGTCTTGAATATTTTAAAGACAGTAAACAAGACAGTGAGTTGACGTATGCCGACAAATTTTTTTATAATTGCTTTAACTAAATGAAATTTTAGTTAAATTATTATTTTAATTACTAAAATTTTCTTTGCATACAACAATAGAAATGGGAAAAATAGCAGAAAGAAACGCTAAAGCTATTTTAAATTTTCCGAGAACGTACTCATAATGAATTGTCATAATTATTGTCTGGACGCCTACACTATAGAAGCAATTGTCAGCATTTTTGACAACTAATGCGTATTATTTTATTGTCATGACAGCATTGTCTAATGTAAACGTAGCGTAAGTGCAAAATCGGTTTTTCATTTATGATATCGCAGAGTCCAAAACCTATAAGTAGACATATGTAGAAAAAATCAGCTATCCAACTTACACACCTGATGAATTATTGTGCCATTGTCTTTATGGTAGCATGAAGCATTATACTGACCTTATTCACATTAGAGTAGGAAATGGCATGCCAATTTCAAATTTGTTGGTGTTAGTTTCTGAGTTAGTTTTTTTCATGAATCCTATTGCTACTGTCCTGGTATTAGGATGAAGGGTGGAACCTGCGCTGAGATGAGTTCGAGCAGAGGCTAATCGGAGACTTTTCAGCCTAGTGCCAGAATGGACTCGTAACAAATTATATATTAACAATATTTTTCTGAATTTTTTGAAAGAAAAAGATACATAAATTTTATCTTACACCTAAAATTAGATCTGATATTATTCTTTTATCTAATAATAACTATACACTTAGCTCAAAAATCCGATACGTAACTAAGTGACAACAAAAATTTTTTAATTTAAGTTTTTATGTACTTCAAATAATTATTTACTTATTTTTATTAAAAAAAGAAAAAAAAACCTCGCGGCAAATACAATTCATATTCATAAAATATATTTACTATTCATCTCAAAAAATGCTTTCTGTAAAGTAATAAGCCAATTCCATTTTAATTAGTTTATGACTTAAAACTAATGTACGGAAGGAAATTTTTAAATTAAATGTTAGAAACAAGAATCAAAATATGTAATTTATTATATTCTCAGTAGTACAAATAAAGCACATATGTCATTTGTTTCTGGTATACTTGGAGCCATTTGCCGGAAAGAGGTATAGTGACGATAGCGGAGTAAGCATTGCTTTAATTTTGGAGATGTTTTTGCACTTGCGTTGTTGTTTTGTTGTGTGTGTGTTATTTGAAATAACCTACAACAACTAATTTCAAATAAAAAGCCAAATGCACAAATTCTTATGCCATGAAATTGTTGTATTGGGATGCGATGAAACTCACTAAAGAGAATTGAAAAAATGGCATGTTGTAAATCTGGACTTTTTTACGATTAGTATTTTTAACATCTCTGCTTTCCAATAATGTTTACATTTTGCTTGCACGTGTATGTGCAATAGTAGAGTATTATTTCTTTTGTACCATTATTAATTTTAAATTTTAATAATTATATATTGCAAAAATGGGCAACGAAAAACCAAAATTGTACATGGATGAATACAAACTTAAACAGGATCCGCACGACTATGGTTTGGCTGACGATCCTGTAGATATTGAAACATTTAAGAAAAAGATGCAAATTGTTGTTATCAGGTATGAAGAAAAACAACCAACCCTGTTTTGTCATTTGTTCATTATTTTAATTTTAGATATGAAAACTATGAACTGGAATTTGATATAATTGGCGTCCATCCTGCCATAGCTAATGCGTTTAGGCGTTTAATGCTCAGTGAAGTTCCTAGCATGGCATTTGAAAAAGTTTATATATATAACAATACCTCCATAATACAGGACGAGGTCTTAGCTCATCGAATCGGTTTAATACCGATTAAGGCGGATCCACGTTTGTTTGAGTATCGCAGTGATGACAGCGAACAGGGCACAGAACTAGACTCATTAGAATTTGAATTAAAAGTAAAGTGTACACGACGTAAAGATGTCAAGGATTCCTCGAATTTTGACACTATTTACAAAAACCATAAAGTATATTCAGGACAAATAAAATGGCTACCAAGAGGCAAGCAATCACAGTTGTATTCAGAATCTGATGTAGGTTGCATACAAGATGATATCTTGATATCACAAATGAGACCAGGTCATGAGCTTGATTTAAAATTAGTTGCTGTTAAAGGTATTGGCAACGATCACGCAAAGTTTTCGCCTGTAGCAACAGCTTTTTATCGCCTTTTGCCGCAGATAAAACTAAAAAGAGAAGTTATAGGAAGAGATGCATTTTTATTGCAAAAATGCTTTTCACCTGACGTAATTGGCATCGATGAAAATGAGAAGGCTTATGTCAAAAATGCCCGTTATGATACATGTAGCCGTAATGTATATCGTTATCCTGAATTAGCCGATGCTGTGGAAATGTCGAGAATTCGTGATCATTATATATTTTCTGTTGAATCAGTTGGAGCTCTTAAACCAGACATTATATTCGTTGAAGCTGTAAAAGTTTTAAAAAGAAAATGTCGAAAATTTTTAGATGAAATTGAAGCGGCTTAAATCTTAAGAATGATTTATTGTTAATATTTAAAGCTGTATAGATACTTGTACACAACAAAATAAAAACCATGCAATTTCTTTCTCATTTTTTTTAATAATAACTTAAAAATTTCAGATAAATTATTCAACCAATATGAATTCCACTTCAAAAAAGTTAAATTATTAAAACTAACAAAGTGAATCAATTGCTCTTTAAACAAAAAATAGAAATGTTAAACCCACAAAGCACTTTGTGGTCAAAACAAGGAAATCAATTTAATTCAATAAAAAACAAGTAGGAGAGCTATATTCAGCTATGCCGAATCTTATTAACCCTTCACCATATAAGTATAACCAGATGTACCATACTACAGAATTCCCATTAATTTTTTTTATAAAAATTGACATATGAAAATCTTTCCTAACCTTACATAAAATTTTTCGGTTCAAAAAAACCTTTTTTTAATTATAAGTCCTTTGGTTTGTTGTCGCAGCTTAGTAAACGAAAAGGTTACTGTATCGGATCCTAGTATAATTCAGCGGTGAAAAGCAAACAAATTTTTCATACCTTTTACATTGTAGTTGCCTAGGTAATAATTTTTTACTGTGTATGGGAATACCTTACGCCCATTATTCCAACCCAGCCAGATTTTCGCATCATTATGCATAATAATAAGAGAATTACTTTTCCAAAATTTTAAGGTTATACCTACTGCAGTTAGCAAGTAATTAAAATACGTAAGTTTTACCAACCGCATAACTGATTATAAACTGTGAAAATTCTAGGAAGATTAGTCCACTGGTGTACGCAGCTATAGCTTCCCGACAAACCCATAGTGTGTTTTATATATATACATATATATTTCTGGCTAATAGACAATATCAAAACAATCTAAACACCACAGATTTCCTTTTTAAGACTTGTAAATCAATCTAAACACCACTGATTCTAACCTATAGATTTCTTTTTTCAGGGGGGTTACTCTCTATTGCGATACGAAAGAAAAATGGCACGTAATCAAACAATTGGTACCCTCTATTGCGTTTTCGTACTATCTTTCGCATCTAATTTTATTCTCTTTCGCAAATATGGTATCACTGCACTCACTAATACGAAAGCTTATGTCAAAATCGTTCGTTATACGCAAATATCTTGCGCTAACAAATTATCAAACGCAAAGGTAACAAATCATGTAAGTAAGCATTAATAAAATTTTATATTTATATCTAAATTTTAATTTTTTTAGGTTTTCCTATATTATATTTCTTTTTCAAAACAATCAGACTTACCTATGTATATAATTGTTTTTTTTTTACCTTTTTAAATAATTTTTCTTTTCTAATTTTTTAAGCACTAGGTCAGTTTATAAACAATATAATTTTTTTCCTGTGGCGAAATATTGAAAATATACATAAATTAAAAAATTTTTTTTTACTAGACTAATTTATATTAAATATCAAAAATGCAGATAGAACATTTTGTAACTAAACGAGAAGTGTCATATTTAGACACACAACAAACATGCATACAAATAGTATTATTCATAATAAACAAGTATGGCTGCAAGTTCTGGTATGTTATTAAATTATAATAATTGTAATTATTAGGTAAAACTTTTAATTAATTTATTATTCATTATAAATATTTATATAATAGATAAATCCGAAAAGCACACTTATTCAGCTGCATCTGCTCCAGGAGATTTTCAAGTGAAGTTTTATACCTTACATATGTACAATAAGTTTGTATTCAAATATATTTTGTTTTATATATAATATAGTGGGGACCTCCACCGCCATCGTATGATGAGTGCTTAAAACTGAATGGCACTGGAACAGTTATGCATCAGTATACCTATTCTAATCCTACTCCATACCAACAGCAACAAGCTTTTATTCCCCCAGCACCAGTGCCATCTTATGGTTATGCCAATCCTTATCAGAACCATATTCAGCAACAACAAATATTTTACAATACATCATCTAACCCAGGTGTTGCAAAGCCCGCAGAAAATGTATTGTATCTAGCAAAAGGTGCCAAGGTAAGGACTACTGCTTCCGGAGCAATAAGTATACCACCGCCACCTCCCGGATGTGCTCCCACTCCAGGACAAATTGCTGCAATGTCTGGTCAACCAGTCGTAATAAAAAAAGAGAAAAAATCGTTTTTCTAAATAAGGACTTTGGCGCTGCGAGACGTTGGCAAACAATACCTCATTAATGTAATTATTACCATTAAAAAACAGAAGTATTGATTACGGGTTCGGGTTAACCACTTCATTGTCAAGAAAAATATTCTTTAAAAGATGTTAATAAAGTATATGTAAATGTTTCTTTGACCTTTTTAAATAATTTTTCTTTTCTAATTTATTAAGCACTAGGTCAGTTTTATAAATAATAAAAATTTTTTATTTATATTTTCAATATTTCGCCACACCTTTGGGTGGCATCATCAGGAAACAGGAAACAAAAAATTAAATTTTCTTTTTTCAAAAATAACAAAAATTAAAATGAAATTATTTTTCCAAACAAAAAACAGAAAAATTAAAAATCAAACGACAAAAAACTCAAATATTTAAACATTTACATTTTTATAAATTTAAAACTCAAAAAACATTCAAGTAAAATAACTCAATAATTTTAAACATTTACATTCTTATAAAAATTTTAAAAACAGAAAACATTCAAATTACTTTAAAATTTTAAAAAACTTAATACAAATACATTAACATAAACTTTCACGATAGAAATGTTACAAGCAATCATATACTCTCAAACGTTAATTAATTTTTATGCACTAAATGTCTATAACATTGCGCAACATTATCAGTATCAGCCTTAAAGTTTATTCTTTTTGTTGCTGGTATTTTAATTATTTGTAACATCTCTAACATATACCGACGCTTATAATTATTTTCTATATTTAAAACAGATGCATCTTCAAAGTTAGGATAATGATTAAATCTGGCACAATGGGAAGATAATGCAGTTTTTTGTGAATTATTAACGTCCCTGTATCTTTGATCAGACTTATGTCCAGCTATTCTAGTTTTTAGTTTATTTTTTGTCGTACCTACATATTCCTTATTACAATTCTCACTATCATTACCATTACAAGGTATTTTGTAAACTACATTTGACATGTCCCATTTTTTAATCTTATCTTTTGTTTTACTAAATAATCTATTTAAAGTATTATAAGTTTTGTATGCCATTTTATATTTATCCCCATCAAAAATTTTTGATTTTTCAATCCTTTCTGCTACTTCTGGTACATAAATTAAAGACTTGTAAACTTTAGTTTCTGCAACATCTCTTGTATTATTTGCTCTTCTAAACCTTAATTGTTTAAACAAACTATTTATCACTCTCATTGGAAAATTATTATCAATTAATATCTTTTTGACTTTATCTTTATTGCTTTTGTGAAATTCCTTATCACTTAGCTTAAGTACTTTTTCTATCAAATTTTTTCCCGTATTAATAAAGTAAATATAAAACCAAGAATAATGACAAAATATGTTGATGATTTGTTTTGTATTATTTCTGCATCTGGTATTGAAAATATGTTAGAAACATTAAATAATTTCAATAATTGTATAAAATTTACAATAGAAATAGAAGATAATTTTAAATTGCCCTATTTAGATACGTTAGTAGTAAGGAGAGGGAATAAACTAAAAATGGATTGGTATCAAAAGCCAACAGCTTCCGGGAGAATTATTAATTATTATTCAAAGCATAATAAAAGAATAAGTATTAATACGGGAAAAAATTTGATAGAAAAAGTACTTAAGCTAAGTGATAAGGAATTTCACAAAAGCAATAAAGATAAAGTCAAAAAGATATTAATTGATAATAATTTTCCAATGAGAGTGATAAATAGTTTGTTTAAACAATTAAGGTTTAGAAGAGCAAATAATACAAGAGATGTTGCAGAAACTAAAGTTTACAAGTCTTTAATTTATGTACCAGAAATAGCAGAAAGGATTGAAAAATCAAAAATTTTTGATGGGGATAAATATAAAATGGCATACAAAACTTATAATACTTTAAATAGATTATTTAGTAAAACAAAAGATAAGATTAAAAAATGGGACATGTCAAATGTAGTTTACAAAATACCTTGTAATGGTAATGATAGTGAGAATTGTAATAAGGAATATGTAGGTACGACAAAAAATAAACTAAAAACTAGAATAGCTGGACATAAGTCTGATCAAAGATACAGGGACGTTAATAATTCACAAAAAACTGCATTATCTTCCCATTGTGCCAGATTTAATCATTATCCTAACTTTGAAGATGCATCTGTTTTAAATATAGAAAATAATTATAAGCGTCGGTATATGTTAGAGATGTTACAAATAATTAAAATACCAGCAACAAAAAGAATAAACTTTAAGGCTGATACTGATAATGTTGCGCAATGTTATAGACATTTAGTGCATAAAAATTAATTAACGTTTGAGAGTATATGATTGCTTGTAACATTTCTATCGTGAAAGTTTATGTTAATGTATTTGTATTAAGTTTTTTAAAATTTTAAAGTAATTTGAATGTTTTCTGTTTTTAAAATTTTTATAAGAATGTAAATGTTTAAAATTATTGAGTTATTTTACTTGAATGTTTTTTGAGTTTTAAATTTATAAAAATGTAAATGTTTAAATATTTGAGTTTTTTGTCGTTTGATTTTTAATTTTTCTGTTTTTTGTTTGGAAAAATAATTTCATTTTAATTTTTGTTATTTTTGAAAAAAGAAAATTTAATTTTTTGTTTCCTGTTTCCTGATGATGCCACCCAAAGGTGTGGCGAAATATTGAAAATATAAATAAAAAATTTTTATTATTTATAAAACTGACCTAGTGCTTAATAAATTAGAAAAGAAAAAGATGTTAATAAAGTTCACGTAAGGCAAGTTATGTTTAAAAACATATTTTAATTAAAAGGACCTCCAATATTTTACTTTTTCTTAATTCCCAAGGAAGGCTTCCGCAAAATAGCCCTCACCAAGATTTTATTTTCCTTTGTTTTATTGATCAATACGAACGCACTTGCAATAATTAAACTTACCATTATCTTGAAATTACCATGAAGAAAGTTATAAAGCTTAACTGAAATTTTCTGCGCGTTCTTGCATATATTTTATTATTCATTTTGTTTGCATACATATTTTCAATTTTGTTTGTTTTAAATTAAAAAATTTTCGACTTTGTTGAACAAAGCAGTATTAGATAAAAATCATAAACTAAAATAGAGATTAGAAAAGGGGTTCGTAATATGTACTGTCGAATGTATTTACACGCACAAAGCCATCTTCACCGCCAGAAGCGTAACTTTTTCCATCTGGGTGGAAAGCCAAACTGTTGATAGGACCAAAATGACCTTTTAGTCGAGCGAATTCTTCTTCGTATATTAAGTGGAAGAAACGTGAATCAAATTTGCCGGCCTTCGTGGATGTAGTTGTTACTTCCATAGCATCTTGGCCACCGCCTAAAACAACATGATCCAAGATTGGACTTATTGCAGCAGAATTAACAGGTCGTTCGGTTTTGTAAGTCTTGAGACACATTAAAGAGTCAGAATCGAACAACTTTGCAGATGTGTCCTTGGAGGCAGTGACGAACATGGTGCCATCTTTATACATTTGCATGTCGTTGATGCCTGCGGTATGATCGTTTACCGAATTTACTTCACGACCTTTACGAATGTCCCATATAGAAATCTGACCGTTGTCATGACCTAAATGAGATTTTATTATTAAAAGAAGTCATATTATCGGTACTTGGAAAATAAACTTACCAGTAATAATGGTTTCATCCAACGGACCCCATAACATGGAAGTTATTTTTGATTGCAACATAGGTATTCTAATAATAGGACTTTGTTCAGCTAAACTCGAATCTGCTGTCCTTACATCAATAATAAACAGTTCGGAGTTTTGGCCCATAGCCTTATCGGTTGAATAAGCCGCTTGATTTCCAGAATAACTGAAACAGCTTGTACGAACCGAAGATTTGGCGGGCAAAGAAGCAATCACTGTTCCATGTTCCACATCCCAAACTTTTGTTGTCATATCACCTGAACCTGTTATAAGTTTTGATGTAGTCCAATCCACATCCAAACACCAAACGGCACCTTGATGGCCATCATAGGTGCCCAGACGTTCACCATTTATGGACCACCAAACATTAGGCTTTTGATCTTTTGAGCATGAGAACAACAAATCTCCCTCACGATTATACTTTATTTGGGTGATGGAACGCTCATGTCCCTGAAGCATTAAAGGTCTCTACAGCAGTATAAAATGAAAACGTCGATAAAAAAATTAACATAGCAATTTGTTAGGTTAGGTATGAACATGTTTAAAACTAAGAACAAAATTTAAGTAAATGTTATTGATATTTAATTTATTCTCATAGAAGAGTTTTATACGGTTGATTATTTTTATAACAATTACCATTTTGTTGCAACTTAAACCACTTTTTGGATTAAAAAACTAATTTCCAAAAGCAACTCAATGAGAGAGAACTGTCAAAAAGGAGCGTTCGAGTTGGCTATCAGTGCTGACAACATTTAATAAATAATTCTTTACTGGCAATGACATAGTCAGGTTACCCTAAAGCTACACGATCAAGATTTCCATCAAGTTTTTCACACATACTGCTCGTTAAAATTTATTTAAATTGAGAGCTGTAACGTAGTCTACACGCAACTTAAAAGCAAATGGCTTAAAAGATGGCAAAGACTTATGCAGGCATAATATTTGTAGAAACAAAAACGAACAATAGTTCAAGAGAATTATGAACATCTGTTTTCTTAAACGTTACTTGAAACACTTAACTTGAAAGCAAGTTCGTGTCATTTTTTAAAAGTATAAGTGTAAAAAATGTGAATGTATTAAAACTTTAAACGAAAATTTAAGCAAAACTTGATCGTGTAACCCTCAAGCCAAAGTGCTTTTTAGAATTTATTACCGAAAATGTAGCTGTCGAACTTAGTTTTTATTTGATTTAAATATTTATATTTAAGATTTTAACAGGTGCTTAAGAAATCAAAAGCTTTTTTCTTATTGTGAGTAATGAATAATCAATGAATAAATATTTACGTATTGAATCCAAATAAAATATTTAGAAAGTTTTTTCCTAGCGGTTTTAACTTTTTTCGGTAATTTATTTAAATGATGTAGGCAACACTGGGGAAAAGCCGGACGATTGTTGTTATTTTTTATGCATTTACGTAAATAATTACGATCTATAAGAAAAAAAGTAATTCCCTGATTAAATTGCACAATGTCTCGAAATTTGCAAAGATTATTTATCAACTGAATAAATATTTACGTATTGAATACAAATAAAATATTTACAAAGTTTTTTCCTAGCGGTTTTAACTTGTTTCGGTAATTTATTTAAATGATGTAAGCAACACTGGGGAAAAGCCGGACGATTGTTGTTAATTTTTATGCATTTACGTAAATAATTACGATCTATAAGAAAAAAAGTAATTCCCTGATTAAATTGCACGATGTCTCGAAATTTGCAAAGATTATTTATCAACTGAATAAATATTTACGTATTGAATCCAAATAAAATATTTACAAAGTTTTTTCCTAGCGGTTTTAACTTGTTTCGGTAATTTATTTAAATGATGTAGGCAACACTGGGGAAAAGCCGGACGATTGTTGTTAATTTTTATGCATTTACGTAAATAATTACGATCTATAAGAAAAAAAGTAATTCCCTGATTAAATTGCACGATGTCTCGAAATTTGCAAAGATTATTTATCAACTGCCGCAATCAAATTTACGCCAACAATAGGTGTTTAAATAAAACTCCAAATATGGCAGTGCTACAGCAACGTTTCGAAGCCACAGACCCTGTTAAGGGAAAAGGACCTATTTCATGGAGAAGTTTTGCTGCCATAGCTAGTCTGGGAGCAGTCGGATTAGCTTTTATGCTGTACGTTAAGAACGAAAAAGAGGAAGCACAACTAAGAGAACGTAAACGTCAGTTAGGTAAAGCTGCTATAGGAGGTCGATGGGAATTGATAGATACCGAAGGTAACTTAAGAAAGTCGGAAGATTTCGTAGGCAAATGGCTGTTAATTTATTTTGGTTTCACCCATTGTCCCGATATATGTCCCGATGAAATAGAAAAAATGTCCGCCGTGGTTGACGAAATCGGTAAGAAGTTTGTCTTATAATTACTTTTTGTAATTGTAAATCAATTTTTTTCTTTTAGAAAATTCACCTGACAACTTGGAAATTCAGCCTATATTCATTACAGTCGATCCTGAACGTGACACAAAAGAAGTAGTAGCTAAATATGTAAAAGAATTTTCTCCTAAGTTGCTGGGACTTACCGGTACTGTAGATCAGATAAGCAAAGTTTGCAAAGCATTTAGAGTATATTTTTCTGCTGGTCCCCGCGATGAAGACAATGATTACATTGTCGATCACACAATTATAATGTACTTAGTAAATCCCGATGGTGAATTTGTTGACTATTATGGACAAAATCGAAACAAGAACCAGTGTGTTGAATCAATATTACTAAACGCTGCCAAATGGAATGCAATGAATAAGAAGTCTTGGTTTAGTTAGAAACTGGCAATTTACAATGCTGTTATGTATACAAAGATTTTTGTATAGAAAATTAATTTATTAAAACTTATTGCACTTTGTTGCTGAGAAATAAAGAGTTTTTAATTTGCAGTCGAAGTTTTTGTTTTACAAATTTTTAATAGTGACCAGCTTTTAATTTATGTTTTTGATCAATGGATTTTTATAGCTCTATTATCGCTTAGAAAACAAAACTCAGACATTTTGCCTTTACCTAAAAGGAATTTTTGAATTTATAAATGGAAAGTTTTTACAAGAAAAAAATAGCACTACTATTGTTTTAACTAATGGTCTTTTATACACATGTAGTTCGTATTTTAACAGATTTTCGTATGGTACGTTACTTCGTGTTTACAAAAAAAAAAAAAAAACGAATTTGTTTTAATTGCCTTATCCAGGTTGTTTGATCATAGTTACTTATTTACTTACTTTTCGAAAATTTTAATTTTGAAAGTAATTGCAAGTTAAAAAAAACGCAATAAAATCGCAATAGTCAAATAAACTTAACTTTAGAGTAAAATAAAAATATAATCAAGAAATAATTAAAAAATAACCAAATATCTAATGCGCCCTATGCTTCAGTGGAAATGAAAAGAATATATTATTATTATGCTTTATTAGATCTATAATAAATTAGTAAACCTAATATTAATAACAAGGAGCACTAGCTTCACAGGCCATCGGCTCTAGGTTTTAAATAATTATTATTATGCAAAAACCAAAAAAATAATTAGTAATGAAAACATTAGCAACAGTAAGAATTAAACATTTAATCTAATTTGACTTATAAATTTATATATCTTTGTTATATTGTCCTGGGTAGGAAGTTTGAGTAATTTTTTTGGGCTATCCAATCCAAAAATTGTACATTTGAGCTTCTGGTAGGGCGAACACTCCATTAAGAGATAATTGATAGTGAGCGGCAAATTACATTTAGAACAAGATGGAATTTGTCTTTTGTTGAGTATGTGGCTGTGTGTTGCATATGTGTGTCCTTGTCGTAGACGAGAGAAGACGTGGATTTGGTGTCGAGTAACATTAGTTGGGTACTTCGGATGAATGATCTTTTATAAAATTTCGAAGATCAGGCTTTTCCGGTTGGTTTGACATTACTATGGGAGCTTTACAAGCGAATTTGGCTGCGTCATCTGCATGTTCATTACCTTTTATATTAACATGACCTGGGACCCATAAGAATATAATAATATTTATTTAATACCGAAAATTAAAAAAAAAACATATTTCATTAAATAAATACTATCTTGAAGAAAACCCCGTTATTAAAAAAAAACGACTTCAAACTTGAATCTGAAAAAGGTATTTTTACCAAAATAAAATTAAGTTTCGCCAAAAATTGGAAACTAATTAAAATTAGACAAAATGCGACAGTTGCAAACATTAACCAAATAACGGAAGTTTATCAAAAAATTAAAAAAAAACCGATTACCTTTTGACAAAAAATTAAATGGAACTGAATAAGAAATCACAATTTTAGTAAAAAATCTAATTTACGAATTCTGATGATCAATGATGTTGTTTTTGTTAGTAACTTGACGCACATTTTTTATTTTTCAATAAGCATATAGTAAGTAAATAAGTTTATTGAAAACTGAAATTTATATCGAGTTTAGAAGAAAAGTTATGAAAAAAATATATTTATAATTCATAAAATATTGGAAAAAAGGCGCCGGTGTATAAAAATTTATACATATTTACATTTTGATAAAATTAAAAAAGTGAACCTATTAAAAGTAATGAATAAAATTGAAATACAATTACAAAAATAAACAGAAAATAAATAAATAAATAAATAAAAGTACTATTCTCAAACTGCAATATATCGTCATATTATTATTATTAACAGCTGCATTAAAAGATAAGAAATAAATTTTATTGAGTTATTCAAAAGACTAATTTGGTTACTTCTCATGAATCCTTCTTTTTACTCCTTCATTAAAAAAAAATAAATCCAGATTTTATATACTTACAATATTATTATTTGTGAAAGAAATGTCTTACTACACATTGGTTTTGCTTTTTCGGTTTCAAAAGTTTTATTTCGTAAATCGGTTTAGGGTTATTTTCTATTAGAAAATGTTTGGTTTTTATAACCTTTTTTATGTTACTACTTATTATTAGTTTAGATGGTTGTAAGATTTTTTAAAGAAAATCTTATTTATTTTTTTTTATGTAACGACCGTTCACATATTTATGAAAGTAAATTAGTATATCCATTTAATGTATCTTTCTTACATTTCATTTTGATGCAGAGTTTGTAGTTTTAAAGTTTTCAATTCATTTATTTGTGGGTTTTCTAGTATTCTTAATACTCTAGATTATTATTTTTTATTTTATGTCTGTATGTATGCATATAAAAAAATTATAAACGATTTTATATTTTTATGATTTACATGCGCCATACGATATATAATGTGTGTTGTGGTTCTTCTCTTAATAATATCTACAAAAAGTGTTTTTTTTTTATATTTAAAAAGCTTGAAACTAAGTTTTTTTAAGTTTTCATTCATTATTTTTTTTTTCGAAAAATGCTTAAGATTTTTCGCATACATTCATTTTACAGGCATTTTTTTAATTGCTTTATATTTTTTAAGTTTTTAAACAAACAAATTGAAATTATTCATAGTTTTAAAATTTATCTATATCGATCGAATTTCATCACATCCTTTAAAAACGATCGTTTTCAAGTCGATCACTTTCCTTTTATTTTAATTAATATTTTGTGTAAAAAAATAATTTGTATTCCAATAACTTTTTAATTTCTTTTATAAAAAAAACTTTTTTGAATAAAATTAAATTTTTGACAAATTAAATTAAAAAAATTTACATGTAATAAAAAGTAATAGTTTATTTTTGACTGCATGTAAAAAATAATATTTTTACCTTTTTAATCAGCAGAAATAAAATTAAAATAACTTTACCATCATTTTCTTTAATATCAAGCCATTTGTAATTCAATCAATTATAATTTGAAATAAATATATATTTGCTTATGCGCGACACATTATAAGTTTTGAATATGGCTTCACTCCTTGAAGGCAGTGCGACCGTTGGAAATTTTAAAAGCTAAACAATAGTTCATTTAGGTATATAACATTTTAGTATGTAGACTGAATTTCATAGTTCGATATTTTTGTTTAATATATGTACCTAATTACACAATTATATTACTTTTATTATTATTTTTTTTAAAACTGTACATAAATATTTTTTTTAACAAGATCAGCACTTGAGAGTGAAATCTTTCAGATCAACATAAATTTATTCTTTTTAAAAATAAGGTTTTTAATTTTATGTTAAATTTGTATCCTTAATTAGATTAAGCTTTGTTTGCAACTTTGGTGCCAAAGTAAAATTAATCTGTTAAAATTCAAAATTTTTTTTTAGGAATAAACAAATTCCATTGAAATTTGAAGAAGGTAAAACATAATCGATTAGAATGGTTAAAACGGAATTGAAATCATCGATGTTTTTATGTGACATGCCTGCATAATTCTGAATAGTCTTCACAAATAAGAATTTAAGGGACGTTCGACTACCTAAAATAACTTGGGCACGAATGTGTTATAAATGAAATTTGAATAAATTCTTGAAGAATTTAATTTTTTTAATTGCTTTTTTTATTTGTGTCATAATTACAAATGGTGTTTTCTTTTAAGCCTTAAGGCCATTTGTCGTCTTATAATACTATTTTAATAACAACAAAATGTAATTAAAATCATGCATGAATAAGTCAAGCCTTAGAGTCTTAATGTAATAAGACTCTTTAATTTGAAGTAAATAAACAAATAATCAATTAATTGTTGTGCCTGGAACAGGGTATTTAATTTTTCATTGATTGCCATTAATTGAGAGGTTCATTTTTAAATATTATAAAACACTTCTTAAATGAATTGGTTGAAGACATATTTCTTTGCCAATGGGTATAAAATTGATTATCTTGCAAAAATCGATTTAACAAATACAGCATTAAAAAATTAGTAGCATGATCACAAGCAGGGCAAATATGTACATTTTACCGCCAAACATTTTTTTTCTGTACAACAGTGATGTTTTCGGCTATGCCAAATCTTATGTACCCTTCACCATGTATGTAATTTAAGTTTAGTAATCAAAAACACAGAAAATGTCATCGGCGCTTAATGGGTTAAGCATTTTTGAAAAATTTTAGTATTTCCTTAAAGATCTTGCTATTTTTAAAAATTTTAAAAGTTCAGGAAAATATGGGCGAGCTCCAATTTTTTCACTTAATGTTTATTTCTAATTTGTTTTTCTGATTGGATTTACGTCATTGTTCCAAATGACATGTCTGATACAGTCCTTGACAAACTTGATTTCAACACCAACACTGACGGACATCGCTCAGAATGTATATACTATGGAAATGAATATTGTAGAAATTACAAACGGAATGAAAAACTTAGAAAGGGGAAGGGTATAAAAAAGAGCTCTTTTAAGGACACATTGTAGCATGAAAAAAAATGCTATTGACGTATACCTGACGAATATTATGGACCCGTTCTATAATAAACAAAAATTAATTTCTAAACATTTAATTGAGGTATGTAATAGAACTAGAACGATTTTAAAAAGAATGAAAGGGATAAATTTCGATCGATTTCAACACACAAACCAAAAACAAAAATTTTTGAAAGTGTACTATGAAAACATATTTTTAAAATAATAAAAAACGATTGTTTTTAAAATGATCGATTTCCATCACATACCTGATTATTTCTATGCTCTGCTTTAATTTATATATTCGTACTTTTTTTTTTTGTTTTTAAAAATTTCTTCCGAAAATAGTTCTTATTTATTAGAGAAGACCAATTTATGATATTTGATTTTGAAGATAAAAAAAGATTTTAAAATTGAGTCGATTTGTGGAATTCCCTGATCAAACTTAGCTATTAAAATATTGTGCCGTAGAATTCTACGTCAAAATGAAGATAAGAAATTATAATTTCTTAAAAAAAAACTTATCGTGGCTTTTGCCAATAGCGAAATTAATTTATCAGAATATTATTCAGAATTTCAAATTTGTTGAAGTTATTTGCAATTTAATTATTTTTGCTAGCTTGTGTTTCCTGTCGATGCTACACAAAGGAGCAGCGAAGTATAAAATTAATTAAAACAAAATATTTTAAGCTGAAATAATTAAATTTCAAATAATAAAAAAAAGAAACATTAATCATTTATTGTTATTATTGTATATCATTTAATTATTAACTCATTAAAGTTTATCGACGACTTGATTCTTTCATTCGTTTTTTTTTTTCAATTTTGTTTTTGAGGTTTTCTGATTCAAAAACGACTTTTTGTGATGTTTTAACCCGTTTTGAGATTTGATAAAATTTCCTTTTCTTTTAAGTAATTAGCTCTTTTTGATAGTTTCTTATGATTTCTATAGAATTTATGAATAAATAAAATTACTTGTATTGTATTTCACCATGATTTTAGTAAAATTTAGTACAGACTTTAGTTTTTTTTCAGTTAATAAGACTTTGTATACTAAAAATGTGAGTTCAGAAATTAAATTTCTTATAATTTTTTAAACATGTCTAATTAAACAAATCTTTAATTATGTATATATATTTTTTAATTAAATCATATTTTTCGCTTTCTTTATTTAAAACAGTTTTTCTATCGTATGATTCCTTCAATATTCCGAACACAGGAAAATGATTTAGTGTAAGTCCTCTTTCACACACGCCAGGTTTACTTGATCAGTTTTTGATTAATTTTCCTTTGAACCTGCATTTGTGTTCACACACACCGTCAAATTTGTTTCCATCAAGTTTCGTTTTCTTTGCTTTCAACTTCTGCAACTTCTATTCTGCAGCCAACTTCAAGTATAAAATTTTCTTAAACTTGATGGTACCGTCAGGTTTGTACCTCTTTCTATTCTCTTCTCCTTCTTTCTCCCAAAAACTAAGGACTTGACGAGTAAAACCTGATGTGTGTGAAAGGGAACTTAGAAACAAATAATTGAGGTCACATGATTGCGAATTGTTTTTATATGTTACGTTATGGATAACCTGTTATTTCTACGCACCTGATTAACGTCAATACGCATTGCTTAAGACTGCCAGACCAAATTAATCGGCCATTACTTAATTTTCTCTGCATTCCAATTTTTTTTTTAACGAAATAAAAGTTTTCTTTGTAATTAAAAATTTTATTAAAATTATAAGTTTTAAGAAATTAAAAATTGTACAAGTTTTAAAAATGGAAATTTCTTTAATTTTTATATAAGAAATTTATTTGCTTTTATTTTTATTATTGGTCAATTCACAACCAATTGTAAATTTTATGTTGTATCAAATACAACCAGAGCAGTTGTACACACACTGTTTATAATTGGTCTGGAATTTCTATCGTTAAACTTCTAAAGTCGTCAAATATTAAAAATAAAAACGATAAAATACAAATTCAACTAAAAATGATAAAATATGCACCCCTATCGTATTTGGCGTAGGCGTATTTTGACTACGACAATTGTGCAATAGATTAATGATAACTGTTACGTGCTATCATTAATTTATTACAAAACTTTAAAAAACGCTACGTTTTTGCTACGAAAAAGAGTGATAACAATTAAGGTCTGCTTCTTTACGGGATTCCAGTTTGTACGAAAATTGTTTCCTTACTTCAAAATTGTATAAATGAGAGCGGTTTTGAGAGAATAAAGTTTTTCTTCTTCTTGCACGAAACAGCCCAAACTTTATCTTCGTGCATGTTATTTAAATTTGTGAAGACGCTTTAAAACACAAACACAATAAAAAAAAATATTATTTCTTTTTGTTGATTAAAAGATTATTAAAGAAAGATGACTAAAGAAATTAAAATTTCTTATTAAAACAGTTATGTTTTGTTTAAAGTTTAGATTTTGTGTTCCCGTACTTTTAGTTAAGAAATCTCTTTATAAGAAAAAATTATGCTTGCTCTCATTTTCACGAACTTTACCCCAAAAAGAAAAGAAATAGATTTTTAATCGATAAAAAAATAAACAATAAAATATTAAAGGTATTGTAGCAAATTTTATGTAAAATACCAACAATGTTTGTAAAATTTTGGCTAATTCGACTACATAACACATTTACAAAAGGTTGTGAATTGAAAATATGCGATCATGTTTTTTTTTAATAATTTAAGTTTAAAGGCTATACCACACAATTGAATGTTGTATATATAATGTTAAATTTGTATTTTAATTTTTATGCTTCGTAATTGTAGTAATTTTTTAGAGATGATATTTTTGATGAGATGTCAAAATAATAAATATTTTTATTTTTGAAAAATCTTTTTTTGTTTTTATATTTTATGTCACTGATCTAATGATTTTTGTTTTTAAGGATAACTGTGCATAATCATTTGAGTTTTGTTATATATGTATGTATGTGGATTTTTTTTTCTTGTTTAAATATAATTATATTGTTTTAATTAAATATTAAATATATGTAAATGTTATGTGTTATAAATGTATGCATAATAATTAGATTTTTTTTGTATCATTTTAATTTCGTTTGTAGTTTTTATATATGTATATTTTTTATTTTAATATTATGTATGCACTTTTTGTAATGTCGTATAACATATCAATATAATAAATGTTAAAATTTACTTGTTGCTAATTCATAATACATTTTATCATTCATCATCTGCATTATCGATCAACATGATAGAGAGGAATTTGACAATAATCTAAGTTTCTTCAAATGAGTCTTCATTTAAAAGTTATGAATAACAAATCAACGTCCATTGTCAAACATGATACAGGTGTTGCTCTATATGAAGGTAAAATATATCTGTTCTAAAAGGTATTTTCAAACGTCAAGTAAACTGACAAACCTTAAAAAAAGAAAAGTCAGTCAGAAAACGAAAAAAAAACAAAGAAAAATTTAGTTTTAACGTCTGAGACGATGATGTTGATACTGTTTTTGTAATAATATTATTGTTAAAATGTTGGGTGGCTTAAAAAGGTTTGAAAATACCTCGATTCGATCTTTTGTTCAAATACACCTTGATTAGAGATTGAAATAAATATATGTATATATTTTTGCTGTTTGTTTCTTTGTTTTAAATATAAATATATTTTTCTTTTTGTTGTTTTTTATAATGGCTGCCTTTTCTAACCTCTCTATTATAATAAAAATAACGGCATTATGAAATTGTCGTTTTGATTCAATTACAATCTCAGCTCATTATCTTACGTAATCGTTGTTATTTGTTCAGGATTTGACATCTAGACAAAGACTTTCGCTAAGCCATCCGCTCCTGCGCTTGCTATGTAGGGCTTGGTAGCATGAAACGCGACATCAAATATGCTTTCGTCGAACTTCTTGCGATGTGCTGTGATTTCCTGCACGCACGTCTTATTGTCTAGATTCCACAATCGTATTGAACAATCGTGAGAGCCAGATAATAAATATAGACCATGGGCGTCAACCGCCAGCGATGTTACTGGTTCCAAGTGAGCGACCATCGAATGCACCAATGTCCCCGATGTGTTGTCCCAGAAGCGTATATGCCGATCCTCATGAGCAGTGATCGTTATAGGTAATGTTGGATGTGAGATCACTTTGTTTATGAATTTCCCCGTGTTGCCGGACATCTCTTGAGCAGCTTCCAATTTAATTATCTGCTTTCCATTTTCAGTGTCATATATAATACAGTGAGCACTGTTGTAGGCCACCACGATGTGATCGACTTCGTTACGCACAAAGTCAACAGATGAAGGAACGCCTTCGATCTCCGAAGCTGTATAAGTGCGAAGAAGTGGTTCCTTGGTGTAGGGTGACCAGAGTTTAACCGTACCATCAGCCGAACATGACACAATATTGCTGTGCATGGTAGCCAGACCCCATACAGCATCTGTATGGCCTTCTAAAGTACCCGAATGTACACTGGGATCGTAACAATCGTATGGATCTATGTTGGGTGATGGCAGCTGCCAACACTCGATATTACCATCTAAGCCTCCCGAATAACAAGTGTCACCTGTTGTTGACATACCCAAACAAAGTACAGGGCCCGTGTGAGCTCTAAACGTATACAAAGGCTCAACATCGAGACTAGCTGATTTTTTGGCTTGCACCGTTTTCTGTAGATTCCACAGTTTTAACGTATGATCCTCTGAGGCTGTTATAAGCACCGGCTCTTCTGGATGAAATATCAATGAACGAACTCCATCAAAATGTGAGCGTAATGTGTATTTGGCATTCCAAGTCTTGCGATAGCCAGCTCCACCGGCGGTACCATCTTTTGCATTCGTATCGTATGAACCTTCAGAATCATTATTGACAGTCAATTGTGCGAGCTCCCCCAAACCTAAGGAAGCATCCACATCTTCATCACCTCCGGCTGTTACCGCTGTTATGAGATTACGACGAGCAGCTGCCGAAGCGGCTGAATTAACAGTATTATTAGTTTGTTCAACGTTCGATGACGTATATCCTTGATGAGGAAGGTTAAGGGGAATTCGGAAAAGGTTTATTTTAGATGATTATTTAAATCCAATTAGCAGAAATAATAAAAAGGGAAAAAATTAAACAAAACAAATATTAGTTTTTAATGAAACTTTATAATCTTAATAATTAATTTGATCGTCATAAAACAAAATTATGAGTTTAAAAAGCCAAGACAGAATTATAGATTCAATATTTTAAAAAAAGCTAATCAAAAATTGTGCAAAATAATAATATATTTGAAAATTTGGGATTTACATAGGCCAATGATATTTATTGAAAATCTTATTTAAACCGAGCGCAACAGACTTGAGGGCACCATTATATCCTGAAGCCACCGGTTTAAATTTAAAACAAAAAAGTGCAGTGTTTAAAATAAAAGCAGTTGGTTTTTTTTTTGTTGGAAAAAAATTATTATAAAATACTACAGCAATAAGATAATAAGCACCTTCTGTTATAAGATTTATATCATTAAGCAGCTGCTCTCCCAACTCGGCTCCAAGATCTTTTTACAAAATTATTGAGAGATAAATAAAACAGTATAGTATTTTGCATATTTTATTAAGCAAATCAAAAATGAATAGAAATATTTACAGGATAAAAGTGTTGCAATGATTAGAAAAACATTTATTCAAAGGAAGTTAAAAAGATTTTGCTTATTAAAAATACACAGGTTGGCTGCTGCCGACCTGACAATCAAAATAATAAACCGAAAATTTGGCAAGAAAAAAAACACGAATCGAGATTAACATATACATATGTACGTAACATAATACAGAAAAGGAGCAAAGAAAAATAGTCAAAGACCAAATATATATGATACTCATTTACCTTCACTGAGCATATCTTTGCCGGTTTTTAAGCGTTTTTGTGTTTTAATATCAGTTTCATCATTGTCACCAGTTACCATTTCCAAATCATCAGAAATTTCATCATCATCTGACATTTCTGTGGGGCCTAGAAATTCAAAGTTGGCCATAACAGCAGCCTCGGTGTCTAATATAATTGCATCGTTTGTTTGTTGAATTTTTTTCGCGGGTGTGCGACGTCCTTAAAAAAAATCATTTATGAAACAATTAAAAAAAATCTAAAGTAAAATTGTGAAATAAATTTGATGGTAATTTAACAATACCTTCGGACTCTGAGGCGCGTTTGTTATTCTCATTTCCATTAACATTGGGACTGACATTTTCTTCCTGTTCTGTATTGTTGTTTAGACCCAAAATCGAGCGTACGCGGTTCGAGCGAACATCTATTATATTATCGGTATAGCCAATTTCAGCCAAATATTGGCGTAACATTTGTCTTCCCTGGCGCCAAGTAGTATTTGATACTGAACTGTAGGGAACTTCTGAGTCCGGTGCAACCTCCCCACCCAGTGATGAATCATCAGCTGATGGCTTTAATTCATTTAATTGTGGAGGATCTGTGCCATACTTTAAACGATAAAATTTTGCACGTTCCTGCCTTAAAGCGTATTCTAACATTTTAATACGACGCGTTAAGTCGGATTTAAGACTTTCCAAGCATTTTCGTTCGCCCAATAACATGGCAATACGAGCCTGCAAATATAAAATTGATGAGAATATTATAAAATGAAACTTATGGTTTTTGTGTGCTGCTAACTTTTGCCATTTACATTTTATCTTTTACTTAATGCTAGTGTAAGGATGACATACTTCCAACTGCGGAAACAACATTCTTGTGCCTTTGTTCGAATTGTCGACGTTTTTGCGCGCAATGCACGGATCAAACTCTTTTAATGTCACTTTAATTTAGTTTTATCTGCATAATAGTTAAGATATTTTTGATTCGAGCAATTGATTGTATTGTCCTAAAATAGTGTGATTCATATCGTAATTATTGTTCCATTTAGAAACTTGTGAAGTTCTTATTTACTCCGAAAATAAATATTAATATACAAATTTTGCATTTGAGAAAACAAGATGCATATTTCCTTTAAAAGGTCCAAAGCTTACAAAAGGTCTGTTAATCGTTAATCTGTTAATCGTTGAAAAATTATGAACACATATCGCTTCTCGGAAGAATTTTGGATTTTGTGGACAAACTAAGATATATTACGGGATAGGACCTATCTCATTTTAAAGCTTAAAAATCATAGTTACGTAAGCTATGTACCTTTTGAAGGAATTATGCATCTTACCTTTTGTCTTAGTTTGTGTAAAATATGCAAAAGAATTTTTTTAAGGTATTTGTGTATACTCTTCTATACGAGTATTTAAAGTAATTAAATATGTCCCAAATACGAAAACATATTTACAGATTTGTCCTAAATACGAAAACGAACACATTTGGTAAATAAGTCACAAATATTAAAAATATATTTGGAAATATGTTATGACGTAAGTTGTTACGTCGGAACATATTTAGCTCGACATATTTATCTTCACTCACTTAAAAGTCATTCTTAATGAACTACATCTTAAGCACTTCCAAAATAGATAATATTAGATATTTTTTAATTTTGAAATTAATATTTTTAACTACTACATCTAAAATATAATTTTTAATTACTTTTCTGGATATTTCTATTGTTTTTTAATAAAGCATTATAAAATTACCGTTAACTTGGTTTGAGATAATTTGTGTTTTACTTAAGAACAGTATAATTATTATTATTATTATTTTTTTTTTTTTTTGTAAAAAAAAAAGACATTTGTTCAAAAACATGCATACAAATTACTTCGAAGCTAAATGAACGGAAACGCAAATTAGATTCTTTCACTTTAATTGGGAATAAAATGTTTAAATTTGAATTTTAAGGTTTTATAGAGTTAGCTGTTGACCACTTTCTGACAAAAGTATTTCGCTTAAAATTGGCGATCATATTCGCCGGAAATCTAACGATCTCGAACTGATGCAAATTGTTTCATTTTAACTTTAAGGCTAAAATTTTCGAGAACATACTCAAATAAGGTTAGCGTTTTGGGATATAAAAACGGGTGTAGGTCAGAAAAATAAAGTAGGCTTATAAATAGAACTATATTTTACTCGTTACTACAGGTATATCTAAGTTTTTCATTTGTAATTTCTACAACATCCATTTACAATTCCATATAGTATATATATTTTGTGTTCTTATTCATAGCGAAGTTGATTGAGCGATGTTCAATCGTGGTCGTGTTAAAATCAACTTTGTCAAGGCACTAAAGGAGCTATAGTAAATTTAAATACGCCAATCGATCTGACATAGCTTCAAAAGTTTTGCTATTGAAAATCAGCCAGGTCGGTTAAAGTCCTTCAAGGCAGCAGGAAATGAACAACATCCTGTTAATGACATGCTAACGTAAAATTCATTGGTTTTTCCCCGTATTTAAAGAACCACTTCAAGATTGGTTATTTGTGGTGTTTCTTCTACTTCTTTTTTTTGTTTGGTAATTGAGAAATGAAAACAAGTAAGAGTGTTAAATTCGGCTATGCCGAATCGTAGGTAAATCTAGTTTAGTGAAGTAACTCCAATTAAAAAAGCAAGTATTGGGGTGACAGAAAATTAAAAAAATAAGAAAACTTTACATAAAAATGTCATCGACTCTTAGTGGGTTAAGTATTTTTACAAATTTTTAGTATGTCCTTAAAGATCTCAGCAAAAGCTTTAATATGATATCCGTATTGATATTTAAAAAAATTTTAAAATTTCAGAGGCCCGTCCTCGGAAAATATGGGCGAGCGCCATTTTTTTCACTTGGTGTTTTTTTCTTATTTGTTAATTCTCTATCACCCCACATATTTGTTTTCGAGATTAAAGTTATTTCATTGTTCCAAACAATATGGAAAAGTTAGAGGTAGGCGTGGTGTTTTGCCCGTTGCGTCTATGGACATGGACCGATCTTACGGATTTCGAATATCACCTCTTTCGCCCTGATGTCTGTTCGATTGGCGTATTAAAATTTTTGTTTCAACAATAACACGGACAGACAGACGGACATCGCTATGCATAAGAACTCAGATTATACATACTTTATGGGCCCGAAAATGGATATTGTAGAAATTACAAACGGAATGACAAACTAGTTATATCCTTTTTTCCACTTTTTGTGGTGAAGGGTATAATAAATATCGAAATAAAGATTATTCCAAATAGTCATTAGAAGGCGACTTAAATTAGTTTATTTAAAAGAAAAGCAATACTGATTCAGCTGAATGATACTACGGCAACTATGAATGAAATGCTGGCATGTTTAAATCTGATACATGACTAGAAAACACACTTTCTAAATTTGTTGAGATGCTGTTATAGTATTTATAGTTTTTTTGGTTTGTGTGTTTTTATTGAACCTTTCATTTTTATTAAACGATTACGATTTTCCATCATTAATATTTTTGTTGCAGAATGGAAAGTATTCAATTTATTGTGTAAAATAAGTTATTAAATTTAATGAATGTTTAGCCATAAATGCATTTACTTTTATGCATGTAAAAATATGCATTCCTATACATACGAACATGTGTTATTTCTCATTTTAATGTCAATGTTATTTTTTTTTGTCTATTAGTTGTGATTTTTTCATGCATTCATTCATTATTTTATTTAGTCTGTTATATGACGGTACTTGTATGGTCTGAGTTATTTCAATCATGCTGCGCTGCTGTTGGGCGCTCTTGTTATGGTGCAACTGTTGTTATCGCCTGATTATGGAAGTGTGCTCATTGTCACGGATGGTAGTTTGGTTCAGCTTTTATTGTGATTTGTTTACATAAATTGTTATAATTTTTTTTTTTATTAAGGAAATATAAACAACAAATTTAAGCATGTTGTTTCGTTGATGAAGAACGTGCATGTGTACATAATAATTGAATTGAATTTTTTCACATCATTTATAAAAACAAAGAACTTAATTTTAATTTGGATTGCACACACACATTAGTTTCGATACACGTCCTAGCATGGAGAAGCTGATTTTTATTTAGACGTTTATGAAGCATATGTTTTCAATCCAATTGAAAAAATATATATATTTAAATTTGGGAATACAACCAAACATAGAAACAAATCAATTACCCTGCACCCTGGCTCTGCTGGGTTTTATGTTATGAGTTAACTAAAATAAACAAAATACAACCAGAGTAGCTGTGAACGTGCAAATTTGTAAATGTCAATAAAATGTACACCTTTTGATGAGGAATAAATAAAATTTTAATGAAATTAAAAAAAAAAAATAATAAATAAAAGTGTAGATTATGTAAATGCACATGTAAAGAAAGATGATGATATTTTGTTTGGAAATTGCCATTTCTCTCTAACGAGATTCCGTAAACGTATAAATAAAAGTTACCAAAAACATTTTTATAACTATTGAACTATATGACAACTTAACACACGTATAACAGGTTGTGAATTGAATAAATATTTATGATCAAACATGCGTTTGCCTGCACAAAATATTAAATTCAATTTTATTATTTAAAAAAAGTTGTATTTTCATAACTTTAGTTCGCATTTACGTTACATTATTTGAAATTTCTTCAAAAATCTATAATCTGTGGATAAAATTTTATTTTTTTTTTATAAAGTAATAGTAGTTTTATTTTAAAACTTTGTTTTACAAATTTTTGTTTTTTTCTTCTCAGTGATTCTGCTGAATTATGTTGCTTACATCAGTTCTAACAAATATTGCAATATTCTTTCTGAAAACATTAGTATTTATACTTTGACATAGTTAGAGAGCAAATTGTATAATTTTAAGGCCTTAAAAGAAACAACCACTGCATTGCTGTTGATGTCACCTTTTGTAGCCTAAAGTTGTCTGCGTTTCTCAAATAATATGGATGAACTTCTCGAACGTATTTCTACTATACTATTTACTTGCTACTCAGACCATCAAATAAATAGACTGAAAAAACTGCAAAATAAAGCTATGCGCTCAATTTTGAAATGTCACCGTTTCACGACAATAAAATATATGTTATTTTCACCTTAAATGTACATCAGAGACTGCAGCTTAATAAAATATTTTTTATTCTGAAAATGAAAAAGAGCAAATCACTAGAATATCTAATTGAACAAGTAAGATACGTTTGCGAAGTTCAACCCTATTGCCTTAGGAATGCCTTGGACTTTAGACCCCAGAGAGCAGACACAAACGCACAGAAGAGATCTTTATTTAGCAAAGGACTGAACCTTTAATGTATATGTATATTAACGAATAATTTGCATGTGCACATTGCTTATTAATAAAAATTGTTTTCAATTTTTATTTTTTTATTTAATCTTTCAAATACACATGAATGGTTCCCGATGGGATCCCTTATGGAGAAAAATTAAAAAAAAAAATAATAATAATAAAACTAGTTTCTGAATGTTTGCTGTGTTTTTGTATGAAACATTTTTGAGTTGTTATTGTAGTATTGATTCAATGGAGTTCTCTTTTAATCAATTTGGCTTTTGATATGAGACTTTCTACACAAAATTTGGGAAGAATCAACTGATAAGCTATATGAGCAGTAGTGAAATGGCCATATGGATATGCTTTCCCCCCACTAATACATTTCAATTTGTAGTTTTAAATATAAATATTTCATGAGAATATCATGAAATATTTATATTTAAAGAAATCAAGCACGATTAAACGTAAATTAAATTAAAAAAGATTCCGAATAAATATTTTTCATATTGTTTAATGCTTTTCAAATTATTCTTTCTTTACTATTACTACCTTTAATTTTGTTGGTAATGAACTAACTAGTTTTCTTCGACTTAACTCCCACTATTATGCCCGTCTTGTATCAGGATTTGCTTGAGTTGTTCCGTACTTAAAAAAATTTCACTTTTTCACTTGTCAGTCCACTTTATCTCAAAGATGTTAAGTATGTTCATGTAAGGCAATTGCTGTTGACGAGATAAGATGCGGAAAACATGATAAAAAAAGTAAATATTCTAACATCATTGGCAGAGCATTTCTGGTCACTATCTTGTTGAAAGTAAAATTATTATAAACCCACGGTTTTTTAAAACCTTTTAGGACGAACCACACTTTAGATATTTTCTCTATTTTTATTATATTAATTCCTTCCAGAAGCAAATACTTCAGAATCGGTTTGGCTGTTTAGGAGTGACAATTAGGATATATAAATATTCCCATATTTACTGACATGTACTCCAACTTTAAAAAAAAAAAAATAAAGCAGCTTTGAAATGTGTTTTATGACAAATTTTTCATATAAATTTGTCCTAAAATACATTAAAAATCTGTGTTTTAAAACAAACTTTTTAATTAACCTTTTATAAACAAAAATACATATTAAAATATTTTAAAACTGTAAAATACAGGATGGCTTTAGTTTAAGTAACCAAGCAATGAGTAATTTATAATTGCAAAAAGAAAAGATTTAATAATAACTCACCTGTAATTCTGCACGATCTACATCCCATTGAGAACGTTCCAGTTCAAAACGCGACCACTCATGTTGAATAAAATGTAAAATGCCTGGTATTGTGTATTGTGGTGTCGCTTGTTGGTTATTAGCAATCGATGTGCCACCATTGCCGTCATCCACATTACCAGTAGAGCCAACTCCTAGTCCACCGGTATTGGAGACATTGTTACCACCAACTAATCCTAGGCCAGAACTTGGTCCTAAACTGTTATTAGCTGTGTTACCAATGCCACCACCACCTCCACCACTTCCACCAAGCCCTACAGAACCGCTCATGCCGGTGCCAATTACACCGCCACCACCGGCACCTGTACCACTACCAATCGGTTTATTATTTATGCCAGTCGTGGCTCCTGAATTGGTACCCATGTGTGATTTGTATTTTCTGTTCTACGATATTTTATATTTGTGATTTACTCTTTTTTTTAATAAAAAAGACTGATTTTGTTGTTTTTGTAAATTTGACAATAAATAAAAAATTAATCGTTTATATTATTTTGTAACACACAAACTATTATCATTTAACTATTTTTTAATTGGTGTTGATTTATATTTTTCTTTGTTTGTTTGATGCACTTATTGCTTGTTTAGTTGCTGAGTTTTTATTAGTTTTGTTTTAAACGACACTTAGAAAATATTATGACATGTATGTATATTTAAGTAACAAATTCTAATTAGAATGTATCAGATATTTTTGGTCCTGCTGAAAATATAAGTTATGTTTTACATAGGTTTTATGAATTGTAAAAGTAAATAGAGATTCAATTGGATTTACTTATTATACCACACAATTCCTAATACATATTTATAAAATTATCCACTAACTGGTATTTTTCTACAACACAAAACTACTTTTTCTTTGGAATAGTTTGCCCATTTTTATTATTTTTTTATTGCTATTAACGGCACCTATCATCAAATGAATGTCACTACCGTAGACATATTTTGCATTCAAACTTGTCACAAAAACCTACACATATTCGCAACTCACAAACACATTTTCATTAAACTTTATAAAACACGCTTTTTCTCAAACTTGAAATAATAAATTTACAAAATTTCATTAAAGCTTTTGCTATTTTTTGCAATAACTAAACAAGGGCTTAAAATATTTTATCTATGTAGATACAAAGGAAACACAATTTTATAAATATTTATTTTTGTCATCATGGGTTGAAAAATGTTTTTTGCAGCGAAATTGAAAAGGTTTTAGTTGTGGTATTTGTAAGAAAACTTTTAATAAAATTTACGATTAAAATAGCAAATCTTTTTCACTTTTAATAATAATTTTTCTTAATTTAATTTTCTTGTACATATTACGCTTTCTTTTTCTTTTCTTTAGACAAATGGCAATGCTTTTTTGTTTCTTTTGTCAATTCAATTTTTTTCAATGGCTGCACTTTAGTGTTGCCATATTACAAATATTGAACTATCATCCCTGAAAATGAAAATCTAAAAAATTAAAAAATATTTGCTTAAGACTTTAATAAGCCGCCTGTTTTTTAATATATTGTTCATTATTTGTTTAATTTTGTTGTTAACATTTAATCTGTTTTGCGATATTACACTGATTCCTGCTTGTCTACGTCGTCGTTCTCTTTACTTTTTTCTGCCGACACATTTTACTTTTTAGGTTTATGTAAATTATTTGTGCATTAAAATATCATTTCCTCTTCAATTTTTCTCAAGTTTAAATTCTTATTATTGAAAGATTTTACTTTTTCTTTCTAAATTTTAGCAAGAAACTATTTTTTAAATTTCTTTACCCGAGAGCAGAAAAATTTTCTTCATTTCACACACAAACACACGAAAAAATGAATGGGTTTGACATACTCATAGTTGTTTAAATTCAGTAGCATAAAGAGGACTCAACCATGCATATAAATAAGTTCATTCGTTGATATCTAATAGCTTTTCCATTTAAGAAAATATTTATATTCTAAATTAATGATAATTGTTTGCTTTATTTTTGAAAAGTTGAAAAGCATGAAAAAGTCCTTTTGTGACATTTTTTATCGCGATTCTAAGCTTCAGTTACCACGTAAAAATTTTTATGTTATAAATTCCTAGAATTTATGTTAAAGTCTAGTGTTTTATAGATGATTTTCGTTTTTGACGACAATATGTCTTCACATCTAACTGGGACACTGACATAGGCTTTGATTAAAATCGTCAAACCCCATACATGTAAATAATATATCTTTGTACCTAGTTTGACAATAGTAAACAGAAAATCGAAAAACCACGAGCAATTATTATTTTTATTTTGAATCAAAATATTCATTACACTTTCAATTCCTACATTTGTATCTATAATATATAGAACAATTTAAAATAATAAATTAATGTTAATAATGCTTAATGACGACCGGTATTTTTTTACCGGTAACCAGTTAAAACTTTCCAATTCCGTGGAATCTTTTTTAGTTACGCATTTATACATTATGTACCTTTTCTTTGTTTGAATCAGTTGTTTGTATCAGTTGTGGTCAGTGTAATTTGTTTAATTTAGAAATTATTATTATTTTTTTCAATTGGTGCACAACCATATTTTCCGAGTTACGGGACTCTAAAATTTTCAAATTTTTTAAAATATCAATATGGGTATCATTTTAAAGCTTTCGAAGAGATCTTTAAGGAAATACTAAACTTTTAAAAAAATGCTAAACCCATTAAGAGCCGATGTCATTTTTATGTAAAGTTATATATATACAGTACCAATCTTTTTATTCTCTGTCACCTAAATATTTGCTTTTTTATTGAAGTTACTTCACTAAAGTAGATTTACATAGATGGTGAAGGGTATATAAGATACGGCATGGCCGAATATAGCACACTTGTTTTGTTTTAGAATAAAGTAATGGATGGAAAAGTAGTACAGGCCCTTCAAAGAGGGTCAAAATGGGCCGTATAATATGCAGAAGCTGTGGAAAGATAGCTGGAAGAAATTAATTCTGATTTAAGTGATTTAGATTCTGATTACGTTGAAAGTGGCCATGACACTTAATCTGAAAATGAGGACACTGATAACCCATTCACTGATGTATGTGAAAATAGTAGGCAGTACCTAAGCATACCAGAACATTGCAACAAAACATTGTTGTCAAGTGCCCAGGCCTTAGAAGTCACACGGCACATGCTGCAGATCCAGCGATACAATCACATAGTATTGTTAACCATTCCCAAGTGCCTTAAGCTTTCGCCTAGCTATTGTTACATATCAATTTTAAAAATGGACTTCTAAGCAATAACCGCCTACTGACTTGCTTTTGAGGATTTCAGACTTTTATTCGTTTGCACACATCTCAGATAAAAAACAAATTTATAATAACTACATTGCTTTATTAAAAAAATCTTACATATTTATAAATTACAAGTAGTTTACACACGAAAAAATTAATTTGTTAATTGCAACATTGAAACTGATTTTTTTCATATTTTCACTAGCAGAAACATAAAATTGAAATTAAAAAAGTTAAAAACTATTTACAAAAATTCTTCGCACCAATCATTGAGGCAGTTGTAGCAATCGGAAGCTTGTTTTGAACTGGCATTACAGGTATCTTTCATCCATTCCTTGAAAAGTTCTTCATCTTTTTTCAGTACTAGATATTGACCCAATACTGTATAAGCCTGTAAAAGTAAAAAACACGGTTAGAATTTAAAACTAAATATTTAGTCAACATTCTCATTAGGCACTAAGTTTGTAAACAAACGTTGCTTGGATTTATCATTTACATATATACTAACATAAATGTATCATACTTTTATTTGGCGTTACCAATTTTCCTTATTCTATTACTTACTTTATCGAAGCCAGCTTCAGCTAAACGTCCACCCAAAGTCTCTCCAATGCCCGCAAGGTCCGTAACAGGCTTATCGCTCATAGGTTCAGCAACGAAATTTCTATATTTCTGGGATGTGCCCGACATTGCTTTCTTATTAGTTTAAATAATACAATTAATTAAAATGTTTTTTGCTTTAATTTGTTCAAATGTACTTCACAAATTCCCCAAGAATGACGCAGTACCTTCGTAAATAATGGCTTGTTTATGAATTGTTGCTTAAAATGGAAGTAGAATGCTTAACAAAATAAACAGGGTTGCTTAAAAAGCATCCGTACTAGTCAAGTTGTAATTTATAGGCATTTGGTACCCGTAGCGAGAATATTGTGAATGATTGTATTTACTTTTAACTGTTTCGTTTTAAAAAAATGTTAAATTTTTTAAGATTTTATGATAATCATAATACACAATGTATTCACTATACATGTTAAGTGTTCAAATTATGCAATCGGACGCAATGCAGAAACTATTTTCGTTTATTTACAAATAATATTATGTTCTATTTTCTAAATGTTATTGGTACGTACATAGAATTGCTATATAAAAAACATTATTTCAACCGCGGTAGATTTTTTATAGCATGTAGACTGATTAAAGTTAGTTCTTTGATATCAACAAACATTGTGAACCTACAAGGTATGTTTCTACAATCCAATAAAGACAGAAAAATAAAAAGTGCTGAAAGTCAAATATAAGTTTTGGGCTCGTTCTTTTTTATTTATCCAACATGGAACCAATCTAGTTTAATGCAGTGATTAAAAATGGTTTACTATTTTCATTGATATTTAATTGCTTAACTCTTGCTTAGGAAAAATGTGCAGCAAAAATAAAGGCCAATGCGTAAAAAAGGATAAACGCATTTGCTTAAGCTGACTATGAGTTCCTTTCTGCAGCAAAGCAATTACTTTAAAAACGTTTGCTGTTGCTTAAGCAATCAGTTATTCTTTATTTTTGCTTTTGCTTAACTCTTTACTATGAAGTTGTGGCTGACTAACTTTGCTGTTTCTTGCTATTACTTGCTGTCACTCGCTACTTTTCATCCCTTTTAACATTGGAAACGTATTTATGCATTTTTTTACTTACAATACGTAAGAAAATACAGAAACGTTGCTTTTATTACACCAATAAATGGTGATTTTTTTTAAAGCTTTGCTGCAGAAAGAAACACAGTGTCAGCTTAAGCAAATGCCTTTCGTTTTCTTTTTTCCATTTGCTTTTTGCTGTTGCTTCGTTTATCATGAAATGTTTTGTAAATGCTGGGACATTTAGTGTTTTTATTTGCAGAAAAACAAGTAAGCGAAGCAAAGTTTTTAGTTTTTTTTTCCATTTTTAAGCAGGCAATTTAAACCCTGGTTTAATCTAGTTCTGCGTAAAAAATCTAGGTGCAGGATTAAATTATATACATACACACATACGAGAGACGCTCGAAAATTTATACCTGCAATTAATCTTTTTGATAGACTAAAAAACAAAGAAAGTTGTTGTTGCTGCAGCTATTTTAGTGTTATTATTACAACGTTCACACTTTATTCCGCGAATCAAAAAGCAATCTCCACACCATAACTGCTTTCGAGCGATTAACACTAAAAATACTGTAAACATCGATACAGATGAAAGAAACATAGTGTTAAAGGAACCATGAAATTACAAAATTTTAATATTTCAAAAGAAAATGCAATACACGTCATATTTACGTCTCTATGTCCATACCCTTCAATTTTAATTTAGGTAATAAATCAACGTACTTCACGGTGCAACACGAAACGTATACGTAAAACGAGTTAGTAATAAAGGCTAATGTGCGGTTTCTGTATTGCAAGCGAGCCACTCATCTACAAAATTTGTGTGGAAAGCACCCAATTTTTTGAGTGATTCCTATACAAATTTTCTATACAAGTCGCTTGCTTGTAATACAGAAACTGAACAGAATCGTAAAATTTACGTAGAGTATGCGTTACTATATCCGCTAGACAAACAAACGCAGAAGATACCACTAAAAATTAAGGCGTGCTCCTTCAAGGTGTGTTTTGACGTATATATGGCCTCCTCTTTTGATCTAGATTAAACTATGACCAATACCAATACCCCCATAGAAGCCGTGATTATGACATATGATTATATATGAGCTTAACTGCTGAGAGTGTGTTAAGACCCCTTTTATATAAATGGGCTTTTCTTTTAAACCGTAAGAAGAAACATTTTTAAATGTTCACAATTGAATATGACTATGGCCGCTATAATTTTGTTTTTGTTTCTTTTTTACTTATGCCTGTAGATTAATTAAATTTAAATTTTTATTATAGATTTGATGATGATTTGATTTGTTGAAGTATTTTTCTGCAATTTTTATTATTTGTTTAGGCCAGCAATGGTTTTTAATTTCGTAATACTTTTTATATTACAAAATCGTAATTTTGCTATGACCTTTTTAACAATTGGAAAACTCGGCTAACATTTATGTTATCAATTTGAATGCAAGGTGAATTTTTCGGCACCCTACTGTTAGTATTATAACTTTGATTGCAATAAAACTTATAAATGCGTTTGTATTTATTTACGATAAGTCTTTTTTATTATATAAAGTATAATAGAAAAGTTTAAATACAAAAGAAATCATGTTACACAATTTTAAATTAGTGTGGAAAATGTATTTGACAATAAAAGTTGTTAGCATTTCAATATAAAGTTTCGAATTGATACTAAATAAATATATTTTACGATTATTGAAGGCTCTGCAAAATGGATAAATTTAAAAATTATTTTATAAAGATACTTTTCTTTGAAATCATATTAAACGGTAAGTTAATTTTGTATATTCTTATACTCCAAATGGGCGTGGCATAAAAACAAATACGAAAGTGGTTGAGAAATCTTCCAAGTAAATTATTTCCTCACTACTTATGAGGAAAACCATCAAAGTGAAAGTCTAAGCTTTCTGTGATTTTGTAGTAATTAAAAATAAAGTCTGATATCAAGTCGTAAGTGGGAAGCAGCTTTAAAGCAGCCATGACACCACAACGACAATACAAATTATTCATATATTTTACTGAGGTTTTTCTTTTCTAAACAATGCTTTTGGGAATTGCAACTGTAGTCAAGGAGTAACTTAATACTAGATTTTGACATCTCCGACTAGTAAAGGACAATTATGTTGCAGATAAGTTTTTTATTGCCTAATGCTATCAACATAATCAAAGGCTACCGATCATCGACTACCGACTACAAAAGTAGCTGGCTACAAAAATAGCCAAGTCGCCAGCTACTTAATTCTTTTAAAGACTACCGACCACTAACTACAAAAAATAAACATCTGTTTTGACATATATATTTAAGTTAATCAAAACATGATTATTATTTTTCAATGGTGCCACTATAATAGTTTTTCGCGTTTTTAATAGCGATATTTAATGTATTGCGTTTTTAAAACCACCATTTCATGCATTTATTGTATTGGCAGCACTAATCTGTTTTTTGTAGCTAAGAAAAATAGAAATTAGGCTAAGTTGGCTACGAGCTACAAAAGTAGCCGTGTAGTCGGTATTTGTGTAGCGGCTAAAAGAATTATTCTCATAACGAAGCATGTATTCTATTTTTGACATCTTGTAGTCGATGGACTTGATTGTGTTTATAGCATAATGAAAATGCAAACAATTTAACCAGACTTCCCAATTTTGTAACAAACTCAATTTTAAGCCTTTAGACGCACTTTAGAGTAATGATACAACACAATTTTCAATTACCATCAAATATTGTGCAAAAAGAGGCACGATAAATAAAATTTCATACAAAAAATCAATTTTCAAATTTTCCAATTTTTCCGCTTTTCGCATTTTCCGCAATTTTCCACGTTTTACAACAAGAACTTTCTATTTTTTCATTTGGAAAGCCATTAAGGAATAGTTTCACACATAATTCCGTACAAAAAATAAAAAAAAAATTCGATTTTTCCAATTTTTCGACTTTTCCGGAGGGTTATTCCAAAATTTTCTTTCATAAAAACTTTCTCCTCGAAAATACGAACAACTGACAAAAAGATTACAGAAATCTGCCAGCCGTTCTCATTTTATGAATTACTATACATTTTTTACACAATTTTTTTTACATATATATGTAGATTAAAAATAAAAACTATTTAATATAAAATATAAAAATATTAATTTACTTTAATATTTTATCAAGGCAGATTAATATACTAGGTAGTGGCAGTAGATCAGTTGACTTTCTTGTTTATGTTTTCAGATGTCATATTTTGTTTACACTTATTATTTTTTTTCCTACAAATTTTTTTTCTTACAGTGGTGTTGTGGAAATATTTTTAAAATTTTCATAAAACAAAATTGTTTCACACACTTTTTGAAACTGAATTTTATTTACAAATTGTAGGCTTCGCCTCTTCATGATTTTGTTTGCTCATTTTATATGTTAAACGCAAGAAGTTTGGTACAAAATGTGTTTATACGCATTTTTGATTTTTACATATAAAAAATAAGCTGACATAATCACGAGGTTTAGGAAGCTCCTTGAATATATGCATGTAAGTATCATCAAAGGAAAGCTTATGACGTCTAGATTAATAATATTCTAATTATTTTTTTCGAGCTACATTTTCAAAAGCTGAAAAAATCATGTTAAGATGGGCTTTTGAGAAATTAAATATCGGGCTATTCCTACAAAATTTTTAAGTAATACAGCTAAAAGTGTTTGTAATCAAATGGTAAAATAAAATTTAATTTTTTTGTTTTACCATATAAATTCCCGGAAAGGAGAAAATGTCCCAAAAAATTGTTTTTTTAAAGAGGCCTTAGATAATCACGGGGCTGTCAAATGGTTGTATGTAGCCAAAATTTGGAGACTTACCGTTTACCTTTTTTAATCGGGCTTTGCACTCCGAGGAATTTTACAATAATTTTAAAATTTTGTTCCAAAATTGGCAATGTTGGAAAGGGCTGGAGGGGAACCGTTATAATTGTTGACCTTATTTTGCTTTAGCTTTTCTTTAAAATTGTTTAAACAAATTTGCTACTACTGAAGTAAATTTAAATTACATAAGCAAAGAAAAGAATACTACCTTTTTGCGGAAAGTCCTTAAAAAACGATATTTTTTACATTTTCTTAATCATAACTTTAAACTTGTTTATTTTAAATTTTATTAATAATGTAGCAAATGTCTTAAAGTAATAATCCGATAATTAATAAGCGTACTACGCCAAAAACACTAAGTTAAGATAAGCTACATTTTAACATATTTTTATAGACATTTTCAAGGTTTGATTAAATTTAAAAAATCTTAACATTTGAGTTAAAAATAAACTTCTTATCACATTTGGGTACGTTAGACATTTAAAAAATACTGCTCTGCCTCTATAGAATTTCGTTGAGATATATTAAGTGGTTTATATGATACCCAATTTTGCCAAAAAAAAACTTTTTCAAACCACTGTGCTTTATTTGAATTTGACATCTGAAAATATATTTTACACAAACAAAATACATGTTGTTTACTTATTGTTGTAGTTGTTTTAGAACTGCTATTACCTGTAAAATTAATGTGCCTTGATATTTTATGATACGAGTATTCTCATGAAATATTTATTATTTAAAACAACAAAAAAAAATTTATTACTGTATATACTTTTAGAAGAATTTTTAAACCGCCTAAGCAGAATTTTTCTTTCTTGCATCATATCTACTTAAACTTACATTAAATTTGTTTTAAAAATTGACCTTATTAGATAAAAACATTAAGTTTGAAATCTTTATTTTATTTCTTACTTAAATTGTATCATTCATAAAAAGCGATGCCTATCGGAAGATTAATCACCATAAAAACCCGTTTTTTTTTTGTAAAAGTAGATGTCATTCACGTAGTTGCAGAAAAGGATTTAATGATAAAATCAAAATGTATGTGAGAGAAAAGTTGGACACAATAAAAACTTTTAGAGTTGATTTGTCACATTCAACGATGTTATTTAACATTCTTCCAACAGCATTCGATAAGTAAAGAAGTTTAAACATTTTCAATAAAAGAAAGCAATTTGGAAAACGTATCAGAGTTTTATAGACGGATATAAGCGAATATAAATACATCGACTTGGTTAAAAAACAAAAAAACAGCTAAAAATACGATTTGATACGAAAGTGATTGTATAGTTTTAAGTGATAAAATTAAAAGTGAATATTTATTTAGGTGACAATAAGCGAGTAACTCGAAATTTTCACATTTCTGTTAAAAAAAAAAAAAGGATTTTACTTTTTCACTCAAACAACTTTGATTTATAATCTTTGTTATAAAAAGATTTATTTTAGATTTTTGAATATAATTTTATAATAAATAAATATTTAATGAAAAAATATTGTGAAACCTAATTTAAATACAATTTTCCAATTTTAAACTTATTCGAAATTAATTATTAAGTGTTTTTTATTACTTTTTTCTTTTGCCAAAAGTGCTCCTTTCTAAATTAAGAAATATTTCTTTCAAAAAATATAAATGGGATAGTTGTAGGGATAGCATTTTCATATGGAAATTTCTCTAGTGCTTTTCTGACTCAAAAAAATTAAAAGGAGTAATTCTGTGAATATAACTTTTCAAACAAATTATAGCAACAATATTCACACACCAAAGTTTGTGAAAATTTCAAAAATTTCAGTAGAAAACCTCTTTTATGTAAAATGCGTAATATTTATTTAAATTTATGTTTTAGTTTTATAAAGCGGTTATAAGTTAAAATCCCGACTTTTTTGCAGTAGTGGCTGTAATAGAACACATTCTGTCTAAATTTCAAGCATCTGTTTTTTAGGGTTTAGTTTATCATAAGACGTGACAATTACGTGTCTGTGAAGAAACCTCTTACCTGTTAATTTTATTTTTTAAGCTTGAAGTATGTAAAACCAAATGCAAGCTTCATGCAAATATATAAAGTTTAGTCTATTTTGGTAAAAAAAAAGTAGTAAAATATACGATGAATATTTGAAGAATGCTTTGACTTAGATGACAAACGTTGGCGTAGAAAGGCCTATCTGTGATTGGCCAATCTACCCCAGAAAAGTTTTGACCTCCCCAGAGTTTTTTGCTTCTAAATATATTTTTAATTGATAAGTGATTTATGTCGTTAATTTGGCTTAAGGCCGTATATTACGGCATTTACACTATGCAATTTTTCATGAAACTAACATGAAATTTTTACTTGCTTGTGAAGCAGGAGGAGTAAGCAATATGGTATTGGTTGAGTTTTGAGGGGATGTTACTGTTGCTAATGTTTACTTTTATATAACGCATAACACTGTAACTTAAATAGAAAACTGAGAAAAAAACGCCTCAAAAAATTGCATAGTGTAAATCTGGACTTAATTAACCCTTATCGGACTCGACTTTTCACACGTTTGATTCTCACCAGGTTGTAGTTATTTTTAACAAATATGAAAAAGAAACAATAGTATGTTATTATACATTTATATTCATTTCTTTTCAGTTTTGTTACAAATTATTTATTTTTTGTACAACTACTACATGTCTGAGTTTCTGATAATTATTTATGTACTTATTTATATACTTGTAGACAGTATGTTTCGACATAATTCGCCTTGTCACTTCACACGTGCCATACGACCGTTGCAGAAAAGTACTGTTGTCACGTCAGAGGTGACTTACGACCGATAAGGGTTAATATTATTTAATTTTAATTTTTATTCCCAATAATTCGAATAGCTTCGCTATTTATCTTCAGGCGGACATTTTTAAATTAAACAAAATTAATTTAACAATACTGATCTTACGAAGGGCGCGTAATGTATTTGAAGTATGAGGAATAGAAATTAAAATTAAATAATATTAATTGTTTCAATTACCCAAAACGACCTTAAGTTCAACCAAGACTTAAATCATTTATAACAAATTAGAAGGTCAACAATACACCATGTTTTTAATTTTTTGATTCATGACATAAAGCTCTCAAGTTAGTCTTATGATGGCAGGTGATTCTATTACATTGTTTTAGCAGGCATTTCATCAATTTAAAAAACAATAAAAAGAACTAAGAAACAAAAAAGTAAAAAATAATATAAATGGCTGCCATAACATCAGCTCATTGTTTGTGTAACATCTTTAGTCCTTGTCGCAACGAATTATCTTCAACATTCGTTTTAATCCAATGGTTGATTGGAGGAGTGTCATCATTATTAAATTTCGTGAAGCCGGTGATTCAGTTGTGTAATAAACTTTTTTAATATTTTTTTTTTACAAATTTACATTTTTCTTGTCTAAATAAAGTGTATCTTTTTCTCTTTTTTTTTACAATAAAAGTGGGTATACGAGCGCAAGTTGAATTAAATGAGGAAGATTACAACAACACTTGGATATATATGCCCGATGGAGATGGTAACCCACAAGTGGCATATTTAGTCGAACCTCCACCCGAAGATAATCGTAATGAAAGTCCAAAACTAATACAATTTGAATACTATGGCAGGTAAGTTCTACGATGCAGTACTTTGAAATTTAGTTTAATTTTTATATTTAAAACCGTTTTGAAATAAAGTTCAAATCCCGATACACCGCTAATAAATAACGTTGAATTGGATAGTGACAAACCTTTATTAAATTTACGTGCTAAACGGGATACATGGGAAGAAATGGCGGGTAAATTTAATCCTAAATTGGATACAAAAATATTGGTTCATGGCTGGAAATCAAGTACCCAAAGCAATTCTATACAATCAATCAGAGGCGCCTACATGCTAAGGGGACACGTTAACGTTTTTGGTGAGTATTTCAAATGTTATTTCTTATTTTTTTTTTGGTTTTTAGAAAATTAACATAAAATCGTTGTTAGCCATCAATTGGAGAGATCAAGCTGATAATATTTATTACTTGAGACCAGCACGTTATACTGTACAAGTTGGACGAGCCGTGGCCAAGCTCATTGATTTACTAGTCGAGGAGAAAGGAGCAGACCCTAAGCGTATTCACCTTATTGGTCATAGTTTGGGTTCGCATATAATGGGTTATGCCGGTTCTTATACGAAGTATCGTGTAGCAAGAGTTACCGGTAAGATGAAGACTTTTTTGAAAGTTTTGCAAGTTAAAGCAAACTGTTATTCGTAACAGGTTTGGATCCAGCCCGTCCCGCTTTTGAAGATTGTATTGGCCCCGAAAACCATTTGGATCGAACTGATGCTGAGTTTGTTGATATAATCCATAGCTGTGCTGGCTTTTTGGGTTTTAAAAATCCTATTGGTCACGCCGATTTTTATCCCAATGGTGGGCATCCGCCTCAGCCTGGCTGCACGGAAATAAGTCAAATATTTAGTAAGACTTGATTTGAAAATAGGTCAGAGCTTTTATTTTTCATATTTTATTAACTTTCATTTCTTTTAGCTGGATGCAGCCATGGAAGATCTTACGAATATTATGCCGAGTCTATTAACAGCGATAAGGGGTTTTATGCTACTCCCTGTACTTCGTTGTTGGATATTCAAGGAGAAAATTGCACCGGCTCAAAAATATTAATGGGAGACCCTGTACCCAGATCAGCAGATGGAATTTATTATTTAAAAACTTCAGATAAGCCAGCATTTGCTCTTGGTATGAATTGAATCTTACTACGCCTAAAGATTTAAAAAATTCTTCTATTTATGCAAGTTCCACTTTTTTTTTAAATAAATATGTTCTTTTGTGTGTAAAGAATTTGTAAAACTTAAGGGTTTTATTAACATTTTTCTATCAATTTGTTAATAGCATTTTAAAATAACGTAACATATCTATCATGAAAGAAACAAGTGTAAGGTCTATAAGTCTTCTAATGCTATCGTTGTTAAAACGTTTATGATCACTGTTGGATGTATCCTAAGGCCTTACTTAATATCGTAATGAATATAACCATTCACATCATCTAATTCCTTTGATGTGAATTTCGCCAGTAAAGTACCACTTCCCGTATAGGGAGGTACATATGTAAAAATAAACTCTGCCTTGTCACCAACTGCAATTTCAACAATCTTTCGAAATAAATTTTAAAATGATTTTGAAAACAATTGCAAAATATCTATAAATTACCTTGAATTTTACGACGTTTTCTATACCTGTGCCATCGACAAGAAACATTCCTCTCTTTTTAATAGGTATCGGCAATGGATTAATCAATGAGACAGTAACATCTACTGGCTTTTGTGACACAATATCTCCATTAAATGAAATTTTAATATTCGGTTTATGTAGGCAAAAATCATCTTGATCAAAGTAATCGTAATCGGTATTTTTGACACTTGCAGAGCATGAAATATTAAACATCGCCTATAAAAAAGTTTAACATTTTAAGATGACATTTTCAAAGCAACCTATGCAATAAATAAATTGCTTTTACCTGTTTCGACAGATTTTTAAAGTACTCCTCGAACTCTACTTCCATTTTAACATACTCGGTCTCCCCTGCCTTAATTTCCTTTTCAAAAGTTATTGATTTAACTTTATCATTATTGATGCCTGTATACCAAACCGAATCACAGTTTAGACGACCAATAGCTGTATGAGTGTCTTCCTCACTCTTATTGGTAATACTGGCAACAACAGTAAAGCTTTCACCAATTTTTGTGTCATTATTTAATTGTATATTGAATTCAACTTCGTTGAATGTATCATTTAAATAATAACGACTAAACGCTTTGTGAGATTGTTTCAATACTTTGAGCAAACTATTGCATTCTTCATCTTTTTCCGCGTTGGACTTATATGAATCGGTTATGTCTTGATAATCCCATTTCAAAACGGCTTTTGTAATTATTAAGCGACCAATATTTAAAGTGTCTGTGCGCAGCAATTTTATGGGCTTAAAAGGGCCATTGTAACGCCAATATACCATATCAGCATTGACTTCAGAAAAAAGAAAACTACAATCAAATGGTCTAAAACGTTCACCGTTTTTTACCGCTGCAAGAGAGGCAGGGCCTACTCGGTACTGGTTATTAGTTACTTCTTGTGGAGTTGCATCTAATGCTTGCCAACCATCATAGCTAAGGCCATTTCGGCCCTCACCCAAGTCTGGTCTGGCCATCCAAACTTCATTCCATACGTGATAGATCCAAATCGAATCTTCACAGTCATGATCCATTTTTTCGTTATTCTGATCAACAAATACATCTATAGTCAATGACGCTTGACTGTCACGAGCCGGCGAATAACATGTTACAATTCTGGAAGGTATGCCGATAGCACGTGCTATAGTAGTAAGAACACCGGCAAAATTCCAACACTGACCATATTTGACTGCTTTTTGTGTTTTGTAAAATTGTTGCAGAATGTCTGCAGAACTTAGCCACTCAGTTGGAGCAATACCGCCAGAGAATTCTTCCGACCAACTGCCTAAAAGGACACCGTAATCATCTATAGAATTAACGCTCTCCGTTAAAGCTTTAGTAACTCGTACTGGGTCTCCTCTATAGGCCGCCGAAATACATTCTAATAATCTTAAAGAACACTCCAAAACGTCACTGTCAAACTGACCAATTTTCCAAGCGGAAGGTCTAAGATTATTATAAGAACCACGCCAAATGAGGGTGGTATCATTCATAACATATTCCATTAGTTCGTCATCGTCAGCAAGAAAAACTTGATCTTCACGACACCAGGGGTTAAAAAGCACATAAATTGGCAATTTGAAATCATATGATCTTGCACCATTTCCTAACAACTTGGTGTCGATATCTAATATCCATTCTGTTACCGGACTAGTAACGGCAGGCTTGATTAAAACCGTCAATGAGCTGCTTTCATGAGCCTCTATACCTGCAGCCCACTCTGGATTATCACTTAAAGATTTTACGTCGTCTTCGGGTACAACACCTACTACGGTTCCATGGCCAGGACTTGGTTTCTCATCGTCAGACACTATAAAAATAAAACTTACAGCATCCTCGCTAGGATTATAGGGACGATTAAAATCCAATGTTATTCGAAAAGGTTGACCACGGCGCACAATTAAAGCATTATTAGCTGCACTAAATTTATCCGTATGATGTTCTCTATGATTTTCTTCTGAATGTATATTAACGCTAACAACTTTTAAAACTGCTTCATTTATAGGTTCTATAATTAAAAATTATTTACTTTAAATATTATTTTTATTTTTTATAACTAAGAGAGAAGAAAGAAGTTAAAGATAATTTAGCATTTATTTTCATCTCATACTTACATACGTCTTCCCATTGCTAAAGGATTAAAGTTATTAATAACATCAATAAATCTTGATTTATTGCTATTAAAATTTGAATTGTCTTTGTTCTAACTCAAAATAAAGTCAAACAGGGTATTTTAAAACATATTTATTTCGAAAGTCAACAATCTTTCGACCGCTAGCTATTCCCTTAAGTAGGAAAGGCCGTGGCTCAGTAAGATATACATACATGTATGGACTGAATACACACACATATATATATATATATATATATATATATATATATATATATATATATATATATACAGTGGCACTTCTGTATACCTGGATCTATCTTACTTAAAATCCCATAATAGTCTACAAAATATGTAAAAGGTTGTTTAGTCGTCATATGTAGCATGTCATTTTTTAACGCAAATTTTTTTTTAAATTCTGTTTTTATTTACAATGACGATACGCTTTATTTTATAAAAAAACATAGGTAACAGTATTGGTTACCCCTCTTGATTCACCACAAAAACAATAATTTCATGCTAGTTAATAGTAAATTTATTTATTATGTTCCAATTAAAGTTAAAATTAAAATATTTTTTTTTTATATAACTTAAGCCGAAGTTTTGATTTTTGTGATTTTGCGCGTTTAAGTTTTTTGTTATCTGGCAGCACAATAAGAAGGAAAATGTCAGTTACCCTGGAGTTAAGGTCGACGTCGTTGACGGCGTTTCAACGCCGAAAAAGTTGAAACAGATTGAACTTTTACGGCGTTGCAACGCGTTGAGATTAATTGCTCTCATACAATTTCATACGATTCAACTTTTTTTTTGACATTTGACGCCGTCAACGACGTCGACATTAACTCCAGGTTTATTCTTTCCTTATTTGAGTGGATTGTAAGATTAATAAATTTGCCATGTTCGTAGCAGAACTTTTTAATTGTCTTTATATAGGAATTCAAAAACATTCAACTTTTAATATAATCACGAAAGATTCGGTATATTACAAAATCAAATTGTTTAAATGAAAAAGCACGCATAATTGCCAGCACAGTATTTCAAGTAAAAAGTAAAAAATAGCAACGAAGTTATCTTATCGAGAGAGATGCTGGGGCCATGGAACATATACTGGCTACGAAAGAACAAAAACACAAAAACAAGCACCAGACAGCTGGCCCCACAATATGTTAGATGTTAAAATAGTAACACACAGGGCGCTTAAAAGAAAGCAATGCTAAAAAAGACCCGTCGTAAAAATGTTGTTTTTCAACAGAACAGCACGTTTAATATCGTTAATTTTTGGATGTCAAATCAAAAATTCCAAACATTAGCCAGCAAATAGACCAGATCTCAACCCGATCGAAAACTTATGGGTTTTGCTTACGATACAACGATCAATCAACAAATTTAAATGAACTTTGGTCGAAAGTCTAAATGGAGTGGTCCATTTTTCGAAACACTATTGAGAACTTAATCGAATGTTGATAAGAAGAGTGTTTAAAGCAAAAGGACTCTGGACTTAATATTGAAAATTGATGAAAAAACCTTTTTTTTAACGTACAGAAGTGGATACTTGGGACTTTTTCTTGAAACAGGGCCCAAATCGCGGTACTCGTTATCGAATGAACTTTCGTATCGAGTAAAATTTCGTCACGTATGAAATGAACAAATCATGGCAGTCGATAGCCTTCGAACCGAAATTTTCAAGAAAAATGTAAAGAATTTTTTGTTTTGTAATAGAATGAAAACATATGATTTGTACAAATATAAACAAAACAAATAATTTCAAATAAATAAATGGGTAAAAGAATTACAGTATAATACTGAGATTAATTTTAATGTAATTTAAATTATTAGATAAATGGATCCATCATTTTTATTTTACTTATCTTCCTCTGAGGAGGATGAAGATCATAACGTTATGCGTTCAAAGAGAGAAATGCGAATCAAGAGCGACCCCTTGTCATTGTCAGACGCTGCGTAAGTGGAAACAAATTTGAATAAAGTGGTGGCACATAAATAGTGAAAAAATATACATATATTTCTTAGATTCCAAATCGGTTTAGGTTATTCAAGGAAGCTTTTAATTTTGTGCTTTCAAAAATCAACCCTTCCGGGCCAGCAAAACTGCAATTAGCTGCAACACTGTCGTTTTTGGCTAGCGGTAGCTTCCAGTATGTTGTTGGTAATGACTACTTAATAGGTATCAGCCAAAGTACAATATCTAAATATGTCAACAAGTGTGTAAATGAACTGGAGGACAAACTGCGTCCAGCATTTATAAACTTTGACCCCGAGAACTCATACGAATGCATGCATGCTTTCATGAAAAAGTATAAAATCCCCGGAGGTTAGTATAGGTCTATGGTCATTATTTGATATTACACAAAAAATTTATAATGCGTTTTATTTTGTCGCAGTCGTTGGTTGTGTGGATGGCACCCACTTCGGACTTCAAAGACCATCGTCTAATGAACATATGTTCTTTAATAGAAAAGGTTTTCATAGCATCAACTCTATGGTGGTAAGGTTGAAATTATTTTTATGTAAATAAAACGATTTCATTAAAAGCAAAAAATTAAGATTTGTGACCACGAGTATAAGATTTTGGCTATCAACTCCAAATACGGTGGAGCAGCCCATTATTCGTTCGTCTGGAAGCACTCGGAAGAAAGGAATTTGTTGTCTGAACTTTATAATAAGGGTGTTAAAAATGTTTGGCTTCTAGGTATATACATATGTTGTAGCCACAATTTTTGACTTAAATAATGACATTTTTTAATTCAAGGAGATTCTGGGTACCCATTGGAACCATGGTGCATAACACCCTATAGAAACCCGCAAGAAAGTTCGTTGGAAGCTAATTTTACCGATGTTCATTCTAAAGGCCGGTGTATAATAGAAAGAACAATAGGTATTTTAAAAGTAGGTATTTTAAAATTTAACTTATTTTTTACATTAAATTGGAAACAAATATTTAATACTTACATTTTTGTCGATTATATTATCAATAAATAAATTTTCTGTTAATTTTCTTTTCAAATAAATAATTTCGATTGCTTATGAAGTATCGAGCAACACTTCGAGTGATGACATTCGATCGAGTACTAGTTATCGAATGCCATAATCTCAAATTACGATACACATTACTCGTTAGCGAGTGCGATAATCTCAAATATAAAAATTTCGATCGAATGCATTCGATTACGACTGCCGCGATTTGGGACCAGCATTAATCTTCAGTTTGCCCTTAATTATTCTAGTCTTTTATTTTCTTTAAAACTTATTTTATTGAATAGGTAGTTTCAATAAAATGTTGAGCGGCTTTTACTTTAGCGTCTTAAATCTTACTAAACAAACATGCACCTACAAGTGGTCGAATTGTACATAATGTATTCTTCGTTTATAAGGAAAGAAAGACCTGGCTTACTATCCAAAGTGTGTTGAATACATTCTCAAAATGTCGTTTACAACATTTCGTGTGCATAACTTACATAAATTAACTTATAAGTTTTCGCGAAAACAACGAAGACAATTACAAATAGTATAAGCTAAGCGTTTTTCTATGATTGTAAAAGTTTTTTTCATTAATTCACTTTTAAATAAAGCTATTGCGCTAACAGAAATGTAAACAAATTTTTACATTTTCAATCTAAAACATACAATTATTAACACATATTGTACGTACATAATCATCTCACCTGTTACCTCATGTTTGTCGGTAAGTTCGTAGAATGCAGCCAATTTATTGCCCATAATTATTTATTTCTGTGGTTTTATGTTAAATTAAAGTTACTAATTAAGCGAATAACACTAAATTTTCTTCAAGTATTTTCATAGTAGTTTAGATATTAAAGCGTTTGTTTTTGTAAAATTTTTACTTTTAGAAACACAAACAAGCTGATAAATCAATTAGAAGCTGCAAATGTATATATTTTTTTGAATAGTTAGTTAAAAATAATTCTATTTATTTTTCTTTTGTCAAAGCTTAGGATGTCTGTTTTCGATACAATAATTTATCAGTATATATTTTTTTGAATAGTTAGTTAAAAATAATTCTATTTATTTTTCTTTTGTCAAAGCTTAGGATGTCTGTTTTCGATACAATAATTTATCAGGTGGGTGTAGTTCGACAAATGATTATTTCTTTATTTAGAACTACAAATTTATTTCAAGGAATATTTTCTTAAAGCTAAAAAATTAAGAAATTCTTTTTTCACAAATTTTAAATAATTTTCGATATTTCCAAACCAAAACAGTTACATTAGTTTAAAAGGAGATGAAATATTATCAAATAACTGTTGTACCTATTTCTAAATGCAAATAACTTCTAAAATGATTTGTAATTGAAGAAAGTGATTTAAAAAAAATTATATACAAAAACTTCTTTTTTTTTTGGAAATATGCAAAATGTATAATGGTTAAATATAGACACGCTATCGCAACGTCTACAAACGGCGCTGGGCTGCGTCAGTAGGTGGTATACTGAAAGTGGGCTTAGCGCGAACGCTCGGAAAACGGAGCTTGTGCTCTTCACGAGAAGAAGCAAGATTCCGGCCTTTCCGCTACCACTCCTTAATGGAGTGGAGCTTGGATTGTCTGACAGAGCGAAGTATCTAGGTATCATCCTGGACTTCAAACTGTTGTGGACCCCCAATGTCCGTTTTCGGGCGGACAGGGCCTCAGTGGCTTTGAATGTGTGTAGAAGGGCCATAGGCAAACACTGGGGTATTAACCCCAGGACGTCGTACTGTTTCTTTGACACGGTGATAAAACCCATACTAATGTATGGGGCGCTCGTATGGTGGCCCCCATTGGGCAAACTGGCTAACTGCAGTATATTGAACAGGGTACTGCGCACCTTGGCCTTGATGGTCACTGGTGCAATACGCACCACCCCGTCGAGGGCCCTTTTTATAATGCTGCACTGGCTGCCGGTTGATCTCATGGCCAAACAATTGGCCCATGTCTGACATCGATTTCGTGGCATCAACATCAGGCACGACGATTATGCCTCGTGGAGATGTGCTTGATGTCTATACTGACGGGGCAAAATCGGACACGGGGGTCGGGGGGGGGGGGGCGTCTTCATTCCTAGATTTCGGATCAGGATGAAGTTCAGGCTTAACGATCAATGTAGCGTGGTACAGGCTGAGATCTCAGCCATTAGAAGGGCGGCTTGCTGGATGAGGTACCACAGGATATACGGAGAGGATATCCGGATTTGTACTGACAGCAAGGCCGCGATTAACTCCCTATCAGGTGTCTATACGACATCCAGATTGCTTCGTGAATGCCGGACATCTCTCAACGACATGGCGAGACATTCAAACCTGGAACTGTTTTGGGTGCCAGCTCACTCGAGCATACCCGGAAATATGGTCGCGGACGAACTCGCCAGACTTTGAGCCCGGTTGGAAGACCGAGAAATAGATCCACTGGTGGGGGTCCCATTAAGCTGCTGTAAAGCTATATTTCGGCAGGAACTCTTTAGGGGTGCACAGTCTGGGTGGTGTGAAAAAGTTACCTGCAGGGTCTCGAGGACACTGTGGCCTCAGTACGATAGTGGGAGATCCGCAAATCTATTGAGGTTTCCTCGGGGGCAGCTAGGCATACTGATGGCCGTGCTGACAGGGCACTGCGTCATTGGTGCCCACGCTAGGAGACTGAATCTTCCTCATCATGACTACTGTAGAAGTTGTCAAGATGAGGAAGAGGAGGAAACGGTGGAGCATCTGCTCTGCCACTGCCCGGCTCTTTCTGGGAATAGAGCGGCAATTTTTGGCAGTCCGAGACTGCATGGTCTTGCAGACTTATCTGTCTGCGATGTTGCTAGGATAAACTTGTTTATCCGGTCTTCGGGGTGGTTTGGATGTGGATCTTTGATGGTGCCGTAGGGACCTCAATCTGATCCCTGCACATCCTGTTTCCAGGTAACACAATGGGACCTTCGGGACCCAAGTGAGTCGGTCTTTCTTCTGCGCCGGCGGCCTGTACAACCTAACCTAACCTAAATATAGTCTATAAAATTTCTTGTAGCGGAAACGGATTTAAAATTGCAGCTGCTCAAAAATTTTAATGGATGATTCTGTATCCAGAATCATCCATTCTCAGTACGTCAATTTTTACTACTATAATATTTTACTTAAATGTTAAGATATTCTTTTATTTGTATGTGGCAAATTTTATTTTTCTTATTTTTTTTTATCAAAAAGAAAATTTATTATTTATTTATATTTGAAGGAATTAAGCAAAAATAAAGTAAATTAATTATATATTTTTTTTTATTTAAATATTATTTTTTTGTGTAAAAGATTTGTAGAAGAATATTAATTTTTAATAAGAAAGAATTTGAGTTTTCTAAATGGCATCTTAAAAAATATGTTTAAACATCCCTGTAATATTAAAAAAGAGGACTTTTTTATGGTACCACGTCTAGCATACATACATATTTGAATGTACATGCTACGGTGCCACCAACTGGAATTTCAGCATTTACTCTTCTCAGTAAGTTAATTTTTACCACTATAGTATTTGACTTAAATGTTAAGATATTCTTTTATTTGTATGTGGCAAGTTTTTTTTCTTATTTTTTTTTTGGTTATTTTTTTTTTGTGTGTAAAAGATTTGTTAAAGAATATTAATTTTTTTGTTAAATCAAAGAATTTGAGTTTTCTAAATGGCATCTTAAAAAATATGTTTAAACATCCCTGTAATATTAAAAGGAGACTTTTTTATGGTATAACATCTGTTCGTCTTCTGATGATATTGCTGCTGGAACGTCTATAATCACTGTTGATTATGTCCTCTGGTCGTGGTTTAATTTCGTAATGCATATAACCGTCTACATCATCTAAGTCTTTCGAAGAGAATTTCGCCAGCAAAGTACCACGTCCAGCATATGGTGGTACATATTTGAATGTAGATGCCGCGGTGCCACCAACTGGAATTTCAGCAATCTTTCGAAATAAATGTTAGTATGTTTTTAAAAACAGTAGCTTGAATATAGATTTACCTTAAATCTCAAGGGTTTTTCTATACCAGGGCCTTCAATATAAAATATTCCCTTTTTGACTGGTATTGGCAATGGATTAGTTAATCTGACTATAACATCTACTGGCTGTTGTGACACAATATCACCTTGGAAAGTAATTTTGATATCCGGTTTACGCACACGAAAATCATCCTGAGCATAATACTCGTACTCGGTGTTTTGGACTACAGCAGAACATGAAATATTAAACGACGCCTATTAAAAAAGATTTAGGAGATTTTAAGACTTGATTTTCGTACTTTCTTAAAGCAGCTTAAGCATTAAAAAATAAGGTTTCTTTTACCTGTGTTGTTAGTTTCTTAAAGTATTCCTCGAACACTACTTCCATTCGTATGTATTCGGTCTCTCCTGGTTTAATTTCCGTTTCAAACTTCATTGATTTAACTTCTTCATTATTGATGCCGGTATACAAAACGGTATCACAGTTTAACTGCCCAGTAGCGCTATGAGTTTTTTCCTTAGATTTATTTGTAATACTGGCAACAACAGTAAAGTTTTCACCAATTTTAATGTCATCTTTTAATTGCATGTCGAATTCAACTTCGTTGAAACTATCATTTAAATAATAACGACTGAAAGCTTGGCGAGACTGCTTTAAAGCTTTGAGCATAATATTGCGTTCTTCATCTGTTTTTTCTTCAAACTTATATGAACTGGTAATGTCTTGTCGTTCCCACTTCAAAACGGCCTTGGTACTAATTAAATGGCCAATAGCCAAAGTGTCTTTTCGCAGCAACTTTATGGGCTGAAATGGGCCATTGTAACGCCAATATACCTTATCTGCATTGACTTCAGAGAAAACAAAACTGCAATCAAATGGTCTTAAAATTTCGCCATTTTTCACCGCTGCCACAGGCGCAGGACCTACTCGGTACATATTATCAGATGCTTCTTGTGGAGTTGCGTCAACAGCTTGCCAACCGTCATAGGTGAGGCCATTCTGTCCTACACCCAAATCGGGTCTGGTCATCCAAACTTCATTCCACACATGATAGTTCCAAATTGAATCTGTAGTTTCAGCATCCATTTTTTTGTTATTCTCATCAATAAATATGTCCACAGTCAATGAGGCTTGAGTGTCATGCGCTGATGAATAACATGTAACAATTCTGGACGGTATGCCGAGAGCACGTGCTATGGTGGTAAGAACGCCGGAAAAATTCCAACACTGGCCATATTTGACTGGTTTTTGTGTTTTGTAAAATTGTTGGAGAATCTCCGTAGACCCCATCCATTTGGTGGGAGCAGTACCGCCAGAAAAATCTTCTGTCCAATTACCTAAAATGGCACCATCATCGTCTACAGAATTAACAGCTGCCGATAAAGCTCTTGCTACTCGGACTGGATCTCCTCTATAAGCTGGCGGAATACGTCCTACAGTGCCTAACAATTTTAAAGAACATTCCAAAACGTGGCGTTCAAACTGGCCAATTTTCCAAACAGAAGGTCTAAGGCGATTGTAAGAACCGCGCCATATAAGAGTGGTATCATGCATTACATATTCCTTACGCTCGTCTCGATCAGCAAGATAAACTTGGTCATCCGAACACCAGGGGTTAAAGAGCACATAAATTGGCACTGGTAGGCTAAATGATTTTGAACCGTTTCCCAACAACTTGGTATCAATATCTAATTTCCATTCTGTTACCGGACATGTAGCGGCAGGTTTGATTAAAACCGTTAAAGAGCTGCTTTCATGCATCTCTATACCGGCTCCCCATTCTAGAGGATCCCCTAAGAAATCAATGCCATCTCTGGGTACTATACCTATTAAAGTGCCGTGACCGGGACTGGGTTTCTTGTCATCAGCCACCGTAAAAATAAAACTTACAGCATCACGACTAGGACTAAAGGGACGATTAAAATTCAATGTTATTCGGAAAGGTTCACCGCGCCGTACAATGAGTGCATCTTTGGCAGCATAAAAATGATCTGTATGATGTTCATCATGATTTTCTTCTCGATGTAAATCCACTGAAACGACTTTTAAAACAGCATCACTCGCAGCATCTGAAATTGAAATGCATTTAATAATTAAATTTTGTAATAACTGCAACTAAACAAAAATAGAAACAGTTGTCAACGATTTAACTTTGTACGTTGTTTAATGCCACACATGTATCTTGTTTAATAATATTTAATAATATTAATAATTGGTTTTGGTTTATTGGTATTTTGCAGGGACGGATTTCAGTGAGCTTTAAAATCTACTGCCGTTTTAACTCACTGTCCTGGGTAACATTATACAAACTAATTTTCAGCACAATGCCGACTTTATAATACCGTGGTTCAATCGGAATATATTCGCTTTATTTCTCATGGCGGCTCTTCTTGTTACAAAGCTCGTTTGAGCTTAAAGCATAGCGATTATAGAAATTTGTCCTACTTGAACCTACCGTTTTCATGGCAAAGTTAAGGTTCAGACCCCAAAATTGAATACGTAGTGTCAGGTTATAGAAAAACCAAGATCAAGTAGACCTTTGAATAATAAGTCCTCTCTCAGTGCTCGTTACAAAAACAATAAACTGAATTTATAGGGAAAAAGAAGAGTTAATTCAAACACTGCTTTTATTTGAATACAAGAATGTAAGAAAATTAAACTTCCCTAAATTCTTTCTATATTTTAGACCACAGTATAACAATCATGCCTAATTTATTTTCAAATGATGTTCCCTCTGAATGAAACGTAACGTCTTTATTATATTTTTGGTACTTCTACATTTGCAAAATCTATTCCACTCTATAGGAGGCGTACATATGTCACGCACGGCACTATAAAAATGCCCATACAGTCAAAGACTAAAGTCTACATACACACCGAAAATTTCATATATTCGCCAAACAAAAAGTGCAAAAAAAATAATTTTGTATACCAGACATATTTAATTCCGTTTTGATTATGAAACATTTTAATTATGAAAAAACTAATTACAAAGAGAGACAAAAGTGTTCATACATAACAGAAAAACGTTTTTGACTTCCAAAAAGTAGTTAGTTTTAGATTAATTTTTAAAGCGTTAATATTTTGTTGGCCCACCGTTAGCATCAATCACTGCCTGCAGACGTCTCGGCATTGAAGCAAGAAAATTTTCGGTCATGTCAGAAGTAATTTCCGATCAGCACTTGGTAACACTAACATAACCGATTTTCCGCTTTAAAATATCCCAAACGTGCTCAATCGGCTTTAGGTCCGGTGATTGTGGAGGCGATTTCAACTGCCTTGGTGCATGATAAATCAGCTAATCTCTCATAAAAGCTGTTTATAATAGTATCAATCCATAATACCATCGATAAACACCAACCGACCGACTCTAGATGCAGCAATGGCGCCCAAACCATTACGTTGCCACCATTATGTTTCACTGTGGGCACATTATTCTTTCGCTCAAGTGCTGTATTTTTTTTACGCCAAAATTCTTTGATTATTTTCAGATATCAAAGGCTTTCTGCGGGGAAGTCTGCTTGCATACCCTTTAGCTCGTTACGCTCTTTGAACCGTTTTTGGATGAACTTTCTTATCGGTAATATTTTCGATCTTTTCTGATACCTTAGACCCTGATATTCTCGGGTTTGTTGTCATTTATCTTAAAATAAAACTGACATCTCGCCTAGAGAGCTGCTTCGGTCGTCCAGATCTTGGCTTAATCTCTACGGAACCAGTTTTTTGTACTGTTTGATTATGTATTGGACAGTGGCAAAAGGTATTTTAAAATTTTTGCTAATTTTGCTATAAGATTTTCCTGCTTTACGCTCTTGGACAATAAGATCTTTTACCTCGATTCCAATTTCTTTACGCTTACTCATCTTGACAATTGAAAACTATTTTAATGCAAAAAATACCAAAAAAGATAGTTTAACAGATACTCGTATGGAGGCCCACTTCGTTATTTTTTGAGTTGAATGAAAATGTTTGTTTTTGTTTCATAATTAAAATGTAATTAAATATGTCTGGTACACAAATTTTTTGTTTTTGCACTTTTCGTTTGGCGAATGTGAAATTTTGGGTATGTATGAAGACTTTAGTCCTTGACTGTATGTTTGGCAGCAGAAAATAATTTTCTAGACAGCTGTCCTGCAAATAGTCCCTCCACTAGTTGACCCAAATAGCCGCTCGAAATTAAAATTATTTTCTTCTTCAGCAAAAAAAAGAAAGGCGATATTTATTTTTTCACAACTTTCCTTATAATTTTATATTTTTCAAAAAGTAAAACTAATATGGCGACAATATTCTGTTACCAAACTAAACTTTATGAGATGCTAACGAACAAGCCTACAAAATGATACCGCCTACGAATTTCAAATAACAATCATGGTTGGTAACATCAGAAGAGCTGGAGTACTGATTTTCGCTTATCTTCTAGAAGTATTCTTCTTATATATTCTTCGAATATTTCTTCTTTTATCTAAGATGTAATTGTTAAAAATGAATAAATTATTTAAATATGAAAATAAATTTAAAAAAAAAACGTACTTTTACATAAACAAATCTCAGACTACAATGTTTGTGTAAATGTGTAAATACTTATTTATTTAAAAATTCCAATTTGTTTTTAAAGATGACCTCATGTTTTACGGATGCAGATTCTATTTTTGTTTATTAATTGTCAAGTAATCGAATCAATTTATCCTAATTGTTTTCTATTTTTTTTCTCTTTTTTTTTAATTTAATTATTTAAATATACATTTTTGTGCCAAACATTTTGAATCAAATTACGGATACGATTTTTTTTTTCAAAAAATAAAATACTGCGATTCAATGCAAACAGAATATCTATTAATAAAACTTTTAAAGATCTCTATTTCACTGCAAGTACTCGTATTTATGTAGTTCAAGTAGATTGAACTTGTATCAGACATTTTCAATACGTACTTAATAAATACAATGTGTACCATTCATGTTAATAATAAAATTAATTATTATTTTCTACATGTACGAATTTATATATTTAGTTTTATGTGATTTTTGTTATAAACTGCATTTAAGAAATATGTTGTTGGTTGTTTTTATTGATATTCATTTATTGAAATGTTTTTTTTTTTTATTTAAGATTCCAAGGAAATAATTTAATTTTACTTTTAAAAACTTGCTTCTATTTTAAGAAAAATTCGTTCATTTATTATTTTTAAAAGTATTAAATGAAAAATTCAAAGTACACTTTTATGCCCATAATATACGAGGCTTAAGTTTTTTCTAAGTCTTGAATATATTTTAGCTCGACTGGAGAATGTCTTCATAACTGGTTTTTGTGAAAGAGATAATCATAAACCCCATTCATTTAAATAAATAAATACTTTCTGCCAAATAATTTATTTAATTTCGAAAATAGGTTAATAATTTAAACTCAAAATGTTGCGTTTTTAGTCATTAAAACTGCCGAACTCTGAACCCTAAATGAGGATATTTTTTCTTGATTTTTTGCTTATTTGGCCCAATGATGAACATTTATATTCTCTATTTATTGTTTCTTAATTTTCAAAGTACACCAGGACCGCAACAGAAAACCTTTAAACAAGGTAGTGAATCAGTCACACAACAAAGCTTATTTCGAATGTAAGTAAAAACGTTTAAGACTTTTTGAAAACATGCCAATACGCACGCCGTACACTAGTTTGCCTTCTTTAACTTGTCGGCCACTCAACTGAAGCTTTTAAATGGGGTTTATCATTTGTGGATGTACTCCTTTGTTAAAGGCAGATGTAAAAAACATATGTACATAGCAAATAATAAAGATTTATTTTTTATAATTAATAATTTACCTTTTTTTATTAACAAAATTTTAACAAAAAAAAACTTATTTGATCGCTTTATTTACAAAAAATATGCCAACTCACTTCTGTGTTATTAATAAGCAGCATTAATACATACTTTAAATTAACAAACAATTTTTTAAATGAATTAAAATTCACTTCGTCTAAAAATTATTTTTACTTTAATTTCTTAAACTTTTAGGAAATGTATGCGTATGTTTTCCAAATAAAACAGGAAAAATTAGACACCAGCAGAATGTAATGCTACATTTTCTGTATCGCTACATCCGTCATCAGCATTCATTCTTCGCATCTATCTACCTTAGGTTGTGAACATTGTACACATCATTTATTTAACCCATTCATTTTGAAAATAAGAATAAGAATACAATACAATATTAATTAATTAATCAATTTCAATTCATTTGTTATTATATAAAACAGTTTAACTAATAATTTTATAATTAAAAAATCTTACGTGTACGTTAGTGATCGATAAACTCAAGAACTAATGGACCGATTTTTGCCAAATTTTATATGCATGTTCTATGGGTAGTTTTTTTGTGTTTTTGCACCGAAACTCAAGAACTATTGCTACTTAGTGTTCGTCCAACATTTAGCGCAAAATTCCTTTTTTTTGGTGTTTCCGCGCGATAACTTAAGACCTATATCACCGATTTCGACTAAATTTTATATGTATCTACTGTTCGTGAGGAGTGTTTCTGATGGAATTGGGCCTAACTAGTATTATATAAAAAATCATTTGCATCGGAAGCACTTCCCCCATTTTCTTAAAAAAAGGAACTCTTGCTACTGTAATGAAATATTAAATAATTTTTATGTGAGATTCCTTAACTATGTTCGTTTAATAATTTATTTAATATTTATAATTTAATTTTTACAAAATAAATTTTCTTTCTAAAAAAGATTTTTAGAAATTAAGAATAAAATGAACTTAAGCCAAAATAATTTCAATTCATTTTAATATTTATAATTATTTAAAAAAATTAATGTTAATGTATACATATATATATATATATATATATATATATATATATATATATATATATATATATATATATATATATATATATATTATTACTTTACTTTTGAAATATTGTCCAGGATATTCGTAAAATTAAAGACCCAGAATCTGTAAACTTTATGTAAACCATTTTCTTCTTAATAATCACGATCAAACTTAAAATTCAGGACAATGCAATAGATGTTTGGGAACACCCTTACAAGGAACATATTCATATGTATTTATAAAGTTTTTCAAGCGAACCAGATTTTTCATGATGTAAATTTCATGCGCTTTTAAAAGGTTGCGGAAGCTAGAACACATACGTTTGTTTTCGTATATTTTTTGAGAGTAACGTTGAAGAGAATTAAAAATATAATTTCTCCAATATAAAATTGTTATTTCGTTATTTAAAAATTCAATAACAGGTTGCCAAAAATTAAATATATATTTAAAGCCATTTTAAGGCGACAGCAAATTGGAACAAGTATTTAAGGAATTGTTCCATAATTTCGAAATTCGAAATATAAATTTCATTAAAATAAATCGATTGATAATAAAATGGTATCAACAAGAAATACTCTATCATTAACAACAACAAATAAAATTTAACGCTTGCATACTGTAGCAAAACATTCTTACAAATGTTACTGATACAAAACTTTGAAAGATGACTTATCGTTTTTAATTAAATATGTATTCTTTACTAAAAATATATTTTAAAATTCCATAAGAAAATTAATAATAAATTACCTACAACGATTAATATCATTTTACGTAAAATAATAATAAAAAAAAAATATTTAGGCCCGAAAAATAACCATATACACACATACATCTTCTATTAAAATTATACTTTTATTTTATGTTTTTCGACAACTTAATGGTTTGTCATCTTAAAAAAACATTTCATTGGCATAAAGTAAAAGAAACAACTTTTTTTTTGCCAATTTTATCTTAATGCTATAAAAACAAAACATTAAAATATGGGATTCTCATATGACGCCTTCGATCAGACACGTGTGGTTTTAGTTAATATTTTTTAATGATAATGAAGACATATTTCCTATATTAAAATATTTAGCGGATTATTGAATTTTGCCATAATTTTATTTTCTTTAAATTCACAGGGTCAAGACAGAATAAACAGCAAATTTCAAACATAGAAAAAATTTACTTATCACTTGTGTTTCTTTTTGTCTCTACTACTAAGGGTCCTTTTTAAGTATGTTTACTGAATAAGCTAAGGAGAAATCTAATTTCTGGACTGAATAGGTCGTTACAGAACTTTGGTAGGACAAATCGTTTTATTGTTTTATACCGAAGCACGTCTTAACGTCTTCAAAGCAAATTATCTTCAAGAAAGATGACAATTTTATCTATTAAAGCAACTATTTTGGAGCAATAATTTATAATGTTTCAATTTGCTTCGACGGTTTTTGCAATGGTTCAAAACGAATCATTTTTGCCACACCTTTATCTGTCTTCCCGCTATTTGACTTGAGTTTAGAGCTTACAACAATTTTCCGCTTAATAATATTATTTCTATTTTTATTTTTATTTTTTTATCTTGGAGAAAAAGCAATGTGTAAAAAAATATATAAAAAACATTTAAGCGTACAGATATATAAATAGTTTTACGAAGAATACGAAAGAGTAATTTAACGATTCAGAAAATACATAAAATTATTCTACTATGTATCTTTTAATCATTAATAACGTTGAATAATAGAAAATGAAAAACACCTAAATAGCCAAACCGATTGTGATGAAATTTGGATATAAATAGGAAGGATTTCTTTTTTGCAGTAATAAAAGTATACTTTCAGGCGTTTGAATGTAGGAGTTATGGTTAGATGCCGTTGTATTTCAATTTTTTGGCACTTTTTAAAAATTTAAGAATACCAAGTCTATAAATTAGCTTTATACTTTCCATATCATTAAAAGACTAAGTTGTTTTTTATACCCTTCACCACAAAAAGTGGAGAAAGGGTGTATCTAAGTTTGTCATTCCGTGTGTAATTTCTACAATACCCCATAAAGTACATATATTCTGACTTCTTTTGCATAGCAAAGTCGATTGAGCGATGACCGTCGGTCCGTCTGTCCGTCCGTGTTAGTGCCTCGGCAGACTTGATTTCACAAAAAAAAAATTAATATGTCAATCGACCAGATATAGTGTCAAAAGAGATGCTATTGAAAATCAGCACAATCGCTCCATGTCCTTCGAGGCAGCAGGTAAAACACCATACCTACCTCTAATTTTTCCATGTCATTTGAAACAATAAAGTAACTTCAATCAAAAAAATAAATACATGGGGCGATAGAGAATTTAAAAATAAGAAAATAACATCAAGTGAAAAATTCGGCGCTCGCCCATATTTTGCCAGTTACGGGGCTCTGAAATTTTCTAATTTTGTACTATTTCAATGTGGACTTCATTTTAAAGCTTTTGAAGAGATTTTAAGAAAATACTAAAAAAATTTTAAAATGCTTTACCCATTAACTGCCGATGTCATTTTTATGTAAAATTATATATGTATATGCAGCACCAAGATTTTTTTATATCTGTCACCCCAATATTTATTTTTTTATTGAAGTTACTTCACTAAACTAGATTTACATAGATGGTGAAGGGTATATAAGATTCGGCAAAGTCGTATATAGCACTCTTACTTGTTTATATTTCATATTATACGAGTATACTGATACGAGTATTAGGTAGATATGTTCTTTTAAATTTTTTTATTTATTTATTACTTTAAGTTTTTAAGGATCGTTTTATTCTTCATGTATTTGTTAAGCATATTGTTTGGTTTTATACTTCGATTTTATTAAATGAAAATAATTTACTTTGAATTCTGGAAAAATACACTTATTTGGTTTAATCGAATAAGAGTTCGTAGTATTGGAAGCTAAACATTTGTATAAACGAAAACTTTTATTTTATAATAGACTTTGTTTTCATTAATTTTTCATTGTATTTAAAAACACAAAAAAAATAATCATTGGATATTAAATCAGACTTTGAAATATTTTTAGGTGCTTAAAAAAATCATTTACGCTGAATTTAATTTGCTTTTTTACAGCTTTTTTGTTATTAACAAGATTTTTTTTTTTTTTGCAAATAGAGCCAGTTAATAATAATTTTTGACACTAATGTAAATTATTGTTAAAAAATATTAGCTTGTGATAATAAGATAAATATCTATAAAAACATGTTTATCAACAACAAATAAAAAATTGTTGTTAAAAAGAATAAAAACACAAATTAAATAACAAGTCGATGAAGTCACAAATCAGAAGAACAAAAACATGTTTATGTTTGCAGGGATTGAATGTAGGCATACTTTATGTAAATATTAACACACACACACACATGTATATACACTCAGTAACTTCTTTTAAAACGACCTTGACCAACGAACTTTACTAAAAAAAAATATTTGCAAAATATCCTTACCTTCTGAGGCAGGACGTATACTTCGATAAGGATTTAAACGAGGCGAAGGCTGCCACCAACGATTTACCCAAGTGGGTATATAATTTGAATACCAAGTTGCCATATTAATTTAGGTTTTTATAACAGATCCTGTATTTCTTGTTTAAATAATAATTTTTTTGTATAATTTGCTAAAATAATTTAGTTATTAACTTTTATTAATTTTAAAAGCACAACGTTATTCCGCTAACGTTCTACTCCAACGCGATCGTTCTTATTAACTGAATTAGTACCAAAACATTACAGTGTAAAAAAATAAAGACAGAGAGAGAGAGAGAAAAACTTTTGTTTTCATTAATTTTTATTTAACTGTTAAAAATAATTTTTAAATATTAAAAACATTAGTGTCCACTCAGGCTCTTAAACATTATGAGAATTTATTCAAACAATACAGGGTTAGTTACAGTTAACACCACAATAAAACAAATAATGACGGTTATTTAAAAAATCTTTGCGTAGTTATCTACGCTGTATTAAAAAGAATTTATTTTAAAGCTTAGTTAGAGTCATTGGTGTTGAAACCCCTAGAACAGATTTAGCACACAAACCCAGAAATTTTTACTTCTTATGGGGTTTCTTATACATGACTTTATTTTAATTTTCGTTTTAGGAATGTAGCCCTATCCATAGAATTCTCTAGTTACGCTAGTGGATGTAGTCATAAATTTTATAAAGTATTAGATTTTATTGTCAAGTAATATAATTTATATGTAAACGGAATTTTCGTTTGACCCTGCATTACAGAATCATTTACAATCAGTGAAAATTCGTGTAACCTTATAACCCAATTAAAAAAAAAAGAAAATACGCTCAAAGCTGATTTATATTGATATTAGAATTGGAATCCTTATATAAATTAAAAAAGCCGTTTAATAAAATGATGAGTGCTGCCGTATCAAAGTTTCAATCAATTCGGAAAAATCGTATTCGTATTCAAACTTATAACTTCAAGCATTGAATCAAAAAGGCATTAAATAGAAAAACTTGTCAGTCAACTCTGAATTATTTAGTAAAAAATTACAAAAAAAAAATACAAATAAGTGTTTATTATTATTTAAAATAAGGAAATGTTATATAATAGTTACTGAATTTACATAAAAGGATAAATAACCCTTTTAATTTTTGTAATTAAGTGTTTCGTCGACCTCATTCGGTTATCAACACACTCCCATATTTGCGAATATTCTGTTATAGGTAATAATAGTTTTTTTTACACAAAAATATTATTACAGCAAATAATAATTATAGATCACATTTACTGGCATTATGATCTCATTTACAATTTACAATATCACACAAAAAAAACTTTATAAATTCCACGTGCCTTTGTTTGTTGAAGTAGGACAAAACATCCACAGTTTACAAAATTATGAAACTATTTCAAATTGAAATTATGGTTTTTCAAAAAAAAAAAAATCAATATAAATTTAAGAAAGCAATATTTTTTTATCTACAAGTAGAGTTTTTATTATATTTAGGATGTAAATATTAGAAGGAGTTTATTTTATTTTTTTTTTTTTACTAATTAAAACTTATTTTTGGAAAGTTTGTAAAATTATGTCAGACACTGTGCATAAATTTATAAATGTGAGGCAACCAAATGATCTCTTTTTAACTTAATTGCTTGAATAAACCTAAGCTACTTTTATGTTAAAATTTGTTAAATTCACAACTCCCACTCTATATATTACAGTGGGATATGTATGTGTGCGTATATTCGGAATACTGTAATTTGTGCGCAGTTTACACTTGGATAATAGAAATTACAAGTAGTCTTTCAAAGAATAAAATCATTGTGCAATTAGTTCAACTTGTAGTCGATTTACTTGAGGTGAAACGAATTGGTTTTTGTGTTTGTGCACCTAGTGGGCGACGTATGAGCAGAAACTTTTTATTTTTATACCCTTCACCACAAAAAGTACCAAACGGGTATATCTAAGTTTGCCATTCCGTTTGTAATTTCTACAATATCCGATCCCATAAAGTATATATATATATTCTGAGTCCTTATGCATAGCGAAGTCGATTGAGCAATGTTCGTCTGTCCGTCCGCGTTAATGTTCAAATCAAGTTTGCAAAGACACTACTTCAGCTAGAGAACATTTATTACGCCAATCGAGCAGACATAGTTTCGAAAGAGTTCTTTTGAAAATCAGCAAGATCGTTCCATGTTTTTCGAGGCATCGAGCAAAATACCACGGCTGACTCTAATTTTTCCATATCACTTGAAACAATAAAGTAACTCCAATCAAAAAACAACTATATGGGGCGAAAAAGAATTTAAAAAAAAGAAAAAAAAAACGGCATCAAGTTAAAAAAATTGGCTCTCGGCCATATTTTCCGAGTTATAGGCCTCTGAACTTTTCATAGAAAAGTACGATTGTGCACCATATTTTTTAAGATATCAATGGATATCATTTAAAAGCTTTTAAAGAGATCTTTAAGGAAAAACTAAATTTTTTTAAAATTACTAAACCCAATAAGAGCCGGTGACATTTTCAAGTAAAATTATATTTTTTTCTTATTATAAATTCTCAGTCTCACTGAATTAGATTTACTTACATGTATGATTGACTTTTTTATTTGCCCTCAAATAATGATGAATTAATGCATCTGTTCACTCAAAAGACTTTAAAAAATTTTATTAATTGAAATATTTTTAATAAATAGAAACAAAACTGTCAAAACTAGATACTAAACCTGAAACTAGGAATTTCTGCCTCTACAATTTTGTAAAGTATAGCGTCGTCTGATGTTTTTTATATGAAATTAATATTATTTCTAATGCCTGATAGTATGCTTGGATTATGTTTTTACCCTCTTCTAGATCTCCTAAAAATAACAGACGCGGTTTCGCCATTAAGGCGAAAATATATGTCAGCCATTTTTTATCGAACAAATAAAAATTTTCTATAAAATGTCCATTGATATGTCACCCACTGTACCCCTTTGTGTTTAAAGAGCTTGTTAAAATACTCATCTTAAAAAATTATGTTTTGTTTTGAGGAAGTTTAAGTATCATTATGAGAATATGCTTGAGGCAGTTCTGACCAACAAACAAAAAGGTATTGCGGTATAATTAATAACGTCATCGCTTAAAATGATTGAATATCTAAGAATTTAAGTATGAATGCATGTATGTACATATGCATGTATATAAATGTGTAATAACGTATGTAGAAAAGTATTTACATATGTTTGTAAGTATAAATGTATGTCTGTACCAAATATTTGTGAGCAAATGATTCATTAATTTCTTTAATTCAATTAATAACAAATTTTCGTTATTAGTAATTTGTCACAAAAAACTTGTTGGTAATTTTAGATATAGAAGTTCCCGATTCCATTAATACGTAAGCCGTTATTGTTATGCTGTTTAGTAAAACTTGTTGATAGGAATTAAAGACTAGATTTCACTAAAGAGTGGAAATAAATGTCATAAAAAATACGGAGATTAATTCAACTGTTAACGCTGTACGATGAATATGACAGTTAAAAATGCTTTGTGTTTGTTGGTATTAATGTAAAGAGTACAAGTAACTAGTTTTAAATACGTGTATTATTCAAATTAAAAAGAGATTCAAGATTTTTCAATAAAAAATTGACCACTTGATTTATTAAAGGTATTAAATTTCTGATGTATTTAACAGTCTAATTCAAGAATGTGCTTAAGCTGTCAAGATGTTATTGTGTGTTGTTGAATACAAATTTTTAAAAATGGTTTATTTAAAAAATGTGTTTTTAATGACTTTTGTAAACTTTAGATCTAAAATGAACAATTTTTAGAAATTTTACTGTAAATGTAAACAGTAATTAATTTGCATTAAAAAAGTCGAGCTACTTCAGATTTACATCCATATAACCGACCTGTGACACAGCAAAATCGGTATACAAGAATACATTGATGTAACACAAGCTTCCCTTTTTTCTCATATTACTTTCATATTTTTGGCTTTTTCAGAATTCAAAATACTAAAAATTGTAAAATGCAATAATCATAAATTTTATTGAAAGATGTGTCGAGCCGCCTAGCAAAAATTTTTAGAAAAAGAATTAAACGTTTTTGGCAAAAGCGTCAAGGCATGAGACTTTTATAATCATTCACTGAGAATTGATTACGTTGATTATTAAAGAAAATAAAATGATTATTATTATGTATTTTGTATGTTCTTTGAACTTGTTCAATATCTACTTCCTTTTTTTGCGAACTAATCGAATCACTAAAGTCATTTTATGTCAAGGCTATTTTAAGGTCATGTCTAATTTTTTGCTGGGCGAATGTGGCAAGATAACCTATCATCTAAAATAAATATAATAAAACTGTAACAGGATCGATCATTTCTGTACATGAAATATTTTTTTAAAATTTTTAAGTCGTGTATATAGTAATCGATATGGAATATTTTTTGAAGTTTTGTGTGTCTGTCTATCTGAGGTCGAGTCACATTAAAACTGCTGTATAGATTTTGATAAAATTTTGTTAGAAGGTCTCTTAGAACCTTGGTTCTAATTTAGAATACTTTTTTTTTGTAAAAATAAATCATTTTGTAGAGAAAATAAAGATTATATTTTGAATGTGGAAGCAGCCAATTTTACCGGTATAATGGTACTAAAACAGTTGTCAGCACATTTTATTTTTGTAGATAGAAAATTTTAAACACTGTTTACAGAACTCTACAATAAATATTTAAAAACAAATTTTTCTAAATTTAAGTTTTAAGAAAATTAGAAATAACACGCTGACGAAGTCGTTAACACTGCTAGTTAATCAAAAATTTGTCAACAACTTCGACTTAATACAGGGATTTCTATTTTAAAAAAATTCTCCTAGCAAAAGAAAAGAATGATAGTAAATTTAGTAGAAAAACTCACAATTAATATTATTATTATTATTTGATTTTTGTACGTTGACGAATCTTATACACCCTTTAGGACAGGGTGAAAGAGATTCCATAAGACCCGTGTCAATAAAAGTTATATTCGTTTATGTAGAAAGGAATTTTGTTTGTTTCTTCTCTTTCTTTTTTTAAGGAGTATTGTGTGTTTTTTTTTTAATTAGATAAAAAATTTCCTTTGAAATCAATATTTCTAGATGAAATTCAGATTATTACTGATTTTTTATGAAATTTTAACTTGTTGCAAATAAAAAATATTTTCGAATAAATTTTGAATTTTTTTACGAAGTAGAAGAGTAAACTTAAATTTTATGATAAAAAATTGTAATATTTTTTTTTTGTTAGTTTTCTTGTTTTTCTTAAAATGTTGGTAAAATATTGAGCTTCAGTAACTTTTTCCTTGAAAATTTTTATTTATATAAAATTTTCTTTTTTTTAATTTGATTTTAATTTTTAAACAAGTAACAATTCTTGTTTTTAATATAAGTATATATGTCTGTCATTTTTAAAGATCTTTAGATTTTTTGGAGATGTTTTAGTTCTTATGGCGAAATTAAAAAAAAATTCTTTTCTCAGTAGAATACACATTTTGCTTAAATATAAAAATAAATAAATTTAAAAAACACCGCCATGTAATAAATATATATAGGAAAAGTACTCAGCCTGATTTCACAAATTTTCTAATGGTAAATCTTTTAAAACTTTTTGACGGTTTCCAGAGAAACCATGTTAATGAATTCAAATATATTTTGTAGAAATTACAAACAGAATGTCAAGGTAAATGTATGTATACAAGGTAAATGTTTCATCTGCTTCGAAGAATATAAAAAGCTTCAATTTTATTGTAACAATATCGAACAAATAATTGTAATTCAGGTGACAGAAAATATTACCGATTACCGAAAACGTCTATATTATTGTTGAAAAGTGTTCGAGAAATGCGCTGTACCTTAATCTTAAAATTTTAATAATAAACTCATTATAAAAGAATTTGTTATTTTTTTTCGTTTTTTCGTTTTTATTTGAACAGGTGTTTTGATTTCTTAAATTTGTTAAACAATAATTAAAGTATTTTATAATATATGCAGCAAAGAAAAAATTGGCTGCGGTGTGGCCTGAAATAAGAAAAGTCATATTCGATTGCATGTTATGAACTACTAAAAAGGTTTAAGCAAAAATAATAATTCTGCATCCCATGGTAGTTGTGTTTAAAAAATTCTTGGCAGAAAAGATCACGCACATTTCTGAGGTCTTATTATAAATTCTTTTAATTTTTTTGTTCACAATATTTTCAAAGTTTTCAAAGATTCATAAACAATAAGTTTTTGCAATTTATTTTACACGTCCGAAGTATTGGAATATTGATTTTATTGCAAAATATTTTCGAATATTGCACGTACGTGTCTCACCTCTTTCAACCGCCTTATATTCCATCACATTTATAGGAGATTCTGAAATTTCATGGAAACAGAAATTTTTCAAACAATTGCAACACATCAAATTAGTTTTTTCGATTTCGTTGATTGAACACACTTTATTGCCCATCATTAAATACGTTTTTCTTTGATTTTATTTAAAAATTTAATTATTAATTAATTAATTATCACAAAGCACTTAAACAACAAATATCTTCATTTACTTTCATAGTAATTTTGATTTATCTAAAAAAATAATAATTAAGATATTGTTTAATTATATTATATTATATTATATTATTTTGTTTTTATTTCTTATAATTAAAGGTCTAATACTTGCTTCTCGAAACAGAAACAAATTAATTAAACAAATTTAATTAAGTTTCGAATGTTTTATAAAAATACATTTCTTAAACAAAATTCTTAATTTTTTTTTTTGAAACGCCGTTTTATTTTTGTTTTGTTTATTGCTCAGGCTGTCTGTTTTTAGCTTCTTGTTGACCTTGTTGACAATGGACATAGTCGTTATCATAGACAACGACTATGTGAATGTATCCCAATCATAAATTATCGTTAATCATTTTATGCAAAAAATAAATCTTTTCACACGTTTATACATGCCAAGCAAGTATTTTTGGTTAAAAACAAGTGGGTTTTAAACAACGCGGTTAATTTAATAAAATAATAATAAGTTCAATAAACATACCAACAATAAAAATGATCATACAATTATTTAATACGTGGTATTATAATAAAACTATCGATTAAATAGTAATAATACGAGTAATAATAATAATAAAATATTTATTACAAAGTAAATAAAATATATTTATTATATTTCCTGTGTAGCTTTTAAAGAAATAAGCTCGAATTTATTAAATAAAATTAAATGTTGATTCCAAATACTTCTTAGTGGAGTTACTTAAACATACAATTATTCGTTTTGCATATATATAAGCTTCCAATTTGGAGCTTTGGAAGCTCCAAAGCTCTTATGAAAGATTAGATGTTTATTTTATGGACTTAATCAGTCAGTCAGTCTACATTCACCTGATTTGATGATTTATTGTGTCTAAGTAGTTACACTGAAAAATCATACGACACCATTTGTTTAATTATCTTTTAAAGTTGCAGTAAGTTTCATTATGCGCATTAATAATGAAATTTTTGATACCATCAGTTTTTTGAAATTATACTTTTAATCTGATATTCTTAATTGTAGTTGATTGTGTGTATCATAAATAAACTTCTGCTGAAATCTTTCAACAACGAAATGTAAACAAAGCAAGCGTCATAAATATTCCCTCAAAATTTAAACCATCCCATTTGGTTTACCGCGACGCTTGCTTCTCTACACCTCTTGCCAACAAAAAAAAAAAAATTCATGCAACTATTTTCCTCAAAAATTGCATAGTGTACGTTTGATCACACGCAAGATTTTGCTTTTAAATTGAACACGCCTGCTTCTTTTCTACAGTAGATTAGTTTTATTAAAGAATTTGAATTAATTAATAAAAAAGCTAACTTCAATAAAACTACAACAAAAAATCCGTTTAGACAATTGGAACGTAACGTGCATTGCATTACCTTCTATAATAAATAATTCTCTAGAAGGTATTTTTCCAAAAACATGGAAAGAATCTATAGTGACTCCAATCAAAAAACTGTGAAAATATCGCCGAGTAACCACACTAAAACCTGTGAAAATTACAGTTAGAAAGATACACACATACAGCCATACCTAAAAAAAATGGAAAGCGTTTTTTTTTGCTGTCAAAAGTTCTTATGTCCATACATTTTGTATGAAGCATAACGAAATAACGCGGCGGAAACGCTTTGCAATTGAAGAATCCAATTTGAACAAGGCGTTTTATAATCATAATAATAATTAAACATTTATTTTTGTTTTTTTTTTATAAAATTTTAATTTGTACAACACAAACTCAGGATTGCTATTCTTGTTAAAATTATTAGGAAAGATGTGTTTAATTTTTTTAATAACCCTATTTTCATAATTTTGACGTAGCATTGGCGCTATTGTTTAGGTATGGCATTTCAGCGTAAAGGCTCTGCGGAAGAGAACGTTCCGCTTTCCGTTTTTATTTAGATATGGCTGATATATGAGAATATTTTCCCCCTTTTAGAGTAGGCAAATTAACTTGCGCAAGTCTTGTGTTTGTGGGTGTGAGAGAAAAGGTCGGTTTGAAGGGAAAGAATTGCTGAGATTTGAGTACAAACATGCTTGTACTTGGCAATTCTATTTCTGCTGTCATTCTTGTCTTGGGATTCAAGTATATCTTTAACTAAATTATTTTTTTCTTCAACTTCCATTGCCCAATAAGCACAAATATTTTGAGAATTCCAATGTTGGAATTCCAGTGTGAATTCAAGCTTGAATAACATTTGAAATCCATTTTCTTTCCAGTCTGTTTGAAGTTTGTTAAAAAGCAACAAATTTGTTTGAAGCATATTTTATCTGTTGTGAAAAAATTGTTTTTATTTATATTGAATTATATTTACATTACATACATTATTCCGGCGATTGGATACGAAATTCTGCCACCTAAAGAACGTTGCTGAAAAACAACGTCGGCATCAAATCGAGTCAGTCCACGTTCCACGTCGCTTTGAACGATAAACCGTCTGTCTGTGAGGACACAATTATAAAAGAAAATGGTATATCTGATACTAAAATTAATTCTGTGGGAGACAGAGGCTTAAAAATACAGCTGGCTGCATGGGCGATCCACTGCAATTCCATGTTTGACTTCAAGTGTAAAAACAGGTTCGGTTCAACTTGAATCATACTGTTATTCAAGGCTGGAATTACACTGTAAAGGTACTGTTTTGTTCGACTGTAATTCAATTAATTAATTTTAATTAATTTTTGCTGGATTCGCTATTGAAATCAACTATGTTTCAACTGTAATTCAACACTGGAAATTGGAAATTGTGACTTGATTTCAAATGTAATTCCACTTGAATTTCAGCCAAAATGCTGATTGGGTTGCATTCACTGAATTTCAAATTACTTTCACAGTTACAAAAAATAAATAAATGAAACAAAACGAAAACAAATTAAGAAAATTTGAGCATAAGAAAATTAGACTTTCTCAACCAAGTTGCTGAATGTAAACATAAAAGCAAGTTCAAGGGTTTCAAAAATAAATTTTCCTGTGAAACAGCAGTACCTATGTAATAAGCACATAGCAAATTACCAAAAAAAAGTACAAATAAAATAATGGCAATATTTTTATACTTAAATAATAATATTTTTATACAATTATATAATAAGCCTTAAAACTTAAACAGCACGTTGAGTTTTTGCAAAAGATTGGTAAAAATTTAATGTTTTAAACGGCTAAGAAATAAAATGTCTATTATCGCGATTTATATTTATATCGTAATCATTTTTTTTAAACTTGTTAAAAGAGTTGTGTTTTAAATCGCTAGTTTGATATTACTAGTGCAACGTAAACAGCTGTCACACATATGTCTATTTTTTTTCTCAGAAATATTTAGGCGAATTTTCAGAACTTAAAATTTAAGTGAGAAATATAAAAATGTCAGAAAATCTGGAACAACAAACAGAAGAACGAGAAGCCTTACAGTCCATATATGAAGGAGATGAATCTTTTAAAGAAATCAACAGCACCACATTTCAATACAAGGTAGTATGCATATAACGACAACTTAAATAAATAAACAAATCTAAATGTCTTAATTAAAGTACGGAGAAGAAAATAATTACAAATCCTTTTTGGTAGAGATACAGTGGGGTGAAAATTATCCAAATGAATTGCCGACCATTAATATGGATACATTTTATAATAGAAATATGTAAGTCATTTGGAACAGAAAACTATAACATTTTCGTTAACTATGAAATACTTTTAACAGTTCAGCCTCAGTGAAGCTTGCAATTCAAGCAGCTCTTAAAGAAGAAGCTGAACAATGGTTAGGATGCGGTATGACATACACTTTGTTTGAATGTTTGAAAGAACGCATAGATGTGTTAACAGCAGAACAACCGGAGCATTCAACGGTGCATTCTATAGATTTCGACAATATAGGTGTAAGTGCAATACAAATATCAGATAATACAGAAACCGTCAAAAGGGAACCGAAGAAAGAGCAACTAACCAAAGCTCAAAAACGTAGACAATGGGAGAGAGCAGATCACAAGGGAGATCGTCCCAGAGGTTGGGATTGGGTTGATATTGTAAAGCATTTATCACAAACTGGATACAAAGAAGAACAAAACTCTGCAAAGAATAATACTCCTCTCTTGCAACCGTTAAACAGCTGAAAATTTCTGACATCTATAACAGAAATAATGAAGAATCAGCTAACTGCCTCAATCTTTACTAATATTTTTGTAATAAATTTTGTTGAGAACGAATGATAAAAATATCTCTTTTTCTTGTTAGCACAACTAAGAAAGGTGCCAATTAATATTATTGTTAGAAATTGCTTTAGATCTTATTTGGGGCAAATTAAAATATCTTGTTTACACGGAATAAGATAAAGTTAATGTTCATTAGGATATAAAATTAGAAAAAATGATTAGTGAAGTTTTTAACACTGACCAAATGTATTAACTACTATTGGGTTATATTGAGTTAAACAAAAATAATTTATGTTAAAAACGTTCATCAAAAATACAAAATTTATGTGTAAATGTAAATTACGCGGTTTTCAGAACAGGCCTATTGTTAACCCTTCGTTTTCTAACTACAGCATTTATTTTTTTTCTGTCAATAATTTAGCAATAGTAGAGAAAGTGGGAGCAACTCTTATTTAGTTGTCAATAAAAAAAGCATTAACTAAAAAATTTGCGATTTAGTGTTAATAAATCAAATTAGCAACACTAAAAAGTGTCAGGAACAAAACACGTTGTTTTCTTATTTGTTGTTGTTGAGTAAGTTTAATACTAAAAGATTTATACAAGGCAAATCAATTGATTTATAGAATACTGTAGGTGAAAAGACTTCTAGTAAAGGCATGGATGAAATACCGTCAACACACTCTGATTATGAAAAGGTAGAAATAGCAGGTAAGTTAAATATATTTGTATGAATGTACATAGTGTGTTTTAAAATTATCATATTGCAGAAAACGTCTGCAAGGAAATAGGGGATAAACCTGAAGCAATACATAAAGGCACCATAGCTAAGCAAAATGAGATAATAGAAATATTAAGTGTAGAATTGGTTACTCCTCGAAGAGATCACGACGACACTAAAGATAAGGCGATCCACAGTGACAGTGTTAAAATTTGTGCAAATATTCCACTCGATGTAGTAGAAACACAGACTTCTTTAAGCGTAGTCGCTAAAAATATACCAAATGCAACGCAAAACCAATTGGTAAATGATGCTGCTTTGGAAGCCAATACAGTGAAAACAAGTGATGTAAACGACCAATGTGCACAAAAAGGGGACGAAACACTGTTAAACACTGATCCGGTTGAACCAACAGCAAACACCTTACAGATCAAACCCGCGACCATAACTAAAGGTAGGGCGATGAACAGTGACAGTGGTGTAACTAGTGAAGAAGATATTGCAGTCGTTATAGAAGAAAAACAGCCTTCATTAAACTTGGACTCTGAAAAACCAGATGTTGCAACTCAAAACCAATTAATTAATGATGCTACTTTGGAAGCCAATACAATGGAGACAAGTGATGCCGGTTTCGAACATACGCAAGTAGGGAATACTTCACAGATCCAACCAACGGCAATAACTTCCGGTTTAAGTTTATTAGCGGAATATCAGTCTGATGATGACACTGATTCGGTTATTGAAGTTCTACCAACATTGGCCCAAGATTATCGCAACCAAGTGGTTGAAATAAATTCCGATAGTGACTCGGATGATAGCACTGATTCTTCTGATGTTGAGTGTCTTAATGAGCTGCGTAAAAATATTGAAAAACGTATAGAAGTGGCCGATGATGACGAAGAGGATGAAGAAGGCAATGAAGATAATACACGCAAAAAAAGAAATCAGCCAAAAATGAAGGTTAAAGGTGAGATGTCATTAGAAGATTTACCACCAATACAAGATTTGCAAATAACTGTGCCTGAAGATGAATGTATAGAATTTGGTAAAATTCACTCAATTGTTGATCAGCTAGTTCTAGTTAGTGTTTTGCCCAATTCTATTTTATTGGATTTGGAAACGGTATTATTTTTAGAAAAAGGTCAAAAAGTTTTGGGCGAGGTATTTGATGTGTTGGGTCAAGTGGCCGATCCTTTATATTGTGTACGTTTCAATTCAAATGAACAAATCAAAGAGAAAGAAATTAAAGTTGGTGATATTGTTTATGTAGCTCCTAAAACCCAATTCACACAGTATGTTATATTATCAAACTTAATGAAACAAAAAGGTTCAGATGCTTCATGGGAAAACGACGTAGAACCTCCACCACGATTTCTGGACTATTCTGATGATGAGCAAGAACAGTTGGCTAGGAGACAACTGCGGAATAAAGACAGACCAATAGATAATGAAGATCCAAACAAAAGGGCCAGAGCTATGAATACTAAAGATGATTCTATGTCAAATACTTCTTATAATTCAAATACACCTCAAAGAAGTCGAAGAATTGAACAAAGAAATAATAGAGGAAGTACAGCAAGTCAGATGAATGCCAATAATAGAGCTCGATTCGATGGGGGAAATCTGAGCCAACAGTCTACATCAAATAATCGGCGTAGTTCCTCCTGGCATTCTAATTATTATCCACAAAATTTTTTAACACATCCATCATATAATTATGCAAGGCATCCATCACAAAATCCACCACAATATTCTCAGGCATATCCCTCACATATGCCGGTCTATCCACTGCCTCCTCCCATTCATAACATGTCTTACCCTCCACCTCAGCCAACGCAATATGGTACACCACACATGTTGCACCAAAATGGACCTCAGATGTCTAATACGTTTAATATAAGGCCTCCAGTTCTTCATGACCGTCCTCAAGTTTCCCATCATCACCAATATACCTCGACTTTACATCCACCTCCAGAAACCGAATAAAAAATATATAAGAAACAAAAAATACTTCTCTGAAGTACTCCAAAACAATGTACATGTACTAATTCAATAAAGGATATTTTTGTGTAAAAAAAGGTTTATTTTTATTAGAATAACATACATACAGGTTAGATAGATACATAGATAAATAAATATTTCTGTTTAGTACAAAAAAGATTTTAGTGTATATTAAGGTGTGTATTATCTAATATATTAATCTATTGAATAAGACGGAGGGATGAATGAAGGTTCGTTTATTACACGTTGATCGTATTGTTTATTGTTTTCTAACATCTTGGTACACGTCTGGCAAATATGAATCTAACAAGGCTAAATATTGTACTTTATATAAAATACTGAATGCCGAGCATACATCAAGTTTCACCGGGTACATAGTTATTGAAAATTTCAACAAACTCTTTTTCAACATAAATATTTTAATATTTGGTAACTAATTGAAAAGTTTTAACAATAATAAAGTAATGGAGTGTTATTATTTAAATCTACTAATGTTTACAATTAAACAAATCTTAAAAATAACATTTTTTTAATTTCTTAGAACTTTACTAATATTGTTTATTTAAAACTTGATTGAATATAACATTACTACACTTGCAACATTGATAACTAGTACAAAATTATCAAACTGATAATCACAAAAAAATGTTAATAGTTGATTTTCTACATTGCAATTGTTATAAAAATTTATATTTCGTAAGAAATATGAATATACATTTTCAAAATTAAAAACTAATTACTAGGCACAATTTTTGAAGCGAAGATAATTTATTTTAGGTTTTTTTTTTTTACCGAAAAATGTCTTTATGTATTCTGAAATTGCTCTATTAAATAAAAATTCTAGTTTGGAAGAAAAATAATAAATATGTCTTTGGAAGAGATTTTTCAAGAAATTCTCTTTTAAAAATATGTATTTAAAAATAGCTGTAAAATTTTGCATTTATTATTTAACTTTTAATTGCTAATTATTCTAATGGCTTTTTCGTGACGTCTTTTTTATATGAGTTTTGGAATTTTAAATATTTAATATGAATGCTTGCGTTATTCTATGACGGGCTTGCACTGGGTATTACGACGTTTTTAAAGATTTCAAAAAGTTTTCTTTAATTTGGTGACGCTCCTTAAGAAAAACTAGGACGACGGTAATGTTGTCTTGCGAGTCGCCTTGTTTCGCTAATTCAATAAGATGTTTAGGTATATCATCTATGCATTGTTCATCATCAACTAACGAGTTATAGATACAATCAACTATTTCCCTTTCACTAACATGATCCCAAAGTCCATCAGATCCTAAGACTAGAAAATCATGCGATGGTTGCAGTGGTACATCCACGATATCCGGTTCAGCAATAACTGCCTTTACAGTGTAGTCGCCTAAAGAACGAGATACGTTTATTATGCCGTTAACGCGCCACTGTCCCTGTACAAACAGAACTGAACCACCAGTGTCAGCTGATTCTATGCGTTTTTTTTCGTCCGATGAGTCTGGTTTATGTGGTTTTACTAACTGTAAATTTACAGTGGGTGAAACTAAAAGGCATCTGGAATCTCCGACCCATGCTACGTACAAATGATTAAAATTTTGTAGATCATTCTTTATCAAAAGAGCACACACAGCAGTTGTTCCACTACCCAATTGTTTTTGACCAAAATTTTGATCAACTTTCAGAAAACTCGATTCTAGAACGTCTCTATAAATGTCATTTTCGGAGCAGCATGAAATATTTATAGATTTTAATTGTTGCGCGACCAGGTAGGGAATTTGGTTTGTAGCGTATGTGGCAGATAAAGATCCAGAATGACCATCGAACACGCCATAAAAACTTAATGGCTTTTCAATTTGATATATCTGGCTAAACTGCGGCAAACATATATGGCGATCCTCCATTTTACGAGGTTTATTTTTGATATGTGCTTCCACATATTGCTTGGAGCTATTTGAAGACGAGAAAGTACATTTTACTAGCTTTCTTCTACTGCAATCTGCAAAATTCTGCAATATTTCCTGATTGGAATTATCAGATAAATGCAAAAGAAATTTTGCTAATTGATCGGCGATGAATTTTTGTAGCTTTAGTAAATCTAGAAGTATTTTATCCGATACATTTTCACCATCTTTGGCGTTCGCAAACTTTAAATCTTCCAAAATTTTCTTGTTTTTTAATTCGTTTTTAATTTCTTCTTCAGCAGATAATAATATACCCAATTGAAAGTGTTCCGGACATTTATTTTGGTTCAGCCACTGCCATATACACATTAAAATTTCAGCGGATAATTCATTGTTAGTCACTGAGTAACTCTCGTTATTAGACCGAGTTAATATAAATGGTCGCAATTCAACACTTCCACTACAACCATTACAAGACACATTTACACCTTCTCTACCTGCAAAACTGCTACCATCATTAGTCACAGCATCTTTAGCAAAGTCGCGTAAATATTCTTTGAAATATTTTAAGTGATTACATTGTGTTTCAGCTATGCTGCAGCTAGTCGATTGTGTCATTTCTTTTTTCAATTCAGATGTTTTTCTCTCCGTGTTGGTCATATTAAATAAGTTTTCAATGCAATGTTCTAAAACCGGCCAAAAATTTACACATCACGATTTACAAATAGTCGAAGTTTTTATTTTAATATTTTTAATACTAAAAAAATATTTTGAGTTCAGGCATTTTTACCAAAACAAACAACGCACACAATGATAACAAAAACAACTACGACGATAACAACCACCTAGAAAACGTCAAATTGAAATATCGACGTCGGGTCTTAAAAAATGGACGGCAATCTGTTAAGTAACGCCGTTACTAACACAAACAATGATGTGCCCGTTGCTCCTTAAAAAACACCGTTAAGATAATTCCTTTCACTTTTTATTGAATTTCGATTAAAATTGTGTTTTAAAAATAATTAAATTTTGTATAAATTTTTACTGAAAAAATTTCATTTTTTAATAATAAAATTCTTTCGCATGCTAAATCTGCTAAATGAGGTATATAAAAAAAGAACGGCGAGAATAACGTCCTGTATCCTTATATTAAATAAAAAATATATGCTTATTTTTTTAATTTTGTGTAAATTTGTTGTGATATTTTATTTTATTTATTTTTTTATTATTTTATAATTTATATTTTTTGTAAAGGGATGTAAGAAAATAGGTATTTTTAAAACATCTAAAGTTTATACAGGTTTTGAATGTATGAATGTTTGGTTGTATTTATGTTTACAATATTAATATTTGTAAACAAATAAATAAAGTAAAATTTACATATAATAATCAATGGATATTAGTTTTATTAAAAGCTTTACAACTAAACTACATTTCTACATAATGTCCTTAAATGTATATATTGCTATTAAAATCTTTTTGCTTTAAACAGAATAAGAATATTAATTTTGAATAGATAAAGGAAATAATTAATTAAAATATCAATAAATATTTATTTAAACACTATACATTGACACAAATGTTAAGGCAGAATTGTCGCGTTCGAATTGGAATATTATTATTAGTTATTGATTTGAACCAAGCTCTAACTTAGATTTAAATTAAATGATTTATACATGTACTTTACTAGGTTTATTTAAGTAGATATGTTTTTATGTAAAGTTTTCTTCTTTCTACTTTTACTGAAACATACAAATATATATAAGATATAAATTGGAAATGTTTATTAAATTACATCTAAATTATTAAGTTTTTTAATTTCTGAAAGAATTAAGAAATTTTTTTAAGGAGTTTATTTAAAATTTTAAAACATTACTTTTTAAGTAGCAAAGCTTCTACTTCTTATTTTTTCTTTTTATACTATAAAAAAAATATTCTAAATAATTAGATTTTGAATGAAATAACATAGACAAAACAAAAACAATATTTATACATTTTTTACAAATATAAACTAAGCATTTTTTACTACATTATTTTTAATTAATAAAAATGTTTTGCTGTAAAACGTAATATTATGAAATATCACTTTTATAACAAAAAGCTAATTACATACTTTCAAGTAATCTCCCCTAAAAAAATTAGCATATGCTAAAAAATTATACTTTAATGGCTGGAAGAAAACATTCAAATATTGAATGTCATATCTTTTATTAATATTAAATTAATTTAACAATTTGGTATACAGACTAAACAAAGCATATCCCTTACCACCACTTAACGAAATATTTTCTACTTTCTGCTATTAAAATTCCTTTTTAAACGACTTCAAGAAAAGAAGGAGCTTATCAATTCGACTGATTGTTGCTTTTTTTATGTTTGTGTCATTTCTGAACTGATTTTGAAAAGTTTTGGTAATATGATAGATTATGCTGTAAAGTTTAAAATAACTGCGTATTGCTATAGCTCCCACTAACAAAAAGTTATACAAAAATAAATCTAAAAATTAAAGAGTGCCCATATAATTGTTGTAAATTTACTTTTATGGGCTTATCTTAGTATTGTTGTAAATTGTTTTTTAACTCATATTTGATAAACTCATTAAGCTGATCAGACGATTTAACAGTTTATTAATTAAAGATGATGTTGTTGATTTTGTTTGATTAAACACAGCATGCAAACTTTTTAGGCGGAGAAAATAATAAGTAAAAACAAAGCTTTTCACAAAATAAAACTGACTGACAAATAAATATTTTAAGCATAACAACTTCTTTCCAATTTAGTTGAATATCACTATAAATGTAGCCGATCATTTCATTTTTGTTTATCTACATATTACGATTTTGTGATAAATTCATTTCGGTTAAATGAAACGACACACTTACATTATTGCCAGAGTTTATAGTTTTAGGCATTCCAATTCAAACGATATTCATCAACCATCAGCAGATGTTGCGACGTTAACCAACCTATTTAAAAAGTAAAGGCAAAAATATATTATAATAACAAATAGCAAAACAAAGAAAAAAAATAAAATAATAATAAGAAGCGAGCAGCAGTTACATTATAAAAATATTAATTAATAGTAATTTTTTAAAGAAATACAGATTTTTTTAATTGGATATAGAAAAAAAAAACACAAAAGATTTACCTTCTTGTTGCGCCATGTTATAAAATTCCTGCCATTTACTTTGTACTTCCCAATATTTTTCTTTTATTTGATTTCGATCTTGTAAATATGAAACTGCAAAAAAATACCCCTTCAAAACATCTTGAGGCAAAGTATCAAAATGGAAATATACTCCTAGAAACTTTTTACTTTCGGCAATAATAAAATGTTCATGTGGATCAAATGAAGAAACGATATCGTCAATAAGATGACTTTGTTGATATTCATCTATTAAAGTTTTTATTGATAAACCCAAGCGTATATTTAACGATACAGAGACAGTTTGTCCCACCGTTACTCTTTCCAATTTGTTAACCTAGAAGACATTTAAAATAAAATATTATATAAAATAGTTGAAAATATTTATATAATTCCTACTTCTTTAGGTGTCAGCATTTGACCAGATCTAAAGAATTCTTCTAAAGCTATTAAATAGCGAGATTCGTTGAAAGTTTTTAAGCAAATAGATTTAACTGCTTTTAAATTTGCATACAAATGTAATAAGATTACGAAAAAAAATACGCCATAAAGTACGCTGTGTGTGAGAGAGAGATAGAGAGGGAGAATATAAAAATTTGTTATTAAAGCAAATTTAACTGCAAATAAATACCCTGGAGTCTTAATCACAGTCAATAAATATAAACCAGCAAATGAAGCTAAGAGATTAACGCAAGTTTCTTGTGAACTGTCTTTTGAATTTACATCCGCCAAATTACCTCGCACAGCCTGGTGTTGGGTCAACGCGGCTCTTGTTGCACCACCTGTAGATATTAAAAAAATAAACATTTTTGCACTAAATAAAAAAAATGTAAATTAAATTTTTATTTACCTGCAACACCCACGATTGCTTTCAATACTGTTGTGCCGCATAATATTTGAGTACTCAAATTAGCGTACTTGGGAAGCACATAAATTTCAATGCCCATAGCTAAATCATTAAGAAAATCGGCTCTTAAACGCCACTTCTTACTGTCTATATCTAATTGGGCACCTTTCCACCAAGAAAAAAATATTCGCCCTAAATGACCACTGCCTTCCTTTAAAATCCATGTAACTGTAGCTGAATAAGCATTAATGTTTTCGTTCCCGACTCCAAGTCCCTTAAGAATAGCATGTGTGCAAAGTGTTCCTGCAGCATATGTGTAAATAACCAGTTTAAAAGTTTATTTGATTAAGTACACAAACAATTAACTATAATTATTTAAGTAAGTTTATACAATAAATAGTTTGTTATAAGCTCAGGATTATTAATACTTTGTAATAACTTTTTTAGCTTTGAATGGAAATATGGATCAATGAATAAAAAATAAATAAAATAATATGGTCTTATTTAATCTTATTAACAAATGCCCTAATAGTTCATTATTGTAAATTAATGTTTGTAGGGGTTAGTTACTATGGCCAATAAGGGCTCAAGTCAGCTCAAGAAAACTAATCTAAGCTAAAAAAATCTTTGTTAGAAATGTCTTTAACCAAATGAGAATTCAGTCAAAGAAAATAAGTACAAAATAATATCAACTTGCAACAATTATTTGTAAACCATTTTTTTCTAATTTTAGTTGTATGAGGTATTCAAAATTGATCTACTGTTTCTGTATTACAGGCGATTAACTCGCCTCAAACGTTTGTATGACAAGAACATGGTTCTTGAGTTACAAATTTCTACACAAACTTTTCACATAAGTAGAAGAAATTACACATAAAAAAATGCGACAGCTGCATATAAAATACTATTATTTTATGTATAGTTTTTTTAATTTTAGCACCACAAAATGAAATAAATAAACGAATATAAATATTTATAAACTAAAATAATTACTTAAAATATAAAAAAAAAAGGTAAAAGAAAATTAAAGTTATAAAAAAAATAATAATTTATAAATGCCAAGAAACAATAAATATAATTTTATTTTAAAACCAAATTCCTTTGACTTGTACTATGAAGAAAATATGTTAAGCATATACATTAGTATTTTCATATTTATGAATAGGAAAAAAGTTTCGGATAACATTAAAATTTTCAATTTCGATAAAAGGTGTTATATAAAATTTTTTAAATTTTCATTTAATACAAATTTTTTTTAGTACCAAACATACCACAAATAGTGCTACAAAAAGCCTGAATTGTATCCCAAATTTGATAGACAGTATAGTCCTCACTGACGCTGTCTGGGTAACCTTTAGGTAGAAATATTTGCTTGAATAAACGGAAAAGGAAGAATTTTTCATGTATAATCGATCTGTTGTCATTTCGTAGTGGTACACGGACAATTGATTTTTGTTCTGAAAAAGCTGCAGCAATTATTTATTTCAATAAAAACAAAAGCGAAATGCAATACTCACCAGCTGGTGTTACATAGAGTATTTCTTCGCCTCTTGAGCCATACTGTTCACGAAAGTGTATTCTCATTTTTAGAAAATTTGAAATTCAAATTCACGATTAAATTTATTTTGATACAATTGATGTTCTCCTAACAACAAATAAACTTATACCATTTGTTTTGTAGCCGCTTCAGCAGTTCTCTTAGAAAAATATATCTATTTTGGAGTAGGAATTGAAATTGTTAATTTTGTGCTAAGAATTAAGCTACAATTCCATGACACCACTTCTTATTATAATTCAGTAATCCGCAGTGTGCTCTTTCTTAAAATTGATAATTTGTTCTTTATTTAATTTTTGTTTGCTTTATTTTTTTGTAAGACTTAATTTTGTCCCGTCACCAAGTGCTATTCCATTTGACTGTTAATTGCCAACACTACTGGTTTAGTAGTGCCACCCAGGCCTTATCAACTAATAGTTTTTTTATTTGTTTTGTCTACTTCATCAGTATTCAAGTATGTCTGTATTTTACTTATTTAATATTATCCTTGCTGTTTGTGCTGTTGTTCCTGTAATTATTCGCACATAAATGTATTTTCCCTAAAAAATTGCACTTATGTTTTTTTTTTAATATTAAATATTAATTGACTTGCAATTTAACTTTAATTTATTTTATAATATCTCACAATCCTTATAAACTTTGCATTAAAAGAGTGTCACTGAAAATCCTACATAACTATAATGTGTGTTTGTAAAGCATTTCTCTGACAGACATGGAAATTCAAATTTATTCTTGGTACTTTTTACCAATTAAATTAGTACTATATTGCAACATTTTCTGATTATTACCTTTAGATTGGCGAAATTTAATTCATTAACTTTATAATGTAATTGGAAATAGTTATCATTTAGGCACCGATTTAAAACTTCAGAAATAAAAAGTGCAGATGACACCAACTTCTGAAATTTCCTTGTTAGAAAGTATTTTGTTAAAATTACATTTGGAATTAGTATATTAAATAATAAACATACATAAACACAATCATTTCACAACAGCGATTAAAGAAGTGTAAGATATGTATTTGCGATTTATATCCTTCAAAAGACCATTCCTACTTTTTATTTTTTATGGCAAAGAACGCAAAAATATACGTAAAATATATTCAACATTTTAGTCAGAAAAGAAAACTCCAATTTCGATTTTCCATGCCTGTAATTATTTGTTTGATAACAAAGATGTCAAAGCCAAGCAAAGAGAAAATATTTAAGGCGTTCTTAAACCAGAGATGTTAGTGGGAGAAATTCAGAGTTGCTGAGTGAAAATATAAAAGTATTTGGCAACGCTATTCTTAACAAGACTACTGACAAAGCAGGTCAAGACCACAGCAGTGCATTAGCTTATGTTGGCTAGCGATAATTACCTTTTATAATTTACAAAATGATACTTTTGCATTGAGTTTGACACCTAAACTAGATTTTTTTAAGGGAAAGGTTTTTGACGCTAATGCAGTCACGTGCAACTATTATATATTCCTTTAAAACAAAAACTGCACACACTTTGAAACAAAGAATTTAATTGGCCATTACAATCGTCGTTTAGGCACTGTTAAGGTGATATATGAATCTCGCCTATGTCACATTTTTGTTCTTCCATATACATATTATTTCAAAAAGTTTTCAAGTTAAACAAAATAAATTCCATAGTAATACACACTTTAAAGTATAAATTTCAAAGGGGTTACTCCTGCTGGTTAAAGTAAGCCCACACTTTAAATTTAAGTTTATATCCTCGTTTTAGCTGATATATAAGTATGTAGGCAGTTAAAAATGTAGTAGGTATTTTCCAATTAATTGACGCAGGTTCCTCCTAATGTTTATCTGCATGTGTGTGTGTGTGTGTCTGCAAGCATTTAAACGTTGGCTTTGTTTTTTAAAATTCTTTTTTTTTCGTTTTTCAAAAGAAGCAATTTATATGTTGACATAATATTTATGTATGTAGTTACATATTTGTGTATAAATATTATTAATGACATCCACCACCTACTTATCTCAAAATAGGATTATTATGTACAAGGGAAAAGTGCAAAGTTACGATTTATATCAAATCCAAAATTGTTTTTCGTTTATTAGGTATATTCAATTTAAAAATATTTTCTTCTATTATTCTTATCAAAATAGTACCTATAAAATGTCGAGCAGTAGTAAAACAACAATTGTGGCGCGAAGACTATCGATACATTTTCAAAATATTGTTTCGCCAACAAAAAGTCTACAAAAGGTAAAGATTTAAAGATATCTAGATGTTTAAACTTCGTTTTATATTAATTTATCTTGAAATTTCAGAACTTAGATGATATAAATTGTCATATAGCGGTATATCGCGAAATGTTAATAAGTTTAGGCCAAGAAAAAGATTGTCCAGAGTTACGTGAAAAAATACGCAAATGGCGATGTACTCTTGTTGACGAATGTCAAATTACCGCGCAAATCTTAATTTCCTTGAATAAGAGTTGCCAAAAGAAAAAACCTGATAATACGAATCACTACTTAATTTTGTTGTTTCATTTGATGCATTTATTTTTACAGGAACTGAAAAAAAGTTACCGACTTATGCAGATCATACCCATGGACATGGAAGACTATTTAGGTAATTTTTATTGAGAGTCTTTTGATATACAGAGTCATTAAGTCATATAAATTTGTTTTTAAGAAACCCGTACATGTCCTTCCAATCTAGGAAACGTTATAAGTGAAATTTTATTACTGAAAAAACAACTCAAATCTAAATTCACTCTGGAAGAATTAGAAAGTATTTCGTTGGATGCAAAGCAAATTTCCTTACTATTGAGCTACATTCAAGGGTTTGTATCTCAAGGTGAGTAAAAAATTAAATTTTTATTTCTATTTTTATTTATTTATTTTTCTTTTATATAAGCAGATCTTGATTCAACTTTGGAAATTCATAATATTAGGCCTAGAAACCAAAAGCATAAATTGTTTTGTTGCAGTTTGTTATCTTTCAAGAAGTTAAATAATAATATTCAGTAGTTATACTTCTACTCTAATTATTAAAATTTTGCTTTAAATTGCAATAAAATAAATCCGCCAACTGTGAGTTTAATTCATACAGGACTTTTAATTTTAATTCTTATGAAACTCTTCACCACAAAAAGTGGACAAAGTGTAAACATATATGTATAAGTTTGTCATTCCGTGTGTAATTTCTACAATATCCATTTCCGACCCCATAAATTATATATATTCTGACTTCTTATGCATAGCGGAGTCGATTGAGCGATGTCCGTCCGTGTTAGTGTTGAAATCAAGTTTGCTGAGGCAAAAATAAATATATATGTCTATCGATTAGATATAGTGTCGAAAGAGGTGCTATTGCAAATCAGCATGATCGGTCTGTGTTCTTCGAGGCAGCAGGCAAAACGCCACGCCTACCTCTAATTTTTTCATGTAATTTGGAACAATTAAGTAACTCCAGTAAAAGAACAAATTTATGGGGCGATAGAGAACTAAAAAATAAGAAAAAAAAACATAAGGTAAAAAAATGGCGCTCGCCCTTATTTTCCGATTTGCGCGCATCTGAAATTTTCAAATTTTTTAAAATATCATTATGGGTATCATTTTAATGCTTTTAAAGAGATCTTTAAGGAAATATTAATATTTTTAAAAATGCTTAACCCATTAAGAGTCGATGTCATTTTATGTAAAATTATTTATATGCAGTAGAATTATTTTTTTATTTTTTAATTTTACGAATAAAGTAAATTAAATTACAATTTGATTATTTTTATTTTGAAAAAAGGCTCAACTTAAAAAAATATGCATCGTGAATTTCTAAGTTAACGTTTGTATTAACTTAAAATAATACCTTGTTGTTTTACAGATTAAAGAGATATCGGTGAAATTTTTACATTAGATAGATACTGATATTGTTAGTGAATTTCTTGCAAAAAGTGAAATTTTAGAAATTTCAAGTTAATGCATTTGCCTATAAACTTAACGCATCTAAAAATTTGATTTGATAAAAAATGTATACTTTTTTTTTAATTTCAAATGTATTTTTTTTTTTCAATAAAAAAACAACGATAGCAACGATTTTTATATGAAAGTGTGTACATACATACATATATGTGATTCATTTAAAAATGCGGGTCAAAAATTTTCCCAGTATTCCTGCACAAACTCTTATAAACTTTACTTTTGCCAGTCTCCCAATGAGAACACCGTCTAGCTGGCTTTCCTACTTTATAAACTCCATTATTACCAACAGCAGAATCGTAGGTGCAAACAGTATAATAACAAAACTTGAACTCCTCTTGTTTTCTGAAATTCCAAATTTAATTTTTAAAAACATTTACATACATACATACATATGTACATACAATATGAATGTACATGTGTAAGTATGTATGTATGTTCATATTTCATAATATTTATGTGGATGTTCGGTTACCTACTTGTCCTTACAATCAGCTCCTAAGGCGATAGCACAACCTAAACGTGAAGCACGATCATTTACTATGTTTGCAAATTGGTTTTTTCCCGAATACTGTTTTGGCATTTCAACGGGGTCTTTTATATGTTTCTTCTCCTTAAACATTAGCGTCATGGATAAGGCAATGACCGCTAATATTGCTTTGTGCTCATTAACGCCCTTGACTATCTGTTTTAAGCAAATCATTAATTCAAATATTTCACTCAAACATTTTTTAACATGTTACTAGATTTTGTTCAACATCTGGAAAACGCTGAGTGGCACAGCAGGCTACTTCTCCATCATTGACTAATTTTGTGCGAATATGCGACAAATAGCTCAATTCATTGTCCCAAATTAATTCTCGCATACGAGCGGCTCTCGGAAAATATGTTTGTTTCCTTTTAACCCATCCACTTGCTGTGCGATTGCGGTAATAATTATGCCAATTTAAAAATGCGGTCTTGACTTTTCTCGTCAATGGCGCATGACCCAAAAATTCCTTAGACACGCAGGATGGCTGTAATAATAACACGATTCTTATTACAAAATACATTTCTATGTATGAAGATGCATATGTACATGTGTATGTAATTAATTTGAATAACTTACATCCGCCACAGATTTTGAAGGTTCACAAACAAAATGGTTTACGTTTTTGCAAATTTTGCTTTGTACATCAGCTTGGCAATATTCCCAGGATCTGCACATGTACAATATTCCCAATATTTGAGTTATGAGAAGTATAAATTTCATATTGCAGACTTTTGCTTATTTATGACAATTAAAAAAATAATTTGTTATTTATAAGTCAATTGATAATAGCACTACACATACATATTATTTATATTTGATGATTTTTTTTTTAAATTCAATTTGTTGCGCCGCAGTTGGACTGCCGAATTTTTCACCTTTCTCACTTAATTCACTCAGAAGGTTCCAATCCTTTTTGCCGGTCGCGTATTCAAAAATAAGAAAAGACAACAGAAACAGAAGATGGCCGTCTAGTTTCTCTTCTCAAACATGTAGCTGTTCGTTCTCCCATCTTTATCACTCCCGTAAAGTAGGCAACATTATTTTATTTTTTTTACAATTTATTTTAAAGTCAACTATACCGTAAATTGGAGTTGCAATTTTGTGTCTTCACAGTTATAATAAAAATAAACGTTCAAATATAACTAAATCACAAATAAATTGCAAGCGTTTGATGAGTTATTATCCTCGAGCTCCATGTATATATTTTAAATGGTAATAAATACAAGAGGTTTTGATCAATTAAATCAAGATTAGGAATTAACAACTTCCCTTATTAATTAAGAATATGATCACAAATTTATCAATCGTTTTGTAATTAGCTAAATAAGAATGTGCATACATATGTTTGTATATACGCATGTGTACATATATTTATTTTCATTGCTCTTTTAATAATATAATTTAGATTTGTATTTGTTACGAGGTGAAAAAGTATTGTCATTGTTCGATGTATTTCATTGATTGAATTTTTGTTTATAACTGGTCTGATAGTCTCATCGCATTTTTACGCAATAAATGGCACTAAACAAAACAGAGCAGATGAATGCTGACCTTTCACAGAAAATATCAAAACATTTGTTACTAAACTTCTAGCCTACAATTTCTTCAGTGATCTTGTTGCACTCTTTTCTTTCTTTTTAACCAGCTGACGTTATTTAAACGTGTTCCCGATTCCAATAATACACAAAGAAAAAACGAACTTATACAGTTAGACTAATCATATTGCTGTAGCGGAATACGCTTTCTTTAGAATTCAAATAATGGACAAGCCATTTTCACAGATACCGAGACACAGATTTAATTTATAACAACTTAAACATCGATATCGAGTTGGAAAAATAATGAGATATTTACAGTGATCTTCAATAAAGATAATACTACAGTGTGCAGTATACATGACAAAAATATACAATTGGAGTTTTAAATTCACAACACAATCACTGTAGTATAGAACCTTAACTTTATCTACAACAAAATTCAATGTTAAAGACCTTTTTTTTTACTGGTAAAGTAACTTTGGCTGCAGAGACTGTTAAAAAAAATAGCAAAAATCAACGAAAAATTAATATATTTTTTTAAGGATCAAGCAAAAAAAATATATATATGCGAGATAATACCACCGACTTCCTGGTTTCTGATAAAATTTTTTATAGACTGTGTATAAATGAATTAGACAATTTTCAATAAATTCACTTATTTTTTTTTTAATGTATAAAACTATTTACCTTTCTTATGTATATTCTCATGAATTGTTTAAAATTAATTCTGATTTATTCGATAATTTGAATTGAATTTATTGAAGTAATTTCCATATTTTATCTTTATAATTAATCGATTTACATATCGAAAAGTAATTTTTCTCGTTTCAAAAATCGGTTATTGTGAATTGATTTCGGATTTTAACTTTACGAATTTATGACCGAACAACTTAATAGAATTGTATGTAAGTGATATAAGGACTCTTGCTTCTTGGCTCTCAATAAAGAAACAAATCCTTTTCAAGTTCAAGTGCTTTCAAAAGACCTAATTTTGTTTTAATATACATAAGTACATAAATGCGACATTATTATTTTTATATATAATAAGCACTCATGTAAGTTGTTACTTCCAAACTCAAGTGACTTTTATTTAATCATAACCCATTGATTTTTCCCTTTCCCGCATGGGTACGAAGGTGTTACAAAAAACGATTTTAAGACCATACCATATTGTCTTTAATTTGATTTTTAATATCTCTAATCTTTTTTCTCAAGTATATAACCTGTTATAGAGGTGTTTTCTATAGATTTGTTAACTCATCAAATTTATGCAGACTGTTTTTAGTCATTCTGACCAGGTGCTGCACGACTGAGCTGCTAAGCTTGAACACTTTCCACCATAGAACTCAACAAAAAACTTATTTATATTTTTTTAGGGATCCTGCGGAGCTGTCTTAAGGGTGTGCTGCTTCGTAAAATAAAAAAAACAAACACGATTTATTATTTTAAAAATAATTTTATTAATAAAAAATAAACTTAATTTAAATGAGCTGAGTTGTTTTCGAAATATTTCGAAAAACTAAAATTTAAGATAAATAAATTTGTTTAAATTGTTGTTTTTAAAATCAACATAAAACATTTGATTTTCACAGAAAATCAATACAATAAACAAATATTTTTGAGCTTTAATTTTTGTTTTTTTTTTGTTGGTTTTTTTTAGACAAAATAAAAAGAAGAAACACATCATGTTAATGTTTTGATTCTTTTAAATTGTGTTTAAGTACATTTGAAAACAAATTTTATGTTTGATAAATAGTTTGAGCATAATTTTGTTTTTTGTTTTTTCGTTAATAAAGAAATTTAAATAAAATTAGAAACAAAACTTTTTTAACAGATTATTTTTTCAATATTTCTTCCTTTTCTGTGTGAATGTTTAGAATAAAATAGATATTTTAAGTTAAGCTAGGAATTTTTTTTCAGTTATATATAGATTTTAAAGTATAAATTATACTATTAAATAAAGTACAAATACAATAAGAAAGAACATACATACATACATATATGTATGTATATGTTATTCATATTAATATCATACAATTTTTATTTTTTAAAGCAATAGTCTTTTTTTTTCTTCATTTTACTTAAACTCGTATACAATCAATTTCTTTTAAGAATATCTCAGTCAAATTTAGACCGATTAAATGATCTGGTACACAAAGTGGAATAACAAACTCTTTAACCAAACAAATACATATATATTTTTCCTTGCAAAAAATATTGTGCGATTAAATTTTGTTTTTCTTTTGGAAAATTGTGTCTTTGTTTGTCCAAAATGTTCAAATCAATTAATGGCTCTCTGGTAACTGAAGAAGTTTTTCAATTCATTTTTTTTTCTTTATATTGTACATTTTTCCTTTTTTTTTAATTATGTTTACCAATAATTTCTTCAACTTAAAGTTAAACTTAAAATTGATAGTGGTTTCTTAAATTAAAAATGATTCTCTTAAAAAAAATGCTTTAAAATTAATAAAAACGACGAAAACACCAAACATAATTCCAAAATATTAACTTCTTGTGGTGTGTGTGTGTGTGTATGTGTGTAGCTGGGTGTATGAATGAGAGCCCACTATCGTGAAAATCATATGCAACGGAATGGGGTTATTATTTTGGATGTTGTTTAAAGGTAATGAATGGCATTCTTGCGAAATCACATATGATTTGATGAGGAGGACGACGAGGCAGATAATTGTTCCAGACGAGCACACAACTCGGTAGCTAAACGCATTTGTGTGGCAGCTGCAGCAGCACATGAGGCGGAGGCATTTGTTATGGTAGCAGTATTTGAAGTTGATTGATTAAAATGCAAAGCAGCTTCTGGATAACTGGGACAGACACCCAACCAACGTGCTTTTCCACAAGCATGGGACTGTCAAGAGAGAAAGAGAAAAAAAGTAAATCGCAATTAAATTAAGATGACAGTTTTAAAATAAGTTAGCATTTACACGATAATTTTAAAGACATGTATTTTAAAGTTTTTAAAAAAAATTCAATTTTTTCCCAATCAGGACTTGAACCGTGGATCTTATAAATGAATTAAAATTGACTTATTTTCGGTTCTTTTTTTTTTCAATTTAATTTCTAAACATTTTTAGAAAGAAAAATTATTTACAAATGTATGCGGACGTTTCCATACTAATATGTATGAAAGTATATGATAGTTTATCCCTTTATGAAAACGATAGTGGACCTAAAGCAGTAGAACTAAATTTGCATTCCACTATCGTGCCAATGGATTTCTAGTCCACTACCACTAAAATCGTTTCATTAACTTTACTAATTTAAACAATTTTCACTACCACTAAAATTGTTTAAATTATTTGCTAACTATTCCCTTCTGCCACTAGTGGTGGTGGCTGGAATTTTGCTGCATTAATGCATTGGTCGTTTAGTGGTAACGGAAACAATAATGCATTATAAATTCAATGCAATAAACCCAACACTAGAAAAGAAATTATAAAAACTACATGTTTTTAAATCACAAAAAAAAAAAAAATCATCGTGTAAAAATGCCGTCTTATGTATTTCTAAAACATTTTTAAAATTCTTTTGAAATTATAAATAATTACCATAGTAAAATCCCGTTTCCATTGTACACCACACTGACCGTCACATAGAGGGCAGGGGCGTTCGATACTGTAACCACCACATTCACTACAATCCAAAGAAACATGATCATCGGCCCATGATACACCACAGGTGAAACAGGAACCAATATGTTGTCTCAATTCTTCAATGGTTAAAACATTATCCATCGAAATTTCCAAAGGACTGCCAACTAAATCAGACAATGATGAAGACATGCTGATACTGCTGCGACTAAAAATTTAAGCAGAAATAAAAATCAAATAAAAAATTAGTTATTTAATAATAATCTAACGACGGCCATATTTATTGAAAATATTTTTGTTTTAATTAATAAATAATAAATAAATTCTTGTAAATCATAAAAAAATGAAAATGACTTGTTTTCAAGAGGGAAATTTATTTTATTATGATAAGATTGGTAATAACGGCTGAAGCTTTTAAAAATTTATTTCTTATCAAATATTTGGAGCAATAAATTTTTCTCGTTTATTTGTGAACACTTGTGCTAATCGGAATAGAAAATCAGGCAATAAATCGAGTGCCAAGAAAGTATGCAATCTTATCAAATTGGACTTGAGAAACGAACAAGGAAAAAATAATTTACGTTTGTAAAACATTTACGCAACTTATCTAACATTTTTTTAATTGAAGTAAGATAATATTTAATTTTTTTTTATAATGAAAAAGCTAATCCCAGTGCCCTACGCTGCCTTAATCCAGCGCGTTAATATAAAAGTTACTTGTACGAATTTTTTAAACCCTTTCCCTTACAGTTCCCTAGGTAAACGACAAAAACTATTTACTTTGTATGGGAGGTACCACGCCCACTCCAAATCCATACAGTATATCTCTAAGCAATGCATATCAATAAAGAAGTTTTTTTTACAGGGACAAAATCACATTTTGTCATTAAAAGTCGCAACACATGAACGCATCGACCGATTTTGGGCAAACTTTAGATAAATAATTCGAACAAATCCTAAAAATTTAATCGAATTCGGTTTGACCGTTCTTGAGTTATAAAGTCACAACGGCTTTGCAACAATTTTTTATACATATAAATAATTTCAGTTTTTTTTTCTGACTGATGAGCAAAATTCATTTCCGTTTTTAAATTATACGGAAAAATTTACAATATTTTTAATTGGGTTAAAGAACTATTTTTTTTCTCAGTTTTAAAATATCAACGAAGAAATTTTATTTACTTACCCCAATGAACTGCAAATATCTGTGAATTGAGGACCATGTACGCTTGCCAAAGACATTGTTGTGGATGGAACTATAAAAGAAGAAAATAAGAAAAAAATAATTAAACAAAATAATCTAAAAAAAAAAAACAAAAACTTAAAACACAGATATAACACAAACATAAAGTTAATTGTCGGACGCACTTTATAAGGCGCTTAACTCACAATTACATTTAATTTTTTTTTAAGTTTTATGGCCTTATTAATTTTTCTTTGTTTATTGTTAATTTTTTGTATTTTTTGAAGCGTTTTTAATTTACTCATTCGTACTCCTTCTCTAACATACAAAACAAAAAAATGTTTAACACGAGTTAACAAGAGTTTTAAAACTTAAAACACATTTAAAATACATATAATAAAATGCAACTGACAAAGAAGCTTTAATTAAATCTTGTCTACTCGTTTGGAAACGGACCAAATTTAACTGATTGTTCAATATCTTTTTAACTGAATTGCAAAAAAAAAAAATAATAAATAATGTTTTTTTTTTATAAAACGCTTATTTGGGTCACCTCAAGGTATTTTAACAAGAAAATAAGAAAAAAAAAACGAAACAATTTTAACCAAAAAGAGAAATTGAATTAACAAAAACAAAACACAAAAAAAAAACAATGGAAAAATGAGATTTTTTAAATAAAAAACTTTAAAAGTTACAAATCCAGAATCGTTATGAACATTTACTGTTGAAAATAATTTTTATGAATCATTTTGAATTTTTTTTAGACATTTAGGTTTTTATATACGAGGGAAAGTGACATAAGTCTTAAAAAAAAGAATTTTGTAGTTTTTTTATTTATTCATCGTTCGCAATGTATACTTTTGTTGCATAGATGGCCTGCTTATTTGAGCCGATCATTTGTGAAAAAATTTGCAGAAGCCATACGGGACAGAATCTGCGAGGTGTCTGTACATTACGGATTTTATCAATATGTTCTGCAGTAATTGCTTTCACTAAATGTCATGAACGAAATTAGTCATTTTTCTGTGGTACTAAATGTTTACAATGCATACCATTCCAAAATGTCGCAGACAAGTATTAGAAACGTTGCAACCGACCAACTAGCGCATCAGTTTCTAAATTGATGCTTTGTTTCGCAACTTTGTATATGTACAAGATCTAAATACCGCAACAGAACTGTATACAAACTTTGTATTAATACACTTTTGGAATTCAGCCTAAATGACTAAACTATTACCAGCAAATTTCCAGAAATTCATTGCCTTTTCAATTACCCTCGTAAAAATTGAAGTGATCTTTGAATTCACTTAACTTTGGAATTTGTTCTTTATTTCTAGTCATTTCGCGCTTTGAATATTAAGTTGCCATTAATTTGAAAAATGCAAAAATTCAATACACTAAAAAACAAAAACAAATAAATTTAACCAGCTGAAATTGTCTTCTGTTTTTTTTCTTTCTTTCTCAACAAAGTCTTATAATAAAAATATATTTAATAAAAGTTTTATTCTTCGCGTTGTCTTGATTTTTAACTTCATGCAGTAAAATAATGAATCATTTGAATTGAACGGCTTTTAGTTTAGAAAAAAAAAACCTACATAATTAAATATATACATATAAATATATATGTATATGTATGTATACATGTAAATGTGTTGATGTGCTTTAACCTGAATGTATGAATGTACTTTAACCTCCAGTTTGATAATTTTTTTTTTAATTTCAATATTAAACAAATGCGACTTGAAAACGTAACACGAAAGTGTATTAGAATATATAAATGTATGAGTGAATTAAAATAAAATTTTATCGTTTTAACAATTTCTAACATATTTGCTGCTTTTAACATTTTTTTTGTTTTGATGTAAAGTAATAGATTTTTATTTTTATTAAACTATTTGCAGTAAACTGAATTGCGAGTATTTCACAATTAAAAAATAAAATGTGGAATTTTCAATTTGCCTCCATTTTTTCCAATAAAAAAAAAAAAATATATTTTGCCTTCTTTTAACGTAAACTTTAATGTACAAATGTACTCCTATGTATGTGTGATATCAGTCAGGCATAAAATTTATATTCCTATGTATTTGTGTAAGTTTGTAAGTGAATATGTGGGCAAAACCAGATATTATTTGTTTATTGCAGTTTTAAGTATTTTTCTTGGTATTCAACGATAAACACATCATGCATGCAACTCGTTGAATGCTTGAAGTTTTAACAAATGAATACATAAGAACAGAGGTGCCAAAATGTTGTAATAATTTGCAGAAAAAAACTATCATGTTTTTCTTCTTCTTGACACCATCAGTAATGATGTTCTTTCTTAATTAATTCTCTTTAAAAAGAAAACTTGAGACAATGCACTCAAATGCAGGCAAAGTTTATCAAATGTGTTTACAAACGTCTGGCATCTCTAGAGGAACTAAAACTAGACAAAACTAAATTTAGCAAAATAAAAAAAGATGTACATATGTACGTATATGTATATAAAAATACATTTTGTTGATGAATCCTATCATTTTATTTTAAATATAAATAGCCATACACATACTTCATGCATACACACACACACACACACACATTGTCTATTCATACGTATGTTTGCATTTATGTATATAAAAATAAAAAATTGAAAAATGCAATTAAAGTTAACGAGTTTAAAAAAACTAGTTAGTTATTGGCAGTGGACAGACAAATAGTCAACTTATTTACAGGAAGATAAATGCAATAATTTGAAACGATCTTTTATACCATAAAATGGGAAATATTTCGTTGTTTTTTTTACCAACCACGCAAAAATAATTATAAAAAACAAGAGAAGAAAAAAAATAATAAAATATTCTTTAAATAATCTAACGGCATTGGATTGAAAAAAAAAATATATTCATTCCATTCATATAAAGTTTATTCAACTTCACCTTTCAAAAAATTCATTAAATTTTAACATACTGCGAAAAGAATGAAAAAAAAGTTAATATTTTTTATACGAGGGTAATTCAAGATGTCTGTACAAAATCAACAAGGAGACAATAAGAATTAAAGACAAAGTAGATTTATAAAAACTAAAAGCAGAGAAAAACGAATGGACAATTTTTAAGAAAATGGGCTTTAAGCAAACAAACATACTATGATACCTAAAAAAAGTTATGACACATCTGTGCAAGTTTTTTAAAATTTAGACAGAAATTATGTGAACCTTTTTTACAATGTCAAATTACATTATCGTTTTGCTTCTTATCGAAATAATTTACGATAAAGTTTTAGGTGACAGACTAGTTAAAGTGCACAAAAGCTGGGGGCAAATTAGGGCATTCGATATCGATCGAAATTTGCATTTAAATTCTATTGAAATTTCGATCGATATCGAATGCCGTAATTTGCCCCCTGGTTTCCATTGACTTATTTACAATCAAGAATAAAAGTGTGATGCGCCACTGCTTCAGTAGTATGTTAATGAGCTTTTACTATTGATCTTGTTTAAAATTAAACTCGATAAACAACCAGAAATAAAACATCAGTAAACGCAATAGATTTTAACTGGTAAATTGCAACGAAGAAAATAAAAATGTAAAATGTTGCTGGTTGATATGGTATTTTTTTGCATTGTGCAGGGAACTAGTATAATTAGGGGAATTAAAAGATAAGATATTTCAAACTTGTTTTAAAGTTTGTCTTGGTTTCCAAATATAAAGAAATGATTTGGCGTACGACGCATCCTGTTACGATTTTTGCCAAAAAATGGTTAAAGATGATTTAAAAATTCAACACGTTTTTGGTGATATTTTAAAAGAAAACACTTTGATTAGATTATTTGCAAAACATGAATGAACATTGTTTAGAAATTATTGAGTTATTGCAACTCAAACTTAGAATTTGTGTGCAAAATAATAGATTCAAAGAATATAAAGAATGTTATTAAAGTAACAAAATTCAAACGGTCACTAAAAAATGTATTAACAATGCAACCCTGGGTATCTACTTAGAATTACACCACTGATAATTATTGGTCATATGTAAAGTACCGTTAGCAAAAAAGCCGCGATTTTACAACAGAGAAAAACTTTAATAGTTAATTAAGAAAACATAAAAAACCTTTTTAATATATTGGTATATTATTCCTGCAAATATGTGGTATAACATTTATAAATGCCAGCTGAATTTATTTGCACGAATACTATAGTGAATGCTTTATTTAGTGTCAAGACCCCCTTCGTGATATTTTCAGTCAGTGGCAGGAGTTAAAGCAAAATAAAAAACTACTGTGTTACTTTAAGTAACACAATTTGTGTAAAGTCGATTGCAAAGAGTATTATTGAATACTGAGGTGCAGAAATTGAATTTTATACTTTTAAAATTCAGCCGTAAATGGACCACACACTCGCGTATTAGAAGTAAAGCTGTGATTAGCGACTGATTAGATAGTGAAATATTTAATCAACAAGTTTGCGTTGTGAGTTATATTTAAATTTTTAATTTTCTAGTTTTTTGTTATACATATCAAAAATTCAATTTAATGAATGGTAAATGACGACCTTTATATACTTTATGAGAAAACATACAAACGGACTTAAAGGAGGTGAGTTGATGAACTAATTGCATCAACTGCGGCTAATGCTATAATTAAAGCTGCAGAAGAAATTACGAACGCAATGGAAGTTAAGAAGTTATCGGCCCAACTTTAAGTATTTAAATTTTTCAAAGGGAATTAAAACATTTTTCAAGAAGAACATCCTTTTATAATAAAATATTTATTATTAATATGAGCTGTTGTTTTAATTCTCATTCCGTTTCATTTTCAAGTGTCTATTTATAAAGGTTCAAAAAATAAGGCCATATATTCTGCTTTTGTGGTTGGTTTTTCAACATATTTTATAAAGAAGTTTTGACGTTTCCTCGTTTATAGTTAAAGCTTAAATATTTTTCAAAAATAATGCATTCTTTCACGTTCTATTTGTATCGCAAGAGTTTTACAAAAAATACATTAAATAATTTAAACATTTTTAGCTGCACACGTGTCATTAATAAAAAAAAAACATTATGAAAAAAATTGAATCTTATAAAATAATTTTTACTGAGTCTTTGTTATAAAATAAGTTGACTTTTATAAAAAAACCAAATGTTAGAAGTAATTTTAATTTATTAAAGTGTATTCATTGTTTTTAAATATATAATTATTTATTATACGAATATATATTATATTTTTTTTCTTTTGTTCTAGAAAAGTAAAAATTATATTTAATTAAATTAAAGAAAAATTAAATGTTAAAACTGAATTATAATCCAAGGCTGAACATTATGTTTAACAAACAACAACAAAAATTTAATGATTTAACAATATTTTTAAAATGACAAGCAATAAATAAATAAATAAATATAAAAATCTAAAAATAGTTTGACTTGACCTTGATAAAAATTATTTAAAAACTACATTATAAAAATAAAACTTAATAAAAATGATCAAACATTTGCGTTGTATTTATGAAAACTTACTTTATTATTATTTTACTATTTTTTGTTTGTTTTTGTTTTGTTGTTTAAGCTCGAAACCACTCTGTCACTTTTGAAGTTTTGACTTTCAATATAAGTTTTTTTTTTTAAAAACTTGTTATTTTCAAAATATTTCGTTTACTATTTTCTGTTATTACTTTCAGTAATTTATAACTTTTCATTAAATTTAACTATACAACTGCTTTTTTTTAACACAAGTGAGGTTTTTTTTTTGTAATTTATTTATGTTTCAATTACTCTTTTTACAACATAAAAAATACAATAACGACACAGTTTTTTTTTTTAATTTTTAAGGTTTTTAAACGTATTTGTTTCCCAAGTTTTTCTGTTTGAATTAGTTTAGGTTTGCTGTTCCGATTTCCGTATAATCGAATACTTTGTTTCCGCTTTTAGGAGCTACGACAGCCACGACTAAATTTAATAAACTGAAAAAGTACAATGCAAGACATCCACTTTTATGAGCGTTTCACTTTGAATATTTGCAATTTTTTTGTACTTTTTGTATTTTTATTTTATTTATATTTTGTATAGAGATATTTTTTGTACAGAGAGAGAAAGATAAAGATTGTTTTCTGTCTCTTATAATCGAGTATAGCCATATTGTTTTTATTGTTGGTTTATTGACATTGTTGTTATTTGTGTGTGCTGCTTTTTGTTGTTAAACAAAACACAACAACAAAAGCTAATAATTAACAAAAACAATTAAATAAAATATAATTATTCGAAGTGTATACGTAAGACCCCATTTACATTTCATTTATATTGAAAGTGTTGTCAATTAAAACAAAACAAAAAGTGGAATGTTAAAGATTTTGAAATTTTTTCATTAAACTTAAATAAATTAATTTATTATTCAAATTGAAATTAATTATTTATTAAACTATTTTAGTTTATAGTTTTTATTCAGGCAAAAATGTTTTCAAATTTTATGTTAATTTTTTAAGAAAGACAGTAATGCAACACGGATCGCTCAATACATTCTTCATCAGCGTTCTTCGTAGTTCGTAGTTTTAGTTACCAGTTAAAATACAATTTGTCCATTTAAAAAGAATTTCTTTAATTTTGAAAAATATTTTTTTTTGTTGTATATAATTTTACTTATAAAATTGTGCATTCGAATTAATAATCACTTGAATTTTTCTTAACTTTGATTAGGACCTTTTTCTGTACATCACTGACAATTTGTAAAAAAAAAACATGGGATAATTTACCGGGCCTTCCAAAGGTTTTAGAAATAGCAAATGTAATTGACAACGATATATTGTACAATGACTTCTGTTGCCTGCGAGAAGCCGAAATATATTCCAATTAATAAGATATAGTAAAATCTCTATATAAATTGATCACATTTGTTCTTTCTATGCCAATAAACAATGCGTTTTTGTAAAAGGTTTATTAGTATTTTAAATAATCTACGCTCGCAAGAAAGGAATAGAATGTCTTTCGATCTAATAAAGGCTGAAATTTTATTAAGAGTAAATGTTAATGAAAGTTGTACAAATCTTAAAAAATTTTTGCGTACAACTAAACAAGAAGAGTTACTAGATTCTGTAAATAAAAATATAAAATATATATGGCAACAAAAATAGATTTGTATACATTTTTTGCTATTAAAGTTTAAATATGCGTACATAGGTAATATGACGTAACACTGAATTACAATTGTTAAGTTTTCTTGCTTTTTAAGTTATTATAAATTTTTATTTTTGTTTAATTTAGTTTTGCTTTTTTAACTATAAGTTCATTTCCAAATAATCTAGTAATTTTTTCAAATTCCAGGTGAATTTTTTCCATCATCTTGTTACTTGACTGTTGCGATCTAGCAACCCTAAATATTTCACATATAGTTTTTACTTTGTCTTCTTATTTATTGTGACTTGCATTTGATTTTGCCTTTGCCATAAAATGCAATATATATTTAATATCATACTGATTGTTAAAAAGAAAAAGAAGACTTTATAAAAAAAACATATATGTATATTTTCGCTCCTGGTCTATATTTCGAACTTTTCAAATAAAATAAAAAATTGAAAATCTAGTATTTTTCTTTTTACAAATTTTTATATTTATCGAAATTTCTTATTTCCGTACAAAATTTGAAACTGTTAATGATATTTTGTTGGGGAAAAAAATAATGAATATTGTTATAAAAATCAGGTTTTAACCTTTACATATCTGTAATTACAAAGGTTGCATTGGAGACATACATAGATCGTCACATATGATTTAATTTGGATCAAAAATTGTTCTCAAAATAAATAATTCAATAAATTATTGAAATAAAAACCATATTTTATTTCAGCTATAGAAAACCGTTTATTTTTGGGAACCATTCGTTAACGCTCAAATAACAGCTAAAGATAGAGAAGGCTGAATGTATTCTTTATTCAAAACAAAAAACGCCAATTCTATTTTTGTACTGACAACACTTGTGTTTACGTATTCATACATACTAAATTATCACATTCACTGCAAGCGTGTGTGTGAGTGTATATCTGCACGAAGAGCTACCAACATACACACGAACGTGAATATGAGAGAAGTAAAGAAAGTCATCGTATGACAAGTCAGTCGTTATCACAAATTCAAATGTAGATATAATAAAAAAGTATCGCCACTAATTAAAGAAAATAATAATAGCAACAACAACTTATTTAGCCGCCAAATGCCGGCTTAAATCAGTTTATATTGCATTACAAATGTGTAACAGGCAGGTATCATCAAATAAAAAACAAATAAACCAACCACCTGATACTCATGCAGATTAGAAAAAAAAAACAAAGCAGAGCAAAAAACAAAAAAGAATCAAAATTAAAAGCGATCACAAAAATTATAACAATTCCATCAAAGCCAAATTAATACCAACTTTATATTGTAAAGCAATGTGTGCGTTTCCAATGATTGACTTGTTCAATTTGGACGGAAATAGTTAATTTTTTTTGTGTAAATTATCTGTCTAGCGATTTTTTGATCACTGTTGCCGGATTGAAAATAATTGAACATAAAAAAATCGTTTATAGTATTTTGTGGTTAAAAATGGAAAAAAATACGGATAAGATTGAAGATAAAAGGAATTTCTGCTTAAATTAAACCATGTTAAGAATTTATAGCCAGACTTATTTTATTCATTTTATTTCCAGATGACTCGTAAAAGTTAATAAAATTTCACGTTTTCACGTTGCTTTTTGTAGCCAACAAAAATCAATCATCTTTGCAAGTTACTATGTCCTCACCTAAAAGGCTTATGCATATCTAGAGTTTTGATTTCTTCTTGTAAAGATCGTCATCATTGGTTTTTTAGTTGGGCATAGTTTGCGAGCGCTTTCGACAGCTTTTTTTTTCCTAGTGTCAGAAGACTGACATTAAATAATTTGGGTTGTAGAGTTGTAACCGTTTTTAAAAATATTGATACGTTTTTCCCTTTTGGGCAAAGGTAAGGATACTTTTGTTTACAAATACATACAACTGTGGCACGTTGTAAATTTTCTATTTTTTACTCTCTGGCTCTATCAGGCTATACTATTTAATCCTTCGATCTCGTGCTTACTAAATATGCGTTATTACATACCCCATCCACGCTACACTACTGTGTTACTCCGGCGAGACATGGACTAATCGATGCCTTGTTTAGTAACCTAAATCATCAACAGACCACTTACACTATACTTCTATCCAAGCTAGTCATCCCAAGTCGAATTCATAACGGGTGGCCTTGGCAGCCCAGGTGACTATATTTGCGTCTGTGATTTTTCCTTCTTGGAATGTCAAAAGTTATTATCTTCTATTATACTTCTTTAATTTTGACGGCCGTAGACGATTAGTGCAAAAACAAAACGTGTATATTTCATTCGCAGTGTTGTATTCTTTGTCGCCGTGAGTATACCTGTTAAGAAATCGCTTTTTTCCTGCACTAACAGCTAGGCTCCATACTTTTATTATAAAGAGCGTCTTGACAATTATAGGCCCAACTATAATGTGCATACGCTAGCTTTAGATTATGTAAAAAATCCAACAAAAAGCCTGTTGCTTTGGTGCTATATTATAGAAATGTGGGTGACTACAGTGTACTTACATAAATTTAGCAACTTACTTGCCACGGTTGCACATTTATGTTTAATTCGTATTTTTGCCAAAATTAATTTCTATATAAATAAAGAAAATTTTAAAACGAAAAGGCTTTGAAGAAGATATTTTATTTATTTAATAACATTCACATACACACTTATATTTATTGGTAAAATTAGTTTTCATAAAAAATATTACAAATTATTTTCTGTTTTGTGTTCGTGGCCAACCATACTAAAAAATGCAACGGTGTTCATCGCTTATATCGTATACATATGTGTGTATAAATACAAATTTAATATTAATTTATTATATTTGTTAAAAATTGGCCAGAAACAAAAATGTTATTTTTTTTTCTACATTTTCTATTAATTAAAAACTAAAAATTTAACACTGTACGTCTTAATTACAATTTTTCTATATAAATGTATACCACAAAGCCAATCAGCTGTTTCTGTACAAAAAGTGCGATCAGTTTCGTACCATGCTTAAAGAAATGACATTTAACGAAACTTGACGAAAAGTACATTATAGTTTAACACAGAGGTTATCTTCGTGACATATTTTAATTCGAGGAGGTAATTAGAAGTTTCTTAGATAAAAAACATTCTTAAAAAAATACATAAAAAATGAAGGAAATATAAATTCCATAAATCTCTAAACTTTTCCACGAAAATCCACCATATTTTATTTGATTTTCTCCTAAACAGAAAATATATCCTCGAAGGGAATTTTGGCGGTTTTCTTACTTAATTTAGTTGGCAACTTCATTATTAAAATATAAAAAACATTAGGAAAGTTTTAAAACATTTAAGCTAATCTGAAATCATTTATTTATAATTGCAAACTTGAAAAAAACTTATAGTGTAATTTGTGTTATTTTGCAATCGGAATATTTCACTTATATAATTTACTGAAAATAAGACTTTCCAGATCATATATATTTTATAAATAAATTTATTAAAGGAAGTACTGTCACACTTTTATTTTCAAACAGATGAATTTGCAAATTCTTTGGTAAAATTTATTTACATATGTTAAAGTTTAATAAACTGTTAAAGTTAATAACTTTATGGTGTTAAATCAGTTTAAACAAACTACATTTAATTTTTATTTCCTATAAATTTTACACAAACAGTGGGCGACATAGCATAAGGAGTTTTTACGATATAAATTTTTGTACTGAGCCATGAGGCATATTGTAAATACTTTCTTTTTAAAGAAATATATTTTTTTTTATTAATAAAAACAACAAATTATAATTCTTAACATAAAATTTAACTGATAACCAATTTAAAAGAGATAAAAAACTGAGATTACGAAATTTGTTGGATAAATTTCACAGACTTTCATTTAAAAGATTTCTTTTCAGCCGTCACCTACTTCCGTAGATAATAAATAAAAGAAAGCCAAAAATAGAATCTTAAAAAAAACATTCATTCATACTTATACATACTTGCTTTTGTTTACTTAAAAAAGTCCATTATTTTAAGCGCAATTCATTACGGTGCCAACTCATGATCTTTTCTGTATCAGTCGTATAATTAATATTTTTTTTTATATTTTTAGATGGCAGTTCTGCAAATTTTGGCAAATTAAAATTAAAAAAGAAATACTTTTAAATTCGAACAAACTTTCTATATTTTTATACCCTTCACCACAAAAAGTGGAAAAGGGTATGTGTCTAAGTTTGTCTTTCCGTTTGTAATTTCTACAACATTCATTTGCACCTTCATAAAGTGTTTGTATTCTGAGTTCTTTTGTGTTGCATAGTCGATTGAATAAAATCCTTCTGTCTGCCTATCCGCTCGTGTTGAAATCAACTTTGCTGAGGTACTAGATGAGCTAGAGAAAATTAAAGTAAGCCAATCGATCAGACATTGCTTCGAAAGTTTTACTATTGTATATTAAGAAGAACGGTCCATATCCTTTGATTCAGCGGGCAAAACACTACGCCTGCCTCTAATTTTTCTATTTTTTTTAACTATCGTTTATGTTCCTGCATTTTGTTATTGTTATTGTTTATGATTAAATTAATGAAAAATTGGTGAGCTTTAATTTTGTACAGCAACCTTTTCATTTACTAAGTTCGGACAACAACCTAAAAAAACCTTAGAATTAAAAAAAAAACCTTTTTTTGAAAGGAAAACTTTATGATAAAGAATTTCTTATATCGATAAAGAATTCATTCATAGATGGTGAAGGGCATAAAAGATTTGGCATAGCCGAATGTAGCACTCTTAATTGTTATGTGTAACACCGTTAACTCTTTCCGGCGCACTATATGAAACCTGCTAAAATTAAAACAATTGTTATTTGCTTTTACTTATGAAAATAATTTATTTATCCTTGTAGGATACTGCGTAAGGATGTGGTATTATTTTTACACCACCGCGCTTATATGATAGCTTTATTTATGAAAGTTATCAAAGCAGGATTGCATTTTGCTTAAATGAAGTGGAACATCGCCAGTAGAGCACATCCATTGAGTTCGTCTCTGAACGTACATCATCGTTTTGTGGCTCTCACTAGCTGATGGGATGACGCGGCTCATATTCTTGGATCTACAAAATGTTTATTATTTTTTAGTTGAATGGTCTTTTTATATTTGGTTTTGCAGAAGTCCCTGGTGAACATGAGCCCGAGTGACACAGGCTTGGGATGATATTCAAGTTAAAATCGTTAAGTGGTAAGTTATTCCCAATACTTTTGACAATAATAAAAACATTGACTGCAATGCTGTTATCATAAAGTTATTGGAATTGGTTTTAATTATCGATATCTTCAGCATCGTCGACAATTAATTCAGCGTCTGGCGCAATCTCTTCCAAATCAACTTCATCCTCGATAGTTTCCAGAATAAACTCTTTGAGTTTATTGTTCTTAGCCATGGATATATAAGTATTTACACTTATTCTAGTTGTCGGCGCCGTCGTCGTTTAGTATCAATATAAATTCCTATCAATGTCAGCGTCAATTCAATAAAAATTTGGCTTTATATAAAATTCCTGTGACGACGTCGACGGTTTATCGATTTTTATGAAATGAAAATACACATCCCCAAGTTTTTTGTTAAATTTTGTTTGTGTTTGATACTTTTATGCTAAAATGTTTTTTATAGGTGAAAAAATTTTTGATTTAATTGATGATGAAAACTTGAAAAAACAAAAATTTGTGTTTGAAAGAAAACTTCTTAAAAAGACGTCGACATAAAACAGAGTCACGTCAATACAATATCGTCGTCCCATTTGTTATAGAATACAAAAAATCTTTAAGCAGTAATTGATAAGTGTTAATAACGAAAAGTAGAATAACAAATCGATGCGTCGACACATATCAACATTGATATGTCGACACTATCAACATTGATATGTGACGACGCCGACAACTAGAATAAGGGTGATTATAACGCGCAGTGGTATTATTTTTATACCATCAAATTAAAATTTTCACTACATCAACTTTATAATTTATTTTTGGTGTCGCTTCTTCTAAGCACTTTTTTCACGGTGTTTTTAAGAAATGTACTAAATAGTAGAAAACACTTTCTACATCTGTATGATGGTACCCAGAAAAACCTATATGTATCGCTTTCAAACACCTGATACATTTTTGTTGTAAAATATGAAGCATAATTTACTTATAAAAGAAGTATTTCAAATCTACCATTGAACATAAAATGAAGGAAGAATAATTAGATAACTGGTATAATTTTCATACCACCATGCCCGAAAGACTTAATGTATGAGTGTACAACAAAGCACGCTTTTTATGTGTGTTATTAACTACAAAGGTACCGTTATCTCAAACAAGTTCCTAGCAATTTTCTTTCACTTTAAAAAAAATACAAATGTTTGAGAAAAATCCCGCTTAAAGTGATCAATGTCTGATGTATATCAAATCGAAAAAACTAAAAATTTCCACAAAAAAAAAAAAAATTAAAATAATAAATTTAAAAAGTACATAAAATAAATTTAAACCAAAATTTTTATTCATAATATTTATAAAGATTATTTTATCAACATTAAATATCGACGGTCATTTGCGTTTTACAGAAAAAGATAAAAATTAGTCGTTATATGTAAAGGAATTTTGTAACACGTGGATTGATTTCTTTATTAGAAAATTATATTGTTTTTATACAAATCCAAGTGTCCCTTAATCAACTCAGAAAAAGTGCCACGCGAATCTTATTAAGTTTTATCATTTTCGAACAAATACTACGATTTATTTTTGATTAAAAACACTTTTTTTGTTATTGTTATTGCGATTACTGCGTGTTAGAAGTATTTTAACTAAAAAGCGTGGAAAGTATTAAGACTGTCAGCATTTTATAATTAATATGTGGCTGGGACAATTTTTTGGCAGCTTTAAAAAAACTGTAATAAGTTTTGAGTAAACCCGCCCCCTATATTTTGATAAAATTAAACGAAGAGGAAATACTTGAGAAAAGCGTTTTATTTATTAATTTATTTTTTTTTATTTGTGTGGTTCAATAGTTTTTTATACCTAGTGTCAACACGTTAAAATATGCTTAAAAGCACTAAAATTTATTGATTTAATATTTAATTGGATTTTGAATAAAATTTACTCAGCAAAATTTAGGAAATTCTTTTTATTTTAGAAAATTATTTGGCTCTGTAATTCACTCTTTATCAACATGTTTAGAATTTTAAACACTTTATTGCTGTAATTAATAATTTTTAGAGCAATAATACTTAGGAAATTCATTTTGATTTTGAGTGTAATGTAGAAAAGAGGCAAAAGTTAGTGCTTTGTGAGAGCAAACTTGGCCTACATTTTGTAACACATTTGAGTTTTATTAGTAAAGTAGTTAAAATCTATGATTTAATGATTTCTTGTAATAAGAAGATAAATAATTTTATACTTTAAATTTCAATTAGAAATCATCTATATTCTTGGGAGTTTATAAAGAATCTCTGAAAAATTTCATTCCAAGAAATATAAAGCGGCCATTTGACGAGTGCGTGTTTTTACGTTACGTCATGTGTGTTGTCTTATCTCAGCATTTTTTTTATAAAATGACTATATCTATGAACGCAACTAAGTAAAGGTGTTTTTGTAAAACCGATAGATTTTTTCATTGTAAAAAATAACACAAACAATTAAATTGTAGTGAAGATTTTTTTACACGAAAGATTAGAACATGGCGTTAATATTTAAAAATGATTTCGGGCATATGACCACCGCGGCTGCTGATGACGAAGTGCATTCTGGATGATGGCCGTATGTCAGGAATTACACGAACAATGTTGAACCCATTTCCCAAAATCGACTTATCGCCAAATTTTTAATGCAATAACTCGATGGTTGCGGTCGCCGTATGGTATAGAGCGCCATCTTGTTAAAACCATATTTCGTCCGGATCAATGCCATCCATATTTTCAAACAAAAAATAATTAATCATGGTGCGGTAACGATCTCCATTGACCGTAACGTGAGATTCGGCCTTATTTTTAAAGAAATAAGGTCTGATGATGCCACTGGCTTGTAAACCACACCATAATTTGCATTTTTCTGGATGCAGTAAAATCTGTAGGGTATGTTGTGGATTTGTTTCACTCCATATGCGGCAATTTTGCTTATTACCAAGCCCGTTAAGATAAAAACGAGCCTCATCGCTGAAAACAATTTGGCGAAAAAAACAGTCGTCTTATAAGTTGGTCGAATTGGTGACTGAATTTTAAAGTAAACTTGGATGATTTGATAGCGTTGTTCAAGCGTGAGTCTATTCATAATGATTTGCGAGAGTTTACTGAAAATAATAAAAAAAAATTTTCATCGAAATTTAATTTTTAGTGTTACACTTATTATTGCACTTGTGCAATTTTAAAATTCCCTCATGTTAGTACAGACAATTGATAGTGTTACGATTTATTTACATGCCAAATACTAATTTTACTAATAACTTTTTACTGCATAATTTTAACAATAAATTTTTCTGCTTTACGTTTCGCTTGATACTGCCATACTGTTTGAAGCTTCGATTTCTATTTATAGGCGAGTTAAAACGTCTATATTGTTGTTGTACTAATGAAACATTTGACAACTTGTTGAAGTTATTTCTGCTTTATTTCTATTTATATACAAGTGGGTACGAGCCAATCAAAATAATGCTTCAACGGCAAAAGAGACTCACTGACATCTATTCAAACTATAAATTTTAATTTGAACAAATTCACATAAAGCTTAAGTCTTCATCGATCCCATGTGTACTAAAAATGCTATTTTAGGGCGAAGACTAAAATTTTACGTTTTTTATTTTTCAAGCACAAGACAAAATTATAAAATTATCTAAAAAAAAGTTTGTTGATTTTTTTCTTATAAAAATCGCCATTTTTGAAATATCAGCACCTTTATTCTAAAATAATTTAATTTTAACAAAGCAGTCATTTGCTACAAATACGACATTGAAACATTTAACCCTATACTTAGCACCGTCTTATATGTTAAGTTAGACTTACAGATACCGATTAATTAAAATGTACCTGGATTAGTTCAACATTTAAGCAATTTAGTGTAAGTTTTAGCTAAGAGAACTACAGAATACGGCCTCAGGACTCGACTGTAAATGTTTTTTCCTTTGACCTTGAAAACAAATTTGACCGAATGAGTTCTAGTCAGAAAATGTTTCCTTCGAAAAGTAAAGCTTTGAATCAAATAAATTATTTGAAAAAAGCATTGTTATGATGCCGTCGAATTCAATTCACTTCAAAGTATTTATTTTACAATTATTTTCCAAGTTCAAATAATTTGTTAAAAATATTATACATATGTATATAAAAAGTTGTGGTGATATGAGAAATAGAAAATATATGTCTATAAACATACATACATACATATTTAAATGTTGGTTCAGCTGAAATTGACACCTGTGCGATTGTTTGTCTCATTTTTTGTTTGTTTTGGTTATTGATTTTTGAATTTGAATCCCATTCCATGAAATGACGCATTATAAACTTCGATGTAACAACAAGAAAGTTCTAGTTTATATTTGTTTGCGTTGAAATGTTTTGTTTTGAATTGATTCACTTGATCACAGTACAAGCAGCATTTAGTAACAGTTAATAAAAATGATTCGCTATTAAAATTTAACAACCGTATGCATAACAAAAACTTTGAATAAGTTTGGCATTAGCAAAGGAATTATGCAGGGTTTCAGAGTGTTTTGCCGCACAGGCCGGCACTCAAAATCATTGTGACAGCAGAAAATTACTAAAAATCACTTTACACTTGACAAAAAAGAAAACAGATAAAGAAAGAAAATACAGAGTAAATCTAATATGGTAATTAATGCACAATTAGATAAATATGTTATGAAAGATAACACAGAAGTACTAAAAGCGATAAGTATGTTTTTCACGGCTTGCAAACTTAACAACAAGCGGACATTTTTTAATAAAAAATATTAGATTGTTCAAACGTTCGCATACAAATTATAACCCAACAAAACATTTTAGGAAAATTAAATTTTTGTGGAAATCAAGTTTACCAAGGCAAAACTAACACTAACACGGACGGACATCGCTCAATCGACTAAGAAGAACTCAGAATATTTACACTTTATGGGGTCAAAAATGGATATTGTAGAAATTACAAACGAATGACAAACCCAGTTATTCCTTTTTTCCACTTTTTGTGGTGAAGGGTATAAAAAAGAGCGGTTTATTAAAGTCAGTTTTAGGAAAAAGATTAAATTAAAAATAAAAAAACGGTCAATTCTTGATAAACGCCGAACACTTGCCACCAAATTTAAAGCTTAATTGAAAAAGTCACGCAAAAATCGAGTATTCATAAAAAAATTAAAAACTGTAAAAACAAAAAACCCTTTAACAAATTTAGAATTAAAAAAATAAATTCACTAAAAAACTAAAATAACAGCAAGAACCAAAACTATGCTGAGACACTAAACTTTGAAAATTTCTTAAAAATTTAATCTATCAATTAAAAAGTTTATATCTCGAAAGAAAACCAACTTTAGTTTTCTGGTTTTAATTTATAGAAAGGTTAAATTAGCACAGACACAGTCCTATGCACTTTTTAGCAAGTTCCGCTTGAAAAAGATACAAAAACGTCTTCAATCTTCTAGAAGTTGCAACAACAATAAAATTTTTTCTATTTTAGGTAAATCCATTAATTTTATTATTTTTTCAAATAAAATTGCGGTTTCAATTTACGTAAAAGCATACATACGTTAAGAATGCAAAGGTACAAAAACTAAAAAAAAAAACAGGAAGAAAAAAATATTAAACTGATTGTGAATGGAAATTTCCCACAAAAAATTCCCGTTACAAAAAAGTAAATAAATAAATATAAAAAAAAAAGAAAAATAGCAACAATAATATGAGACCATAATATGAATTGAAAATCTATCTTTATAAATATTTATTTTTAAGTATTAGAAACACTTGTGTTACCTGACTGAGTGAAGTTTTAAATAAAAAAAAAATAATTTGAATTAACATAAATACCAAAATGCATTGAAATTTTAAAGAAACAAAAAAAAAATATATACAATATTCGATTTGTTATCTGATGATTTTTCACCTCCGCTTGTTATTTAAAAGTAACAAAATATTCGCAAAAATATGATAAAAAACTCAATTCTATTTTTAAATAAATAATTCATTTTGTAATCATAAATTTAAAATTAAATCTATTAAAAAATGCATGTAAACATGTCAAATAATTATTATTACTTTTTATATAAAAAAGAAGAATAATAAGTCTTTTTTTAAGTTGTACAGAAAATTGTGTAAACAAACGATTTTTATTTAACATTTGACCTAAATAAATATTGAACATAAAAATCAAGTTTTCAAATATTGAAAATAATTTCATAAGTCGTTTAAATCTAAAAGTGATTATTTAAATAATGCAACCTTATTTTGTTTTAATTTTTAAGTATTTTTCAAATATTTTCAATGAGCACGTTTGATCAAGATGTAGCACGTACTTGATGGTGATAAAATGCTTAATTTGCAACTTGTAAATACTGCACGCGTTTTATTAGCAACACAGTCGAATCGTGGTAGAATGAACTCGTTATTGCACGACCTAATCTTTTTAGGTCCAGGGGTAAGGTCGTTTAGTAAATTCGTTATATTTTTTAATCGGCAAATTTTTTTACGGGAAAAGGATTGATCGCTCTTTTTCGATAAAAATAAACATAAAGCTTAAGACTTGAAAAATTCAGAATTTAGTATTATTAATGCGCACAACTTATCAAGGGCTTTAAGACCGTGTAAACATTTGTTTTTAAATGAAAAAATTAAGTGAAAATCAAAAAGATCTGAAAGACCTTTTTACGAGGTATCCTACTTTGAAAACCTAATGCGCCGCTCATGAAAAGCTTGGTTTTAGATCTAAGCTATAATACTGCTCTGCTGTCATTATGAGACATTTTGTTATATTAAAAATTATTCGTAATATCCCGATTCTAGTGTTCATTAAATTAAAACATCAGCAACAAATTGTTTAAAACTTTTTTTTTAATATTTAAAACTGTTCATTTCATTTAGAAAGTTATTTTATATCGAATGAATTTTCCTTTCTTTTTTTTTAAATAAATGTTTTAATAGTTCGGTGTTATCAATTTTAAAAGGTACGAAACAGCCTGTATACAGTTCATTTTAGTTTATGTCCTTAAATGAACTAGTTCAGTTTTTAGTTCCTTTTGGTTCAAAGCTCTTTAAGATAAAATGATCTTTTAGTTAAAATGTTCGTTAGCAGATTTGTTCAAATCAAACCAAACATTAATTATGGGCAGCATTCTATTTATTCTAACTATTATTAAAATAATTAAAATGATTAAACTTATTATTTTTTTTTATTTCATAAATCAATGAAACGGTAATTAACTATCGTTCTGAATTATGATTTTATCGTTTCACTAAAAGTTCCAGAAAATATTAACCAGGAAAGAAAAACGTAGATACATCATTTTGTCCAGTAGTTCGAACGCAAAGTACAGTTCAACCTGAACTATTTGGACTTAAAAATTTGAACTAGTTAATTTAATTCAATTAATTGAGTCTTTCATTGAACTAGTTCGCTTATGAATTGCCCAAGACTAAATATTTATAATTCACGGGCGTGATTGACATACAACCCCACATTTTTAAGGCCAGACCACAAGAAATTTTAAAATTTTCTATTCTACGACGCTTTTAACTTTGCAATCTAGTTTATTCGAGAATTATTCCCGCTTCTGGTGTTACACCTCTTTTACCACCTTCTGCATATTCCCATTTTCGAAGCTTTTGTTATACCCCTCACCACAAAAAGTGGATAAAGGGTACATCTAAGTTTATCAATCCGTTTGTAATTTCTATAATATCCATTTCCGACTCCATAAAGTATTTATATTCTGACTTCTTATGCATAGTCGAAGTCGATTGAGCGATGTCTGTCTGTCCGTGTTAGTGTTAAAATCAAGTTTGCCAAGGCACTAGATCAGCTAGAGGAAATTTAAATAAGCCAATCGAAAAGACATAGTGTCGAAAGAGGTGCTGTTGGAAATCAGCATGATCGGTCCATGTCTTTCTAGCGGCCAAAACACCACGCCTATCTCTAATTTTTTCACACCATTTGGAAAAATAAATAATAAAAAAAATAACATATGCCCCCATATATGATAGAGAATTAAAAAATAAGAAAAATACATCAAGTGAAGAAATTGGCGCTCGCCCATATTTTCCGAGTTACGGGCCTCGGAAATTTTCAAATTTTTTTAAATATCAATATGGGTATCATTTTAAAGCTTTTAAAGAGATCATTAGGAAAATATTAAAATTTTTTAAAAATGTTTATCCCATTAAAAGCCGATGGTACTTTTATGTAAAATTATTTATATGCAGTACCAACATTTTTTTTCTTATTTTTTAATTCTCCGTCACCCCAAAATTTGCTTTTTTGATTGAAGTTACTTCAGTAAACTAGATTAACATACAAATTCGGCATAGTCGATTATAGCACTCTTACTTGTTTTCTTTTGAAATATATGGTCTGTTATTTAACAAAAATTTAGTGCGTTTAATCGAATTATCAGAAGTGTAATTAAATATTTAAAGTTTTTTGTACTCGTAGTTTAACTAAACTCAATTTATTAAATTGAACTTTGCGTCGCAGAATAATACAGATAATTTATGCGAAATGAAAGCTAACGACGAAATTGATTTGAAAAAAAAACAAGGAAGATTTGAAATTCCAAATTTGTACGTTTGAACATTTTTATTACAACATTAACATTTTTTTTTAGAATTTGATAACTTGCTACTCTAACGAATCTGTAAATTAAATTCAACTTAAGAAATACGCAAATAAATTATTAATGCAGCCAGCGCTACGCTACCTTCACTGCTAAGAAACACTATTCGTTTTAATTAATTTATACTTTTTGTCAATAATTGTCAATTAAAATCCATTAAGTTGAAAATAAAATGTTTGAACAATAAAATCAACTTTAATATTTGCGAGTAAGTGATTCTAATAGTTTTTGATCTGAAAATTCACATTCATTCACTATAATGATGAATTGATAACAAAGAATCGTACCACTCGCAACAACAAAAACATTTTCACACATATATTTAAATTTTTAAACACTTGAAAATCTCAAACAAAAAAAAAAAAAAACTATTTGTGAGAACTAAAATTAATGAGACGCACACTTTAAATATGTATTGAGTAGATATGTGACTGGCATTAGGGAAATCACGTCACAAAGTAGTGATTACAGGAATTTATAAAAACAAAAATCATCTGTTTTTATTATTTTAATCGTTTAAAATTTTATTTCTATTTTTATGGCTGCTGTTTTTTTTTAGAAAAAATAATCAACGCATTTGAAGAAAAAATTTTATTTAATTTGTATTTTGTTGCCAACAAAAATATAATTTCTCTTCCATCTAGTATTTTTGTCATTTAAATTAAAGCTGCAAAAACAATTTTTACTACATCGGGGGCATCAAGATCACGTGAAAAATGATTTCTGCATGGCGTCTATTTTAAGAAGAATGCTTTTGAAACATTTTTTTATTTTTATTTAAGACTTTTTCTTATGGTGTGAAATTTTAAAAGGACGGTTATATTGGCACCTCTACTTTTACTCAACAAGTTTTCATAATTTGTGACAAATTGATTGACTTTGGGTTCAGCAATATATATAATCGCAATTATTCGCTTTTAATAATATTTTTCTAATTTTAACAGTCCAAATGTTTTACCCATTTAAAATGGGATGTTAATTATTTTTAGGAACTTATGTATAATTCCGACAAAATCCTGAATTAAAGGCCGATACAGAAAATTTAATAATTTGAAGAGAACCACTCCTAGTCGCACCTTTATTTCATTTTACAGCAATACAATTTATCCTTAAAATAGGAAAAATTAAAAATTGAATTCAATATATATTAATCGCAAGAGCCGAATGAATTCTAATATTTAGTGCAAGAAAAAATGCGTTATAGTTCAACTTACGTAACATTTTGTTAGACTGATGAAACATTTTACGTTGAAACGACATTAATAAATTATTTAATATTTTTGTTGAAAAACAAAATCTGTTTTATGCGAAATATGTTTCCTTGGCCTAGCGAATGTAATTTTCAGTTTCTGTAACTAAGTGAGAAATTTCTCACATGAAATTATTATGGCCATTTTATTTTTTACAGTGGGACTATAGCTTATTATTTATTTTATAATATAAAGTAATGAAGAAAATCATGAAAAACTGATGACAATAATAATTTCATGCGACAAATTTCTCACTTAAGTTACAACAATAAGGTACTGATATAATTCATAAGAATTTTAATAGATATTATCTGTACATAAAGACAAAAATAAAAATCTCTACATCTTCCATCAGCCTAGAAACCGCTTAATCGAGAGCTTGTCAGCGGACTAGTAACCAGATAACATTTACGACTCGAAACTGCTGTTTTAGAAGGTGTCAAAGTTATCAGTGACATCCAGCTGTCAACATTTTCAGTAGGGCTTGCCATTTATTATCTTGATTTTGGTGTACTTTTAAATGCATAATGGAAAATTTGTAGGAAGGATGATTCTCCTCATGGCTTCAGTGCACAGGAAAATCATGAAATAACATCCAAATGAAATTGAAAGACGTTATGCTTTTAAAATTTATTTAATTATTTTTATTATTTCTCATTAACCACTTTTAAGCCTTGTAAACATTTTTGTTTCGACGGAACAGTAATAACAAACTTTACAAAATGAAAAAAATTTAAAACTTGTTTTTAATCTGTACGTTTGTAAACAGATAACCATACTTTTAAAAATTAATACCTGGCATGGAAATTTCCCTGGACTTGTTTGTTATTTTATTTTTGGCTTAAAATTATGATAAATACTCGTATGTAGGTTGTTACAATTTGTAAAGATGTAATAAACAGGCGGATTTTTATTTAAGGAAAAAAGACAACATTAAAAAAAAATAAGATAACGAATATTTATATTTTGCTAAAGAACTTTTCTTATAAGATTTCGACGCACTATGCTGTTTATAACTTGTTTTGATTAAAATGACAGAATTGATAATTTAATATAAAAAATAAAGTAGAATTAATTTACGTAGTAGATGGAGTATGCGTCCTTAAATTACGAAAAAATGCCTTTAAATTACGATAGAGCTGCAAAACTATCGATAGTCGGCGCATTCGATAGTTTCGATAGTTTGCTTAAAAACTATCGATAGCATAGTTTCGATAGTTTTTTTTGTTAACCATCGATACTATCGTTATTATCAAACTTTTTTAAGTGCTAATTCTGGCAACTATCGTTATCCGATACTATTGCTTTCGGAAAGAAAACTATCCATAGCCAGCCAAAAATTAAACTATCGACATTTCGATTGTATTATCGATTGTTTTGTTTTCAATTGGCAATTGGTTTGATGCATCCATTATTCATCGGGGTACACTGCGTCCTCAGAAAAGATTTTGTGCGTGATGAGTTTGACAGTACAAAACTGCAAGTGTGCTAGGAGACATCATTTTTTACGCAAGGTCAAGAAGGCGGCAAAAGCTCTGAGGGAATGTCTATTACTGGCTGCCGTTTGACGGGTAGTAATATTTTAAACTGATAGCGGAAAATGTTCAAAAGTGTGTGGAAGACATTTTCATAAAAATTTAGTATTTTGCGTTATTATGATTTCATAAAAAAATAAATAAACTGTGCTTTTTTTAAATTCGCAGTAATTTAAATAATTAAATTAGTTTTAAACAGCAAACAAGTCGAAAATCGGGGGAAACCCAACGTTTTTTCCCTGTGTAATATTCATGGTTGCAATATTAAAGTTGTTTTCTTAAAATTTTTATTGATCTAAATCATTTAAGTTCCTTGTTTTCGTTGATTATAATAATAAAAAAAAAATCACAAATAAAATTAAATCGAAGGTAAAGTTTGCTTAAGCTTTGTCACGATAAATTCAAATAAAGCCGTTGTTGTCATAACGTTTTACTGTTTACTGATTCATAATAAGTTAATAGTGAATGGGAATGTGGCCATAGAACCGTGTAGCATTAATTGTTATGCCTCTTTATTGCTTTCAATGTAACGGTGCGGTAATCGTAATCAAGTATATTCTCGCATTTAAATATTTCTCGATTTGTTATTGTGTGATACATAAATTTATCTGGGGTGTTTTCACAGCAAACATTTTTAAGTGAAACGACAAATCAATCAAATCTTGTGTATTATTAGGTTTTTTTAAATTCACAAAAATTATGCCGAATCGTATATACCCTTCACCTTCTATGTAAATCTGGTTTAGTGAAGTAACTCCAATAAAAAAAAAAAAAAACAACAAATAATGGGGTGCCAGAGAATTATAAAATTACATACATATAATTTTACACAAAAATGACATCAGCTCTTAATGGGTTAAGCTTAAAAAAAAAATTTTAGTGTTTCTTTAAAGATCTCTCCGAAAGCTTTTAAATGAGACCCATATTCATATTTTAACATGGGCGAAAAGAGAATGAATTATATAGTCTGATACTGAGAACTGCGCTCAAATTTATAGACATATCGCTCCTTTATTGCAACATAGTCATATCTCAAAATTTAAAATTTGTAGTTACCTAAGCAAAACTGCATGTTGAAAAAAATCAGTTTTATATCCCAAGCTGAACCGAAGTTATAGCAATTGCAATTGCGGCAATTAGATCACAGGACTTATGTCTTGAAAACTTAAATCGCATTTTGTCAAGTTCAAGTTTTTTTGAGATATGACGATGTTGCAATAAAGGAGCGATATAATAAATAAAGCTAAGCTAAGAAACAATTAGTACAATTGAAAACATTATAGAGATAAGTGGAAGTTTTGAATATTGTTACTGTAAGCAATATTTGTTGTTTGTTTGTGTTTTAAAATTTAGATTCAATTTTATATGTGGTTATTTGTATAATTTATAGCAATTGTTAAACTTTACGAGTATGTTTTTAAATAATATACTTTCAGATACTTTCCTGAAGATGTCATCCGATGGATGACGAAATATCGAAACTAATAAAAGGAAAATAATATTTTATTTAATTTGACCTTAAGCTCAAATATTACAAATAAATCATTTCTTAAAAAATGTAACACGTTTAACAATACTCGTAATAAATATTTAAATAAATAAATCTTTAAAAAATTAACACCTAAAAATAAAATTAATAATTTCATGTTAAATGTTCAAAAAAAAACTTTATTTGTGAACGACCTTTTATTTACCTTTTTAAATGTTTGTTGGGTTTTGTACTTTTGGAAATATTATTTTGTTTAACAAATTTTAAAAGACATTCGTTTGACAGATAAAAGGCAGATAAAAATAAATCACATCAACAATTAAAATGCAATGACCTTGTTTTTATTTTAAATAATTTTTAGGTAAATGTACTCACAAAATAAATCTAAATTACCTTGCAGTTCGGATAATGACAATCTAATAACATTTGCTCACATGTCTAATAAATATCGGATTAAATTTCTAAATTTCCGTGCTGACAAAAGTAACATCTTGTGTTTATACCATAAAAACATTTTATTGTTTTTAAAATAAAATCATCTGTTGATACACGTTTTAAAATTTTTGTTTTCAACATTTTTGTCAATAATTTTTTACATTGTTTTTACTTTACGCTACGAAAACAAATGTTTTTATTTAGTTGTCGAATACACGTTCGAAAATAACAAAAGAAAGAAAAACAAAATGTTATATTTGCAAATCTAAATTTGGCGATTTAAAAACCATACGTGATCTGACAAACACGTGGCGTGGCAGCTTAAAAGGATTATTGTAATTTTTTTCGTTTTATTTTATAGGTGCTAAAGAATCATCAACATGATAAAATAAAGTATCGAAGAATAAATAACACTGGCCTGCAAAAAAAAATATATTTTTTAACGAGCCCTGACACTGTTCGGGGTGACTCTTGTGTAAAATGAAGTCCTGAATCCAAATATGTCTTCCGTTTTCTGGAGAGCCCCAAATCTTAAAATTTACCACTCTTCGATAAAAAAAAACAATAAATTTATCGACATGAATTTAATTTAATTTAAGGGGTAAAAAGAACTATTATTGTTTTTAGCTAAACAATAATAAATAACAAGATATTCAACGTGAGATTGCCTTCCTTTTATACCCTGAGGTACAGTTTTGAAGTTTTAAAAACCAGCAGTACTCCCCCAATATCTTTGCCTTCCACTTCCCAGAAAATCTCTTCTTCAGCTTAGCGATGTCTTAATGAAACCGTTCACCGTGTTCATTCGAGGCTGCTCCTAAATTTTCAGAGAAAAAGTCCAGATGCGAGTGAAGGAAGTGAACCTTAAGACACATGTTGTGGTACGCTAAAAGCAGTTCCTCGACGTGAGCGACATAATCATTACTTTTGTGGTTACGCAGAAAGTTTTTACAAACGTTGGAAATGCAATCCAAGCTCAGTTTTCTTTTTGATTTAGACGTTCAATAAACAAAGAATCTTGGAAGAGTTGTCTAATCAGGGGACCAAAAAAAAAAGCTTTCTTTGTTTTAAGCTTCGCTAAGACGAGGATATTAAGTTTTCAAAAATTGAAATGTGCGATCTGTCTTGTCCATTGCTTTCACAAGCTGCTTCATCAATCAAAATTAGGTGTGTGAAGGTGATAAGTAAATATTTTCCTTCGGAACTAAAGGATTGTGGACGAAATTTTTCTGACCAGGCATAAAATTTTCTTGCACAGGCGACGTTTGTCTTTGTTTGGCTCGACTATCCCATTCACAAAAAAGCAGCAATATTTTGTGAATCCTGATTGCAGGCTCGTAAGTAGAGCCATAAATTTTAAGTCAGTGCAAAGTTTCCACTTATATCACGATAACTAATTTCATCAAGGATTCTGCTGTTTTTGTACGTTTCCGTCATATTAATAGAGTATGCAACTGGAACTGATGGGAAGTCATTCCAATTTACCAACAAACAGGACAACTTTTGAAATTATTTGTGATGAGTCAATAAACAGTTTCCATTTGTCTGACTCACATCTTTAGCTCTGTCATCAATAAATTTACATTAGGGCAGAACACTAAACCTTTATCTTCTGAAAAAGATATTTTTACTGCCGATTTTCATGCAGGCCAGTGTAATTAATATGGATGATGGTCAAATTTAAGTCAAATGGTTTAGTGAACGGCTAACTTATGTCAAAGAAAATTGAATCTGTCAAAAATGTCTTTATTATACTACGAACACTGCCCAAAGCTTCGCATGCGTGTCATTTTTAATTTTCTTAAAACTCAAATTTCGAAAAAATCGTTTTTGAATATTTATTGTATAAGTCTGTAAACAGTGTTTGACATTTTGTAAACATTTTCTGTTTTGTCTAAGAAATGACTTATTTTTACGAAAAAAAAGTATTTAATATATGAAACAAGGTTCTAAGAGATCTCTTTACAAAATTCGGCAGTTATTACGTGATGCGAACACAGACAGACAGACAGACACAGGGACAGACCTAAATTCCAAAAATAAGTTTTGTATCCCATATCGATTACTATTTACACCAACACCTAAATTTTTAAAATATAATTCATGTACAGATATGACCCCGTTACAGCTTTATTAAATTTATAGATTACAAACGTTATGCTGTGAACAGAATAGAGCTGAGCTGTGTGGACGTTCTTTAGATCTGTCTGTCCGTAATATTAACCTTAAATTGTACAATTTAATATTGATGTATGCGCATTTTTAATGGAAAATTGAAAGTCCAGCAGAAAATAAACTAGACTAAACCATTGTAATAACATTAAAAAAGAAACCTCTTTGCATTAAGAACTAAAGTATAATTTTTTATTCGAACCTGCTACAGGCCCACCAATACCATCAGCTCTGTTATTTTAAATTAATGTATGCAAATTTATTTTTCTTGTTCTCTGTCTACTTTTTTTATTTATTTTTTTATTTTATTTTTCAATAATAGAATAAAGTTGCGTCAACAAACTCTTGACAAAGAAGAATATACAAACTTTTCAATTTAAATGTGGATATAAAATACACAAGTGAAAAAGTTCACAAGTTATTTTAAGAACTAAATTGCTTACCACTATTTTAATTATAATAAAAAAGAGTCCGTTGCTATGACGTGTATTTGCGGTTATAAAAAGCTGAAAAGGAAATTTACTTTAAAACACAAGTTTGATGTTTGAGGGTAAAAGTTAGTGAGACTATTACAGGTTCAAGTTAAAAAAAAAACTTTTAAACATTTTTTTTTGGTTATACGAGGGCTGCTCTATATATTTCTGGCCTAATAGTGAAAATGCGAATATTTATAATCAAAAATGGTTTTATTGTTTTTCAAAGTATTCTCCAGCATGATTTATACACTTTTGCATGCGCTCAAACCAGTTGTCGAAGCACTTAATCCACTCCAATTGAGACACCTCTAAAACATGGTTTTTGAACACTTCAACAGCTTCTTCTGGCGACGAAAATCGTTGACCACGCATTTTTTTCATGATGTGCGGAAACAAGAAGAAGTCATTAGGTGCCAAGTCAGGGCTGTACGGCGGATGACCCATTAATTCGACGTTTTGGCCGGTCAAAAACGCTCTAGTTTGAGCCGATGTGTGAGAGCTCGCATTGTCATGGTGAACAATGATTCGTCTTCTCTTGTTGGTTTTTCGAATTTCTCCGATGACTTCAGGCAAACAAATTGTAGTGTACCACTTAGAAGTGACCGTCCTACGTTGCTCAAGCGGAACAGTCGCCACATGACCAGTTTTGCCGAAGAAACAGGCGACCATTTGCTGCTTCGAAGTGCTTCTTTCACGAACAACTTTCGTTGGATTTTGCTCGTCTTTGAAGACCCACACGGTCGATTGTTGTTTCGTTTCGGGCTCATAAGCATAGATCCACGATTCGTCACCTGTGACGATCTTATAAACGTCTTTTGAAGCACCGCAATCGTATTTTTGCAACATTTCTTTGCAGCAATCGACACGAGCCTTTTTTTGAGCGACTTTCAAATTGTGCGGGATCCAACGAGAACAAACCTTTTTTACGGCCAGGTGTTCATGCAGTATCGAATGTATACTGGTGGAAGAAATGTCCAAGGATGTCTCTATCTCTCGGCATGACGCATGTCGATCTTGCATTATGAGTTCACGCACGGCATCAATGTTCTCTGGCACAACAGCCGTTTTTGAACGACCTTCACGGAATTCTTCTTTGAGCGAGCTTCGGCCACGATTAAATTCATTATACCAATTTTTCACAGTGCTATAGGATGGTGCTTCATCGCCATACAAAGAGTTAAGTTCATTAATGCACTCTTGTCGTGATAATCCACGTCGAAAGTTGTGAAGAATGATGGCACGAAAATGTTTACGAGTTAATTCCATTTTTTTCTATATTAATTTTTTCAAGTAACTGTAAACAACACAAATAATGGTCGTACGTCAGAACGTTTTGAGTACGATTATGCTTAAAAATGACAAACTTTCCAATGGAAATGTCAGATTGCACTTGGCAGCACTCAGTGTTGCCAGGCCAGAAATATATATTAAACCATAATAGGCAGACACAAGTAAAAATTTACTAAACTTTAAATAATAAAGTGATTTTAACGTATATGGGTGTTTCCATTAAAGACGTGGTTTTGACGAATGTAATTTTAGCTTTTAACCCTCAATAGGCACACAATTGAAATTGACACAAAGTTTTTATAACCACGCCGTCTAAAACAACAAATATAAAGAATAAAATAAAAACTTAAAGGCTGTCCCGGTACAAGACCTGATTTCAACCTATATTGTCTTATCCATTATTATTCATTTTATGCAGTCACTTTCAATTTTCAACAACAACAAAATATATAAAATTAAAATTTAAAAGGTGGCAAATACATGGTATGGAAACGTCTATCTGTAAGTCCAACTCATACATGGGGATTTAATTACCTCATAAATAAATAAAATTTAATAGTATTCAATATTCTATTTTATCTACTTTTTAATATATTAAAATACAATTGTTAAAAATAATTTAATTTTAAAAACGAAGCCAAGTGACGCAATTATTATCACACACTTAAAAATATCACTGACAATTGAAAACTCCCATGTGTGAGCAAACCCGTATCAATTTGAAAAAATTGGAATTTTTCCTTGATACTTAAAGTATTCCTATATTTTATTGCAATTTTATATATATTTTTGTTGTTGCTCAGTATTAAATTTTAGAACTTGAGTGTAACTATTTAACCTTTGCACGTTTATGTTAATCTTTGTTTATATTTGCCTTCCTTTTTTATATTAAATTTCTTGCAATTGTCTGCAACAGCGCCCTTAAAATTACAATTGCAAATTTTGTTTTTGTAATTTGTAAGCATAAACAAACAAATTAATAAATCCTAGTCGATAAGAAGTATTTGGTTTAATATATAAAAAGTATGGTGCGACATGAAACCCGTAAAATTAGTCAAATAAATAAAAAATTCTGTTGCTGGAATCGTGTCTGATTGCTATATTTACTGTCTTTAAAATCTAAGCGGATCAGATGACCCTTGAGATATTTTCTAGGTGGCTAATATCACAATTACCATATCTTGCGATGTCTGGACTCGATCTTTCGGTCACAGCAAACGTCATGATTCGTTAGACGGGAAGCGCAATGAGAGATATGCAACAGGAAGTTAGTCACCTAAAAAATTACCATACACTGGGGAAGTTTTATTTTAGCGGGTAAAAAATAAGGACGAAAAAGTATAGTTGTTAAATTCTTTTGAGTTGTTTACTGTTTGCGCTGATAGGAGGCCATGCCGAATCTTATATACCCTTTACCGTCTATGTAAATCTAGTTTGGTGATGTAACTCCAAGCAAAAAAGGAAATATTGGGGTGACAGGGAATTAAAAAAAATGTTGGTATTGCATATATATAATTTGACATAAAAATAACATCGGCTCTTAATGGGTTAAGCATTTTTTAAATTTTTTAGTATTTTGAAGATCTCTTCAAAAGCTTTAAAATGATACCCATATTGATATTTAAAAAAAAAATTGAAAATTTTAGAGCCATGTAACTCGGGAAATATGGGCGAGCGCCAATTTTTCCTATTTTTTAATTCCTACCGCGCCATATATTTATTTTTTTGATTGGAGTTCCTTTATTGTTGCAAATGACATGAAAAATTAGAGGACATAGACCGATAATGCTGATTTCCAATATCTAATCAATTGACATATTTACGGACAGACAGACGGACATGGCTCAATCGACTTTGCTATGCATAAGAACTCAGAATATAAACACTTCATGGGAATGACAAACTTAGATACATAAACCCTTTTTCCACTTTTTGTGGTGCATCGTATTAAAAGTTGAACCTCGATCTGACTAGGGAAAGTAAAACCACTTTCGAAAGATTAAAAAAAAAAAAATCGTCCCCAACTTAAAATACCTTTTTGTCAGAATATGCGTTTTCTTTGGCAACATATTATTTCATAATTTTTCCTTCTCGTTAAAAGGATTTTATGATTTTACTTTCTTTCATTCGTTCCCCATTTTCTTTTTATTATTATTTATTTTCGTATATAATTAATTAAATAGCAAAACGTTTTCATGAACATCACTTGCAAATGACGTACGTTTTTAGTGTTTGTCTTTCTATTACAACATTTTATTATTCTTTCAACTGATTTTTCATTCAGGAGGGAACGCTGATAAAATCTACGCAGTTACCAACCAATAGTGAAAAGTAAAGTGTGATAAAAAATTATGGATACGGTTCACTAAGTAAAAAAAAAAAAAAACTCATACAGAGGGTGGCTGATGAACTTTTTGTAAAGCTTATGTAATTTTATTTTTATTAATTCACTTGAAAACTAATACATTTTTATTAAAGTTATACATGAAAATTTGAATTCAATTGATTTTTCAATGGCCTTCAACCTCGGTGACACCTGTGCGACATTAAATCAAAAATGAACCTTGATGAAGCTGCACATCACACTGTGACGTGAAGTGAATACAATTGCATCTGATGGAGTATATGTGGGTTAGAGTTATTCTACATTCGACAATTTAATTTGTTAACATTGCCGTTTAGATCAAAAAATGCCTCGTCAGACATAAAAACACAGTTCAAGATGTTTTCATCCTATGTCGCTATTTGCACGATCTTCTCAAAAAATTCCAAGCGTATCAGGAAGTATTTTGTGTTCAGTTTGCTTGTTAATTGAATCTTATATGGGAATAAGCTTAAGTATTGATGCTAAATTGTCTGCAGTGACTGTCTGCTGACACCCATTTGAGCAGAAAAGCTCCTTGTCGAAACTCTAGGATTGGATTGTTTGGCAGCAGCCATAGTTTCCTGCGTCAAGTAGTTAAGATTTCAATGATCTACAATGACATATCTAACGGCACCAGTGCTTTTTCCTGAAAAGGTGATCGCCAATGTGGAGCCAAAGATTTTACGAGCAACATTTTAAAATTAAGTAAATTGAGAACAATTTGCATTGACCCAGAAGGTGGTCATTTCATTAAAAACTTTTTTTCAACTCAATGTAACCAATTTAACATTTTTAAATAAACTTTTGGTAAAAGCCGAGCTCAGTTTATCCATTTCAAACAAAATGATTGTCAACTCACATTATGGCCTTTCTTTACTATCTCATTTGGTTTTGCAGAGACATATATGGATTTACTCTCGCAGATTCTCTTAAAATGATGATGATGACGTTTTAAAAAGAAGCATTAAAAAAAGATTCTTTGGGTTTCAACTGGCGTTTCGATTAACAGATTTCAAATTGTTATGTCAGTATAATATATATTATAAGGAAGCAATGAATGAATATACTTCTACTTCTTCTCTCAATTCATCTGTATGTAATCGTCTGATGGATGGTGGTGTTCACTGTACAAATAAATAACATTGTATTGACAAATAGTTTTTTATTATTGCAATTTAATTGATGACTGAATTAAAAATGGTACATTTGCAAATAATTGAAATGGAAAAATAAAAACAGAAAACTGTAGCAGAAATAAATCAACATTAACTTAATTTATGCAATTTTTATTTAAAGAGCACGTTAACACACACATAACCTCACACATGTACACTGCCGCACATGTGCAGACATTCCACTGTAAATATTTGTCTATTTCTTTAAAGTTTCTGAGACTTAAATGATTTTTATTTTACCACATAAATTAATTTAACCTTCGCAAATGACGTTAAACTTTAACGTTTTTTTTTTTGATCGATAAGAATAAAAATATCAATATTTTAATACCACTGACTCTTTGAAATAAGATGTGTACTAAATAAATCAAAGCAGTTGTAACATTAAGTAAAATTTAAAAATTAAAATTTAAAAATTAGTTAAAGAAGTCAACACTGACTTAGTAAGAATGCAATCTTCTGCAGAACCTAATAGGGTTTTTTTTTAAGCCCGAAAGAATTTTAAATTGTAAAAAATAGCACTAAAAATTAAATTTTATAAAATTTTTTATTTTTAATTTTTTAATTTTTCCCTGAGCAGGATTCGAACCATCGAACCGAGTTACAAAGAGAACGACAAAGAAAAAAGCTTTAAGTTGTGTGTGAACTTCGTTTCACTAAATAAACATTAAGATTAGTTGGTTAAATAGATGATGTTTACGATGTACATAACATAAGGTAGATAGATGCAAAGAATGCTGATGAAGGATGTGGCGGTCCAGAAAATGCTGCATTTCATTCTGATAACGTCTAATTTTTCTTGTTTTCCTTGGAAGACGTACGCATACATTTGTAAATAATTTTTCTTTCTAAAAATGTTTAGAAAATTAATTAAAAAAGAACCAAAAAGTCGAAAATAAAGTAAAATTTCATTAATTTTTTATTTTTTCAGTTAACTCTGACAAATCATTATGAATAAACTCACGTTTGAACAACGCTATAAAATCATCCAAGTTTACTTTGACAATCAGTCATCAATTCGAGCAGCTTATAGACGACTTCGTATTTTTATGGTGCACATAATCGTCCGTCTGTGCAAACCATCCTTTGAACTGTAGATAAATTTCGTAGCACATACTCTCTAGAGGATGCAATAACACCAACACGTCGAAGGAATGAGCGTACTGAAGAGAATATCGCTGCTGTAAACGAAAGTGTGGAAGAAGATCTGGGAGCAAATTACGGCATTCGATACCAATCGAAACTTACATTTAAATTCCAATGAAATTTCGATTGATATCGAATGCCGTAATTTGGCCCCTGAATTTATCGATCCGTCGTCGAGAAAAATTTTGCATATAGATTGGCTTACACCCGTATAGGATCCAGCTAGTACTGGAATTAAAGCCACGAACCCATTATATGCATCGTTCTTTCGCCGATGAGGCTCATTTTTGGCTTAACGGGTTTGTTAATAAGCAAAATTGCCAAATATGGAGTAAGACCAATCCATAACATACCCTACAGCACCGTTTGGTATGGATTACACGCTGGTGGCATCATTGCACCTTATTTCTTTAAAAATTAGGCCGGATCTCACGTTACGTTTAATGGAGATCGTTACCTCGCCATGATTTATTATTTTTTGTTTGAAAATATGGATGAAATTGATCTGGATGAAATGTGGTTTAGCAAGATGGCACTAAGTGCCATACGGTGACCGCAACCATCGAGTTATTGTAATTAAAATTTGGCGATAAGTTGATTTCGAGAAATGAACCTGTCAATTGTCCTTCAAGGTCGTACGATTTGAAGCCTCTCGATTATTTTCTGGGGGGCCACGTAGTCACTGGTTTATGCTGATAAACCATCAATAATTGACACTTTCGTGGTATTCGTGAGATACGGCCAGCACCTTTTGAAAAAGTGACTCAAAATTGGACGTTCAGAATGTGCTTCGTCATGAGTAGCCGCGGTGGAGATATGCCCGAAATCATTTTAAATATTAATGCCATGTTCTGATCTTTTGTATAAGAAAAAAATTAATTCTGCATTACATTTTAAATTTTAGTGTTATTTTTTACAATTTAAAGTTCAATCGGGCCTTAAAAACACCAATTTTTTTAATTCCCCCCTTTGTAAGTTATGTAAATTCTAACTGACGGTTTTAAATTGAGTTTTGCCTTTAGCAGCACTTTGTAAAGTGCACCCCATTAGTGGCCATCCCGCATAGTAGGGTGAGTAAATCGTTCGTTTTCAGCACTTTCACTTTTTTATATTAAGTATGTGAGCAAGCAGCACTCCTTCATTTCTTAAGTGATTGCTTTGTTGTGAGTATCTTTTGTTTACTTTTGTTAAAAAGTAAATTTTTGTATTTGAGATTAAAAAAAAACAGAACTGAAGTACGGCTTAGCATGTGCTGCACTTAAAAGAACATTTACTTTTAGTTTGTTTATTTTTTTTTATTATTAAACACAAATAGATGAACTTTTTTAATGGCTTTAACGCGGGAGGAAATAAACTTGAAAAAATAATTATGTGAGTATGTGCAAACAAAGAAACAATTTTGATTAATACTTTTGATATTTAATTCAATATACTGTTTTTTTTATCATTGGAAAAAAACGAACTTAACATTGACATTGAATAAAATTACGAGAGGAAGTCTTCAAATAAAAGATCGAATTTTTGCAGTTCCAAAAAAGTGCTAATCAAAACTAGATGACGAAAAAATTCTATGTATTTTTGTTTCTTCAATTTCGGTCCTGATTACTAAGGCGAATGAGAAAGCAAAAGAACTTGAAACAGTGTACACGTTTCTGCTCGTGTTTCTTCTCTCACCATCAAACTCAAAAATTGCGCAACAAAAGTTGCAAAGTATGGACGAGGACTTAACTATTAAAATCTGATTGCTGTAATGTTCTGGGTTCGCATTACGGCCGCGTACGGGACAAATTGTTGGTGAAGTAAACAAACAAAAAACAAGTGAAATATTGTAACAGCTTTAAACAAACGCGTAAATTTAATACTAGAGGTGCCGCAATAACCAACCCTCAACTGAAAGATTTCATTTTTGAAGCTGTACATCACTGTTTTCTACTTCATTTGAAGATTGTTAATACCTTTAATAAATCAGTGGCTTTACCAGCCGAGGGCTTATGTATTTTTTGTTTTTGGTTCTTTTTTTTGATGCACTGTGCGTACAAGTCACATAAATTTCAATTATCAAAAAATTGATTAAGTATTTTAGGGTAAAGCGTTACGTTCGAATTAATTGATTGATAACAATCTTAAGAGCTGGTGCAGGTGTTACCTAAATTTCGTTTACTATCGTTAGATTTCTGCAAGTGTTTACTTAAATAAAATTTTTGACGAGCACATAGCACGAAATTATTATGTTGAAAATATTCTCGATCAATCAATCGGTTGTTTACAAAAATCTAAATGATAAATTTTCTTACAAAAAAAAAAAAAAAAAAAAAAAAAAAATAAATAAATAAAATTTCATGTCAATATTTGAAATTTTTTTTTATTTATATCTCGTTTCAAAATTATTTATAGATAAAAAAAGTGTTTCTAAAAATGTAAAACTTAAAATAGAAATTTATTTACAATGGCCTTCATTTATGAATATTCTATCAAACTTTCTTCAGAAAAATAATAAACACACATTCATACACACGTACTAATATGCAAACTAAAACAGAAGCTAAGGAAAACCCTCAAAATAACGACTCTATGGGCATTTGGATTAAAAAAATAAAGTTTCGATTCTCTATTAGGCATTTAAATTCAGAATACAGCTCTCTTGCATATTTTATTATTTCAAATAAAAAAATTATCTAATTTTAATTTAAAATCATTTTCTTAAGTCGGCTCATTGACCAACTGGAATAAAAATCTAACTTAGGAACGTTATTATTATTGTATGTTTTTCAAAATAAAAATTTGGATTTTAAATTTTTTATAAATATTTTTCTACTTATCAACAGAAAGCTTTGAATCGAAAGTTTTTCAAAATTATTATTGAATAAAAAATTTTTATATTCGTTTATATTTTTTTTTAATTTTTTTTTATTTATAATTAAGCTGATAAGAATTGTTCGTGGTGGCCTGTCATTAATGTCAATTAGTACTAGTCATTATTAACCCTCTAGTGCGCAAGAAAACCAAATTAAGTAAAATACTACTTAAACGAAAGGAAATGGTTTAAAAGCAAACTTTTGTTCTAGCAGTTTGTATAATTTTCATTTATAAGGGCGCAGGAGGCGAAAAATCCCTTGATGCAAATTTGCATCATTGCGCATTTAGCGCAAAGTACTTACCATAAAAAAACAATACACACTATAACATTGTAATAAAAAAAGAGTGTAACTTATGTAAAAATCAAAACTGTTTATAAACTTGTTGAACTTAATAAATTTTAAGGTCAGAAAAACACACTGTTTCCTCTACGCACAACAAACGAATGAGCAGGCACTTCAAAATTACACAATAATTCAATGCTGCTATAACGGTACTTCAAAAGCAGAGAAAACGACGTCTATTAAATGCAGACAACATATAACGAACATTTACATTAAAGTGTTTTCAAATTTTGAAGCTACAGAGAGATATTCGGTATGATTCAAATTTGCATCACGGCGCACTAGAGGGTTAATAATAAAAAAAAATTATTATTATTATTGTTACTAATGGATTAAACAAATTTAAATTTATAAAATTCATTTAGTTTTCCAGTTTTTGCAAGTTCTAACGAAGAAGTTCTCTTCAGTAGTGTATATGACGTGACTTTATTTTAAAGCATCAATTGACACCACTGCAAATATCGGATGTTCTAAAAAGCATCAATAGATGATGCAACAAATGGGAAAGTAAATTTCAAAATACTCCACGCTAAATTAGATGAAGGTCAAAAGATTTTTTTAATTAATTAATAAATAATAAACGTATAACGTAATCTATGGGTATCCTATATTTGAGCTGTTAAGTGTGAAAGTGATATAAGTCCATTTTTGAAAAAAAAAAAACATCATGCCAAGTCCATCAGATTCACAAAATTTAAATGGAGAAATAATAATAAAAAAGCTTTTTTATTTTTTTGCCATATTTCATACAAATTTTATCAAAACCTTAATATAATTCAATTGAATCTCACATTTAAAATGTTTGCATAATGTAATATTTTCATATTTTGTTTTTTTTTTAAGTTTTGTGAGTGCATTTGACATCCTACAAGGAATTAGTTTCTTTCAACTGATACTTTAAAAACAATGGCCCATATTCATAGTTAAAAATAAAGTATACTTTAAGGGAACTAAAGTCGGTTTTACTTTAGAGTCGCCTCTAACTCATTCATAGATAATTAAAAATATAATTGTTGGAGTTAAAGTCGACTTAAAATTTAAAACTAGCTAAAGCTATTTTTAACTCATTTAACAACACCTTCTGTTTCTCGTCAAATTAAAAAGCTTATAAATGTTTGTCTTTTAAGAAGGCGAGAAGTGTCTTATTTTGTTTACATCTTCAACAGCACATTTCGGAGGACTCTTTTAAATTTGACAAGATTTTGTAGCAATTTTATTACTAAAACTTTCAGTGGTGGCAATTTTCCTAACGCAGTTGCTGTCTTCTAACTCGTGAACAATCATAGTGTGAACAAGACTATCTTCTACGCTTAGTTTAGGAATAGCGATTGCCTTTTGGCAGCCTTTCTGCCGTTAACTTTCATACGCACTCATTATGATCATACCTTCCTGTATTGCTTTCTATGACTTTTTCTTTTTGTCTATCATTGACACGTCATTCATTGTTACTGTTTTCCACCGTATCCAAATGCAGGCTTGTGCGTTCACGAAGGCATTCCTTTTTAGCGTTACTCTAGTAGGCTTCTCTGTCTCTGACTTTCTTTAGAGTCTGTAAACCAATCTGTAATTAGTTACGAGAAAACTTATATCCGGAAAAATGCTACATAAAAAAAAACTACTGAATATTTTCTCAATTTTCTTTTTTTATTTAAAAGTACAATCCTCCCGGTTGATAATGGAAAATAATTTCTTTCAAATAGCTGCCTCGGCTGGCCATGAAGTAGCCTACACGATCGGTCCAATTTTTAAGCACATTATCGATTGATTGTGTCAGCTGTATTTCACCAATGGCTTTCTTTAAAGCGTAATTGTCTCTGTCTTTTTGGCGTAATTATCTTTGACGGCACCCCACAAATAATAGTCCAACGGTCCGAGGCGGCCAAACGACATCAGCTTGCGGCTGATAATACGATCTTCAAAAACAGGGCACAAAACATTGAGTCTAGCTTCGGCTTCAAGCTTATACACAACCATATTCGTTCAGCGGAAGGATAAACCAAATTATCTGTCAAATCAGACATGAGATAAGTGTTGCCGTTCACGAAATAAGCACGTTAGATAGGGGACCCTATATATATGAACAAACCTTTTTAAATTTTTTATAATTTATTCTATCACAACACAATGGTCTATGTAAGGCACATTAATATACTAAGTAGTGGCAGTAGATCAGCTGACTTTCTTGTTTACATTTTCAGATGTCAGATGTTTACACTTATTTTGTGTTGTGGAAACATATTTAAAATTTTCATAAATTTTCACACTTTTTAAAACTGGATTTTATTTAAAAATTGTAGGCCTCGCCTGCTCATGATTTTTTTGCTCATTTTATATGTGTGTATAAACACATTTTGTTAGTTGTTTGTGTTTTTCAGTTTGGTACACATTTTTGGTTTCTACATATAAAATAAGCAAACAAATTCATGAGGTTTAAGAAGCTCCTTTACAAAATAAAAAAATTTTTAGCCAATTTTTTCCTGCACATTTAAGCTTTTTTTTATAGATATTTTCAAGGTCTGATTATATTTAAAAAATCCTAACATTGTAGTTAAAAATAAACTTTTTGTAACATTTTCAGAAAATTGTATGTCTACACAAATTTGGTGCCCCACCCAGAAGCCTCTCCTCACCGTAGGGATCTGACCGTCCGTAGATTCAATGAAAAACACCTTTGGTTCTGGCCGTGCGACAGTTGATTTCACAACTAAAAATATATTTTACAGAAACAAAATACATGTTCTTTACTTATTGTTGTAGTTGTTTTAGAGCTGCTATTACCTGTAAAATTAATGTGCCCTGACTCTAAACTAAAACAAGATTACTCTTTCCTAATGTTTGTTTAGAATTTGTATGAAAACATTTCTCAAATTACAGTTGACACCCAGTTGAATTTGGTCCAACTTAAGGTACATATACTTTATTTTTGACTATGAAAGCAAAAAAGATAATAAGAGCTTTTTAGTTTAGAGTATACTTTAGCAAGAGTCGACTTTAGCCTATAACTATAACTATGGGCCGATAACATTATAAAATAAATTATTAAATAAATAATTTAAATTATGAAATGAGTGTAACAACATATTCGAATGTTTCGCAAGCTATTTAAATACAAATACAATGGTCTTACAACACTTTCAAAGAAAGAGTCTTAATTATTCATTTAGTTTTACATGCTAAACATTTAAGAAAGTCAAGTACAATAGAACTTTTCAACAAACTAACAGTATAATTTTATTACATTATTACACTGCTAAATTATTATACAATAACACAATCGATACAAAAAAATATTAATTCAATTATACAATAGATACAATAATAAAAAAAAAATAAATTTACTTTAAACTCTGGGAGTTTTGTTTCTAAAACATTCGCAAGTTTTTAACAACAATCATTGACTGCATCGCAATGTCTGAGATGTCTAGTAGAACCATTTGGGTATTTATTAGCGAACTGATATACGTATTTCGAAAGTTACATATATATGTAAATGTAAACAATGTACCCAGCAAAAAATATTTGAAAAGGTAATCGAGTGTGGAATTAAGCATTGGCAGAAGTACTTCCCAACTAGATTGCCAACTTAATGATTTTAACAAGGCATAAGACTTTTATAACCAATTACTGAGAATCGATTACATTAATTATTGTAGGAAATAATAAGTACCATTAGTACGGTAGTCTCTTTTAACATAAAGAACTAGTTCCATTACTACTTCCTTTTTTGGAAACTAATGTAATGTGTTTTGTAAGCAAGTAACAAAATATGGCAATACAAAAGTAAGTCATTAATGGCAAGTACTTTTTAAGGTAATATATATATATATTTTTTTTATTTACAATGACTCGTTTTTAATAATTCTAAAAAAAGTGGAAAACTTTATAAAAATAATTACATTTTTAATTGATAATTATTTTAGATGTAATACAGACTTTGTACTCCTCGTATGTCAGAAACTTTTTTTTTATTAAATTTGTTCTATCTAACAATTATGGTGTACTTGACTAAATTCAATGAACTTTTGTTTACTTTTATTCAATTATTTAACTTTAAAATAAATATTTACATTTTAAAAGACGATTTTTCTAAAAACCGAGTATTCGTAGACATAAAAAGATATTTAATTATTTATGTACGAATTTAACAAAATGTAAGTTTCTTAACAAATTTATCAAAAAGTTACAGAGTTTCAAGAAAGAGGCTTTAATTTAACCTTTAATTATTATTTGTTTAAAAAAGTTCATTTACTTTTTACTTATTTTGTTAATATGAATAATAAAAAAAAAAAAAAAAAAAGTTTAATTACCATTTATTTTAAACATCCTCGAATTTAAATTTAACACGTAGCAGATTTTTGTTCGTTTCAAGATTAAAGTAATGAATGATATTGACATTTTAGTAAAAATGCGACTTTTATTTCAATTTTTGAGTGTTAAAAATCGGTAGCAAAAAATTTTTTTTTGCCAACTAAACGTTTAATTGATACTAACAAAATAATCATTATAAACATGTGTAAAAACTTTAGTATATACACTCATACATTTGCATATACTTATGTATGTATGTAATTCTCTTACTTCAGACGAAACATGATCATGGCAAGATCATGCATATTTTGTTTAAAACAAGTCTATAGTTTTCCTTTTAATTATTGCCACGCGAAATTCTATAGTTAATTACCAACGACGCAAGCAAAATAAAGGGAAAAGAAACAAAAAGTCTGCTAAAAATATTGTTATATAGAGGCTATTTGATAGACGTTTTTGTGTTGCCATATTTTTTTTTTTTTTTTTGAAGAAGAGATAATTAGAGGAAGAGAACAGCTTTCATTGTAACAACTCTACAATTGAACGTTATTTATTTTTACAGCACTCTTGTAGGGCCTCTGCTATTAGGGAGGTGTTATATCGGTAAAATATTACGCTTTGATATATACCAGGGAAAAAGCAATAAATGCATAACAGAAATAAATACAGCCAGCAAAATAATCAAATACGTGGCATATTACCGTAAAGGTACAGCACCCTTTAAGCTACCATTTCAAAATGTGTACAAGGTTAAATATTTTATAGACATAGAAATATGATTGATGGCAGAAACCCCTAGAAAGATTATTTTACTACCATTTTATGTGATTTTCTACAATCTTTTATGAAGTGAATTTATTTATAACGGTTTTAAGAAACATACATTAAATAACTAAAGAATTATAGTTTTAAGTTTTATATTTAGAATTTATTACTCCAAGTTAAATTTTTATTTAATAAACATTTTAATCTGAAATTTACTTCAGATTTCTTCTTACTTTTAGACAACTAATATCTGGCAACACTGTAATTATAAAACCGTTAATTGTTTCAAACCCATCAAACTAATCCCAGCCATAAAAAAAAATGTTTATTGCTTAAATAAACAATTTACGCGATTTTTGCCTTATTTTATGACTTTTGCTTTTTATTTATTAGCGAGTGTGTTTGTGTTTGAAATTCATTTGAAATAATAAATAAAAGTGTTGATTACCATTACGCAGCATCTTGATATAATTTCGAAAACGATTAAAGATTTCAATTTAAAGCTAATGCTACACAAAAATTAAATTTTATTAGAACTATACAGTGGCTTAAAAAATAAATCGAACAATTATTTTATCTTCTCTTACAATCGAAACTTTTTAGGAAAAAAGCGAACAAGTTTTTTTGAAAAGTGTAAGACACACTTTCTTTTTTGATTCAAGTTTACCAATAAATTTGTACTGACCCTCGCATAAAAATAATAATGTTCTCCATATTTATCTAGTTATTAATTTATTTTAAAATACAAATTCATTTAGCATTATAAATAGAAACGAAACTATTAAATTATTTATAATTTAATAAAAAAAAATAAATTAAATAGTAATTGTTTGTGTCTCATTTTTATTAATAGATCGTTCGGAATTATTTAAATTATATATTAATCTCAACTGAAATTATAATAAAATCACACTACAATTAAAAACGTGTTAAATTACGTTGCCACAATTTCAATAAATGTTTTGTAGCGAATGTTGTAGAATAGATGATGGTGTGAACTTGTGATTGAAATTCAGTTGTGCCTGCCAATTGGGGGAATTACAAATCAATGTCTGTCTGTCTGACTGTGTTTTAGCAGTAACTTTCAAATAAAACAATAAGCATTTTATGTGTATTTTTTTTTTTTTTTTGCAAAAACAAGTTCAATTTGTAGTTTGATATAAATTGAGAATGAATGTGCGTTTGTTTTTCTTTTAACAAATTGATGTTAATTTTCTTGCGAATTTAAGTTTACGTTATCTGTTGTCGCCTGCCTGCCTGCTGCAATGCGGTTATTTATTTAAATTTTTTTTATTGTTCCAAGAACAATTTGATAATTTTTTAATTAGTATGAAAATAAAAACTATTTTTTATATGGAAATCAAATTAATTTTCTAGCCATGAAAAATTAGGAAGATTGTTTTTGTGAATTCCTGTTAACGTTAAACACTTTTATGAATCTGTATTTGAGTAATTATAAACAAAATAGCGGGCAGAAGAGGGGGCATATTAACAACAGACCCTAAAGTTTCCCTTACATCCAGAAAAATGCACTGTCTGGTACGCTTTACTCGATGTTGGCATCACTGGATCTTATTTCTTCAAAAATGAAGCCAGAGCTTGCGACACGATGTTCGTGACCGCATCATGATTAGTGATTTTTGTATGAAAATAAAGATATCATTGATCGTAAAGATTAAGATGTGGTTCTATCAACAAGCTTGACGTCCAGAATGTGCTTCCCGAAATCATTTTCAAATGTTAATGCATGTATTAATGTTTCGAATAAATAGTTCCACTACAAGCAATATGTATACAGAATTCAGGAAAAAGCTTCTAACGAAAATACTCCGTATTTAATATGTCGTTATAATTATGGAATTAGCAGACTGCACGCAAGTAATAATGGTTTTATTATTGGAATGATAGTGTATTCTAACATCAAACAAAAATATAAATATATTTGAATACATATAATATTTTTATAATTCTAATTTTTTTACGGCCAGTATTTTTAAATGAACCGAGAAGATAGAAAAGCATTCAGCCATAGAAAGATATTTTTTTAAAACCAAATATTAATTATTCGTTTTAAGTTATGTTTATTATTAATATGACATCGCTATAAATACTATATTATTTTGTAATTTTTTATTTTTATTTTATTTATTTATTTACGTATCATGACTTTAAGAATGAAATTCTTTTACAGTCCAGTGGTATTACATAACGGGCAATGGTATTACATAAAAATTACAATATAACAATTTGTATTAAAAACTAACAAAAAATTTAAAAATTAAGAAAACAAATAAATTAAAAGCAAATAAATAAATAATAAGGAATGGAATAATAATAAAAAATAAAAATTAAAATATTTAGCAAGAATATAAAAAGTGATGGAATAGAATAACTTTATTAGAAATTTAGTCGATGAAGAATAAGATAGAAAGAGGGAGAATGACTTAGACTATATATCACGTATAAAAAATTCCATGAGGGATTTCTTAAAACCCTGTCTGTCAGCAATGAGTTTTATGTTTGCGGGTAATGAGTTCCAGAGCTTTATGGCATTGATGAAGAAGAATCTACTTGCGTTTAGATGGTTGTACCTTGGTGGTATTAACAACAACCCCCTGGCTGACCTTCCAAATGAGATTTTGTTAAACAAATAGCCAGGTGATTGGACACTTATTAATTTGTGCAGAAAAATCAAGTTGCGCATTTTTAGATAGTCCAATAGGTCACAACCAAGAATCATACTTCTCCAGGACGAGATACTACTAAATCTGTGAATACCATATACATATCGCGTAGCATTGTTGAATGAAACTTCTAACTTATGAAGCGAATTCGAGTCTAATTTGCTATATACCTCAGCAGAGCTAGTGATAATAGGTACAATTAGTTGTAATACAAGACGTTTCTTTACATCTATTGGTGTGTAATTTGAGGTTATTCTTAAATTACGTAGTGTTAGATACACTCTAAGCACTGTATTGTTAATGTGATCACAGCATGTTAACGACGAGTTGAGGATAAATCCTAAATATTTAACTTTTTCCACATAAACAAGTGGAGTATCACCTAACTTAACAGTTGGAAGCTGGTTGAAATGGAGCTTGTTCCTGCTAATGGGTAATAGAACCGATTTGGTTGGGTTAAGCGTAAGGTTGTTCCTTTTAGCCCACATACAAACATCATTTAGATCCTCATTAAGTTTATAACACATATCGTCAACAAGACCAATGCGGCAACATGTGTAAAGTTGGATATCATCAGCATACGCATGAATATTAACAAATTTAACTACATTAAAAATATCGTTGATAAAAATACTGAACAGCAAAGGCCCAAGAACTGAGCCTTGTGGAACTCCAGAATTCACGCACACAAAGCTTGACTCCTTCGAACCAACAACCACTTTCTGTAAACGTTGAGATAAGTAGTTTCTTATTAGCAACACTGCGCAGTGGTCAAACCCAAAGAAGCATTCTAGTTTTTTACAAAGAACTGCATGATTAACTCTATCAAACGCCTTTGAGAAATCTAATAAGCACATAAGGGAAAAGTCACCCATATCATAGGCCGGTCTGATATCATCAATTACTTTTAGCACTGCAGTAGTACAACTATGGTTTGAACGAAACCCAGATTGCAGAGGAGACAGCAAACAATTTACATTGATGAAATCTATCATTTGTCGAGACATTATTGTTTCACAAACTTTTCCAAGAACAGGAAGTATACTTATTGGCCTAAAGTCACTAATGGCAGACGGTAAGTTCGTTTTTGCAACCGGTTGTGGCTAGAATTTTATCATAAATTATTTCGTTCACTTCAATCATGTGTCACTTCTTGTGCGCAATAACTGTTTATTGTTTAGAAGTTAACAAAAACTTATTTATAGTGACTAAAATATTGTTCAAAATAACTATACTTTGTTCAGCGCATCTATATATAGAATAGTTGTGTTAGTGCATTATCGGATATTTTTGACAATACACGAAGTAAATTATATGAAAGCAATTAAGAGTGTCATATTCGGCTATGCCGAATCTTATATACACTTCACCATAATCTAGTTAATCTAGTTTATTAAAGAAACTCTATCAAAAGAACAAATATTGGGGTGACAGAGAATTAAAAAACATGAAAAGGAAATTAAGTACTATTTATATAATTTTACATAAAAATGTCATCGGCTCTTAATGGGTTAAGCATTTTTTTTTTAATTTTAGTATTTCCTTAAACATCTCTTTACAAGCTTTAAAATGACACCCATATTGATATTTCAAGAAATTTGAAAATTACAGAGCTCCGTAACTCGTAAAATATGGGCGAGCGCCCATTTCTTCACTTCATGATTTTTTCTTATTTTTTAATTCTTCATTGCTTTATATATATTTTTTTTTGGTTGGAGTTACTTTATTGTTCCAAATGACATGGACCGATCTTGCTGATTTTCCACTTTTTTCACTTTTTGTGGTGAAGCGTATCATAAGATAAATCTGCTAACCATTCAAAAGCCTTAAGTACAGCTGAAGCTAGTAGGCAGTTTCGATATTTTCTTGAACTGCTCTAAATAATTCCAAAACCGTTCGGTATATAGAAAGTGGTACATATTAGAATAATTTAAAGATTGATGAAATTCAATTCTTTTGGTTTAATTGAAAGCTAAATTGTACAAGGTTTAGAAACTTAATTTAATTAATTAATAATGAATTAAAGTAAAATCTATAGAATTTAAAATTCCGACTGGTTTCACAGTTGAAGTGTGATCAATTGACTTTCAGTTTGTTTTACAGTATAAATCACAATTTATATCGTTAATAATTTAACTTTCTAGCAGCCGGTTCTTAATTATGCTGTCTTTTTCTTTACTCGAAATTACAACAAATAATTAAAAAGAACACTATACAAATAATATATTCAATGTATGTATAATTAATTATGTTAAAGTAAAAAAAAAAATATACAAAATAGCAAAATAATAAATAGTATTGTGGCTGTTACTATCTGTTACTTCCTTAAAGACAAAAACAAAAAAAAAAAAAAAAAATAAAAAAAATATATTTTTCTTTCTTTGATTTTCTGTTGAAGATTGGCGTCTTTATTTGGACTTTTTTTTTATTTAAATAAACTTTCAAAGGCTTAGTGTTGTATAAAAATACATACAGATTTTAAATTATACACACACGCACACACATTCAATAGTCTCCACACTTCAATTCATTAATATAAATTTTTTATTTCTTATTTCAAGTCAATGTTTTGATATCGGCTTAAATTGGTTTCAACTAGTTTTTTGTAGTTAGAAGAAGATTTGATGATTTCGAAATTTGAGCTCTTTTCATTTAAGTTTTATTAAAGAGTTTTTGTTTTGATAAATTTAATTTTGAATTTTTTTTTATCTAAATTTGCTTAAAAAATTTACAAGTGAAAATGTTAATATAATTAATAGAAAACAATTTTAAGTTTTTAAAGGTTTTTTTTTTTGAGTGACAAAATATTCACAGATGTTACAAAACAAATTTAATATTATTTAGGAAGTATAAAGATTTTATTATTCGTAAATAATTCTATAATAAGGTAATAAATATTCAACGTCATATTTTCAAAGTTTTAACAACTTTAAATAAATTTATTATATTTTTTTCATAAAACAACAAATAATTCATTTTTGTAATGATAAAGTTAGAAAATATTTCTAAATATATACAGTGAAACCTCTCAAAATGGACATCTCCTATAACCGGACACCACTAATAACCGGTCAAGTTTTGTAGAACCAACATGATCATTAGTTTTTTCGTATAGAATTCATTCCCATAACCCGACACTCTAATAACCGGACGCGGACACTAAATTTAAAAAGAAAAAAAAAATAATGTTCAGAATTTCTCTCATAAGCGGACAAATGCGTTAACACACGGCAACAAGATTTGTGCTTTGATTGGTTCCACTTTCTGGCGCTTTTTTAAGGATAAGGCAAGTGAAATAGCAGTGCAAATGGATGGTAAGAAAGATGTTGCAAAAGAAATAACGTTACTTTCATATGTATAACTACAGAAGCTGCTCATGGACAAGTTGCCATCCATATTGCGTGCGTATTAGCCGGAGGATGTTTACAATGCTGATGAAAGTGGGCTTTTCTTCCTTGCTTTACCTAATAGAACTCTTTCTCTAAAATCCGAAAAGTGCATTGGTAGAAAATTTTTGAAGAAAAGACTAACAATTTTATTTTGTGTTAATCTAATTGGAGAGAAAGAGCGGCTGTTAGTCAAAGGTAAAGCAGCTCGCCCTCAAGTATTTAAAAATTTTCCTGTTAAAGAGCTTCCAGTAAACTGGAAATTTACCAAAAGGGCATAGATGACTCAGGACATCATGAGTGAATGGCTGCAGCAGTTTAACAGAAAAATTTGATGATGATATCCTACTTACAACGTGTGCAAGTGTTCGGTCAATCGAATGACTTTGACGAATTTTTAATATTCAAGTTCGTTTATGTAATTAATAGATAAATAAATTATTATAAAATTTTTCTTTGATATTTATTTTATTAAAACAATCAGATTTGCAGAAAACGACATTTACAGCAAGTGATTAAATTTTAGAGCTGCCACGTATTAAAAGCCGCGAGTTTTGCATTTGCGTTTTTAAATCGCCAATTTTAAAATTATGATGTTGGACTAAATTCATAATAAAACAAACCATACGACTTGGTTAGTTGGTGTTATGGTTGTATTTCTTTGTTAATTTGTATACCCTTCACCACAAAGTGGAAAAAGGGTATATCTAAATTTCACAATATCCATTTCCGACCCCATAAAGTGTACATATATATTCTGACTTCTTATGCATGGCGAAGTCGATAGAGCATTGTCCGTCTGTCCGTCCGTGTTATTGCCTCGGCAAACTTGATTTCACTCGAAAGATGTGCATGATCGGTCCATGTCCTTCGAGGCAGCAGCCAAAACACGCGCCTACCTCTAATTTTTTCATGTCATGTGGAGCAATAAAGGAAGTCCAATCAAAAAAATAAATCAATACATGGGGCGATAGAGAATTAAAAAATAAGAAAAAAAAAACATCAAGTAAAAAAATTGGCGCTCGCCCATATTATCCGAGTTATGGGGCTCTGAAATTTCCAATTCTTTTAAAATATTAATATGGGTATTATTTTAAAGCTTTTGAAGAGATCTTTAAGGAAATACTAAAATTTAAAAAAAAAAATGCTTAACCCATTAAGAGCCGATTTCATTTTTATGTAAAATTATACATATGCAGAACCAAATTTTTTTTTTATTTTTTTATTGTTTTTCCCTTTAAATTTTCACTTGTCCCTTTGATTTGTCCACGTTAATTTTTCGGGGGAACTGCATACATCAGATTTGTTTTTATTTATTTTAATTAGAATATAAAAGTTATTAACACTTTTTTTAATGCAAGATCAATTGCTACAGTTCAGTGTAACATTATACTTGAGAAAATGCAGAAAAAATAAATCAATTGATTGTGAAGATTTTTAAAGCTTTTTATCAAAAAATCCACATAAAATATTCAATAAATTTTATGGAAAAATTTATTTTAATTTTTATTGAACTGTGTTAATAGTAATGTCTCAGGTTATTCCCAAACCCGATCAACATTAGAAAGCTGCCTAGTTTCTGCTTCTTGTAATAAAGTTATTATTTCGTTTCTATCAATTTATTTTGAAATTTTATTTTTTTTACAGAGCTTTTTCTTGTTCTTCTTATTTACATTCAATCTGCATTGATCTTGAACAGCTGTTTAATGAGGGGAACAAATATTTTACGGGAAATTCTTGATTCTAATTTTCGTTTCGAGGGAACATGAATTCACTTTCTATTCACGACAGGGGTGAATTTTATTATTTTTCTATTGCTGTTAAAAATTCAATTCTAAAGTTTGTAGGTGAGAGAGGAAAGACGAACAGAAACGGGTACACTGTTTCATTCTCTTTTTTATCTCATTCGTCTAAGCAATCAATACCGAAATTGCAGAAACAAAATTTGAATGTGTGGACACGAATGCAATTTTATAAGAGAATTAAAAAAAATTGCATAAACATAAATTGCATGTTGGGACGGGAGCTTAGCGTTAAGAGCATTCCAAATTAAAACTGCTAAAGGTTTAGCGATGTTTATCCCCATCACACCAGTTTTTGAGTTATAAATTATAAATGATAATAAATAAAATAATTATATGCCTTCCATAAAGAAATTTATATAACAAATAGTAAATCAAAAATATTATTTTGATTATGGAAAATGGGGTTTACTTGCAGGCTTTTATTTATATATTTTGAAATGTAAATAAAACGGATGATATCATTTTGAGCAACAATTTTGTTTTGAATTATACAACATTTTGTTTGTTTGTTAAAAACTTCGTCAAGGGTATTTTCTGTTGTTTATTAAAACATAATCTGTTTACGTTGTCAATTTTTAAATAATTTTGTTATTCACAAAAAAAAAAAAAAAACAGAAAAAAAGCTGGACTCTTAAGACGCATAATTAAAAACAATAAATATCAAAATTGGAAAAAAAATACTACAAAATCAATAGTCAAGCTACAATTCGGTTGAAAATTTAAAGTTTAAGTGTTTCGGTAAATAAAAATAAATTAATTACGAAAATATAATTAATTATAAAAAAGTTTTACTATTATTTAATGGGCTTCTAATAAATGAATAATTCTGTTTTACAAAGTTATAATATTTCTGAAATATTTTTAGCTGTTTTTCGAAATGTAGGTTAGGAGTTCTTAGCATATTATTTTCTATAATTAATTAATTATATTTTTTAAGTTTAATTGATGTTTTGATTATTATTTGATAGCTAACAAATTAAAAAGTTCGCAGAAAATTATCGTTGGTGCCAAACCTATTTAACAAAAAATATATTTATGAGCCAATCATATTTTAAATTTATATTGAACGTATGAGAATTTTTAGAAACCAAATTCGAAATATTAAAAACGCTAGCAATAGTGGTTTTATATACTTTTTTTATTCTTTTTTACATACAACATTTTTTTCTTACTTAAAATGGAAATTATAATAAAGATAAAAAGCAACAATTACCATTTTTAGATTTCCGCAACCAAAAGCTAAAAATAGGGTCACCTTTGGAACTAGAATAGCTGCACGCTTAAAATTTTCACGGACGAAATATTAATATTGTGACTGACAAAAAAAACTAAAATAAATTAAAGCCGTTTTTGAAGGTATATGGCCTTATGTCCTGTTAGAGGAGTGATTTTTACCTTTGTGTGCTCTCTATGATTACAAAAACAAAATTACAAATGAAAAGATGTTACAAAAGAGACCAGATTTTTGGCGTATATAGTTTTATATTTTGAACCGATGGCATATCATAGTGTTTACGGATATAATGTCCATGGACATAACGTCGCTTTAAAAAATGTCACGTCCATACTAAAAACTACACAATATTAATGGACATTATGACGTTTTTCCAAGCGTAATGTCAATGAATGTTTTACTCTACGTTAATAAACATTTTGTCGCCTCGTTGTGTGTTATAATGTTACTTTCTGATGCGACAATGTTCATGGACGTTATGACATGGCACCTTTTGAACCGTAATAATCAGTCACTTTTAGTTTTCAATAACAAATAATTAAACGAAAATATGTAGAATGAAACGATGGCCTATACATGACATGAAACCCTCTTTTCACAAGAATGTAAAAATTATGATCAATGTGTCTTTTTATTTATATATTTAAAAATTGTCTAGATAATTTAAAGAATAATCTTAATTTATTTTTTTTTTAAATCAATTAAAACAAGATAAGTTTTATGGTGTCATCATAAGAAGGATGTAGCGATCTAGAAAATTAATGCGACTCAGCTAGTGTCTCCTAATGTTAATATGAAAAGTTATTGATTACTGTCCACATATTTTTGGTATTCTCTAAGAAATGTGATAGCGATGTTGTTTTATATTGACTATTGATTTTGTCGTCATTGTTTTTGTTGTTGTATGTTGATGACAACATTTATCTTGTGTTTTTTATATTTTTTTAAACATAAAAGAAAACAAAATTAAAGATATAAAATTAAAATAACAACCCCGAAAATTTTTAAACATTAATGGAGCAGATAAAAAACTCCTTAAATAGCAAGGAGCTTTTGTAGGGGCACTGCTATAAAAAATTAAGGAAATGTAGGAGAATATTTAGACAATGTTAAATGGCCCTGGGGCCTAACAAAAAGATATGGTGATGAGTGGCAAAAAATATGCTGTGTAACAAAATTTTTATCAGGTTTGGTGGGATCTAAAGTGTTAAGTGAAAAGGAAATTAGCTGCCAACAAAGCCGAGTGTACAGTCGCTGGAGAAAGAATATATAAACAGCTTCCATTCGACCCCTTAGAGGGAACAAATTAATACTTAGGGTGCAGTTATGGGAGTAGAAAATAACTTAACCTTTAAAAGAAAACACAAAATGTGTAACTTTAAATTATAAGACTTTTAATTTCCCACTTACTTATCATCTAGTAATTCAATGTTATTTAAATTCTGTGTGTCTTCTTTGCACTTTTTAATTCCTGTTTTCATCATTATTGGAATCAGAACTTAACACGAGAAGAAAAAATATTTAACAGCTTTTCAAGTATTAACCCTTATCGGTCGTAAGTCACCTCTGACGTGACAACAGTACTTTTCTGCAACGGTCGTATGGCACGTGTGAAGTGACAAGGCGAATTATGTCGAAACATACTGTCTACAAGTATATAAATAAGTATATAAATAATTATCAGAAACTCAGACAAAACTGAAAAGAAATGAATATAAATGTATAATAACATACTATTGTTTTTTTTTTCATATTTGTTAAAAATAACTACAACCTGGTGAGAATCAAACGTGTAAAAAGTCGCGTCCGATAAGGGTTAAATATGACCGATAAACAGCCAATGTCACCTTAGAACTTTTGCAGAATATCAAATTAGTGTTGATGACGTTGATTGACGGAGATGTTGACGCCGCCAAGTAGAATATGGGGGTATTTTTTTATTTAACAAAAGAAAAAAAAAACCCAAGAATTACGAATAGCTTAAATGATTTGCTTTCAAAAATAATGCCCAAGAGTAAACAGCAAACACAACTTCCTCTTAGGAGACCTTCTTAAGAAGGAAATGTTAAAAAATACTCAAACAACGCTTTAAAGTTTTTAAAATAAATTTAAAAAAAATGATCACAAGTGTAAAATAAATTTACAATTATAATTTGGAATACTATTGCATAATTACATCTGCTTGCAGGTTCGACTAACAGGGCACAAGTTTTTAAAATAGTATTTGAAATTTAAATTACAAAAAAAAATGTCTGCTAAAATAAATTTTATTTTACGCAGAAAACCAGAAACCTTAATTCAATTCCGGAGAAACTGAATATTAAATTTTATTATATATACATATGTGCATATAAATATATTTTTTTGTAAAGTTCAAGCGAAACCAAAGGATTAAGACAAAGAAATTATTATTATTATAAAAAAAAAAGATTTCACTCTCTATTAACTTCCGACTTTAAAAATTATAAATTAAAAAGTCATTACACTCGCACGAAAGCAAAAAGAGTAAAACAATAAAAAAATTAACACAATGGCTTAAATTGTACATTCGACTGACTTTAAAAAAATATTAATTGTCATAACAATATTAATTAATTAGTACAGACGACACGAGTTTACTACTCCGTACAATAAACCTAATAATTGATCACTATAATTAAAGTCTCATGCAGCATGTTTGCACAAACATTAATAAACAGTTAATAACTTTTGGATTTTATTATTATATTTGATTTTGTTGTTTGTGAGTGAACGAGTCCTAAGCCTTTGTTAATTAATAATACATCATAAGTTAAAATAATTAAAAAAAAAAATGAATTTAATAAGAGGCAGGTGAGTGAGCAAATTTAATTATTTTACATGTTATAAAACAAATCAAATCATTGTGATAAAAGTTATTCATTCTCACAATTATATTACGGTTTATAAGCAAAAGAAACAAGAAAAAAATAATAATAAACAGATTTTAAAATTATAATTTAATTAATCATTAAAATATTGTGTAACAATTCCCATGAATTTAGTTGATTCATGGATTTCTTACGATATGGATTTTTATATTGATGAGACATTTTATCTGTAACACAAATTATAAAATGTTTGTTTCAATTATTCATCCCTTTAAAGGCAGTTTTTTTTATTAAAATGACAACTGTGTTTTCTGGCTAAACATCTCAAACTGTTTTGCTGTTTTGTAATGAAACAAATTTTTTTATTTAAATAGTTTCTTGTTTAAAATTCGAAGTTCATTCAAAGAATGATTTTATTGCAAAGAAAACATGTTTGTAAAATATAATAAAGTGGACATACAGAATTATTTTAAAAACAAGTAAGAGTGATGTATTCGGCTATGCCGAATCTTAAATACCCTTCACCATCCACTTGAATCTAGTTTAGTGAAGTAACTCCAATCAAAAAAGTAAAATTTGGGAAGCAGAGAATTAAAATTAAAAGAAAAAGTTAGTGCTGCATATATATAATTTTACATAAAAATGCCATCGGCTCTTAATGGGTTAAGCATTTTTTAAAAATTTTAGTACGAGGGCTGCAATATATATTTCTGGCCTGGCAACACTGAGTGCTGCCAAGTGCAATCTGACATTTCCATTGGAAAGTTTGTCATTTTTAAGCATAATCGTACTCAAAACGTTTTGACTTACGACCATTATTTGTGTTGTTTACAGTGACTTGAAAAAATTAATATAGAAAAAAATGGAATTAACTCGTGAACATTTTCGTGCCATCATTTTTCACATCTTTCGACGTGGATTATCACGACAAGAGTGCATTGATGAACTTAAATCTTTGTATGGCGATGAAGCACCATCCTATAGCACTGTGAAAAATTGGTATAATGAATTTAATCGTAGCCTAAGCTCGCTTAAAGACGAATTCCGTGAAGGTCGTCCAAAAACGGCTGTTGTGCCAGAGAACATTGATGCCGTGTTTGAACTCATAATGCAAGATCGACATGCGACATACCGAGAGCTAGAGACATCCTTGGACATTTCTTCCACCAGCATACATTCGATAGTGCATGAATACCTGGCCGTTAAAAAGGTTTGTTCTCGTTGGATACCGCACAATTTGAAAGTCGCTCAAAAAAAGGCTCGTGTCGATTGGTGCTTCAAAAGACGTTTATAAGATCGTCACAGGTGACGAATCATGGATCTATGCTTATGAGCCCAAAACGAAACAACAATCGACCGTGTGAGTCTTCAAAGACGAGCAAAATCCAACGAAAGTTGTTCGTGGAAGAAGCACTTCGAAGCAAATGATCGCCTGTTTCTTCGGCAAAACTGGTCATGTGGCGACTGTTCCGCTTGAGCAACGTAGGACGGTCACTTCTGAGTGGTACACTACAATTTGTTTGCCTGAAGTCATCGGAGAAATTCGAAAAACCAACAAGAGAAGACGAATCATTGTTCATCATGATAATGCGAGCTCTCACACATCCGCTCAAACCAGAGCGTTTTTGATCGGCCAAAACGTCGAATTAATGGGTCATCCGCCGTACAGCCCTGACTTGGCACCTAATGACTTCTTCTTGTTTCAGCACACCAAGAAAAAAATGCGTGGTCAACGATTTTCGTCGCCAGAAGAAGCTGTTGAAGTGTTCAAAAACCATGTTTTAGAGGTGTCTCAATCGGAGTGGAAAAAGTGCTTCGACAACTGGTTTGAGCGCATGCAAAAATGTATAAATCATGCTGGAGAATACCTTGAAAAACAATAAAACCATTTTTGATTATAAATATTCGCATTTTCACTATTAGGCCAGAAATATATAGAGCAGTCCTCGTATTTCCTTAAAAGCTTTAAATTGATACCCATATTAATCTTTTAAAAAATTTGAAAATTTCAGAGGCCCGTAACTCAGAATATATGGGCGAGCGCCAATTTTTTTACTTAATGTTTTTTTTCTTATTTTTTAATTCTCGGTGCCCCATATATTTGTTTTTTTTTTTAATCGAGGTTTTTTTAATTGTTCCAAATAAAACTCTTATGAAAAAATTAGAGGTAGGCGTGGTGTTCTGACCGCTGCCTCGAAGAACATGAACCGATATTGCTCCTTTCTAATAGCACCTCTTTCGACAGTATGTCTGATGGTGAATTTAAATTGTCTCCGGCTGATCTAATGCCGTGGAAAACTTGATTTCAACACTTACATGGACGGACATCGCTCATTCGTCTTTTTTCCACTTTTTGTGGTGAAGGGTCGTAGCACCTTATTGGGCCACCCTTGAATTCTAAATTTTATGTTCTTACATAAAAAAAACTTCTGTGAAAATTCAAGTTTCTGGCTATAACGGTTCCAGATAGAGGCGTGAAACTGACGACAACAATTGTAGCGATAACAAAAGTTACGTCAGTTCGATTTTCAACCGGATGATATATATATATATATATATATATAACGGCAATGTTGATGTGTTTTTTCTCCGTTTCATTAACTTTGATTCACCACAACACAACAGAGACCACATTGTATCATTTAATTTGTGTTTAACAGGGCAGCTTGTTTAAAGTTTGACAGGAGTTTACAGACAGATGCCTGTTACAGGAGCAGTATTGCCATTCAGTAAGAAACTTATCAAAGAGTTACGGACTTATTTAGACGCCTTATAGATTTTTTTTAGTTTTCTTTGGCAAGTAACAGAAATGTTTCAAAATTATATTAAGAATTATATTAAGAAATTTAGAAATTAAATAAAACGTAAACTTAAGCAGGATTAAAATTATATATTTATTAATTTTTTATCAATTTAAAAATGACATACTTTAAGCACCTAAATTTTGGGTAAAACTTTCTTGGCAATCAATTAATTTTAAATTAAAGTACTTGGGACCGTAGCGCACTTGTAATGTTCAACTTAAGTAAAAAATTAAATTGTTGAAAAAATGACCAAATGTTTTTATTACTTGACTATGAAAATATGTCCAACACTGCAAATTAAATAAGACACTTTGTGATAAACATCCCTGCATTTATGTTTTTTTTTGTTTTTTTTTTTTTTATTAACAATTTAGTGAGAGCAGGTGCCTGAATATTTTTGTTTGAATAAGTTATTTACATTTTTTTTTATTATTATACAAATGAAAGCGTAGAACGCTCTCCTTTACGCTTTCAGAATAATTTTAAATGTAATTATAGCTGCCAATGAATTATTTATAACAATTAATATGAGGAACCCCGTTTTTACGAATTTTTGTAATCACCTTAAGTTCATTTTAGTTTCTTTAATTTATTTATAAAATTTTAATTATATCGAGCTGTTAAACAAAAATGTAAAACTTTAAAATTTTTGTTTGATTTTTACAATAATTTTTTTTACATATATTTACTTTTGTATTTTTTTATTTATATATTTAATGAATTTGAATATTTAAAACTTTATTCCAAAAAAATGCAACAAGCGCATATTGAACCTTTTTTAACGCGTGGAAAAACAGATTCGTGTCGACTGGCTGAGAACCCATTGTGGCAAGAAAAAAAGTCAAGGTTTATTGATGTCTTCAAATTTAGATCGCTTATAAGTCTTGACTATTTCCAGCTATTAAATTTAGTTTTTGTTATGAAGTTCCAACAGCTCGACATAATGTCCAAACAAAAATTGAAATTTAGTGCTTCAAAGGCGAATTAATTTACAGGTGGTATAATGGCGAAATCATGTACCTGGTGGTGGCAGTGGCAAATTTGTACACTTTCGTCGTTGCAGGGAATGTCAAACTTCATTAAAAAAAATTTGACACTCATTTTTTATATATGAAGTTTTATATTTCTAGCAACGGCGAAAATAAATGAATTCGCCACATACACCACCTGGTACATGATTTCGCCATTATACCAACTGTAAATTAATTCGCCTTGTTTTATTATTTTCGCCTACGAAGCTCTGGGTGGTATCATGGCGAAATAAAACAAGATGATCGCGATGGCGAATTCATTAATTTCACCGTAAACGCTAAATATCAAACTCCATATATAAAAAATATGTATAACGTTTTCTTTATGGTGTTTGACATTTGGGGTTTACAGCGAAAATTAATGAATTTGCCATTTCTTAATGTATTATCTCGCCATATGTGGTATTAATAGCCCAGCTGATTTTTGTTTATGTTCAACGTTGTTATTAAAATTTTAAAATAATAAAACCATTTTTGATTATAAATATTCGCATTTTCACTATTAGGCCAGAAATATATAGAGCAGCCCTCATAATGTACCCAGTTAGCATTCGGAAAATTGTTTTTATAAACATCACCAAAGTGAGTCTTTTAAGACTATCCAAGATGACTTAAAACTGATCAATCAATAATTTCGACAAACGCAAAGAAAGCAAATGTTTGAAATTCTTCTGTTTACAATTATTTTAAAGACATATTTAACGCAGTCTAACGATGAAAAAATTTTTTGACTCTAAAACGAGCGCATAAACCATTATTTTAATCGTGTAGAAGAGTCAAAAAAGACTCGAATATGATCAATAATTAAAAAAAATTCTAACTGGGTATGAACATATTTTTATTAACTTTTTTAATTTACACGTTTTTGTCATTTTTATTTTTTTTGCACTATTACAAATAATGAAATTATGTACGTACATCTTTTGCATTTTTGAAGAGTTGTATCTTTTGGCAAAAATATTTTTCTGTGACATTCACGCGATTTCTTTTGTAGTTGATAATTAAATCATGTGATATTTTTTTTTACACATAATCAATACATTTAGAACATCTTCAAGTTGGTTTTCTTTTTGTTGGCTTAAGATAAATAAGAAATAATAAAATAAACAACTGGTCATATAAAATTCGGGCTTATTGTTTTATCTATTCTAATGCACCCTCATCATTAAGAAGATTCCAGCTAGATATTGTTAATCATTTATATATAGGTAACAAGACAAAGCTAAACGCTTATGCTGTGCGTTGAAAATTTTAAATTGTGTCCACCACTAAGAAATGTGATACGTACGAGCATAAGAAGAGGGAATTGTTACCGCATGTTGTGCAGATGCAGTAGTTGCGTTTATACAAGTGTGTGCTTGTTGGCTAAACGTAAAGATCACGGGTCATGAGTTCAAATCCCAACAGTTACTTGAGTCAAACAGCAATTCAAAATTCCCCAAAAGACTTGAATAGAAAAATTGATCTTGATGATTAAAGCGCTTGTAAAGTAAAACAATAAAATCGTGGTCTGAACCTTAACGAAGCATTAGTTGAAGAGGAAAGTAAAAACAGTATGTGGAAACCTAGTCCACCTGCTCTGAAGGTGATGACTGTGGAGAATTCATTAATTTTCGCCGCCACTGAAAATGTCAAACTCCATATATAAAAAATCTCAATCATTTATCGGTTCGACAAAATCCTGCCTTTAACTAAAGGCAAGTTGTAAAAATGGGCCTTTAACACATTTAACCAACATTTAACAAAAAGTGCTTTTGTTGTGTTTTGTTGTTGTTGCAGGATTATTTTGATTGGTTGACAACCTCACGTATGTAAATACAAGTATAAAAGCAGCAAAAGAAACAAACTGCCAGATCTTTAGATATTATAATAATCTAAACGTTTTATCTCGTCCATTAAAATAAATCGCCGTAGCCAGCGGTATGACAGTATGAAGCAAAACGTTGAACTTTCCAGTTTGGTTGCGTGTGCATAGTAGTGAAGTATTTGTTGTTTAAAACTGATTTTAACAGACGTATAGGGAGCTGAGTAAATAAATTATTTTCAAAGAAAAATATGCTTAAAGTGTTTTATTGTGAAATTAATTAAAACGTTAAGATATTTTAACAATAACTATAAATAATTAAAAAAAGTAAAAATAATAAAAGAAATTAAGTTATATAAATATTTGTTTATTTTTATAAATGTTTTTTCTCTTTGTTATTGGTTTTTATAAAAATTATCATCCATGGAAATATAAATTGACAGGTGTTTTTAATTATTTGCATCTTTTATTATTTACATATTTCATTGATATTTTACATGTTAATTAAAAAGGTATTGATTTGCTTCATAAAAGTTACAAAATTGTATGATTTCACCATGTTTGCGTTTTCTCTTTGCAGTTTTTATTTCAGTTTTTTTTTTGTACGTTTCAATCAAATTTGTTTTTTTTTTTTATAAAATATATTCTTTTTTTTTTGCTTAATTTCGTTTTGAAATCTTTCTATGCGGAAATACAATATTTATGATTTTTTTATTTATATTTTTTTTTTGAATCTGGAATAAAAGAAATCTAAAGAACAGCAGAGCAATTAAGGACGAACTCGTGTCATTGAATAAATACGAGTTTTGCATATTAAATGATAATTTTTAAATGAAATAAAGAAATCATAATACCGACTGAATGCAATTACACCGTTGTAACATTTTTAAATTTATTCAACAGTTCTATTTCATACGACAGGAATGTTCAAAGCGATTGTAAATGTTATTCTCACAATCACCAAGTGTTCACTAAGTTTTGTTTTTGACGTGCATTCGTTTTTTTGAAGTTCACGATATTATTAATGGCTGTTCAAATAGTAAATCGTTGCATTTAAAAGCAACTGAATAAACAAAAGTGTTGTAGCACGTTTTACGTTATTTTCATAAGTTACGATTATGTAGTGAACGCAGAGTTACTTCTAAGAGGCGTGGCAAATATATTAAAGCGTTTTCATTAGCAAATTTTGCTTTTATTTGGGAACGGTTGTTCATTGAATTGAGTTAATAATAAAATACCAGAAGTTGTCAAGTTTTTTGCACCACAATTTTTTTTATTTTATCTAAATCCAGGAATGCAAGTTTGTTACTGAGTTATGCGTGTATATTCCAATTTTAGCCAAAATCGGGTATCTTCGCTCAATTGTGAATTAAATCAGGATTTGTGCGTTAATTTAAATAAAATATTTTTTTTTGTTGTTGATGGCATCACTTTATAATCAACGTGTGTTTTTGCAATATATTAATGCAAACAAAAGTTTATAAATATAAAAACAACTGTTGATAAGTAAAAATATAAAGAGCGCAAAAGTTTTGCAACAGCTGTTTTCATTTTACTGTTTTGTTTCTTTTTTATCCAACGCAAATAACGTGAACAGTTATAAAAATTCACTTGTGTTTCTTTGTTGTTCTTTCACATGTAAATGGATGAAATTGCAATTAAATTTTTCTTCAAGTTCACGAACATTTTTTTTTTAGCAAAAATGTTAGTTATATTATGCTAATAAGTAATTTTTAGCAGAGTATACCCACCAAACTCTGAAGAGGTGTGTAACGGCAGCGACAAGGCATTACAGACGGCTTCTCTTTCTGTTTTATAAAAATAATAACATTAAAAACGAACTTAAAGCTGATTAAAGAAAGTTATCCATTTAATTACAATTAAATTGAAAAAAAAAACGGAAAAGCTAAAAATTATTTCTTATCTTCTTATCTTATCGCTCATTCCCAATAAATGCTGAGTAGCGATTACAGAGTACTTTTCTAAATAGTGCAATTAATAAATTTAAGGAAAATTCCATTTCTGAAATAAAAAAAATCCAGTCTTTTTTGTAAACTAATGTAATCTACGAAATCATAAAATAAAACACACACAGACACGGACACGTTCAGGTATAGAAAAACCGCTTTAATTGCGATTCATTAACACAAAATTTTAAATTACAGTACATGTGCAAATTATTGCATTTAATTTATTTAAAACCAAATCACTGTAATATTAGAATAATTTCAATAATTTCAAAAGAACCCTAAAAAGGCAATCAGCAATGTAAGGTTGTAAGTCAATTTGCCAGACATTTGATCTGTTTGACATTACTGAAGGAAACAAAAGAGAGTCTTGTAGAAAGCATTGAATTGAATTGAATAAAACGAAGGTTAAATTTATAGCAAAAAAAAAAAAAAAAAAATAAAACAAAACAAAAAAAAAAACAAAAGTAGAGGAGTCAACTTACAAATATTGATTAAAGAAAGTGTCCGTAAACGTTGCACATAGGGGTATTTTGTCTATTATTATTATACTAAATTAAAAATTTTTTTTTTACAGGGAAGTTTCTGAGGAGGGAATAAGAGGGATACCTCCCCTTGTCCAAACAAATTTATTTCTATAGGCTTTAAGGCGTAATTCATTAAATTTAGTAATTACATTCTTTTTACAAATAATATTTTATTTCTCCGCGGGGCATTTCAGAATCTCTTGAGTCCAATTTTAAGTTTTTGAACATTCTTTGACCATAAACGTTGTAATTGCCTAACAAAATGATGGGAAAATTCAAAAAACTCACATTTTTCAGAGGTCGGATTAGTTCTTCCAAGGGGAAATTTTTTCTCCTTGTTGCGATTTTTCTTGTTTTCTAGCTTTACCAGCCCAGCACTCAGTAAATTTTGAGAGCCAATATGAGCTAAAAAAAAAGTAAAAGTGTTATCCCTGTTTTTAATAAAAAAAGCGGGATAGGTGGGGTGAGTGTAACTATAATGAAAAGAAATGTTGGTAAAAACATGTTAAGTAGCAGCGTTGCGTGCGATAGTAGAGCTATTTTGCTTGTTTTGAAAAAAAAAAAAAAAATTACGAACCGTGAGTTCAAATCCCAACAGGGTGTCGATTAGAATGAAACATATTTGTTCTTGAGCAGCCACGAAAATATGAAAAACAATAGTTAAAACTTCTTGAAAAGAGGAAAGCAATTGTTGTGTAACCGCGGAGGATGAATAGGTGAATAAAATAACAAAGCGGATGGTTGAGGAGCTCCTAAATAAAACAAGAAATCATGGACCAAATCTCAGCGATGCCCTATTTATAGGAAAATAACAACATAACAACATAACAACAGTGGCAGTCCTGGCTGAGAAAACTGACTGGTTGGTAAACAAAACATGTTGTGAGTTCATGTAACGCTTAGCCAAGCAACGCATCAAGTAGCTTAAGCCTCGCTGGAATCGCAAAGTATTGTGGTATTTATAGCTGCTCAAAAAAAAATTTTAGAGCGCATTTTTAGTAACCAAGAGATTGTGTGAGTAAAAATATAGCCATATCAACAGAGTTAGAAACTGAAGAAGTAGTCAGCGTTGCCAGAAGCTTGGAGAAGAAAATCATCATACGCAGAAAAAAAATCATATTTTATGAAAAAATATAATCATTTTTTTAATACAAAATTTTATTGAAAAATTATAATTAAAAAACACATACGAGTATTAACATACATTATATATATTTAAATTATTATTGTTAAGAGTGTAAGAAGTTTTACGAAGGACTTTAACTATAATAAATATATTGGTTAATTTTTAAATTAAAGCACGGACATTTTCTTATTGCAAAGTAATCTTTTGCGTATAAGATACCTTTGAGAGTGCTGTTGTCTAATCTATTTATATATTTACTTTTGTTTAAATTAACTGTTGAGTATATTCGTTCGACATTTGCTGAAGAAACGGGAAGACTTATTAAGTTTTGAACAAATTTTTTAAACACCGGAAAAGCTGGAATGTTGCCAGCACGAGTAATTTTGGAAACTTTTGCCCAAAATTCCTCACAGCTTAGATTATCTAGATTTGTAAAATGATCATTGAATTTTATAAGATAGAGTTTTGTAAATTCGATATCTAAATTTTGAATATCCTTTTCACTAATTAAATTCGGAAAACTGTCAGAGATTTATAATTTTCAAAAAGTCAAGACATGAGAGCTCTTTTAAAAACGTATCGTTAAAATCGTTTTAATATTTGTTTTCGTAACTCAATGTAAAACGCCACACAATTTTCAATAACGTAATTTTTTTAATTAGCTGTGAGCTAACACTCAGATAGACTTCTTCGTTGTGTAGAAAAAGTCTTTTGTTTTCAAAGTCAAAGTCATTATTGAGACTCATGTTTACATATTCTGTTTGAATAAAATTGATTTAAATTTTTAACTAAAGGCGTTGCAGTTCCTCGTACATTCTATGTATTTGACAGGACGAGCTTTGAAAAATTTTGTTTTGTTAACAACAAGCTGATACAAAGCTTAACTTCACAAACAATAAAAGTACTATGCACTTGAAATGCAAAAATCATAGTTTTTATAAACTAGAAATCATAATTTAAGAAAAAAAATCATCAAATCATATTTTGGTTCAAAAATCATCAAAAATATGATAAAATCATCATTTTGGCAACGCTGGAAGTAGTAGTAAGTAGAAGAAATGGAGAAAAAAAAAAGAGAGAAAAAAATTGGCTTGGCTTTAAAAGAGAAAAACGCAACAATATAAGCGTGTTTTCTTAAGCATGATAGAACTTGAAATTATAAAAAATAGCACTAAAAATTAAATTTTGATGAAAATTTTTTCTTATTATTTTTAGTAAACTCTGGCAAATCATTATGAATAGACTCACGCTTGAACAACGTTAGAAAATCATCCAAGTTTACTTTGAAAAATCTGTCATCAATTCGAGCACTTTATAGACGTTGTTTTATCGCCAAATTGTGTTCAGCGATGAGGCTCATTTTACTGCGCCATGATTATTGATTTTTTGTTTGAAAATATGGATGACATTAATCCAGACGAAATGTGGTTTCAAAAAGATGGCGCTACGTGCCATACGGCGACCGCAACCATCGAGTTATTGAAATCAAAATTTAGCAATAAATTGATTTCGAAAATAGAGCTGTCAATTGGCCTCCAAGGTCGTGCGAATTGATACCTGTCGATTATTTCCTGTGGGGCCACGTGCAGTCACTGGTTTATGCTGATAAACCATCAACAATTAGACACCAACATTGTTCGTGTTATTCGTGACATACGTAGTACTTGAAAAAATGAGAAAATTGGACGTGCAGAATTCGCTTCGTCATGAAAAGTCGCGGTGACTATATTTTTATATATTAATGACATGTTCTGATCTTTCGCATTAAAAGAAATAAAAAATTCTATATTACAATTTAATTTTTTTTTTGTGTTATTTTTTACAATTTAAAGTTCTTCTACAATTTTAAGGACACACAAATCTCCTTTTTTAATTAATTGAATTAGTAATTTGTATTAAATATTGTTCCTACTACAGAAATATTTGACACTCTATCTCTGTCTGTTGATACGCTAGCGGGAATCGATTAAATTTTTACCATTCCAAAATTACATAATGGATCGTCTTCATTTGGTATTAATTTTACTAAGACATAATTTGTATTTATCTGCTTAACCAGACTACAATGAGTAAGAATTTTAAATAACACACTGACGATATTGAAGCATTTATTTTCATCCTGGTGTCATCATCCTGTTTTGGTAAACAAGAAAAAATATTTTTGGTTTTTTTTCCTGATTTATTGTAAATAAAATTATACCTCCCTCAAAATTAAACTAAACGCCCACTTTATTAGAAATTAACAAAAACAAAAAAAAATTAATAAAAAAAAAAACAAGAAAAAAACAACAAATGAAATAAATAAACAAACTATGATATTTTTTGTTATTATTTTCCACAGTTTCGGTGAAAAGTCATCTTGTTTATAAATACGTCCGTTTAATTCATTTTTCTATAAAATTAATAGAGGCAAATACGCGCTGCTTAATTAAAATTAAATAAAAATTTTATTTATTTTTTTTATTAAATAATAAAATTATAGTATTAAAAGATGTGTGCTAAATTAGTTAGCAACAGATTAAAAAATGAAACCAGGAGATTATATTTTATTTTTTAAATTTCATCAGCTCTGGAATATTACAAACGAAGATAATAAATAAAAAAACAGACGTGAATTAATATTTATTCTATAAAAATTATCGCTGAGGTTTGAAATGACGCGTTGTTATTCTTATGTTTTTGGCTTAAAAACAGACTAAAAGAAAAACCAGAAAACTGACGTACAAATTTTGTAAAAAATACATTTTTTTTTTTTTTTTTGCAAAATAAAATAATTAAAAAGCACATAAAAGCTAATTAAAAGTACATAGTTCCACAGAATTGATTTTGATATTTTGGATATAATCAGAATTGCTTTAGTTCTGTGAATTAAAAAAAAACTTAAACACATAAAGAAGTATAGATAAGACCTGCCGAAGAGAATAGATACAAAATAAAAAAGTATAAAAATTCCAGAAATAGCGAATTAATTGCTTATTTATGACACGTTCTTTAGGTTGGCTTGGCAACCTAAATTGGTAAAACAAGTAGAGTGCTATATACGGCTATGACGAATCTTATATACCCTTCACTTTCTTATATGTAAATCTAGTTGTGTGAAGTAACTCCAATCAAAAATGCAGAAATTGGGTTGACTGAGACTTAAGAAATAAAGAAAAAAAATTGTACTGCATGTATATAATTTTACATAAAAGTGCCATCGGCTCTTAATGGGTTAAGCATTTTTACAAAATTTTAGTATTTTCTTAAAGATCTCTTCACAAGCTTTAAAATGATACCAATATTGATATTTTAAAAAATTTGAAAATTTCAGAGCCCCACAACTCGGAAAATATGGGCGAGCGCCATTTTTTTCACTTGATGTTTTTTTATTTTTAAATTCTCTATCGCCCCATATATCTAATTTTCTTAATTGGACTTACTTTATTGTTAAAAATGACATGAAAAAATTAAAGGTAGGCGTGGTTGTTTGCCTGCTGCCTCGAAGACTTTGACCAATCTTGCCGATTTCCAATAGCACCCCTTTCGACACTATGTCTGATCGATTGGCGTACTTAAATTTTCTCTAGTTGATATAGTTCTTTGGCAAAAATTGATTTCAACCCAAACACGGACGGAGAGACGAACATCGCTTAATCGACTTCGCTATGCAGGAGAAGTCAGAATATATATATACTTTATGGGGTCGGAAATGGATTTTGTAGAAATAACAAACGGAATGACAAACTTAGTTATACACTTTTCGACTTTTTGTGATGAAGGGTATAAAAAGGGCGAGAAATCAAAATTGGGTTGTGTGTTTTATGGAGATTTATAAAAACAATTAACAAAATTCCATGCGAGGATAATCCGTAATTTTTTTAAATTCACAAGCATTACTTTGAAATGCAGTGTTTGGGAAACATATTGATTTAAAAAAAATCAAATATTTTTCGGTATTTCCGGATGTTTGCGTTTCTTTTATTTTATAATATTTTTGACTTCTGAAGAAAACTTCATTAAAGTTCCCTTAAAGTCACTCTTAACAGAAATTTTCCAAGAGTACGCTCCCAATTCTTACTGATTTCTTTTATTGATTTTTCTAGGTTTAAACACTGATGATTATCACTTTAAACTTATTAAAAGAATATCGATCTGCTGCCATTTTCTTTACTAGAGTTGGGTTTATCACCTCCTTAAAGTGACCTCACTTAATGAGCTAAAACAACTAAGCTAATCCAGTTGATATTTTTATCTCAATTGTTTTTAGCTCATAAAATTGTTAGTATTCTGTGATAAATTTATCAGAAATTAAAATCATTTTCACACATACGAGGGCTGCTATATATATTTCTGGTCTGGCAACACTGAGTGCTGCCAAGTGCAATCTGACATTTCCATTGGAAAGGTTGTCATTTTTGAGCGTAATCGTACTCAAAACGTTTTGACGTACGACCATAATTTGTGTTGTTAACAGTGACTTGAAAAAATTAATATAGAAAAAAATGGAATTAACTCGTGAACATTTTCGTGCCATCATTTTTCACAAATCTTTGTATGGCGATGAAGCACCATCCTATAGCACTGTGAAAAATTAGTATATTAAAATTTAATCGTGGCCGAAGCTCGCTCAAAGACGAATTCCGTGAAGGTCGTCCAAAAACGGCTGTTGTGCCAGAGAACATTGATGCCGTGCGTGAACTCATAATGCAAGATCGACATGCGAAAGTTGTTCGTGGAAGAAGCACTTCGAAGCAAATGGTCGCCTGTTTCTTCGGCAAAACTGGTCATGTGGCGACGGTTCCGCAACGTAGGGCGGTCACTTCTGAGTGGTACACTACAATTTGTTTGCCTGAAGTCATCGGAGAAATTCGAAAAACCAACAAGAGAAGACGAATCATTGTTCACCATGACAATGCGAGCTCTCACACATCGGCTGAAACAAGAGCGTTTTTGATCGGCCAAAACGTCGAATTAATGGGTCATCCGCCGTACAGCCCTGACTTGGCACCTAATGACTTCTTCTTGTTTCCGCACATCAAGAAAAAAATGCGTGGTCAACGATTTTCGTCGCCAGAAGAAGCTGTAGAAGTGTTCAAAAACCATGTTTTAGAGGTGTCTCAATCGGAGTGGAAAAAGTGCTTCGACAACTGGTTTGAGCGCATGCAAAAGTGTATAAATCATGCAGGACAATACTTTGAAAAACAATAAAACCATTTTTGATTATAAATATTCGCATTTTCACTATTAGGCCAGAAATATATAGAGCAGCCCTCGTACTAATGAAAAATTGTACAATTGAAAAACAATTTAAAATTATTTTAAAATATGTAAGTATACACTTTTATTTGACTTTAGTTTAAAAGTAAAAAAGAATATTAATTCATAATAATATATTTTTTGATTACAAAAGGATGTTTTTGCTTAATTTGTACCAAAATCAGTTTTAAGGTTTCACTCAAGTTTTATTTTTATATTTGTTTTCATTTAAATAATGATGAACTAGAAAAGGCGCTCAGTAGCGCAGCAAAAGAGCTCAGTAAAGTGAGGGCTCAATATAGTTCAATTGCGTAATCATTCAATTGAACTATGTCGTTCCCGAACTACATTACTCTATTATTTACAGGATGTTGATAAAAACTTGCTTGTTTGTTTACCACAACCATATATTTTTACATAGATCATAATATGATTTTTCTGATCACAAGAAATATCATGTTTTAAACCAAGGGACGCTTAATGGAATTATAAACAATTTTGTAAGATCAGTAAAAAAGAGTCTGGAAACAAGTCCTTATACAAAATTTTTTGAAAAGATTGTTACGTAACAATTATGGAAAAATTTGGTCATGTACTTTTTCTTCAACAATAGGTGGTTTAAAGAATCCTCAATGAGTCAATCAAATTCTTGAGGAAATCGTACATTATCTTTGGATAAATTGGAAATATCACATAAAGTTTTCTTAATTTTAATCTTTATCCAAAAGGTAAAAAAAAAGATTTTTTTTATATCAAAATAAAACATAATAATGAAATAAATGAAGAGTAGATAGACAAAATGTATAATATAATTAATGTCTCATTTCTAGTAAGGAGAATTATGAAACTGTCGTAAAATGTTTTCTAGCTGAAACAAACTTAAGAAAAGTAATTTGTCATTAATTGGAAATTATTTCTTGCTGACAATTAAATTAGTTGTGGTTGTTATACGTCATTTATTTGTTAAATGTTGGACTTTTATGTCTATTTCATTTTCGATGTGTATTAAATGGCGTTAGATAATTGAGAATAATTAATAATAATAAACTGCCGAAAAATAAATAAATAAATCCCTTACGCAAATTTATTGAAACGTTCATATTGTGTTTACCTTTAAAGAAATCGTCATTACGTTTCAACACAATTTTAACGATCATTCAAATGACTTTACAAACTTAATAAAATTAAAAAAAAGTTTATATTTTTGATTTTTGTTTGAAGAAAGCAGCCACAAACTACAACAATTTTCATGTGTTGTTACAATTAAAGTACGTTCGGTGAATTAGGTAGGCCCTAAAATTAATTTTTTGCCCGAGAATAAACACCAAAATCGAAAGAAAACACTTCTTTTAAGATGCGCATAAAATTTTCAATGTTCACTAAATGGAAAAAGAAACTCAATAAATAAAAAGTATCAGGTGTTTTTTAAGCCCAATAGCACTGTCGAAAGGGGTAACTGTTATACGAACTGCGCTCATTTTTTGACAATTATGAGCAGTATAATCTGGAAACCGATTTACTTTAAAAACCAGTCATCAATTCGCACAACTTATAGACGCAAAATTTGCCGCATTTGGAGGAAAACCAATACTCAATAGGCCCTACAAACGCTATTGCGTAAGGAAAAATGTACCGTTTGTTGTAGTTTACACGCTGGTGGCATCATAGGCCCATATTCTTCCAAAATAAAGCTGAAGCTCGTGTTACGATCGATGGAGATCGTTACCAAAACATGATCAATAATTTTTTGTTAGAAAAAAATGATGACATTAATCCGGCCGAGATTTATAGTCATCAGGATGTGCCACTTTGCCTCTACGGTCGTGTGCTTTGACGCCCCCCGATTATTTTCAGTGGGGCCATATAACGGTAGATGCTGATAAACCAGCACAACAGTTGTCGCCGTGGAGATTCGTTCGTTCCAGACATTCGGCCAGCAATGCTCGAAATAGTGGCTCAAAGTTAAAAGTCTAGAATGAGCTTCGTTAAGAACAACCCAGCTGGCCATATACTCGAAATCCTTACGAAATATTAAAGTTATTTATTGAGTTTTCAAATTAAAGACAATTAAATTTTTTTGTAATATTTTGTCATTTAAATGTCTGTCGTTCTTAAAAATCACCTTTTATATTTCATAATTAATACCGGACAGCATTGAATCGTTGTCAAAGTAAAATAATATATAAATTGAATATGCCGCTTAAAAAAAAAAAAAAAAAAACACTATACTGCACCTACTTAATATTAGATGCGTTGCAACACTGTTTCACAATAACTTTTACCAACAGTTGTAGTTTTGTGATAAGGGAAGATTTCTGTCTATGACTTTTCTTAACCAAATATCTTTTATATTCACCCTATCGTGAATAAAAAGTGAAATTTTTGCTCACGGGAAAGTTTTATCACACCCGAACTGAAAATTGGTACCGGGAATTTTACGTGAACAATTTTTTCTACAACTTGAATATTGCGTTTGCAAAAATAAAAAAAAAATTGTTTACGGGGTATAAAATGCAAATTTAATTTAAAAATTTTAAGTGAAAAATTTTGGACTGACCCTTAGATTCGGCGTTAGGGACCTCCAAAGCTTGTGGGTATAATATGATATATATCGAGGCAATTAACCTAATACCTTGCATCTTGTTAGGAAGTATGTCACTTTGAAATTTATTAAAAAAAAAAAAACATTCATAATAAGGGGAATTTGGTTTTCAGTGAAATGTGAAAAAATTTCATGTGGAAAATAATTCGCGATATGGGTGATTGCATACATTTTCAAAGAAAGTAGCTTCATTAATGAGAAAAATGTATGCTCTTAGTGTACCTTCTTTTAAAAAGAAAAACAAAAAAGAGTGCTATGTTCGGCTATGCCGCATCTTATATACCCTTCACCATCTCTGTAAATCTAGTTAAGTGAAGTAATTCCAAGAAAAAATGTAAATATTAAAAAATTATAAAATAAAAAAAAAATTAAGTGCTACATATATATAATTTTACTTAAAACTGACATCGGCTCTTATGGTTAAGCATTTTTAAAAAAATTTTTGGTGTTTCCTTTAAGATCTCTTCAAAAGCTTTATAACGATACCCATATTGATGTTTTAAAAAATTTTAAAATTTTAGTTCCCCGTATCTCGGAAAATTTGGACGAGCGCCAATTTTTCACTTGATGTTCTTTTCATATTTTTAAATTCTCTATCGCCCCATGTATTTATTTTTTTGATTGAAGTTACTTTATTGTTTAAAATGACATGGAAAAATTAAGAGGTAGGCGTGGTGTTTTGCCTGATGCCTCCAGGAACATAACGATCATGCTGATTTCCAATAGCACCTCTTTCGACACTATATATGATCGATTGACAAATTTATTTTTGCCTCGGCAAACTTGATTCCAACACTAACATGGACGGACGAACGGACGGACATCGCTCAATCGACTTTGCTAAGCATAAGAAGTCAGACTATTATACACTTTATGGGGTCGGAAATAGATTTTGTAAAAATTACACACGGAATAACAAACTTAGATACATATACTCTTTTTCCACTTTTGTGGTAAAGGGTATAATAATAGTAAAATTTCTAATTGAGGTTCGAATTGTTATTGCATTTGCTATATTTTCGAGATTTGAGCTTCATGTCACTTTTAAGTAGTTTCAAGTTTAAAAATTGAACTGACCGAATACTCGAAAAAGGAAGACATTCCTGCCGATGTTTCAATTAAATTAAATAAACTTGTAAAGCTAAAAAGGGCTTTGCTGAAAAAACATAAATCTTGCAAAAAATGTGTATCTCCATGATTGATGTTTGTTTTTAAAGCAGACATTTTAAACAAAAATTTAGAACATTAAAAAACGTTTATTTATTTCAAGGTTTAGAAACCGGGTTCTTATTTAATACGATGATTAATTAGATGTTAGAAATCTAAATGCAATCTATTGGTTTCAGAAAGAGTATTGCATTTTTGTTTTATTGCTGTTTAAATTTTTAATTAAATATATTTTTTTAATCTTTTTTTTTGTGACGTTCAGAGCAAATTTGATTTGTTACAGGCATTTTAATGGCGCCAACTAGTAAAAATAATACACCTTATTATTTCTTAGTTCGTATAAAGTTACAAAAGCACGAGGCCCGATCAACAAGTGTTGGATTTTTACAAAACAAATTTGTTTTCTTCAATAATCATCTGTTAATATACGTTTTTAATTAACCTGTTGACTGATTAGTTTTTCTTTGCAAGCTCGATTTAATGTGCTGAATTAATTTCAAGCAAAGACGCGTATTTACGACATGAGCAGAAGCACATATGCAACATTAAATAAAAAATGAACTTTTGAAATTGACGCATATATACGACATAATCAGTTAACAGGTTAATTGAGCAGGTTTCGCCATAAATTAAGTTCTGAACGTTTTTGATGGAAACGACACTACAAGCGGAAAAATATCAGAGGCTAAAAAATAATTCTAATATTTCGTAAGACACTAAAATGCATATCGATTTAACAAAACAACCACTAAAACTAATTTTTTGTCAAGACTGTGCAGGAATAGTAATATTGGAAATATAAAAAAACTCATATTTAAAACTAAATTTTTTATGATAAAAGTCACTGACTTTTGAATCGGGCCTCGTGCAATATTCTATTATAACAATAATTGCGCCATTAAATTAAAATAATTGTAAAGTGTGTTAAATTAATAAACTATTATTTAAATTAGTTAACTACTAAATTCTATTTTTATAATATTTCACCTTCTCAAGGTCAATTAAAATAATAAAAACGTTTTTCATTTTATTGAAATTTTGTTTTCCGCTTTTGATAAAAATTTATTCATTCACTGTGAGAGTGAATGCGACTACAAGGTGAATAAAAGATGATCTGGCGTTTATCGTTCTACTCACTGAAAACTTTAAAACAAACTTTCATTCATAAAAAGTTTATAGATTTCTTCTTTTTTGCATAAATAAATATTTATTTCTAATTAAAAACGATTAGAATAAATTAAAATTGATAAAAATCATGGAAACTCGATAATAAGGTGGTTAATAAAAATAAATCATTAGATTGTATTTTTAATCACGATAAAATAACTTGAATTTAAAATTAACTAAAATAAAACAATGGAATTTTGTCTTTTTTATTTTGTTTTTTTTTTGTTTTTTGTTTTTTTTTTTTTTAATTTTACTAACGACAAGTTGTTCTAGACCACTATTATTGTCGTGATATAACAAAATTAATTTTATTATGTTTTTTGTTTTGTTATTTTTATCATTAATTAAAAAAAGGCATTATTATACAGCATAAAATTAGGTGAGAAATGCCATTAACTGACAGCTGTAAACAATGTTGATAAAATTACTGAGGAATGTGGTGACTGATTAAAAATGTTTTGATTATGAATAACTTGAAAGTTCTGGATTAAACTGTGCCAACAAAAACTGTCAATATTTAATAGATTTTACACTTAAATATTTTAATGTACAAGAGGGGAGCGAAAAAAAAAACAAAAAAGAATGTGGCGGGTTCGCAGAACTGGTATCTAACTATTTTCTTAATTTAAAATTTAAAGTCTATTAGTAAATATTCATCTGTTTTAGTTTCTCTTACATAAAATTGAAAGAACATTTTGTAATTACAAAGTTTAACGTAGCAAAAGCATTTTAAGCATAAGTTATTTGTTGCTATTCAAATTCAAAGTTTCTTAAAAAAATGGAGTAATGCTATTTTCCTAGTGGAAAGGTCAGATCAGAGCTGTAAATGAATCATTCATTTTTGATTTTAATTCGTTACAAATAAGCTGCATTTTGAATTATTTCTTTTCACAACAAAAAAAGAATTGAATAAATTGTGAATCAATTCAAACGAATTAGAGAGAAATGAATTTCAACTCGTTGAATTTATTTGAATTCAGCTCGAATTCAAATGAATTTGGTAAAAAGAATAGCAATTAATTTTCAATTCAATTTTGAATTGAATTGATTGTGAATTTATTAAAATGATTTAGAACAAGGAATTGCAATTCAAATGAATGAAATCAAAACTGATTTGTAATCAATCAAATTCAAGAGCAGATCTAGGCGAAATGAAGACTGAAAAATGAAAATATTCATTGGCAAATCATTATGAATAGACTCACGCTTAAACAACGCTATAAAATCATCCAAGTTTCCTTTGAAAATTATTCATCAATTCGAGCAGCTTATAGACGACTTCGTGTTTTTTATGGTGCATATATAATCGTCCGTCTGACCAAGTCATCCGTCGAACAATAACACCAACACGTCGAAGGAATGTGCGAGCTGAACAAAATATCGCTGCTGTAAACGAAAGTGTGGGTGAAGATCCAAATTTATCGATTCGTTGTCAGTCGCAGGAATTGGGGCTCTGTCCGTCCACTACGTGGAAAATTTTGCATAAAGATCGTGGCCTACATCCGTATACGATATAGCTAGTAAAAGAATTAAAGCCACGAGACCATTATATGCGTTGTTCTTTTGCCGATTAGGCTTTAGAGCAGTTAGTAAATGGACGCGTTGTTTTATCGTCAAATCTTCAATGAGGCTGCATATGGAGTGAGGCCATTTTACAACAGACTCCACTGCATCCAGAAAAATGCACCGTTTGCTGTGACCTTATTTCTTCAAAAATGAGCAGGATCTCACGTTGTGGTCAATGGAGATCGTTACCGCACTATGATTAATGATTTTTTGTTAAAAATATGGATGACATTGATCCGGACGAAATGTGGTTTCAGCAAGATGGCGATACCTGCCATACGGTGACCACAATCATCGAGTTATTGAAATCAGAGTTTGGCGATAAGTTGATTTCGAGAAATGTACTTGTCAATTGTCCTTCAAGGCCGTGCGATTTGACACCTCACGATTATTTTCTGTGGGGCCACGTAGTCACTGGTTTATGTTGATAAACCAGCAACAATTGACGCTTTGGAGGTCAACATTGTTCGTGTTATTCGTGACATAAGGCCAGCAGTACTTAAAAAAGTGACCTAAAATTCGACGTCCAAAATGCCCTTCGTCGTAGTCTCTGTGGCGATATGTCCGAAATCACTTTTAAATATTAATGCCATGTTCTGATCTTTCGTATAAAAAAATCTTCACTACAATTCCTGAAGAGTGAAGTAAGCGGTAACGAAATGGCCATCGGTGATTTAAATAATTAATCGGGATAATAGAAAATAGCACGAAAAAAAGATTTTATTTTAAAAATTAATTAATGCAATTTGTTAAAGCCTTAACATTTCTGTATTGACTTCTTAAATAACTCTCATGTTGTTTTTGAAGTTTTTATACTTAAAGGAAATGTTTTTGGTTTTTCTAAAAATGTGGATAAAGGTTTCCTGATAACCTGGCTTAAGCAACCGGCGAAATACGTATAGATACCTGCTTTTCCAACCAACAAATAAATTGCATTTTTATTTAAAAATGTTATGGGATATTAGCATAATATAATAAAAAATATTATAAAAATTCCCAAAATAATTTTTAAAATGCAATTTAATGTTATTTTTTACAATTTAAAGTTCTATTGGGCTTCAAAAAACACCTTTATTTAGAAAAATTGTAGTGTTTAAACAAAATAGTACGGAGAACTTGAATAAAACAAAAAGTGCAATTGCGAAAAAATTATTGAGGCACTTGCATATAACAAATTTTAATTAAAAAATGTTCAAGAGGGTCCATATAGTTTTAGGATATTTGAAATAAATTCAGTATTTGAGCGAAGCAAACACTCATATTACTGAAAGCGTTTACATACGCTATTTTTTATTGAGAACTGATATATTGAGACGTCCGCAGCTAATTTATAGCACATTGTGAATTTTTATTTTTTTATTTTCTCGTTAACGAAGTTAATTAATAGTTTTTCAAATAAACAGTCATGTTATCTCCTCAGATAAACCACTAAACTTGGTCTTGCCATTTTTGCATTTTCTATAAACTTTCATTACGAGTAAAAACAAAAAAGCACTCTGAAAAACATCAAAAGCAAGGGTGAAAAAAAAACAAATATTTCGACATTGAAAAAATGTGATAACAAATTGTTTATTTAATTTGACCGTATGCTCCATCCATATTTATATAAAGATGGGTTTTCTTCCGCTAGATCTTTTAACATTTTTTCGCAAAATTCTTTAATTCGGCGGCAAATATGCGGCCTTATTAACAGCAGGTTTCCTATTTTAATTTAGTTTTTTATTTTGACTAAAATTGACAGCATTAAAAAACGGCTTCAAACTTCATTTAAGTTTACTTCAATAATTGCTTCTTTTCACTTAACCTTTGCACTAAAAAAGAAACCATTTATGATAAAAAAAATAATAACATATTTTAGGGCGTAAAAAATATCAATAAAAATTCGCTGAGAATTACCTTCATCATCATCCTATTCAGTGTGTGAAAATCAAATATTTATATAAAATTTATTTTTTTTTTCTGAAGCAAAGTTAAAGCTTTTATTTGTTAATTAAAAATAAAAACAAAAACATATTTACAATTATTTAAATTTGTTGCGCTTATGAACTCTTAAGAAAATACAAAATTAAAAAACAAATTGTTTAAACAACTGGAGTTGTATTTTGAACAACTTTGACGTCAATGTCTATCATCAAAACATTGTGTCATGTCATTTCATTTTATTTAATAAATTGATTAGTTCTAGAACTAATGTAAGCTAAGTTAAATATGCCTAGTTTATTCTTTACAGTTAGAACGAACATCAACATTAATAGCAGTTGTTAACTAGAAAATGGATAATAATTTTTTAAAAAGCATGACTAGATTTTACTGCAAAACGTTTGTTTTCTCTGATTTACTTGCTGGATCTCTCTAAAAAGATCGTAAAAATGCACATGCTAGATTTTACTAGATAGGTTCCGTTCGTCTAGTTAAAACCACAAGTTAAAACGTAAATGTTAAATGATAAAAGTAAAAAAAAGCAAATTTGTAGACAGCGTTCAAATGAAATGATGGTTTATGTGAGTAAAAATAATTAAATTTAGTGAGTTGATGATTTCAAAACAATTTTTTGGACTATTTTGTATATTTTACTTTTCGACATTACTACAACTACTGTAGAATACTACAACTTAGCATACATACAGCAGGTTGTGAAATGAATCACACAGGCAGCAAAGGAAATTTTCACGAAAACTCAATATTAATTATTTGTTTGTTTTTTAATAATATGATTTTACGAGTAATAAAAACATTTGATATTCTTTAAGGAATAAAAATTGAAATTTCGCGTTATTATAAAATATGTCTAGGTAAAAGCAAAAGGGTTAACATGGGTAAATAATTTTGATTTTGCATTCAAAATGGGTTTCAAGAAGCTTTCTCAATATGGGAGATGGGATGGGATGGTGTACATTTGCTCATAATCGTTTATGACTAATTGTCAGCTGTTTCACGGTCGATCCTAAAGAATTTTATTGTGAATTTATTATTGTTAAGGAACACAGAACAACAAAACACAACAAATCAGATATAACCAAAACAACAATCAATACAATGGAGTAAAATGCCGGTAAGAAAAGAAAAATTGGAAAAATTAAAAAAGGTAATAATAAAGAATTGGCAATAATACCTATTTAGCAATTTTTGTAACCGTGCTACATTCTTTAGGAAAGGCGTAGATGAGCGATAAGACAGGTGGTGAAAGGAGAAAAGATATAGCCATTCTATTACCTATTTTACTTATGCTATGAAGAAGTACCGACGACGGAGGCTTTTATTTATTTATTTTTTTATTGATTGCGGCAGGGGTTAAACCCTGCCAACAGCAGCCTTCTAGGAAATTATGCAAATTTAAGAAATAAAAAAAGTCGACTTCATTGATTTTAGTGTTGTAAACAATGAAGGTATACGACATATCGGAATAATTAAAATTTAATAAAATACAGTAAATAGAAACGAAATCAGTCGTATAATCTGTCAAAAGTTGCATGTTGCTCAAAAAGTATGATATTGTGGATTAAAAGTGTATGTGTGTGACAGGCTTTTTGACAGGCCTGTACGATTTTATAATCTTTTGAAATAATTAATAAAATATTATTCTCTATTCGATCAGAGTTGATTTTTTTAAAATTATGATAAGGAGTAAAAACAACAAAATATTAAAACCACTTGTTTTTGCATCTTTTTTGTATAATAGTGTGGCACCTACGACGCCATTTTGAAACGATTTTTCAAGTAGGACAGAATTCTGTCAGATTTTTGTGTGATTAAATCGTACGATTGTGTATGATAGTGAATCCTGGCCTTAAGGACAAATTAAATATTACTAACATTCGGCCCAATTCCCGTTGGCGTTGTAGTTTTTATAGTAGTTCCTATGTCGCTGTCGTTTTTATCTTCGCTTCGTTCTAAATTCGTATGCTTGAACTACAAAAGAAAAATTAATAAAGTGTGGTAGCACTGCAAATTTTTACGTTATTGTTTTTGACAATTTTATAAATTTCTAAAAAGGTTATTTATTTTGTAAAAATTAAGAAAAAAATAAGAGTAAGGAGTACTGAATTACATTTTTCAAGTTCAAGTAAAGATGATGAAAGTATGGACATCAATATACATCGAAGGATGCTACGACATCTATAAAAGACCCTTCAAATACGTGTTGGAACAGATATCTCATTAATTAAGAAAACGTGCAACAACGCTAACAATAAAACTAGAAAGTGTTCTGCGATTTTTTCGTAAATGGAATTTTTTTCCATTTCAGGAACTAAAACAAATTCTGTCTTAACCTTTAGGAAATTGTTAATAGAAAATCTTTTATTTTTAATCGTGTTTAATTGGCTGCAGCAGAACCCCATCAAATTGACATTATTTTTTTCTCCTTTCCTTTTTTTTAAATACCTTTCAACATTTGTGCAATTGGTTGTTTTAGTTTATTACTTTTAAAATCTTAATTTAGAATTTAATGTAGTTGCCTTATAATTTAACTGGATTAATTAGGCCCTAAGGGCTTACAGTCTATATTAAATACATTAACAAATAAAACTTCAAACTGACTTGATGTGCTTATTTCCATTTTGAATAATTATGGCAAAAGAGAAAAAATTTTTTATTGTCGTTACTATTTTCGTCCCAAAAAACCGATTTATTTATGACGAACGTCGATAATGACAACGGTGATGCCACATTGTCGTTTTTATTTCGTATTCAAACGCCAACGGGGCACTTGAGAAAATTAAATAAAATAGAAAAAACACAAATAATCAAAACTTAATAATTCAAAAATTCGTATAAAAATCCCAATTTCACCAAAAAAACAAACTTTTTACCTAATATTTACCAACACAAATTTTTTTGGCCCAAGATCGAGTCCAGGCTACTCCAAAGCAAAAAACAACAAAATACTTAAAATTCACTTACAATTAGCAAGAATATATTAGTGTTTAATTTTATTGCATCTTCTTTTAGATTATAAACGAAGTTGAAGTTGAAAGCCGCTTTGATCTTTGAATTAGTTGTCAGAAATATGGTTTAAAAATAAAATCTAAAAACTAATCAAACAAAAAATAAGTTTTTTTTATTTGTGTCAGTCAAGTGATTTCCGCAATGTTACAAACTGTCCGAAATTGTTATATTTGTAAATTTTTTATTCTTTTATTATTGATCGTTTTCAATTTAAAAGGTTTATTAAAAAAAAAAAAACATTTTTAAGAAGAGAATTAATAAAAGGATTTAACACAAAATTAAAAAAATATATGAATAAAACTTTACCAAATTTTCGCTGAATGAAGTATTTAAACAATAAAGCTTTTTTTTATTTTTTGTAACTGACACCTTTTTTTTGAATAAACGAAATGCGGTGAACAGTGGACATTGACCCGTTCGCAAGGCAAGTCATATAAATAATATCTTATTTTTTTTTTTAAATCTGTTTAGTCTGGCCTTTTTCGCAAGTAAGGCAATGTTGAAATGGCAAAAGCAGACGATAATTGAAACTTTTTAAAAAAATTCACACACTGGAACACGCTTATGGTATCGTGTATAATTGATTACGTTTGAGTTTTTATAAATAAAACAATGTCAAAAGAATTGAATTTTATATTCTTTATGTACTTTTTCTTTTGTATAACAGAGAGTTGGTGTAACAACGCAATAAAAAAAGATAATTGTTTAACTTGGCATTAAGGGCACTAATGGCATTTTAAAATTAGCCTAAGCCAAACTAATTAAAGAAATAATAGGTTATTTTAAAAATATATATGTATATGCATATTTTTTTAAATTTATTTTTTTTTGTTCCTTATTTTTCTATTTATTATAATTACAAAAACTTTTTACCAAAAACTTCAGAATCAATTTACCTCCTTTTTTTTATTAAATAAACTAACTTCTCTATAAATTCATATTGAATAAATATTAACCAAATATGCATTTATCTATATTGTGGAAATAATACAAACTTAAAAAAACTCTCACGTCATAACTGTCAATTCTATTTCGTTAAATTTCTTTTCTCTCAATTTGACATAAAAAATCTAATCTAACAGTTTTCCAGGGTGAGCTTATCATAAGTTTTTCTAGGTAGATATTTTTGATCAGTTCTTTTAACAAATTGTTTCATTAAGGTGTGTTTAAACTACGTGTACAAGTCATATGGAATGTGAAAATTGTTATCCATATGTAATATTGTGTGCACGTCAAAATCACTGTTTAATGGTTTATAATTTTCATGTTCACACTTGCATATGACCAAATTTACACGTGCGATTATTTTATGCCATTTACTGTCAAATCTGTTTAAAATTTTTACCGAGTCTCATATTATGAAATTTTTCATGGCATCAGAATTTGTACATTACGCTTTTAATTTCATATTTCTTACTATAGTTTTTTGTGTTATTTCAAATAATACACAAACAACAAATTATACGTAGCGAACGTTCACAAAGCAGAGTAGAAAAATCCCCTCAAAATTCAAGCCATTTTGTGTATCCCTTTTGCGTCTCTGCACCTCTTGCCAACAAACATGCAAAATGCAGTCGTGTAAAATCACTATATGTTACATAAATACAACACAATCTCTCGTTGTTGAAAAGAACACTTAAATCATGAATTCGCCATTGCGGCCACCTGGTATTATTTCGCCATGACTTAAATGCTTAAAACAGTGATGTCAACTATTCAATTTTTTTTTAGCAATAACTATTAAGAAAAAACAAAGACAAGCACAATACTGCCTTTCCTTAGGCACTTGGCTGTGTTCGTTATAAGAACACGTCACGAGCTCAAAACTGAATGTTCAATTTAGCTACTTGGCGTACTTCGTATGAAGTACATGTTACGAACCCAAAATTAAGGGCCAGTTTCATGACGTCGCAATCGTTCGTTCGTTCGCAAAATTACATTCAAAACAAAAACAAATTCTTTTTGCTTTAAATGTAATTAGGCGATCGATCGAACGATTGCGACATCGTGAATCTGACCCTAAGATATTCAGCAAATTATTTTTATTTTCACAATTTAAATTCACCCCTATCGTGAATTATTTTCCACATGAAATTTTTTCACATTTCACTGAAAACCACATTCACCTTATCATGAATGTTTTCTTTTTGCGTGAAATGTGGAATTTTTTCATTGTTTCACTTTGCTTTTTGTAGTGAAATTCAACATAAGAATTTTTCATCTAATAAGAAGTTTTAGGTTGATAAAAAGTAATTTTAGGGGAAAATCGGTAAATAAATTTCAAAGTGACATACTTCCTAACAAGATGCAAGGTATTAGGTTAACTGCCTCGATATATATCATATTATATATACAAGTTTGGAGGTCCCTAACGCCGAATCTAAGGGTCAGTCCAAAATTTTTCACTTAAAATTTTTAAATTAAATTTGCATTTTGTACTCCGTAACCAACTTTTTTTCATTTTTGCAAATGCAATATTCAAGTTGTAGAAAAAATTGTTCACGTGAAATTCCCGATACCAATACTCATTTCGGGTGGAATAAAAATTTCACGTAAACAAATATTTCACTTTTTAATTCACGATAGGGGTGATTACTAATTGCCCTAATAAAGCATTTAACATACAAGTCTTGCTCATTGTACATGTAAAATAATAATATACATATAATCTAGTGTTTGTTATTCATTAGTTGTAACAAAGAAACACGGTTCAGTGCCCGACATTGACACTGCGAATCCAATGTCAAACATGGGGTAGGCGAGCAATAATCGATATTATTGGGAATAGCCGAGGCAAGATGGCCGCATGGCCAAATTCCTATGGCCTCAATGCCAGAGTTGCATTCCACTGAACTGCCAAGTTCATAGCCAGTTGTTTGGCCATGAGATTGGCCGGTAGTCAGTGCAACATAGTAAAAAGTGCCTTCGATGGAGTGGTGCGTATTGCACCAGTGATCATCAAAGCCGAAGTACGCAGTAAGTCAGTCTGTCCAGCGCATGCACCAAACGGTATCCTCACATTAGTATAAATTTAATCACCGTTTTCTTCACACACAAATAGCCACTGAAACCCTGTTCGCCCTAAATTGGAACAGTTCGGAGTCCAGTATGAAACCGAGATATTTCACCCTGTTAGATAACTTAAGCTCCAACTTAACTCCATTAAGGAGTGATAGCGGTCTTGTTTCTCCTCGTAAAAAGAACAAGATCCGTCTTTCGAGCATTTTCGCTAAACCCACTCTCGGTGTTCCACCTACTGACAAAGCTTAGCACTGATTCCAGACATTGTGATTGAGTGCCAGGATAATTTCCTGATACTGCAACCGCAACGTCATCCGCATATGCCGCAGTCCTGAACCTCTTGGAGTCCATTTCCGTCAGCAATAAGTTTATGGTAAGGTTCCAAAAAAGGAGTAATAATACTCCGTTTGGCTACCCTATATATGGTAGTTGGCCTCATATTGGAAGTAATTACGCTATTGGTCAAAAGATTTCATAAAAAAAAATAATTTTCAAATACTCGTAAATTCCACAGCAAAAAATTTAAAAAAAGAGATGGTAATAATGACAATTATTCAAATTTCAATTAATTTTTTACCACAAAATAATTTGGCGCTAAGTTTAACTTGTAATTTTTGCTCTTGAAAAATGCAATAAGCGGTAATAATCTTCAGATACTAAATTTTGATATTTCTTTTGTATCATATTAAAAAATAGGTTTCTCTCTTTTTTGTCGTGGTTGACATGTTCAAGGAAATGCCCAAATATTATTTTTTAGCCTACGATATATTGATATGTATATATGTATATATATTACCTACAAAACTTCGAAAAATATTTAGTTTTATTTTTAGAAATCTAACTTTTATCGTAAAAATATTTTGATCACACATCTGTTGTCATATAGTTTTTCATATCATAACACATGTTATGACACATAGTAAAACAACATGTGTTATGTTTCAAGATGTTTACTCTATGTGTAAACATCAAACACGTAGTCTAAATACACCTTTAGTTATCGGTTAACATATTACAGAGTTTAGCCATTAAATATATAATAAAAAAAGAAAATCATTAAGACTTACCCTTAAAATTGAATGACCCATTTGATATGGCATCTAAAATAGGAGGAGGTGGCATAAACACATTATTGGCGGTATTTGAACCCTCGACACCAACACCCACATTGTTAACAATATTAGTTTCACTTGGAATAATATTACAAAAATCGGGATCATCAGCATCAAAGAGAACACTATCTTCCCATTCGGTAACAATATCTGAAGTTGTTGGACGATTTCTCATTTTAAAAGCTTTTAAATGAAAATGAAAGAAAAAGAAATTTACATTCTTTATTATTTGTTTATAATAAAAATATATTAATTTTTATTTTATTTTAATGTTATTCATAAAAATATTTAATTGTGTATTTAAACTGTTTCCCAGTTATTGGGTCAATGTTAGGATTCTGTAGTGGCCATGTTGTTTAGGTATTTACAAAATCTTTTGTTTTAAGGTTTTCGTGCCGCCTACAGCAAACTAAATAATAAAATAAAGTTTAAAGTCAAAGGGTGACCCCATTATCCTTATCTTCTTATCTTTTTTTTTTTTTTTGTTTGTTTCCTAAGAAATTAAACAGTGTAGGAAATTCCTATTTCGTTCTTAGCGACTGATGTCAAAACACTATAAAAAATTATGCGTTTCTCTCATTTGGAGATATGTTATTGGTCGGTGCTTCTATGTAAATGATGTTTGACCTGTACCGGTGACGACGAAGTCCCCATTTAGACAGAGAACATTTGAAAGGATAACATTTGGTTTGATAGCAAATTTGGTACATTGTACTATTATATTTGTTTATGGTGTAATTTACTAAGTAATATTGTTATTTTTGGCCCTGTTGGGCCTTATCCCAGTTAGCATTATTCGTCATATTCGAGTCTTTTTTGACTCCTCGACACGATTAAAATTTGAATTTTAAAAAAATTAGGAATTACATGCTAACGAATGTAACACTACGCCTTGACGAGCAATTGATTTGTTCGCACATGAACAAAACGTCAGCAGAATAGGTTACAAAGATTTGTTCATGTTTGTCTGCGTGGAGAAAACTGCTTCGTTTTCTCACTGTTTGAAGCCGACATGACATCGACAACGATGGTCTACAATAGCCATTTTAATGTGCGGACATGAAATTGTTTAATGTTTGAACAAATCAATGGCTCGTCAATATGGCGTGTTATAAAAATAAGCAAACCGTTGTTTGCAACTTTTCATTTTGAGAAACTATATTAGAAATGTTCGTATAATATGGTTCGAAAAAGACTCGCATACGGCTAGTAATATGATTAAAAGTTGACTCGAAAAAGTATCGTATTTGATTACAAGTACGATTGAAAATAGTATCGAAAATGAGTCGAAAACGAGAGTCATAAGGGACTCGTTCAGAAGAGTCGCGGCTAGGGTACCATTTTCTACCGACAAAACAATCATTTTCGACTCTAAAACGAGCGCATAATCGATTATTTTAATCGTGTCGAGGAGTCAAAAAAGACTCGAATATGATCAATAATGCTAACTGGGATACTAAAGAAATGTTGCCGACAACATGTTCGCCTGTGTGAACGCGAATGAAAAACAAAAGAGAAATCCAAATGTTTTTCTTCCAAATGTTCGTCCGTCTAAACTCGGATAAACTGCGAGAATTTCTTTATGTTGACATGTTGTTATTGCTGGACTGCCAACCATTCTTGCAAGTTTTTATTCAAATTCATGCCACTATGTAAATATACTATGAAAATATGAACAGCAGTATATGCTTGTATGTACATAAAATGCTGACTTCTATTTCAGTATTAAAAGTTTTTAAGTTAACTCATTTTGTTGGTATTTAAAAAGGTGAAAGTTCGCATTTTGAAATATGCAAATGTACGCTGCACCAACCTAAAAACTCTCCTCCTCGATTAAGGATATCATCACCTATAGGGTGCAAGGCTCTTTTAACTTAGTTATTTATCGGTTCATTTACTTAAATCAGCGCATTTAAAATAGAAAATCAATAAAATTCTTTTAAATAAAAAAATAAAACAATTGTTGCATTAAACGTTTATGAAAAAAACAACAAAAAAAAATTATATTTTCTTGAATACACACATACATATAAATTTACATACACATATTTATAAATAAATGTTGTTGTTGTTGTTGTAATAGCTCATTTGTTTGCATACTTAGATTTGCGGTTGCTCTTCAAAACCATTTAATGTTGGTCATGGTTAAATGTTGGAACGAAGAATACTATATGTACATGTGTATGTATGTATGTACGTATAGGTAAGGGCGCAATGCTGAGCGCATATGATGGTAAGTAGGTTGTTATGACATTATAATAAAATATACAATTCTAAGCCAAAAGAAATATTCTTTTCGTAAAACTGGGTCAATTCCAATTATAATGAATGTATGAAATATCTCAAGTACAAGGCAGTACAAGAGTGTAGCTATTCAAAGTTTGAATGTACATGATGAGGGATAATGAGGCATCTTAAATAAATATTACTTTTTCTTGTTGTATAAAAATGAAATCGATTTTACCTACATAATTGCAGATGAGTAGTTTACATTGTGAATCAGCCAAGAAGATAAATGTTGGGCGATGTAAAATATCATTTCTTATTATTAAAAAAGTTTGCAAACGTTTACGTAATTTTTTACTATGGAAAAAAATTAAAAGATTGTGTAACTAAATTAGTTTTATTATCGCATTATGAAAATATTGTAAAAATAATTTCTATAAAAATAATTCGACTATTTCAAAATTCTTAAAGAAAAGTTTTCGAATCTCCCTTAAGCCATCAAAGTATTTTCAATATAAAACACTTTCGAAGATTTCTGTATGTGCAAAAAGAAAAAAGGTCTTTTCCAATCTTGTTTTTTCACTGCAGATATTTAATTTATTTAGCTGCAGCAGAAACTCGCTATTATTTTATTACATGTACAATGTAAGTGAAAATCAATTAAATAGACAACACAGATACTGTTTCTTAACACAAGTAATTTTAGAGTTAACAGACCACTGTTAAAACTTTTACAGTCTCAGAAGTTTTGACTTCTGGAGACTTAAACAAATAAAAAGCACCAAATCCACACAGAAATCCGTGCGTACATTTTACTTTATGGAACTATAAATACAGGAATAAGAAAAATAAAATTTTTGAAAAAGTAGTAAATGGATTTTGAAGAACACTTCTGGAGCAGTATCTTTTTTTTTACCATTTTCAACAAATTGGTAAAGGCACGTTTACAGTCTCAGAAGTTTTGACTTCTGGAGACTTAAACAAATAAAAAGCACCAAATCCACACAGAAATCCGTGCGTAAATTTTACTTTATGGAACTATAAATACAGGAATAAGAAAAATAAAATTTTTGAAAAAGTAGTAAATGGATTTTGAAGAACACTTCTGGAGCAGTATCTTTTTTTTTACCATTTTCAACAAATTGGTAAAGGCACGTTTACTACACATTAAAAAGGGTATTCCAAAGTGTTCTGCATGAACATTTATTACCTCCTAGATTTTTTTTCAAATTTCAAAATTATTTAAGAAATTCTACTAGAGTTTGGAAGCTGTTAAAACAACACTAATCTTTATCGAAAATTTATGCCTAAATTTTGAAGTCTTAAATTTTTTCATGCACTATTACAGAGAAATATGATTACTATATTTTCCTTAATAAAGAATTTACATGTTCCTAAGTATTGGGTAGTTTGACTGGCATACATAAATATCGATTTCTTAATTTTTTTGGAACGGCCGATATTTTCTTGTGCTGAAATCGGATAATAAATTGTATTAAATAGTTAAATAATTAAAATACCTACATACATATATTCATAGGTATGTAAATATTGTTTGAAGATGTTTCAAATCTTAACGCTTGTATAAAACAATATAAAATAAATACATAAGAAGATTCTATTTAATCCATGTTCTTTTGAATTTGTTTTCATCTATATTTTGTGCTGCAAACATGACGTTGAAAGGCAAGTGCTACATTTAACTTTGATAGAGTGTAAAGCTCTACAATACAATCCCACACAGTTTAAAGACCAAACAATATTGTCAACTACAGCAAGAGTGTGAGATCTAATGAAGGCATGCGTGTTCTGATAACTATAAATATTAAAAAAAAGTTATAAACGATGCATAAAAAACTTCAGCCTAAATAAAGCAAACTTTAAAGGGAAAGTTTTGTTAAAATTTGTAACATGTTATAAAATTAAATACTTACATTTTTAAGGAATATATGAGCAAATGTTACGATTAAAGAAGTAAAGAAATGACTTTTAGCAAAAATGGTAATTTATGCAAAACTTTTATTACACGGAAGGAACGCGGCAGACAGGGTTTTCAACAAGCGCTTTAACATACACACACTTTTAAAAATACTATATTTTTTAATTAACACAGATTCTTGATTTCGTTGTACAACGATAATAATAATTTACAAATTTCGCTAAATATAAAAATCTACCAATGGGCAAAAAATTCAATTGCAATGCAAAACACGACATACACAAACACCTTTAAATTATTTCTTTTCTAAACAGTGCAAATTTTTGTTTTAATATAGCATTCACAAGGAACTAATAACGCACTATTAAAGAAGTATTGCCATTTTCAATTGGCAAAATATGTATGTTTTTGACAGTTGGTAGTGTACGTCAAACTATATTCTTAAAGGAAAAAAAAACAAATAAAAAACGAAGTCAAATAAGAAAATTTTCAGAAATCTTTTTTAATGTTTTTGGCTATTTAAACCAGTATTGGTAATAAAAATTGATATAAATTATTAAATTCCTCAAGTTAATGGTGTAAAGAAGATTTTGTGCAGAAAATGGATGACAATTTGTGGTAAGAATTCGTTAACTTGGTAAAGAAAAACTACATAATTTACGTACTTTTCATTTCTTATCTCTCTTAAAGATTTAAAGTGGTGTACGTATTTTAGTTATTATAATAGATAATTTAAAGATGACAATTTTCTTAGCCATTAAATTTTTAGTATTAATTTTATAACTATTATGAGTCATTTTTAAAGTATGCTTTTATTGTAGGCTCATAGAACTAGAGTCTGCTTTATTGGACGATTGCAATGTCAATGATATTTATGCGATTTGCCAAGGCAAAGCCATTCCGGAAGCTTTGCGACCAGATGTGTGGCAAGTTTGCCTGGATGTACGACACAAAAGTGATCAAATGTCTCTGTTCAACGAGATCTACGATTTGCCATTTCAAAACACACTACGCGAAAATTGCCAGAAAATGGTAGAGCGAATAGGAAACGATGAGGAGGATAAAGTATCAGTGTTATCGGATTTGGAATCAATTTTAACATTCTATTGCAAAAATCGCAACCTTCAGTATGAAAGTGATAACGGCTGGATTGAATTGCTGCTGCCACTGATGGCCTTAAAACTAAATCGTTCTGACACCTATAATCTCTTCGAAGCCATACGTGACACCTATATACCCAAAGGTTGCAAACCTAAAGGAAATGTATTCCACGTATTTCGCCTGTTAATACTATATCATGATCCCGAGTTGTGTACCATGCTGGACACAAAAAAGATTTCACCAGATTTGTATTCCCAACAATGGTTTCAATGTATATTCGCCTCTAGTTGCAGTTTGTCTGTCATTCTTTCAATGTGGGATTTATATTTTCAACATGCAGATCCTTTTTTGGTATTCTTCTTGGGTTTGATTATTTTGATAAATGGAAGGGATCAAATTCTAGCTATGAAAGATGCACCCAAGGAAAGTATAATAAAATTCTTATCAAATATGCCTTGTGCTCTCGACACTGATGATGTGGTAGATTTTTGCTCATTAGCTCAGTACTATTCAATGAAAACACCTGGTTCATTCAAGACAGATTTTCTTAAGGCTCTGTATGGAAAGCAAAATGAAAAACGTACTCAAGACGAACCTTGTTTAGTATCGCAGGTAGGAATGAAAATTCCAGCTTATTTTTATAAATTAAGAAATATGTAAAGAAGAGCAAATGACTTATTTTAATAATTAATTTTTAGGCACTTTGTCTTCCAGTTTCTGTGTACGAGTTGGTTGAAAATTCATCTATTGAGTTGACCTCACCGGATGCTGTGCGTTTTTTCTTAGTTGACTGCCGGCCGGCAGACCAATATAATGCAGGTCATCTATCTACAGCTTTTCATTTGGATTGTAACTTAATGTTACAAGAGCCTGTAGCTTTTGCTACAGCCGTCCAAGGTTTGCTGGCAGCTCAACGTCAGTCTATTGAGGCCAACTCAAATGCAGGCGGAGAACATTTGTGTTTTATGGGCAGTGGTCGTGTAGAGGAGGATCAATATACCCACATGGTTGTTGCATCTTTTCTACAAAAGAATACGCAATATGTTTCTCTACTGAGTGGTGGCTATAATGCTATACACGACTATTTTGGTGATCATATGGCGGATTGTCTAGAAGATCATGATTCGACAAAATGTATGGTATGCAGTAAAAGTAGTTCAATGGAAATACAAGGTGTGCAAATGAGATCAAAAGTAGGTCAGGCTAAAAGAGATGCCTCAAATAAACAAGGTTCTTCGTCAGATTTCTTCAACCGCTTTTCTCAAGTTATGAAATTGAAATCAGCAGAAGTCAAAGGCAAACTTATGGACATTATTGTTAATCCCTCAAGTGGTACCAGTGCAACGATAGCTACAGGAGATAGTGGCAATCAGGCGGCTGAACAACAACGTCATGTTTCAGCAGCGGATAGAAATGGCAAACGTTATCGCAATGTGGCTCCTGTTTTCAGTATTGATGATGAACATGACTGCGATTTTGACGGTGGCCATGCCATGCCAGACGGAAATAGAGATTCTCCTGCAAATGCAGCATCAAAACTACCAGGCGATTCTAAAGAAATTGTCAATCTTAATAACTATTTAAAATCACCGGACATTATGAATGCTTTTAAGTGTCAGGAAGTGCACATCAACGGGTATATGTACGATTCGCATTTAATTATAACACCAACACACTTGATTGTTTTGCGTGAGTTGGGTAAAGGACAAGCTCAGATTATAGTACGACGACCGTTGGCCAGCATTGTTAAAATTACAGCCAAAAAGAGACATCGCGATTTAATTACATTCAAATATGGATTCCCTGATGGCGATGGTCTACTTATTACAGATATGGATCGATTTCTAATACCAAACGCTAGTGAAGCAACAGCTATAGTATCTAAGCATATTGTTCAGACATTAGATGGTTCTAAATTAACGTAATTGTTATTTATTTGTACGTAGATTTTAGAATAAAAACAAAAATTTAGCGCAAGAAACCCTTGATTTGGTTAATTCATAACTGCAATACAATACTAAAATGTTCAATAAACTTTTTAAGTTAATTTAAATTAAGTTAATAGCATTTCACAAAAATGAAATTAATTACTTTACTTCCTTTTTGTCTTTATTTAATGAAGTTTTAAGAAAATTTTTATTTTTAATTTTTTTAACTCGCAAATTTCAATTTCATTTAAGCTGTTAATCTATTAGTATTTCGTTATTTTATTTAATTTAAATTTTCAAAGTAAACAACATTTGTAATTGTCTTAATTGTTCTTTCAAACTTTATTTAAATTTTCTGTAATAATTTTTAATTTTATAGCCCAAAGCTTTAACTTTTGATTTGGCTTAACGTATTAACAAACAAACAATTTATGGCAACTTAATAAATAATTTATGTATTACAATCTTCTGTATATTATTGTTCTTTTTTTTTACATGGCAACAATTTTGATGACTTATTTTTTCAAAAAACTTCAGAAAAATATAAAAAAGCGAAAAAACCGAAAATTATTTACTTTTCCACCGGATTTGTGACTTAATTCCATTTTTAAATAAAATGGATTTCTAAGCATTTAGTAAAAGCGAGAAGAAAAAAAAACGTTTGGATTTTTAACATCTTTTTGTAGTATTTAAATGCAGTTGTTTTTAGTTGAAATATTTTTAAATTTACTTATTTATATACTCATGTAATTAATATTTATTTAAATTATATAAAAAATAAATATTCCGAGCAGAATTTTAATAATAAAGTATTAAAAATAACAAATGAAATTTGAAGACTTGAAATAGTTAGAAATAAGCATTTCTTAGTTTAAACCATCATGAAATAACACAAGGTGGTCGCGATGGCGAATTCATTAATTTCGCCGTAAATGCTAAATGTAAAACATGTAAAAAAATACAAGGCGAATAAATTATAAGGTGGTAGCAATGGCACATTCATTAATTTTCGCCATAAGCAGGACTGTCAAACTAAACATAAAAAAATAGTATACAGTTTTTTTATATATGGAGTTTGACAGTTAGGTTACCGGCGAAAATCAATGAATTCGCCATCGATACCAGCTTATATTTGATTCACCTTGTAAAAGTTATGTATAATTTTTTTATATGGTGTTTGACTTTTGGATTTTACGGCGAAAATCAATGAATTCGCCATCGAGACCACCTGTATTATTTCGCCATGGTTTACATTATAGTGCACAGTGATCCAGAAGAAAATATTTTGGAAAAAAATAACCCAGATATATGCAGCAAGACCGCTTTAAATTTTCAGAAAGAAGTCTGGTAAAAACGTTACCCTTTAATATTGCCAGAAATCCTTGACTAGGGTGGAGGAATATTAAGGATAGACTTTTTTGGCTGCAACAAGAGGCGCGACCTAATATCTTTGACTGCAGTATATTGCAAACTCGAAGCCCACGCTAGGAAGATGAGACTCCGTTGCAATGATTATTATGTCTAATCTTCTCTGTTCCTCTGGCTGATTTTAATTATTTTGTTTTTTATAGAGGGGATAATAATATATACAATCCGTAATTGTGTCAAAAAAAAAATTAATTTTTGTACTTGTCGTTATAGCGGAAAAAATATTACATAATTTAAGTAAATTCCAAGTGTCTAGATGTTCCGATTGCGCAGATGGACATTGTAACAGTAAAGTTTGTATACGAAATCTTAGAAAAACAAAGCTGTAATTGCAGTTTTAACATCAACACCAACCATTGTTTGAATTAAATTGAAATTAAACATTAGGGCTGACTTGCAAAACGTCAGTTGCTTTGTATTCGAACATTGTATTGTGTCTCATAATGCCGCGATACTAAATGTTTACAATGCATGCCATTCCAAAATGTCGCAGACAAGTATTAGAAACGTTGCAACCGAGCAAATATCACATCAGTTTCTAAATTGATGCTTTGTTTCGCAACTTTGTATATAAACGATATCTAAATACCGCAGCAAAACTGTATACAAACTTTGTATAAATACATTTTGGAAGTTAGCCTAACTTTTTTTGAGCTTTTTAAACTTTAGCCGGTTTACAATTTATTATAAATTTTTATGTAGTTTTTTTTTTAATACCGTAGTAATTTATTTCAGTTAAACCCTCGCATATTTATGAGTGAATCAGTAATTTATTGTGAAATGTTGTTCGAAAAAATTACGCAGACAAAAACCATATTATATGAAAAAGCTTTAAGTTTTTCCTTTTTCTCTATTCTGAACATATTGGAACTACGCATGAACTGTAAAAAGTAGAAATAGAAACTTGGTGAGAATTGCTTTTTCATCACACAAATACGTAACCTCACGTATGAAGTGGTGGAATAAAAATTGCGGTTACAGCCACATACACATTCATACATCGATATTTAGTATCAATGACGTAGGTAAGAAACGAGAGAAACTAGGCAGGTTTTTTTAAGTTTATCAGCCACACACCGTGAGTTAATTTTTTTGCTCCTGTTGCTGCTACTGTTGTCCCAGAATTGTCAACATTATTTTTTTTATAAAAACGCTTAAATACTCCAAAGAAATAATTTTTTAATGAGAACGAGCATAAGGTTAGAAAGGCTAAAAGACAAAACACAAATTTAGAATTAAGTCTTTTTCTTACATTTTAAGACAGAAACTTTTTTTATCATTAAAAAAAAAATTATTAAAATTTAAATCTTTATTGAAAAACTGTACGAATAGTTTTACAAACAATATTTTTCAGTGTCACTGTTTGACGTAGTTTTGTGGCCGATGTATGATTATCAGGTCTGTTCTGAAAATCACGTGAATTCAAATCACGAACGGTTTTTAAATCACGCAGACGATTTGGTGCTGTTCTGCAAATCACGTTTTGCACTTAATTTTTTCTAAATTTGATGCTGGCAACATTAGCATAAATAAGATAAATCTTAAATGACATTTTATACTTTGAAAATTTGGAAACACTAGAATTTTCTTCGAAAACACAAATCAGCTAACCGCTAACGAGAAAGAGAAAATCACGAGCATTATTAAATAAAGCAAGACAATTTTTTATAAAAAATGCAGTGTCTTTGAAAATTTATAAATAATTTCGTTTTTATGTGTATAAAATCTAATTTTTTTGCAAAAATAAATAGAAGACATATCGTTTAAAATATATAATGTTATTATTATTATAATTATTATTATTATATTCTAAGCGAAATAATAAGAAAAAACGAGCAAGTGATTTCAAATCGGCAGTTATTTTGCTAAACGTTTTAAATCACGTGATTTCAGTATATTTTGTACGCAGAACACCTTGTGCGTGATTTGAAATCACTTTGACAAAAAGTGATTTGTAGAACAGACCTGTATATAATACGTCATTTGATTTATTCGGATTAGTGAGGATTAAAAAAATTATTCAGTTAATTTTGTAATAGGAAAACTTGATTGGAGAAAATAATTTTTACAAGAAAAAAATGAAAGAAAAAATTATTTTCTATTTTATTAAGCTTTGGGTCCTTATATTTTTTATTAATATTTTATTTCAATATTTCGGTACTTTCTGCGTACCTTCTTCAGGAAACAAAATTATTATTGATATTGAATCAAAATAACAAAATTAATTAACAAAAAAAATATAAGGACCCAAAGCTTAATAAAATAGAAAATAATTTAAGAATAATAGTTTTGTGTTTTTATAGTCCTTTTGCCTTATTGATTCAATGGAGTTTTCATTTAATCAGTTTTCTTAAAATGTATATTAAAAAAAAATTGAAAAAAGAATTTATTTCAAAAAAATAGAAATGAATTTTTGTTGATTTTGCGTATAAAAATCGCTGCAATAGCACCACAATAGAAATTTTAACGGTATTGTAGTCTGGACTATGAATGAAAACCTTAGGTGCAAATGTGTCTGTGCTTGTGTTAGCAGTGAAAAAAGAAAAAAGAAGTTAAACATCAACAATATCAACTGCAGTCCGGGATGCCTGGCCGGCCCTCTACGTAAATCAACTTTTTTTTACATATTTATTTTTCCTAATTCTGTTTACAGTTTATTTTTCTTAACTTTTGGCTGGCTGTTGAATGAATACCGACAATTACAACAAAAACAATAAAACGAGCAATAAAATTGGGGCCAAAAATACAATAAAAACTGTTGCTTTGTTAAAAATTTCAACAGTAGATTCAGGACTCTGGTGCTGTAAACATATCCTGGAAACTTAAAATTGTCAACTAAAAATAAAAAATTTAAGAAATTTTATATAAAAGAAAGTGAAAAATTAAACTGAAAATTTGTGTTGTTGTGTTAATAAACAGTAAATCAATTTACTTTTTCAACATCTAATTTAATTAGCAGTTGTACTTTAAACTACAAAAAAGGAAGAAACTTTTACAATATGAAAATATACTGTTATTTACGATCAATAAATAGTTTGAAACTATTTTTGTGGTTGGCTTTAATTGCAACTGTTGCTTCAGTGCCAACATCTGTTTTGGTACAAAATTCCGAATTGGCGTCAAATGCTCAACAACAAAATCATCCCAGCTCCAATAACAACAATAATAAAGGTAAGTTAAGGAATTTGTTTTTTTCTTCTACACTTTATTTAAAGTTTAAAGAAGTGACCTTTTGTCAAAGGGAATATTTGTTAAACTCTTTTAAAGTTGTAAGGAATGAGCCATATGTTTCGTTAATTTTCTTTGTCGGTTTTTGACAAAAAAGCAGGTGGTATTTTTTATTTGAATCTATTGTTTGGTCACTTGCTATAATTTATAAAGTGCTGATGGTTGTTTTAATGAAAAATAAGTTTAAGTTTATTCACCTTAATTTGTAAGGACTAAAAATTAATTTCTTACCAATTCTTGTCAATTTTCTAATGAAGGAAGTATCATACTTAATACGAACACATAAAACTTATTTATATAACAATTTTGCAAAAGCAAAATACATTGTGAATAGATTAATTATGTTTATCAAAATTCTATATGAAATTTTTCCATCCAAATGAATAATGAAAAAATATTCGATTAAGATAACTGTATTGGAAAATGTATTCCTTTAAAAGAAATTTGTAAAAAAATTTATTATTATAAAGCTTTTTTATGGTTCCGTACCTAAAGTGAAGAAATTTTACTCTATTCTTTTTCTACAATATTTGTCCGACTGCTACAAGCTTCTACTGCTACAAACGTAATACGAGATCCTGGAAATTTTTTACATAATAATTTATCTATTTAATAAGTATATCATTAAAGCGACTCGAATCAATATCAAAATTTATTCATAAAAAAATATTCGAATAAAATTATTCGAATAATTTTTGTAGAAAGTTTAGTTGCACAAAGTTTTTTTTATAGCAAAATTTATGAGAAAAAAATGCGAAAGAAATTTCTTGCATAAACACAAAAAAGTTTTCCGCATAAAATATTTAAAAAAATATATTTATTAAGAAAGTTTTTAATATGTCATATTTAAAGAAAGTGATTTACAAGAAGAATTCTTCTAAATGAAATTAATGTTATGTAAACAATTATACAAAAAAACTATTTTTGTAAAAAAAATTTATTTGATATTTTGAGAATTTTTTCGCAAACATTTTTTAGAAACAAAAAATTATCCGAATAAACTAGAAAATTTTATTCGATTTTTTTTGGGAAATATTTATTTGCATAAAGTTTTTTGTACAAAACTCTAACTTGAAAAAAAGTAATTGAATAAAAATTATTTTGTAGAAAAAATTCGAATTTACAAAAAAAAATTCCATAAAATTTTTTTTGGATTGTTTATATAAAAAATATATATTTATTATGGCTGAAAAATTTATTTGAATAATAGAAAATTTTTCTTTTTACACTTTCTTTAATTAAAAATTATTCGATTAGAAAAATTTATTCGAATAGCTTTTTGTGGAAATGTTTGTTCTCAAAAAAGTAAGTTAAAATTTTAATCGAAAAGAATATTTTACATAAAATTATGCTTTAGAAAATTTACCGCATAAAATGTTTGAGAAAAAAATTAATTTAGACAGTTTTTTAAACTTTAAACTAAATTTAAAAAAAATTGAATAAAGCGTTTAAGAAAAAGACTTTTCTAAATAAAAACTTTTATAAAAAAATATTATTTCCAAAAATGTTATTTAAAAATATGAGTATATAAAAAACTCTTTAAACAAAAAAAAAAATATTTATATTATAAATAAAATAAAATAAAATAAAAATTTACATAAATTTTTGTTAAAAAGAAATTTTTATAAAGATGAAAGAAATTTTTCATGTATGCCCTAAAAGTTCTTTTTATTATTTATTTTCTTTTACGCTTCATGAAAACAACAAACAACATTTTTTATAAAATTTTTTTAATCACTTTTAAGTTATCCAATATGTTATGCATAATTTATACATTCAAATGAATTCTTTATGGCGCTTGACAAAAAGTAAATTTACATAAAATTTACATAAATTTTTAAAACTATTTTTGTACCTTCTTGCTCACTTTAGAACCCTTAAAAAGTAGAACATCTCAAGCAACAGCTGTGTGTCGAAAGCATTGATTCACAACATTGATAACAATAACAAATTTGAATATATATGTAAATATGAAAGAAAATATGTAGGAAAAGTGAATAATATTTCACTTAACTTCAATTTTCATGTTTATATTTATAAAGAATTTTTAAGAATTTAATAAAAATTCAATAATTATAATAAAGGATAAAGGATCTAAAAAAACTGACAACGTAAAGCAATGAAAAAAATATGTAAAAGAGTAAATTACTGGAGCTGATTTACAGCTATACGCGTATATTTTTCTGTAAACAGTTACAGAACTCTTTAATATTTAATTGTCTAATATTTTATAAAATAAAAAAAATTTTTTTTTAGATAAAAATTTGGTCCAAAAAGTATAAAGTACGATAAACTGGCAACACAGTTTATATACAACATAACAATACTATAAATATTTGCTTTTCTGCGATCTTTTTTATACTAGAAATGTGTCCGGTCGTTTATTGCGGTGACCGGTCTTCTTCGTTCATTTATCATTTCGTCAATTCGTTCAATTTATTGCTTCTCAAAAGAGAGAGAGAGAGAGAGAAATATAAATGACTCGTTCAATTTAACCCGTTCGTTCATAAACGACACAGCTCTAGTTTACACTTATTGCCAACAAAAATAACTTGTATCTCGCATGAACATTGCGCTTAACGCAAACGGACTCTTGAAATTTTAAAAAGTCTCAAAGAAAATAAACTCTTTCTCAAAAAATCCTCTATTATTTAAAGAAGTTTTTAAAATGGATACATTTACAAACACCTTAACTAAAACCTTAATTAATTCTATAAATATTTACTTAAGATCATAAACAAACTCACACGCACATACATACATATTTAATTATCATAAATATAGATTTAAATACCTTAAGACAAAATCAACCAGCTAAAAGCGTAAGAAAGACATAAAGAACTAAAAAAAATCTCAAAGAGAAGAAATAAAAGTTATTGATTGCGTTGGTGTTTTTGGCGCCGTTAATGTTCTATTAGTTAGTTGAATGATTAATTATTTCTGAGAAATGTTGACTTCCTCTTAATGGTAAAATTGCATAAATTATTAAATTGAAATTAAAAAATTTAAATACTAAAAATCAACATGTTTTTGAAGTTTTAAGTAAACAAAAACAAAAATTATTCTAATAACCCACAACATTTTAAAATAAAAATACAATTTACATGTGGGGTGGAAGAGCTGATATGTTAATGTATTTCAGTGGTATTTTAAGCCACATCACTAAAAAACCTTTATCCAAATTTTTGGAAAAACAAAAAATAAAATTTTTTTAAGTAAAGAAAGATCATTGACAAAATGAGAATTATATATTTAACATTAATGTTGCAAATGTTTCTCCTTTTTCATATATTCGTTTCTATTGATTTATGTTTAAAAAATGCATTTGTTAAAGAAACAGTATGAAAGGGTACCTGTAGTTAAAGATTTATAGTTTTGTTCCAATTTATTAGAAGACTTACAAAATATATTAGGTCTTGTTTAGACTCAATACAAATGAGTCCAAAAATAAACACATCGCTGCAATGCTAATATAATGAAGTCTAACATGAGATATTTAAGCAATGTCCGATTCCTAATTCCGTTTTTTTTTTAAATAAAGTAAATTTTAATTAATTTATACAGGCATGTCACAGATCTCAATTCCGATCGAAAGTGGTTTTAATTTCTTAAATTCGTTCTTTAGAAAACGAAAAACGACAAATTTCTTCGGAATGAAACCACTTTTGAATTTCAAAGTGGAATTAGGATTCTTTGATATTTTATTACTAACGGTTTTTAAATTTACTTTTATTATGTGTCCTTATTTAGATTAGCATTGTTGTTTATTTAGGTGTGCGCAATATTCCCACATTTAAATAAAAAGGTGAAGATGAAGCATTTTTTAGAAATAAGTAAAATCGATCGGAATCTGCAGAAGGTATAACAAAAATGATCAGAATTGCTAATTCAGATTTAAAACCATTCCGATCGGAATTTGTGACACGCCTGATAATATTTTAAAATTTCATACGTTGACCCTTTTTAAAATTAAAAAATTAAAATAATCTAATTTACAGGTCTGTTCTACAAATCGCTTTTTGTCAAAGTGATTTCAAATCATGCAAAAGGTGTTCTGCGTACAAAATACACTGAAATCACGTGATTTAAAACGGTTAGCAAAATGACTGCCGATTTGAAATCACTTGCTCATTTTCTCTAATTATTTCGTTTAGAATTTAATTACAATGATCTTATATATTTAGAACGATGTGTCGTCTACTTATTTTTGCAAAAAAAATTAGTTTTTATACACTAAAAACGAAATTATTCATAAATTTTCGAAGACATTGCATATTTTACAAAAAATTGTTTCCTCCTTCTCGTTAGCAGTTAGCCGGTTTGGGTTTTGGAAGATAATTCTAATTTTGCCCATTGTCACAGTTTAAAACTTCATTTAAGATTTATCTTATTTATGCTAATGTTTATAATTTCAAATTTACAAAAAGTTAAGTACAAAATATAAAATAGTAGCAACTTCCTAAACATTTTGCATTAATTTTCACATTTTCAATTTTTATTTGACGCCAAATTTCAAGCTCTTCGATCAGCTCCAATAACTAAATGAACTAAATCTATTACAAACAAATAAAAATTCACAATTTATTTTTACTCGATAGATTTTAACTTTCTTATATTACTTATATTATTTTAATTGCAAATGTAAAAAAAAAAGATTAAAAAAATCTAAAAAAACAACCGTTTTTGAAAAATTAAAACCACGCCGAAAAATTGAAAAGCACGCGATTTGTAGAACAGCACCAAATCGTCTGCGTGATTTTAAAATCGTTCGTGATTTGAATTCACGTGATTTTCAGAACAGACCTGTTAATCTAAAAAAAAAAAATATCCTCATGTCGTATGATTAATTTATTAGAAGTTACATTATTCATACGCCATAGAATACTTTTAATAATGAAAAAATTTTGTTTTTAATTCCACTAATTCCTGGCATTTTTATTAAAAACAAAATATTTCTAAACTTTTTAAACATAAAACAAGTTTTTTATTAGAGAAAAAAATAAATGAAAAAAAAGATATTTAACAAAATAAGCTGCTGTCAACATACCAGAGAGTTGCAAACAACAACAATACGTCACTAGATTTAAAATTTAATGGCATAACATATGAAAACTATAATATAAATATGTTTGTGCAGATACAAACATTTCAAAACTTTGAGTAACAATAATGTGTTTGTGTGTGTGCTTGCGTTTTAGTTCATGGGCTTGCAGTTGTATAAGTAAAAGTGTCTACATACAGCGTAGAAAAATACGTACGTGAGTATTTACTATTTTATATCCTATAGTTAGCAAATGAATGGAGGCTAAAAATAGAACTTAGCTAGAAAAAAAAACAAAAATAAATTGAACTACGACACAACGACATAATCATACTCCTGCTGTTGGTTTGAAAAGAAGACACTTTGCTTTGCTTTGTATTTGTGTTTGGAATTACACATTTTCTTTCTTAGAATGACAACACCAACAATAAATAATTATTCTTAGAATAAAATAAAAATTAAAAATAGAACAACAACAGGCCAATATTTAACACTTCATTTTTTTGTTTTTTTTGTTTTGTACTTTATATAATAAAAATGTAGTTCAGCCAGAGAAAGGAATCAGGCCTGTGAATTAATAACACAACAATTCTTTTGTTGCTACCTGTAGTATGTGGCTGTCGTAAAATGTTGTTGAAAAAGAAAAACAAAAAATAATAAAAATTCAAAAAAAGTTCTTAAGTACAACGAATAATTTATTCCTGTTTAAATACGAAGTGGAGTCAATACATTCCAATCGGATATTCTTCAAGTTTTTAAGGTATGTGCAGTCTTGTTACACTTCTCAAATCTTTTCCACGCCAATGTACTTTTTTATATTTGAAAACAGGAAGAAGCCCATGAGTTTCATATCTGTTAATAAAAAATTTGCTGCTACAAGCTAAAACTCAAATGACGTCTTTTGCCATTAAAACTGCATCCACAAAACATGACTGTGGATTTATCATTTTTAATACATCACACTTATCAGATATTCATTCCACTTAATTATTTTATTTTTATTATAAAATCTAAAAACAATATTTAGAAAGATGAAATGTCAAGTTGGTGTTTAACCTCCGCAGTGGGATAAAAACTTTTCGCTTGTTTTTCCTACTCAAAAAAAAAAGCCATAAACCAACATGATACATGTTTAAACATAAATTTTTGTATTCCTTGTTTCCTTTTGTTATAATAACTAACAACCTACACAATTTCTCCTACTGCCAAAATCCACACAAACCTACACGTAAATGGATGGTTTAAGTGGTAGAAGAGGGTTTAAATAAAGAAATAAAAACACACACACGCAAACATAATATCAAAATACTCTTTCTTGAATATAGACATACCTGCGGTCATTTTTCTTTTTGTATTGTAGAGGTCACTAAGAAGTGACATCTTTACGATAAAATCTGGATGCTAAATTCTTCTTTTGTATTTAAAGCAACTAAAGGACTACGAACTCATCTTTCGAATATTTGTATTGAAAACAAATAAAAATAAATAAAATAATTTATTTTTGCGAAAAAAGAAGAAACCGGCAGTAAATACTTCCTAGGAATTGTACGAGTATTAACATTATTTAGTCATGATGGTATCTTCCCTGAAACTATATGACCCATCATATTAGACTTTAATAGTTTTCTTAAGATGCTGTTTGGTCCAAAATGGACAACACTACTAATACACTGTTACATTAAAGCTGAACTCTGACGGACAAACAATTCTTTTTGAAAGTAGCATTAATAATTTGATTCTGTTAACTGCTTGTGCACTGTGTGTGTGTGAGGATGAGAAAGAGATAGATCAAGTATGTAATTTACAGTGTTGCCAGTGAAAGACAGGAAAAAGATACTCTTTCTTCTTAAAAAAAATTAAATTTCAACAAAAGTTACATGTGGAAATTTTCCCTAAATGAATAGAAAGTTAATGAAATTTATGTAAAATATAGTAAAAGTATTGTTTATTTCAGGCAAAAAATTAATTTACCAAACAAAAACAAAACCTAAATTAAAAAATAGAAAACCGTAAAAAAAAATATAACAGACCGATGATTCTCATGAGCATTTAAATCAGACCTGAATACTAATATTTCTCGAACGTAATGTGCATATTCTAGCCATTCTATAAATATTTATTTTTTAATGAGCGAGCTTGGATAGAATTCACAATTTTTCAACAATTTTTCCATAATACTCGTATAATTCGCTACTTCTTCAAGGAAGTTAAAATTAACGCTCTTCTAAATCGAGGTATTGGTACGTTACCACTAGCTAGTTAAAAATAACTAACAATTTTCGCGAGTTTGAGCAGAGTACTTAGTTTTATTCGCAAAATAAGTGCAGCTCATAATATTTCCCAGTTGGAAAAAATTGTTGACAAAAACATTTTGCTGTTTCTACACATGAAACAAAAAACATTTCGTGATTTCTCGCTAATTAAACAGAGTACAAAGAAAAGCAGCTGTCAGGGGGGTGCTAACCTCAAATAATTAAATAAGTACTTTTTCAGTAAAATTATTTTATTTAGTGTCTGTACCAAAAGTAACGAAAGTTTGACCAAGTATAACAGTATTATACATATAACGTGGATCCCTTAAAAGCAGGACTGCCGTATTAGCCGATTTACCGGCATTTTACCGATTTTTCGCCTCAAATTTATCAAAATGCCGATTTGCCGATTTTGGCTCCAAAAATGCCAATTTTTTTATAAACACTGTAACAGATTCCTTTTTTTTGTTTTACAATAATTTATTAATTTTGTGCAACACTAGAATATTAGTAACATTAAATAGAGACAACTTTTAATAAGTCAGCACTTCTACTAAGGTGAAAAAGAGTTAAGCTTATTTGCTGTATTCGGAAAACAGTTCTTAACTGTATGTGAGCTATTAGAAAATAAAAAGTAGTGGATGGCGTGAATCGAACAACCGATCTATGCAATACCAAGTTATTGTGTTTCGCTGTACGTATATATGTAAAATTAAAAATATAGAACTAATTAAAAAAGATATTTCAGATTTATTTATTATGAAATGTGTTTGGCACTGACTTGCATTATATAATTGTCTTTAATTAAGAAAGACTTCATCAATTTTATAACATAAATTACTGCATCAAAGTCAAATAAGATGGCTGTCGATTTGTATGAGGCCATATGAATTTACTTTTAATTTACAGCTAATTTTAATCAAATCGATACAGCCAAAAAATTATAAAAAATTTAAACCAACCAAATCAAATTTATTTATCGTCTTTAAATATATACTTGAAATTGTTAATAGTATAAACAGAATATTTTAAAGTGAGTCAATTGAAATACACAATCTATGCAGTCATATGGAAAGGCTTCTAAGAACTGCAATTTTCTAAAAATCGATGAACTTTATTTAACGGAATATATAAATAAAGAACATTTTTTGAAATTTGATGAGATGTATTTGGGCTCGTTGGTTAAATAATTTATATAAGAATCAAAGCATTACAAAAACAAAACAAACAAAATACTAGATAACTGTATCAATTTTTATTTAGAACTTACAATTCAAATATTTTGATTTCGAACATAATTCTTATAAAACTTTAAAAATGATAAACTACTTAATACTTTTTGTTAAAAAAATATTCAAAATGTGTTTTTTAACTTGCCGATTTTTGAAAATTAAAGTGCCCATAAAGCCAATTTTTTTGTACAAAAGTGCCGATTTCTTATCAAAAAATGTTGGCACCCCTGCTTACAAGTAAAATTTTAACCAAACGGCAACACTGGTGCTTTATTCGAAAAGAAAAGTACTTTAAAGTGTCGTTTCTGTATTACAGGCGATCAACTCGTCTGAAAAATTTTTATGAAAAGCACTCAGATTTTTTAAATTTTTTTCCATATAAATTTTTCAGACGAGTTGATCGCCTGTAATATAGAAACAGCCTATAAATATAAAAAAAAAACTCACTCGTTGTAGACCTGTAAACTTTATAATGATGGCCTTATTAACGTCTGGAAGATAATAATGCGAAAGTAATATATATATATTTTTTTTGTAAAAATTGAAAAATCATCCAGAAGCTATAATGACGATACATATATTTTCCAAATGTTTTCAGGGGTATATGATATTGTATTTGTGCATGTGTGTGTGTATATTTAAATAGTTATTTCTTTGTAAGTTTTCTTCCTACTCTACCACAGCTCTGTCTGTGTTATTATTTTATAACATTAATTGTAGTTGCAGTAGCAAGCAGTGTTTTTGGTGTCACAGTTTTTTTGTTTTTTGCAGTAACGAGTATTTTGTTTAGATTTTTTAATTAAATGTGTTGATTTCTTATCCCTCTTTGCGTAAAGTGTCATATGTGTAACAATGTATTTTATTTATTATTTTACGGAAGTTCTTGTTTACTTTATTAATAACTAGATTTTAAAAGTGAATATATATAAATAAAATAATTAGTTTTTCTTTTACTCTGTATAAATTAATATTTTAAAATTTTTAAACTAATTGGACACAAACTTACACAATTGCATATAGTAAAATATTCCTTTTTCTAAAGTATTTTGGGTGCAAATAATTTGACATATAAATTTGTATTCAATTCTTTTAACCAAATTGTTAAATGTTTTATTAAAAGAATAAAACAAATTTAAATATCGAAAGTTAAAATAAATATGATTTTTTCCTAAATAAACTTATAAGATTTATGCAACTAATTTTTTGGAGCATTAACACAACAGTTTTTTAAATATGTCCTTCTTACTTCTTATTTCTCATTTACGTTGATATTAAAATTTGTGTAGATTTATATGATTTTTTTTTTTGCATGATTAATTTGAGCTGGTGCTTTTGAAAGTGGTATAAGTCTACTTCAAAAAAAACTATGTTAACGGTAATTTTCATGAGCTATAGATTCCTTCTCTCAATAGTTATAATCCCAATTTTAATAGAGTTCTATCATCACATAAAATAAACAAAAACCTTTTTGCTGAACTATTCTAGCGCAAAAATATTTCTTTTAAAAGTGGAATAAGTCCATTTCTAATAAGTTTAGCGAAAATTAGCGAATTCGCCATCGTTACCACCTTATTTATTATTCGCCTTGGTCATAAACATTATCATTATTTATTTATATTTTTAAAAAAGCAGAACATTTTTAATTTCGACAAACATTATGAAATATTTATATTTGAAGGAATCAAGCACAATTAGTCCAGATTTAAACTATGAAATTTTTTTTAAACATTTTTTTCTAAATTTTCTATTTAAGTTACAGCGTTATGCGTTATCTAAAAGTAAACATTAGCAACAGCAACATCCCCTCAAAATTTAAGTAATACCATATTGCTTACTCCTCCTGTTTCACAAACAAACAAACAAAAGTTTAATGCTAGTTTCATAAAAAAATTGCGTAGTGTTAATGCCGTATTAAAGTTAATTAATATAAAAAAGATTCCAAATAAATTTTCTTATAAAGAGTGAGTGAGATTTATTGGTCCTTTACTAAATTTTAGATGACTTTGTGGGGCTATAACTATATGAAGGAGTCATCAAATGAAATTGGCTTATTAAGAAGAGTTGCTTGTTTTGCTTTCCGCCATCTTTTTGTCGCATATTGTCTGGTCAAATTTGTAGCAATTTCTAAAATAAGTGTAAAAAACCATAGAAATATATGACGAAATTTTGAATAAGATATAGTCATTAATTTTTTTTTTATTTTTTTATTTTAACTCAAGAAGAAATTTTAAATCTAATTAAGAGGTAAAATTTGCTGAAGAGAGATAATCAGTATTTCTGATAGCTTACGCATTATAGACTTAAGAATCAGTATATGTTCCTTGAAAAATTTACTAAAATCCTTCTCAGTCAAAAACTTAAAAAATGAACTTAAACAAAATCTTAGCTAATAATTAAAAACCCAGCTGGGGTTTTTAAGCTTTCAGATTATGGGGGTCTCAATTAGTTCAAGATTTTTAAGTGATAAATGTGCTACTGTGTTATTTTAAAACACATCCTTATTTATGATTCCATAAAATGTAGATGTTAGAATTTAATAGAATATGGAGGTCATTTATTTCATTTATTGAAATCTTTTTTCACAAAAAAAAAAAAAAAATAAATAAATAAATAAAATGTGTGTGTGTGTGTTTTGCAATGAGTGTTAATTAAATGAAATTATTTCTTTAGCTTCATTATTATCATCATTTTAACGAGCACATTGAACAAGACACTGAAGCAAAATATTTCAAGTATAAAATGCAGCATATGTTTTGTTTTATGATCTCTTTAATATCTTTATTAAATCCTTAATATCTTATGAATACATTTATAATTTGTTTATGAAAGTGATTACAAGAGATTACAACATCTGCATTAATATAATTTAATAGAAAAATGTACGTCTTTGTGTCTAAAATTGCAAAACAGTGTGAGTAACACAAAGAAAATATGAATAAAATGTGACAAACCTTTTTGCTTGCTTAAAACATGGTTGCCAGATTTAATTCGGTTTAGCGACGCACATAGGGGTATTTTGCTAATCTAGGCAAACATTAGGCCAAAAATTAATTTTAAGAAATGTAAAAACTTAAGTACGCAGCTGGGCAAATAACAAAACTCTGCATCGTATAGGGAATTTTCAAGGCTTTTGCTTGAGATTTGTCGTTTTAAATAAACTTTTTTGGTCCTTGGTCCAATTTTTTTTTTTTTGTTTCTAGCCTTAACAGCCTATTACCAAAACAGATTTTTTTTCAAAGTTTTATTAATAAAGGTGCACTCAGTAAATTTTTAGAGCCAATATAAGCTACAAAAAAAAGTAATGCCCGACTAGATTGGCAAAGTTCCCCTATGTGCTAGGGTTTTGACGCTTTGAATATTTTTTTAATAATTTAATAAAAGTATTTCGACTTCAAAAAGTAAGTTTGGCGTTTTTTTTATTAAATTTAAAAACTTTATGCAAATTTAATCTGGCAACTACGCTTATGTAGCCTAATGATTTACAAGGAGATAAGGAAAGTAAATTGTAAAATTCTGACTGTTAAAGAACATGGAAAGAGTGAAAAAAATGGAAAAAAATACTTATTTTTTTCACTCTAATTAGAATTGTATATCAAACACAGTTTTTTTTTAATTTAAGGAACACGGAGGGCAATCACGTCTTTGTACCGATTTTCCGGAAACTTTAAATCGTTCCTTTGTTTTGGGTATCAGCCCACTTAATTAATAGAAATTTTATAAACCAGCCAAATGTGAGCTCACGCAAGCAAGAAGGGTTTTGTACCAAGCCTCGGCTGCCCTTTAATTTTAGATTTTATGTTTTTTTTAATTTTTTGTTGTCATCTATATGCCTGTGTCTAATATTAAGGAAAATATGGCATCTCATACTATTTGCGTCATTATTATTTTCTTTTAATAAAAATGTTTTTGAAATTTTACCCACAAACCTTTTTAAATGTATTTTTGATGTAATTTTATTAAAGTAAAAAAAACAACAAATACAAGTTATTCTGGCTACAAGTTCATTTTTTCCATTGTTTGTGTTTAATTTGTGAAAGTAAATACCCGCATGCATATTCCTTTTGTTTTTCACTCTCTTTTATTACATTTCGATTTAGCTGTAGGACATTCAAATGGATAAATATTTTTTTGCAGAAATTTGTTTTGAAAATATAGAATAGGGGAGAAGTAATCTATCTATTGTGTAAAAATGTATAGTAATTCATAAAATGAGAAAGGCTGGGCCGATTTCTGTAAATTATTTTATCAGTAAATTATTTTGTCAGTTGTATTTTCGAGGAGATGGTTTTTACGGAAGAAAATTTTAGAAAATCTATCCGGAAAAGTTGGAAAATTGGAAAAATCCAAAATTAAAATTTATGTACGAAATTTTGCGTGAAATTATTTTTTAACGGCTTTCCAGATTAGAAAATAGAAAGTTCTTAGTGTAAATCATGGAAAATTGCGGAAAATGCGGAAAATTGAATAAATCAAAAATTGATTTTTTGTATGAAATCTTGTGCATCAAATCGCCCTCTACTGATTTCATCAAATAAATCACATTGAAAATTTAAATACTTGTGTTGCATTATTACTCTAAAGTTTGCCGGGTCCGCTAGTATAAAATAAAGTCTTTTAAAATTGTGATGTGACCTGTTTGCCATAATGTGAAACGGTCGTTAGTGCTAATTTAAATAATTTTTGATGTGATATTAAAATTATATTCTCGTTTTCTTCGCCCTCCCTTAGTATGTTAAATTTTATTTTTTTTATTATACCCTTCACCACAAAAAGTGGAAGGGTATAAGTTTATCATTCCGTGTGTAATTTCTACAATATCCATTTCTGACCCCATAAAGTATATACACTCTGACTTCTTATGCATAGCAAATGTCCGCCGAGGCAAATTTGATTAAAAAAAAAAATAAAATAAAAAATAAATAAATATGACAATCGCTCAGATATAGTTTCGAAAAAGGTGCTATTGGAAATCATCCTGTCGGTCTATGTCCCTTCAGGCAGCAGGCAAAACACAACGCCCTTTCCAAATTTTTTCATGTCATTTGGATCAATAAAGTAACTCCAATCAAAAAAATATATATACAGGTAAAGGGCGATACAATATAAAAAATAAACAAAACACATCAAATAAAAAAAATGGTGCTCGCCCATATTTTCTGAGTTACGGGGCTCTGAAATTTTTAACTTTTTTTTTTTATCATTTTTAAGCTTTGGAAAGGCTTAACCCATTAAGGGCCAATGGCATTTTTATGTAAAATTTTATATATGTAGTACTTGAAATTTTGTTCTTATTTTTTTAATTTTCTTTCACTACAATATTTACTTTTTTGATTGAAGTTACTATACTAAACTAGATTTATATAGATGGTGAAGGGTATATAAGATTAAGCGTAGCCGAATATAGCACTTTTACTTGTTTTTTTTTATCATTCTTTATGGTTGACGTCCGTCTTATTTATTCAATTGACTCACAATATTTCTTTAGTGTTGATGTCATAGAATCAATAGCACTCTACCAGTTCGTAGGTAAGTCATTAGATGTGTTGTCCACGTTTAGGCCTGCATTTTCTCAAACTCAAATCGTTTTTAAACCTCTTAAGAAGAATTTTAAAAATTTAAATTATTTTGCAAATAAATAGCTGAACAGGAGTGGAGCAACGCAAATCCGTTTCTCGAGATTGAAAAAATATTTTTTGCTACTTGTAAATGTATATCCTGTGTAATTATGAGTTGAAGGGAAATAAAAAAACATGTTGCTTTTCGATTGGGAAATAAATAAATAAGTATGGGGAAAACACTTAAATGAGATTTTACTAAGATTCATGGATAAATCTTTAGAATATTCACCCACTACTCGATGTCTACAAAACTGTATTTAGAACTAAAAACAACTCAATTAATTTATATCACCTTATGACCTGAGTAAATGAAACGACCCAAGTTCAAATGTTTTATTTTTTTTTCTCATCCTGAAGGTATGCTTTATTTTACTTCAATTAAAACACACATTGCTAGTCATACTTGAATTGTGTTGAAGCTACTTTTATCTATGAAAAAAGTTTAAAAAACTGAAATAAAATACTTGCAATAACCATGCGAACAAAAATGTAAAATATTTGCTCAAGATCCCATTGTCCCTATTTAAATACTTTTTTTGTGTAAATTGTTTTGAACCCGCAATTTTATTTTATTTAGTTGTCAGTGAAATTGAGTCACGTTTGAGAACTTTTATCTGAAAATTAATAATTTTTGCACAACATAAATTTGTAGTATCATAATTTTAAAATTTTTCCCAATCAGGATTTGAACCGTGAATATTATAAATGAATTAAAATTTACCTTATTTTCGGCGTAGAAATTTAGAAATTTTTTTTAGAAATTAAATTAAAAGGGAACCTAAGCCAAAAGAAAGTAATTTTTAATTTATTTATAGTATCATGATAAAAAAATTATATATCATAACAAATTAAAGTAAATTCTTATGCTGATGACTACATGTTCAATTAATTCAGCATTTTAATCTTCTTCAATTATTTAATTGATCCCAGGTGTGGCTTCAATACAATTTTTCAAAAACATATAAAATGATTTTTTTCAAACGTAACAAATTGTCCTGTTGTGATACTACTAATGCAGATCTTAGTAGAGCAATGATTCAAAGCCCTTCCGAAGGTTCTTCACCTTCAACACTTTCAACATCTTTAAGGCTAATCTTCACGCGACACCAGAAGTAAGAGGCTGAAAATGAAATGACAAATGTACATAAATTGGTAAAAACAAGTTTTGGTGGATTAAGCCACTCTTAAACAAAACAAATATATCACAAGGGAAGTCCGTCAGTTATCATACAGTAAAACCTCCTTGGTACAGCAATTTGAAAAACAATAAATGGAATGGCAATAAAGGAAAATGGTATTTTCTATAAATTATTTCTATTGCTCAACGAAATAATTTTAAACGTTACAGCACGTTGAATTTATTTTATTATTAATCTCCATAACTACAGTAAAAATGATTGAATTTGAAATACAGGGCGTGACAATTTCCATTTAAAGAAGATAATCTTTATCATTATTTAATAGTTGTGTTAGTGTTGTAATCTTCAAATACTGTTTGAGTTGTTAATATTTGTTAGCAGGGTAAAAAATAAACGAACGCACCTTATGTTGTATTAATTGTGTGTTTCTTAATTTATTATTGATTGCCATATGGTTCAACTCTTGTTCATCATGAAATTTATGTTTTTATCTAATCTATTACGATAAAAATTATTTTATGGGAAAAAATTAGTATTATTTGGAATAGTAAAATCTATCGCATTTTTTATGTTTTAGAAACTTAGTAGTTTTTCGTTTTATTGCAATTTGAATATATTTTAACCCTTAAATAATTCTCGTTATCGGCTAATTTCTAAATAACACTAATAATTCTATAGATAAGAGATAAACCTCAGGATGTTTTCAAGAGTAATAATAGATAATATTTGTTTTTTGTAACTAAAATTATATTTAGTTATTAATTATTACTCCCCGCTAATCCAAAACAATAAAGACAAAAAATATTTTCATTAAACAAAAAGAAGTTTTAATAAAACATAAAAAAATAATTTTTTAGTTTTAGAAAAGTTATGGAAATTACCTTCTTGTTATGTCATTATTCGCAAGAATTAACATAAAATCCTTTTGATTGATTTGAGATTGAAAAAGAATGAAGACCCACAATGATTTGGGTTTCCTATAATCAAGATTAAATAATTCTAGCCGCCTGTTTGGAACATCTTATGCGTAGGTATTATGTGCAGTGGGCACGGGACAAGCTACAAACCATTCCACACGCTATGTTTATTTTAGCGTGTTTAAACGCTAATAGCACGCACTTTGCCGCCAGAAAAATAGAAAATAAATATCTTATGATTGTCGCAGTTAAAACATTAGTTTTATGTAAAATTGAATCAATCCTAAATGCATTCCGAATAATATTCTCAACCAAGCAATTGTTATACAAAATGCTGCCAGTCGTCTATTTTTTTAAAAGCTTCTTAAAAAAAATAATTATAATAAATAAATAAAATCGACAAAAAATGTAAACATAATCATGATTTGTTTACCTTAAAATCTTAAAAGCATTTTAAAATTCAAGTCAATTTAAATGAAAAATTAACAAAGAGCGTAGTTTTTACCTTAAAAAAAACTCAACTCTTTGTGTCTTTTGAAAAAAATTACTTTAACTGCTGCTCTGTTTTTTAAACATTTTACTCTTCTGGCTTATCTTTATCTTTGCTTTCCATAATAAAAAAAGCCAACGATAATCAATTGAATTATAATGACAAAAAGTGTACAACACTCAACTGTTAATAACAGGAAGTCCTTTCAACTGCTAACAAAAAAAAAAAATAAAATGGATGAAGATGAAAATTCAAAAAGAAAGTTCTCAGTAGGAAGCTTTCCATTAGCAAAAAAAAAAAAAAAAAAAAACTAAATCATCCAACAATTGCTGAAAGTAAAAAAGAAATATTTCGTTTTGAAGACAAGTAACAGCTGGAAAACAATTTCCGTTTCAAGAACAGCAACACAAAAAAAAAAAGAAATAATAAATTTGCGTTTTAAAATAATAATTTACAAAGCAAAATTCTGTTAAAAAGAAAATCAATTTCTCATCATACGAGCTTATCTTACTGGAAATTATTAGTGTTGTGTAATACTTAATGGACTCAGATATAAATTGTTTCGAAAATTTCATTAACAGGAAATTAAAAAATTTAGATTAAATAAATTTTAAAATTTTTTTTCATCAATTTAAAAAAAACTAATTCTATACCTAATAAATTCCATTACAAACATTAAAAAGTTTTGCATGTCCTTAACTTTCAATCCATCTTTGGAAACTAGACGTTTTATCTGATGGCGATATTTTCATGACTTAAAGCTTTAAAAATAAAATTATAAGGCTACAAAATATTCAAAAGAAATTATACTTAATATCCTTTAGACAATTTAAACTAAAATTTTTGATAACGAAATACAATATCATAAAAAACTCTGCTAAAAAGCTCTATGCTACCCACTCGAACATACTCACATAAAAAGTTTAATAAACAGCGTAGTTTGTTCGTTGAATTTTTGTTGCGGAATTATTTGATTGCCTTATATACATGCGTGAATAAATACCAATCTAAAACAAACAGCGACAGCAAGTTGCCAGATCTTACAATTTTAGAAGAATCTAGACGGTTTTACTCGCATATATTTATAAATAGTATCAGTGAGCGGCATGAGACTTTAAGACGTAAGTATAAAAACTAACACCAAAGAAAATAATTACTGGCAGTTTTAGATTGCAATTAAAAGAAACACAACGAGTAAATAATACATAACAATATATTATAAGCCAATTACATCTGAGTCCTAATCAAGCTTTAAAAAGAAAATTGCAATAAAGCATTTAGTTAGCTGGTTCAAAACTAGTTTTTCTGCGAATCTCGTTTGTCTTCTTTTTAGCATTTGCTTTCATTACAAATTGAATGAGGTAACACGCTCTTTCAATTACTTTATCGCGTTTTCCTTTTTCCACTTTATGGTTATTATTTGATTAGAGATTATTTATTTTTGTAGAGACTTTAAAAGAGAGATAGATGTATATGTTTATGGTCACCAATTTTTTCGTTTGTTTTTGCTTGCGCCTGAAAAGTTATATCCTTGAGGTGTTCTAATCCGTATCTACTCTCCCGGGGTTACAAATCATTATTTTAAGTGATTTTATATTTCTTTCGGCTGATTAACCATTTCATGCATGTTAAAAATATATGTAGGAGCACAGCCTTTCCTTCTTCAGTTTATTTCTTTGCTGTTTTTTGCTGTTTAACACAATTGTATGGGGACATCATTTAACCTTATTAAGCTTTTACCATTTTGCTAACAAAAGTACGGATTCTTTTGATTGCAAATACCACTGTGGCTAAATTATGTATTCTTACTTTGTGGCTTTATGTGGCTATAACTTCTCGATCCTACGGTCTTTTGAACCCTATGATCTTGTATTTACTAAACATGCGTTATTACTACAAACGCACCCATCCACGCAACACTATTGTGTTACTCCGGCGAGACATGAACTACTCGATGCCTTGTTTAGTAACCTTAACCTTTCACAGAAATCTCCACTACTTCTTTTATCCAAGCCAGTCATCACGTTTATCTAATAGTCACAACACACGTCTGCCATACTCTGTTGTTATGCTGTTACACTTCCCTGCGCTAACCGCTACCGTGATTACTTTTTGTTATAAAGGGCTTCTTGACAATTATCTGTTACTCTTGTATTTAATTAGACGTCTTCACTAAATTAATTTTTAATTGCTTTATAAAAGTTATTATTTTCCGTTGTACGCATGTCCGAAGGCGGTATTGAACTCACGATCAACTGTTTTACAGCACGCACCTCTACCAACGCAACCATTGAGGTTGCTCAGCTTTTGTTAGCTAATTGTGGTATTATTCTATTCGCACCATTATTCACCACTCTCATACTGTTAACAACAACAGGAGTTGCCAGATCTTACTTTCGTAACAATATAAATTGTAATTTTGAACGTCAAATATCTTTTTAACATATCGATCATTTACTAATACAACGTCATAACTCAAATATGCTACCTAACCCTTGACAGCTTTATGTTCTAATTTAAAACTTTAAATTTTATAGTTAGTCCTTCGGCATGTGAAAATTATGTAAAATCAGTCGTTGAATAATAATATTATACTTTGCATTTTATTTTGTTAAACTTCCAATTGTGTGCTGTAAGGTCGTGGATTTATTTTCCCTCAAATAAAAAAATTAATAATAAATAACAAAACACAAACTATAAAAAATTGGCATGTCCCCATTAACAGCTCCGTTATGTGACTAATAAAATAATTAATCGTCTAATATCTGCATGTAAGTACTAACGAGTTCACATTTAATATCACATTTAGTATCAAATAATTTTTACTTAATTAATTGTTGCTCAGCAACAAACCAAATACAGAACAAAAAATAAAAATTCTAGTTTAATCCTTTACTAATTGCAATTAGCTGGCAAAAATCACATGCAGAATATGCAGAGAAAAAAAAAAAAAACTAAAACAATTAATTGCTCTTGAATGTTAAATAAGTCGCTCAATATTATTGTACATATTTACTAAACATTACTGAAACTGTAATTAACAGATGACTGTAACCATACACCCACATTTAATAAAATAACGACAATCGCTCCCCTTAAGATTTCTTTTAAACGAAAAGAAGGTAATAAAAAGTAAGTAAAATAAATACGCGAGATAAATTAATTTAAATCAAATTAAAATTTAATTTAAAAATAAAAAGTAATAAAAATGTTTCTCCGCCAATTTATTATTTAAATAGAAGAAAAAACTTTTCGCCACCACGCTGTCGCCAATACTGAAGTTAAAAGAAATTCAAATGCGTGTTTAATTATTTATTTAATTGAATTCACTTAAGCAAACTCGTCATGCAAAAGCAAAACAACAATTATTTTTTAATAAACAAATATTAAAAGAAAAAATATTGTAAAAAGAAATGGAAAAAATTTTGCATAGGATATTTATTTTTAGAGGTGGAAATTTAAATGGTGAAATTAAAAATACATTTATTAAGTTAAAATACTTGATTTTATAGTAAAAAAACAAAGCACCAACGATTAGAATCGAAAAATCCGTTTTCAATAGCTCGTTAGGTAGTGAAATTGGCTGCTTGGGTTTTAGTTTTGCTATTGTAATTGTTAAAAAGTAATGTCAATTTAGTTTTTTTTAGGCCAATCTAGCGATTTTTTCTCTCTTTTTTATTTCTATTCAGTGGGTTTAGTTAAACAAGATAAGTTTACTGTTCAAGAAACAACGTTGAAACTCTTGTTTAGGAATGACTTTAGCGTTAAAGCTAGGCGCTAGACAACGCAGCGCATGGCGCGCTAATTTGGGTTGGACTGTAATGAGTGCATTAAATTTTGGGACTCTATAGTTTTTAACTTAATTTTAAATTTTTTGTGTTTTTGTGTTACCGGGAAATAAAAACAAACGCTTTTTTCTTTTTCAAATGTCTGTCCATTACAATTCAGAAGATAAGATCATATACGTCAATATCGATTCTTTACGGAACTATCCATTGATTTCTATGCTTAAATTTGTATTGCATTTGGTTCTTTGCTATAAATACTTTTGAATGATTAAAGATATTTGCTAATTGCATAGTATGGAGATACCCTTTAATTTTAAGCTCTATGGGGCCAATCTATCAACATTTTTCATTTATGAGCATTCAATTATAAACATTTATGATGTTTTTCATAAACGTGATTTCTACGAATTTTTATTTTTTTATTTTTCACGTTCATAAACGACCATCAAACAATTTTCTTACTTCGACAACACATGAATAAGTGCGCCTCTTTCGTATTTTTAGCATTCTTATATTACAAGGGATAAATAAGATCATTCTCATTAATGCTGCTTTTCATAAACGAATGCGAAGGATTTTTCATCGTTGAAAACTTCTCATTTATGAGCATTCAAAAATGAGGAAAATGATGTTAAATTTTATTAAATTATTATTTGAACTGTGAATATTATAAATGAATAGAAATTATTTTGGCTTAAGTTCATTTATTTTTAATTTCTAAAAATTCTTTTTAGAAAGAAAATTTATTTTACAAATGTATACGGACGTTTTCCAAAGAAAACAAGAAAAATTAGACGCTAGCAGAATGAAATGATGCACTTTCTGGACCGCTACGACCTTACGAAATTCCTTATAAATAAGAAAAAAAAAATTGTTTTCTTTTTTACGGTCTTAACGAAAAACAAAAAAATGTGTCCGCCTGAGATCCCACATGGGCGTTGATGCAAGTAAAAAGACAATTATATAACTAGACTAGGTAAAATCTCTAAGAAATTAACAATTAAGGAAACAGAAAACAAAACTTATAAAAGCTATATAAATTTAATTTTATTAATTCATTAATATAAATACGTATTTTTTTATTCTTTTATTTAGTTGAAGCAGTATAATGTACTCGTATGTATGTAACTACATATATTATTTATGTATAAAAATTTTAACAATATGTTTTTTAAGATAATTTGCTTAAAGCATATGAAATCTTAAACAAATTGAAAAACATTTATTAATATGCTATTTGAATAGAAAGAAAAAATGATGATGCACATCACATTCATAAATGAAAAACCAAAATATTGTCTAGCCTCTCACACATTTATGAAAAGAAGCAACAAAAACTAAAACGTCTCACTGCTCTCTCGTGTGTGAGAAGTGAGAAAGCATTTTGGTACTCTGTTTTAAAATCGGTCAAAAAATTATGTAGTTCTGAGCTTACAAATAAAGAAAAAACATTAACATATTTCGTTTAAAGTCAGTTGAAAACGCTTGAATTTAAGTCTTACTAAATCATTTTCATTTGATTAGAAATTAGTTATATAACCTAATACTTTTAATACCACTAACTCATTCAAGTTAACACTTTAATAGAGTGCTAAACTTCGATTTTTAAGATTTAATTTATTAAAAGATTTTAATTCCCTACAAAAAAGTTAAGTCAAATATGCTTTCTGCGTTATCAATAACAATCAACAAGTGTTTGAAAGTTGCTTACAATATTGCAAAACCTCCAAAGAACTTTAATTAGCAAATAACAAGGCTCTGAAGGACATACGTATTAAGAAGAGTGCGCACAGCAGGAATAATAACGTTCACAATCCTCAAAATCATTTCAACATTTCATTTAAACAATATATTAAATTTGACATTGAAACTTATTAACAAAACATGTTTTCTTAATAAAAAATATTTACAACTACAACATACTGTTCTATAAGAAACGATGATATTTAATATTTCTTTTATTATTTCCTCTTATTAATATTAAAATTATTAAAAGATTAAAACTAAGACCGTTTAACACAATATTTGATTGTTATCGGGAAACAAACATTCTGTTTAAAATATACCTAAACTTACAAACACAATGACAAATACACACACGGATATTCACACAACTGTGGTAGCAAATATTTAAAGGTTTAGAATTCAGCGTCTCATCTTATTAAATCTAGAAAAAGTGCTGTTTCATTTGTAAAATATGGGCACAGCAAACCACAGGATTATATTGAAAATAGTGGTTTTTTAATAAAAAGTAAATAAGAACAAGAATTCAAACACAAGACCATATAAATATGATACAAATTTAAAGGAACGGTTCACTTAAGAGTAGAACGCATCACCACTTTTAATTGAAAAATAGATTTTATAAATTGAAATTTAATTTGACTTAAGATTTTATTAGATGCGATTTTATTTCATTGTTAGAAATAATAAAAGTATTTATTACTTTTTTCAATTGATTTCAAAGCACTGAAGATCAATATTAAAAAATTTTTTAAATTGAAAACTTTAAACGAGTATCGTTAAAAAATCGTTATTAGAATATTTAAATATTATTAAATAGTGGTTATTGAATTAAAAAAGTAAATAAGAACAAGAATCCAAACACAAGATGATAGAAATATGAATAAAATTTAGTAAAACGGTTCACTTAAAAGTGGAAAGGCATCACCACTTTAAATTGAAAACATAGATTCTATTTTATTGTAAGAAATATAACGAGTATTTCTTTTCTTCAATTGAATTCAAAGCACTGAAGATCAATATTTAAATATTCTTTAAATTGAAAACTTTTAACGAGTATCGTTAAAAAAACGTTATTATAATTGTTAAATAATTCATCAAAAAGATTTATTTATAATTCTAAATAAAATAATTTTTTGTTAAAAAGGAGATAAATATAAATCGTTTCAGTTGTATTCGTGTAAAAGCTTTAACGAGGACAATACATACAAAGGATTTCGTATCATGTTAGGGCCACTCTTTAAATTTTGATTTTATATATTTACTAGATGAACCCGGTGTGCTTCGCTACCCCCCTCGTTATTAAATAAAATTCAAAGTATTGCGAAAATTTAATGACGATTGGTCCACTAGTTAAGACTATATTACAATTTTTAATTTTTATAAAAAGGCGCGGGGTCCCTGGTACGTATTCCTAATTATGCCAATACCATATGTACCAAATATCGTCGACGTAGGTCAAAAAATGGCCAAAATATGGCGATTTAAATTTTTGGGTTATATGGGCGGTGCCACGCCCCTTTGTCCAATTAAAACTTCATATAGCCTATTATTCCTTCCAGAGTCACAGTAACATGCTGTGAAAATTTCAGGAAGTTCGGTCCAAGGGTTTGGCCTCCTATAAAGCACAAACAAACAGACAGACATTCATTTTTATATATATAGATTATTCGTTATAAGAGGCACACATGTAGGCAATCTGACAACACAATATACGTCAAAACCAGATTTTCTGTGAAGACACCCTTCAAGTTTCAATTAAATTTTTTTAATTTTTTTTATAACGACAACACACTCTATGTGAATTTCAAAATCTCTCCAAATAAATATTAAGCCAATATAGGCAAAAGTAGTGTCTTGTATGGATCACCCTTTATTTTTTCATGTTTAATAACAAACATCGTCTACATCCAAAAGAGAAAATAAAGGGCACCGAAAAGCTTACCTACTTTTAATTTTGCTGCCATTTATTCAGTAAAATTTTCGCAACCCTTGGACATACTGACGCGCTATAGGATGCTTGCTTGAAGTGTCCACTAATAAGAACAGAACTTTTTTGCAGTAAACCCCTTGTTTTTGCATACGACACATTTTACATTCCTCCAGTAATCTTTGTTGTCGCTTTTAGTGTCAGAAAGTTTAAATCGAATTTCTGCTGAGAGTACTCCCTTTATACTCCTTTAAATAACCTAATTTCCTAGTTACAGAAAAATCCCTCATAAGAGTTATGACCAACACCTGACCGGCACGAAGTTATAAAAAATTTATAAAAAGTTTAGAACAAATTAAAATAAAGTTACTGCATAGTTTACATTATTTCACTAACAACCAATTCTTACGATTTAATCCTGTACATCGACTCACGAAATTAATTGATAATAGGAAACAAAAACCTAAGAAGAGTTCTTATTAACAAAAGAGTACTTTTTCAAAAGCGTACTATTTCCAAAATATACTTGCCTAACAAATTTCAAACACGTTCTTTAGAAATCTAAAAATTTTCTCTTACTATAAATTACGTTTGAAAAAAATACAGCTTTTAAAATAAAATTTTCGAGTTTTTAGTTGTTGGTATTAATCTGTACAAATATTTTATAATAATTTCTGCACTTTATTTAATAGGAAAACCTAAAATGTTTTGTAGAATTAATACAAAGTCTTGAGTGTCTGAAATTAATTTCCAGTTTTTATCTTTTCTTTGCACTAGTAAAACGTTCGAGTGGTGGCAATAATAATAATGACAACATCTCTCCCGCTGCCATTATGAACAAAAAATCCAGTCCCGAAATTGTACCAGCTTCCTATACGGCTCCTCCCAAACCCAAATCAATTATGCCACAGCTACAACAGCAGCAACAACAAAGACAAGATTCGAATGCCTTGAGTTTCAATAATAATGCAATGGAAAAGAATAATGATTTAATCAGTTCTGCAATTGCAGCAGGTCTAACTGCAGCAGCTGTAGAGGCAGCTGCTGTAGCAGCCAACCAACATGAACTTGAACAGTTGAGAAAACAGCATCAACTATATGCTGACAGCGAAGATGATGATCAAACTTTGTCAACTATTAATAAACGTGGCATAAATAATCAGCAGTTCCCATATCGTAGTACCTCCGCTGCAATGGGAAGTTTGGGTTGGTCCAATAATGACTTCAATAACAATGACTATAATTCAGGTGGTTATTACAATAACTTGCCATATGGAAGCTTTGATGCCCTACCAGCTGTAAGTAATGATGTGCCTCAAGGTAATTGGGGTGATGAATTGGATCCTGGTAATATGATTTATACTGATATCGATGATTATACTCCCACTTCTAAAGGTTGGTTAAAATATATATATAATTTTTTTTTGCTTCATTCTTAATTTTTTTACTGGTATTTCTTTCTTAATTAATTTCAGCTTCGTCGTATAGAAGCAAAGCTTATGATAATTTACAAAATATTTTGAACTCCGAATCTTATTTGAATACAGTCCCCTTACCCTACAAAAGTGGCCGCTATTACGGTTCCGATTTGGACAGTGGTCGCAGTAAGAGAGCTTACAAGATCTTTAATCAATTAGCCAGCAAATTTCCCGATATCAGGTAAATGTTACAAATATTGAAATATATTCCTAGAGATTTATTTATTTTATTTTTAACTTTGAGAATTTTTAAAAGATTAAATAAAGGATTTATGTTTTTGTTTTAACAAAAAAAGTTCACAACTTTAAATAAAAACGTGTCCCTTAACAAACACATGATTTATATATGTTAACCGTAAAGTACAACCATAGAAAATTTTAACAATAATAAAAAATAAACATAAAAATTAAAAGGGCTAAAAGGGTTCACCATAAGTAACATAATATTGCCCAATCTTTTGAAAGTTATACAAAACGCGTATTTCTGGGTCCGCTATAACAACAGGTATAAATATTTATAATAATATTTTTAAAGGGTGCACCATAGGTGGTGTAATTTTATTTATATGTCCTTTTCTTTTAAATCGTTAGAGACAGAGGGTTAAAATTTATACAAAACGTGTGTGGCTATGTCCGCTATTACAAAATTTTGCGTAGTCCTGGCCAGATATGCAATTTTTGTTTCTGCAATTTTTTTAATTTCTCTCTCTCGTGTCTGCCTTGATTGCTTAAATTTTGTTTTTGCATAAACTGCAAATGTGAAAACAAAAGAGAATTGGAAGTACATGAAAGAGTGTAACCGTTTGTATTAGTCTTTCCTCTCTCACCCACAAACTCAAAAGTTGTGCAACAAAAGTTGCAAAGTGTGGACAGGGACTTATGGATTTTTTCGATTAAATTTTTATTTCATATTCAATGGCCCTCTGCCAGTCTGTGTATTTTGAATTCTGGTTTTTAATCATTATTTTTAACCAAAAACGACACAAAAAGTACCCGAACTGTCATTGTGTAGTTCTTTGCCACTTCTAAACAAAAATATTTCTTTTGTACGAACACTTTTTTCAGTTACTGTAAGCTTGATTACACACTAACTACAAAAAGTTTGCGTATAGAAAATATCTTGTACCCAGTTAGCATTTTTTTGAATTATTGATCATATTCGAGTCTTTTTTGACTCCTTTACACGATCAGAATAATCGTTTATGCGCTCGTTTTAGAGTCGAAAATATTCGTTTTGTGGGTAGAATATGGTACCCTAGCCGCGACTCTTCTGAACGAGTCCCTTATGACTCACGTTTTCGATACTGTTTTCAATCTTACTTATAATCAAATACGATACTTGTTCGAGTCAATTTTTGATCACATTACTAGCCGTATGCGAGTCTTCATCGAACCATATTATACGAACATTTTTAATTATATTTTCTCAAAATGAAACATTGCTAACAACGTTTTACTTATTTTTTATTACACGCCGTCTTGACGAGCCATTGATTTGTTCAAACATTGAACAATTTCGTGTGCATAGATTAAAATGGCTTATGTAGACCATCGTTGTCGATGTTATGTCGTGTTCAAAACGCCAAGAAAACGAAGCATTAACATCGACAAGTTTTCTCCACGCAGACAAACATGAACAAATGTTTGTAACCTATTCTGCGGACGTTTTGTTCATGTGCGAACCAATCAATTGCTCGTCAAGACGAAGTGTTACATTCGTTAGCATGTTATTCCTAATTTTCTTAAAATTCAAATTTTAAAAAATGAATTTTAAAAAATTTCATTTTACATTTGTGTCTCTGTTTTCTTTACGAAGTGACATATGTATTTTTACGAAAATTAAAAATAAAATATGTATTTGAATTAGTTTATTATCGTTAGGTTGCGTTTAATATGATTCTAAAATAATTCTAAAAACAATCGAATTTCAAGCATTTGCTTTTTATACTTTTTGTTTTTTAAACAACTCGCTTTATTTGCGTTTGTCGGAGTTATACTCGAGTCTCTTTTTAACGCACAACTGATAAATCAGTTTTAAGTCATCTTGGGTAGTCTTAAAAGACTCACTTTGGTGATTTTGTAAAAACAATCCTCCAAATGCTAAAAATAAATAAAAAATTTAAGTTGTGTTATAAATTTTTCTAGTACTTCTGACTATTTAGCAGGTGTTAAGAAAATTCACAAAATACTGCATGTAATTGCATAAAAAATTGTATCGTGTAAATAATGTGTAAGTTAAAAAATTGAAGCTTTCAAAGTTTGAAAACTCTGGCTCTTACACGTCTATAAATTAACAATGATAATTTTCTTCGTCGGTTAAGTTTAAAAATCGGTATTTTTTTAAGCCAACTTTTTATTATCATATATTTATTCCAAATGGCAACCCTTCGAATTGGTGATAGAATTTTTGAAATTGTACGAGTAGTTTAGGAAATAATCCTTTGAACTTAACCTTTTTATAATATTGATAAATTCACCTTAATAAGGAGGAAATAATAAGTATAATTATACAACATCTGCATAACTGCTTCATTTCCTATTTTCGCTATTTTCCCATTTATACATTTTTAAAACGAAACTTCTTTTCATTTTTCTTAAATTTAGATTGAAACGCGATACAAAACTTACGCCAGCTGATATGTTGGCCTTAGTGGCGTTAGTCGAAGCCGGTGAACGAGCTCGTAAGGATACAGATGACGATGCTGGTTATACTTATCCCTCTGAAAATTATGTACCCAAAGTTTATGGTCTAAATAACAACTACAATACAGCTGCTGGCAATGTTGTTTATGATTATCCCGCTATGCCTCAAATAGAAGATAGTTTAGATTACAACAACAACAATAATAATAATAACAACAATAATGGCTGGTATGAACCCCAAACAGCGGTAGACTACTATGGTATGCCCCTGAATATGGATGCTATGAGCAAATATGAATTAGCCAAAGAAATGCAACGAGAAAATAAATTTAATGATGGCTTTCCCTTAAATATAAATGCAAATCGTAAGTTTTCAACCAAGAATTATGGATATAATTCTTTTTAACGCAACGCCAGAGTTGATACGAAAAACGAACACAAGTTTTAACAATAGCATTAATTTCAAAATTTAACTTTTGTATACCAATTCGGACTTTTGTAAATATCAAAAAAAATTTTTTTGATATTTCTGGCGTTTCGCTTGAAGCTTCATATTAATTAAAGTTATTTATGATATACAGGCATGTCACGGAACTCAATTCCGATCGAAAGTGATTTCAATTCCGCAATACTTAGGTGTGCGCAATATTGCCATATTTAAAGAAAAAGAAAAAAATAGGAATAAGAAATAACAACCTGAAGAAAGTAAAACAAAATCGGAATTTGTGACATGCCTGATAATTTAAAAGAGAATACTTTACGCGTATTCAGTCTTAAATCAGTTTTTACGTTATAACTGCCCTTCGTTGACATTTATTATTTATATTATTTATATTTAATTTCCTCTAAAGTCTGAATCTGGTCTTTGTAAAATATTATAATTTTTTATCAATTAGCAAAGCTTTAACCGGGTTTATGATCGAAATTTATTCTCCTTTAAAGCAAGTTTTTGAATGTTTAAATTAAAAATTAAAAAATTTTTCAATTTATCTTTAAGAGAAGATAAAATTATATACAATGTGACAAAATGGGGAAACGCTTTTAACTTCAACATACAATAAAAATAGAAGTATACTTTTAGGCAACAGAAATAATTATGTTTCTATGTATAAAATAGAAACAAACGTTAGCTAACACATGTCGAGCAGACACCTGCTAATTTGTTAAATACAAGAATATGAGAATGAGTTCAAATCCCAGCAGAACCTTTAGTAGAAATAAAAACACATAAGAGCGGTGTATTCGGCTATACCAAATCTTATATACCCTTCACCACCTATGTAAATCTAGTTTAGTGAAGTGACTCCAATTAAAAAAGCAAATATTGGGGTGACAGAGAATTAAAAAATAAAAAAAAAAATTTGGTACTGCATACATTTCATTTTACATTAAAATGGCATAGGCTCTTAATCGGTTAATCATTTTTTACAAATTTTAGTATTTTCTTAAAGATCTCTTTAAAAGATTTAAAATGATACCCATGTTGATATTTTAAAAAAATCTGAAAATTTCAGAGCACCGTAACTCGATAAATATGGGCGAGCGCCGATTTTTTCACTTGATGTTTTTTCTTGTTTTTTAATTCTCTATCGCCCACATCTTAACAATATACATTTTGCATTTTTAGCTACAATTTAAAAAATTAAGTCGCCCGTGTTCTGACAAACGCCTATCGTCTAAAATATTTAATGCGATTTGAAATGGTAAAATAGGTATCTGTAAATCACAACCGCTGAAATACAAATACAAATAAAAGTATATACTGAGACGAGCTAATGCAACTTAATTAAAATTAAAACAGATTATATTGAAACTCAAAAAGTTTTAGGATTTTAAGATTTAAAAAAGGCAGGTTTGTCAGAACATGGATTGTATTTGCGGTTACAGTTTTTTTTATGGAATTTTAATTAATATTTTATTATTACAATTTATCTTTTTAGGTTACAACAACAAACGTTACATGGTGGCCAAAAAGAAGAGATCAATCGCTAAGCCTTTAACACCTTATAAGACCGAATCCTTATTTTAAAATTCTGCACTAAATAAATAAAAAAAGGCCTCGTCAATTTCAGGGTTTTAACCAAAAAGAAAAAAACTGAGGAATTGGCGTTTTATTAAAGAAAATTACATAAAACATATTAACAAAAATAAGAAAATATATAAAATTAAAAAAGTTGTAAGATATCACACCATAAGAATTATAATACAAACATATTTATATATTTTAAACTAAAACTATTTGCCCCCAGAAAGTTTTAAGTTTAAGTTTTTAATCTTAACTTTAATTTCAAAATAATTTTTATAAAATATTTGTGTCAAATTCCATTTAAATTAAACGTGCAATTGATGTAAATGCATTTATGTATGTAAAATATGTATATCAATATTAAAAATATATATAATTATTATATTTTAATTTTAATTATATACAAATCTAAATGAATTATTATTCTATACAACAAAAATAACGGCTAAAACATTTAATATAAAATAAAATACTTATTTGTATGGAAGTAACAAATTTATGAAAATGTTAACTTAATAATTTAACATACAATAGTTAATGTCAAGTAGTCTGGTAGATATATGGGAAAAACATAAATTTTTTGAAAGCTATATGGATAAGGCGTATCAATACCAGGTGGTCGCTATGGCGAATTCATTAATTATTACCGGAACCCTAAATGGCAAACTCCATATATAAAAAATATGGATAATTTTTTATATGGTGTTTGACATTTAGCGTTTACGGCGAAAATTAATGAATTCGCCATCACGACCTCCTAGCATTATTTCGCCATGCTGTATTGATTTGAAAATTCTGTTTTCCAAAACCATTTTTAATCTTGATGCACTTATTGTAAGGCACTTAGAGGACTTTATGTCGCTTTATATAGATTTAAGTATTTTTATGCTTTAAATAACATCATTTACTCTACAATGTTTACTTGTTTTGTATTTTTTTTTTAATTTGTGTTAGATCTATCGAAGATTTGCAAAATTCGAAAAGATATCAGTATTTAAACTAAATATTATGAAAATAATATAAAAAGCAAATGCCTTCTTGTATGTATCGTACATATAAGGCGAATTAAATTTTCCATGTAAAATTAAAAGAAATTATATTGCACTCTACATGATTGGAAAAGTCATCTTAACAAAATTATTTTGTTTTGTATAATTATTGTTTAAAGTAGCATATTATGATAGTTCTTGTATTGTTGTATTTTTGCCTATAGCTGGTAGAGTTAATTAGTCTTGGTACATTTGGAGAATTTACTGATAACATCTGTATGACTATTGTTGCCAATTTTAAAAGAAAATTACAACAAAGTCTTTAATTTACATTATTTTTTTTTTATTTATTTATTTAATAACGAAACTATTAAAATAATACCAGGGCGAATTCATAAAAGATGGCAGCGCCGTAATATAAAATGACACACTTTTGACAGCTACTCTACACATAACAAATTAAAGTAACAAAATATATATGTATACAGTCAGCTGCCGCAACAATGCCACCTGGTAAAAAAAAATTCGTATTAAATAATAAGGAAAAATTGTCTCTAAGAAATCCCATATTAAAAGCATTTTTTTATTTACTAACTTTTTTCCTAATTATAATATATAAACAAACTCTTGCTAAATAATTCTGTTAATTATTTGCAACTTTAATTATGTTTTAATATTTTATGTAAACAGACAAATCCCTTTATAAAGTGAACATACAATTCACGAAACTTCGGGAAAATATGTAATAAAAAATTTTGAATTTTTAATAACATAAAAATCAGTTAGGCATCATCAGCTTAAAAAGTAAAAATCAACAAAATGAAAGGAAAATCAGGCAAATGCAAAATGCAGTAATAAACACTTGGAACACAGTTCATACAATGGCGAAAACATACTAGGTGGTCGCGATGGCGAATTCATAATTTTCGCCGCAAACGTGAAATGTCAAACACCATATAAAAAAATATATACACATTTTTTTATGTATGGAGTTTGACATTTAGCGTTTACGGCAAAAGTGATAAATTCGCCATCGAGACCACCTGTATTATTTCGCCATGGTCCATACCAACACTCATTTACACAAGGTAAAATAACAACCAACGTGAATTCATATTAATGGACACACAGCTTACTTTGTTTTGATTTGGCAATGTTCAAAATTATTTAAAATTTGTGAAAATTTGAAAGTTAAAAAAATATTTGATAAAAAGGCTTTTAAATTTGTTTAAGAATTTATTTCACAAATTTGATTACACGTTATTTGCTACATATTAGATTTTCTTTATATTTAGCCAAGGTGACATTATAACATGGCGAAATCATGTACCAGGTGGTAGCAAAATATCAAACTCCATTTATAAAAATCTGATTTTAACTTTTTTCCACAATGTTTGACAGAGAAAATTAATAAATTCGCAACTGCTATCACCTGGTACAAGGCATATTTTATTAGGTGGTAGTACACGTGATTGTTGTCAAAATAATTTGTTTTGTTTACGAATGAGAAAAAGTTTATTTAAATTTTTTTTATATTTGTTGTCATCATGCTCCCATCTTATAGTTGCTACCATGCCTTGACCTCGTACATTACTTCGCCATGAGTATAACGATTAGACCAGCGGATAAGTTAAATGCTTTTTTTTATTTTTTCTTTTTTATTTTTTTTTTGCAGAAAAGATTAAAGTTGATTATTTTCAATCTTTTAAAAAACGAGTTTACAAAAAGTACTTTTGCAAGCAAATCCATTTTCCGCATTACAAGCATAAAAAAACGTTTATGCCGTTTTGAAATCTAAAATTTAATTTTTCAATGTTCCAAAAATATTATCAAAATATGAATAAAAAAATAGTCTCGTCAGATCTGATACAAATGAATTAAAAAAAGTAACCCTAAACATATTTAAACATTAAAATCAACAAAAGAAAAAAAATACACATTTAATTTATAAAAAAATAAATCTATTTAAAACCCATAATATTTTTGTATAAATTAAGAAAAAAATCAATTCATGTGTTTATATACGTAAAATTAATGATTATTAAAGGCGGCTCATTGCATTATATTTTAACAAGAATATTTTGTCCAAAAATATATCTGTTTTAATAATAAAAAAAAATTAACTTGAACATGACTGTTTTTCGGAATTTATTAAAATACAATTATTATATACAATATTATATTAAATATACATTATAATTTTAATTTCAAAAATAAACATACATATACTTATAAATATTAAGGGAAACCAATATTTACTTTAATTAATTATTTTTAACAAGGTTAGTTTTATTTTAGAAAAATTCATCAAAGAAAAAAATTTGAAACTTGAAATTACTTTAAAATACCAATCAATAGCCCATTACTAACATTTATGAAAACTTCAAAAACCAAACCTTAATGGTCATCAATTGTGGCAGTTATAAGGTTTATTTGAAAAATTTTATTATTATTATTATTTAAAATTTGTGAAAATTTGAAAGTTAAAAAAATATTTGGTAAAAAGGCTTTTAAATTTGTTTAAGAATTTATTTCACAAATTTGATTACACGTTATTTGCTACATATTAGATTTTCTTTATATTTAGCCAAGGTGACATTATAACATGGCGAAATCATGTACCAGGTGGTAGCAAAATATCAAACTCCATTTATAAAAATCTGATTTTAACTTTTTTCCACAATGTTTGACAGAGAAAATTAATAAATTCGCAACTGCTATCACCTGGTACAAGGCATATTTTATTAGGTGGTAGTACACGTGATTGTTGTCAAAATAATTTGTTTTGTTTACGAATGAGAAAAAGTTTATTTAAATTTTTTTTATATTTGTTGTCATCATGCTCCCATCTTATAGTTGCTACCATGCCTTGACCTCGTACATTACTTCGCCATGAGTATAACGATTAGACCAGCGGATAAGTTAAATGCTTTTTTTTATTTTTTCTTTTTTATTTTTTTTTTGCAGAAAAGATTAAAGTTGATTATTTTCAATCTTTTAAAAAACGAGTTTACAAAAAGTACTTTTGCAAGCAAATCCATTTTCCGCATTACAAGCATAAAAAAACGTTTATGCCGTTTTGAAATCTAAAATTTAATTTTTCAATGTTCCAAAAATATTATCAAAATATGAATAAAAAAATAGTCTCGTCAGATCTGATACAAATGAATTAAAAAAAGTAACCCTAAACATATTTAAACATTAAAATCAACAAAAGTAGAAAATACACACATAATTTATATAAAAAATAAATCTATTTAAAACCCAAAATATTTTTGTATAAATTAAGAAAAGTAATAATTTCATGTGTTTATATAGATAAAATAAAGAATTATTAAAGGCGGCTCATTGCATTATATTTTAACAAGAATATTTTGTCCAAAATATATCTGTTTTAATAATTAAAAAAAAATTAACTTGAACATGACTGTTTTTCGGAATTTATTAAAATACAATTATTATATACAATATTATATTAAATATACATTATAATTTTAATTTCAAAAATAAACATACATATACTTATAAATATTAAGGGAAACCAATATTTACTTTAATTAATTATTTTTAACAAGGTTAGTTTTATTTTAGAAAAATTCATCAAAGAAAAAAATTTGAAACTTGAAATTACTTTAAAATACCAATCAATAGCCCATTACTAACATTTATGAAAACTTCAAAAACCAAACCTTAATGGTCATCAATTGTGGCAGTTATAAGGTTTATTTGAAAAATTTATACATGGTGGTCGCGAAGGCGAATTCATTAATTTCGCCGTAAACGCTAAATGCTAAACTCCATATAGAAAAAAAAATTATAATTTTTTTATATGGTGTTTGTTATTTAACGTTTGCAGCGAAAATTAATGAATTCGTCATTGCGACCACCTAGTATTATTTTGCCATGTATGAACTATTTTTAACTCTGTTGCAAGGCGAATCCAACACATTTTGCTTTTGCAAAACTCACACCACTTGTTGTATGAAAATAAGTAATTTTGCATTTGTAAAATAAAATAAATGCAAACATCCAAGGCAAATAAATTACCAGGTGGCAGCGTAGGCGAATTCATTATTTATTGCTTGTAACCATTACCGTCAAACTGTGTATATAAAAAATCTATTTATATTTTTACAAATACAGTTTGACAGTAATGATTCGAGCGAAAATGAATCAATTCGCCTACGCTGCCAACTGGTAATTTATTCGTCTTGCAATCATCTATAGACCGCATTAAATAATACATTTATTATGACTTCACCTTGACCTAATATAAACATTTTATCACTCTTATCAAGGCATTAACAATATGACTTCTACCTTATAACTTTTTATCAACGAAAGTTTAGATTGTTTTGGTTTGGCAATGTCAAAAATTATATATTTTTTTTGTACAAAATTTTAAGTTTCAATAAAAGAATTGGTATAAAAATTTTTTTTTACTAAAGTTATTTTATTTAGTCAGCTGTTTATGACATATTTACTGCAACAAAAAACAATGAATTCGCCTTGCTTCTTGTGTAGTTTATTTGACTAGCATTCCCTAGCGAAAAAAGATGCAAAAACAAAAATTGCCAAATAAACTGCTTTATCACATTTATAAAATATAACCAAATTGATAACGGTTGATATAGAAAAACAAGTTATAAATTAAAAACAAACTATTTTTTTTATTCATGATTCATATGTAAATGGTCTAATAATTCATAATACAAATATTGTACTAAAATATGTATCCTATTTATAATTAACACAAATTTATAATAATAAAATTTTCAGAATAAAACTAATGGCAAAAAATTAAACCGATTAGTCTATTTACACACACAAACATGAGTAGTTAATACGCTGGTATTTCTCAGAAGCGATTTTTTTTTATAAAAACAGAAGCTAAACACTGTTTTTCCGTAAATTTTTGTTGAAAGACACTATAGCAAATATTAATATTTCAAATATTATTTTCTGTTTCCCTTATTTAACAAATTAAGTTTTCAATAAAAAAAAACTAAAAAACAACTAAAATCGCATTTTCATTTGTGTTCTTGGAAAATCTTATTACACACTACGTACCTGTGTACCTGCCTATTTTGGAGTATTTATAGGCATTGGTAAAGTGGATAATCCGTTAAAGCATTTGCCCACTCTGTGGCTCAAATCCAAATACAGCAGACACAGTTTTTTAATCAAAGCAATAATTATGGAGTTAAGACATTTACAATAGCAGAGACCACTTAGTGTGTGACGAAAGGTACAAAAAATTTGAACTTTCATTCCTCTTTTCGCTCCTAAAAAATCATTAAACCTGGTTCAACTTTAAATCGAATACCTTAAATTTTAAATAAACTGATCTTCAATTTGAAATAAACCAACAAATAATATTTTCATACTTTTCATCAATTGTAATTACAGGTATAGATTTAAGTCCAGCTAAAACTAAATATAAACACCTTTTCAATGATTGCTGGCTTCGTTTCATATTTATTTCTGTGTTTGTATGGATCATATCGAGTAATGACTCCTAATCAGAATTTCAAACTCTGTGTTTGTCTTGACTTTAAACTTTACATCTTTAAAATCAATCTGTATTAAGTCTTTTTTCGAGGCGGCGTTTTGGTCACAAGAATCCGTTGACTTTTTGCAACAATTTTCTTTAAAAAGAAATTATGAATAATGGATTCTCCACATGCTCCAACGTGTTCGGTCTTAAATTAAAATAAAATTGTGAAAAAAAAAACAAAACGTCAAACAGGAAGAACAGCTGATGGCACAATAATTCACACTTCGTTATGAAAGGTTAGAGTTTTTAGTCAATTAAAATAAAACTAAATTTATAAGAAGTTTTTGATCATCAAAAACGCACGGTAAATAATCTTGGTCATGTTCGCCTTAAGGGTTGCGTAACCAAAGGGTAAAACGTGTCCCACACTAAACTTGATTTTGCATATATAGTCTTATCTTTTTAGCCATAAGAGACAAACATTTGTGTTGAGTGCGTTCCCGCTATAATAACAAGCATGAAAAAAGTTTAAAGGATGTCCCCATAGAAGACCTGTTTCGCACACATATCTTTTGAACCGTAATGGGCAGGCTCTTTAAATAATAAAATATTCAAAGTTCTCACTGGCACTTGACTGATTTATTATTCTTTTTACGTAAAAAATTTTTGGCGCTACATTTCAACATTTTTTTTTTTTTTGCTTTGGCCGACTAAAATTAACTTAAGCTAAAGTAAGCATTACAGGCAGATTATTATAACGACCTCTATTTCTTTAAAAATCATTTTTAAATATTCGTACTCATGTTCTGTTTAATGTTTAAATATATTAGTCATTATTTACTGAACACAATTTCATAAAAGCAAACTGCAATTTCAAATGTTATAAATAAAATTGCAAAAAAAAAATACAAACAAAAATTCTTGAGCGCGTTTTTCATTCATACAGTTAATAATTTCGTCATCGTTAAAAAAAAAGAGGCAACAAGTAGCACGCGACTACGTGCAGCGGATAATGTTGTACATTCCATTTAACATTTTACAATGACAAATGAATCAAAAGAGAAAAATATTGATTTTCAGCCAGTTTCTCAAATGTTTATAAAGAGCAGTTTAAATTAAAAGAGTAATTGAAAGAATTCAAATAAAAAAATGCTTCAACCGCGCAGTGTTGCCAGGGAAAGACAGGAAAAATTAAGCTACTCTTTCAAAAAAGATACATTTTTTTAATTTTGAAATTTTCTTTAAATAAATAGTAATTTAATGTAATTTATAAAAAAAAAATATTCTAAATAGTTTTATTCCATATTTCAGAGAAAATAACAAGGCAACAAATTCATGAAAAAAAATTTAATGCCGATGATATTCATGAGGATTTAAATTAGGACGCAATACTAATATTTCGATGTGAAAAGGTTCATACTCTCGCCATTCAATAAAATTAGTTATAGTGGGATTTCTTAAGCTTCGTTAAAATTTACTACACTAATTATTTTAAAAATATCGTTATTAAAGACAAATTTGAACCTTATTTGCTTAAAACTTCAACATAAAATTACTGTCAATTTTTTCGGCACTTCCTGAGTGAAAATAAAAAAAACTTTCTTCTAAATCGAGGTATTGGTAGTGATGGGACAAGGGTTAATACCCAAATGGTAAATTGGGTATTTATATATAAATACCAGGGTATTTACCTAAGCACCTGGGTATTTACCCAAAATCTGGGTATAAATCAGAATAATTAAAAATTTAAATAAATTAAAAAAATTAAATTTTTTTATTATGAATTAGATTTTTTTTATAACAAATGAAATAATTTTTAAATTTATTATTGCTTGTTGCCATCGCTCATTACACTGAATTGCCATAAGCACGCTGATTTGCGGTCCTTATTAAGAATTGGTGTTGTATTTGCAGTCAAAAGTGCGTTATCTGAGCAAAACCCATCAAGGAATGTATAAACAAAATATACTTAAACAAAATATGTTCAAAATAAATTCGAAAATGTTCACATTATTCTTACTCTACGTAACAGAGAGTATTTGTTATTCAAATAAGTATTTACCCGAAATTAGATAAATACCCGGGTATGAAAGTGGGTATAAATAGATAAATACCCAGCGTTGGGTAAATACCCAGGTCTAAACCCATCTCTAGGTATTGGTACGGTTATCGAATTTTTCAAGCGGAATAACTGAAGTTGCTAAAAATTTCTGAAGGTTTGAACAGAATGCTTGGTTTTCCGAACGAAATGCAGTTCATATTATTTCACAGTTGGAAAGAATTATTGCCAGAAACATTATGCTGCTTCTAAACATGAAGCAAGAAACATTTCTTGATTTCTCACGAATTTGAACAGAGAAAAATTTCAGCATTGTTATTTTTTGTTTATTTCAAATTAATTTTATATGGGATTTTAATTGCATTTTCTGGTAACTTTTGCTATTAAAATCTAGTTGACATGTTAATAAAGGTTGATATTTGTTTATTTAAGGGAGTTTTTTACCTCAAATAATGAAACAAGTATTCTTTCAGTGATATTACTTTATTTTGTGTCTGTACGAAAAATTACGAAAATTTGGCCAAACGGCAACACTTCCACCCAGCGATGCCAGAATGAAGATTTTATCTTAATTTTAAAGATTTTGTAATCAAAATAAGATTTGAAGATCTTTTTGCCAAAATTAAGATTTTTTAATCAGTTGCTAGACGGCTAATATTGCAACTTCTTGCTAAAATCAAATAAACATATTTACCTGTATGAAAAAATTTTATTGTAAACTAATAGTCTAAGGCAGGAACTTTATCACTGCCGTTAATGGATAAATATACATATAAAATTAATGACCTTTACCCATGTTGGTATATTTGTAAAAACTATAATTTCCGATACAAAGTTACTGCTACTGAATTAAATAAATCCATTGCTAATTGTACATTGAGTTTTGTAAAAAAAATAATAAAAATATTTGAACATAACGGTGCAAAGTAAAAAAAAAAATCTTTCTTATATTGACCCACAAAATGTTATTACAAAAAAATTCCTTCACTAGCAGGGTAGTAAAACTTTTTCCAAATTTAATTAATTAATTAACTCCGCCACATGCACACTTTAATAAATATTAGAAGTGTTTTGGCACAAAGTTGAAAAAATTTCTAAAGCGAATTGTAAGTTAGTGTTTCCAAGTTTGTATTAAACTTAAAATGTCTACCTTGCACGCAGAAAAAAACATGGTTGTTATATGGTCACAATAACCATATTTTGTTCTTTGTAACAATGTATAGTTGGGGAGAACAAATTTTAGTTGTTTTCACCAAAACTTTAGTCACGATAAACATTTTTTGTTAACTTTTAACGATTATATGGTTACTGTGCTCAAAAAATGCAACATGGTTGGTTTTAACTTAAAAAAATTTCAACCACAACCAAAGTTTTATAACTTATTAAAAATAATATACAATATTTAATCATAATATATTATTGTTAATCAAAGTATGTTTAAAAGCAACAGAGTAATGTTTACGCTTAAAAATATTTTGTTCTCGTACTTGACAGCTTAGTAATTTTTTTGATAGCTAAAATTTGAAATAGTTTTTTATTGTTAAAGAAATTGAAAAAAATAAAAATTTGTGTACAAAATAAATAATTAAAAATAATATGCAAAAGATGATAACAAATAAAAAGGGAACCAAAACATTAAAAAAAAGTCAAAGTAAATATGCATGTATTGTAAGCATATAAACCTTTACTTTTGTATTTGAAGCATAATTGTGAAATCGTTTATTTGTTATTTTAAGCAAATAATTGATTTTTTATGAATTTATGTTTTTAAATAATTTTTATGACAAATCGTTAATAAATAAAACAATAATCAGTTTTTTATATCAGAAAAATTTTGCACTTACGCGACTATATTATGATTCAATTATATAAGATGACATTTTCAGCCATATTTTTATATTTTAATTTAACCATTTAATGTTTAATTTGAACATAATTTGGACATCAATCAGTTTTTATTTATTTTATAAATAAATATTATACGAGTATAATGTATTTTTGTATTATATGTTTATGGTACCCTCATTAAAAGTAACAACACGTAATAAATCATAAAAAATATGGAAGACTAGCAGAGCCCACGACTACGTCTGTGTGTCATTCCTAATTTTCTTAAAATCAAATTTAGAAAAATGTGTTTTTAAATATATACTCCAGAGTTCTGTAGTGCCGACAACTGGTTTAGTACCATTATACCGGTGAAGTTGAGTGCTTTTACATTTTTATCTCTATTTTCTGTACGAAATGACCTATCATTATGACAAAAAAAAGTATTCTATTATGGAACCAAGATTCTAAGAGATCTTCTCACAAAATTTTGTTTAAATCCATCTAGTAGTTTTTTCGTAACGCAAACACGGACAGACAGACAAAAAATTCATAACACTTACTATCCACATCAACAAAAAAAATTTCAGTAAATATTCCATATACAGAATGACCCTGTTATAGTTCTATTATATGTATAGTTTTTTTTTTTATTACAATTTTTTTCGACAATTAAAAATTTTTCTATGAAATTTCTGGCACCACTGGCTCTTACTCTAAACAAATGTGCGAAATATAAATAAAAATATTAAAACAATTAAAGTTGTTTTATTATTTTTTCTTTTTGTTGTTTATTTATTTGCTCATTTTTTTTTATTCCAATCGTTGACCGATTGTTTATTTTGGGCTTTCTACAATAATATTTTAAACGTGTACAGTGTTGTTAATCAATTGAATATGATGGCTATTGTTTAATTCCTAACTATAAAAGAATAATTGAATAATAAAAAATTTCGTTTTTATTAATAATAAAATTTATTTATTTCAACTTATCAGACCCGTTTTTTATTTTTATGCCAGAAAACTCCAGAAATATTTATAAGAATTTGACAAAAAAAAAAAAAAAAAAGTACGCGAAACACTCATGTACTCAAAACAGCTAATCGATAAAAAAAATAGAGTGTTGTTAAGTTTTCTTTTTTATTTTTACAAAGTATGAACTTTTTAAAATTCCGAGTGCTATTCAGCTTTGCCGTTTCTTATATACTAATACAGATTTCACGCGTCCATTGGCTCTACAGGCTGCCCTAGGTCGGATAAAGCATGAAAACCTGAAATATAAGAACTTAACTCAAGAGTTCGCAACGGCCTCTTTGGGTCCCCTACGTGAACTGGTCGTTCATTGCCGGCCTCAATAACAGCCAATGTTGTCTCCGCCTGCCCCGTAACCTATGTTATAGCGACTGAAATAAATTTTTGTCAGGTGGCACCGTCAGTGAGAACTGTTTGCAGTGGATCTACTTGACGCCTCCTAAATTTCGCTTGCCATGACGAAATTACATTTGTAGCCCTCTTAATTTTCACTGGTCGCTCCGTGCGATCCACTGCGCAACACGTAAGATCCCTAGGATTTACTGATCGCGTCAGTCACCGAGCCTCCTCTCATGGTCTCTTAAAAACAATTACACCAGTAAAAGCAAAGCTAACGGAAAAATGCACACTTGGCAGCCCTTTTTATTTATATTTGATTTTTTATGCAAATGAAATCATTCCACTCAGGTTCAATTGAAGGTTTTAGAAACTTTAGACCAAATGAACAGAACTATTAATACATAATTGTATTCGTTTTACCAATTGAAAATAATTTGATTATTGAAGTATCGCACCCGTTGCCCTCATCTTCTCTTTAAACTAATCAACGCTTTTAATTGACAAGAATACACAAACATTTATCATTGAATAAAGCATTTATAAAAAGTGGTTATTTTTTTATTATTTAATATATAAACATTTTTCCCTTTTTAAAAGTACTTCAGGAATGCAATGTGTGCAATGATGTGTCAAGCCTTTTTTAGTTTTAGCGTGATACTATTATTGTTCTTTCTTAAGCGTTTAGGAAAGTAAAAAGTCAAACGGGGGGACTGCAGTCAAATGTGTAGCGAGGTAAACGAAACGATTTTTATTTTAATTATGGACAATTAGCTTTCAACCTTTTCGAACACAAATGCAAGAAACAAACCTTGTGTGAGCTCACCTCGTATATAAATTATTTAATTATTAATTTTTTAATATCCTTTTTAAATTATACGAAAAGAAAAGAAACACTATTTGCTTCAAATTTTTAACCGACTTCAGTAAGTCATTATTTAGACCAGAGAACATTTGGAAGGGAAACATTTAGTTTGCCAGCAAATTACGGGTGGGGAAGAGAGAAACATTTTTGTGTTCGGTACTCGGCGATACTCTTTGTTGCCATTTTCTTTCCATACATTTAAAAGCAAATAGTAACAATACTAATGAAATGTTGCCGGCATCATCTTCGCCTGTATGAACGTAAATGAAAAAATCAAAAAAAGAATTCCAAATGTGTTTCTTCCTAATGTTCGTCCGTCTAAACTCGGACTAATAGGAGTTTTTAAAGTCATGTAACTTTTTTTGTATTTAAAACTTTGTATTTAAAACTATGCTGCTAATAGAAACTAAAGAAATAGAAGAGAATGAAAACCCATGTGACTAAGAAAAAGCAATAAACCAATTCTTCTATTGAATTTCATATAATAAATGAAAATGTATCTTCCTGCAATAAAGAAAACAATTTGGTATCTTTATACTCTTCACTCCAAAAAGTGGAAAAAGGTCATTCCGTTTGTTACTTCTACAATATCCATTTCCGACCCCATAAAGTATATCTATTCTGAGTTCTTATGCATAGCAAAGTCGATTGAGCGCTGTCCGTCTGTGCTTCTGTCCGTCCGAAGTAGTGTTGAAATCAAGTTAGCCAAGGCACTAGATCAGCTAGAGAAAATTTAAATACGCCAATCGAAAATTTTAATACGACATAGTGTTGAAAGAGGTTCTATTGGAAATCAGCATGAGCGCTACATGTCCTTCGGGGCAGCGGGAAAAACACCGCGACTATCTCTAATTTTTCCATATCATTTGGAACAATTAAGTAACTCCAATCAAAAAAACAAATAATTGGGACGATAGAAAATTTAAAAATAAGAAAAAACTCAAGTGCAAAAATTGTCGTTTGCCCATATATTCCGAGTTACGGGCCTTGGAACTTTTCAAATTTGTTAAAATATCAATATGGGTATCATTTAAGAGCTTAATGTAAAATTTAAAACTGCAATAAACTATAGAATCAGTTTATAATTCGCAATAACTTTATAAATCTATTTGAAGTTTTGTTTTTATACATTTTTATTTATCAAGCGAAAAAAATCCGTATAGTGTTGTCCGCTTAACTTAAAATGAAGAACAAAAACAAAACATGGACCAGGCATGCGACACTACTTTTTCAATTACCTTTTTGTAGCGAATTTTATCGTGCATGTTAACGACAATATTTCGCTTTTATTTTGATATTCGTTACATATTAGGTGTAAGCAAATTCCCTCAAAATTCAAGCCATTCAACTTTTTTTTACCTCGCTTCCTTCTTGCTTACAAACAAAAATTTTATACAACCAATTCATGAAATATTTCGTCGTGTAAACTGGCTCTTAAATATTTTTGCTAATCCTAAGTTTGATGAAAATCCAAAAAATCTAACCACCCTTCAAAGTGCATACAAATTGATCAAATTGTGCAACCATAGAGAGAGAGAGAGAGAGGAAGAGAGTTTTAATACATTTGTATATCTCAAAGACAAGATAGTTTTAAAACACTAATGTCCAAAAATAAACATCTAGTTGTATTGGTGAAAACAATAAAGTTACACTGAGAGAAAAGTTGAGTAATTTAAAAATATAAGAATAAAGCACTCCTACTTGTTTTAATTGGAGTTACTTCATTGTTCCATGGGCATGGACCGATCATGCTGATTTCCAATAGCACCTCTTTCAACACTATGTCTGATCGATTAGCGTATTTAATTTTTCTCTAGCGGATCTAGTGCCTCGGCAAACGTGATATAAACATTAACACGAACTGACACACGGACACCGCTTAATCGACTTCGCCAACCATAAAAAGTCAGAATATACATATACTCTATGGGGTCGGAAATGGATATTGTAGAAATTACAAACGGAATGACAAACTTAGACAAACTTAAAAAAGCGAATTTCTGTATAGTGCTGTGAACAAGGCGAATTAATACAGGTGACCGCACGGATACAACAGTCCAACAACACAAAAAACAACAGGCAATTTATTGCTACAAAATTATGTATGTTGTCAAAAAAATATTGTAAAAAAACAAACAAAATAAAAAAATATATTTGATGAAAAAAGTGGTTGTAATTATCAGAATAAGAAAATTATAAAAATTAAGTTACATAAAAAAAAAAAAACACAGGAAAAGTGACCAAAATTCTTTTGTACCACTAGTTTGCCCAAATCACATGCATCGTTCCATTCTTGCACATCAGGAACTGCAAATACGGTTCCATGTTGTGGTAGTTTTCTCTAGGAATTTCAATTGTTTGTTTTCTATTAGCAATCAAAAAAAAATTAAATTAAAAAAAATTTAACAAATTATTTATTTTTGACAAATTTTTTTGACAACTGCAATGTATACAGCTGACGGGCTTTTTCGCCGGTGCGTTCACCTGTATTATTTCGCCATGGCTGTGAACAATTTTAAAGAAATAAACAAAATTTTAGTAACATATGTCTATTTTAAAAGAGTGGTTATTCAACTGGTCTTAGAAATGTAGAAATTACAAAATTGTAGAGGAGAATCAAAATATTAAAAAAAAATTTAATTGATTTTTAACTTGCTTAACATAACACACTAATATTTTTTCAGTGTATTTTTTTAAGACGTACGCATGTAGGTGTTTTTGTATATGCTTTAATGTGCAACAACAACTAACATTTGACAAGTATCCCTTTTCCTGTTGTTATTTTTAGAGTGAAATAATCTAACGTGTATAATGTTGCCTGTGAGGACTTAAATGGGATCGTCTTTTATTTTTCTTGTGTATCTCCTTTTAAAAATAACAATAAATACTTAATAGAGGAGTATACACAGATACATATTTATACGTACGTTGATAAACAGAAATGAAAGAAAAAACACAAAATATTCTAAATTTGAAACTAACAAAAGTCAGCCAAATGTTTTACAATGCGCAAGTGATCTTACACTGCAATCGGCCACAAGAACTTGTAGTTTTAAGAATTGTTTACTAATAATTTAAAAAGGAAACTGTACACATAAAAATGTATACTTTTTAGAATTTTTTACACGCATCTAGAAATATTATTTACAGATTAATTGTAGATAAATTTTTAGTAGTAGATGAGTAAGGAATAGGAATGCGTAAGTGGTTTAAGTTTGTTCCTTTTCGGTATGAGATCTTAACTTTAATCTATAATAAATTTTTAAATTATTAAGCAGCTATTAGGAAGTTTCCTTTTATATACAGTGGCCAATAGAATTCTTCATACTATAAGGCGTTATATGGATTGTTTGTATTTTTTAATAAAAATTGAAATCAGCGGTCAAAATATTTATTTGAAGGATTATTTTAGATAGAGGTAGGACACTGCGATCAAAGAGAATTTTATTGAGATATCTTCTGAAGAATCTTAGAAAGACATCAGTTTTAGTGTTTATAGATGTTTGTTTAGCTGTTTACATCTTCCGTGATAACAGAGTGTCCCGGTTATTCAAAATATGTTATGAAGTGTCTTCATTATTTTTATGAAATATGCATCAGCTGTTGCTTACAATGCGCAGACCAGGTGCGGTGCTCTGTCAGCATTTTTCAATTGTTTTTTTTTTTTTAGAGAAATAAAAGCTTTAAAAAGCTTCGCTTATTTTATGTTTCCGAAAAAAAATAACCTAGTGGTATTGCCCATGGAAGTATTTAGGCATGTCACAGAGCTTAATTCCGATCGAAAGTGGTTTCAGTTTCACAAATTAGAAAAGGAAAAACAAAAAATTTCTTCGGAATGAAACCGGTGTTAAATTTCAAAGTGGAATTGATTTTCTTTCAAATTCTATATTTTTCGGTTTTCGAATTTGCTTTTATTTTGTATCCTTATTAAGATTATTGTTGCCATATTGAAATTAAAAATGGAAGATTTTGCACTTTTTTATTAGTATATAAAATCGATCGGAATCTGAAGAAGGTAAAACAAATTCGATTGAAATTGTTAATACGGAATTGAAACCATTCCGACCGGAATGTGTGACACGCCTGATTAATTATTACACCGTAGAATAGTTTGTTTTCGAAAACACTCTTTGGACTCTTGTGAAATAACATTACGACTATTATTAAATAAGACCCAAAAATGTTGATTCGCCTGTGTGAAAGGGATATTTGCCGGTTGGGTCATATAAAAGATATCGCTAATCAGTTGTGGCTACGTCAACGCTAACAAGCAATCCACGTTGACAAGCTTGAGGCCGACATACTGAGCTATGATATCGAAAATAGAACCTATCTCTGAAGTACTACCAGCAAAGCCGAGGCGTAAATTTGAATAACGGCATCAAGGAAATTTTAAAATAACCCCACAATCAATTTTATATACCACACAACAGCTGTTGTTTTGTTTGAGCATTTTCCTTTTACCTTCCACCAGCTACTTTCAGGTTAAAATGTCAAAATTGATATACCTAAATACAATCAAACAAATATGTACGTGTACATTCATACATACATACATTCATTTGAAATGTTAGGCATCTTCTTCTAATTTCAATACTTTCTACCTGAATACATTTTTTACGTTATTTTTACCGATTCAAATGTCGCTTTACAACAATAAAAATAAGTCCTTTACAGTAAATATTTTTAAATTTTATAACAAAGTCTAATTAAATATTTTCTGCTAAAAATATTTGTGTCAATTGTCAAAATACAAAATATAAAACAACAAATATTTTATTAGAAAATAACATTCAAACCGACAAATTCATCTTAATTCCAAAATAAAATGTATGGAAATCAGTCAACCAGACACCCATGATACCTGACGTCACGGTACAGTCAAACAAAAAATAAAAACAGCTAAACAACCAACCGAAAAGAAAAGTGTTTAAGAGAGAAACGAATAAAACAGAATCTCTTTCTCTGTTGTGTTTTTTTTTTAACATTGATGTTCACATGCACCCAGAAATACCAAATGAAACAAAAAGCCAATAGTTGTCCAGAATTTAGTGGTAGTTGTTAATTTACAGTTGGTGAAGATTGTTGTTTAAACGGAAAGAATTCCATAAGTGAAGTGTGTGCCGCAAAAAGTAAAACAAAACACCGGATGTTATTTTTGGAGTTTTCACTTTGTTAATTAAAAACATTCTAAGAATTTGTTTATTGAAACAAGAGATAAATTTTTTTCTGTTGGTTAAGAAAAAAAAACAAAATTATAAATATGGCAATAGAAGTACCAGCCAAGGGAAACATATTGGGAAGTAAGTAGTTAAATTTATTTACAAATAATATTAATTTTTAAAATGCTAAAAAGTAAACAAACGTATTCAATTCTAAACTTAAAACAGAAATCAAATATCCTTTCAAATTTAGAAGAAGAAGAATTTCAAAAATAATTAATACGCGTATGACCTTTTGATTTGATTTTAAGGTCATTTAAGCATACAAACATTTAAATTTTGAACGTGTCTTCTCTCACACAAATATTGTGTATCCTTTAGAACTTTTTAACTGTTGCCAATAGAAAACAAGATAATTTGAAGAAGCATCCTAACAGAGTTCGTTAATGCCGGCTGTGCGTGAGCGTTTTTTTCTATGGGTTGTTTTGTTTTTTTCTTTTTTTTTTTGTGTTAAATTGCTGTTTCGTCAAAAAAAATCCAAAAACACAGATATCAAATAATTAAATCCTACTGTAGTATGGTAAAGTAAAGGTCGTTTAGAAGTCGTTAGTTGTTGTGATCAAGAATAAAAATATTAAAAAAATTTTATATAAATCTGCACCTACAACTTACAACGCAATAAGAATGTCAATATTTTGATTTTTTTCTTGACCTGATTTTAATTTGTGGGATAAAATTTTTAAAAAATAAATGCTGTTTTATAAAGTTAATAAAAGAACTTGCTAAATATATGGAGATTTACCTACATAAACATATCCGCACGTTTTATTTTTCTGTTCTTATATTTCGAATACAAAAACAAAAAAAATAATATTTGCCTATACGAGGGTAAATCTAAATGTCATTACAAAACCATATAACAAGCATTTAGAATAAAAAACAAAGAAGGATTCTATGAAATGTCAAGTTTAAAATATTACTGGCGGTGCTTAATAGCGTCCCCATATCCAAAGGTTAAAAAAGTAACTCTATTAATTCGTCTGTCACTGAAATTGAATTATTCACTATTATTCTAGTTGTCGGCGTCGTCACATCAATGTTGATATGTGTCGACTCATTCAATTTGTTATTCTGCTTGTCGTGCTCAAAGATTTTTTGTATTCTATAACAAATGTAAGGACGATATTGTATTGACATCACTCTGTTTTTCGTCGGCGCCTTTTTGCATAACGACTGGAAGTGATTTAAACCAAACATAACATTGAAAATGTAAAAAAGTGAAGGTTACAAATGCAAATCAATTTGAAAAATTGCTGGAAGAATTGCAGAAGAATCCATCTCTTGTACTGGGTTTTCGCATAGGCACTGCTCCCTGCAATTTTAAAGAAAAATTGGAAGAAATTGGAAAAATTCTAAATTCTCTTGATTCGCCTAAAAGATTAGCAGATGGACTGCAAGAGGTAACAAAATAAAGAATCGAATAGGGATTTATAAAAAAGTTTGTAAATATTAATTTAAAGATATTGCGAAATGAAAAATTAAAAGTGAAAGAAGATGGTTGCTAATAAAGCGGAATATAAAGCCACTAGTGGCGGAATGTTTAAACAATTTTCACTTAGTCCGCTGGAAGAAGCTGTGGCAAACGTTCTTGAAGAAAATGGCCATGCGACAATCAAATTGATTTACTGCAGAAGCACAGCCAGGAACAAGCAAAACATATGTACATACTTGCGATCCGGCAAATTAAAAATATTACAATTCTGCGTAAAAAGTTTTCTTTCCAACACAAGTTTATGTTTTTTCAAGCTTTCATCATCAATTAAATCAAAATTTTCTACACCCATAGAAAACATTTTACCATAAAAGTGTTAGACACAAAAAAAAATTTAACAAAAAACTTGTTAATGTGCATTTTCATTTCATAAAAATCGATAAATCGTCGACACCGTCACAGCAATGTTATAGAATGCAAAATTTATATTGAATTGATGCCGACATAAATACGAAGTGATATTGATACTAAAACGACGACGACGACAACTAGATTAAGGGTGATTCTGACTTCTAAAACAACAAATAATTAAATAAAGTTTAAAATCAAATCCCACAAAATAGTTTTAAATAATAAAGAAGAAGATAAAGTGTACGAAAAAGTAGAGGCCCTCGGCTACACATGCTTGAAATGGTTTCAATTGTACATGAAAATTAGATACGAAACGCTATTGAAATGACAATCATACATATACATCAAATGAAATGAACTTTCATTTATAATTTTGAAAATGTATGCTTGTTATTATAACGATCGACATTCTGTCCAATTTTCAAGCGTTTGTCTATAACGGTTCAAAAGATAGGCCCATATAGGTCAATTTACGTCTCCTATGGGGACACCCTTTAATTTTTAGATTTTTTATTGCATTACTTCGTGCTTTTAGGATATATATATGTACAGTAAAACGCAGTTTTTAAATTTTAAAGTGGCGCAATTTGCGGTTCATAATACACATAAAAAACAAGTAGAGGCTTCTGTAGTGAAGGTGGTAAACACACTCGCCGGCGAAGTAAAATAATTCATAAAATGGCTATATCTATCTGCTTTCACCACCTGCCTATCTCTTATCTATCCCTTTCCTAAAGAATGTAATACGGTTACGAAAATAACTAAAAAGTTTATGCCTGAAGTGCTACTTCTTTTTTAAAAAAAAGTATATTGTATGAGAACACCCTATAGTTTAAAAAATTAGTTATGGAGGCACAAATATAAAAAAACATCAGTCGAATTAATAAACTCTTTTTTTAAGTCGGTCAAAAGTGCGTAAAGACTTATTTATCTTCCCTCGCATTTCTTTTAAGAAAACCGCAAAAAAAGAGTTAATTTATTTACGGTTGTTGTTTGGAAATTTCATTTGCGTAGAACCACAACAACTCAGTTACAAATAAGAAATTAGTGTCAAACAAGTCAAGTATCTACAGCCAACAACAGTCATCCATCCAACCACAATTTATAAGCATATAAATCTTAAAAATACAGCATTTATTTTAAACAATTCGAGACACATTTTAAATGGAGAGTAGAATCATATTTATATCAGTAATGAAAAATTTAGTACAATAATAATTGCTTCAATTCTTTTTTACTCTATATGTGAACAAATATTTTATATGAATATTTTGTTCTAAAATACAGAACGGCCTCCTTAACAGCTTTACAAGAAGAGTTAACCGTTATTCATTCTTATCCTCTCAAATTTCTACTTTGAAAGTAATGAAAGGAAAGATTTAAAACAAGTGCATACATTAACAAATTTTAGCATTGATTTTTGACTTGGGTTAATTAATTACTTTAAACAATCCACATGTTATTAAAGCTAAAGTCTACTCAATTATATTTTAAATATCACTAATAATGAAGTGATTTAGCTGTCAGACGAATTAAAATATAACTTTAAAGGCATTGGAAAAACTTTTTGAGGACGTTCGGTGGAGAAAAATACAAGATTCCTTGATACGCAAACGAGCAATACTGCTTCGTTATATTAAAACTGTTATATGTTTTTTTTAGCAAACTTGATTTCACAAAAAAATATGCCAATTGATCAGATATAGTGTCGAAAGAGGTGCTATTGAAAATCAGCATGATCAATCCATGTCCTTTGAGGCAACAGGCAAAACACCACGCCTTCTTTCGTGTCATTTGGAACAATAAAGTAACTTCAATCAAAAAAATAAATATATTTTGCGAGAGAATTTAAATATAAGAAAAAAGACATTAAGTGAAAAAATTGGCGCTCGCTCATATTTTCTGAGTTATGGGCCTCTGAAATGTTTAAATTTTTTTAAAATATCAATGTGGGTATAATATTAAAGCTTTCGAAGAGATCTTTAAGGAAATACCAAAATTGTTTAAAAATGCTTAACCCATTAAGGGCCGATGGCATTTTTATGGAAAATTATACATATGCAGTACCATTTGCTTTTTTATTTAAGTCTCGATCACCCCAATATTTGCTTTTTTAATTGGAGTTACTTCAGTGAACTAGATTTACATAGATGTTGAAGGGAATATAAGATTTGGCATAGCCGAATATAGCACTCTTACTTGTTTTTTGTTTTTTTTTTTTTTTTTTTTTTTTTTTTTGTTAGCTTCGCACTGAAGATTTTTTATAATTTGCTTTTTAAATTATCGTACGCTCAGTAATAGTTTATATTTTGAGGAAAAGAAAATTTAACCTCGCAAGCTGATTTTTATAATGTCACGTAGTGTCAACTTTTGATGACACTGATTAAGCATTAAAATAGAGTACGTTAAGTGTACTTTTTGTATAAGTTTGCAAACAAATAAAATTCCTACAAGTTCTAAGTTATAATATTTAAGAATATGAAAATTTATTATCGGAATCTTTTCAAATTTAATTTACTTTATTCGTGCTTGATTACTTCAAATATAAATACTTTATGATATTCTCATAAAATATTTATTATTTTAAACTAAACTAAAAACTGAAATATATTACTGCGGCGAAAGCATATCCATATGGCCATTTCACTATTGCTTAAATAGCTCATCAGTGGATTTTACCCAAATTTTGTATAAAAAAACCAGAAAGTCTTATATCAAAAGCCAAATTGATTAAATGAGAACTCCATTGAATCAATAAGACAAATGACAACAACTTAAAAAAGGTTTATACAAAAACACAGCAAACATTCAGAACTATTTTTATTTTTTCTTTCATTTTTCTACATAAGGGATCCCATTGGGAACCATTCATATGTACTTGAAAGATTCAATGAAAAAATTAAAATTAAAATTGAAAAAACAATTTTTAATAATAAGCAATGTAATCGGAATCTTTTCAAATTTAATTTACTTTGTTCGTGCTTAATTCCTTCAAATATTTGAGCAATAGTGAAATGGCCATATGAATATGCTTTCCCCGTAGTAATACATTTCAGTTTTTAGTTTAGTTTAAAATAATAAATATTTTATGAGAATATCATAAAATATTTATATTTGAAGGAATCAAGCACGAATAAAGTAAATTATATTTGAGAATGTTATAACATTTGCAAGCGAATAGAATATTTGAGGAATAAAAAATAAATAAAAAAAATATTATTTGGGAATATTATTTTGGAAACGTATAAAATGCAGTATATTTTGGCATTAACGTCAGTTGCTTTGTATTCGAACAATGTATTGTGTTTCATAATGACGTGGTACTAAATGTTTGCAATGCATATTATTCCAAAAACTCGCAGACAAGTATTAGAAACATTGCCACCGAGCATCTAAATTGATGCTTTGTTTCGCAACTTTGTGTATATACAAGATCTAAATACCGCAGCAAAACTGTATACAAACTTTGTATTAATACATTTTGGAAGTCAGCTCTTGTGTTTAAAAACGTATATTATGTTTCTACGGGGTATAATTGAGCACCGATGAAATTTAGGGGATTTTTTTTTGGCACTTTGTTAATTTTCGGTTTTTTTTAAAAACTCAATGTGAATAAACATTTCGTTTCTAAATTGTAAGACGACCAGGCAGGCTGCTCGCATTTTAGTGTTAAAAATATATTAAAAATCAGTAAGAAAATGCGTGAGGCTTTAGTTAGCAATAACTCTTCAACTGAAAGGTTTTTGTGATCAAGTTATAAGAATTTTTTCTTGCTATGAAAGAACAATGATTTTATTTATGTAAAATTTTAATCCAACTGAACTTTCTTCCCGTGGCTTTTCTTAAATTTTAAAAGCTTTTAAATAGCTGTGAAATACTTTTCATCATGATAAAAATTTCTATGCTGATTTATTATGTAAATAATTTTGTTTGATTATTTCCTTCCTTTCCTTCAAAATTATTAAACAGGGGGCAAATTACGGCATTCGATATCGATCGAAATTTACATTTAAATTATATTGAAATTTCGATCGTTATCGAATGCCGCAATTTGCCTCCAGTTTCAAAACCTAGAAGGTATGAAGTTCGATTTTTTGCGCTTTTTAAGTTTTTATTCGTCAATATTAGTTAGCCGAATAACCGAATAAAGAAAAATTTTAATTTTATTGATGGTATTTCACATATTCTCGAGCATTATTTTTATATTCGCGAAAAAAATTCTGAACTTTTTTCTTACTTGCATTTAATTATAATGTTTAATTGTTCTTGTAACATAACTGCCGCTGTTGAAAATTCTTTTCTGGGGAAAAAAAACTGTCGATTGGTTAAGCTGTTGCTGAGCTAATGTTTGGCTCGTTCAAAAGCGAAGATCCATTTGGGAATGAAAACTGGATCTGCGTTATTCCGTGACTTTGGTGAACCCATGTTGTTTGTGCAATGCAAATTGAAATTTTATTTATTGAGATTATTAATTTTTAAGATTTTTCTTCTTTTATTTGGTTAAGGAATTTGGTGAAAAAAGAATTGAAATACAAACATGTTTCTTTTTTACTATCGTATCTGACGTATGTACGTAACAGTGCGTGTAGATCACTAAACTATTATTAATATGAGCTTGAATAATAAAAAACAAAAAAGTAAAATTAGCATAACCCAACCCAAGCTATAAAAATTTACAGTAAAGACAATTTACTAACCCCTTCCAATTAATTGCTTACAGAATATCTACCGGCACGTTACATTTTGGCCATATTGGGTTCAATAGGTATGGCCATTATTTATGGCTTAAAAGTAAATCTAAGTGTTACTATGGTGGCCATGTTAAATCACACAGCCATTGGTCACGGTTCACACGGTGGAAATGATGGTGAAAATGCCAGTTCAGTATCGTCGGAGTATGAAGTTTGTCAACCACCAGGTGGTTCTGAAAATGCTACTGCGAAAGTTGAGGTAAGTGCAAGGAAAAAGTTTCTTAAAACAAGAAGCATTTATTTTGCTATCGCTTTTACAGGATGGACCGTTTACTTGGAGCGAACCTTTGCAGGGAACATTGCTCAGTTGCTATTTCTGGGGCTATATGGTGTCACAAATTCCTGGTGCATATGTCGCCGAAAATTTCTCCGCTAAATGGGTCATGTGCTTTTCCGTGGCCATTAATGTTATTTGTACCCTATTGACACCTATTATGACCGAATTACATTATGTAGGTTTAATTGTAATGCGTGTACTGGAAGGTATTGGGGGTGGTGCCACATTCCCTGCTATGCACTGTATGATTGCAGCCTGGTCACCACCAAATGAGAGATCTATTATGTCAACTATTACTTATGTGGGAACATCGTTTGGTACAGCCATATCTATACTCTTAGCTGGTGTGTTGGCTGATCATTTTGGTTGGGAATCCGTCTTCTATGTAATGGGTGGCTTAAGCTGTCTATGGATAATATTGTGGTTAATTTTGATTGCAGACAGTCCCAATAAGCAAAGATTTATCAGTGTCGAAGAAAGACAAATGATAACGTCATCATTGGGTCAAGAAACTGATAAGGCTCCCCTTAAGGAAGAACATCCACCTGTACCGTGGAAGAAAGTTTTAACCTCAGTGCCATTCTGGGCTATTTTAATTGCCCATTGTTGCAGCAACTGGGGTTGGTACATGTTCCTCATCGAGATTCCCTTCTACATGAAACAAGTTTTGGCGTTTAATGTTTCTAGTAATGCTTTATACAGTGCTTTGCCCTATTTCCCTTTGTTAGTTTTCAGTATTATTTTAGGCAAAACTCTCGATACGCTTAGAAGCAAACGTAAGTTCTAATCCAAATAAAATGAAAAGACAAACAAATGTCGTATATTTATTTAAAGCAAAAAACATTTTAAAATTTCAGAACAAATTACAACCACTACTGCACGTAAGATTGCCACTTCTATATGCACCATCATTCCCATTGCTTGTCTATTCACTTTGTGTTACATTGGCTGCAAGCACACAGCTGCTGTCATTATAATGGCCATTGGCATCATAGCTATGGGTGCCATGTTTTCAGGTTTTCTCTCAAATCATATTGATATTGCACCCAATTATGCTGGTACTCTAATAGCTTTAACCAATACCGTAGCTACTTTACCTGGGATTCTTGTGCCATTGTTTGTTGGTTTCATTACTAAAGGAAATGTAATTATAAAATTAAAATCATCCTGAAAATATATTTTATTTGTATTTTATTGTTTTAAACTTCAAATTTTAGCAAACAATTGGAGCCTGGCGTATTATTTTCTTTGTCACAATTACACTGTTTATAATCGAATTCTTTGTATTTGTCATCTTTGGATCTGGCGAAGAACAGTCATGGAATAAAATGTCCCAGAATACTGATCCAGAACAAGCGCAACAAGATGAGAATACTCCCTTAAAACGCATTAACAAAACAAATGCTTCTTAAATGAATCCCACCACAAGCAACAGATGTACAACAATATCATTTTAAGGACAACAAAACAATTAATGTTTCTAGTTTAATTTAATCTTTTGAGTTTTAAGTTCGAATATAAACTTTTGTGTATTTATACTTGTTACAGCCAATTTAAACATATAAAACTTATAACGCAATTTTGTATGTTTTATAATATTCTTACTATAAACTTTAAATGTTAAACTACCTCTAAATTTATACAACAAAAAAATAATAATAATAATTAATAAATATTCAATGTATTAACGTATTTATGTACAAATATAAAAATAATTTTGCTGCCTTTCTATTTACAAGAATGATTAAAAAAGTTATTTAGAACTGTTCAACAAATTTCTTATTGTATGTTGGCCACTTATTATTTAAGCGACAATAATAAAAATACCATCTACTTTTTCAAATAATATTAAAAATATTTTCCTTACTTTCAGTAGTCAATTTTTCATAATTTTTTTTTACCAGTAAGTTTTTTTAATTATAAAAAATCAGTTAACAGAAATGGAAAAATAGCAGGACGAAACGCTAAAGCTATTTTAAATTTTCCGAGAACGTGCTCATAATGAAATGTCATAATTATTGCCTGGACGCCTATACTACAGAAGCAAAATTGTCAGCATTTTTGAAAACTTTTTTTTCTCTTTATTTTGCAATCTATTTAAAAAAAAAATATTAAATAAAATTTATAAGTAACTAAAAATAACTTATTCTATTAAGTTCCAGTGAACCTAATAAATTGTAAAATAATTTTTGAATAAAATTATTCCTAAATATTTTGTAAATATATTAATGTGTTAATTTAACTATCTTCTAAACGGTAGATCAAGAACGTGTAGTCTCTTGAGCCTTCGGATCTCCTCACTATCGTCTAGAAGTGAAATAGCTAACAAATTGGAGTGGTTACTTAGTCTATTCAGATACCTTTCACTGAAATTATTAATCTCTTCTCTTATTGTGGATATATTAAGGTCATTGTGTAAGCAGTTGTTACTTATAAACCAAGGAGCATTTGCCAATATTCTTAAAGTTATCGATTGATATCTTTGGAGTATTTCGACATTAGAATTGCTTGTTGTTCCCCAGAGTTGAAGAGCATAAGTCCAAACTGGCTTCAAAATTGTCTTGTATAGGATGATCTTGTTCTGATCTTGGTCCCAAGAGCCAATATATTTTTCTAGTTTTAATGTTTAAGTGTTCTCTCTTAGATTTCACATGATATTTCCATGTTAGTCTCCTATCCAGGTGAAGACCTAAGTATTTTACTTTGTTTTTGGAATAGTAATTCCATTCAACGTAAGAGTGAGACAATCAACTTTTCTTAATGTGAAAGTCACATGAGATGATTTCTGGGTATTAATTTTTATATTCCATTTTTGTAACCAATTTTTGGTCAGAGTTAATTACCTTTGCACGATTGCAGAAGCTTCTTGTGGGGATTCATTCGCATACAAAAAAAAGTGGTAAAAGGGTGTACCCAATCTTGTCATTTCGTCTGTAATTTCTACAAAATTAACCTCCGGCCCCATAAAGAATATATATTCTGATTTTTTATGTGTAGCGAAGTCGATTGAGCGTTGTCCCACTGTCCGTTTGACAAGACAGTAGATCAACTAAAGAAAATTTAAATATGACAATCGATCAGGCGATCAGAGGCAGCAGGCAAAACACCACGCCTACCTCTAATTTTTGCATGTCATTTGGAACAATAAAGTAACTCCAATAAAAAAATAAATATATGGGGCGATAGAGAATTAAAATATAAGAAAAAAACATCAAGTGAAAAAAATTGCAGCTCCCCCATATTATCGAGTTACGGGGGTCTGAAATTTGGAATTTTTTTTATTTTTTTTAAGAGATCTTTTAGAAAATACTACTATTTGTTGAAATGTGAGAGATGTGAATAATTATAAGCGTATTTTATTTTGAATTTTAACATTTTTAAATCAAAATTTTGAGTGAAAATATGCGAATTTAAAAAAAAGAAGTTTAGAAAGTGAAGTCTCCAAATATTCGCCATAATATTTATTTTAAAATATTTATGAACATTTAAGAAAAAACAATTAGGAGTGCGATATTCGGCTATGCCGAATTTTATATACCCTTCACCATCTATGTAAATCTACTTCAGTGAAGTAACTCCAATCAAAAAGCAAATATTGCAAAATAAGCATTTTTTTGAAATCAATATAAAAATATATTATTCGGAACCTTTTAAATCATGAAAAATTTATAATTGAAGAAAGCAAGCACGATTAAAGTGATTTTTTTTTAATTTTAGCATTTCCTTAAAGATCTCTTCAAAGGCTTTAAAACGATACCCATATTGATATTTAAAAAAATTTTAAAATTTCAGAGGCCCGTAAATCAGAATATATGATGTTTTTTCTCTTATATTTTAGTTTGCTATCACCCTATATATTCTTTTTTTTGATTGGAGTTACTTCATTGTTCCAAATAATATGGAAAAAAATAGTGGTAGGCGTGGTGTATTGCCTGCTGCCTCGAAGGGCATGGACCGGTCATGCTGATTTCCTCTTTCGATACTATATCTGATCGATTGACATATTTATTTTCTTTGTTTGCTTTAGCAAACTTGATTTCAACACTAACACGGACGGACAGACGGAATCACTCCATCGACTTTGCTATGCATAAGAAGTCAGAGTATATCCAATTTATGGGGTCGGAAATGGATATTGTAGAAATTACAGACGGAGTGACAAACTTTTGTGATGAAGGGTATAAAATCGCTTAAAATAATAAAAAAAAAACTAAATTTACTTCTGCCGCCGATTAAATCAAAATCGAACAGCTAACACAAATATTACAATAGACTTCATTGCAAACATTAATTTTATAAGATAATTTAAAAGGCAATTTTTCTATATTGAACGTATTTTTATTTTAAATACCGCTTTCAAAACGAAAAAATAATTAAACCCATTAATCATAATCGACTATAAAAAGAGTTTTAACTACGACTATCTGACGAAGAACGGTGATTTAAGATGTTTTTAATTATTGGTGAAGAAGAAATTTCCAATCGGGGTTGTAGGTTATTCTTTTACAATTATGTTTTTTTTTTTTGCTCCAAAAACATATGATGGCTGTCAGCTGTTAAAACAAAAAAAAAAAATAAAATAAATGCCGGACAACGAATAACACCACACGGTGAACAAAATTACATTTCAACATCAAATATTGACGTAATAAAAAACTTTTCTTAGGTTTAATGTTAAAATCACGGAATATTTGGTCACTACAACAGCGATGGAAAAGCGGCAAGACCCGTTGGTCAATTCAACAAAGAAAAAAGACAAACACCGATAGAGCTCTAGCAACTTTTGATGATTTTTATGGATCCGTGTTTGGGCTAAGATGGAATAACATGCGAGCAGCATTGTTAACCGAACACAAGTATATTGCCATGGTAAATAATTTTGGAGACACAGAGAAAACATGTAGTCAATTGGAAATGGATGGTAAATAGGAAATTCGTCTTTGTGAGAGCAACTGATAATTTTTTTCTCTTAGGCGCTATAAATGTTAAATCTCTTGTTAACTTGGCTAAGGAACGTTTCGAAGATACAAACTCATCTAATCTGCAAAAGAATGTACAGAATTTGGGTAATAAAATGGATACAATTACCAAACAACAGAAGGAAAAAGAAATAAAATCGTTGTACCCAGAAAATAATAGTCAACTGCCAGTCGAATTACATTATAAAGACAAAAGTGATTCGAATGATAATAAACCTGTAGATTTGGACAATCAACCAATAATGAGTATGGGTCAGGCTTTGGAACATAATGTTTGTATCGATGAATCGCGTATGGTAGATCCCGATGGCAATACTGGTGGTCTTTACGAGTTTGTACCAGCCACACAAATAAAAGGCATGGAAGATTGGATACCAGAATCAGATCATTATAAATATTACCAAACAACTACAGATTTTCCGTTACTGATAGAGCCGGAAACAGATTTTATATTTCCGGAACATTTATGGTTATATACATATGAAATAGGAAACTGTTCTGAATTTAGACGACCAAATAAGTGTTTAACCGGTAAGATTTTATATAAAATCAATGTGATAGAATACCACATACAAAATTTAGGTTTTGTGCCAGATAAATTTTATAGCAATGGACAAAACACAAAAATTTTGTTTAAACTCATTTCTTAAAAGATGCTTTTATTTTTAATTATATTTTTAAAAATATTTTTAACAAATTATTTACACTTACCAATTTTTCAGGAGTTCTTTCGCATTATTTACTTGATGGTGCTTCAGTTCTACCTCCCCTACTATTAGATGTTAAACTAGGTGATCGTGTTCTCGATGCATGTGCTGCTCCTGGTGGCAAATCATTGTTAATGTTACAAACATTGCATCCCGAACAATTGGTGTGTAACGATGTAATGGAATCGCGAGTTAATCGCATAAGAAAAGTTATGAAAGAATATTTATTTGATTACCACGAAAGTTGGGAAGGACGACGTTTAATACTTTGTCAAAGTGATGCTCGCAATATAAATGAGTATGGTACGTACGATAAAATTTTGGTAGATGTTCCTTGTACCACAGATCGCCATTCCCTTATGGAAAACGATAATAATATCTTTAAGCCGACGCGCATCAAAGAAAGACTAAGAATTCCCGAGTTGCAAGCTGGTATTTTGGAGAATTGCTTACGTTTATTGAAGCCCGGAGGAAGTTTAGTTTACTCTACCTGTTCTTTATCTCCTGTACAAAATGACGGTGTTGTTCAAATGGCCTTGCAAAAAGTATTCCACGAGCATGGCTTAACATTTACGATTAAAGATTTAAGTAGCATTATTAGTTTGTTCGGTGATATTTATAAATTCGAATATCCGAAAAGTTTAAAATATGGGCAAATGGTTTTGCCTTATTTACCGGCCAATTTTGGACCGATGTATTTTAGTAAAATAATCCGAAATGAATAAACTGAAATTAAATATTAAATGCCAGAGTTTTTTATTATTGTTGTGTTTAAGATTTTATTTAAGCTTTAAAGTTATTAGAGATGTTTTAAGAATGGCTGATCACACCTTTTTCTTCTTTTTGGGTTTTGTAGGCAGTGGTCCAGGAACCTTGAATACGGTACTAAAAACAAACATAAATTAATTTAAAGGTAGTATAAATAAAAAATCTTTAAACTTACTGGCATGTGGTACAAATAGGGCTAAATTTGCAGAAAACTGAAATAAAAAAATTAATAATAACGATAGTGTATACGTACGCAAGTTTCTCTAAATTCTTACTTGACAGGCACACAGAACAAACATAGCCAATATCTATTAACTCTCGATGGCAAAAGCAAGCAGCTCTGTAATCCACTTTGGTGGGTGGCGGTAATACTAGCTTCTGCCTCATTTGGGGATCAGGCAAAAATACCCACAATAGGTACTGCAGCAAACCATCTAATTGGGACAAACGTAAATATTGGCCTCCAGTTATATCACAACCCTGTTGAAGTAAACTCAATGATTTGTCCAGAGCGCAAACATCAAGAACAATGCCTAATTTTTGGGCAGTGAAAAAAACGTTCATATAGGTCATGTATTGAGAAGCGCACTCATTGCTTCCAGTTAAAACTAAAATCCGAGAATGAATTTTTACACCAGCAGCACTGTTACGTTGCATCTAATAATAGAACTATCGCATTTTAGCTTTTTGAATATGTGTATACAATAAAAGAAACTTACCCTTGATATATAACACAAGGCCATCGACATACTGCCAGCTAGTAAGCTTTCAGTAGATTGACTTATCTTGGGAGCGTTCGTGATGATGTGACTTAGACGTTGTTTGACAGTTTTCTCTACCAAACTAAAAACTTCATATTGGCCATCTACCTGACGTACTTCCAATTGTTTAACTGGCATGGGATATAAAAAATCTCTGAAAATACGTTTAAATAATCAAAAAAATCCTCAGGAATAAAAGTGTAACTTACGTTGCATGATGATGACAAGATATTACCGCCAACTTATTTTGGGTTTTTTGCATTAAATGTGCATTTCCAAACGCTACAATGGCATCAAGACATTGGGATAAGTTCTCGGGATTTTGACGCACTATACGTTGCGATGGATTTGTATCTACTACTATTACCAACAAACTTACACTATTTAGATCTGTCAAGGGTACAATGTTCTTTCATTTATTGATTTTAATTATTATTACAAAATACCTTCGCTCTCTGCAGCCGGCTTTTCCATTTGAAATTTCGTTTTTGCTTTTTCTTCTAGTTAATATTGGAATAATTCACTTTATGTTAATAACACTAATGTACACTTCTTTTTTATTTTTAAATTAATATTCTACTTATTCAAAAGCCCAAATAATTAGTTTTAAAGTGCATTAACAACCTGTTAATAATTTTTAACTTTAAGTAGAAAATAAAAAAATGTTGATATTGATAATAATCTCTTACAAAATCATCTATTACATTTTGAGCTATGTAGAGGTTTGTTTATAATTAAAATCAAAATTTGTATTGTCAGTCACTGAACATACGCAAATGTTTATCATCGTTGCTGTCATTGTGTAGAAAATTAAACGTCAGGGGAAGTTTATTTCTTGCATAAATATTATTTTAGCAATAAATTATTGGGCGTTTGAAGTAATTTTAGATATATTTTAAAGTTTTTAAAAGACATTCCTAGAGACCTCGCCATAATGCTTGTTTTAGTATTGGGTGATTTGCATATACCCCACCGCTGCAGTAGTTTACCAGCAAAATTTAAGAAGCTATTGGTACCCGGGCGTATTCATCATATTTTAGTCACAGGAAATTTATGCACAAAAGAATCTCATGATTATCTTAAAACGTTGGCCAACGATGTTCACATTGTACGAGGCGACTTTGATGACAATCTCTCATATCCAGAACAGAAAGTTGTAACTGTTGGTCAATTCCGTATTGGACTTTGCCACGGACATCAGGTAGTACCGCGAGGAGATCCTGAAGCGTTGGCCTTAGTGCAACGTCAATTGGACGTTGATATTTTAATAACTGGTCACACACATAAATTTGAGGCATACGAACATGGCAATAAATTTTATATAAATCCTGGCTCAGCCACGGGTGCGTTTAATCCTTTGGATACCAATGTTGTACCATCATTCGTATTGATGGATATACAAAGTTCAACGGTTGTAACATATGTTTACCAATTAATTGGCGATGAAGTCAAAGTGGAACGTATCGAATACAAAAAAATTTAAAAGTAGAGCAGTGAATTTCATTGTGTATTTGAATAAGAAGTGTGTTTGTTGTTCATTAAGAAATTTCTTTAAATTAAAATTAAGAATAATCTGCATTTGTATAAAATGCATTAAATTATATTTAATATTTTATAAATATAAAATAAACATTTAAAATTTTTGTTTAATTTTTTCCCCCACCTTCTAATCCGTAAATTAATGACTGGTAATAGAATTAGTGGCCTAAATTCTCTCAAGTAAATAATATACATATTTAAATATTTGTCTTTCTTGACTTAAATGAACCTAATTAATGTTCGTTTCTAACTTAAGGTTTTGAAATTGAAACGATTTTAATATTTCTGGTTTGTTTTTAATTTCCGAGCCCAAGTGCGCCTGTATCGATGTTTACAGTTTCATGTTATATTTGGTTTAAAGCATTTAAGGGTTATTTTATTATTTACAGTTTTAATTTTTTTTTCCTTGGCGTATATGTTTGACGTACAAATTACACGCAGCGCTAACGTTTCTGATGTGATTGCCTCGTCTTCACTGGAAAAAAACATGTTTCTTAATCATGTTCCATTTGATGTTGCCTCATGTGTATGTAGCTATTTAAACATTAATTACTGATCTCATTGAACAATTGCAAACGATCGGGTTCTTTTACCCACATTTTTCCTTTGTTTCACGCTGTCTTGAAAAATCCGTTAGAATTTTGAACTACGATTTGAAATAGTAAAAATAGGTGTTCCGTGTATTGGAATTGGTGCAAAGGGTATTGAACTTGTTAATTTAGCTACAACTTTAAAAGTAAAATGCAGCACAATTTAAATTAAACGTTTTTTATTTAATTTTATTGATAGTGGATTTTTTAAAAAGCACAATCAACCATTTTCATTTTTGTTATGATAAAAACACGTTTTTGAAATGATAAAGCGCGTTTGTCTTAAAGTAAAATAGTGAGTAAGATATGTGCTAAATAAATTTTTATTAAACTTAGAAAAACTGAAAAAACAAACCCCATATGGCAAAAGAAAATTGGTTTAAAATTTGTTTTTTATTATTGTATTTAGGAAAACTTAAAAAGTATAAAAATCAGTTTAAAAAAGTAAGATTTACTAATACATGAAAGTGTTGAAAGCGTAATCGAAAATAAAATACATACAATAATAAATAAAGAAGAAGAATGGACATTTTAATCAAACATAATTTTTATAAATAAACATAAAACAATTTTTAATGCAGAAAGAAGTATAATTTTTTTTTAATTTATTAGGTAGAACAAATTTATTTTATGTATTTTTAGAGTATACATTTAAAAAAAATTTCTCTATTTATCAAAAAGTTGTTTTTTTTTCTTGTGGTTGAGTCTCGTTAATGATGATATTAAAGTTGATTATATTATGAAGCAAAAAATGTTTTGATTGGTTGGCATTTTTTGTTATGGGAGTTGTAATAAATGATTTCTTTTTTTTAATTTAAAAAAGATTGCTGGTTTAATGCAAGCGAATGCCGTTGACTAAAACAGCTTTTAACCAAGACTATCTACACAAACAGTTTTTAGAGATTTGCCGCTTATAGTGGTCTTAAATTGTTCGGGTACAGGCAACTCAGTCTGCAAATAAAAATAAAACAAAACAAAATAGAAAAGAATAGAATTTTTCCTTTAAAAAATTATTCTGTTGAACATACGTAATCTCCACTATTCTCGGGCAGCATAATATTCATTTCCGATGATTTAGAACTGACAACTTCAACTCCCAAGGATTCCTTTGACAAGTACATTTGGCATCCATCGGTTTTGTCAATAGAAATAGTGGGCACGAAACCCAAAACTTGCATTTGAACCGATTGACAATTGACAAACTCAATCGAAGCCACCACAGAATCAAACACCAAGGAACACTTCTTGCAGGAGTCCAACACAATGTTGTTGACCTTACCCTTAACAGTAAGAACGGAACCCTCACACTTGAACATATAAACAACATTGTTCATTTCGGCATTTTCCACCAACAAATTGTTGTTATTTTTCTGGTATTCAATTAGCCATTTTTTGCCATCGCGGGCAAAAACAGGATCTTTGACAACGGGAGCTGTTACACTTGTGTTGCTGGTCGAGCCAAATTGTGTGGGTGTTTTGAAAGGTGCAGGACCAGTTCTTAAAGTTGGATTTTTATGAGTTTGCATATCAGCAGTTACCTTTTTCAAATCTATAAAAATACAACAACAACTTGGTTTAAGGAGTTTCCTTTTACATACATACACTTAGTATTTATCGGACTTACTTTTAGTAATATTTTCACCTTGATTAATTTCAGCAAACAAAGCACTACGCTCATCGGCTGCCTCACCCAAATTCATATTGGACATATCAAAAGTTGGTGGTGGAGGTGGAGGAGGACAACCACCCATGGATGGTGGTGGTGGAGCAGCGCCACTTGCTGGTGCTGCGCCCTTGCCAGACCATACCAAGCCAGTTGTATGATGTTGTTTAATGTATTGCTGCAATTCAGTCAAGGTTTGCACCCAGGCACGTGCCCATTCAACATGTTTGGTATCCTTTTCCTTCCATTCCTTCAATACACGATTGGTGTAGAATTGACCAGCATCATTCATTTCCTTAACATGTGGACCAGGTGTAGGAGACTACAATTCAATAGCAAAGTGCAAATTTAAACATTTTCTTTGATTAAATAGACAACATTTGAATGAAAAACCTACCACACACACCCAGCCCAAAGCTGGAATACTTTCACTAATTGCCGACAAATGATTGAAATACTGAGAAGCTCGATTCTTTTCACGAAAGTCTTGTATAGCTGTAATTTGATCCGATGTGGGTTTCAACAATTCCATTTGCTTGCTTTGATTGGGCTGAGAACATTGGGTGGCCAAAGTAATATACTGCAGTTGGGCACTATAAAAAAAAGAGAAATATGTTTAAAAATTGTCTTCTTTAAGTTGACGTTATTTATGGGAGCACTTACTCAAAAGCTTTCTTAACAAACTCAGCATGTTTGGCCACATCACCGCCAATTTTAGCTGACAATGCTAGATACTGGCTTAAAGGGCCAGCCATTATATCTTGATAGGCCAAAACACTCATATTAAGTTCTAGTGGAGGTGGTGGTGGGGGTAAAGATGAAAAATCTTCCAAAACAGTAGGAATATCTTCAAGACTATGATTGTCTTTTGACAACTGATTCAGATTATTGTGTATTGAACTATTGCTGCTGCGACTATTCTGGCTATGACGTTCGTTGATCTTACCCAAAGACTCCTCAATACGTTCGATACGTTGATTTAGTTTTACCGTTTGATCGGATACTGACAAATTTTCAACGGGCAGTGGTGGCAGCTCAGTTGTTTCCAAATCAAAACTAGCACGTTTCTTCTCCAATACACTATCAAATGTACGATTAGCAATTTCCAAATCTCTTGCACTAACTGAGCGTTCCAAACGTTCTACAAGTTTCTCTAAGCGATTAACCAAATGTTCAAGTTGTTCAGCAACCGAAGGTTTTAAATCAGGATCGCAATCTATCAACACAAACAAAGCAATTATTATTAGATTCAAGTTACTTATGTAGATATATGGGAATGTATTATAATTTAAAAAAAACAAAATCAAATTAACAAGGTTGGTAAAGGTGAAAGTGCAATTTCAAAAGAGTCAAAAAGAAAAAGGTAAAATGCAACACATGCTGACTGAGATGAAAAAAAATCTTAATGAAAGAAAAAAATTTCGTTATAAATAGTGATGGGAGTGTCCAATTGTTGTTTAAACAAAACTAACAGGTACATACACACATACAAACATTTACTACTATAACGTATCGTGTTATCTAACTGATTGTCTGAAATTTCATTCAATTTAATAAACTAAATACTTAAGTTTTATACGACACCTCAAAAGAAATGTTCCCAAATATTTATATAAAAAAATTATAAAAAGAAAATAAAGTCAAACAATTTTTCATAGAAAAGTTGTATGAAAACTATTCAGTTATTTCTATACAAATTTTGTAAACGAATTGTTCGGCTGCAATACAAAAACAGCACTTAAGTAAGCTGTTGTTGTTGTGATAGCTCTGCTGCTATCGAGAGTTTTTCCCTAAGGAAATAACTTTCGGTTTGTACAGCTGCTGCTGGGTTGACAATCAATACAATAATACAAGCGATCAATCAACCTATCTGAACAATTTCTACAAAAACCACTCAGTTTTTTTGAGTTATTTCCATATAAATTTTTCAGACAAATTGATCGCCTGTAATTAAGAAACTGCACATTAGTTTTTTGAGTCATTTCTAATTTTTTAACGAGTTATTGCTTGTATTATAAAAAAAGCTCATTTGTGAATTAAAATAAATATTTTATAAATATTTGATTTAGATTTTTTTTTAATATTAATATGAGGGGCTTATATTCTCTGTGCTCAAAGCCCTTATTATACTTGTACACTAAAAAAACGCGTAAGTCGACTTACGTCGATTTTAATTTTTTCACTAAATTGCTTTACTCAAATTAAAAACAAAAATGACGTACAATTAAAATTATCGTTTTTTTTTTAACAATTAAGTTTTAATATGACAAATGTAATAATTTGTATTTACTTATGGATTCTCCTGTAATGATTCATAATAAGAACACTTTTCTTTTTTTAAGTAAAGAAATTGATTATATTTCGATTTTTTTTAAGTTTTGCATGATTACTAATTGATTACAATTAAAAATAAGTTAAAAATAATGAGTACTACTTGAGATTACTTTTGTTTCTTTTTGTTAATATAAAAGTTATTTCATGTAACTCTGATTATTTTAAGATAGTTTCTAGTAAATTATATAATCTTACGATTCTTTTTAAAAAGTAATCTAAATTATTACTCATTGTAATCAAAATTTTCAATTGACAAGTAACTGCCATCCCTAAATCAGCGCGTAAAGCGCAACGCCTTCTTATTACGGGCTTTTACGCTGCAATGACATACCTAAATAAGAGCGTCAACTTTGTGTCTTTTAGAGTAATGTTAACTCATTTTATTTTGAAAAATCCGCTGTCTGTATAAGAATAAAGAAGAGATAAAACCGATAGATTGCCTTGAAAATAAATAAATTGTCATTACTTTTAAATCATAACAAAACAAAACAAACAAACAAGCAGCCAACTTCACTTCCTAACGCACTGTCAAATTTGGATTTTCCAATTTTGTTAAGCGTTGACGCCGTGCTATATAGGCATGCTTCATACATTTTGTATGTACATGAGAAATTTTGACAGAAATCTTGCACTTTACGCGCTAATTTAGGGATGACCGTAAATTAAAGTCACAATCAGTACGTCTCCGTCAGCGTTAAGTATGAAAGTTGGGCAACTTTTAACTTTTGACGTACGTTGAATACTTCGACAGCTATCATTTGCTACTTCTTCTTGTTTTGCTTTTGCACTTGCTGTTTTTACAAGTTTTTTTTTCGTCAAAAAGTACTCATTGCGTCAACCTCATCCGTCGTACTTGTTTTTCAATTGAATACGTTAAAGTACAACGCATGACGTTATTCGTTACATGTACATATGTATATACATATGTACATACGTGTATTAAATAAAGTAGTGTTATTTATTATTGAGATATTTTATTAATTTATAAATCAAAACAATATAATCGAGAGCATATTATTTATATTTAGTAAAACCAGAATGATGAGAATTGGGTACTTCATAAACTAAATTATAATTGCTGAACATAAATCATGTCAAAGATAAAATGATATTAATAATTCCTCAAAAAAAAAAAAAAAAGACCAACAGACAGTGGTAAATACATAAATTTCCTAAACTTAAAAACCTACTACGAAATGAATGAACGCTACTAAGCAAACACAATTTTGCACTAAAACACATTTGCAACAGTTTTATATGGAACTGCAACAATTTTCAAAATAGCGGCTTTTTGGAATAACTTTTTTTAAGCAGACAAAATCTTGTGTTTGTTTAGAAAAGTTCAATGTGCAGCTAATAAAATGTTTTGTAAATAAACCTAAAGCCTTATTCTGTAATTCTCCTAAGCTAAATTGCTTAAATGTTGAACTTATCCATGTTTATTTTCTCTAATTAATCGGTATCTGTAAGTCTATTTCAATAAAAAAGAGGGTGTTAAGTATAGGGTTATATGTTCCAATGTCGTATTTGTAGCAAAACACTGCTTTGTTAAAATTAAATAATTTTAGAGATGGCGATTTAGCTTAAGCAACTTACAATAAGGCTGCTGTTTAAAGGATCCGGCTAAATTTGTGTTAATTTTTTGTAAAAACCTAATGGATTTTAAGGGTTTTTTATTTATATTTTTTCGAAAAAAAAAGTCTGGGAAGGCAATTTTCTACAGAAGTCGCATAAATACAGAAGTTTGGGTAATTATACCCTTTAATTTCCGACCCCATTTAGTACATATATTCTAAATTCTTAGGTATAGCGAAGTCGATTGAGCAATGTTCGTCTGTCCGTCCGTATTAGTGTTAAAATCAACTTTGCCAAGGCCCTATATGAGATAAAATTTAAATGCGCCAATCGATCAGACATACACCGCTATTGTGTTTGGCGTTTTTGTAGCAAAAACTCGGCGTTTTTTTTTAAGTTTTGCAATAGATTAAAGATAGCTCGCAAAAATTGTCATTAATATATTACAAAATTGTCGTAGTCGACATACGCCTACGCCAAACACAATAAGGGCCATTGCTTTAAAAATTTTGCCATTGAAAATCAGGCAGTGAGCATAACACCACGCCTGCCTCCAATTTTTTCATACCATAGAGAATAAAAAAATAAAAAAATATCAAGTGAAAAAATGGCGCTCGTCTATTTTTTTCGAGTTTTCCTCGTGAACTTTTTATAGAAAAGTACGATTGTGGGTATCCTTTAAAAGCTTTTGAAGAGATCTTTAAAGAAATGCTACATATTTTTAAATGCTTAACCTATTAAGAATATTATTTAATTTTTTTCATATTTATATTTTATTTATTTATTTGTATTTGGAAGGCCACAAGACGGAAAGGTTATATAGGCCGTGTTCATATTTTTAGTTTTCTGTAGATTTACATAGAGGTGAAGGCTATATAAGATAAGGCATAGCCGAATATAGCACTCTTACTTGTTTTTTATTTATTTTTGTCTTCAGGTATGTGATAGAAACTTTGCTCTACGCAATTATGGGTATTTCAGTCACAGTGAGGGTCAAGTGATCGTAGACTAAAATCGTATAAAAAGCAAAAAATGAAAAAATTTCAAGAAGAACTACACGGAACTCTACAATTAATTTATTCGATGTGGTTTGCAAGCAAAATTCTTAAAGAGCGTGTCTTGTAAACTACGTGGGGAGGATAAGAAAAACGTGACATTAAAAAAGGAAAATTTATTTATTGAAGATTTAAAAATGTTTTCTTCTGCATAGTTTTGGAATAATGAAGTATTCAAAGCAATTGAAGCCGAAGTACCTACCATAAATCTTGTCCACAGATCAACTTAAGGTGCGGTCAGATTGGTCAAATATACCTTTAATCTTTTCTCAGTATTCACGAAAGACACGATGTAGCATTAAAATGTACGTGGTTTACATTTACTTTGCGTAGAGAATCATTCCCTACTTTTCGAATAGCCAACTTACGGAATTCAAATACCTGGGTATATAGTTTGATAGGCGCTTGGAATAGAAAGGCCACAAAGGAGCCAAGTTCATACAGATCAAATTAAGAAGTTTAGAAATAAACTAGCTCATTGGCTGAAACTTTACTTCTATATGAGATTGCAAACTTTTTTATAACGCGATTCGAAAGCCTATAAAAGTGTTTTGAAATTCAGTTATAGGGCGGTGCCTCGGTTATAAAGTTAACAAATACTCGGAAATAAATTTATACGAATGATCACTGCAACTGCAATATGAAAAATTCGAACCTCCACCAAAACAGTGGAAAGAAGCCTGAAGCACAACCCAACCAGCAAAATATTAAACGAGAGACATTCTCAATGTCTCAATGTTGCACTGATTATTCGTAGAAATTTGTTTCCATGTCTTTTTTAACTTTGGCTGGTCTGAGTTCGTTCATAGTAAGGAGATTTTTTTTACGTAAGCATTTTTATGGAAACTTATTTAGGACTCAAACTTAAAGAAAAGGGGAAATATTTTGAGGGAAAAATATTTACGGTAAAGCTGCTTGTCTTCTTGGTCGTTAGAATCAGAGAGATGGAAGCTACAGTTACAGATTACAGCCACTATGATTTCTTGTTGGATTAAAATTTTTATGTAATTTTTAATTTTATTTTTACAATTTAGACGTTTTTAGAAGTTTTACAATAGCATTTTTACAAATACTGTGGTTGTATTTAATACAATATACAATTTTAAAAGGTTTTGAATTGAAACATTGCATTTGCGTATATATTATAAGAAATTGTATAATTATTAAATTAAAACAAAGCCATAAAAGAATTGCTTTTATTATTTTTTTTTTTTTTTTATTTTTTTTTTGATAAATGAATGAACAAGTCAAAACTTTTTTCATTGGCGATTTAATAATTCGAATTTCTTAAACATTATTTCAACAAGTTTTATTATTTTTTCACAAAAACTAGCACAAATGTTTAATGGGTAGTTTCCGTACGTCAAAATTTCTGCTTTTCTTATTATAATTTTGGACAAAAGCCACCACTAATAAAAAAAAATCTGAAAATAATTTTGAAAATTTTTTTTCCACCCACATAAAATTGTCATTAAAACATTTTGCTCAAAACAATTTTTTTTAACACATTCTACATGTTCGTATAAAATTGCAAATTGTTAATTTATGTAATAAAATGTTTAAATATTTTTGTTTAACTCTTTACTTTCATTTACATATAACAAGATTTCGAATTATTCAATAAGTTTATTTATTTAATTTAACTTTGAAAATCATTAAGTGGTTTTTGTTTGTTTATTTTACCTGGATTTTGACAGTTTTTTATTTCATTTATAATTAAAGTTCGGCCACAACAAGAACTAAGTGTTTGACCCATTAACTTTAAAAAAACTTAGAACAAAACGCATGTTCTGTGATTGCAAAATATAAATTTTATTTAATAAGATTTCTTTTTTTAAATCACAAACAGATGAAGCATTCAACAATTTTTTCTACTTTGTTGTGCTATTTTTAAATGAAAAAATTAACTAAAAATCTTTTCCATAATGTGTTAACGCTACGACTGAATCAGTATTATTGTTTAGTTTGTTTTACACAATAACAAAAAAAAAAAACAATTGTATATTTAACAAAAAAAAAAAAAAAAAATAATAATAATAAATAAATAAATATATACAGACAAACATATCGCTCATTTACTTCTTAAACGTCATAACTAAAAATTTTAAATTTTAGAGTAAATCATACAGAATTGTTCGCCATTTGTTTTGTACTTTCCACGTTTTAAGAGAATAAGTCGTTATTTTACTTCATGTTTGAAAACCTTGTTTGTCAATAAGAGCAACACATTTGGAGTTGTGAAGTAAACTTCATAACGTAAAAATCATATCGTTTTGTGACTGTCTATATAAAAAAAGAACTTTTTGCATATTTTCAATTATATCTGTGTTGATGAAAAATATTATTAAGTAAAACTCCGTTTTTCTTTTCACAAATAATGACACATTTTAGTTTATGACACAGTATCGGATATATTTTTACAGCAATAATGTTATAATTCAAACATCCCACAAAGTCTGTCCAAGACCTCCCCTTTAATATATATAATTGATGAAAGTTTTCTTAAATGGATTTTTTATTTATGGATTATTTTACTAATTGTAGTGGGAACTTAAGCAGTCTGATATTTTTCTCGATGCTGAGAACGAGTCAAAAACTAAAACTGCGATTAGCTCGAAATGAATTTTTTTGAGTTATGACGTTCTAAAAGTAAATGAGCGATATGTATATATATATATATACTTTTTTTATTTAATTTATACGATTGCAAGTACTTTGTAGGTTCATTTATTGTAGTAGTTATTGTTTTACTGTGTGAGTTTTGCGGCACTTGTTAGTCAGTTGGTCAGTCTATCTGTCATTGAGTCACTCAATGCCAGTTATAATTGTAAGTAAAAATACAAACTCAAATATTAATGTTGACAAAAAATAACAACAAAAGAAACAAAAATCACCGATAAATACTTCAATAAACAAATACAACAAATGCCAAATACATACTCAAACACACACATTTTTCGCTATCAATTATGAACTATCAATTATTTAAAAACACTCACTCGTATGTAACGGTAGTAATGCTTTTTTTATTATTAAAAAGTCACTTTAACTTTTTAGAAAATCTCAATCAACAGCTTTTAAATATCATGTAAGTATCGATAAAAATAATCTGAATCATTAATTTTAGGTTTGAAATCAAAACCATTTTTTAACGTTAGTAATTATCGATATTATTTCATTACTACAAAAGGTTTGTTATGAAAAATGAAAAACTAAATAAATTATTTATTTTATTTTATACGAGTATTTACGTTTTTCAATAAATAAGTATGTTTCGTTCCCGCCAAAGATATTTTCAACTAAATCTGCCAGACACTTTTAATTATTATATTTTTTATGTAGAATTATGTGAAAAAAGCTTTTCTAAAAGCTGTATTAAAAATAAATTGACTTTGTGTGGAAAATCGTAATAATTTATTTATTTAAAATATTTAGACACGATAATTAATAATATGGTAAAACAAAATGAGAAGATATTTCCCATATTTTTAATGTTTTTTTTTATCGATGATTTCATGTGGATATAATATACATATTAAAATTTGTCCGAAATAAATGATGTGAAAAAAATTTTGTTCGAAATTTATAACTAAAATTATATTTTGACAAAATTTTTTTTATTTAAAAAAAAAAAAATTAAACAAAACCACTAGTTTCACCGGATAGTTCACTAAAGTTAAATCTAATGCTCCAAAGCGATATTGAAATTGTGTCTCAGTTATAAGGAACGCGAAAAGAATTCTGTTTTACTCAGAAATGTCGCAAAAAAATCAGTGCATAGGTGCCACACTGTCATACAATAAAGATAAAAATGCAACTCTGTCGGCACAAATTAAACTTAATATTCATGGCAGATCATTCTCACCAAATTTTTTAGACCACTCTTTAAACTGATGACACAAAGTTAATCGTTTGTGAGAAGTCTCACCATAATTTTGTCATTTTGCCGCCAAATAATCTATACATATAATAAAACAGTAACGTACATGAAATATTCTTTGAAAATATTGTTGTTGGTATAGATTGTAATCGATATAAAATACAAAACACCTGTTTTTTGAATTTTTGTCTGTCTGTCTGTGTTTACATCACGGAAAATCTTTAAATTTGTCTACAGAACTCTGGAATAAATATTTAAAAACACATTGTACTAAGTTTGAATTTTAAGAAAATTAGAAATGACACGCAGACGAAGTCGTGAGCACTGCTAGTAGCTAAATAAGACTCAAGCAAGAACAGTGGAACTTGCATAGTATTTTTTATATTTCCTAGCTTAGTTGACCTTACAATGATAAATAACCTTCTCCATTTACCCCTCTTCCTTTTTTTCAAAGTAAATTAAAAAAAATTATAGTCGTCATATTTTCATAAGAATTAATTTATTGCCTTGACTTTCATTTGGTGAAAACAATTGCTTTGACAGTTGTCTCATTTCTGAAGAAAAGGAATGAATCTATGTTTCACACACAGTACGTAGCGTCAAACAAATAATAATCGAAATAGCTACGGGAAAGACAATAAGCTAGCTGTACAATTAGTCTTTCATTTGTATTTATTTTCACGGATTTGACGTCCCAAACGCGGTTTCTTATATGACTAGTTATCTTCATTAAGCTTAAATACTAGTGCAGATGAGCTATAAACTCCGTCAAACTTCTTTATATTTTGCCTAGAACAAGCTGCCATATCATTTCATATTAGAACAATGTAGACGTTTTTACTCGCCGAAGAATTAAGCTTCTGCGCAGTACTAAAATTTGTGTTATTTCAGTTTTTTTAATGTTTCCGTCCAACATACGGAATTAAATCATGTCGCTGTTCTTTACATTTTGACTGTTGATATTTACAATTAAAATATAATATAAAAATTAAGTCCCTTTAAAATATACAGACAAGCGTAAAAAAAGTTTTAAATGTGTCATTTTTGTTCTTAATAATTATATAATAAATATTATTAAATTTTCAGTATATAAAAAAAAACTTAATGTTAAAAATCTCTGAACTAAACCCCGCAACAATAACAACAAGCAAAATTTCCGATAAGATAAAACATGCTAAAAATTAAAATTGAGTCATGACAGTAAAAAATTAATGTGCAGTTTCTGTTATTGCAAACGAGCGATTCGCCTTAAAAATTTTTATAAGAATCATACGAATTTGCCCTCGAGTCGCTCACTTGTAATACAGAAACAGTACATAAATTTAAATTGAAGAAAAAGTAAATGCGTACATAAACAATTAATAAATAGAAACAACTTTAGGTCGATAAAGTTAAAAATTTTAAAGTTGTGGTCATAAAAACAGGCAGTGCTCCAACAATTTTGATTTTGGTTCAGTGAAGATAACATTAATGGTTTTAAGAACAAACAGATAAGTAAAAGGCTAAAATCTAAATCATAAAAAGTAAAGCTGTTTTTATAAAATAAGTAAAATAACAATTATTTAAAAAATATTTATAGTAAAAATAATCACCTCCACGACGCTCATATAGTGTCGATGAAATTGATGGCTGTACAACGTTGTTATCACTTAAAAATGGCTCAAAACGTGCATTATGTTTGACGGCAGCTTGGGCTGCTATCAATAAGTCTTTGTAAATTCGTTGGCGTTTTAGCTCTAGCTCATCACGTCCAACAGGTGTAACTGGTGGTTCAATGCAACCTCTACAAATGAGATGATATTTGGTAATTTCCAAACAACAAAAAAAAAAAGCGATGGAAAAAACCATTAAAAATTAAAAAGAACTTTTTTAAACTAAAGAGGAATGTACAAAACTTTTTTAATCATAGTCTTTCTTAAGATCTCCATCACTGGTGGAAGTTTTAGGGTTTAGGGTTAACATTATAAAGTAAAGAGCAAAGGTACAAGATGCCCAAAAAATATTTTCATTTCTTTTGGGTTAATGGAACTTTAGTAAATCGATAGCCGGCCTTTCGGAATTTTTGTTTTTGTTCATTATTAAACAGAAGAATTATACAAGGTTTTTATTTAAAGTTTTATAACAGTTGTAATTCGGTAATTGTTGTTTTAAAAGATTGTGCACTTTTTCGCGTTGCTCTCAGTTGGAGTTTACATTTGAAGTTTATTTAAAAATTTTTAATATTTTTCCCAATCAGGATTTGAACCGTGGATATTACAAATGAATTAAAATAGACCTTTTTTCGGCTTTGGTTAATTTTTTTTTTAATTAAATTTATAAAAATTCATCTAAAAATTAAAAACCAGGGGAACAATCTAATAAAATATAGAGAATAATGTAGGAAGTTTGTAGTAAGATTACATGTGCAATTAAACAAAATTTAAATACTTTACATTACATTAGTGATATACTAATGACTAATGGTAGCTACACAATGCCTACAGATTCCGTATTTTTTTAGTCACGGGGACTTCAGATTCCACATTTTGTTGTATGTTACGTTTATTTATTTAAAGAGTTTAATATTTTTAGAAAAGTGATGAGACTACCAGGTAATATTTTCTATTTTAATGTTTAAGTAAACTTCCTTCAGATAATAATGCAAAAATTAAAGCACTAAAAAGATTTGACTCTTTGATTTGGCCTTTTTTTTAATAAATACCAATTTTTGATTGTGTTTATTTATTATTTCTTTTCAAAAAAATAAAAAATAGATGCGCTCACGACGTCCACTAGAGCAAAATTTAATTTTTTCGTATTTTCGCACTTTTGCAATTCTTCTTTGTATATTTCGCTACTTCGTTGTCAGAAAACAAAACACAACAAACAAAAAATAATTTTGAAATTAATCAGCAGCTTCAAAAAGGCTCTACCGATTAAAACATAATTTAACATGTTTTATCCCAGGGTTAATTTCGAAATTCCCAAATAATGTGTTAAAAATCGCAAAATTGAAGTGCTTTAAGCTTTTGCTTTAATATGTTTGGCCATAGATAGTTGCAAAATATATGAACTAAAATCGAAATTTCGTAGCAATAGATCGGTATCCAGAAGTTCAAGGCGTAACATATTTAGCATAGTTAATATAAAGGTGTCTTAGAAATGAAAAGTTATATCTTCAGTAACACCCTGTTTACAGAACACGTCAAGAGCGAAACGAAACCGGATGGCATATGGACGAATACGTAATAATTAGCGTCCGTGGAATACGTTCCGGTTTTATCGTTTAACTTACGTTGTATTTCGTATAAATAAATGTTGTGTCAAATCGTAGTATTGCCAATGTATTAATTAATATTTTCTATTTACTTTTTTTCATATAAATTTTTTGTTTCTGCCTTAAATGTTGGTAACCCTGCTTTGGCGCTTAAAAAGAAACATCTGTGTTTTGTAAACAAAACAAAATTATCAAACAATAAGGTAAAAACTTTTATCTGCAAAACAGAAATTTGTGAAAATAAAAAAGTTTAAACAATAGTTATAAAAATAAACAATAATTTTTTAATGTATGTATAATACTAAAGATGTTTTTATTAGTGAAAGTGTTATGATGAGCAGTTGCCCAACAATATTAAATCCTGACGAATAGTTTTTTCTTCGCTCATTTTCGACGTGTCTGATACTACAATGCGCGATACATAAACCAGAAACAATTGCAATTTGATACGTTTTTTTACAAAAACAAAATGACAATCGCGTTTTAAAAACCCAAACATGGGAAACGGTAACGTTTTTGTGCATCTAAACGGCAAATTGTGTTCTGCAAACTGGCTGAAAGAAATTTTGGTTTTATTGGGAAAGGAAACTATGGTTCTATTTTACACAAAAAACTAATTAGAATGGAAATACCCTAGGTATATTTTTGTATTAAGTAGGGATATTTTATTAAGACTTTTTTAATTAATTAAAAGATACTGTAAAAATGTTTACTAGAAATTCAAATTAAAAGAAATCGAATCGCAAAACATGTTCTAAATAAAATGAGAAATTTTTAGTCTTTTGCTCACAAATTCAATATTTTTCCCTAGTGTCATGGAATTTAAAAAAAATATGTGCTGAAATTGAAATTTTGTAGAAAACGATGACTTCGAGATGGTTAAAGGGAATTTGTCAGAGAAGTAAAAAAAAATAGAGACTCACAAGATATTCTGTTTTAGTGGCGGAAGAATTTTTATTGCTTTTAAGGGTAAAAATATATAAGAATGTTGAATTTTAAAAAATTTCAACTTAAAAATCGTATATTTTTTCCTTTAGAAATTTTTTACAACTTTGCAAAGGGTAGGCCTACTTCTTTCAAGAAGTTATTTGTAAAAATTAATCTTCATAGTGGGCTCTAATGACAAACTTTATTTTGGTACACCTTGTAGCTTAAGCAAAATGTATTTACCAAAATGAAAAACCAATTTAAAATAAAAAAAAAATCATGAAACATAAAACCCATATCAATATCAAAAATCGTTTAAAGAATAACAAATATACTTATGAGTATAAATTGTGGACTTTAAAAATTATTATCTTAGAATATATTTTTTTCGGAATAAAATGCAATTAAAATAAATAATTGAAATTAATTTGAAAACTCAAAGTAAAGTTTTTAAGGAAAACAAATTATATTACACATCGTTGATCCTTTCATCGTTAAACCAACCGGGCAAGCCGTGAGCATACACTAATGATTCCGCTACAACATCATCACTGTCAATATCACGTTCCACATAAGGGGCACACATACTTTCCCGTTTTGGCGGTGGCACTGAATCAGAAAAAACGTCATCCTCTTCGTCGCCAATTGATGGTGTTTTAGCCAAAATAATTGGCAACAAAGGATCAGGTTCTATTATTTCGGCGTGTACACTTATATTTACACGTTTCTTAATTGACGTGTGTGTTGAATTATGACGGGAAAGACACGATTTAGGTTTTCCATTGTTAACTGTGTTTTCGTTTATATCACAGCTCTTAGATTGAATTGTTTCTAATGAAGATTCAACTTTATCGTTTATTAGACTAGAATTGTTCTCATCACTTGTATTTTCAGGAGAACAAGTTGTTGTTGTGTCAGCATTTGTTATCGCTTCTACATCAACAGTATTGCTTTGTATGTCATTTTTTGTTTCACAACAAATAATTTCCGCATCATTAGGTTGCGTTACGTTGACACTGTCAACTGAAAAGTTAAACAAGCATTTGTATGGTAATTGCTTGGAAATTTTAAAAACTTAACGAAAAACTTAAAACTAAAGTATTAAAAAAATTTTTTTTTTTTACTTATTTTAAATTATACGAAATATTTCTCTTAAATAAAAGATATTTTAAAATTAAAATACTACTCGATAAAAGAGAAGAAGAAAACATTAAAATACCATTTATTATTTCCGCTTTCCTAGCAATTTCAGTTACAGATGTTTCTGCTTCAATCGGTTGCGTCGTTATTGCTTTCGATTGTTCTTTGGTAATATCCGTTTCCTCCAAAGATTTATCAGTTGCAGGAGTTGTAGTTGTTGTTATATTTTCATTAAAATTTTTTACTTCTTTATCATCACTTTGTATCACTGTTGTTTTACCGATTTCTTGTTCGTGAGTTTTGATTTCTTGTTCCGTATGTTTTTTACCATTTTCTATTGTTATCGTTGGTATTATAAACTTTTTATTATCATTTTTAGAAGATGTATCAGTTTTTTTATTTGTTTCGTTTGACTTTTGTTCTTGTTCATTCGCGTTATCTTGATTTGATTTTGTAGATTTTTTCGAGTTTTTGGAATTTTTAGAATTTGCGCGGCAACACGAAAACATTTTTTTTCTGATTGTTTTAAACTTTACAATAATTCATGGGCATATATATTTTCGTTTTTCTGTAGTTGTTACTATTAAAAAAATGTTTTATTTTTTTGTTGGCTATTAATTTATTATTAAAATATAAATAATATATAAATAACTACGATGAGATTTTGTAAATGAAACTTTAACACTCTTAAACTCTTGAAGTTGGGTTATGTTAAAGAAAATATACATGATATAACGATAACATGCGAACCTATAATCAGGTCAATTGGGGCAAAGGTGTGTAGCAAAATTTTTTTAAGTGTTACCGGCACTGACTACAAACAAACTCATTCATAAATACACTTCAGTTCATTTAAATAACAACAGCAAAAAATTTATATGTTACTACGAATTTCCAAACAACCAAGCAAAGCAAAAAGAGGAAATTACTTATTTTTTAGATTTATTATTATTATTTTTGAGAAATTTTCTTTTTTTTATTTTCTTGTAATTTATTTATTAAATTTAAAAAAAAAACTGCAGGAAAATTAAAAAATGAAATAGTTCATTTAAATAACAACGGCATAGAAAAATTTAAAAAAGATAAAAATTATTCACTAAATTAAATTTTATTGCTAACAACTATTTGGTTTCACGTGTTCTCAAAAATTTTGTAATGTGTGTTGCCTCCATGATGCTTTATAAACTCAAATATGCTATTTGGAATGGAATCGTAGAGAGTTTAAGGTAATCTAAGAAAATCTCGTCCCACGAGGTATCGATTGCATTGATCAACGTTGGAACGCTTTCTGTGAAAGCCATACCCTAACGCTTTCCACGTGTTTAAAGTCTGGCGAGTAAGGTGGCCAGTCCATCAACGTCACATTTTGGTCACTTATCCAGGCTTTTACCGCTCTGGCATTGTGTATCGGAGCGTTATCCTGTTGGAAAATTCCACGCAAAGGTCCAAAAATGTTACTGCATTCCAGAAAAGCCCGTTCTATAATGTTTTTGTATTGTTCTGCGTTCATGCTTGTCGTTTATAATTGTAGTTTAATCCTGCCACAGTGTGATACGGCACCCCATATCATAATTCCACCAATGCGACTGTGTCGACGAGTTAATATTACTTTCTCTTTCTTCATGTCATGGTAATAAAAGTTATACCCGTCAGGACCATCAAGGTTAAATTTTTTTCGTCAGAAAAGACAACAGCATGCCATTCGGTATTCCACGTCATGTAAGCTTCAGCAAAATCCAATCGTTTTTCTTTGTGAATGGGCTTTAATACTGGTTTTTTTTTAGGTTTCATTTTCTGGATATGCGGAGCATCAATAATGAATCGCCGAACAGTCGAAATACGAGCAGAAACTCCGGCTTTTGTCTTAATTTTAGGTATGGAATCACTGGAACTAAATGCAATTCTTAAAATTGCACGCTTGTCTATTGGCGATAAGATACTTGATAGTCTTCCCTTCATGTTTTTTTTCATAGGAATTCTGATTTTCGATGAAATTGCACATTTTCTTAATTAAATGTAGAGACCTGATATAATATGTGAGCACATACAATTCGGTTTTTGTTACTTTTCTCCAAATATCAATTTTAAGCAATCATTTTCACTGTTGTTATTTAAATGAACTAGAGTGTATATGTATATGTACATTCATACATATTTATGTTAACTTTTCCATCGCACAAAAATGCAACTATTAAATATTTGTGCTGTTTCTTATTTTTACAATCACAGTTAGAAATTTTTTCTTATGCCTGGCTATTGAAATTGTACTCGGTTTGAAAAACCTCTTAATATTTGTTAGGGAAATTTGTATCAAAGACAAAGAAAAATCCAGTTTTTTTTAAAATATATTTTATTTATTTATACCTTAGTCATCTTTTCAACTAGATACCACTTTATTTAACGATTCTCAAACTTGTTAAATTAAGTTTTTGAAAGAGTCTTTGTTAGTCAGTAATTGAAACTTGTAAATAGGAGGAAAGAAACCACTGGGAATTTCAGCTTTGTAACCAAGCGGATCGTTTTTTAAAAGCATCATTGTGAGCGTTGAGACACATTACGAATAACGGTTATATCACAACATTATCTAACGAAACAACGAGTTCAAATGGCAGCTGAGACTTTACTACTTGACACACAGTCTTCTACTCTCTGGGCAACAAAATCAAACGTTTTATAAATGATATACAGCCCGAACTATGTCCAAAAGTCAGAGAATATTTTGATAGGCGTATTCACAGTTGCCAGAGGAGCCATGGTTGACATTTAATGGATATTGTGTTTCATTTATAAATGCCATGCACCAAAAAACATTTTTGTGTATTTTAGATATTAAAGAAAATCATTAGTCATATTAAATCATGATGAGTTTTAGCAACAAAATAACAAAAAAAAATATTACATTTTACCTGTAGTTAAACAAACATTAACTAACGGTTTTTTAGTTGTAAAAAAAATAATTTAATAATTTTTAGTATACTAAAGCATTTGCTGCCTGCAATGAAACCCAAGCAACCATGACTTTAAATTAAAATTTAAAGCACGTACGTGTAGTTGTTTATGAATAAATTAAACAAAAATTCTTTTTCAAACAAACTAGTTCCGCGAATAAATTTCATTTGCTTTTGTTTTTTCCTTTTTTTTAAGAACTTTTTATTTGTTGCATGAATAAATTATCTATTTTTTAAGACGGTAACATTTTCGTTGTTTCGTTTTCCACTTAATATTTTTCTTTATAAGATTTTATGAGGATTAAATAAAATTTTAATACAATTATTAAGTATTTAAAAACACAAATAAGATGCTAATTTTTTTTTTATTTTTATTAATAATAAATGTATAGAAAATTCACAGCATTCAAGTCAAGTGGTTAAAGTTAAACTAAATGGCTGAAAATTTTTACACGTTCACGTTCATTTTGTATGTACCGCATTTAAGTTGAACAATAAAGAGAGACGACACATCCTTAATAGGATATAATTCTCACAGTGAGAACAATATAAAATACATGTGTACAACATAATGTGTGTATGCATATGTACATACACACTCATACTACTAGGAACTAGGTCAAGCCGGGACAACAAACGAAATATGAAAATAAATAAAAATGTAAAATGTGAAAAGAGCCAAAAACAACCGGGTGGAAATAAGAGTTTAAATAAAAGTATGAAACTTAATTGTGCAACTTCACGTGGCTAAAGAAATTTTCCCGCTGTTTAAAGAGCAACACACCCAAAAATTTGATTAAAAGAATATTAGGTGTAAATATTTAATGGTTCTACAGTAGAGATTTAAAAAATAGCATTACTTGTTTCATAGCAAAATTTTTAAGGAATATTTTTAAGCGAAAATGCAATGCCGGAATTTATTATTTTAAAATAAATTATTTATTTATATAATTTAATCACTTATTTTCTGTTAACTTTTACATGTGGAATAAAGTACAATGCCCTTTGCCCCAGAAAGGATGTTTATTACAAAAGAACAGTAAACCCAGGACAATTTTTAAAAAAAATAACACATTACTGTCTTTCTTTAATAACAGAAAAATATATAGTACACTTTCTTCTAGATGTTGCAATCGAAATTTTAGTAAAACATTGAAATTTTTATTTAATCCTGACATTTTGTTAAATTTGAATTTTCTGTAAAATCTATTAACAAAAAAAAAGATGTGAGACAATCCCAACTAATTAATATAAAAATGACCTTGCACATTTTTTTACGGCATTTCAACAAAATCAACATAATATTTAATTTACAAAAACACATTAAACCTCTCAAATTCTATTAGAATTTTAATATCTTTTACCAAACTGGTAAATTTATGAAAAACCAAAGAACTTCCTCAAAATAAACAATTTATAACTAATGAAAAATTTATCGTAATTAATTATATAATCTTATTGTTATTTAATATCATCAATATAAAGTTTCATTAAATTTGGGAAACCTTTAAGTTTGTAACTATTTTAAATGAAATTGTAAACTGCCCTCTAGCGTGCACTTTCTACACACTTGTGTGAGAATGCATCATCTTCACATTTGATATTTTAATTAATTTCTCTTTTATTTTTCTATGCTGCTTAATAAAGCGATTCATTACAATAATTTTTATTTTATTTTTTAAATTAAAAAAAATAAGAAAACATAAACGACCAGTTGCGCATTTTTGGAAATAAACAACAAAACAAAATTTCTTTTGTGGTTTGTTTAAAGAGAGTCAAATCATAATAAAGTTGAAGGATTCAGTGTTTGAAGTACCAATTAACATCATTTTATACGAAACAATACAATACTTTTATATTGCTTGAAAAATAAAGTATGTAAACGAAAGTGTTTTTACAAATTAAAATGCATCGGAGGAAGACAATGCCAAAAAAATAAAAAAATACAAATAATAATAAAAATAATGTGAGAAATAAAATGCATGCCAAAGAAAATACAAAATTAAAAAATAAAAAAAAATTGGTACTGCGTGTATATTACTTTACATAAAAATGCAATCGGCTCTTAATGGGTTATGTATTTTTAAAAATTTTTAGTATTTCCTTAAAGATCTCTTCAAAACCTTTAAAATGATACTCATATTGATATTAAAAAAAATTCAAACTTCAGAGCCCCATAACTCGTTTTTTTTTCTTATTCTTTAATTCTCATATATTTATTTTTTTAATTTGAGTAACTTTATTGTTCCAAATGACGTGAAAAAATTAGAGGTAGGCGTGGTGTTTTGCCTGCTGCCTCAAAGAACATACACCGATCATGTTAATTTCAAATAACACTTCTTTCGACACTATATCTAATCGACTGACATTTTTACTTTTTGCCTCGGCAAACTTGATTTCAACACTAACACGGACGGACAGACGGACGGAAATGGATATTGTAGAAATTACACACGGAATGACAAACCTTTTTAGTGGTGAAGGCTATAAAAACATCGGTGAACATACAAGAAGTCAATTAATAATATTTGGTTGTTTAAGCAGCTTAAAAATTTCTAGTTGTTGCAAAAATACCAAAATACCAAAAAATAAACTTTATTTTGAGACTTTTATAAAAATAAAAACTATTAACAACCTTTTGTGTCACTGGTTTAAATAATATATCAAAATCATTTTCAAAGTTTGTTAAATTTGCGGCTTTAAACACATATTGACTAATTGTTAATGTTTATTGTTTAAAAGCATATAATTTGTTATAAATATCACTTGGTCAAATTATACCTTTCGTTTATCAAATCCATTATAATTTTAATCACATTATTAAAACAAAATCATAAACTTTGTAAATAACTCTCCGTGTGCAAAGGTAAATACAATATTTATAAATAAAGATAAAAAACAACTGCACATTAATTGTAGCAAAACTAAAACTTGTTTCTTTCTTACAAACGTCGACAATGAAATGAAGCAAAATTATATTTGAAATAAATGGAAAAAGAAACATGTATTTCATTTGTATTCGCATTTTTTATTTTGAACAACAGATGATGATGATGGTATTTTGCACAGAAATCAAAGCAGTATCTGAAATATAATTTTCACTAAAATTAAAAGCTTATTGCTGGCATTACAGGTGCAAGAGTTGGACTTTGTGAGTATAAACATCAGCTCGTTTGTTTAACTGATGAGAAGGGAAAGTGTTTCAAGTTAAAATTGTCATCTTTAGTAAAGATTACATGTACAATGAATGAATGCAATTTTCATCACATAATAACTTTACAGCTGCAAAAAATAGACAATTTAACGTTTAAAGAGTTCTAAGAAAAGAGACTGCGCTTTAGAGACTTCTCCTTTAACCTTAAAAACAGACTTTTACACTATTTTACACAATTACATTTTATCAACTGTTATTTATACTCGTCGTTAAAGCATAAAAGTTATTACAGACGTTTTAAAAAAATATAGAACCTTTAATTGAAACAATTAATTTTCAACAAAAAAGTGGATTTATTAGAAGAAAACTTTATGAAATTAAGTGTGGTTTCGGCTTAAGGCGGCCGCCTGAATGTAACGCATTCGCTAAGTCTTATTTTCGAACGCATTTTCAAGAATTTGGGACCCGTAATGCTCTGCAGATTGTTTACCTCCAATTCGTGATCGCATGACCTTGGTGGACTTATTGACTTAACTAATTTGACTGTTTCGCTGCCTGCGTGGAATGTCGCTTCTGGATGGATTCCCAAATAAATGGTAATCAAAACCCTATCGTGGTCGTTGATAACGACATTATCACATTCTATTTACTTGAATTTACTGGATGATGTTTATAACGTACACTCCCGAAGTAGAAAAATACAAAGAACACTGAAGACGGATAAAGCAATAACACATCTCTTAAAAATATTTTTTTTCTTAAAAACTAAAAATTAAGTAAAGACGCGAACTTAAGCTTGACTTAAAATTGTTCATTGTTAAATATAAAAATATTTAATTCTTACAATAACATTCAGCGATGGGATAAACTGACCAGTGTTGGACTGAACTTTGACTTAGTCAAAGGCTGCTGCAGCTTAAATAGTGTCTTGGATTCATCTCTTAAAATAAAATGGTTAACCGAGCTTTAAAACTTATAATGCGCTTATTGAACACCAGAGGCGCTATAAGACTGTTTGAAAATAATCATAACAAGCAAATGAAGGGTTGTGAAAAATCTCGTGTACTCTCTAAATTTCTCCAAAGAAGGTAACACAATTAATTATTAACTTACTTCTCTATATAAAAAAAGAAATGTTGGACTAACTTTTCTTGAGCTGTTGGCGAAACGGAAGAAGTAATTTACTCAGTTACCTTATCCATCCTGTTATCAGTTAACAAAAAATAGTTTCATAGAACACCTACATGTTCTAAAATTTTGGTTAAAAATATACGAAAAAGCTTACTAAAAACTTAATTTCTTTCCTAAAAAATTTTTTAATTTTTTGCTTTCGTTCATTAAACTCATCAGGCAAATGAGAAGTTATTAAAAAAAACAGAACAATTTAATAAAATATCATTGTGCGTATAATGTGTTCTATCGATCCACTGATGAAAAAAATCACATGTTAGATTCATTTATCTTTTATGAAAATTTTAAAATCATCTGACTAATTTTTATTTAATAATTTCTTCTAATGGTTTCTAATGGTTGCAATGCTCTTAGATTTAATTTTATTTCATCAAAAAACTTGAATTTTTTAACATTTAGTTTAATTAAAGAAAACCATGAAATTTTTTAACATTTATTTGTTTTAAAAGACACACCTAATTAAAACACAAACGCGAAAGTCGGCGTAAAATATATTAACGTTGGTATAAATGAACGTTTTAAAAAATACTAAACTGTTCAAGTTGCCAAAAAAAAATTATTTTTAATATTGTGTTGAAAAAAAAAAAGAAAAACAACAAGAAACAAATTGTACGAATAGTCCGTTCATATGTTTACAGGAAAAAGAATAAATTCCAAAAAAGAAATATATGTCCATCCGTTCACACTAGAGTATTCAAGTTATTGTATTTCTGCTTTAATCGGTTAACCGTGCGAATACTTATGAATCGATTAATTATTTTCACAATTTGCTGCTTATATGGTATTCATACTTATGTGTTTAAGCAAGTTTTAAGTTTTTAAATGCATTTTCCCATACATTTACTTATCTTGCAAAACACTTGAAATTGACGTCTTTTTTAATTTAATCACGTAGCAAAACAGTTAAAATTCAGGATTCAGATATGCTTGTGAAGTGTGTTCAGTTGTTTTTTGGATTTTGATGTTTCACTGAACAGGATTTTTATTGGCAGCATACAAACATATTTTTAAACACATTAGCCCAATTCACAATCTTGTGCAAATGGTCTTGCATCATAGCATTTGCAAAATTGTGTAGCATATACTGTATGTTTTGTTGGTGTAGACTGAAAATATGCTACACAATTTTGCAAATGCTATGATGCAAGACCATTTGCACAAGATTGTGAATTGGGCTATTAATTTACAATTATACGGCATTTACACTATGCAATTTTTCATGAAACTAGCATGAAATTTTTGTTTGTTTGTAAAGCAGCAGAAGTAAGCAATATGGTATTGCTTGTGTTTTGAGGGGATGTTACTGCTGCTAATGTTAACCTTTAGATAACGCATAACGCTGTAACCTAAATAAAAAATTGAGAAATAAATGCCTCAAAAAATTGCATAGTGAAAATCCGGATTTGGTAAAATGAATTTAATTATTTTATTTTTGCTTAATGGCAAATGATTTAAATATTGTGGACCTAAGAATTTTCAAGCTGTTCTGCCAAATTCTAGTAAACGTGTACAAACTGTGTATATTCTTTCGGGGCCTCTGCGGAGGTGGATACCAACTCTTTCTTTTCAGTAAAATTGTCGTCCGAAATTGCGTTTGTTTTTTTGCAAACATCTCAATTTGTTGCAAGGCACTTGAAATGTTTGTCGATTAACCCGAAAACAGTTTTTAATCCCTTCTTTACTAAGCATTTAGCAATCGAATTCCCAAAAATGAAAAATTGTGCAGTCCTAATAATAAAATTTAATTATAATAGTAGTAACTTACATAGATATTACGAATTTCCACAATAATATATTTAAGGCATAATGTCTTCAAATATCGATCTTTTTCTCTTGCTTGAGTAACTATTTAATATTAATTACAAATACTAAAATACATAATTTAAGGCTTTTATCGATTTTATGGAAATAAGATGCTTTAATTTAATATATACCATCTGTTTAAACAACTGACCAAATGTTAACTATATAATTATTGTGTGAACGATTGTGTTTAGTTTATTAAAAATCTCGCTTAAACACGATGTCAATTCACTTGTTTCGTCGATCACTCTTTCACTAACTCTCTTAATATTCTCGTTTTAACGACCGGACCAACATACTGAGGTGTTTTCATAGCACGAGTTTTTGCATTTCGAGCGCAGTGATTTTCAATTCAGCACCGCATCCGTAAACTGTTATCTTAAACTGAACTACTAGAATTTTGAACAAACTGTGTCTATAAGTTTCATTTATAGCAGACAATCTCTTCAAAGAAAGCTTGATAAATAGTGTGGAGATTCTACACTATTAATTTCAATGGTCAAAAAGTATGTGACCATAAGCGTTCAGGTAGTCCAAAAAATTAAATTTTTACCAAATACTATAAAAAAGATGTTTCGAAATCGAATTGATATTTATATATTATTATTATATATATTAAATATTAATATGAAAATTTACTATTCGGAATTTTTTAAAATTTAATTTACTTTATTCGTGCTTGATAAGAATATCATGAAATATATATATTCGAAGGAATCAAGCACGAATAAAGTCAATAATTTATTAAATATTGTTGTTTTTTCAGCTGAAATACCCTGCGTACGTGCAAATTACACAGTGTATTTAAAAGTATGTTCGTTCTAGCAACAAGTACAAAACACAAAACTTTAAATAAAAAGGTGGTCCAAAAGTGACGTGATTTGCACATACGAGGCCCTGCTTTTTAACCGCAATAAGCAGACATTTAGAATTTTAACAGAGTACGAACAAATATTTCACGCTTTTATACATATGATCAAAAAAATTTTTTTCATATAGAACGACGATGTAAAATTAATCAATTAGCCGATTACTAACGATTAATCGATTGAAACCCCTAACTCATACGCTTACACCTAACGAATTGTTGCATGAATTTTTAGGCATACGACAAATATAGCAATTTTAAGCAACAACAAAAACAAAAGTTAAATCTTAAAACAAACTATTTAATCATAAAATTCTCCTCTGCCACTACACATTTTAAAAAACTGATAAAAAAAAAAGAATTAATAAGTATTAAACTAATGATATCACTTTACCGTACACATGTACGAACGAATGTACGACACCAAAAGTTTCAAGTTTATTTTGTTAATTATTTGTTTCAAATAATATATATATTTCTAAATATCAAATAGCACAATAAAAAGCAGTGGATTAATAAAACATTTCCAAAAAGCATGGGCTTTATTTTTTATTTATTTTTTAAAATCAGGTAAAAGCCGGTAAAATCATTATCAGTCATGGAAGGTCGACAGCTGAATATATATAAATAATTTTATGTAAAAAGGAAATTTTTTTTCAGTTAGAAGTCTATTATTTAATGTAAATTTTTCATTCTGCTATGGTGTTAAAAAAGGCTTAATAAATAAAATAAATTTTTCCTTTTAGAATAATGCCCACAGGTAAGGGGCGACCAGATGAAAACAATAAAAAAAATACAAAACAATAGAAAAAATTTAATAAATAAATAAATAATTTAATAAAAGTTTTCTTTTATGCATTTACATATAGAAAAGCTCATCATTCATAAGGCCGGCTCGGCTTCGAGGCAAAGTTCTAAGCGTCCGAGGTAGCTTTTAATGATCCAATCGAATATTTACGGCGTTACTGCGCCTAGAATGTTGACCTCAAAATTACCCATTAACCCTTTTTATTAAAGCTTTGGCAGTAAACTTTAATTACTCAAATATTTTAATGTATGCAGACGACCTTATTTTGTTTAATAAGCTTACAATGAAGTCCGTTGAATCTACCATCCTACCTACGCTAGTAAACTGTTCTAAATTTAAAAGGAAATGTTATTTTCGATTACTTTTAATGTTCCACCTGACCTTACATAATATTTTAATCCATTGATGATGATAAATAAAGTATTCAGAACAACAAATTTTTTGATTGAGGAATACAATTTAATTTTATTCGTTTGTTTCAAAAATTATATTCCCGAATATAAAAATAGCATTTGTAACATTCTTGAGTTTTGTTGATTTTGATGAATATATGATACAGATATGAGTGTTTCAAAATAGTATTTGCGAATATAAAAATATTATTTGCGAATAAAATTTTATTTTTAATTCTTTAAGTACTTTTTGTTCGTTCGCGAAAATTATTTATAAAATATTATGAATTAGAATTCAATCGAATTTAATTCGCTTGCGTACCAATACAAAACGAATAGTTTTCTTTATCAAATTGATTTTTATTACAACGTTAATTTTGCTAAATGTAATATTATTTTGTATTTAAATAACTTAAATTATATGTTATCTAGCGTTTTATAATCTATAAAAAATGAAAATCAATAGACTTAAGTATATAATTACATAAATAAATACGTGCTCGTGGATCAATTTTTGAACTTATATATGTATTATTTAGGCCCCAAAACACCTACACTTCGTATTCAGTACGAATTGATAGCAGGAACAAACGTTCCCATGAAACTCACGATAGCAATTTTCGCATTTTGTTCACGATAGCGGTGAATATGTATATGAGCAATTAATTTTAAAAGCTTCCATTCGCTTAAGTAAAAAAAATCACATTAGCGAAGAGGAAAGTTATATGACATTTTAAATTCTTTAAAAAAAATTCTACGGGTGTTTCTCTTAGCCCTTTCTTGGCGTTTCGGAAACGCATCACTGCGTTCATCTGATGCGCAGCGCGTTCTAAAACTCATCAGTTAGTATAACTGCAAAAGTCTTGTGTTTTAAAATGCATCACAGAAATGGCTGATGCGAAGGATGAGTAAGTATTAGGTCTGTTTCTTTATTCTGATTTAGGATTCATGAAAATTGTTTTCTTACTTCAAAATTGGGTAAAGTTTTTCTTGCACGAGCGCAGTGATGCATTACCAAAAAAGCTCAGCCATTCATTACAATTTAACGGTATCTCCTAATTTCTGCGATTTTTTATTTATTTATTTATTTATTTATTTATTTTCCAAAAAAAAAGGATGCCGCAAGCCCATAGGGCCTAATTGGCTAATCTACAATACGAAAGCAATTTATGTTACTAATAATACAATACAATAATACAATGTGGATAATCAATTAATATTTCTATATATGTATATTAATACCTGAAGTTTGCACACACCTATAAGTTTCTGGAAAGAAATATTTGAGATGATTTTCATTGAAGTAGCCTCTTAATTGGCAAATTTTTACAACTTCTGCAGTATAAAAACCACTGTGTTAAGTTAGCTATAATTATAATTATTTTAACGCAGGAAATTTATTACAAATTCGTTAAAAAAATACTTGCAAAGTTTGATAAAGTGTGAGAAAATCTTCGCTCCTGATAAGGTATCACCATATTCCATAATCTTACAATATTAACCCGAAATGATCTTGCCATTGTCAAAGAAACGTGTGTTGGACAAAGTAATGAATATGTTCTATTAGAGGTAACAAAGTTAAATTTACTAAGTAAGTAGTTAGGTTTCCCATATTTCATAGTTTTATAAAAAAATAATGCTCGTCTTAACTGAACATATTGAGTAAAAGTACAACCTAGTATATTGGCATAATACTCACTTACATGGTCACCCAAACGGAGTTTAAATATATAACGAATCACTTTGTTAAAAGCCGTTTTTAACCTGTTCATGTTTAACACACTAGTACAGGAGTATACTTCAATTCCATAAATCAACAAAGGTACGCACAAAGACAAGGCGACCCAACGTCTGATTGGCAAAGGCAAGTAAAAAGCAACACTATAAAGTCTTCTTAACGTCCAAGATAGGCGAGAGATAACTAAATTTATATGATTATTAAATGTTAACTTGTCATCTAAAATAATACCAAGCGCTTTGTGCTGAGGCACAATTTCCAACAATTCATCGTTAAGCACAATATTTAAAGCAATCGTATTTTTGGAGAAAATCATAACTTTGCATTTCGTAGGGCTTAATTGCAAAAAATTACGTTGTGACCAGTCAGCTAAGTGATCAAGCTCACAATTAATTCGTTCCACAGATTCGTGCAAAGTTAATGAATCAAATGCTGTTAGTAGCTGAATATCATCAGCATAAGTATACGCATTAAAGAAAGATGATTCATGAAAAAAATCGTTAACATATAAAAGAAATAATACGGGACCCAAGATGGAACCCTGAGGTACCCCTCGATTTGTTGAAAGCATACGAGAGACCTTTTGTTCAACTTGAACAAACTGACAACGTTCAGTCAGAAAAGAAAAAATGAGCTTACATGCGCTGGAGCTAAAACCAAAGAAGCGGGAGAGTTTACTTATCAAAAGTTTATGATTGATCGAGTCAAATGCCTTACAGTAATCTAAAAATATTAATACACTAACTTTTTTCTTATCCAAATTTTCCCTAATGGACTCCGTGATATCTAAGATAACACCAGTAGTGCTATATCCATTTCTAAATCCTGACTGGTACGAGTGAATCATATTGCCCCTATTCAGATGCGACATCATTTGATCTTTCATAATAATCTCTAATGTCTTAGCACAGACCGACAATATACTTATAGGGCGGAAATCGGAACAATTTCGAGGTGTCTTAATCTTTGGAATCGGTACTATTCTACCAACTTTCCATATCTTAGGAATAACTGAAGTTGTCAAAACTTTGTTAATTATAAACGTTAAATGACGTAGTATGGCTGGAGCAATAAATTTTAAAAAACGAATATGTATACCATCAGCACCAACAGCCTCAGATTTAATACTAAAAAGTGCATTTAAAACATCATTCTCATTAACATTACAAAAACTAAATCCTTCCGAACTCACTGTATAATCTGTGTCATCATCAGTAATGTCAGTCATGCAAGAAAATTGATTAAATTCATCTAAGGAAAAAGGAAACCTTAGATATCCGTCTGACCTAAGAAATCCCACAGGTTTTATTTTACGCCACATTTGCCGCTGGTTACATCCTGAAAAAATTCTCATACAGTAATTCCTACGATGTCTCCTTATTACAGTTTTTAACTTATTCCTAGCTCTACGGTAACTAGCAAAATTAGCATCCGATCTATTCCGCCTATAAGTACGGTACGCTGAATCCCTAACACGCTTAGCATAATATATGTCATTATTATTCATCCACTGGTTATCTTCTCTATTTCTTACAACTCTACGCAGTGGAACATTGTCTTCAAGCAAACGGTGTAAAATCAAGTTAAAGCTTCCAACACTTTCATCTACTGTCGAACTATCGTAGACTCCAGAGAAGTCCATGGATTCAAGCTGAGAAACGCAATGATCAAAATTTAGTTGTTTATAATCTCTATAGGAAAAGGTGTTTGTGTTATAGTTTGGGAAAACATTATATGAAATAAACATTGCAGCATGATATGAGTTAAGAGCAGGAATCTGAAATTGGCTTTTACTAGTAACTTGATCAATATCAGAAACAAGGTAAAAATCTATTAGTGATGTAGACCGTTGATGCGGAGAGTAATGTGTAGGCAAGGAGTTATGCACCACATGTAAAGATAAACGTTCACAAATTTCGCGAACAGAAAAACTATTAGTAAAAAGATTGGTATTAAAATCCCCCATGACTATTATATTACTATACATTGACGAAAAATTGCCCAGTACATGTTCACATCTGGAGAATTGACCATGAGGTAGATAAATAACACCAATTAAAACTGATAAATTGTTATCTAAAATAACTTCCACAAAGAGAGATTCGACATTAATGTCATATTGATTATCAAAAACAGACCCAGTTTTTATATTATCTCTTATATAAAGGCAAACGCCTCCACCTCTGCAACCTTTCCTATCTTTTCTAAAAAGATTAAATCCTGAAATTGAAACAGCGGAATCATAGATAAAATCTTTATACCATGTTTCTGTCACGCCAAACGCATCCACCGAACAAGTTTCCATCAGATGTCGAACTTCATCAAATTTTGTATTATTTTCCCGTGGCACTAGACTCTGCGCATTAAAATGCAAAACGTTGAAATTGCCAGTGCAAACAACAGCGTTAATAATATTACCATCAGAGGCTATTTCACCTAAATTTTCATCTAAATTCATTAAGGATCCAAAGTAATAGGTGTGTGCAAAGAACAGTTGTGTACGTCGATAGTAAAAATATTTTTATCTTTAGACAAAAGAAATAGATTAAAAATTTATTATGATTATACATATTAACAATTCAATTTTAGCATTGAGATCATATTGAAAAATTAAAAGAACTATGATATAAGTAATAATTTGGCATTGTGATGTAGCTAAATGTTTTGCTATGCAAAATAAACAATAAAATAACTCCAATGTAAATTACTCCATAACAATCAAAAAACATGTAGCTACATACAAAATACCATTTATAAAAAAAAGAAAAAAGTTTACGTAAATGAAATAGCATAACTTATTTATGTATATCAATCGCCGTTATCACCTTCATCATCAAGAATATCCACACATTGCTGAATATTAAGATTTTCCACTGAACCATCAGTTTTAAATACTTTAGCTTTTGGGAAGTCCATATTTATCAAATAAAACTTTTGTATTTTTTTCTGCAAAACTAATTTTCGGCAAATGTACTGCAACTTTAACTTAACTTTAACTTTTTCAAAAGAAGTTTTTTTTATTTTTTAGCTGTATAAAAAAATATGAGCCAATTCGTGGTTTAAGTTGCATTTTTCATGAAACTAGTTTCATGAAATTTTTGTTTGTTCGCAAGAGGTGTAGTGAAGCAATAGAGGTAAGCAAAATGGCATGGTATCGAGGGTGTGTTTTTACACTTGCACTGTGTACATTCGCTACATACGTTTTATTGTTTATTTATTATTTGAAATAACAAAAACAACTACAATATCAAATTAAAAGAAATGTACAAACTCCGATGCCATGGTAAATCGCCATCGTCGTCTCGGCCGGCGACTTAATTAATCAAATATAAAAATTTTCAAAATTTTACTGTCGATTTCACGTAATGCGAACGAACATTCTTTCTTTCGCTTATTTATTTTAAAAACAAGAGGAAATTTTAATATCTTGTTCTTGTTTTTAATACAAGAAGTGTTTGTTTTAAGAGAAAAAAATGTTTGAAAATATTTCAATATAAAAATTTATTATTCGGAAACTAATTGATTTTAATTTACTTTAATCATGCTTGATTCCTTAAAATATAAATATTTCATGTTATTCTTATGAAATATTTTTTATTTAAAACTACAAATTGAAATGTATTACTGCATATTGAATTCACTATTACTTATATAGCTCATCATTGGATTTTACCCAAATTTTGTATAGAAAACTTGAAAATCTTATATCAAAAGCCAAATTGATTAAATGAGAACTCCATTGAATTAAAAAGACAAAAAGACAATAACAACTCAAAAATGTTTTATACAAAAACACAGCAAACATTCAGTAACTATTTTTATTTTTTCTTTCATTTTTAAATAAAATAGATTTCATGAGAATATAATGAAATTTTTATATTTAAAGAAATCAAGCATGATTAAAGTTAATTAAACTTTTAAAATATTAAATTATTATTGATTTTCAACTTCATTTTCAGAATGAAAATAAAAAATTTATAAAATTTGGCAGTTACCAGTTGTGAAAAGAGAGATTCGGGACAACTTCATTTTTTATTAATTTTGCTCTTAGTTATTTATTTAACTTGTTTTTTAATTAAGACAACGTATGGTAAAAGGCTTAATAAGTCTCTTGCCATTTGCCGTAATATGCTTTAAAATAAAACACACCACTTTATTAGGAGTAGAAATACCATAAAGCATAACTTAACATACTTACATATCTATAAATTTATAAAAGGATTTTAAATCAATAGCTTAACAACAATTCACTTTTGTATTTTCAAGATTAAGAAATCTAAAAATAGTAAGTAAACTCATCCCAAAATGACTAATTATTAAAATGTTTTTGAAAACAAAAACAAACTATGAATCACCACTTAGAAGGTCGATGACTGCAATTAATAGATTGCTAAGTTTACTGTCATTTAATTATGTACTTCATTAAAGCAAAAAATAGTTTACCAACGTACCACAAATCAAGTTTATAAAAAGTACAATTACCTATCTGAGAAATTGAAGGAAAATATGGAATAAGAAAATTGTGTGTAACAGTACAAGAACAAACAGCTGTCTTAAATTATAAACATCCGTAAGTTGGCCCCCAATTAGACGGGATTATTGCAAAAGCTTACTGAAGTGTTGAAAAATTGAGCCACCTACATACATACATCCATATGTACATATATATATATATAGGCGAATTCTATATTTATACAGATACTTATAATACGTACATACGTTAATATGATTGAATGTGTGTATGCACAACTTTATTTTGATCCTATTTTTATCTGTCTTTCATTATTTTAGGTATTCGATATTAATAAAAATTGTTATCAGACGTCATATAATCTGCAGTGTAATATTAAATGGTTAAAGGTACCGAAAACAGCCACCACCCATAAATTTGTGATGCATGAAACCTCCTTCTTTAATCAAAAAAGCCGGCATTTCCTATATTTTCATGAGCTTCTTCAATACGTTTTTCACTTTTTTCTTTTTATTTTTTTGGTTTAGAGCAAAATATTGAAATATTTTCAAAAATACTTACCTGAAGTTTTTTCTATCGTCGTACGTAATTCACACTTACTTTCAATTGTTAAATTCCAAATACACAATATTTATATATAAGCAAATTATGCAAAGAAAATATTGCACTTATTTTGTCGAACAAGAAACCAACAACTGTGCAATAAATGTTATTCAGCGACTAATTTTTCAGAATCAGGGTTGCCTCATTCGGGATTTATCTCCAAATGAGGGATTTAATTTTTAAAATTGGGATTAAAATGTCAGTTTGGGGATTGAGGAATTCTTTGATAATTTATATTACGTTCTGGGGATTTAAGGCAGAATTAGTCTTTACTTTCTGTTCCGTGACGAATCAGCTGATCAGTTTCTGTTAATTGGAAATTTTGTATTGTGGTTTGTTATTACTTTGACGTTCTGTTCTGTTCCGTTCGAATCAGTAGAAAATAGAATTCAACGTTAAGTAACTTAAAAGTTGTTTAATAGTGTGTGTGCAAAATGTAAACAAACCTATTTTTGTTATTGTAATTGTAGTGTTTTTTTTTTGTTGCGTTGTGTATTGTGTTTTCTTTGTTTATTATGAACAGCTACATTTTTGTTACAGAAAAGCTAATCACAATAATTTAAAAAGCATAACGGCACGGAACAGAACAGCAACAGGAAGTAAAGACTAATGAGGCCTTTTAAGATGTTTTTTGGGGATTTTTTAAAATTCTGTTTTTGGTTATTGTAATTTTACTATTATTAATTAAATTTTCCTTTTTTGGTACGTATGCTAAAACAAAATCAAAGCGAATCAAATACCAGGTTGCAGGGCAAGCAAATTCATTAATTTTCGCCGAAAGCATTACTGTCAAACTTCATGCATAAAAAATATATACAGATTTTTTTTATATAGAGTTTGGCAGCAATGATTACCAGCAAAAAATAAGCATTGTTAAAAATTATGACATGTAAGTCTCTCCGTAAATTTGAAAAATTACTTTGCCTTTTTTTAACATTAAAATCTGCGAAAACCAAAATAAGAAATAAAATGCAACACATGCTCCAATGACAATTCATACACATTTTAAAAATAATACATTTTGTTGTAACACTTTTCTTCCATTTTTAGCAATGGTTTAATTGTTTAACTCCAAAAATTTTTAACAAAAAATTGCTTTACACGATCAAGTTCTACTTCTCAAGATTTAATCCAGTCACACTATTTTACCATACACTCGTACTTTTAAAAGTCGATACGAACCTGCTTTCAATTTTTCTTAAAGTTGAGTGTTTTAATACGTTACGTTCAAGAAAACAGCTGATTACAGTTTTTTTGAACTACTCTTTGTTTTTGTTTTTACAATGTTAGGTTAGGTTAGGTTGCAGAGATTGTCGGCATAATGAGACCGACTCACTTGGGTCCTAAAGGTCCCGTTATCTCACTTGGAATAAGATGTGCAAGGATCAGATTCAGGATCCATATCCAAACCACCCCGAGAACCGGATAAACGAGTTTATCCTAGCAACATCGCAGACCGGTAAGTCTGCAAGACCATGCAGTCTCGGACTGTCGAAAATGACAGCTCTTTTCTCAGAAAGAGCTGGACAATGGCAGAGCATGTGCTTCACCGTTTCCTTCTCCTTTTCATCCTGACAACTTCTACAGTAGTCATGATGTGAAAGATTCTGTCTCCTAGTACTCGTATGGGTACCAATGACACAGTGCTCTACCAGCACATCCACCAGTGTACGCAGCTGCCCTTGAGGAAACCTCAGTAGATTTGGGGATCTCCCACTATCATACTGAGGCCACAATGTTTTTACAAATATTTTGCCACTATAAGTTTGCCATCTCGACAAAAAAAATTGCTTTCAAGTTGCGTGCTATCAATTTCAATGAATTTTAACAAGCAGTATGTGTGAAAAACTTGATCGTGTGGCTGCAGGGTTAGACAACGAGATGAATTATTTTAATTCAGAACTTAGCGATTTTATCAATCAACTAAACCAAATTGAATTTAATAACAATAATAGTATTATTTGTATTGGAGATTTCTGGGGATAGTTGAAATTGTTTTTTGGGGATTTGTGGGAATAAAATTTATATAATTGGGGATACCACTCGAAAAAGTGTGGATACCCTATTCGGAATATTCAGCGAAGGTAAGGCCAAGTTTTTTGATGGTTTATATAGCAAAGAGGGAGTTTACATTAAGGGCATTGTATCAGCTACAAAAGTCATGATGCAGAAGTTTGTGGGCAAGAGGTGTAGAGTAGCTTACGGGGTAGCAAAAGTAGCACGAAATGAATATTCATGACTCTTCAGTTTTTTCTCTCATTCCTTTTTCTCTCTTTCGTTTTTTGCAGTTCTATGCTTGAGCGGTGTTACCAAAGGGATGTTTTTTTTTTCTATATTGTTAAAAAATTGTTGAAAAATTTATGCATTTAGTTTATGGCAACACTTGAAAAATTGATTGATAAAACATCATAAAATTCTCTCACTTGCTACAAAAGAGTCATAATGTAAACGCTTGATGACTTACGGAGATGCTCCAAAATAGAAAACAATAAAAGAGTCAGCTACAATGTCCTTAATGTAAAACCACTCAAAACGGGAAGCTAATAAAAAATTAAGTCTGGCATTATTGTTTGTTTTCACTGACGTGGGTAAGCTTACTCAGCTGTCATACTTGTTGACATTCGTTGCCAAAAAAATATGATACAGCCGGGACACGAGACAAAAGGCAGTAGTGATTTTTTAAAAAAGGTACTACATGGAATATTTGGTGTTTAAATTTTGTAATCATAGATAAGAAGTTTCTACAGAAGTCATAAATGAAAATGTGTGATATCATAAAATAACTAAATGTCTATTCTAAAATTCAATAAAACGAAATACAGGTAATGTGGTTTTCTTAAACCTACCAACAATACCTAGCCTAAAATACACATTCCTAAGCTGGCCGTACTTATTAATTCATCACATTAAATATTTTCCGAAATTCCAGCAATTTTGTAAACGGTAAATACTTGCACATGGATAGGCTTACAAACTGTGTTTATAAATGTCTGTGGCAGTTGCTACATTACCTTGTCTCACTGTATGAGTTTTGCGTGTGGTTGCGTTTACGTATAATTGCTTTTACTCTATGGTCATATGATCTTTGCCTTACATCAGCCGAACGAGAACAACATGATTACGATTTTCTCCAACAATGTAAAAAACATTTAAAGAAAATACCCAAACACCTAAACCTCATTATTGGTCCAGAGAACACACAAGTAGACGACGAACTACTGAAGCGCATATTTTCCTATGCACTTCATATGAATATAAATTGCGTCAGTTATTACGATGCCCGCCGAGTGTACTCCATAACCTCATCAAATACCAGTTTAACTACTTTAGAAAAGTTAAGCTGCCCTAAAGGTTGGAAAAGAAAAAATATAGATGCCCATCATTCCGTGTGGTATATTTGTAAAGATGAAAGTACAAATGGTAATACTTATAAGATGAATGGTGTCAATGGATCAATCAATGCTCCTAAGTCAACATTAACAAATGGTCATTCGCCAAATTCGTTATCGTCGCCTATATTGGAAACTTCCTGTTTAGAGGTAGGTGCAACTTGTAGTTTTGATTAGATCTCTCTTGCCTTTCTTAATATTTAACTGATTTAAGAAGTTAATTGCTATTATACTTGAGTATAACGAATTATGTTACCTTTAACTTAATCGTTAGCACCTTTAAATTGCAAAATAAAACAAACTTTCTTTAAAGTAACTTAATTGCCTTTTTTCTTTTATTTATTTACAAAATAAATTCATAAAATATAGAAAAAAGGGCGCCGGTGACAAGCTCATATGGCGATCGTATTACAAAAGATATAGTGAAAAAATATATATAAGTAGATATATTCATTTCGATAAGATTCTTAAATGAATCCTTTAAATGTAATAATTAAAAATGGAATACAATTACAAAAAAAAAAAAAAATATCTTGTGAAATTTTGACCTAGACAGCATGAATGTTGTGTTGTTGTAGACTTCTTTTGATCTTCATGATGTTTTTGGTAGTCGCACAATCGAGAATGTCTTCTAGCAAATGCTCTCTACTCGACACTGGACATGTTGAAAGCATGAAACATCTTGGCGGATAACTTTTTTCACCCACCTTACCCACTCTTACAAATTAATTCCCTCTTTATTTTTTTATATATTAATTTTTATTTATTTTTATTTTTTCTTAGTAAAATTTAATTTTTTGATGATTTCTTGGAGCATGATTGATTTTTGTGAAAAACTTAAATTTAAAAATCTTATGAATTTACGGTATTTTACAAACGATATTTTGTTAATTTTCTGTTTCATATCAAATTTCCGATAAGATTGAAATGTTTTGATTACTAACTAAATATTATTGTTTCCTTGACCTTTATAACTAAATTTCTTTTCTATTTTATTTCTTTATTTTTTTTTTAATTTAATTTAATGTTTGAAAAAATTTATTATTATTATTTTTATTTACTGTTTCCTGAAGATGCCACCCAACGGTGTAGCAAATTATCGAAAAAATAACAAATAATATTTTTATTTTAAAAACTGACCTAGTGCTCAAATAAAATAAAAAAGAAAATTAGATTTTTATCTTTTGAATCTTAAGATTTTTGGTGAATTTTCGATTTCTACAATCATTTGGTGATTTTTTGTGTTTGTTAACCGCTGTCTCTTTACTTCATTAATGTTCAATATTCCATGAGTTTTTTTATCAACATTTATCTCTGTTCCGTAATCATATGTAAAATCTAGTTATTTCTAAAAGCGATCTGGCGCGTTCGAATTTAAGTAAAAAATAACGAATATTTGTGAAAATAAACAAAGTTTTCGGTTTCGGATTACATGTTGTTCTATTTAATAAATGTTGTTTTTCATTTTCTTTCAGATCTATGAAATACAACCAGCAAATAATCGTTCGCTTATAGCGAAAGTATGCCGAGATCTTTTTAAACAAAGACATACCAAAGAAATACAATGTCTCTTGGAAAAGAGGCCATTACTTACAGAACGCATAAGCAAGGAATTATCAAATCATCTGGGGAACTTATCAGAACCTGAATTAAGTATTATATTTAATGAAGACATTTGTACATTTGGTATGTTACCATGGCATACGCGTTTTACTGAATTCTTTAGACATGCCAGTGGTCAACGCTTTGACGTTAAAACCTTTGCTCACATACTATATAAATACTCTCGCTGTGAACAAAGATGGGGTAAATAGTTTTCCTTTCTTATCCGTTTTTTCTTTTTTTTTAAATATATGAAAGTGAGTTTAATATTAAGTAAAGAAAGGATGTCCATTAGAAAAAAAATATGACAAATTTAATATAATTTAACTATTTAAGTTAGCAAAGTGTAATTAATTTAAAAAAGGAAACAAACTGTTGTTCTTAAGTATGTAATAAATAATTTCGTAAAATAAATGAAAGACAATTATTTGTTAAGAAAAATTTTTTTATTTTTTTTTTTAGAATAAAGCCCTTTTCCTCCTATGACGCATAGTTACCGAGATAAATGAGTTTTAAGTTTTCTAGATATAAAAAAAAAAATTAAATTTTGGGGAAAAAATTTAAAAAAAAACTTTAAAACATATTTTATACTAGCAGTGCCCAAGACATCGTTAGCGCGTCATTTCTAACTTTCTTAAAATTTTGGTTTAGAAAAATGTGTTTTAATTGCATAGTGTAATTTTTAACTATATTTTGGAACCAAGATTCTAAGGGACCTCCTCACAAAATTTTATTCATATCCATCCGGCAGTTTTTAAGTAATACGTACGTACACAAACAGACATAAAAATTACAGTTTTATTATTAGTAAGTATAGATATTTTACATCATTTTGAGCAAAAAGGGAACAAGAATGTGCAAACAATTAACCGAAGCATACTTTCAGGCGTTCGTTATAAAAATTATTTTATATGTAAAAGTTATCACCAGACGGCGCACAGTGGCTCAGAAACTCTATTCGCCGCAGTTCTATACAATTCGTTTCGATGTTAAGTGGCAGACAGTCGTACTTTTTAGTACAAAGTGGACAGCGCAGGCAAATACCCAGCCAGAAGCTGGTAACTTAATAATTTTAAAATTTAATTGGGGCTGTTTTTTCATCGCACCATTATAAAACGAACCATTCGAATTTGTGATTATATAAAAACAATATTGAAAATATATTTATTTTATTATTTTTAATTTATTTAGTTTTTGGCACATCTTTTGGTATATTTTAACACACATACATTCATATAAATAAAATACATTTAAAGCAACTGTATTGCAATTATAATAATAATAATGAATATTTTTTATTCATAAGTTAAGCAGAAAAATTATTTAAACTTAAAATCTATTTAGGAAAAAATATTATTATTTTTGCGATCCTTTAAACTACTTTAGGCAACACTACATTTACAGAAGTACAAACAAAAGCATATTATGTATAATATTTTATTTTCTTGTCTGCATTTATTAAAAATTTATATAAATTAAAGTTCTTATTTGTTTATAAAAGAGCATTTTATTTTATTAGATTTATGTTAATATATTACGTTTGGATAAAAGTTTTAATTCTGTCTCATATTTTTCCAAATTGGGTTGTTCGGCAGCAATTTGTGGCATTTTGTTTTGAATTTCTTCGAAAGTTTTATGCAACTCTTCTAGAGATTCTCCCAAACCCTTTTTAATGTTGTTAAACTCTTGTGATATTATCGATAATTTACCCAAAAGATAATTCAAATTTGAATCCATATCCAGCATACGATTCTTAATATCTGTCACCTTAACACCCATAAGATTAACACTGTCAAAAGTGCTGTTGACGGCCAATTCATTGCGCGCATCAACGGACCTGAGCAGATCTTTAGTGTCACCTAGTTCTTCGTGCATAATTGATATTTGATGCCAAACTTGTGTGATTTCCGATTCAATGAGAGACGAGAAATTCTGCATGGCTTCTATTTGATTGGTCATCATCATTTCGTCAACATTGTCGAAACGTTCTTTCATCATTTCAAATAGTTCATCTTTTTGTTTCTCTAAATTATCTGTTAATTTTTGCACAATTTGCACTGTTCCAAATTCAACCTTGCGTTGTGTATCCAATACATATTCCGAATTAGTCATTAGAATGTTATTGAACTTATTAAATATTTCCAAGCCTTCATTGAACTTTGTATAGCTGTTATTCATTTCAGCATAGAATCTTTCCAACACATCGGCCGATTCAATGACATTCTTATTCATATTTTCAATATTTGTGATCATATTTTTACCCTGGTTTTCAACGGCACTGTTCGTTTTAAGAGCAACTAAAATGATAATGAAACCCAAAATTATTGAAATTACAAATAAAAATCAGAGAAGCGTATAATTTAATTTTAAAAAGTATTCGTTAATTTAGTAAAATTTTTTTCTATTTTTAGCACAGAAGTACATTAGTCGGAAAAGGTCTGCGTTCAAACAAAGTTTTGTTTTTAAGTTAATAAAATTATTTACAGGCCTTGATTTATTATCCAATATAGACATACGATTAATTCGATCGAAACATTGATTTTATGAAACTTTTTAAAAGATTAACAAATCAGTCAGATTTTGCATCGTTTTCTGCAAAATATTGCAAAATGTTGTCTGCGTACTCCAAATCTGTTGCAGCGAGAGAGCCAAAAAGAGAATTTTTTGATAGTTGGCAGTTGCAAACTGTTGCTGGAGAAATTTCTGCTTGCAAGATTTTGCAACTAGTTTGAACAGCTGTTTTTATTTTCTTTTTGAATGAAATAATTTTGGTAAAAAAAAATAAAAATTGAAATTTAACAATGGCAGAGGTAAGTAATTAGAATTATGTTGATTTTTAATTTTTATAATAAATTATAATAAACAAAAAAAAAAAAAAAATTAAGTATACTACAAAACTGATGCATAGAGTTATATGAAATATATGTATTGCTTACTTATCTTTATTAATTATGTTAACTTATTTATTGTTATTATTATTAACTTTACTTATTTGTTCACTTGTAATTTAAATACTTTATTATATTCAAATATTTTCGATCACAATTCATGTTTTAAATAATAATGTTTCTTTGTCAAATGAAAAATAAATAATATTAGTTCTAATTTCGATTTTGTAAAATACACACGAAAAAAAAGAATAAATAATAAAAAATATAAAAATAAGAATAAATAATAATATCCTCTTTAACTGGCGCAGTCGGGTTACGGACTAATCCTTTGAAAAAGGACATATAAATAAAAATAAAAATCCTGCGAATCCCACGGGACCCTCCAGGATTATAGATAATAAATACATAAAAAATTTATTAACATATATATATAAAAATTGTGAAATAAACTAAAAAAAAAATATATACATATATATAAGAAGTGTTGTGATTGAAAAAAATAAAATAAAAAAAGGATTAAAGAATTAAAAAAAGGATTAAAGAATTAAAGAAAAAGCATTAAAGAACAAAAAAATATAATAAATAAATAAATAAAAATAAACAAAAGAAATATTAAACTTATACAGAAACAAAAACAAAAAATGGTCTCAAATTTAAAAAAAAATCATTTAACTACAAAAATTGGTGAAAAAAGCAGTGGTGGTAAATACATTCAGTGAGGAAAATAATTACATATAAAAAGTCCTTACAATTAGAAAATTTAATGTGGAGCCATTTTAGAAAATTTAATATTATTACATAAACATCAAATAAACCAAAACTATTGTGAATTTACAATAAAATAAAAAACATCAAATTAAAAATACATATACATATGTACATTGGAATTTTATTGAAAAAAAATTTCATTCATGTAACATTAAAACAAAATTATAATTGATTAAAAAAAATATTTTTTTTTTTTAATTGAAAAAAGTGAACAACAGTGAGAAACAAAACTAATTGAACAACAGTGAAAAAGAAAACAAAGTTAAATACAATATCAAATAAACAAAATAGAACAAATACATTAAAAATCAATAGAATAAAAAAGACATTAAATTCGAAATTAATACAATAAAGAGGATAGTAAGTGAAAATTAAAACTGAAATTAAAAATTAAATTCAAAATAAAGGAACCGTAAGTTATGTTTGAATATTAAAAAAAAAAAGAACAAAAAAAAAGAAAACAAATTGAACTATCTTAAAAATAAATCAAATACAATTTAGTGAAATAAATAAAATAATCTTAAATTAAAACTAATTAAAATAAAATTAAAATTAATTTAAAATAAATTAAAAAAAAAATTAAATTAATTAAAATTAACTAAAAAAAATAAAATAAAATAATTTAACAATTAACATTAAATTAAAATTAAATAAAAATAAATTAAATTAAATATAAATAAAAAAAAATTAAATAAAAAAAAATTAAAAAAAGTGAATTAAAAAATTTAAATTAATTTTAACACTTAAAAAAAAATAAGATTAAATTATTGAAAGTTAAATTAAAATTAAATTAAAACTAAATAAAAATAAATTAAATTAAAATTAAATACAAAATAAATTATATAAAAAACTAAATTAAAAAAAAAATTATTAAATTAAAAATAAAAATTTAATTAAATTCAACAATTAAAATAAAAATAAACTAAATTAAAATTAAATAAAAAATAAAATAAATTAAAAAGAAAAAAAATAAATAAATATATACAATTAAAATTGAATTAAAATTAAATTAATTAAAATTAAATGAAAACTAAATTAAAATTGAATTAAAATAGAGTTAAAATCAATTAAAATAAAAATAAATTGTAATTAAAGCTAAATTTAATTAAATTAAAATCAGAAAAAAAATAGTCGAACATTTAATTAAAATTAAATCATAAATAAATTAAATTCAAATAAATAAAAAATTAAAAAAAAAGTTACAACAAATAATTATAAACTATTTAAAGCTATTAAATTTAATAAATAAACGAACAATGGCGTTTAGTGCTTTTCAATTGTTGGAAGGAGTACCGAATTTTGAAGGCAAGGCTGAAGAACTAGAAATTTTTTCAAGGCATGTAGATGAAATCAGAAAACATATTGATGCAACACTTTTACCATTATTCGATTTGAGGGTAAGAAACAAAATTGTTGGAAAAGCTAATGTGACATTAATCAACAACAACAATCCTACTAATTGGGACCAAATGAAAATAGTTTTAAGAATTAATTTTAACATTTCCGATAGTATAGAAAATATTGTAAATAGAATAAAAACTGCAGAAATGAGAACTAATGTTAATGATTTTTATGAGTATATGCTCAAATTATTAACAAAATTGAATTTAAAGTGTAGTATTAATAGCGATAACCAATGGTTCAATTGTAAAAACAACGAATTAATGGTTTTAAAAATATTTATAAATAAATTACCTAATGAACCAAAATTAGTTCTCAATTCTCGAAATCCTCATTCGTTATTGAAGGCAAAAGAAATATTGATTGAGACGGATTATTTTTATCAAAATTATCAAATCTTACAACCATTTTCATCCCAATTTTATAATAAAAATTTAGGTTTTAAAAATCAAAAATTTTACTTTAATAATAAAAACAGTTCACCACATTTTCAATCAGTACATGATAGAAATGTTCAGGATAATAATGAACAAATTTATTGCAAACACAGTAATCACAATTTCAAATATAATAAATATACACCAAGAAACTTTCAAAATAATCAACAAAATTCTACAAATTTAAATGAATATGAATACAGAAAAAGCAAATATGTTCCTAATAATCAAAGTAACTCTTTGAAAAGAAGTGAAAATAAATCATATAATATGAGATCTTTTGTTAATAACAGCGAAAAAAGCAAATCTACTCGAACTGATTTAAGTAATTCAATGCAAATGGAAGTGGATAACATTCAAACTTCAAATTTTCAGTTAGTGGCCGACGAGCTCTTCCCTTCATAATAGTAAAGACGAAAACTATTCCAATAAGATTACTAATAGATACTGGATCCGGGACAACACTTATCAGGAAAGGTTTGTTTCATAAATCTTTTAGAAGTGAATTAGATCATCCGATAATTTTAAATACAATTTGCTCAAAAACCATTACAACTTCGAAAATTACAATACCGCTTTTTAAGGAATTTAATCGTCCAAATTCAAAAATAGAGATGTTAGAAACAGAAATTTATAATGAATTTGATGGCATTATTGGTTGCAATTTACTTAAACCACTTCAAGCTAAAATTGATTTTAAAAACAATATGTTAATTACAAATGAAGCAAAAATTCCTATTACATTTAGCAAAATTTCAGATGAAACTACATATGATAACTTAAACCCAGGTTCAATAATTGAAATAAATTTTAATGAACCAAGAATAGACCATCTTATACAGAAATTAAAAAATCAGAATAACAATGAAGAAGAAATTATAATTTTAACTAAAATCATTAAAGAATTCAAAAATGTTTTTTATATTGAAGGAGACAATTTATCATCTGTTTGCAAGTACAGGCACAAAATCCCAACTATAAATGATATACCCGTTTATTCAAGGATATATCGTTTTCCACAAATTCATAAGGAAGAAGTAGAGAAACAAATTAATGAGATGTTAAATTCTGGAATAATAAAAAAATCTAATAGCCCATATAATGCTCCAATTTGGGTTGTTCCTAAGAAAATTGACAATTCTGGTCAACAGAAATGGAGAGTAGTAATTGATTATAGGAAACTAAATGATGTTACTATTGAAGATAAATTTCCAATACCAAATATTGAAGATCTTTTCTCAAAACTAGGAAACTCCCAATATTTTACTACATTAGATTTGGCAAAAGGATTTCACCAAATTTTAATTTCACCAGAAGATCAACATAAAACAGCGTTTTCAACATCAACTGGTCATTTTGAATTTACCAGAATGCCTTTTGGATTAAAAAATGCTCCAGCATCATTTCAAAGGATGATGAATGAAATTCTCAGAGATTATATAAATAATATATGTGTAGTGTATTTAGACGATATTTTAATATTTTCAACATCGCTTGATGAACATGTTTTATCATTAAAAAAGATTCTAAAAAGATTATCTGAATATAATATTAAAGTCCAAGTTGATAAATGCAATTTTTTTAGACATGAATCTGAATATTTAGGACATATTATAACCCCTCAAGGAATTAAACCAAATCCTGAAAAAATAAAAATTATTAAAAATATTAAATTACCTAAAACAATAAAGGAGATAAGATCATTTCTAGGATTAACTGGATTTTACAGAAAATTCATAAAAGATTATAGCAAAATCGCTTTACCGATGATTTCATATCTAAAAAAAGGATCAAAAATCAATATTAAGGATCAAAAATATAACGATTCATTTAATAAATTAAAAACAATTTTATGTAATACTCCGGTTTTATCATATCCTAAATTTGATAAATTATTTGTTTTAACAACTGATGCTAGTAATGAAGCATTAGGTGCAGTATTATCTCAAGATGGACATCCTGTTGCTTTTTCTTCACGTACATTGAATAAACATGAGTTAAATTATAGTGCTATAGAAAAAGAACTTTTAGCAATTGTATGGTCAGTAAAGTATTTTAGGCCTTACTTATTTGGAAGGAAATTCAAAATTCAAACAGATCATAAACCACTTGTATGGCTTAATTCAATGAAAGAACCCAATATGAAATTGCAGAGATGGAAATTACAGTTAAATGAATATGATTTTGAAGTTGAATATATTAAAGGTAAAACAAATAAAGTAGCTGATTACCTAAGTCGTCTTGATGTCAATGTATTAACAGAAGAGGAGCAAGAATTAACTATTCAATCTGATTTAGCAACTGTACATAGTGGACAAGAAAATTTAAATGATCATATTCCTATATCAGAATCTCCGGTAAATATTTACAGAAATCAAATAATAGTAACGTTAGGAAATAGTTATAGATACAAAAAACAAATACTATATGAAAATAAAATGAGACATATAATTACAATAAAGGAATATTTTGAAGAAAAAATAATACATTTTTTAAAGATGATATTTCCTATAAAAGGAACTGTGGCAATATTTTGTGATAATTTTGATATATTTAAGAATTTTCAAGATACTTTGGTCCATTATTTTTCAAACACGCCTAAAATGAAATTTTTATATTGCTCAAAATTTATAAAAGATATTTTTGATAACGAAAAACTTCTAGAAATAATAGATAAATATCACACTGATAAAAATCATAGAGGAATTGAAGAAACATTTTTGGAATTAAAGAATATAATTTATTACCCAAATTTAAGAAACGAAATTCACAAATTTATTAATAATTGCATAATATGTAATATGTGTAAATACGACAGAAAACCTATAAAAGCTAAATTATGTATAACTGAAACTCCTTTAAAATCGAATGAAATACTTCATATTGATATTTGGTTTCTAAATAAAACTACAACATTTTTAACATGCATTGATAAACTTACAAAACACGTTTCAATACATACTTTAAATGATAAAAATTCTTTAACTATAGTGGAAATGCTAAGGGAAAGATTTGCTGTTTTAGGCAAACCAAACAAAATTATAGCTGATAATGAATTTAAAACAGCATACATTAAAAATTTCTTAAATTCAGAAAATATAGATTATCATTTCACTTCTCCTAACACCCACACTGGTAATTCAGATATAGAACGTTTTCACCTAACACTGAATGAACACATAAGACTTTTTAAATTAGATAAAGATAATAAAGATATTGATGATAAAACTTTAGTTTATAAATCTGTACAAATTTATAATGATACTATACATAGCACAACAGGATATAAACCAATAGATCTATTACATAATAAAGTTGATAAATCTGTTTGGGAAACATTACATAATATTGTTCATAATAAAAAGATCGAAAGAATAAATAAAATGAATGAAAAAAGAGAAGAATGTCATGCATATAAGGAAAGAGAGTTAGTAAAAAACCTTGGTTTTCAAAACCTTAAACAAAAGCCAAAGTACATTTTAAAGGATGTTAAAGAAAGAAATAAAACTAATTTTTTAGATGAAAATGGTTGTAAACGTGATAGACAAATAGTCAAAAGAATATTTAAATATCAAAAAGAATTGCCTAATATAAAATTTGAGAGAAAGATTACAGGAAGAAATTATACTAAAAGAAAAGATATTTAATAATAATTGTAATATTGTATTAATGTAATATAATTGTAACATTCCAGGAGTAATGTATTTACAAAGGCTAGGGGAGTTATATGAAATATATGTATTGCTTACTTATCTTTATTAATTATGTTAACTTATTTATTGTTATTATTATTAACTTTACTTATTTGTTCACTTGTAATTTAAATACTTTATTATATTCAAATATTTTCGATCACAATTCATGTTTTAAATAATAATGTTTCTTTGTCAAATGAAAAATAAATAATATTAGTTCTAATTTCGATTTTGTAAAATACACACGAAAAAAAAGAATAAATAATAAAAAATATAAAAATAAGAATAAATAATAATATCCTCTTTAACTATAGGCAATGTTCTATTTTCCAGTCTAAAGACTTTTCTTATGAAGCCAAAAGAAAGAAATTGTGTAAAGCTGTATATGGAAGAAATAGTGTCCAATTACTGCGAAGAGGAATTTCGAAGACATTTCCGGATATCGAGGTAACTGTTTAAAATCCTAGCGATCGGTTTTCAATTAAATTTTGCGTAATTCTTTTGCTTTGTTATTTCAATTGTTTACACACCGATCAGCTGTTTTCTTCCAAGATTTTACTGGATACTGTCTGCGTACTTTTTGATATATTTTCAGCCGACAGGGTAAAATTGGTCTTACTCTCCCAAAAAAATTTACTGAGTATGAGCTACTGGAAACGTACCCAGACAGACCTATTTGCACTTTGAATCTACTCTTTTACACTTTTTCTTAGAGTTCAAGAAATTTTGACAAACATAACGGCTAAATTTAATAGTGAGTCACGTCTTGATGATTTCTAAACTCAAACTAATTTTCAACAGATAATTATGCTTAACGACTTCATGTCCAAGCGACCTCCCACTATGTAGATTCAACAAGTCATTTACTCCGCAAACCGGCAGACTTACACTAGAGCCAAGCCACGCTTTTGTTTTATTCTAGCGGTGCACAGGATTTTTTCACAAAATTTGCTGATCTCTTTTAATTCAAAATTTTTAAAGATAACTTTAATATTTTCCTGCCAGTGGTCATTGTAGTGATCGTTATATTAGGATGTTTTCCGATCGTTAATTATAAAGGGGGCTAAGTATTTGACTAAGATGCTCTCTCTGGCTTTGGAAATATTTTTAATTTTTTTTTTGTCAAAGGATTTATAAAATAACGTAATAATAACGCAATATAACCTCAAAAATAAATAAATTGATTGATTAAAAAACCTAAGGCTGAATAACATTTCCTTTTCGTTTTGTAATTAGACTTCTTCTGTATTAGAAATTAGAAAATATATAAAGATTTGAGTTATATGATAATAGAGAGAAATATTAAAGATTAAACAAAAAATGTGTGGGAAAAAGTAAATACGCTGACTTTTTCGAGCTACTGTACATTGTATGTACATTGATGAAACACATATTTGTTGCAGGTAATAAAAATAATCTATAAATTTGACATTCATTTTAACAATTTTGTATTAATCAAGCGAAAACTGTTAATGTGTATCATACACATGTAAGTTGAATGATGATAAGAATGTTTTCATAGAGAATCAATAAAATGTTCTGACTTTTAATAACTCACCCGCATCAGAGGCTTCTAGCAGTTCCGTTTTAATATTTTGCAATGCATCAAGAGTTTTATTATTTAAATCTTGTATAAAATCTTTGTCCGACAGCAAGAGACCGTTTTCTGGATGGGGAATTTCTTTAAGTTGGGCTAAACCTGTATTTACCTCTTCAAACATTTTAATTACTTTATTTTCGAACACTGTATTATTTGGTTGTACAATAACTGGTTGTGGTAAAGGTGGTGCAGCTGTTGTTGCGCTATAACTAACTAAACGATCTTCGATTTTTGCCAATTTTTCTTGGGTTATGGGACTTGTCTTGAAAGCAATTTCAGTATGTTCCAGCATGTTGTGCGAAACATTTAATAACTTGTCAACATTTTGAGAAAGCGTCTTCATGTGTGTGATAAGTTTTTTATTAATTTCTTCTTGATCCTTAACAAAAGTATGCGGTAGCGCCGGCTCTGCTGGCTGAGCCATTGTCATATGTAAAGCACCCGGTGCTACTGGTGGTCTCTTAAAGCATTCGTTATTTTCTTGCATCCATTTAAATATGCGTTCTAAAACTTCTCCAATTTTTTCAGTTTGTATATTGTATTTTTCTTCTTGCTTTAAAAATAATAAAAAAAATATTTATTTTCCAATTTGTTTTGTAAAATTAATAATGAAAATTTTGTATGTTTTAATTGCTAAATAAATTATCTCTTCACACTAAAGTTTAGTTGGTTAAAGTTAAATTGATAAAAATACATTTTGTACTCATTAAGAAATTTGTGAATTTGTTTAAAACAAATTTCTCAACCAATAGATAATAATATCTTGAAATGTCAATATTGATAATCTCGATTAATTATTTAAACAGAATTCATTCATACATTTTTATAATTATTTTCAAATAATTCGTAATAGAATTCACCTATTTGGCAATTGATTAATTCTTTTAAAATATTTTTTTTAATTATGCATTAAATTAATAACTGAATTAAAAATAAACAAAAAGTGGAGACTTTTTAATTTGCTAATTTTGTCAAATTGAAGTAAAAAGTTGAACTACTATATATTTACCGCTATTAACATTGTTTCTATTTGACTGACACGTTCATCTAATCGTGAAAAGATGCCATTTATGGGTTCCAGATTCTTTTGGCCCTTTTGCAAAGCCATCATTCCTTTCTTCATCAGTTCACCCAGCGCTCGTTCACGGTGTTCATGTCTTTCCAATTTATTATCTAACTGATTGTAGGAATAAATAAGAGATTGTAGAGTTCCCCGAATATCACCAAGACTAAAAATGAAATAATTTTATTTATATTTTCTTCGTAATAATTTAAGATATAAATCAATATATTTAAAAAATAAAATAAAATTAATTTTAATTAAAGAAACGCTTTTGAGAGAAAAAACTAATGTCCATTTACAAAATTTTCTGTCTATTGACAATAAAAAGCTTTATAATTATTATAATTTCATATATTGTTGTCTCTCAGTATTTACCAGTGCTTCAAAAACCAGCCAAAAATAAACGTCTCAATGTTTTGGAAAAATTAAAAAAAAACTTTTCATCTCTTGCTATTTTTTATAAAGAAGCTATTCCCGAAGCGTTTCGCTACCCCAATGAATATAATCGTACCTCGACCACTCTTCCAGGCAAGTTTTTTTATTTGATTAATATGGAAGTTATAACAGATTTCCTTTTGCCTTTTGGACCTTACGAATCAGGAATTATTATTATTAATTTTTTAATATTCTTAAGATTGTTTTTTTTTTTTTAATCGATTCCATGCATTCTTACTCTTCCCACTTACCGCTCCTTTTCCTCGGTTTTTTAATACGCATACCCTCTTGGAACTTTTAAATAAATATTTATCTCTGTTTAATTTTTCTTAAATCGGTATAGTGTTTTAGTTATAACTCACAAACACGACTGATTTCGTGCAAACTTTAGATCATACGAACAAACCCTAAAAATTTAATTGAATTCGGTTTGACCATTCGTGAGTTAAAAAGTCACAACACACGTGCAACAATTTTTTTTATTTTACATATATATTAAGAAGCTTTTTTATCGAAAAGAAAAAATAAAAAAATTAATACGGATATAAAATTTGTATCATAATTAAAATTTTAATTTTTAATACGGTCACGGTTCTACAGGCCACGATACTCAGCATCTTTTGTTTTGATGGCTCTGAAATAAAACATTTTTTAATTTCGAAGTAACAAGCATATTATTGTTAGCCAAGTATTGAAGTAGTTGATATTGAATACCGATTATTTACACTTTTTTTCTAGATAGTCCATAGTCAAAAGTAGTTACTCGATACTTTCAATTTGTATTTTTTGATCTTAATTGTATTAAATATTTTACAGCTCAAATACAGCTCTGCTAGAAAAACAAATCTACATGTGTGTAAAAATAAATAATTAATTCTATAAAATTGTTGCCATCATCTGCATAGATGAATTTCTGAGTATCTTCTAAAAATAAACTCATAGATGACAAACATAATAGAACGAACCACCAACATGTAAAATGAAAAAAATGAATGAATATGTCTTCTTGTTTTTTTTTTAATTCATTCGAAGAAGAAAGGAGCTTCTTAGAATTTGATTGCATATTAAATGTTTCAATTTGTAAATGAATTTTTTTATAGAAAGTTGACTCCATAATTTTATACTCGTAGATTTTAAAAAGATGTGTTAAATAATGTAAATTATACTTTTTGATCTGTCGACATACAGGAAGAAAATAAGTTTAATTAAAAATTGAAAATACAAAAATCTACATGTTTGTTTGTATGTAGGCTTGATAGATAACTGTCAGAAGAAAGAAATAATCGTATTTCCGCACATATAAAAAAAGTTTAACATGAAAATCTACTTAAAATAGTTTCTTTTATCCAAAGGCATGTGCGTATACTTATACATACATACATACATATGTGCATTTGTAAGTTGCAATATATGTATGCATTTTCTCCCCCAATTTAAAACAAAGACCGTGTCTATCATTTGTTGGTACTCAAAGAAATAATTGCTGCCTGCAGTCAATCGTTTTTAACATTTTATTATAATTTCCTTAAGCCTGACGTCTTCCATACATTCTATTTAATTCTCTGTTGATCTTGTTTATGCCCTTTAAATTTTTATTAGACGAGATGGAAAATTAAAAGAGCACAAGACGCCGCCGCTATGATGCTGCATAACAGTTCTATTTGAATTGTATGCATTTCATTCATACAAATGTGTCTTTTATTAAAAAGAATTACATATTTCATATATATTTGTGGAAAGCGCGTTTATTAAAATCAATAATTCTGTTGATTTTAATATAACTCATAATTTATCTCAATCTAGCTTTATGATTTTTATCGATAAAACTCGTATCCAATGCAATAGAAAAGTTAAAAATGAAACTGATGGACTTGTGTATCAAAGTATAATTTTTTTATGAAATTCATTTTCAGTATTTACTATTGTACAATTACGCAAAATGCTGGCTATTTTAAACAATTTTAATTTGACATCATATTTGCAAAAGCAAATATAAAAATACGAGGGTAAGTCATTGAAACTTCAGACAAAAATGAGTTTCAAACTTTCTTCAAATACCTTTACTTGAAAAGCAAAACAACTAAAAGTCAGTGATATGCAAGAGGATGTTCAACATTATAGACTTATAGACTATCGCTCATATTTTGACTAACGCGAGCTTTAAAATCTCAAAACGTCAAACTTATTACCAAATTATCTAGATTTACTTTTAAAATCTTGAGCTGGCGTTAATCGTGCAATTTACGGACGTCTGAAATGGTGCAAGAGCTACTTCATTCCATTTGATCTTCTTACTATCTACACTACCTTTATCAAAACTACAATGGAATTAACTCTGTTGTATGGACCGGTACTTCAAAGACTAGTTTGGAGGTACTCGAACGCGCACAGAGAGAACGAAGAAGATCACCGGCTAGAGTAGGAAATCCAGCTCTATTGACTCACTGAAGCATCGACGGAATTGGGAATATGTTTTACTGTTTCATCGTTACTACAACAGAATGTTCTCTGATAGAATCAGGGAACTTATTCTTGAAAACACGAAAACAATTTTCTAGGCGCAATACGTTCTTCATTAAGAATGCATCACAGAGAAAATTCGTTTTTTAGCCGAACAGTTGGTATGTGAAGTCAACTCCCTGCAGAGGTATTTCTTGTCGTTTTCAATGTGCCAAGATTCAAATCCAACGTCCACAAACACTACTCTCTCTATCCTCCTTTCCACAACCTAATTTCCTAGTTCTGACTCAATGCGTTCGCCTAAAAAAAATTTTAGAACGGGTTTGAGAATAAAAAAACTGAGACTCCGTTACATGTAGAAAACTTTACATTTTGGTGCGGTTTACATGCTGATGGCATCATTGGATCTTAGCTCTTGAAAACTGAAGCAGGAGAACAGGTTACTGTTAATGGAGATTGTAACAGGACCATGATCAATGATTTTTTGGTGAAATAGTTTTTGTTGCAAGCAAAAATTTCACATCTATTTGAAAAATAATAGGTGTGTTCAATAAGTAAATTAAAAATTAATGGAAAGCTTTTACCTTTTTAAAAAGCTATCTACGAGAAAACCAAAAAAGAGATCAAATTATTCCTTACTCCAATTGGAATAGTCGACCACTCTTCCAATCTAGCGAGTTTTTAATTTTTTATTTCATTATTTATTTTTTTCTTGATAGGGCACACTAATATGGAAGTTGCTTGTACCTTATTTTAAGGCACTTCCTCCCACCAGTTTTTCACTACATTATGCATATTAATAAAAGAGTTATTTGAACAAAATTTTAAGGTGGTACCTACTACTGTTGCCAAGTAATATTACGATTAATATCATGCACTCGTGAAATATCCAAAAAATAATTACCCTCTTCTACCAACGGTATATCTGATAAAATTCTGTAAAAATTCCAGGTTCACTGGTGTAGGCATCTAAAGCCTCCGGCAAACAAACAAGCAAACAACAGACAACACAATGTGTTTCTTAAATCTGTTTCATTTCATTACAGATTGCGTCGTCTGAATTCGTGTTTCAGGTTTCACTTCAGGTTGCAATCCAGGTTTCATTAACATCAAAATGTTTTAATATTTTCTGGTTGCATTGAAACAGATTGCATTGTTTGTATCGCTGTTTCATTATTTTATGTGTTTAGTACATTGACAACAAGCAAGCTGTTAACATCTAAGTAATTAAGAAAGAACAAAATTGGATGTGAAAAGTATAGTATATAAATTGCGTTGTCTGTAGCCAGTTTTATATACTAATAAAGAAGAGCTGATCAAACGATTAGCCGCTAGAGAGTAATGGAAATTGTAAAAATACACCACAAAAAAAATACAGTTCTTAGCGTTAGTTTCTTCGCTGTCGTTAATCGGTTAATAAACTTTATATTTCATTTCCATTTTTTATGTTTTAGAGAAATAAGTTTTATATTCTTTTTATGAGACTTACGTGACTTGAGCTGGCGTTAATTCAACTAAACTGAAACCAATAAAGGTTAAAAATAGTAATCGTGTAATTGCTTTCATTGTTTAAAGGCTCTATGTTGGCCTCACTAAAACTATTTGTGATAATGTTTTTAAGATTAGGCGCCTTTTTCTTGATCTCTTTCTCTCGCTCTCGCTCTCAGTTTTGCATAACTGAAAAAATAAAAGAAAATACAATTTATTGGAAAAATTTAAATTCAAATTGGTTTAATTTAATCAATCTGCTTAGCAATTTATGTATATGTATTTAAACATACTTATATATTTATATGTATGAGCAAAAACTAAAAATAAACAAATAAAAAAGAATGCATTTGTTACATATGAGCATGAGCGTGTGTGTGCTTAAGCATAATTTATTATCCAAAAAATTTATTTATAAAAAGCAAAACAAAAATTTGTAAAATACTTGATTTATGTGGAGCACATGACATAAACATTTTTTTTTTAAATCTTTAGATACAGAGTAGTAATGCATTTCCAAAAAGTTTCAGTTTTTATTGCTCTTTTGAAAATTGCGTTTAACATAAAATATCGACCCAGTTTGTTTAGAATATAAATTAATGTCTTTGTGTGTGGCTGATGTCTTATTTTTTCCCACCATTTTATTGTTTATTAAAAATGGTTTAAAATTGATAATATAAATATGACTTTTTTTGTTTATTTGTTTAATAAATCCATATATTAGGTGAAATTTCTTTTAAATAAATTTATATTTTACAATTTACGTATGTCCATCCATACGGTTGTTGTCTTTAACAAGGAAATGTTATGATTTTAACAAATAAATTAATATAAACATTTATATAATAATTGTCAGTATTTTTTTGATAATATTTATTTATATACTTCATTATATTTGCATGTTCATACATTTCTGGTTTTGAAATATTTTTAAAATAAGAAATTTTCATTAATATTATTTATTTATTTTTAATATTTTTAAATTTTTCGAAACAAAAACTAAAATGTTTACCTTATCTGCAATATTTGGATATAGTTGCTTCTTAGAACAAATTTTTAGGCAAGACTTCATAGTGTTAGTAACTTTGTACATTTACAAACGATCCATTTTTTAATTTCTTTACTTAAGTGTGGAAAAAATTATTATTTTGTATAAAAAAATTGTTTCTTTGTTAATAAGTTGAGAGTTAAATATTCATGAACTTAAGCTGGACTAATAATTATTTTATTTAGCTAGATTATATTAAATTTAAATATATCAAACATTTTATTTAATATTTGTTTAGAAAGTAAATGTACGGTTACAACTCATAATCACCTGAAAGTATTTTTAATTTTTTTCGGAGACAGTTTAAAGTTTCAAAACTTTTTTAAAGAATCTGACGTAATGTATCTTTAAATTACTTTTTAAAATTAAAATCAAAGAGACAGGTAGAAGGCAAGGCTCAGGGGTTAAGTTATAGGGGTTATAGTTAAAACTAGTTTAAGTCTTTCAGTGTACAAAGTTAATTTTGTTTGACATTAAATCTAATTAATTGTGTGTGATCATAGTTCAGTGCTACTTCTGTACTAATCTTTTATTAAACTAACTAGTTAGCTATTGTCAGAGACCAGTTTTGTCAGATTAGGGAATTTATCCCCAAATCGGGGATTTTATTTTTACAATGGGATGACAATATCACTTTAGAGATTGAAAATTTTTGAGGTTATATTTTTTTTTTGTTTTGGGGATTTTTTAAAAATTATGTTTTTGGTTATTGTAATTTTACTATTAACAAAAGAATTTGTTTTTTTTCTTGCTACTTGTAAGTTTCCTAGTATGGTAACAAAAAACATTGTTACAAAAATGACTGCATTTTTCAGCAATAAACTAAATGAAAACCGGAATGAGAATCAAAATGGAATATTCGAATCTTTATTGAGAACTTTTTTCTCCTTCTAAGAAGTGCTTCAAACGTTTCACTTCAAAAATATGTACCAAAAATTGCTTTAAACAACGAGAGAGAACATTTGGTTTATAACTTTTCGATTTTGTTAATAAACTCAACTCAATAATCCTGTAACAGGATCATTTTTGCACATAAAATATTTTTTGTAAATTTTGTTATTGATTTAGATATTAATCGATATGGAAAACAAAACATCTATTTTTGGATTTTGTATGTTTATGCATCTGCTTGTGTTCGCCTCACGTAAAAGCTGCTGGATGGATTTGAATAATTTTTTGAGGAGATCCCTTAAAACCTTAGTTCAAATATAGGATAGCTTTTTTTCGTAAAAATATGTGATTTTATAAAAAAAAGAGCACATTTTATTTTTGCAGATGGTAAACTTTTAAAATTGTTTACAGCGCTCTACAATTAAATTTTAAAAACATATTTTTCTACATTTGAATTTTATGTCGTGGGCACTGCTAGTATATAATATATGTATGTATATAGCATGTTTAAATACAATATTATAAAACGTATGTACTTGAGTGTAAAAATAAATAGTATTTTTTTTGGGGATATTTGAAATTTTTTGGCGAATTAAGGGGATAAAAATTATTTAATTGGGGATACGGCTTGAAAAAAATCTGGGAGCCCTGTCAGAGACCAGGCTATAAAAATAGGTTTACAATGGATTTCATTTTTCATTTTTTTCATTTCATTTCATTTATTTGTTATAATCGAGCCATAGGCCATATATGATTACAAAGACTTACAATAGTAATAAATAGTGAAAAAAAAGTACAAGAAAACAATTGTGAAGATTTTTAATAATCCTTTGTTTGACAAAAATGCGCCAGGTGAAAAAAATAACAACTTAGTTAATAACTAAATTTAATTACACGTATTATGCATATGCATTTTGTAACAAATGTTTAAATCTATAAATAGAGAATTCAAAGCTTCTTAATCTAATTGGGAGGTCGTTGTAAAGTCTACATGATCTTACAACGAAAGACTTTTCAAATATGGAATTATTAATTTGTGGTATAATAAGCTAAGGATTTCATTAAATCTATTATCGTATACTAGTTGACTTGCTCCGATAAAACTGCCAACCCGAAGAAGTCAAAGGATTGTGTTAAATGTAACCTTTATTTTAAATTAATTGAAAGAAAATGTAGGTGTTTTGTATTCTATATCGATTACAATCTACACGAGCAACAAAACTTTCAAAGAATGTGACTAAATTAATATTTATGTTTTAGCCAGCAATTGCCCACTTTAGAAAAGAAATTAAAGTTCTTTAAAAAGAACTTCTAATTCAAGACAGTCTGTGTCTAGTAATTAACTGAGTAATTAAATTAAAAGAAGTTGTGTTGGACGCTTGTTTTTAAACATGCCTGTAGATATTTACTATTTAGGCAGTATGCAGTACGATTCAGAAGAACTTTCTAACAAAACAAAATCCTTCCTATATGATGCTGAAAAAGGAAAACTCAAAAATGGACTCCTATAAAGTCACGTATTCTCATGCACAAAGCCTGTTGCAAGTTGTAAAGAAGCACGCATGTTGCAAGACTAATGAACTTGCTAAAGGAACTCAAACAAGAATTTAAAAATTGCATTGACTCAGATGCCAAAATTTTCAAAGGTCGATTGTGTGTCTTTAACTGATTTTTACAATTTAAAATTGCTTATTGTCTACTATATATGAGCTGAAAATTCTTTAAAAATTTGAACATTTTTCTAGGAAGCCAACAATAAAGGTAAGAAAACTCAGAATTTTTAATTCTATACATGATTAATAAACAATTAAAACTTAGTTTTAAAGACGAAACCCTATCCTTATTGCAAGGTTGAGATAGTTGCAGCATTATACTTAAGATCGAAAGCTCCAGTGATACCAGCAAGTGAAAATTATACTTCTTTTACGGTACACAACTCAGCTCTACTTTAGTTAAAGTTTTGCCAAAAAATTTTAAGTTGAAATTAAATTGTATTATCACCGTTTACAACCTCGTGTTAGTGCGGTAAACAAAAGAGTCAGAAAATTACAACTCATCGATATCAGTGGTTTCAAATGAAATAAGGAAAAATGGAAAGCGGGTAAGTAGAGCGTTTCCATTTGTCTTCAAATACTTTCACAGATTTTGAAAAAGTTTTTATATTAATTAAAGGCTCAACAAAGCAATAGCTTGAAACTGGACGAGGTAAGATGCAACTTGCCACTTGCAAAAGCCACTTCATTTTTGGTAGCTTCCATCAGTGAAAAATCTAAGTGCCTCACATAATTTTAATATTGGTGGCATAGCTGCCACCCGCACAGATTTCCTCAAATTACCTTTATAGCATCCAGTAAATAGCAAAACGCCACTTTGCTTAGTCGAAAATAACTAATAAATCTTTCGGAAAATTACTTAATTTTTGTATTTATTACTTATTTCAAACGAATTTATTTAACTTACTTTGCACTGGGTAGTTCCAGAGGATTGGACTTGTTACGAATTTTTCTTTCTTATTCAGAGAACATCTCTATTACATCAGCGTCTTCAAACTCCTCTTTATAAAATAAATCAATACGATGATATCCATTTTAAATAATTTTAATTGTAAACAAGTAAGAGTGCTATATTCGGTTATTCCGAATCTTATATACCCTTAACCATCTATGTAAATCTAGTTTAGTGAAGTAACTTAAATCAAAAAACCAAATATTAGGGCGACAGAGAATTAAAAAATAAAAAAAATGTTGGTATTGCATATATATAATTTTACATAAAAATGACATCGGCTTTTAATGGGTTAAGCATTTTTTAAAAATTTTTTTTATTTCCTTAAAGCTCTCTTCAAAAGCTTTAAAATGATACCCATATTAATATTAAAAAAAAAAAAAAATTTAATCTCAGAGCCCCGTAACTCGGAAAATGTGGGCGATCGCCAATTTTTTCACTTGATGTTTTTTTCAATTCACTATCGGCCCATATATTTATTTTTCTGATTGGAGTTACTTTATTGTTCCAAATGACATGAAAAAATTTGAGGTAGGCGTGGTATTTTGCCTGCTAACTCAAAGGACATGGACCGATCATGATGATTTCCAATAGCACCTCTTTTGACACTATATCTGATCTATTAACATGTGTATTTATTTTATTTATACTAACACGGACGGACAGGCGGACATCGCATAACCGACTTCGCTATGCAAAAGAAGTCAGAATATATATACTTTATGACGTCGGAAATGGATATTTTAGAATATACACACGAAATGCCAAACTTAATTATACCCCTTTTCCACTTCTTGTGGTGAAGGGTATAAAAAACACAAACACTTTTCTTTTTTTCAAATTTTAATAATAGCCTGTCTTAATTCTGTCAAGCTTGATACTTTAAATTGGTAACGCCGTAACAATTTCAACCAATCAATCAGTTATATTTCATAATACTAGAAAAGGGTTTGATTGTATGAAAGTTGAGTTGTCTCTCAGATGACCAAACTGAGTTGAGTTGTAAACTATAATAGGAGTATTAGTTTTTAGCGTTGCAGCTGTTTACAAATAACTGATTTATTTCTAAAATATTTCGTTCGGTGCCAGCAGCACCGACAATATGTTCATTTAATTAAAAAAAAAAAAAGAATAATAAGACGATTTTTGTTTTAGTTTGTTGGCGTAGACAATTTCACCGGACGAAAACGTTAAAAAGTATACACTTGGTTAAAAGCAATGAAATAAAGTACATTTAATTTTAAAATATCAAATGATTTAATATCAATTTTATTCAATTATTTTTTATCAGTCATACAAAAAAGGAAAAACAAAATTTGTAAAAAAATATACTTTATATTTGTTATACAAAGTTTGTATGTAACAGATATTTAATACATTTCATGGAAATGGTTTTAAAAACTAATTTATTGTTTCTAATTTCAATCCAAATCAAACCAAAGCTTTTATCAATCATTCTTAATTTTATATGCAAAGCTGTAAATTCTATAACAATTCCGCAACAATAACAACAACCTGCTTATAGAACTTATCAATGATCTTGGAATAAAATTATTAGATGTACTTATGTATAATAAAAATGGGTCAAAAGGTTGATAATTCATAATGTACTTTCTTCAAACCAAAAATAAACATTTCTTAAAAGAAAAAATTATATTTTAGAAAAAAAAACTTTTCAAAGTATTAAAAGCTAATAAGACGATATTTTTTTATTATTTAATACTTACAGCAGATTATTTATAATATTTTTTTATTTATTGTTTATGTATCACTATTCTCTTGTTGTTTTTGTTTGCATTTTTTTTAATTGTTTTTTCTAATTGTGATTATTTCTTTCTCGTTTTTTTTTATTAGACTTTTGTAAAATTCTTATTAATTTTATTTAATATCAAATTTTTTGTGTTTTTCTTCGCTTTCTTATCAATAAATATATAACTTAACGCCACCAGATCTTGAATACGAATAAAATTCATTCACAAGTGTTTTGCTATTTAAAAGATCTTTTGCTTGTCTTCTCATGGAATGGAGTAAAATAGTGAAATTCGTCCCTTCGTTTTTAAGAGCAAGCGAAACTAAAGAAATTTAAATTAGAATTAAGAGCAAAAGAGCTTGAGCATGTTTTCTCCAACCAGTATTATCGATTTTTTTTTTTTTTTTTTTTTTTTTTTTTTTTTTGACAAAACGATTGTGGTATTTTTCAACATTCGTTGCTATAAAATAAAGAGAAAGAAAATAAAACGAGAAAAAACCTGTTGCAAATTCTATTATAAACACTATTCTACCAAAAAAAAAAATACTCTTTGCCTTTAAAAAATAGGAGGAATATTAAGGATTTACCTGCTCTGTTGTTTTTTTGTAATTTTGATCTTTGAAAAAAAATTTTTTTCCTCTCCAACTTTTAAGTAATTCAGAAACTGTATAAAAGAATAAAAAATTGTGTTGAAATAAGTTTAAGGAAATTTTATCCTGCATCTCTGCAAAATAATGTTATTTGTTCTCTTTTTATGAGCACAGTTTTTCACACACTTGCATCTCTACAAGAACAGTAACAGTCACAAAGATGAAACATTTGGCAATCATTGATGTTAGAAATATTCATCGTTGTGTTTGTAAAACATTCTTAAGGGCAAAATAAAAAAAATATGGAAACTTTTGCATACATGTGATGTCTGTAGCAAACAGCGTTGCCAGTAAATTTAAAATAATATTGAAATTTTGCATGATCCTTGGAACAGATTTAATTTATAAGCTGTATTTTAAACTTTGCTAATCAAGCCAAAATTTAGATTTAATAATCTACAAAAAAAATCATTTTAATTTACTACCAAAAGCGGCGCAACGATAAAGTCGTTCGGTATAAAATTGTTGTAGAAGTGTTAGTACAAAATTGTATATAAATTAGTTTTAACCTCAATGCCAGCTTCTTATTCTTAATAAGGATTTTTAATATTGGATAAAAAGCAGGGATGGGTATAAAATTTTTTAAGGAGTTTTTTTTTATGAAATTTTCATAGACAGATAATTTTTATAAACAATTTAGATATTACAAATCAAGCGTACTTTCACGAAAATCGTTTTTTTTTTTTTTTTTGTATGAAAATGTATTTTTTAAATATCTAAAGTTAATCTCAAATCAAGATCCTTTGCTCGAAAAACTCAATATTTACCGATCTAAAGAGGTATAAAATTTTTAAATAATTTTTCAGATAAACAAATATACTCGTAGGTTATCACAAATTCAAATTTTATTTTTATTTATATTTTTTTATTTTTATTATTATTTTTAATTTACTTTAATCTGCTTGATTCATTCAAATGATATTCTCATGAAATATTTATTATAAAAATATAAAAAATGAAATGTATAACTGTGGGGAAAGCATATCATATCACCATTTCGCTACTGCTCATATAGCTCATCAGTGGATTTCACCCAAATTTTGTATAAAAAACCTAAGAGTCTTATATCAAAACCAAAAAATGAGAACTTCATTGAATCAACAAAGCAAAAAGACAGTAAAAACTCGAAAAAGTTTTACACAAAAACACAGCAAACACTTAATATACTGTTTGTATTTTTTTATTTTATTTTTTCTTTCATTTTTCTACATAAGGGTCCCCTTTGGTATTCAATCATATGTATTTGAAATAAATTTTTAAATTAAAATTTTTCCTCTCTCACTTTATGTAGATATGTGTGTATGTGTGTCTATTTTTATTCTTTAACCCATTTCTACAAACGGATGCTAAAAAAATTAAAAATTCATTGGAAAAGAAAACTAAGAGAAAAATGATTAATTGACATCAAATTAAAGATATGCATGCGTGTCCTAAAGCTATTAGAATTTCAAGTACTTCCACAATGTATTGTAAATAATGCATACATATGTAAGTGATTAAGAGCATTACAATTATTAGTGCATACAAACATATTGTGTACATACATTTTCGTGAAACTAAAGACAACAAAATTCATTCCACTCTTAATAAAAAAACAACTTCAGTACTTATTCGATTTTTTTTTTAATATCAGCTTTTCGAGAAATTTGGAAACCCAAATGTAAAACCGCAAGTTTACATAATATTAACAAAAAATCAAATCGAAACATCAAGAAAAAAAATATTAGCATTACTAAAAGTTTTGACTTCAATAAAAAATATTGTACATAAAAACTTATAACCAGCGTTGCCGCTTTGGTCCAATCGGACCAAACTTGGTAGTTTTTCGTTTTTAAAAAACAGTTTGGTAGTTTGGTTGGTTTGTTGCATTTTTTTAAATTTTTGGTAGGTTTTCCTCCTGTAGCAATTTTTTAGCAATAGTAAATTTTTCACCTTAAAATTTCAGAACATAAAATAAAAAGAAATGTAACTTTGAATTAAATAAACAATTACTTTGAATAGTGTTACCACTGTTTTCAAAAAACTGTTTTAGGTGTAATAAAAAACATCTCTGCTTTTTTGCATAGAGATGATCAAAGCTATAACCATCTCTGGTTTAAGAAACGCGAACAATATTATGAAATTGAAATTAACAATATTTTTGAGTGAAGGTTTATTTTCAAGTGTATGTATTAAAAAATTAACAGACAAAATGGAAAAGAAAGTAAACTTTTTTAATTGTAAATATGTACCTATTTATTACATAAATATTTACTAATATTGCATGTAAAGAAACAGTAAAAAGAAAATTTAGAATCGAATGGTTGAGCGAATTTTATTGGCTCCAGGAAAAGAATGGGTGTTCATCCTGCATAGTATGCTCTAAAACTATTTTAAATCATAACACCCATCTTAAATATCACCAAAAGACAAACTTCCATCTTAACAATTACGAGGAAAAAAACCAAGTGAGTATAACAGAGTTTATATGCAAGAAATGCATTTTTAAATTTTAGGTAGGCTGTGAACGATTTTGGTAGGATTTTTAAAAATTATTGGTAGGAAGTAAATTTCTTGTGTGGCAACGCTGCTTATAACATAAATATAAATTTGTTTCTCCTGCAAATATGCTTCGATTTTGTAACTTCTTAAACATACGTTCCATTTTCGAATTATATAATTAATCCAGTAATGTTTTAACACAATGAAAAATCATTAATAAATTAGTTGATTGAAGATTACCAAGAAAAATTTAAAAAATTATATTGCTTACGACTTTTTACCAAAAAAAAGTCGTATAGAAAATTTGTAGATGAATCACTCGTTTTTGTTTTAAAACAGCAATTTTTATTGAAATTTTCAAACCTAAAGAGTATGGACTCATTGCTAAATAAACAAACCGAACTAAACTACTTGGTGTAGGCCATCAATAATATGAAGACTAATACTAGAGAAATTATTCTGGATCAACGATAACAGTCCTGCGAAATTCCTTCTTCGGCTCGAATAACATTGCACAGTCAATTGTTTACTGTACAATAACAGTGAGTCGTTGCCTCACCCCATTTAAAATATAAGTGTTGCCATAATATATTTTCCCCCCTAAAAACCAATAATTTTATTTTTATTTTGACATGTGACTCTCAAACTGTGCAATATTTTTAAGTGTTTTAGAGTTTTAAAAAAGATCTCAAAGCTGATCGACTTATAGCCGCCGGAAATTGTATCAACAGTAATTCCTAACCGACTTATCAACTTAGCCGAATTTTCCCGATTCTGTATACTATTCATTGTTATACATGTATACGACTGCAGCATTCGTAAAAAATAATTTTTTAATTTAAAATATACTTTAAAATTTTCGTATGGATTTTATTTTATTTTTAATTTCTTTGTTTAAAATACATCTTTATTATTTTTGATCAAATAAATATACCAGCAATATCTTTAAATCTTGTTCCCAATTGTTTGAATATACATAATATGTTTTTAAGAACTCCATACAATGTTAAACAATTTAAACAACGGACATCAGCCGCTGAATGATATTAGTTTACCGCCGACGACGAACCTTTAGTCGCCCATGATATTTTTGCTCCTGCTCTCAGTTCATCACCAACAACTTATAAAGAGTTATGCAAGCAAATAAAGCAATTTAATTTATCAATAATTATTTAGCGGTACAAATTAAGCGAAAATAGATGATTTTATTAATAATTAATAATGTATCGTTTATTAACGATCAATCGAGTGGCAATAGAAAATTGTCGTTTTGCTGTGTACGGTCATAAAAAACATGTGCTAAGCCTGAAAGATTTGGGTGGTGGTGGAATTGTTGATTGTAGACATGATGCAAGTGATATTTTATTGCAAACATCTAAATATCAAAACATAAACTGGGGTCACCAAAAAGCTGTTTATTGTCACTTGCAGAAGAACGTGCAAGATTTTAAATTGATAAAATCCGTAGTACAGAGCAAAGGATTAGATGACACAGCACCAACTAGTGGAGGTAAAATTATTTAAAAAACAAGTACATATGTAGTATTATTATCGTGAGGTTATACTTTTTGTAAATTCAATTTAATTTTTTGATTAATTACTCAAACAGACATTACGGCTGGTCTGCAAATAGCTGCTCGTTCACAATCTACAACAACAACAAACGCTGTGACCCAAGTGAAAAAGAAGAGATTTTGTAAGCCACGCTACTCTAAATATGTTGAGCTTTTAGAAGGTAAGTTTTACGATAATTATAAGATAACAATTATTATTTTTATACTAAATATAACTTTTTTTCTAAAAGTGACTGAAAATGCCGCAAATGAGCGTAAATCTCGTGTGAAACGCTTAAAAGCAAAAAAATTACAGAACTTTATTGCCAGAACGCAGGAGGAAATTTTAAAGAAACTTAAAAACAAGTCAAATTCAAAACCTAAATCAAAACCTGTAAGCGCGAATAAAAAACCCACACGATCTGCTTCAACATTTTCTCAACCAATTGAGTATCAAAAAATTAACTTGGAAGCACTAGACAATAGTTTGGAAGTTTGTAATTATGATGATAGGCCGTTCATTTTCATTGGGAAAGATAAGGAGTTAATTTCAAAACAAATATTTAATAATCCCGAACAGATACAACAAATCATCAAAAGTTTTGATAACTTCCGTGATATAATTGAAAGTCTTCAGCAAGATCGAATTGAAAATGATGCTTACAGGTAAATTAAAATTATAATCGTTATAACATAATTAAACTTAAATATATACAAGCATGTTTTACATTCCGATGGTAACGGTTTTAATTCCGTATTTATAATTCCGATCGGTTTTGTTTAACGTTCTGGAGATTCCGACAAATTTTGTTTATTCCTAAAAAATGCTGACTCCACTCTTCAATTTAAATGTGGCAATATTGCGCACACCAAAGTATAAAAAAAAACCACTTTAAAATTTTAAAAGTGGTTTCATTCCGAAGAAATTTGTCGTTTGCTTAAGAACCAATTTGCGGAATTGAAACCACTTTCGATCGGAATTAAGTTCTGTAACATGCCTTATATATTTGATATATCGCATTTTATGACCAAGAGGGTATTAACTCAAAATTTTCAGTAGAGGTGAAAAACTGTTTGTGGTTACATTTTAGGAGAATTAAAAAAAAAGAAGAAAAAAACGAATACATCATAGTAAGCCAATTACATTAGAAAATATATTTACATTCTTTTTTCCTTAAAGTCGTGCAATTATTTCAAAAAAATCTATTTTTTGAGTTAATACAATTTTTTCTGAAATTTCTGTTTTTTTTTTTTTTTTTTTTTTTTTGCATAATTAAGTTGTGACGCTGAAGTTGCAATTTTAATGAAGATTATAAATTTTTTTTTAACAAAAGGGTACTAACTCAAAATAAAACCAAATTTAAATAACACAACTTGAATAAAGGCTCAAATCAAAATAACACATTTTTTACGAAAACAACCGATGAATTTCTATTTTAACTTTTGTATTAACTCAAGATAATCACCCCTATCGTGAATAAAAAGTGAAATTTTTATTCCACACGAACTGAAAATTTGTATTCGGGAATTTCACGTGAACAATTTTTTGCACAACTTGAATAGTGTTATCATTGCATTTGAAAAACTGAAAAAAGTTGCTTACGGGGTATAAAATGCAAATTTAAGCAAAAAATGTAAAGTGAAAAGTTTTGGGCTGACACTTGTATTCGGCGTTACGGATCTCTAAAGCTTGTATGTATAAGATGGCAATTGACCTGTTACCTTGAATATTGTTGAGAAGAATGTCACTTAGATATTTATTTACCGATTTTGCCCTAAAATTGCAAATTATCAACCTAAAATTTGTAATCAGATGAAAAACACTTACTTATACATGAATTCCACTATCAAAATCAAAGTGAACAATACCATGAAAAAATTCCACATTTCATACAAAAAGAATACATTCGTTATAAGGGGAATTTGGGTTTTAGTGAAAGTGACAAAATTTCATGTGAAAACTAATTCGCGATAGGGGTGAATGTCTTTTTGTTGATATGAAGGTAGTCACTACATAATCACGAAAATGGTCCCAAATGTTGTTTTAGAGATGAAAGAGTTATCGTAATGCGTTAAAATTTTTACAGTAGTTAGATACTGCTATCGTTAGTGGATTTCTTGCAAAAAGTAAAACTTAAAAACATTTTGAGTTAATACCTACCCTCTTGTTGATCAAGTACGATACATATGTATATTAATAAATACTTTAAGAAATGAAACAGGAGAACATATTATAAGCCCCTTAGATTCTACTGAACCTTACGTATCACCCGATGTTAGAAATAATTCCGAAATTAATGACCAACAAAAAACAGCCGTAGTCACTGAAAAGTCAAATTCCAGGTACATAAGTATATTTTCATTAATTTGATTTAATTCTACTTTAAATGTAATATTTTAAGATTTAAATCCAAAGTCCATCACAATGAACTTCAAGAACGATTAGCTAAGGACCGAGCCTTACGGCTAAACCTAACAACATATTTGAATGTCTGTGTCTCAGTAGGTTTACATAACCGAGGCTTATCCACTCTTCTAGCTTATCGCCAAAGAGCCAAAAAATTTAGTATTGGAAACAATTTAATTACTATAGAACTGTATAACATTCTGTTGCACGGCTATGCCGAAAAGGGTGCGTTTGAAAAGTTTAGCAATATATTCGCTCTGATTGAAGAAGATGGACTAAACTTTAATGAACAAACATTTGCCGCCATATTTGAATGTTTGGGCCGTTCAGATATATCACTGGATAATATGGAAAATATAGAAATGTACATAAAAAAAGTCGAAGACTTGAACATGACTCTAAATCAAATAATGGATAAATCAAAGTTTATTGGCGACCAGAGAAAAATGGCATTAAATGCAATACAACGAGTTGTTCCTGACTTTGAACCGATCTATACTCCGCCACTTTTAGAATATAACAATCCCCTTCTTAATAATTTAAATGAAAAAGTTTTAACATGTGACGAGAAAGTGCTTAACAAAAATGACTCAAGTGTAAGAACAGATGGTGCAGAAATCATGAATTCAAAACTGGGGTACAACAAACGTCAATTAAAGGAAATGGCCAGAGAACAATTGAAAATTGAGTTGGATGGTTGTATAACAATTAAATCTATAGAAAAATCAAAACAATTTTCAAATGTTGAATATTGTGTGAGTAAACTATTTTTTGAATATTTCTTTTTATATCAATATAAATCTATGTGCTAATATTCTAATTTTTCATAACAATGAAGCGTAAAAAACTTTGTGAATTAGAAACGCAATGGCGTTCGCAAATATCCGATGCTATTGCTAGAGATATAAATACACTGAAAGCGCAAACTCGTTACAAACCGCAAGGTTATATGAATTACTACACCTATTTAAAAACATTGGATGCATCTCAGTTTGCTGATATATTAATAAAAGAAATATATAAGCTCGCTGAAGGTTCAGAAACATTCAGTCCGACAGTGGGACAATTGTACAAAGAGTTGGGTCAAAAAGTTCAACGTCGGTTAGTTGCACATTTTTTTTTATTTTTTATTATTAAAACGAGTAAAATTAATAAGGTTTTTCCTCTTAATTTGACAGTTACCAAATCGAACAGAAAAAGAAAAATGGTACTTTAGAAAAAATTGTAACTATTTACGACGCTTATTGTGATGTTTGGGATCAGGCAAATAGCAGTGATAACACTAGACAAATCTGGCAACGTTTAGTTCATAAAGAACGTACTTCAGGTCCCAGCATGGATATAATTGAAATAACGTGGCCCTCAAATGTTTTGAGTGGAGTTGGACGTTTCCTTTATAACATTTTGATGCGTGACATTAAAATCGATGCCTTTGTTATGAGACAAAATCAAAAGACTAAATTTCAAAATTTATTACCGGCTTTTTATACGTTATTTCGCAATCAGGGCAGGTTGGTTAAGGAGGAAGTAAAACCACATCCGGTGTTGGCAAGGTATAGTCTTACACACATAAAACTTTGATTACAAAAGATTTATCTAAAAAAATATTTTAGATTACTACGAGCTTCTCGTCAACAAACATTAACTTTCGAATCGAATCTTATTCCTATGGTGTGTCCACCACAACCATGGAGTACACCTTATAGTGGTGGTTATCTCTTAAACAAATCTGACTTGATAAGATTACCACATCAAGTAAGTGATTATTTTAATTGCATTTTTTTTCTTATGTTATTTAAACTTGGTGTTTGCTTTTTAGGCCATACAACAATGGGAACGTATCAATTCAATGCCTTCGCAAAATCTTTATCCTGCCTTAGACTCTCTTAATCAATTGGCCAGTGTACCCTGGCGTGTAAATACTGAAGTATGTTTCTACATTTGAAGATGATGCTGGAAAAATGTTTTTTTTTTCTAATTTTGCTATTTTTTTTAGATCTTAGATGTTATAATTAACGTTTTTCAAAATGGTGGTGACAATAAATTAGATGTACCACAGCCTCCAAGTTTTTTGCCACCACTTCCGTCCCTGCCTGAAAAAGATTCCACAATATCGAATGCTGAGCGTGCAAAATTATTTAAGGAAAAAATGATTCACAGGCGCAAGCAGGCTGATATGTATAGTTTATGGTGTGATACATTATACCGCTTATCTTTAGCAAACCATGTAAGGATTTAAATTCATACATAGATCTTAGTAAATATATTCCGAGCTCTGTATTTTATTTATTTTTTTTATAATAGTATCGTGATAAAGTTTTTTGGCTACCGCACAATATGGATTTCAGAGGTCGTGTTTATCCGATACCACCCCATCTCAATCATATAGGCTCTGACTTGGCACGCTCATTGCTTATTTTTGATCAGCCTCAGCCGCTGGGAGTAGACGGCTTTAGTTGGCTAAAATTGCATTGCATTAATCTTACTGGTTTCAAGAAACGAGAATCTATTAGAGAACGACTTCTATTTGCCGAAGAAGCCTTGCCCGACATATTAGATTCGGCCGATAATCCACTCACTGGCCGCAAATGGTGGGCAAAATCTGATGAACCTTGGCAAACATTGGCCTGCTGCATGGAAATAGCCAAAGTATATAGATCCCCCAATCCTGAAGAGTATTTAAGTCGTTTTCCTATACACCAAGATGGTTCTTGCAACGGACTACAACATTATGCAGCGTTGGGGCGCGATGCAGCTGGTGCTAAGAGTGTAAATTTAACACCTTCGCCGAAGCCACAAGATGTTTATAGCGCAGTGGCAACGCTAGTTGAAAAGGCACGAAAACAAGATGCTGAAAGTGGTCTTCATGTGGCGCAAGCGTTAGAAGGATTTGTAAGACGTAAAGTTATTAAACAGACAGTAATGACTACTGTTTACGGAGTAACACGCTACGGTGCCAGATTACAAATCGCCCGACAACTTAAAGACATTGATGAATTCCCTAGGGACTGGGTATGGCCTGCTTCTACTTACTTGACTTGTAAAACATTTGAAAGCTTGCGTGAAATGTTTACTTCGACCCGTGAAATACAAGATTGGTTTACCGAATGTGCCCGTCTAATATCTGGTGTGTGTGGCAAGAATGTTGAGTGGGTAACACCGCTGGGTTTGCCAGTTGTACAGCCTTACAATAGGCAGGAATTAAAATATTCGCAAAGGATAGGTGGACGAGTATCTGAAGCTATGGCTACAGACATGTATGAGAAACCAAACATTATGAAACAAAAAAATGCCTTTCCTCCCAACTTTATACACTCGCTGGACTCATCACACATGATGTTGACCTCTCTGCATTGTGAACGTAGCGGCTTAACTTTTGTGTCTGTACATGATTGCTTTTGGACACATGCCTGCACAGTGCCTGAGCTTAGTAAGATATGCCGTCAACAGTTTGTAGCGTTACATTCTCAACCAATTCTTGAAGACTTGTCACATTTTCTTAAGGAGAAATATAGCTTTAGAGAAAGGTATTACAACAATAAATAAAGAAAATATTAAAAGATATATTTTTATAAAAATTATTTTCAGAGAACTTCCTGGTAATGGTTCCGCCGAAGAGCTTTCGAGACGCCACTTAAATCGAACTCTAGACCAAATGCCTCAAAAAGGTGATTTCGACATAAACAAAGTCCTTAACTCAATCTACTTTTTCAGTTGAGCACATTTTATTTTATATTTACACTGTTTTGATGCTTCGATTCAACAAAATGTTTCAAGACTCGAGTGTGGGCTGCAGAGATGCAGCACAACAGTTTTTTGAAACCAGAAGAAAGAAATATGAGGCTAAAGTGAAAAAACAAATATGCTTCAAACATAATAATGGACTAATAAAATTAGTAATTTATTATAATTTTTCTAAAACACATTTTGATAAACCAAAAGTTTCATTTAGTTTAAAAATATATTTATTGGATAAGCAATTGTCTTAAAATATTCTTTGTAAGAATTTATGTAGAAGTTCATTACAATAAAGCAAAAAACAAAAAAAACTTAAAAAATTACTGCACCTCAATGCCTGTTTTTCTGGAAATCCAACGTAAATAGTTTGTTATTTTGGAATATACCGTGGGAAATCCAATTTCACATCCTCCCGCACTACCAAAAGCTGTAATTCCAACTTGATAATCAATGTTTCTATGATGAAATACTAAAGGTCCTCCCGAGTCTCCATCACAGCTTCCACGGCCACTAGAGCCATCGGCGCAAATATGTGAACGACTGCTGACCAAACCGGGTAAATATAAACACATACACTTTTCATAACCAATTATGCGTGTGTCCGTATAATAAAGCTGCATATTTAATTCAGTGCTGTTGTCGCTAATTCGACCCCAACCGGCAGCTGTGACAACTTCACCTTGCAAAAATATTTGGGACATGTAACTGGGAGCTAAAGCAATTATTCTTACTCTCTTCGAAATAGTAGCAGGGGTTCGGAGATAAATCAAAGCAATGTCATCATTAAAATCAGAACGACCATAACGTTCGTGAATTATAAAATCTCGTGTAGTGACGTTGTATACAGAGGCAGCAGTTTCAGCGTTTGCATACATATAAGAACCCAAATAAACGCGAGCCTCAATTGATCTTTGTACAAAAGCAGACATTAAGCAAAAAACATTTTTAAATTATAACAAATAAAATTTTTTACCTGTATAAACAATGCGCTGCTGTTAAAACATAACGCTCTGCTATCAAAGAACCTCCACATTGATAGACTCTGGGAGGTTGGTACATTAAAAGTCCCACCAAATAGGGAAACATGTTCATTTCTGCTTTAAGTCCACCAGTTATTAAATTTTTCACTGAGTTTTCAATATTATATTTCGCACATTTACGTCTCCAGTTCGCGACAATATAATCGTTGTCAGACATCGGCCAAATTTCAAAGTGCCTTCGTGATCCTCTTGCATCTCCTCTTACTCTTGAGGAACGATTCCCTACATACGATTGTTTTTTCTTAAAATCAGCTTTTGTTGCTGTTAATAAAGTTATTAAGAAAACTACAACAACTACAGAGATTGTAAAGTTCATTGTTGGAATGTTGACACATATTTTAGAATTTTAGTTTTTATATGCAATTATCGAACCAAGTTCTAGTACAGGTGTTAAGTTTTATACAAACACACATTCGTGGTTTAATTATGATGATGCCTATCAAGATTTTAATCAACTGCAGTTCATAATTTCTCAAATAGGTAATAAACATTAATACAAAAATAACCCTTTAACAAATGTATTTTGGTGTTAATGCGGAAATAATATTGGCAGAATGAGTGTAAATATGAATATTTGTCAATATGTTTGTAATTTCTCTTATATTCTTTTGCTACCCTAATAAATGTAAGTTAATATTCTTAAATAGTCAGGTAAAGTTTTCGGTCTGTTGCGCTGAGTTCGATTTTTCAAAGAAAAGAATTGTATGCGATGAAACTGGAACTGTGTTCGTGTGTTGAAATCGATGGAAATTCAACACACCCTTTAAAAACGTTTACAAAAATAGATTTTTTGTTAAATTAATTTCCATCCGGATTTTTATACCCTTCACCACAATAATGGTATATATAAGTTTGTCATTCCGTGTGTAATTTCTACAATTTCCAATTCCGGCCCCATAAAGTAAATATATTCTAATTTCTTATGCATAGCCCGTCTGTCCGTCCGTGTTAGTGTTAAATTCACAAAAAATAAAAATCGAAGGAGGTGCTATTGGAAATCAGCATGATCGGTCCATGTACTTCGAGGCAGCAAGAAAAATGCCATGCCTACCTCTAATTTTTTCATGGCATAAAAATCAATTAAAAAATAAATATATGGGGCGATGGAAAATTAAAAAATAAGAAAAAAACATCAAGTAATAAAATTGACTCTCGCGCATATTTTCCGAGTTACGAGGATCTGAAATTATCAAATTTTTTAAAATATCAATATGGGTATCATTTTAAATCTATTGAAGAGATCTTTAAAGAAATGCTTAACCCATTAAGAGCCAATGGCATTTTTTATGCAAAATTATCTATATGCAGTAATTAATTTTTTTCTTAGTTTTTAATTCACTGCCACCTCAATATTTGCTCTTTGGAGTTATTTCACCAAACTAGATTTACATAGATGGTGAAGTGTACTCTTAAGATTGGGCATAGCCGAATATAGCACTCTTGTTTTTTTATCAAAAGTCCTCGTTATCGGAGCCATATAACCGCGAGAGCGCAGCCAAAATTATAAAATCAAAAAGAAAATTTTTTGTCAAACGAAATGACCGCATATAGCGCCAGCTGTCGAGAATTTATTTATTATTTATTTTATTTTTCCTAAACCGTCGCGTAGCAATTACGAACAAGTCCGCAGAAGGAAGGAACCAATTTGGTCCAGTCGTTTTCAAGTTTTAAGCATTCGTACTTATAAGAACGAAAATAAAAGACTTTTTGGAATTTATTTGTCATTTTTGTAATTTTTAATAAGCAAAACAAATAAATTAACAAAAATCATTCACTTATATTATACTTATTCTTCCATATTTTTAAATTAATAAGGCACAGACTGATAAGTTTCTAACAAGACAATTTATTAACATGTCTTTTGTTCAAAAATAAAAACATGGAATTATTATGCTGTATAGCAAAGTTAAAAAGCAAAACAGAATTCTAGGCGCGAATTCAAGTGGACAAAATTTTGTACAATATGTTTGGATGTAAAATCATATTTAATCCTTTATTTATTAATATTAAATCTTGATTATTTAATCTTGTTGGTAATGAACGAACAAATTTTCTTCGAATTCACTTCCATTATTATGGCCGTCTTGTATCACAACTTCCTTGGATTGGTCCATACTTAAAAATTGGAAGTTTTTCTCTCGTCAGTCCAATTTATCTTAAAGATGTTAAATGTGTTGCATGTCAGGCAATTGCTGTGGACGTGGTAGAATGCGGAAAACATGATAAATAGTAAATATTCTAACATCATTGGCAGAGTATTTCTGGTCACTATCTTGCTGAAAGTAAAACTTTTTGAAAACCACAGTCACAATTTGGTATTTACTTTGAAAAAGATCAGAACAATTTTAATTATTGAAGTTTCTCTTTGGAAAATAGTCAGAAATTATTTCTTAAATTAAATCGTTCAAAAATACACATTAAAATATTTTATAGAATTTTGTATAAGAAAAAAAAACTAAAAAACTTTTTGCTCAGAAAGCACTGTTTTGTTCCAACATGTGAATCTTACTTATATTTTGTTATTACTAGTTTAATAACTAAATTGGCGTATTAAATAAAAAATTTCAAAGGTATACATTTTTATCCGAAATGTTAAGCATTTAAGAACCACTGTTTTTTAACTTCGTTAATTAATGCATCAGTATGAATACCTTTTTTACTTTAAATTTTCTAGTCAACACTTAATTAACGAAATTAATTTTGCACGTACTTACAATTTAGCAATTACATGTTGTCATTAAAACAAAAAGGCAAAGAGCATGATATACACGTTGTATTCTACAACCATTTAATGAGATAAACAACTTTTTTATTATGCTTATGTTCGTTTTTTATATGGTGAAAATAATACGTTTATGTATAAATTTACTCAAGATACATTAAAAATTATTTTCTTTACATTGGATGAGTGAAATCGCTACTTCCTTTAACTATATTCTTAGCAACATTACACGATTTTCTATTTGAAAAAAAAAACAAGTTGGGCCCGATCATCGTTCCTGGCGCCATCTGTCGGTCAATCTCCAATACACATAGAAACGCTAACCACGAACAGTAGATACTTATAGATTTTAGTCGAAATCGGTTAACTCGCACAAACACCCAAAAAGGAAATTTTGCGCCATCTGATCGACGAACATTAAACTGCACTGCTGGCGACCCATAGAATATAAATTTTGATCAAGATCGGTGCAGTAGTCTTGAGTTACGGTGCAAAAACACAAAAGAAAAACTAAATATTGCGCCATCTGTCGGATGAAATTCACAGAAGCACTCCTCATGGTCAATAGAGCATGCGTATAAAATTTGGTCAAAATCGCTCCAGTAGTTTTTGACTTTATCGATCACTTACATACACGTCATTTTTATATATATCGCACACATACTTCAAAAGTGACTGAATTCAAAATTTAAATAAATTGTTCATTATCTAGTGTATAAATATTTAACAAATAAAAAGAACTTTTTATATCATAATCGGTATGGATTTTCTACTAAATAGTCCAAAGTTTTTGTTTTTAACCATTTTTATTCAGGCCAAAAACCGTTTGTTTTTCGATTTCTGAAAAGTTAAAATTTTGAGTTGAGTCACTTTTGAACTAGGTACGCGATACAGATCTATTTTTTTAATTTTAGTTTCTTTTCAATACCTTGAAAATTATGACAGTAAAAATGTGAGAATATTTTAACAAATGGTGATGAATTTAACATTTTCCGAAATATTTTTTAAGCAAATACTTTACATTTAAAATTACTTGCAAATTGAATAAAATATTAAGAATAATTTCGACCGATGTCAACTACTAACGTTCCCCAAAAAATACAGCTAGCTTAAAAAGATAAATGCTACCAAACCCTGTGACATTCTTATTGGTATAAAATTATCTTTTTAGGGTTAGTATGCATTTCGTTTAAAAGTAAGCGATTTTAAAGAATTTTTTTTTTCGCTAGTAATTAAATATGGAAACTCTACATAACGAATACTTGTTTTATGTTAACTGAAAAAAATGATTCTTAGACAATTTTGGCCACAGAAATTATGACATTTGTTAATAATAACAAACGAATTAAAATTAATTTTGGCTTAAGTTCATTATACACAAATGTATGGGCTTTTTTTTCAAAAGAAACGGGAAAAATCAGACACCAGTAGAATGTAATGCTGCAATTTATGGATCGCACCATCCGTCACCAGCATTCTCTACCTTAGGTTATGTCCACTGTAAACATCATCTATTTAACCAACTAATTTTGTAAATAAATCAATCAATCAATCAATATTAATTTCGTTAGACGAAGTCCATACTCAACCCAAAGCATGTCTTTGCTGTTCTCTCTGTAACTACCCATGCAGAAATTACGACTCTTCCTAATAATAATATACCAACACAACACTGTGAATCCAAAAATACGACTTTTATTTATTTATTTATTAAACTTTCATTTATATAATTGAGCCTTTAAAGGGCCTTATATAGTTATCAAAAAGGCCGACTTCCTAAACGCAAGTTGCAATGCATATTTACAATGCATACACTTCAAAAATGCATATGTAAACTTTCTGACAACGTACAATGTTCCTAATCGTTTGGCAACTCACTTTAATAAGTATCAGAAGTCAAAATCACGCATCATTTTTATTTTGTATGCAAACATTTGAGCTGCAATGGCTAAGTATTTTCTTGTTTATTTTTAAAATGAAATGTCAATAAAAAATGTCATCATCCATTAATTAAATGAATTCTTCAACAAATATTTATTTTGGATCACTTGTTCCCGGGATTTGTATTGTCCTTAACAAAGTTGCTCATTCTTTCTTTTTTTTTTTTTCTTTTTAATGGGGGTCTATAGCAAATCAATATTTTTTTGAAGATTTGACCTGAGATAATTCCTCAGCACTTGCCAACAAAATAGATAAATAATTTTGTGTAACCTCTATTTTTCTAAAAAAAATTTATTAAATTTTATACCATGTTTTTGACATTTGTTTTATGTATGAGTTGCATAGCGACGTTCCTAAATGCCAATAAAATGCTAAAAATGTCTCTGCAACGCAAGTTTGCACTTAAGACATGTTTAGCATTGCATACGCATTTTTTTAAATTATGCATTGCAACAGGCGTTTAGGAAGTCGGCTAAACTACAATATTGTGGTTACGAAAATCCCATTCCGCAACAACACTGTAAAATACAAAAATACAACCTAACTTTTTAAATGTCGTTTTCATAGAAACCATGTATTTCTCCATACTGTAAATAAAAAATACAGCTTTAAACAATATGGTGTATATTCAGAATTGTTAATTTGTGATCATCAGATCAAGGTTATTATTAAACATTTCTCTTTTTATATCAACTTAATAAATTTGTACCAACAGTGTTGTGATAACATTGAAAACGGTAATTTGGGGTTTTTATTTTAACATTGCAGAAACATTGTTTAATTGTAAACACAACGCTGTAAACACAACATTTCGATTTACAGCATTGTGCCAACATTAAAAAGAAGAGTCGGAAGACGTTCATTTGATGTTATCATTTTAACATTTTGAATATACCGTAAATTTGTTAAACAGTATGTTATACTGATGTTGAAGAACTGTCATCAACGTCGAAACAGCGTCGTACCGATTGTTTTTCTGTCTGGGTAGTCTTGTACAATTGTATTTGCTTTGTGCCAACCTTCGGCATGGCCACGAAATGTAGTTTTTATTTTTGTTTCCTTACTTCAATTAAATTTAAATTTTTGTTTATGAATTTGTTTCGCCGAGTAACTAGTCCTTGCACCTGTGCAGAAATGAAACAGTTTTGATAAATTTATTTATTTATTAATTTTTTATTGTTTATGAAACATTTTCTTTTTACTGCTTTATGCATTTATCTTCAGGGATTTTTTTTATTTGTTTTTCTTGCATTTTTTAAATGAAATAAAAATAAAAAACAATAGAAGTATATTACAACATATATAAACATATATAAAGTATATATAATAATAGTTATAAAGGGATGCGCAATTGCAATATTTTAAATAAAAATGATAGAACTAATAATAAGAATAAAAATAATAATATAATTAAAAATGTATTTCATGCATACTTTTTTCTCCCTTTTACAGAGATTTTGTTTTTTTTTAGACAATTAAATAATAACGATCAATAATTAATTCTTATAATATAAATTATTTGCGGTATTTATTTTTTTTTTTGCATTTTTATCGTTTTTAATATGTTTAATAATAATAATATAAATTAATATAGATATACGAAATAAACTAATACTAAAATTTCTTTTAAGACACTTTGTTTTTCAATTAAATATTACTACTTTTTTTATCTTATAATATTTATATAGACTTTTTCTTTTTGCGTAAAGAAAATTATTACGTTTATTTAAGGGGTTTATTTTATATAGACTTTTTTATTTTATTTAAAGCTTACAACCTAATTGCTTATAAAAGTTATTTTATAAATGTAATTAAATTTAAGTTTTTTATTGTTTTTTTTCTTCATCTTTTTCTATGTTTTATATAAATATATAAATGTTCATTATTATTTTGAATTTATATTTAGAAAAAAAAGCCATAAGTAGTATGAATTTTGAGTTATTTGATACAAACATAAGAAAGACTAATTAGAAAGTACAAGGAAATGGAGGGCTTTTTATTATAAAAATGATTTTATGTTTTTCAAAAATATTTTTGTTAATTTATATTGAAAACATTATTTATTTTTTTATAAATACTTAGCAAAAATAGTATTTTTGTTGATTTTTATACATTGTTTTTATTTACATTACATATTACGTTTTTTTTTTTTATTGAAAATCTTATTCACAATTTATTGCATTAGTTTAACTATATGAAATTATAGAAAGTTTCGAGTCCTTCTATATTTATCATTATAGATGATATACATGTGTGAAAAATTATATATTTTTTAAATATATACATGCTTTATTTGTTTATTGGCTATTTATGCATACGTGTTTAATTTAAAGTGCCTTGTCTATTACTTGTTTTTATTTTGCATTTTTATTTTTATTTTTTTTTTTAACTAAAATAAGTGAGTAAAATTGTTTTTAGGCTCAAGCCAAAAAAAAAAAAGAAAAATAATAATAAACATTTTATGAACTTATTTTTTCCCGGGTTCAAATAAACTTTCAAAATTTTTAAATGATTTCAACTTGTAGCATGTTCAGATTTGCTTTCAGACAAATAGACTTGAGAGTAAATTTCTAGAAACAACTGATTTGTATTTTTTTATAAAATAAAATGCAAATGAAATGGTTACTTTAAGTTTTTTTAATTTTAAGCTTAATAGGTAAAAAGGCAAAAAGTAAAACATAGAGAAATAGAGAAAAAGTTATTAAAAGAAATACAAATTTTATCGGTCCTGTAAACAGAACCCGAGTAACTTTTTTTTTAATTAAAAAAAAAAAAGAGTTCACTTCTAGATGATCTGTAAATCGAAATACCTTAATTCTACTTCTTTTAAAATCAAGAGTAAGCCAAACTGCCGGTAGAAAGCAAATCGAATTCCATATTTTTCTATCAAAAGCTTGCGAAATACGATAAAAAGTTTTTATTACATAAACTTTCAAGTCTTCTTTATAAAGTTTAAATAAATTTTACGAGTTAATAAATGAATTTGTTTTTAAAGGGACTTTAAAGAACATGGAGAATTCAGTCATTTCCGCCGTTGCTCAAAATATAAAGCTGCATATATAAAAATGATACTGATTTTTCTGATAAGGAGTTTGACATTTTGAGCAGTGCATAAAATAAATGAATTCGCCCGCCTGGTAATTGCTTTGCCTTGGTGTAATCCTTAAAACAATAATAAAATTTATATAAATATGGAATCAAAATTATGATAAATAAAACTTGATACAACGTATTTAAAAAATGTCGGTAAAGCAGAAACTTGAGAATCTGTCGAAAATCTAAAGTAAGAATCAATACAAAACTAAGTAGCATTTGCTAATTTAAGTGTGTAGTTATAGTTATTGTTTGAAAAATTATATTCAGCAGTTTAAAAATGTTTATTAGTGTAATGAATATTGATTGTAATTATTGTTTCGTAATTAACATAGCAGAATAATATTTTTAATTTATTTATTTGTTTATTTTTTTTTAACTTAGTATACAATGTGTATATATTAAATTGATTACGAAAAATAATTAAGGAAATGCATCTTTTTTGTAAGGTAGTAAAAAAAAGCGTGAAATCAAAAATGTAAAATAAAAATATAAAAAGCTGTTATTTAGCTCTTAACTTTATGGGATTTTCATATTTAACAACATAAAGTGACTAGAAATAAAAAAAGCAAATTTTCTTTTTGGAAACAAAAGGAAAGCTTACTTTAAAGATTTAACAATAAAAAGACTTTCTGTTTTCATTAACACTGCTTACTGTGTATTATTTAGCTGTTACTTTTGGGTGTTTTATTGTTTTGTTCTCAATTTAGTTTTTTTTGTCTTGCTGGTTTTAAATTTTTTTATGTAAAAAAAGTAAAATTTCAGTATTTTTTGATATTATTGAAATATATTTACAATACTATGACTATTGCGTTTAATGACATTATTTAAGGCTGTTTCTTGTGTTGTAGCATTGTCTTCTTCGTCATCAACATGAATGTTTGTGTAACTGGTTGTTGCAGCTGATGTGGTCAACGAAGCTGATACTGTAGCTGTAGTTGGTTTACATAACGATTGTATGTTAATAGGATCCATCGTCATATTCAAATCTAAATCATCAATATTATTTTTGTCATTTAAATAATTACGATCACAAGGATTTAAACAATGTTGTTTGTTAAGATTATTATCATCACATTTAGTATTATCATTAATTGATGTTGTTGTGGTTAAACATGTTGTAGTGGTGCTAGTTATATGAGAAGTAGTGATAGAATTACTTTCTAATTCAGACGATAAACTAAAGTCCATATGATTATCGAAATCAACCATATTTAATAAGGTTTCGTCATCTTCAATATTATCATTGTAATGTTTGTTATGACTTGATTGCGATATTTGTTCGTTATTCACACTATTTATACTAATATTGCAGTTGATACTACTACTACTACTACAACTACTACTATTAGTACTACTTACTACAATTTTTTCACTTAAAGCAGTTGTCATGTTATTTGGGCATTTATTTTTATCATCAGTATTTACCTTGAACAAATCATCAACTTCGACTGTTGCTAGAGAGTCGGATATTACAACCGATGGCGACAATTCCAACTGGGAGTCAACATCATCGTTCAGTATATTGTTAAGACATATATTAAATTCATCAAAGTCCACGAAATTGGGCTGGTGTTCGGAAAGTAATAAGTTAGCAGTTTCAACCGCTGTAACATCATCGTTTGTTAATACCAACAAATCATCGACAGGTTCATCACCGAATGATGCAATAGTTTGATAACTTTTATAGTTTTCTGTCATGTCTGTATTCTTCTGGTGTATATTTATCATATCAACATTATTAATATTATCCTCGTCATGAAAAACTTCATTGTGGTTTATGGCTTTAAACTGATTATTATCCTGCGTCTCGGCCACACTTGGATCTCTGTTTATAGTTTTTAAATCTGGTGGATTTTCTTCAGCTTTATAATCATCATCTTGGAAAATATTAAATTCGAATTTATCCTCAGAGCTGGTAGCCGAGGCGCAAGACAATGGTCACTTATAGTCTCTGGAGCCTCTTCTGCGACGTCCTTCTGTTAAAGTAGTTTCACCTACAACTAAATTTAAAAATTGAAATTTAAAAATAATTTTTTTTTTAATATATCTTTTCACCTGCACTGCGTGTTTTTCTTCTAGCTTCCGCAACACTCTCTGAGCTTGAATTTACACCGCTTGATTTTCCAGCTACTTTTCCAGCTGTTTCACTACTGCCGCTGTTAGTATTGTGGTGGATACTTCTGGTGTAAATCATTTTGTTTGCCGCTGCCGAAGCTCGCACACTTCGTCGTGTGCCGATTTTCTCGTCACTTGGGCTGCTGATGCTGCTGTTATTTGCATTGGCTGCCTGATTTGTTGTTACGTTATTTGCAACACTTCCAGATGCAGTTGTACTATGGCATGCACCTCGTGTAGCATGTAATGGTGTTAAAGTTGCAGTCAAGTTTGTTGTTGTTGGTGTTGTTGTTGGTGTTGTTGTTGTTGTTGAATTTGATGTTAGTACAGACGACAAATTATTTGAAGGAGTAGCACTTGAAGTATTGGGATGATTATTAGTTTGACCAGAATGACTAATGTTTGCTTTTCCACTTTTTGATGTATTCGACGTAGTAGTATAAGAAGAATTTGAACATGCGTCATTTCCACTATTCGAAGAAAACGTTTGTGTGTGTATTTCTAAAAAAAATTAAAATTAAAATAAAAAAAAAATTTAAATTAAAACATTTAAAAAGACAAAAACAAATTATAATACAAAACGATAGTTCTCGTACGCTAGAATAAACACTTGGTTGCAGTGTTTTTTATTTTTATAATAAAAACTATAAATTTGAAGTTATATTAAATTAGTCTTTTTATAAAAGTTGCCAATTACAAATACAAATCTCCAACTCACCTATTGTTAGTGTGCTAGATGCACAATGTTGTTGGTCATTTATATTTAGGCACTTGCTAAAGTAAGTATATTTTCTTTCATATGTTTACTAAATGTAACAAAATTTATGAATATACAGTGCTTATCAAACAATTGAAACTTTTCTTAAAATTTACTTCCTTTCTGTTGGAGGTTTAAAATTTAAATTATTTCTTGAAAAAAACTATTAAGTGATTCAGTATTTTATTTTATAAATTGTTTTCGATATAGTTACTAAAATTAAATAACATAAAATATCATATATCGAAAATTATGAAGCGAAAGTATAAGTATTCAATATTTGGGTATTGACAAAACAATGGAAACTTTTAAACTTTTGCACGAAAGATGACTAAAACAGAGCGCATTGATGAGAAAACAAAACTAAATGTAAAAAATATGAACCGTTATCTTTAAAATTATAAATTTTACTTTTTCTTCATTAGTTAATTAAAATACAAAAATTTATAGTACGTAATTAGTAAAAATAGCTAAAGTTAAGATAAATAAAGACCTTAAAGTAAAAATAATAAATGATTTAAATTTCGAAGTAAATCCAAAAACTATTTGTGATAAATATTCAATGAATAAATTAAATGTGTGTGAAGTTAAATTTTAAAATTTATAACCCTAGCCACATTCTGTTACGATAACAGAACTATGTTAATCACTTAACATAACCAATGTTAATACAAAAAATCTAATAGGTATAAGTTTCCGGACGATTTTTAAATAAAATAAAAGTGGATATAAAAAAATTTTTTTGGAGAACACTTCTAGTAGTGACTATTGGAGTTTAATAAAGACACTACTAGAAGTGTTCTCCAATAAATTTTTTTCGCCCACTCTCTTTCATTTTCGAGAAAAGGACGAAAGTCCTTTTTCAAATTTCAAAAGTGGTGTTTTTGGAAAAACCTCTATAATTTCTTAAAAAACAAAATGTTAATATATTTGACTATTGGAGTTTAATAAAGACACTACTAGAAGTGTTCTCCAATAAATTTTTTTCGCCCACTCTCTTTCATTTTCGAGAAAAGGACCAAAGTCCTTTTTCGAATTCCAAAAGTGGTGTTTTTGGAAAAACCTCTATAATTTCTTAAAAAACAAAATGTTAATATATTTGACTATTGGAGTTTAATAAAGACACTACTAGAAGTGTTCTCCAATAAATTTTTTTCGCCCACTCTCTTTCATTTTCGAGAAAAGGACCAAAGTCCTTTTTCAAATTTCAAAAGTGGTGTTTTTGGAAAAACCTCTATAATTTCTTAAAAAACAAAATGTTAATATATTTGACTATTGGAGTTTAATAAAGACACTACTAGAAGTGTTCTCCAATAAATTTTTTTCGCCCACTCTCTTTCATTTTCGAGAAAAGGACCAAAGTCCTTTTTCAAATTCCAAAAGTGGTGTTTTTGGAAAAACCTCTATAATTTCTTAAAAAACAAAATGTTAATATATTTGACTATTGGAGTTTAATAAAGACACTACTAGAAGTGTTCTCCAATAAATTTTTTTCGCCCACTCTCTTTCATTTTCGAGAAAAGGACCAAAGTCCTTTTTCAAATTCCAAAAGTGGTGTTTTTGGAAAAACCTCTATAATTTCTTAAAAAACAAAATGTTAATATATTTGACTATTGGAGTTTAATAAAGACACTACTAGAAGTGTTCTCCAATAAATTTTTTTCGCCCACTCTCTTTCATTTTCGAGAAAAGGACCAAAGTCCTTTTTCAAATTCCAAAAGTGGTGTTTTTGGAAAAACCTCTATAATTTCTTAAAAAACAAAATGTTAATATATTTGACTATTGGAGTTTAATAAAGACACTACTAGAAGTGTTCTCCAATAAATTTTTTTCGCCCACTCTCTTTCATTTTCGAGAAAAGGACCAAAGTCCTTTTTCAAATTCCAAAAGTGGTGTTTTTGGAAAAACCTCTATAATTTCTTAAAAAACAAAATGTTAATATATTTGACTATTGGAGTTTAATAAAGACACTACTAGAAGTGTTCTCCAATAAATTTTTTTCGCCCACTCTCTTTCATTTTCGAGAAAAGGACCAAAGTCCTTTTTCAAATTTCAAAAGTGGTGTTTTTGGAAAAACCTCTATAATTTCTTAAAAAACAAAATGTTAATATATTTGACTATTGGAGTTTAATAAAGACACTACTAGAAGTGTTCTCCAATAAATTTTTTTCGCCCACTCTCTTTCATTTTCGAGAAAAGGACCAAAGTCCTTTTTCAAATTCCAAAAGTGGTGTTTTTGGAAAAACCTCTATAATTTCTTAAAAAAAAAAATGTTAATATATTTGACTATTGGAGTTTAATAAAGACACTACTAGAAGTGTTCTCCAATAAATTTTTTTCGCCCACTCTCTTTCATTTTCGAGAAAAGGACCAAAGTCCTTTTTCAAATTCCAAAAGTGGTGTTTTTGGAAAAACCTCTATAATTTCTTAAAAAACAAAATGTTAATATATTTGACTATTGGAGTTTAATAAAGACATTACTAGAAGTGTTCTCCAAAAATTTTTTTCTATCCACTTTTATTTTATTTAAAATCGTGACTAACATAGCTCTGTTATCGTAACAGAATGTGGCTAGGGTTATAAATTTTAAAATTTAACTTCACACACATATAAATTAAATAGTTTCGAAGATAAGAAATTTTGTAAAACGGGTACTCTGCATTCAGGAGGAAGACCATGCAACGCTACTACAAAACGGGATAAAATAGTAGCAAGAATTTTTAAAAAAGACATGTAAATGACATCGACAGAGATTAAAAATGTTCTCGGATTAAATATTAGCTCACGAACAGTTAGCCGTCGAGCTCGAGAGGCTGGTCTAGGAATCTTTCGCCCTGTAAAAAACCTCTTGATGTCTGAGAAAAACAGCGCAGCTCGTTTAAAATTTTCTAAAGAGCATATTAATCGGTCTGGACAGAAATAAAACACTGTCCTTTTCTCAGACGAGTCTAAATATAATTTAAGAGGAAATTATGGAAGGGCCTTTGTGATTCAGCCAAAGGGAAAAAAGACTTGACCCAAAATCTTGTATACCCTTCAGCATCTATTTAAATCTAGTTTAGTGAAGTAACTCTACTCAAAAAAGCAAATATTGGAGTGACAGAATTACGGAATTACTTTCACATGTAATAATTTTTAATAAAGTGAAGTTGTTATGTGATGGCATATTATTTGAGGATTCCTATTAGATCTTGAAAATTCTAGTTTTTCTTGAAATTTGAGTTTAAATATTATGAAATATTAAAAACGTAATTTTTCATAACAATAAAAGGCAGCTCAAATGTTTACTTTCCATTGGAATCGATTCTATAATGAGAGTGTAAATGGTAGCACAAAAAGCATATTAATAACAATAGGTTGTGAATTGAAGAAAAATGACCAAAATTTCTTAAAGAAATGTAAATGTTTATGGCGGTATTTATTACAAAACTAACTGTAAATTTACACGTTAAAGTCAAACTTTTTGTTATATAAATAATAATTGCAGTTACTTACTATTTTGTTGTGGATGTTGTGAGCGACTGGTACGTGTTACTTTTTCAGAAGAATTTTCTAAATTGGTTGAAGTAAATGATAATGAAGTAGAAGAATTTATGTGTGAATTGTGGGTGTTGATTGATAATGAACTATTGTTGAGATCGATGCTGCCAGCAGCTGCTGCTTTCGAACTTCTTACTTTGCCAGCCACCTCTATTAGGGGTTCATCTGAATCGGAGGATTCTTCAAGTTTCTTTGTCGCAGTATTTGTGTTTTTTAAAACTCCATCATCTGATTTTTTACTACTTGCCGATTCGATTGTAGGTTGGGTAGTTAAAGTAGTAGCACTGCTGCCACTTGTACTACCACTCCTTACTCTTTTGGGATCACTCTCGCCACTTCCGATATTACCACTTCCTTCAGATTCTCGTCGTTTTCGTTTGTGATTATTTTGAAGATGTTGCGCTTGGCTATTATTACTTCCAGAGTTAGCACAACTGCTGATTGTGTTTAAGCTGGTACTAGAGCATGAATTTGTTTGAAGTAGTTTGGGACTTATACTAACACGTTCATGTGTATGACTTGACGATCTCGTAGAAACAACATGTTTTGCAAGCAAAACTGATTGAGAGGATATATTTGCGTCTAAGGATGGACTAGACTTTGTAACATCCATAGGACTACCCAAACGGCTGCTGGCTCTTGTTCTTATACGTGGAGAATCGATGTCTGTAGCCTGGGGTATTTCTATTGATATTGGCGTTGACAGACCTGTGTGAATGGGTTCGATTTGTTTATTCATAACACAATCAGATTTCTGATCTTTGTTCTCTTCAACTTTCTTAAAAGATTCTGTAGGAATTTTTTTTGCTTCAATTATATTATCTTTATCGTTGTTATTATTGCAATTGACTTCAATTTGAATGGAGTCATCTTTCTTTATAATTGTTGTTGTGTTTGTAATCTTTTCCTCAAAATCTTCGGTCTTTATTTCTCTCAATTTATATTTCTTAGCTTCTTCTTTAACATCGACTAGGTCTTTCGAGCTTACCAGTTTTTCTTTTTCTCTTCGTTCATTTTCCAACTTCTCTTTGGCTGCTTTTTCGCCTGCTTCGTGCTCTTCAATAATACTAGCTGTGAGATTTTTAATAAGGTCTTCATCATCATCATCTTCTTCTTCAAGATGATGATGTACGTTGTTGTAAACGGCTTTATTATTTTGTTGTTTTAAAAGATTATTGCCATAAATAGAGTGATCACCATTTACATTTTGTTGTTGGTGCTCCCTGGAGCTATCGCCATCTTTTTCTTTTAAACTTTCCCCAACTAACAGATTATTGTCATCATCATCATCTAAACAACCCTCCATTTTAGCCAAGGCTTTTTCGATTTCATCCTCGGCAAGTCCTAAATGAGATGGCAGTTCCTCATTTGTCTTTATTAGGATTTCTGACAATGGAGCTTTTGCTAGTAATTGTTGGGGTGGTTTCTCAGATGTAATTTGAGGCTGTAGCGATTGCGGGCTGCTTGATGTTAACTGGTGTGGTGACTTTTCTGACAACGCATCCATGGACTCTATGCCGCTATCTTCTCCTCCAGCGCTGTTTGTGTGAGCTGGTGTGCCTCCTCCCGTACTGGCAGGCGAGTTGCGTAAAGTAGATACTAGCGATGATTGATTATAGTTTGTGTTAGTACTCGGTATAGCGTTTGAAGATGTCGTGACAGCAGCTACGGTTGATGTTGTCCCAGTTGTAGTTGAAGAACTTGTAGGGTGGTTGATTATACTCCGAGCTGTTGAAGCCAGGTTGTCTGTTTGGCCAGCAATACTGTCCACCACATTGATGCTTGTCTTGGCGTTTGTAGAGAACGATGATGAACATGGCACTGACGTGGATGTTGATACTGTAGTTGTTGTAGCATTTGTAGTACTTGTAATAGCCTGAGTGTTGGTTTTATTTGTTGTTGGTGTTGTGGCTTTTGTGACTGGCTCGTTGGATTTGATTAAAACGTGCTCAACATTACCCATGGCATCTTTCCTCTCAACTTTTGTTATTTCGACCCTCTTAAGAGTTGTAGCACTGGGTAGCATTGTTACTGCAGCTGCGATCATTTGTTGTTGCGTTTGCTTTTCAGCTAGCGCCGCTAACTGCTGCTGTTGTTGCTGTTTTTGTAATTGTAGTTGTTGTACCGCCGTTATGTACGACGGAGGTTTGTGGTTTTTTGTAAGAGGCTTTCCCTGTATTGGTGTTATAGTTGCCGTTGTCTTCAAATTATGCTTCATTTGCAAACTGTTAGAATTTGCTCCGACTCCTCCATTTCCAGAAGAATTATTAGGATTCGTGATAGTACTAAGGGTAATGCTATTTGGCAGAGATGTAATTTTGGCCAATTGCTGTTGGGTGGAGGGCTGAAGCAGTTGCTGAGGAGGTAGATTCGTGACTGTACCCAAACTTGACGATCCCAAATTCTGTTTATCCAACAATAAGTTCTGGCCTTTATTAGCGTCTATTGCCGTATTGTTTGTTGCCGTTGTCGAACTAATGGTTAGTCCATTTTTTCCGGCAACTAAAGCAGTGCTCAATTTATTTTCTGTATTAGACTGGGTGTTGTGGGTTGACAAGTTCGGCATTCCATTTAATTGAGACATTGAAGATTTTAATACACTTTGACCAAGTTTGGATTGTTTTGATTCTGTTCCACTTTGTTCATCCATAAGCGCGTCACCTTTTGTTGCGCTGGAATTTGTGTTTTCTGTAATTAAGTGAGTACGTTTAAGATGTGATTTGGTTTTATTGTTATCAAAAGTTTCATTATCTGCCGATGTTCGAGAAATATTTGCAGCTTCACTTGCATTTGTGGTATTTTGAATTTTCTTGCGTTCTTTTCTGGAATTTTTAATAACAATCGAGTTTTTACCGCCACGTAAGCTAATGTGTAATGGTGGAACTCGGGGCTCATCTGTTGCAGGAGAAGAAGTACCAGCTGCCGAAGCGGCGGAGTTGGTGGTAGTGACGACACTAACTCCGTCTCCTGTCGCTAACGACGACGATGATGGTTGAGAAAAATGACTCTCTTGCAGGCGATATTGTGGCGGGTTCATAGGCGAATGTTGATGGTTTACATGTTGTTGCGTTTGTTGCAGCGAATTTTGCTGTGATGTATTCAAATTAGGATTTTGTTGAAATTGAGATGACGTCATATGCTGATTGTGCTGCTGGATTTTTTGTTGCATAATATTATTTGCCAGTTTTTGAGCATTTAGCTGGGATTTTTGCTGTTGTTGGTGAATATTTTCACTGCTAAACGTCACATCAACCTTGTAGGCTGGTGAAACGGGCTCAGATTTTCCCAATTTTAATCGTAATTTAATTTTTTCTGTTGCTGCTACATTTGCTCCACACGACAGAGTTGTCGTTGAAGACTGAGTTGCTGTAGTATCCAAAGTATTGGCCAACGAATTGGTATTATTAGTTGTAGATGTTGTGTTTGCGGATATTAAATTACCTGATATTGCACTATTTTGTTTACTTTGTGTATGAATCTGCGTATGAGTTGCAGCTGCGGTAGCTACTAGAGCAGCTTTGGATTTACTAATAGCTTTGGTTCTTTCCTTTTTTGGTTTGACAACACCAGCATTAACCGCCTCCTTACTTTTTTTCTCCCTTATGCCCTGCTGCAGTTTCTCTCTTAACAGATTTGTTTTTGACTTTTTATTTGAAATATTTCCTCCGGCCAGCATTGCTACTACCGATGGAGAAGATGAATTTGACCTTGGAGAACCCATGTCGCCAGGTTTGCTGCTAGCTAAATTCGAACTAATATTTAGGCTTCCGGCTGACATTACATTTGCTTTAGATTTTCTGTTCTTTTGTGATTTGTTTGATGTTGATGAGTCTCTAGATCTTTCAGTATCTGAACCAGCTCCCAGTAATTGCGGAGTCGACGAACCTCCATTATTTTGTTCACCAGTAGACATTTTCGATATGGCAGTGCTACACGAGTTGGAATTAGAGTCTTCGGAATAATGCGATGATGAATTGGGTAGCAATTCATAAATGCTGTTGGAACTACTATTTGGAGTGTAGCTTGTTCCTTGGGCGTTAGTGGCAGCATTTGAGATGTTGTGGTGGGCAGGATTATTTGATTGAAGAGTCTCTTGCTCAGCTTCAGTTTCACTATCATCACTTGGGCTGGGTTCAAGTTCTCCAGTGAGCGGGTTTATAAGAAACTGTTTTGGCTGAGTAGGAGGAGGTGCTGATGAAGTATTGCTGGATGAAGAGACATTAGCAGATGACAAATTAGAAGTGTTTATTGAGTTCTGCAGTTGTTGTTTTTGCATTGTAAATTGCTGTTGATGTTGGTTTGAGGTCATTTGAAATTGTTGATGCTGCTGATTTTGATTTATGTTATGTTGCTGCTGTAACTGTTGTTGTTGCTGCTGTTGCAATCGTTGCTGTAAAATATGCTGAGATTGTTGCTGTTGCAGAGTATGATTTTGTTGAGGTAATTCTAATTGTCTGTGTTGGTGTTGCATTTGTTGTGATTGATTCTGCATCAATTGTTGTTGCAAAACTTGTTGTTGTGTTTGTTGCTGCTGTTGTTGAGATTGCATTTGATCCATGGTTAAATCAACATTCGGAGGCAATTGTTCATCTCCCGTTAAGAGCGATGTTGCAGCTGCTGCCGTTTCATCAATATCCATTCCCTCTATTAGGTCTAAGTCAAGATCTTTTGCATCTTGCAGCAAGGATTCCAACTCGTTTTTGTCATCCAGACTTAAGGATGAATCAATATCACAGCTTAAAGTAGGCAACAGTGCATCCAAATCATTTGTAGTTAAAGCATCTAAATCGGATAAAGTTATCAAAGGATCTGTTAAGTCATCCACCGTTTGGCTGTCTATGGCAGCACCTACACCAGTATTTGTTGAACTTATACCTGGTACACAATTTGAACTCGATGAATTCGTATTTCCAACCCCTACTCCACACCCCGCACCCCGACCACTACCACCAAAAGCTGATGTTGTCGATGAATGCATTTGGTTGTGATGAGATGAAGCGCCAGGCAAGGAATTTGCAATTTCGGAAATAATTTGCTGTTGTTGTTGTTGGGTTTGTTGTTGCTGTAAATTGTATTGCATCTGATATCGAGTAAACTCCTGAAAACTTGACTTTGTCGCTGAATCCATTGGTTTACTTAAAGCCGCTGGCCATCTTGAAGAAGCAGCTGCTTGATTGTAATCCGGTGGAGGCGGTAGATTTATACTTGACGTAGATGGTGAAGAAGGTACTATGTGAATGGAGGAAGAAGCATTGTGCGTGAGACCGGTTGAGGGTGATTGCGGCGGAGGGAGCAATTGCTGCGTAAGATGAGATGCTGTTAAGGGAGACTGTGCGGGAGTTGTTGAAGGTGAGAGTAGTTGTTGGTGTGAGTGCTGCGATGCCATGTGGGGACTATGCATTGAATGATGGCTAGATGCTGGTGAATGAGCAGCAGCTGGAGACATATTGCCAGAGCTACCCGATATATATTGTTGTTGTTGCTGTTGCCCAATAAGTCGTTGTTGGTGTTGGTTTTGCTGTAATTGTTGCTGTTGTAAGGGTGATGGAGGAGTTTGATGCGATAAAACGCCAACTGGGCCACTTGATCCAACACGGACCTGCCTCATTTGTTGCTGTTGGTTGCCCAACATAGTATTAATTCCTAATGATTGTTGAATCAGTTGTTGTTGTTGCTGTTGAGGTACAAAACGTTGTTGGTTTTGAAGCTGATTTGTCGTTTGCAATTGTTGTTGACGTTGACGCAATAAAGCAGCTTGTTGCGGTGAAATTTGTTGCTGTTGCTGTAATTGTTGTTGAAAACGTTGTTGATGCTGCTGTTGTTGTTGCTGGGCGTACATATTACTATTGCTTGGACTTAACATAATTTGTTGTGAATTCGGAATAGAACGCATGGTATTCGTTGCAGCAGTAGGAGAAGAAGGCACACTTAGAACATTTTCTGGAGTACCAGGCGCAGACACAATTTGTTGCTGCACATGATTTGTATGTTGTTGTATCATGAATTCACTACCCGGCGTTGTTGTTCTTAGTGGTGAATTTATGACTTGCTGCTGTGGACTCATTGCCGCCATCATAGGAGATTGTTGCTGTTGCTGATGCATTAGTGGTAACTGTTGATGATGCTGTTGATGTTGTGGAGAAGATAAAGATGATTTTACTTGATTGTTATGCTGACTTGCCATCGAATTGTTATCATTCTGCAGTAGATTTACCAAAAGCGGTGAAGACATTGCTATATTATTGCTGCTGTTGGAGCCGGTAACACTCGTTGGTGATGCTGTTGGCGTTGTTAATGGAGTTACACGCGATTGTAGGTAGTTTGATAAGGGCTTTACTGAAGCAGGTGAATTTTGGGAGGCGGGAGATGACACCGTACCAACACCTGGATAAGGTGGAGGCGGAGGTTGTAAGAACTGCGACTTTCCTGTAGCTGTAGAAACAGTTGTAGTGATTATTTCACCACTTTGCGGATTTTTTATCACTTTAAGAGCAACATTGGGAGGAGGACCCAATGAGCCCATCAGCTGGTGCTGCATGCCTCCTCCGCTGGCATTAACAGGTACTGTAGGCTTACCAGATGCTAAAGGTATTCCACTGGGAGCTGGTATTGATGTTGTTGATGGGGGTCCTACTGAATTAAGCGAATTATCCCGACCTTGCAGAACACGTGCTTGGCGCATACTTTCAAAAGGAAATTCTCTAGAGTTTGACGAATTTCCTACTCCTGCTGGCAAAGGTGGTACCGGAACTTTCCCGTCCATTGGACAAACCGTATTCGGTGACTTAAATACAGGTTGCTGCAGTTGTTGCTGCTGGTGCAATTGTGGCTGAGAGCCTAATACGGCATTGAAAACGTGTTGTTGCTTCAGCGCCGCATTACTTGTACTAGGTCCGCCAAGCAAAATATTTCGACGTTGTTGCAGTATTTGTTGCTGCTGAACTGATAATGTTCCATCAGCTACTCCAACGCCAACACTCGAACCAAAATTAATATTTGGAGCCATATTCCCTCTTTGTTGCTGCTGGAGTAAGTTTGCCGACTGCTGATATTGATGTTGTTGCTGCAACTGGACTTGCGGCAATTTTACGAAAGCGCTACTAGTACTGGCTCCACTAAGATTGTCCACATTTAATAATTGCGATAAATCATTTATATCCGTATTACAACCTTCTCCACCACCGATTCGAGCTTCACCTCTACCGCCACCACTTATAGACGTACCGGACGTCACATGGTCAACGGCAGATGAAATATCTGCAGAAAATAAAAAAAATATACATTTTTTTGGTTATTTAGTTAAAATACATGACAACGTTATTAAGTTACCTGGGACTTTCACATCAATCTGCTGACCACCAAGATTTAGTGATATTAAAGAATCCCCCTCTAACTGTACCGAGCGTATACCAAGGGCCCGTAGCGAAGGATTACCCTCGGTAGCCAATTGACGTAACCTTTGCGCAGCATCCTTTGGGATTTGCACTGTTATCCGCATGCACGGTTCAATCTGCTGTGGGAATTGTTAAAGTAGAAAATTATAATAACTATCTAAAAAAGCTGCTAACTAAATTTTATTTTTAGATATTTAAACTATTCTTTACAAAGATAATTTATTTATATTATAACACTAATGTATGTACATTCGTATATTTGTAAAATAATTTTATAGAAAATTTACCACCATTTAGGTGCAAATAATCTAATCTAATATATATATTATAAATCTCATTGTAAGTTTGTTTGTTTGCTCGTTAATCACGGCTAAACAACTGTACCGATTTTAGGTAAATTTATATTTTCAAATAGCGGACAAGGAGGGGTAAAAAACATTCTCCTTTTTCTGAATATTTATTCTTGCGAATCGATTTAGAAACTAATGAATTAGAAAAATAGATAAGTCCCGAAGTATTAGGCCCATTACGCCATGTCTGTTTCCGAAGCTAGGACTGGAATGACAGTAGAAGAGGAAAAAACCGGCATTTACGGCTGCACCGATTTTAACAAATATAAAATTGCGTTCTTTTCGTATAATAAAATTCATTATTATTATTTGTCATTCCGTGTGTAATTTGTACAATATCCATTTCGGTATATATATATATATATATATATTCTCACTTCTTAATATATAGGCGAGTGCCAATTTTTTCATTTTTTTTTTCTATCGCTATCAAGTTAAAAAAGGGTATAACTGATTATGTCATTCCATTTCTACAACATCCATTTCCGAACCGTATTTTCCAAGTTACGGGATCTCATTTTAAACCTTTAAAAGGAGACCTTTAGGGAAATACTTAAATTTTAAAAATGCTTAACCCATAAAGGGTTAAGCATTTGGGGTGACTGAGAATTCTGATTTTTTGATTGGAGTTACTTCACTAAACTAGATTTATATAGATGGTGAAATGTATATAAGATTCGGCCTAGCCGAATATAGCACTCTTACTTATTTTAATTAAAAATACTTCATTGTTCCTAAAGATATGAAAAAATTGGAGGCAGGCGTGGTGTTTTGTCTACTGCCTCGAAGGACGCTGACCGATCTTGATGTCTGATCGATTGGCGTATTTAAATTTTTTCTAGCTCATCCAGTGTCCTTACAAAATTGATTTTAACTCAAACACGGACGGACAAACGTATATCGCCCAATCGACTCCGCCCGCTATGCATAAGAGCTAAGAATATATATACTCTATAGGGTCGGAAACGGCTGTTGTAGAAATTACACATGGAATGACAAATTTAGGTATACGGGTACACCTAAATTCACCACCTGTGGTGAAGGGTATAAAAACTAAAGGGTGTCCCCATACAACATACATGTTTTTACGTACATTATGAGCCATGCATTACAAAAATAAATCTAAAAATTAAAGGGTGTTCCTTTGGGGACGAAAATCGACCTATAAGTGCCTATTTTTTGAACCATTATAAAAAAACGCTTGCAAATTGGACAAACTGTAAATAAAGGGTCCTGCATATACTTTGATTTATGTGGCCATACCTTTAAACGATTGTAGGCAGTCGGTTAAAATTTACAAAGAACCTGTGTTGCTAAATCCGCTATAGCAGCGAGCAGTAATGTAAGCGATGCCGGATTTTGCCAAACAACAGAAACTAATTATTTTACTTTTTTGCTCAAAAGTGAATTTTACACCCCTAGAAAACTTATATATCGCACTTGATCAAAATTTCAGTAGAGTCAAAGAACTGTTTGTGGCCACATTTTAACAGAATTTAAAAATTCAAATATACCATAGGAAGCAAATTCCATTTGAAAATATATATACATTGTTTTTGTTTTAAATTTTACCAATCATTGCAAAAAAATAAATCAATTTTTTGAGTTAACACCATTTTTTTTTTAAATTTATCGATATTTTTTTTGGTATTATTTTGAATTATGACGCTTTAGTTGAAATTTTTTATAAAATTTAAAAATATTTTATTTCAACAAAAAGGTAGTAACTCGAAATACAACCAAATATATATAAAACAGTTTGATTATTTTTAACATTAATAAAGGCTCAAATCAAAATAATACATTTTTTATGAAAATATACGACTCATACCTATTTCAACTTTTGTATTAACTCGAAATAAAACCTTTTTGTTGAAATAAAGGTAATCACTACATTACATTATCATGAATATGGTCTCAAAAGTGGGTTTCGAGATGAAAGAGTAAACGGAATACGATGAAATTTTTACAGTAGATAGATATTTATGTTGTAAGCTGATTTCTTGAAAAAACTGATGTTTCAAAAATTTTGAGTTAATACCCTGTTGTTGATCAAGTGCGATATATACATATTTTCTTTTGAGAATTTCCACTAAATTACCATCAGGAAATGAGTGAGCGAAACTAATGCACACACAATTTAACACTAACATTTGCAAGAATTTTATACTGAACGGCGTTACCGTTGTACCGCAATCTGGATTAATTTAGAACGATTTATTTTTGTAGACCATTTTTTTCAGACCATTTGTTTTGATATAAATTTTTTGTATTAACCCTTTCGGGACTACTGGGATAATACGTCCCAGCAATTTTCAAACTGTGTTTTTTCTTTATTTTCAACGCAATCGCCAGGGAGGTAGAACTGCCAAACGTCCAAAAACGGATAGCATCAATATTGGAGACCACTTGCCAGTAGAGCAAGAGAAGCGTTGTCGCTGTGTCCGCTGTTCTTCACTTGGCATAGAAAAGCGAACAAAGATGTTATGCTCAGATTGTAACAACGCCTTATGTTAAAAGTGTTTTGGGCCATTCCACAAATAAATACCCAATTACATTCCTAAAATGTTAAAAATAAATGTAAACTTTTATCTCAATCTACTAATATATATATTTTAGTTGTTTTTTTAATTTCGAATCGCTCTTCGAGAACACTGATTGCGATTTTATGCCCGATGAAAACACTTGTTGGGATTATATGTCCCAGGATAAAAGGATGAATTTAAAATTTTTAAGTATGGAGAACATAATACTTTTATCATACCTTTTAGAATATGAAAAAAATTTTACCATACATAATTTGGTTTGCAAAATAAAACTCCGTCCCGAAAGGGTTAAAAAAACTTAAAAAATAAAAATAAAAAAGTGTACATTTAAAAAGAGAAAAAGATAAAAATTATTTTAATGACGCTCATTACTGCAATTAAAAAAAAACAAAAGCATATCGCACTTGATCAACAAGAGGGTATTAACTCAAAATTTTAAAATTTTCAGTAGAGTCAAAAAACTGTTTGTGGCCACATTTTAACAAAATTTAAAAATTCAAATATACCATAGGAAGGAAATTCCATTTAAAAAATATATTTACATCGTTTTTCCTAGGAATCTGTGCAAGTATTGCAAAAAAAAAATCAATTTTTTGAGTTAATACCATCTTTCTAAAATTTTTCGATCATAAATGAAACAAATTTTATCAACAAGGCAGTATCAACTCAAAATAAAACCAAATTGAAAAGAGACTCAACTCAAAATAATACCTTTTTTATGAAAATTTACGAATCAGTTCCATGTTAACTTTTGTATTAACTCGAAATAATACCTTTTTGTTGCAATAAAGGTAATCACTACATTATCATGAATATGGTCTCAAAAGTGGTTTTCGAGATGAAAGAGTAAACGGAATACGTTAAAATTTTTACAGTAGATAGATATTGATGTTGTTAGCTCATTTCTTGAAAAAAGTGATATTTCAAAAATTTTGAGTTAATACCCTATTGTTGATATATCGCACTTGATCAACAAGAGGGTATTAACTCAAAATTTTAAAATTTTCAGTAGAGTCAAAAAACTGTTTGTGGCCACATTTTAACAGATTTTATAAATTCAAATATACAATAGGAAGCAAATTCCATTTAAAAATATATTTACATCGTTTTTCCTAGAAATCTGTGCAAGTATTGCAAAAAAATTCAATTTTTTGAGTTAACACCATTTTTCTGAAATTTTTCGATCATAAATGAAACAAATTTTATCAACAAGACAGTATCAACTCAAAATAAAACCAAATTGAAAAGAGACTCAACTCAAAATAATACCTTTTTTGTGAAAATTTACGAATCAATTCCATGTTAACTTTTGTATTAACTCGAAATAATACCTTTCTGTTGCAATAAAGGTAATCACTACATTATCATGAATATGGTCTCAAAAGTGGTTTTCGAGATGAAAGAGTAAACGGAATACTTTGAAATTTTTACAGTAGATAGATATTGATGTTGTTAGCTGATTTCTTGAAAAAAGTAATATTTCAAAAATTTTGAGTTAATACCCTATTGTTGATCAAGTGCGATATGGATAAATTCCATAAGATATGGGATAAATTCCATAAGTTTGGATAAGTTTGATGAGTATTTCATCATCCGCAAGCATACAATCTTTATCCTTTTTTAATGTTTTCTCAAGATATTTATAGAGTTCCCAATAATGATCCCTGAGACACACCAATATTAATTTCCCTACCTGTTATTATATAATCACGACATTTCATTATTTGTCTTCAGCTTTTCAAATTAATTTTGAACCGTTTTAATTCATTTACTTTTACACAATAACAATATCTCCTTCTTAATAATTTCAAATACTCGTTTTAAGTCCAAAAATACTGCTACCGCACAGTTCTTATTCGTTCCCTCTGTTTTCCATTTCGTTGCAACTAGATTTAAAGGATATTCGCATATACGATTATGTCCTAATCCTGTTTGAGTTTCATTAAATAATTTATTGTTCTCAAAGTATTTTTTCAGCTGAGAATTTACTAATCTTTCAAATACTTTACTTACCATCATCAACAAACCTACAGGACGAATTTCTTGATTATTCTTAGCATACCTAATCTTTGGAATTGGCACTACGCGCGATTATAGATACTTGTTAGCAAATTCAAAATGCAGCTTATAAAAACTTTAGTGATAATATCTGTTCCAAAGATCAGTCCAAAGTTGCATTAAAATTTTTATAAAAATGTCACTGGCAATGCTGTTTGCTCAAGATCACATGCATGACTTTTAAATTTATCGTTTAACTTAATAAATGTGATAGAAACTTTGTTCTGTGCGTGATGGGTATTTTTATTATCAATGATTATCAAATGATCGATCAAATGACTGTTACTTTTAACATAAGGTATTTTTTTTTTGTTTTTGGTTTCTAGGTAAATTGTTTATTTATTTTTTTTTTTAATAAAAAATATAATAAAAATTATTTTTTTTTGTTATTATTACAAAAACAGGCCATGCAATAGCTGATTATTACATTGTCTGCTCCAGAGAAGCAAGCCGAATAAAATATTTCGGCGGCGGCTGAAAGGGTGTTTTTAGCCGGCGGCGGCGGCTAAGCCGCTTGCGCCGAGTATTTACCGGCTTATTTGACTTTGTGCGGCTGAGCTGAGAAATATAGAAAAAATATCAGTGCCCATGACATCGTCTGCGTGTCATTTCTATTTAAAAAAAAATTTAAATTTAACTATTTATTTTAGAGTTTTGTAGACAGCGGTAAAAAATTTTCATCTACAAAAATAATAAGTGCTGACAACTGTTTTAGAACCATTATACCGGTAAAATTGGGTGCTTCCACGTTTTTAAAAAACGAAGTATTCTTTATTGGAATCAAGGTTCTAAGAGACCTTCTCACAAAATGTTGTTCAAATCCATCCAGTAGTTTTTACGAGATGCGAACACAGAAAGGCAGACAAAAATTCCAAAAGCAGGCGTTTTGTATATCAATTACTATCTACACGAGGGCGGAAAGCGTTTTTTTGCTGTCAAAGGTTCTCATGTCGTTGCGGCGGCAACGCTTTGCAATTGGAATATCCGATTTTGGCAATGCGTTTAATAATAAAAATAATTAAAAATAAACAAAAGCAAAACAAATTTTGGTTTTTTTATAAAATTTTTAATTTACATAACACAAACATCAGAAGTGTTATTATTTTTAAAATTTTTAGGGAAATTATATATATTTTTGGAAAAAATCTAGTTCAGATATGAAAAAATTGTGTCCGGGGTGTTAAATTTTAAATAAAAATTTTTGGGGCTGACCGTTAGTTTCGGAGTTACGGACCTCCAACGTATGTATGTATAATATGTACATATCGAGTATTTTATGGCAGAATGAGACTATATGGGAATTATAGTAAAGGTAATTTTTTGCCTAGATTTTCATTTACACCCCGTAGACAACTTTATTTCATTTTTGAGGTGCGTCCGTTAACTAGACTTAAGCCTTAATGTTTTTAATAACCCTTTTGACAAACCGTTGACGCTTTTGTTTAGGTATGGTATTTCAGCGTAAAAGCTTTGCGGAAGAAAACGGTCCGCTTTCCGCTTTTATTTAGGTATGGCTGGTATTTTGTCACTTAACTTTTTATTTTAAAGTAATCAAAACTGGAACAAAAACTTGTTTTCATTATTTTCAATAATGATACCGAATTTTACAAAACTTCTCTTCTTTTATTAGTAATATAAGGTAATTTTTGCATATAATAAAATAATTTTTGAAAATTAAGATGTTGAAGATAATGATCTATATAAAATTCAAAAGAACTAGTTTTTAGTATGTAAATCTAGCTTAGTAAAGTAACTCCGATCAAAAAAGCGGATATCGGGGTGACAGAGGATTAAAAAATAAAAAAAAGTTCAGTACTGCATATATATAATTTTCAGAAAAATTAAATCGGCTCTTACTGAATAGTATTTCCTTAAAGATCTCTTCAAAAGCCTTAAAACTATACCCATATTGAAATTTTAAAAAATTTGAAAATTTTAGAGCCCCGTAACCCGAAAATATGGTCTTATTTATGGTCTTCTTAGTTTTTAATTCTCTATCGCCCCATATATTTATATTTTTGATTGGAGTTACTTTATTGTTACAAATTAGAGGTAGGCGTGGTGTTTTGCCTGCTGCCTCGAAGGACATGGACCGATCATGCTGATTTCCGATAGCACCTCTTTCGACACTATATCTGATCAGTTGACATATTTATTTATTTTTTTTTTTTTTGTGAAATCAGCAAACTTGATTTCAACACTAACATGTACGGACAGACGGATTGACGGACATCGCTCGATCGACTTCGCTATGCATAAGAAGTCAGAATATATATATGCTTTATGGGGTCAGAAATAGATATTGTAAAAATTACACACTGGGTGACAAACTTATATATACACTTTTTCCAGTTTTAGTGGTGAAGGGAATAAAAAAATATTTATTAAGAAATAATAACTACTTAAAATTTCTTGGTCATCTTGTCTTCTTTCCAATATCTTTCACGTAAATATAAAAAATTAAATTCTTAATAAAAATAAAATTACTATTAAAATTTAAACTTGATTTAAAGTAGTTTTTTCTACCATCAAAATTTTTTTAAATATTCATAATGCATTCTTATTCTTGACAAAAAACTTATTCTCGTTTTATACTGTTGACTTTTAAAAATAAATATTATTTTTGAAAATAAATATGATTTTTAAAAATAAATATACATAAAATGGAATTTTGACACGACTAAACAAATATTAAAGAATAAAGTAAAAAATAACGAATTCTCATATTTTTTTTAAATTAACAAAAAAAACCTCGAATAAGAAACTGACTAGTCAAATTAAACGGCTGATAATTGAGCCGCCGACAAGCCGACAAATTCGGCGGCGGCGCGACTTATGAAATTTATTCAGCGGCGCGGCTAGCCGCTAGTCGCGCCGATACGACTCTCCTCTCTGGTCTGCTCCATGGCGAAATATCAGAGAGATCATGGCGAAATAATACAGGTGAACGCACGGGCGAAAAAGCACATCAGTGTCTACATTACAGTTGTCAAAAAAATTTGTCAAAAATAAATAATTTGTTAAATTTTTTTTTAATTTAATTTTTTTTATTGCTAATAGAAAACAAACAATTAAAATTCCTAGAGAAAACCACCACAACATGGAACCGTATTTGCAGTTCCTGGTGTGTATAATCAAAATATGCGTAAAAAGATAGTGGAATTATAGTTAACACATTTATAATTTCTTAGTTTTTTTGTGGAAGATTATGTTAGTCTTCAAATGGTCAACGTGCACGAATGGAACGATGCATTTGATTTGGGCAAACTAGTGGTACAATAGAATTTTGGTCACTTTTCCTGTATTTTTATTGTTATGTAACTTAATTTAATAAAATAATAATAATAATTAATTTAATAAAATAAAATAAAATAAATAATTTTTATAATTTTCTTATTCTGATAATTACAACCACTTTTTTTCATCAAATATCTTTTTTTAGGTTGTTTGTTTTTTTACAATATTTTTTTGACAACATACATAATTTTGTAGCAACAAATTGCCTGTTGTTTTTTGTGTTGTTGGATTGTTGTAGCCGTGCGGTCACCTGTATTAATTCGCCTTGAGAGAGATCAAATTCATTAATTTCGCCGTAAACGTTGTATTAAAAAAATACAAGTTAAAAGGTATATTCCCAAAAATAAAACTGCTTTTAATACAAACATTAAAACAATACACTACATTTTGGTATGGCAACTCCCGCTTAAAAGTATCGAGTTGAAAAAAAATAATTATTCAAGCACTTTTTGTCTAATATACTACATAGATTATCTTGAATATCTTTCAATTACCATTTGTTAGTTTCTTTTTAGGGTTTAAAATAATAATAAAAATTCATATTCCTTAAATTTTTAAATAGAAAATAAAAGTTCTTGACACATCTCGTTTTCCCTTTTTATACAAACACACATTCCACTACATGGCATAATACGCAAACACACGAAAAAATAAATACAGAAAATGGCTGCACAAAAAAAGCCATTTGAAAACACAAACTAATGTTTTTTAGATATTTAAAAGGAAGAAGGGATCGCGTTTAGTTAATTAATTTAAAAAATACAAACAATAAAAAAGAAATACTAAAATTACTGGCCGCCATTTTGACACACTCGTTAAAGTTTAGTTAACAGAGAAAAATGTAACAAAATTGGTGAAACAAACGAGTAACGAGAGAAATTTCGTAAAGAAAATAAACTGAGTTATTTATTTACAAGTTTACTAATATTTGCGGGGAAGATTTACCGTACTTAAGGAAAATGTTTTATATTGTACTTTGAATTAGAGGACCAATATTGATATATTAAAAAAATTTTTTTTCATTTTTATATTTTACAAAAAAGGACACATATTATTTACTTATTGGTTCAGTTTGGTAATACAAAGCTTTCAAGGCCAAAATTTGAATTTCTATCACAAAGTTATGAAAATCCTGCTATTAAATCTAATTGTATATAAACCCAATTCTGAAAAACAGTTCCTTGCTTTAAATTTGGCTGGTTAACAAGTATATAATAATATTTATTAATAATAATATTTATTAATATATAAGTGTAATATATATTAAGGGTTCATAATATTGAAAGTAAAAAATAAATAAAAGTAATTCGATTTTAGACGATACATCAAACTAAGACATATGTGATATAAATCGTATTCAAGTGAAATTTACTAAAATAGGTACTACTTTTTTAGGCTTAAATCTAGTTTACGGGCACCGCTCCAAAATAAAAAAAAAGTTGACTACAGGGTGCAAAATGCAATTTTAAGCAAAAAATGTAAAGTGAAAAATTTGGCGGCAACCCTTAGTTTCGGAGTTACGGCCCTCCAAAGTTTTTATATATAATATGTTATTTATCGAGTAGTTGATGGCGGAATGGGACAATATGAGTATCATTGGAAAGGGAATATAAGAGGCTATTTATTGAAGCAGGAAAAATTGAAAAAATAATTAAATAAAAAAATCTGGTGCGGAAAAACATTTTTTTACAAAATAAATGAAGTTATTCGGAAACCTTTAGAAAGCGAAGCCGCTATTGGTTATACCATAGAGGAGAAAATCTTTTCGTCCGGCCGAAGGCCGGCTACGCAGAAAACCTTTAGAAAGCGAAGCCGGTGTTGGTTATACCACAGAGGAGAAAATCTTTGCGCCCGGCCGAAGGCCGGCTACGCAAGAAACCTTTAGAAAGCGAAGCCGCTGTTGGTTATACCATAGAGGAGAAAATCTTTGCGCCCGACCGAAGGCCGGCTACGCAAGAAACCTTTAGAAAGCGAAGCTGCTGTTGGTTATACCATAGAGGAGAAAATCCTGTGGTCAGGCCGAAGGCCGGCTACGCAGGAAACCTTTAGAAATCAAAGCCGCTGATGGTTATTCCATAGAGGAGAAAATCCTGTGGTCCGGCCGAAGGCCGGCTACGCAGGAAACCTTTAGAAAGCAAAGCCGCTGTTGCTTATACCATAGAGGAGAAAATTCTTTCATTTTTGAGTAAAGTTATGTTTATATGGAAAAAATAGTTTTTTTGGAGCCTTACCTGATTTTTTTATTTTATTTTTACTTTTTTTCTATTTAATTGAATAGGCCCTCAAATTCCCTTTCCAATGATACCCATATTGTCCCATCCTACCATCGAATACTCGATATGTGCCTTATTAGATACAAAAACTTCGGAGGTCCGTAACTCCGAAACTAAGGGTTGCCGCCAATTTTTTCACTTTATATTTTTTGCTTAAAATTGCATTTTGGACCCCGTAATCAACTTTTTTTAATTTTGGTGCGGTGCCCGTAAACTAGATTTGTTCCCTTTTTTATTGTCAATAATAATCCTTTCGCCACAAATTAATTAAATACAAAAAACTTGGAATATAGAATCACGTCTTTCTGTTAAACATTTTGTCACCTAGATTAAGATTTTCATTCTGATTATTTTGAACAAAATCTAATTTCATATAAATTTTGAATCGAAAGCAATTTACATCACATACCCAATATTCGTGACATTTTATTACAATTATTTCTAAATTGGATATAATCTGTTCATTGGCAACCCTTGAGAATTTATATGAAACATGAGAACATTTGAAGAAATGTAATAGTTTATCTTATAGTGTTCTTTTATTTATATAAGTTTATTTACAACAATCAAGGAATTTGTATGCATATAAGAAAACAGCAGACTTTTTATACATTTCATACATTTCAAACTCACCTGTTTAAGTTGCATATCATCACACGACAAAAATCACACTTGACGGGGAGCTGTCTGGTCTTCTATTAAAAATTCGCTTAATTACAAATATTAAGAAAATATTCACCAATTTTTAAGTAACCAGAAATCGCGCGAGATATTCATATAAACTTATTAAAACTTGCATTAGTTTAAGTTTATTTATATATATATATATTTTAAAATTTAAATCTATGACCACAATTTTGCCATTTTTTCAATAAAATCTTTGAAGCACTTAATGGTGGTAGCGAAGAGATTAATAATATTTTTAATGTACACATTTGTTAAACTTTTAACGAAACCTTTTTCTTAAGTATGGCAAATCCTTTCGCTTGCAAGTGTTTTTATGTTTATTAACATAATATACTTTTTCATAAAATTATAGCGTATATGACGTTAGCCTACGATTCATTAAGGCCTGCCATATTTGTCATTTAAACAGGGATGTAAATAAAACATCAATACGTGATTTGATACTATTTTTTTGTTTTTGTGTTACGTTGGCTGCTAGTACGATTTGTTTGGGAAGTTTCTTTTAATTTTGTATTATTATTTGTTTTTTTTTTTAATCAGATAGTGACAATTTTATCATTAAACTTTTTGCACCATTTATAGCTTACATTATTTTAAACTTTATTAAGAAATCTTTTGTATTTATTTATACTTTCCCAATTTTTGAACTTTTATGTTTCAAGCACTTTAAATGAATCAAGTACTAATTGTCATATATTTCAAATAAACAGTTTATAATTATATTTTATTTGTAAACCTTTTTGGCTACTATTGGAGACCCAACACAACACAAGGAGCTTATTTGTAGATCAAGCAGTGCGACCAAAAATCACAGGCGTAAAAAACGAATATACGAAGTAACAACTTTTTTACTTTTTGTTGTTGTATTGGTAGCAAGGGTCCAGAAAAAAAGATTGACGACAAATTTTCTTCGCTGACACTGATCAAACTTTTATTAGTTTTCACTGTTTTATAACACTTTTCAATAATATTTCTACACACATGATATTCAAAGAAACAATATTTTAAGATTTTCAAAAAAATTTTTCAATTAAATTGTATATTCTAGTTGTAATTTCTAAAAAAAATTGGTGCTTTAAAAATTTTCGACCACGAACAATAACAACCGCCATTTGCATTTGACTTCCACTTCGCGACTTCACGATTTCACAACTTTTAAAATTTTTTGTTTAAATGAGACTTTCAATTAGCTAAAGTGAAACAATAATATATTATTTATACGAGTAAAAAAAGGAATGGATATATTGCTTTCCCCTTTAGTGTAGCCATTTTATTTTTAAAAGTTGTGTTCAGTATTACATATTTAATTAAATCTATATGATGTGTTCAATATATAACATACATGTGATAAAATGTTTTGAAGTTACACGTGAAAAAATTTGTTAGCATTTCATCTGACGTAATATTAACAATTTGATATAGATTTTATTTTACCTTTTAATAATTATCAGGCATGTTCTGAAAATCACTTTTTGTCAAAGTGATTTAAAATCACAAGAAATCTGTCCTGCATACAAAAATTTTAGAATTTTTGTGATTTTAAACCAGTCAGCTAAATGCCTGCCGATTTAATAATATGAATACCTTAAAATGTTTTTTATTGATTTTTATAGCAAAATTAGCAATTGGCACCAAAGAATTTATAAAATTATGAAAAAATTAAAAACACTTTCTATTGCAAGAAATATCGTAATTTGCTTTGTGATTTTGCATTTACTTTTTTTTTATCAGTTTTTTTATTTTTTTTAGAAAAACAATACTTTTAATTTATTTTCACTTTATATTTTAAGAAAAACACTAATAATTTTCAATACATAAAAAATTTCGTCAAACTAAAACAAAATACCAGCTGTTTTCTTGTGTTTTTGAAGAGGTGAAATCACAACGAAAAGTTAAAACTTTTGTGGTTTTCAGAACACCATCAAACCACAATTGTGATTTTAAAATCACAAGTGACTTGAAATCTTGTGATTTTCAGATTTAAAACTATTGGTAACAAATTAATAATAATAATGAATAAATAAAATAAATAAATAAATATTCTGATAGAGGATTTATCAATATTCAATATTATTTTAATTAATAATTCGATTGTTTACGAATTTCCTTGTGGGAAAAATAAAAATAGTGCGTTTTAAGCACAGATAACTACTATTCATCTGTGATTTTAAGCAAGTACTTTGTATATAACGTATCGAACTATCGAACTATAAACTATAAACTACTAAAAGTTCGTGTTATTTTGTCAGTGTTTGATGGGATGAGTGGGTATTTATATGAAAGATTTCATGAAACAAGTTAACCGTATATATTTTTGGTTTTTTAAAGTACAAAAGATATACAAAATTTAATATTTAAAAAACAATTTGACTATAATTTTTATATTAATCTACGTTAATAAAAACAATTAACATTTTTTTGACTCATGAATAAATATTTTTCGGATTTCACAGGTAATAACTGGATAAGTAAATCTGAATCAATAAAAACAATTAACTTACCTATGATTCATTAAAAAATATATTTCGCATATCACCGATAATAATTGGATAAGTTTATTACGCGACTGCCCGATAATTAGTGCGTTCTCCTTTTTATGCGCTGAGATTAATGTCAACAAACCAGTACTATTTATCTGCTGGCGGTCTCTACCATATCTAAAGTTAATCCCAGTTGTAGACACTATATTATAAATGTTGATATTAAAAAAAATAATATGGTAACACCTAGACTAACTAAACACATCACAAAATCAATATCCAGAAGAACTGACAATTCTGAATTAATTTTAACAAGAAGTTTTGTTGCGTATTTCATTGCAAGGTATAAAACAATTATTTGCATTAATATTTACTTTTAATAATTTAATCTAAAAAAGAACGCACTCAATTTTAAAGGCACAATATTTCATTGTTTTTATAAAAAAGTTAATAAAGTTTAAATTAAAAAAAAAAATTACGTAACCTTATTGTATTCAGATTGCACTTCTTTTATTGCAGTAATCATATTTTCTTATTAAAATGGCCAATACTCCTGCTCCTGCTGCTGGATCAGCCCCATTAATGCGTGGTCTGCACAACATACAAACAAAACGCCAATTAGCTATTGCTATTGGCTTGACAGCCTGTGTTACAGTTGCATTCAAACTTTTGATCAATAACCCCAGGAAGGAGGCATATGCGGAATTCTACAAGTAAATCATATGCTTATCTATTTTACGATTTTAGGAAACTATTGTTTTTTGTATTGTATTCTAGGACATATGACGCCCAAAAGTCATTTGAACGCATGAAGGCCAATGGTCGGTTCCAATCTTGCTAAATTAGTGTTACTTTGGAAATAATATATTTGCTTTTAAGCCTATATAGTGAAAATTAAAATAACTGAAAAAAGATAAATATATAAATACTTGCTCCGAATTTGGAATGTCTTTTAAGCTTAATTTAAAAAGGAAAAAAAACTGTACCTATTTCGATTCGAAAATTATATCATACGAATTTCGTTGGCTTATAGGCACATTGTATTTCGAAAGTGTTTTATTTAAATCTAATTTAGACCTACAATTGAATACAAAATTAGTACCATAAAAATATAGTTGGACTCGTAGCCTTAATATCTTGATAAAGTCTTAAGCATCTCTAAAAAACGAGAGAGTTATTCTTTAAGTAGACAAATCCAAATGTTTTCTAAATGGCTTCGTAAATGTATAACTACATCGGTAATTTTAAAATAATTTCGGCACAGATTAATGTTTTAACCTTAGTTTGCATTAAGTTAAATTTCTGACTAAAACGATTACTTTACATTATCAGGCTTATAATCAGTGGTGCTAGAAATTTTCAGAGAAAAATCTTCATGAAAAAAGATGATGCATCAAACAAAAATAAATTAAAAATGATATTTTATTTTTCATCATCTGTAAATGTTTTTTTGACCTTTTTAAATAATTTTTCTTTTCTAATTTATTAAGCACTAGGTCAGTTTTATAAATAATAAAAATTTGTATTTATATTTTCAATATTTCGCCACACCTTTGGGTGGCATCATCAGGAAACAGGAAACAAAAAATTATATTTTCTTTTTTTTTCGCCAATGGTGTGGGGAAATATTGAAAATATAAATACAAATTTTTATTATTAATAAAACTGCCTAGTGCTTAATAAATTAGAAAAGAAAAATTTTTCATCATCTTTTCACTGTATAAAAGAGTCAAAAAAAAGTCAGCTGTACACAGTAGATAAAAAAATAAAATCATTGTGGATTGTTCAAGCATGCTCTGACACACGCATGTAATTTCAAAAACATGGGATCCAAATTTGCACGAAAATTGTCTTCTTACTTCAAAATTGGGTAAATGACAGCGGTTTTGGGAGAATAAAGTTCTTCTTCTTGCACGAAGCAGCCGAAAAATTTTCTTCTTGCAAGTTATTTAAACTTGTGCAGCAGCCTTAAAGCACAAACTAAATACAAAATAAATTATATTTCTTTTTGTTGATTTATTGAAATTAATTTTTTTTTTATTAAAACTGTCAAAATGCTTTGAGTTTTTATTTGGTGTTAAGAATTTGGATTTTGTGTTCCCGTTTTTTATATAATTTTGTGTCTTTTTTAATTAAACTTTATTGTTTGGACAAAAATCATTAGTTTATTAAAAATGTTTGTGAGAAGTTTTCTGAAGAGCTAAGTGAACGGTGGCGAAATAGTCATCGTGACGTGCTTTCACCCTCAATAATCAATATCGGTAATTTAATAATTTAATCGCGGTACAAAAAACCATTATATATTTTTAAAAATTAATTAATTAAATTAAATATTCTAGGGTTTTAAATAAATTTTATAGTAAGGGCAAAAGAACTTCGATGTCGTTAACGAAAAACCAAACTTAATATGATGATTTCGAAAAATTTTATTATTCTTAAATTTGTTCATGAATTTATTTTTATTATTGTTAACAGCAACAAAAAAGTGTACAAATATTCAAATTTTAATTTAATCGTTCTTATGGCCTATATTATCAATTAGTTATGTGTAATAATTAATTAATTAAAACGAATACTAAAATCTTATTTCGAATGTCTTATAATCTAAACGATTTAATGTCCCCATATTTCGTAAATCACATTTTTCAATCCGACAACCGGGAGAACCTTTAGTTGACAGCCAGTCAATCCTGTAAAATATAGTATTTTGTGTTATTTTCTTTAAAAAAAATATGAACATATTTGTTGAAAATAGTTACATTTTTTCAACTTCGTCTTTTGGTCCTTGCATTTTGCCTACAATGGTTCCCTGTTTTGAGTTTTTTACCCATCCTGTAATTCCAGCCTTGGAGCATAAATCTCTCGTATATTTGGTGAAATATAAACCTGCAATTAAAGAAATTATTTGAATATTAGAAAATAGTTAAAATAATATACAATTTAAAAATTCGGATACAATAAAAGTGGTACAGTTATACCTCACACTTCCACCATTTTACCGTAGTATTTGAAACCGGACTATTCGAGCCACTAGGGTCCTATACGCTTATTTACCAAATAGTTATTGTTATTTTTCTTAAACTAGCTGCATAAACTACATATCACATGTTAAAAGTGTCGAATGCAATAGAACGCGTGTGTCGTATGTTTTTATATTAACGGTTTCATAATAAAGTGAAAGATAAATAAGATGTAATATATATCAGCCCAATTATGAATATTCTCACGGAATTTCTTTCCCACGGAAAAAATTTTTCTCTCGAGAAAAGATTCTTTCAATTATGAATTCCGTGGGAATAAAATTATAAAAAAGTGGCATCATCGTAATTTGAAAGGAGTTTTTTATAATGCTTTCTGTATTTTTGTATAAAACATTTTTGAGTTTTTATTGTCTTTTTGGTTCGTTAATTCAATATAGTTCTCATTTAATCAATCTGGATTTTGATATAAGACTTGGCTTTTCTATACAAAATTTGGGTAGAATCCACTGATGAGCTATATAAGCAGTACTGAAACGGCCATATGGATACGCAGTAATACATTTCAAGCACGATTACAGTAAATTAACATTAAAAAGTTCCGAATAATTAACTTTCATATTGATACAATATGAAAACAACTGAAAATCTAAACTATGTGAAATTCGTATAAATGCATATTGATAATAAAATCTATTAACTATTAAAAAAAATCTATTATTAAAAATCTATTATCTATTAAAAAAAACTAAGTTAACGGTAATTTTAATGAGCTATAGACTCCTTCTCTCCATTAGTACAATCACCATTTCAATAGAGTTCAATATTGACATAATCACCCTTATTCTGTTTGGCGTCGTCAACGTCGTCGTCAATTTTGAGACAACATCAACTTAACACAACATCAATACTAATTTGGTATTCCCTAACAAACGTTGGGACTGTTTATCGATAATATAAAAAAATAAAACACACATATCTAATATTTGAGACAGTTCCTGGAAAATACCAAACATATGGCGACAGTCATCGATTAATGACAATATTGACAACGGGAATACCGATTTACAACAAACGAAGAAATACGACGTCGTTTTGTGTTGACGTCGCCAAACAGAATATGGGTGATTATTAACAAATAAAATTTACAGCCATACCTAAATAAAAACGAAAAGCAGAACGTTTTCTTCCGCTTTTACGCTGAAATGCCATACCTACGTCAATGCTACGTCAAAATGATAAAAACAGGGTTATAAAAAAAATTAAACATAACTTTCCTGATAAATTTAACAATAATAACAATTCTGGAGTTTGTGTTGTACAAACTAAAACTTTATGAAAAAAAAAAACAAAAATAAATTTTAAATTATTTTAATAAGAAAAATGAAAGAAAAAATAAAAATATTTACTCAATGGTTACTGTGTTTTTGTTTTAAAATTTTTTGAGTTTTTTATGGCTTTTTGCCTAATTGATTCAATGGAGTTCTCATTTAATCAATTTGGTTTTAAGTATAAGACTCTGAGGTTTTGCTTACAAAATTTGGGTAGAATCCACTGATGAGCTATATATGAGCAGTAGCGAAATGGCAATATGGATATGCTTTCCCCGCAGTAATACATTTCATTTATTAGTTTAGTTTAAAAAATAAATATTTCATGAGAATATCATGAAATATTTATATTTGAAGGAATCAAGCGCAATTAAATTATTATTGTTATTGTTATTATTATAATTATAAAACGCCTTGTCAAAATCGAATTTCCAATTGCAAAGCGTTGCCGCCGCGTTATTTGGTTTTGCTACATACAAAATGTACGAATATGAAAACTTTTGACAGCAAAAAAGCGCTACCCGCTCTTGTTTAGGTATGTCTGTTTGTCATAATGTATTTTTTGTCTTTTTCTTATGATTTATTTTAAAAAAAAGAGGCCATAATAGCTCAATAATAGAATCTAAGACTACAAAAAAAAAAAAAAAAAATATTTGCTCTGCAATTCTATCGCTTAAATATTACTTTTGAAAGTGAAATAAATCCATTTTATTGATTAAAACAACTTTCATTAATTTCTTTCAAACGTCAGACATTTTGCAGTTGTGGAAACAGCAGTATAGAAAAGGGCCGATTATACACTGCCCAAGACTATTATAATGCAATAAAGGCTTGCCGAAAAATAACAGCTTCACGTTAGGAAAGAAGATGCAATATTAAACAAAAAAAAAAAAAAAAAAAAAATACGGACAAAAAAATTTTAAACTGCATTAAAATATGTTGGATGAAGTTTAAAAACAATGAACCTTACAAAAACTTTTTATAAAATTAGTGTAGAAAAAATGTTCCATTCAAAATAATTTTTTGTTTGAAAAAAAAAGGAAAACCAAAAAACCTCAGCAAAGTTAATATCTTACCATTTTCTACAATACCATAAAGTATATATATTCTTACTTCTTATGCAAAGTGAAGTCGTGTTAGTGTTGAAATCCGAAAGCCGGGGCAAACTTGATTTCAAAAAAATAAAAAATATGTCAATCGATCACATATAGTGTCGAAAGAGGTGCTATTGTAAATCAGCATGATCGGTCCATGCCCTTCGAGGCAGCGGGCAAAACACTACGCCTACCTCTAATTTTTTCATGTCATTTGAAACAATAAAGTAACGATAGAGAATTAAAAAATAAGATTAAAAAAACATCCAGTGAAAAAATTGGCGCCCGCCCATATTTTCCGAGTTACGGGGCTCTAAATTTTTCAAATTTGTTCAAATATCGATATGGGTATCATTTTAAAGCTTTTAAAGAGATCTTTAGCGAAATACTAAAAGTTTTAAAGGGAGCTTAATCCATTAAGAGCCTAAGCAGTACCACTTTTTTTTTATTCTCTGTTACCCCATCATTTTAAAATTTTTTTTTAGTAATTACTAGCAGTGCCTACGACTTCGTCTGCGTGTCATTTCTAATTTTCTTGAAATTTAAATTTAGAAAAATGTGTTTTTAAATATTTATTCCAGAGATCTTTAGACAGTGTTAAAAATTTTCCATTTACGAAAATGAAATGTGCAGACAACTGTTTTAGTACCATTATACCAGTCAAATTGGCTGCTTGCACACTTTTATCTCTATTTCCTCTACGAAATGACTTATTTTTACAAAAACAAGTATTCTTTATTGGAACTAAGGTTCTCAGAAAATTTTGTTCAAATCCATCCAGTAGTTTTTGTGTGAGACAAAAGTTTCAAAAAATACACCAACATCAAAATTTTCCAAAAATATTTCATGATGAAAATTGGATTTATAACACTTTCAAAAAAAACCAGCTCATATTGTGATCACTAAATTCATTTTAATTACAAAATAAAATTAGACATACTTATGCACAAGCAACAGACAAAAAATCTAATTTTAATTCAGTTACTTTCTCGAATTTTCAAAACCAACAAATAAAAAGTGATGAAAATAAACTTTTATTTTATTCTTGGGTACAAAAACAAAAAAACAAAAAAAAAAACAATTACAGTGAATAGACAACAAATTAGGGGTCTTATCAGTGCATACATATCAAGTGTACTATCGTATCGAATACTATTTCAATGCGTGTCGATTAAGCAAATCATCTCATACGATATGTATTGAATTTTTAAGAAAATGTAATCACAGATGTTTAGTGTTTAATTTGTGCAAAAAAAAAAAACAAAATCATTTTAGAATAAAAAACTGAAAACTTGATTTCTCAGTATCGAATATTATCATTCCAAATTACGATACTTTTTATTCGATATTAGTTTTACTCGATATCGTTGATAAGACCGCAGGTTAAGATATTTATTTATCGAAGAACTTATTACAGGCATTGAAAAAGTTTTTTTAAATCATAAGGTTTTTTTTAACAATTAAATAATTTAAAAATGTGTATTTTGTATTCTGGACTGTCAGTGGCTTTTTTGTCGATTAATTATTGCATAGTAGACCAAAAGTGGGTCTTTCAATTAAACAACGGCAGAAGAAAAATCTTTGGGGTTCAATAAATAAGTCTAAGTAAACGTATATAAATGTTATACATGTAGTCATAAGGCCCATTGTAATTCCCCTCTGATTCCTCCCAAATTAACCCACCACATCATATACACTGTCTATGCATGCATATTGCGATTTCGCCTATTTTATTGTGGAAACAACAGAGCAGTTTCGGTCAGTGACAGATAACATGATTCACAGTTTCTTCACAGTTCACAAATTCTCTTCATCATTCTGCAAACGTCCGGAGTATTATTTTCTAAAAACTAGTCCTTGTTCTAACTTAACAATGAACAATAACTACACCAATAAGGACCCTAAAAGCTTTCCCCACTAAACTTAGAGGCATGTAAAACCTTGCTATTTCTAGTCTGGTCCACAAGGGCATTAAAACTTTGCAATCTTATCAATCTCTACATGTCGGGTTAATTATTCCTTAGGTCAAGTTAACTGAGCTCCCTGTTATAGTGACTAATCGCGGGTCGCACCGATCTCTCTTTTTTGTTAATGTTTATTTCACAAACATCAATTTAGAATATACTTGTTCATCATTGAGTTTTTTTTACACATTTTTATACCCTTCACCACCATAAGTGAAAAAAAAGAGAAGTCAATTGAGCGATGTCCGTCTGTCCGTCCGTATTAGTGTGGAAATCTGCCATTCGATCAGACATAGTATCGAAAAAGGTTCTATTGGAAATAAGCAAGATCAGTCCATATCCTTAGACGCAGTGGACAAAACACAGCGCCTGCCTCTAAAAATAAAACAAATATATAGGGCGATAGAGAATTTAAAAATAAGAAAAAACATCAAGTGAAAAAAACAGAATTTTGGTAGTCAGAATTATATAAATCGTTTGCTTTACTTCTTCAAAAAAGTTTTTGACACAATAAAAAAAATAATTATAATAAAAAATAAAATAAAAAATGTAAGTGATATTTAGGTTTAAAAAATATGAAGATTTAAAGAAAATAGCGCAAAGTTCCGCAAGATCCTGGAAAGGTAAGTTATAAATTGTCTTAAAAAGATATTTGCAAATAAAAATAAAATGTTTTATTTATTTCATAGCGACAAGAATTTCGGTATTTGCAAATAGAATGTAAAATCAAAGAAAGTAGGTGGAAAGAAAGAAATCGGGAGAACATAGAGTGGCGTTGTTGATTCGTATGGTTCGAGTCATGAAATTTTACGTTATATTATTTCTGTAACTTATTTTTTTTTAAATAAAAGTACATAAGAGAGTCGTTAAAGTTGTTTTATTCACAACACAATAATATTAAATATCGACTGTGGAATGAATTTTTGAAAAAGTTGTGAGTACCATATTTATTCAGTCATCATAACCGAATTCCAAATATACTCACAATAGCCCAAATTCGATTGGAAACAAATTCGGTTGTCGTAACGAATTTCTTTTCTCTGTGTATACATAGATGGTGAAGAGTATATAAGATTCGGCATAGCCGAATATATCACTCGTACTTGTTATAATCCTGATTTGATACAAAGTTTTAAAGACTGTCTGACTGACAAATCCGGTAAGAGTTTAGACTGACCTTGTAATTTATGGATGCAAAATGAAATTGTGATAATAAATAATGGAATCCCCTGTTAAATAAAACTACACCCTAAAAAATTTTAAGTATTCTGTACTTAAATTGATAAGGACAAAACTTTATTCGACGACGAACTCTTTAAGCCTAAATTCAAGGACCTGTTTTTTGCTTTTAATAAAAATTCATTTGAGAAACATTGTGGTGGTTGCCATTTAATTATTTTATTTTATTTATTTTTATTTTATTTTAAAAATTGTGTAATAAAAAGCCTTCTGTGGCCAAAAATATTACATTTGCAAAATATTAAGGGTATTCACGATGGTTATTGTGCAAATTTGCATATTGTAAATTAGCTGCGCATATAAAGTAGATCGTAAGCGTACATTTTTGTAAAACGTATATTTTTGTAAAAAACAAATTATTTGTTTAAAAAATCTGACAACTAATGAAAAAGCAAAAATAATTATACAAAAGAATTCAAATCATAAAATTAAAAGTTTTTAATTGCTATTTAACAATGCCTAGAAGCAGCGAGAAAGAAAAAAAATTTAAATTTTAAACAATGCACTGAGTTCTCTTGACCACCTTTTATTTCGTTTATCTCCTGATCTTTTTTAGCCGTCTAAGGTTTATTAATGTATTTTGGAGAATTCATTTTTAGCAGTTTAATTTTTAATATAAATTTTGTTATTATATTTTTTTGTTGCATATAGTGCTAACAAGCAATGTTTTTTATATTTTATTTTTATTTACTTTATTTCGAAAGTGGGCAAATATGCACAACTTTTGTTGCTCAAGGATTTTTTAGTGCAAACGAAGTAAATTGAAAAAAGTTTCAAAAACGTATATTTTATTGTTGTACTGATAAAAACAGTGCATATTTGCTCCAATTTGCATTGTTTGCACAGTTTGCTTTACCCATCGTGAATACCCTTATCGAAATATTTAAAAAAAAATTGTATTTTTTTTTTTTTTTTTGGAAATAGTACACAAAATTTAAAACTAAATAAAAAATTTATCCATTACATAAATGAAATCAAATAAGGCAGGAATAAAACTTGACTCTGTGTATAATTTACACTAAATTTTAACTTTCAATCTCTATAAGAAAGGAACCAGATGACTAAAATGATTTATAATATTAAAAAACCAAAAACATTCTACTTGTTCCCTTGTAAATTTCTTACCTTGTACATGACCATAAACTTCAAATTCGACCGTTATTAATTGTCTTATATCAGGAATTCCCATTTTTATTTAATAAAAGCAAAAAAAAAATTTAACCTCTTCACTTATTATGTAAAATCTAATTTAATGTTAATTATTTAATTTCTATTGGAAGAAAACAAAACAAAAAAACAAAAAAAGATGTAAAAAGTATATATTTTTATTTATATTTCGCAAACACTGTTGACATCTAAATTGACTTAATTTGTATATTGTTTTAATTTTTTTTTCAATAATTTTTGTTATTACTGTTTTGCCAGTAAAAGTTGATTTTTAAAAAATTTATTTCGTAATTTGTTAAAATAAAATCACTAATGCTTTTGAAAGGCAAACGATTTCGATAATTGTATTTTCGTTTTCTAAAGCCTTTGCTCTTTAAAATTAAACTGAAATGATTAAATTGAATTTATTTGTAGTTCCCTTAAGTAAATATATGTATGTATGTATGTATGTATTTGTTTGTTTGCTTCTTTGTTTGTTTGTTTGTTTGTTTCGCCAACTCTTGAAATGTGTAGAAAATAATTTTCATTCAAAGTTGAAAATGCAATTGAAATTGTCCTCGATTGATTAGCATTATAATTTAACAACAACAACAACAATGGCTACATGTCTCGTTTAACAATTTTGTTTTCTTATTTAATTTTATTTGTACTTTTTTATTTGCAGCTGGTTTTGCATTAATTTCACTTTTTAAACAGATTTGTTTTATTTCACCCTTTATGGGATCGTAGCTATCATTTGAGATCTCGAAAAAGCTTTCATGCCTTCGCTCTTATTATTTGCAATGGCAATAAATGATGTCTTTTATTGTCTATCAGTTAATAGATAAATTAACAGATAAAACAGAAATTAAAAAATAATTAATAAATAATTAAATTAAATTGTATATTTTATATTATTTAAATAAAGAAGTCTTAAAAATTTTAACCAACATTTTTTATATTATTCTTTTACAATTACATATTTATTTGACATGACATAAGCAGTGAACGTAAAAAACCCGAAATACTTCTGTCATTAAACACTTCTTCCTGAAAGGCAAGTCACCTAAAGATGTGAAAAATAAATTAGATGAAGTTCATGTCATTAATACACGTTTAATTGATTAGTTTTGTTTAATTTATTAAATTTTATCAAACATTCTCAAAAATATAAAACAGTTTAAGGTTCTTGATAGTGATTTTAATTTAAAGGCGTATAAAATTTATACAATTTCCTTTCGATGTTTTCTGAAATTTAGTAACCTCTCTTCCAATAATCGATTATTTATTTGTAATCATATGACTCTTTAATCGATATATCGCACACCTAGTTTAAAAGTGACTTAAACTCAAAGTTTTAACTTTTCAGAAATCAAAAAAAAAAAAAAACTTTTTTTGACCGGAATATAAATGGTAAAAACGAAAACTTTGGACTATTTTGTAGAAAATCCATACCGATTAGGATATAAAAAGTAATTTTTATTTGTTTAATATTTATACACTAGATAAAAAAAATTTAAGATATTCCAGTTTAAGTTGTTCAAAAAATTAATTTAATTTCTAGTGTATGGAAATAAGGGAGTTAGATGACATGCTCCTCCAACAGCATTCTGAAATCCAGTGGCATTTCAAAAGACTTCTTCAACTTGTTCTTGGGATGTACGTTGTTGGTGTGACCACACTTCTTACGACAGTTAATAGCACGAGGATGGAGGCTAGCGTAGCACTTACGGCAAATCATTTTATCGCAGTTATATTTTTGTGCCAAGATACGCAAGGATCCTTCAATGATACCACCACGGAGACGGAGAGCCAAATGTAAGGATTTCTTTGTTTCTGTTTACTACCGAAGATCAAACGTTGTTGATCTGGGGGAATACCTTCTTTGTCTTGAATTTTAGCCTTGACATTTTCGATGACTCGACCTTGGAGTAATAGTTTTTTTCAGTTAAAGTTTTGACAAAGATCTGCAGCTTTAAAAACGTGCAGCCAACTGCAAACCAAAAATTAAAAATGAACATTTTAATTAAATTTTGAGTTCAGTCACTTTTGAACTAGGTGTGCGAACTGACTCTTTAATCGACATATGTACTTGCGACTGTGTACATACACAAATCATGAACACAACAAACAATTGCAGAGTATAGTTTGGTAAAATAATTGAGTGACTTAAGAAAAAAGTACCGTTACTTCTAATATTAATGTATTTATTTGAAATACGTTACTCGTTTACAGTGAGCACAAATTTTCTACCAGATTTTTTTCTCACATACAGAAAAAAGATTGGTAACAATTCGCTTGATACGTTAAAAATTCAATCACTAATATAATAATTTGATTTTTATTATTAATAATTTATAGTCTTGATTTATTTTTTATATTAAAAGCTAACAAATGATATTTGCTTCTAAATGTGTCTTTACTAAAATCTATTCTATTAAATGGAAGATGCAACTTATTCAGTACATTACTACTGAAAACCAAATTTTGGAAGTAAGAATCATAAAACTCGATTGTATATTCTGAAATCGAAAAATGTTTGACACAATATAAATAAAATTTGTACACATTCCAAAAATCAAAAATATTTTAGTTCAAAAATAAAAAGATTTATTAAAAGTGGTGAAACGTTCTCCAATATTGGTAAATGGTAAGTTCAAAATTATCTCAGAAATACATTTATATATAAAATTAATTTTATAATATTTAATTTATTTCGCAGCGCAAAACGTGCGGTATGGGATAGCAAATTGAAGAAACTATGTGGCAAAGAAGAAATCATGATGTAAAGGAAGAAGAAAGCTGCATTCAATGGTTCGAATCATGAAATTTATAATGTATAATCTTCTTCCTATAATTTATTATTAAAATAAAAGTAAATACTAAAAAATATTGTGTTTTGTTTAATTCACAATAACATTTTATAATCGCCCAAGAATCATTTTTTAAAATAGTTGTGACTGCTATATTTATTCAGTTACTACAACCGAATTCAAGATAATACACACAACCGACAAAATTCGATTGGCAACAAATTCGGTTCTTATAACGAATTTCTTTTCTCTATGTACTTTAAATTTTTTTTAATATACAAGCAAGTAAGACAAGAGTGCTATATTCGGCTATGCCGAATCTTATATACCCTTCACCATCTATGTAAATCTAGTTAAGTGAAGTAACTCCAATAAAAATAGCAAATATTAGGGTGACAAAGAATTAAAAAATAACAAAAAAAAAAAAAAAAAAAGAAGTTCTAAAGATCTTTTCAAAAGCTTTTAAATGATACCCATATTAATAATTTAAAACAAAATGTGAAAAGTTCAGAGGCACGCAACTCGGAAAATTTGGGCGAGCGCCGATTATATCGCTTCCATATTTTTGTGTTTTTTTTATTGGAGTTACTTCATTGTTACAAATGATACGGACATCGCTCAATTGACTTCCTTCCTTAATGGGGTCGGAAATCCAAACTTAGTTATACGCTTTTTCCACTTTTTGTGGTGAATTGCAATTAATTACAATAAACAGGAAGAGACTTTTCGCATAAGCACGAACCATAAATCCTTTACATGTGGTACTAAAGCCTATTGCGTAACAAGGGCAACAGAAAAAGTCGTAATAGCTTGAAATGTATTTAAAGAAATTGTAATAAATTTTTTAGAAACTTTTATTATTTTGGGTTACAAAGGGGTTAAGCAAAAAAATTGTTTATGTTTGTTTTATAAAAGTAATTTGTCTTTTATTTAAAAAAAAAATCTATAATTTTCAATAACATTTTGGCGCCAGAGCACATAGGAATACTTACGAACAGTCATATGACATATATGTACTACATACCTACAACCAACTGCAAATATTTCAAATATGTACAATTTTTGCTTTCCACATTGTTACAACGCCTATAAAATTATAAGAATTTAAACCCTTCCGACTGCAATATTTAAAAAATTATTGTTCTCTTATTAAAATGTTTATAGTTTAACATGAAATTTGGGCAATTTGTATAATTTTTATGAGTATAAAATATATATTACAGCGGGATACAAACAAGATTAATTTATAAGTTGAGAATAAATTAATAGAATTGTGGATTAATTTTCATTTAACCGAATTAATTTATATAAAATAAAACATATAATAAAATAAACAAGTAAGAGTGCTTTATTCGGCTTTATATACCCTTCACCATTTATATAAATCTAGTTTAGTTTAAAAACTCCAATCAAAAAAACAAATATCGGGGTGACAGAGATTTACTGCCAGTCCCACGATGTCGCAATCGTTTGTTCGTTCGCATAATTACATGCAAAACAAAAACAATTTTCTGGAATTTGTTTTTGTTTTGAATGTAATTGTGCGAACGAACGATCACTTGCGATATCGTCAAAAAATAAACATGTTTTTTCTGTTTAATGGTATAAATACATATTGAGAACAACATTAAAACATGCAGCCTCCTTCGTTGGTACTTCTCCATAGCATATTCGCCGGCGAAGTAAAATAATTAATAAAATGGCTATATCTATCTTCTTTCACCACCTGTTTTCTCTCTCAGCTATCCCTTTCGTAAAGAATGTAGCACGGCTACGAACTAAATAGGTATTAATGCCTGAAGTGCTACTTCTCTTAAAAAACAAAATAAAAATTTGACATCATTGTTTTACTTTAAGCTTTTTTTGTTACATAAGCTTTAAGTTGTTACATAAAATAACTCAACTCTTTACTCTTGGTGGAATTTTCTTTTACAATATATTTGCCTTGTTTAAAAAAATAAGTGTCATACGGGCTTTAGTGTTGCTGTGATTAATTTTTGTAAACATTAATGTGTTTCTTGTACTTTTGTCCAAGCATTTTGTTATATTTTGTTTATATATTTGTCCGTCTGCGGAAGGTGTTTTACAGAAAAAAGTGTCCGTTGAGATTTTATGTGATTATTTTGACTATCACTGTACGTAGCCGAATCTTTTTCTGCACTTTATCATTTTAACGTTTAGTCGTATTAAAGAAAAGTCGTCATTTTATTTGGCATGATTATAATTTAAATAAAATAATAAATGCATTAGCAGCAAAAGAATAATATTTGCAAATGAATTTCCTTTAAGACAAATTTTATTTTATTTCGATTTGTATATTTTTATATTTACAGTTTATTATTTGTAAATTAATTTGTTATAATTTTGCTAAAAAAACGTACTTACGAATAAGATAATGAGAGAATACTTTTAAACATACATAAGAATATAAAACTAATTCAACTACAAACATAAATAATATTATTTATTAACAACCAACAAGAAATGTTATTAACTTATTTTAATCTAAGAAAAAAATCAATTATACGAAATAAAAATCTAACAATTATTAACGCCGCTATAATTATAAAGACACTCATCTGTTCATGATTAAATTTTTATTTTAAATGTCTGTTGTAAAGGAGAAGAATTTTTTTTTAATATTCGAAAAACTTTAAACTCGGCATTATGAGAAATAATCTTTTTTAAAAATAATTGAATATTGGTATTGGTTTTTTCATTGCTTATTATCTTTATACTGTAAAATTTTAATTAAAATTTAGTTTAATTGTAGTGGACATAACTATTTTCCTAATGCGAAAAAACTATAAGCAATTTTCGTGTAGAATATAATCGAAATGTCAAAAAACGCATATAATGTTCAATATTTAAAATACAGAAGTTAAAAGAAAATTTTCCATTGCCAGGTTTGATATATTTGATATACTGAATGCGATTAAATATTCAAACTAAATGTAATCACCACAAACGAATCGGAATAAAATTTTATTCATAGAAATATGACAATGCAAACACTTTGCAGACACAGATTGCTAGTTGTCGCTTTGACCACAAAGAATATACCAAAAATTATATTTGTATACAAATAACTTTTTTGATAACTTTCGTGCTCTTAATTGTAGAAATTTTCTTATTTCTTTTTCATTTCCTTAAAAATATTCTTTAATTAATATTATGTGTAGCATTTTTAGTACAAAAAAAAAAAATTAATTTATATTTGCTGCACACTGTCACACACAAAAAAAAAAAAAAAAAATTAAAAGCTTTCGCCACCATTTTATTCTCTATTTGAGATTTTATTCTCTTGTTTATATTTATAAGGCATTGTTTACGTTTTCTACTGCAGGCCACATGCGACATATTTTAAATTGTTTAAAGGTATGAGAAAAATATATATTTTTGAAGCTTACAGCCTGTTTTTTTTTTTTATTTTAGTAGCTTAAGTTGTTTTACGTTGAGTAAATTTTGAATTTAGTTATAATTCTATTTTATTATTGTTTTAGCGGTAGTAGGATTGCGAATTGTGTAAAAATTTTAAGTATAGTATAAATCCCTAAAATGATATCACTAATTTACTAACGTGTGGTTAGTAGAGAGTCTCAGGACAAACAAAAACGGTAAGATTTTTTATGGGTCAAATGAAGAAAACATAATTTAATTGTAATGTAAGAACTAAGCTTTTTTGTAAAAAATATTAATTATGTATTTATTTTTCTCTAGTGCAACACAGCAAGTTTTGTTTTGAGGCTTCAGAAGAGTGTGAAAAGCAATTCTAAGCAGTCAAGAGGATAATTATTGAAATTATTTACCACAGATTAAAAAACAAAACATTACTTGAACTCGGTTAATTATTTCTTTTATTTTCAGTTCTAAAATTAAAAAAAAAAAAAAAAAAAAATAATAAATTTTATTTGCAAAAAAATAGAAAATTGACCATATTCATTAACTTTATACTAACGGTAAAAATGTATTTGAAAATTAAGTAATAATTACTTAAGAGCAATTTTATATACCGTTATATGAAATCTAGTTGTTTTTACCGCATTTCTCTACTTTTTTATAAATATATTTTATGATCTGGGCTGTTTGTTTTTATTGCAATTAATTTTTTAATTTGGGTTTCGGCAGCTTGTTTGATAGACATAGACATTTTCGAGTAATACAGACTAAAAAAATTCAAAAATTGCTGGTGTAAAAGTCATCTAACAAAATTTCATTTAAAGCGTTTTTTATTTTGATCTATAACATCACCCGTATTCTAAAGATTATGTTAAATAGTTCTACATGTACGCTCATATAAATTATAATTTTGACATACTTGCGAATTTATGTACATTTGTATCTTCAATCTGGCAAGTCATAAGGAAAAAACATGTCGTCTGAAAGCAGCTTAAATTGTTTACAATTGAGATATTTTGCTCTTAAATTTTGTTTACGGTGACTACGTAGTTCGATGTGGGAATGAATTACAAGTAAATAATCAAATCATGAATAAATGTTGTAGATACATTTTGACTTAGATAATTTTTTGTGCATTCTTTTTGATCGTAACTTAATTTTAAATACATTTTCTTAATATTATTTTTGTACAAGTTTACCCAATTTTTAGTTATATCGTAATACTATTAATAGTTATAATATTTAAACTAATATTAAATAAACGAAATAAAAAAAAAAACAAATATTATTGTTTTCTCTCATTTTTTAAGTATTTGTGAAATACAGGTCTATTAGTTAAAATAAAAGCTTTTGCATTATGCTAATAATTCAGTTTAGAATCGGTTAAACCAATTGCGTTGCATCCATTCCTGATTGTATTTTTATATCAGGTTTCGTTGATTTTTCAATTAAAGCAGATTGCGCCTCCTTGTCATGCGCCGTTCCGATGATAAGATTATGTTTCGTTTGAGAGTATATTTGATTAGCGGAACTTTTCTTTTTGCGTTCCCTTTCAAAATGTAATTTAATATAATTGATGGGTATGTCTACGCATTTACCGCCGGGTCCATCGGCATCTATATAAACACCACGTACCAATATGGAATTGGAACATTTTATAGCTGCCAACAAAAGAAACGGTATAAGATGTGTCAGCCAGTAGCTTAAAATTTTATTATCTGCAAAGTTTTTTATTAGCAACAAGAGAATATAAGATATTTCATAGTTACTAACCTGGATATAAATAAACATCTAGAAGATTCCATATACCACGCCAGGCATTGACAGCTCCAAAAAATTCAGCAAAATAATAAACATCGCAGAATATCAATTTGCAAGTACCATCAATGCGTTTGCATATCCAACGTACTAAAGGATGCAAAATAAATGTAAATAATACCGTTATGTAGCCCATGATCTATAATTAAGAGTTGGACTTAGTACTTTGTTATCACAACTTTTCTTATTAAATTCTTTAAAATACTTGCCAACGAGCTCATTGCGGATTTCGCTCTATCTTCGGGATAAACAGTCAAATCCATTATGCCCCAAAGACCTCTCCAAGCTATAACCACAAGTGATCCAATAATAAATACTGAAAACAATGTATCCATTATGTATAAGCCGGGCTGGTTAAAACTCTATTGCAAAAAAAATCAATTTAATTAAATAGGAAAAATTTATTTAATTATAATTTATGCTTTTCAATTACATTTAAAATTAGGTGATTCAAAGACATTGGGAACAATTTTTATCTATGACACTAGTATAACTAAATGCAGGTTTTATTAAATTACAGTCGGGCCTCGATTGTTCTTGATGTGGTTAACCGGTAACCCCGATTAACGATGATGGCCAAAGGTCATCAAATTTATACATACAATGTACATAATAAATATGAAAACGGTAAATTCTCTTGTTTGCACACGATGAGACAGAAGCATTAATTTTTTAATGTAAATCTATATCTACACCAATGTTCACTTGTTAAATAATAAAAATGTTTAACAACCGTATACTTAAAATTGTTATTCTATTAACCGTGAAAATCGATTATCCGTAATGCTTCTGGTCCCGACCACCAGGGACTAAATAGTTTGAATAATAAATGTTAAGATTAAAGTTAAAATTAAAATTATGAATTAATTTTATTCTGCTTCGTCTGCGTGTCATTTCTAATTTTCTTAAAATTTAAATTTAGAAAAATGTGTTTTTAAGTATTTATTCCAGAGTTCTGTAGACAGTGATAAAAATTTCCATTTACGAAAATAAAATGTGCAGACAACATTTTTAGTACCACTAGACTGTTAAAATTGGGTACTTTCACACTTTTATCTCTATTTTCTCACGAAGTGACTTATTTTTACAAAAAAAAAGTTTTCTATATTGGAATCAAGGTTCTAAGGACCTACTCACAAAATTTTATTTAAATCCATCCAGTAGTTTTTACGTGATGCGAACAAGGACAGACAGACAGACAGACAAAAAATTCCAAAAATAGGTTTTTTGTATTCCATATCGATTACTACGAGGCCTGCTATATATATTTTTGGCCTGGCAACACTGAGTGCTGCCAAGTGCAATCTGACATTTCCATTGGAAAGTTTGTCATTTTTAAGCATAATCGTACTCAAAACGTTTTGACGTACGACCATTATTTGTGTTATTTACAGTGACTTGAAAAAATTAATATAGAAAAAAAAAATGGAATTAACTCGTGAACATTTTCGTGCCATCATTTTTCACAACTTTCGACGTGGATTATCACTACAAGAGTGCATGGATGAACTTCAATCTTTGTATGGCGATGAAGCACCATCCTATAGCACTGTGAAAAATTAGTATAATGAATTTAATCGTGGCCGAAGCTCGCTCAAAGACGAATTCCGTGAAGGTCGTCCAAAAACGGCTGTTGTGCCAGAGAACATTGATGCCGTGCCGAGAGATAGAGACATCCTTGGACATTTCTTCCACCAGCATACATTCGATACTGCATGAACACCTGGCCGTAAAAAAGGTTTGTTCTCGTTAGATCCCGCACAATTTAAAAGTCGCTCAAAAAAAAGCTCGTGTCGATTGGTGCAAAGAAATGTTGCAACAATACGATGGCGGTGCTTCAAAAGACGTTTATAAGATCGTCACAGGTGACGAATCATGGATCTATGCGTACGAGCCCGAAACGAAACAACAATCGACCGTGTGGGTCTTCAAAGACGAGCAAAATCCAACGAAAGTTGTTCGTGGAAGAAGCACTTCGAAGCAAATGGTCGCCTGTTTTTTCGGGAAAAGTGGTCATGTGGCGACTGTTCTGCTTGAGCAACGTAGGACGGTCACTTCTGAGTGGTACACTACAATTTGGTTGCCTGAAGTCATCGGAGAAATTCGAAAAACCAACAAGAGAAGACGAATCATTGTTCACCATGACAATGCGAACTCTCACACATCGGCTCAAACCAGAGCGTTTTTGACCGGCCAAAACGTCGAATTAATAGGTCATCCGCCGTACAGTTCTGACTTGGCACCTAATGACTTTTTCTTGCTTCCGCACATCAAGAAAAAAATGCGTGGTCAACGATTTTCGTCGCTAGAAGAAGCTCTTGAAGTGTTAAAAACCATGTTTTAGAGGTGTCTCAATCGGAGTGGAAAAAGTGCTTCGACAACTGGTTTGAGCGCATGCAAAAGTGTATAAATCATGCTGGAGAATATTTTGAAAAACAATAAAACCATTTTTGATTTTAAATATTCGCATTTTCACTATTAGGCCAGAATAATATAGAGCAGCCCTCGTATCTACACAAACATTAAAATTTTCAAAAAATATTTCATGTACAGAAATGACCCCGTTTTGGTTTTATTATATGTATGTACAGATGTGATTTCATAGTGATCATTGAGGCGTTCAGTGAATAAAAATGTGGCATTTTTTCAATAAAGTTTTGGTATTATTTTCGAAAATGTTAAGATAAATTAATAAATCAGCAAACTGAATATGCCAAAAAGCAGATTATAAAAGAAAAATAACAAAACTAAGGTAAGAAAATCGGAAAATGGGGAAAATATATACAAAAGCATAAGTATTAAGAAATAAGTATTAAGAAATCGGAAGCTCTTAATGTTTTTGACATGGAAATTCAGTGCGATGGTCGATAGTCAAAGCACATTTTTCAAGTTAAAAAAAAAGCTTTCAAGTGCCTTGATTTTCTGAACGGTATTTCACTCCAAATGATCTCTTTACTATTTACACCACACCACCTTCATCTGGCCAAAATTTAATTGAACTCTTATGAATGAGCAGGTGCTCCAAAGTCTGTGTTTGAGCTTCTTGAGCTCATGCAGTAGAGGGCGAGGCGATCTTTTTTAAACCGGTTACAGATTTTCGATCCCACCTTTAGGATCGACATTTCGTAAAAGGTAGGTCGAGCTCGAGGAGGTTTAGGGGTAACGTACATATTTAGCAAACTGGCATCTCCATAATATTTGCAAGGGAATGTTTGATAGAGAATTTTTCAAAAGAATGTAAAAATGTAACAAAAAAAAAAAATCGAAAATATAAGTAACAGATATACATAATTTTGCATAAAAATATCATCGGACCTTAATGGGTTAAGCATTTTTAAAAACTATTAGTATTTCCTTAGAGTTTTAATCAAAAGCTCTTAAATGATACCCATATTGATATTTAAAAAAAAAATTTAAATTTCAGAAGCCCGTAACTCGGAAAATATGGGCGAGCGCAAATTTTTTCACTTGGTGTTTTTTCTAACTTTTGAATTCTCTATCGCCCTATATATTTGTTTTTTTAATGGTGTTACTTTATTGTTCCAAATAAAAGGGAAAAATTATAGATAGGCATGGTGTTTTGCAAGCTGCACCTAAGGACATGGATCGATCTTGCTGATTTCCAATGGCACCTTTTTCGATACCATGTCTGATCGTTTGGCGCATTAAAATTTTTACGAAGGAAAACTTGATTTCAACACTAACACGGACGGACAGACGGACATCGCTCAATCGAAATGCATAAGAAATTAGAATATATACATATATGGGGTCGGTAATGGGTATTGTAGAAATTAGAAACGGATCGACAAACTGGGTTATATACCCTTTTTCCATTTTTTGTGAGGAAATACTCACAATTTTTAAATTTTAAAATGCAAGTAACTCCTTTAAACTAAAAAGTTTTTCAATTTCCTAAAAAACAAAAAAAAAAAAAAAAACAAATAAATTAATGCGCACCCTGCTGTAAGATCTTTAAAGCTTTAACTTAATACTAAAGTTCGCATGCCCTAACGATACAGCCATTTTGAATTTGTGCTTTAAAAGTTTGTTTTAAACACACATTCTTTGAGTATTTAAAAAAAATCTACTCAAAAAAAGTATGTTTCGTTGCTTCATAAAAAAAAACATTTTATTGACAAATAAAAAATTTTATTGACTAATAAGACTTTTATTGTAATAAAACATTTTATTGACTTCCCTCGCATATCACTTGTCTAATTAATGCTTTTTATTTTTAATACATTTTCCAACTTACCCCCACTTTAAACATTGTTTCCACTTCAAAATAATCACTTTTATGATCCATTATTACCGAATATGGTGCAGCTCCCAAATTCCTGACGGTACGCGTAGCAATTAAAAACAAAATGGCTACCAGCGTTACTATACAAATGATAAGTAATGAATCGGCACTGGTCAGCCAATCGCAGAGTATCCATGACCCTCGCCACATGTTAACACAGACAATGCCAAAGATGAATGTGTAACAGCGTGAGAAAATATAGAACAAAAGACGATGTTTATCCGGATGTATGTTATCTACGAAATAATTTTGTGTTAATGTGAATATCATGTGACCTAGACCACCGATGAGAAACGAACAGAGGGCGGAAAGGGGTACATTTTTGGGAAAGATTAAGACACCAATTAGTTCCCAAGTGCCACGCCAATAGGCAATGACACATGGTGCAACAACTAGACACGAGAGTATGCAGTCTAGTGTTTCGAGTAGTAGATCGTGTAGATTTCGTGGTTTCTTTGTAGCCGTGGAGGAGGTGTGTTTTGTGGCAGGTGAATTTTGTAGATGTGATGAAGTCTTTTGAAGTTGTGGAGATTTCTGGCAGCTTGGAAGGCATGGTGCTGTGGATAGATCTGTGTGTGTTGTGCCACTAGTCAACATCATAATGAGATTGCTTCAGATATGTTCTTTATGTTAGTTAAAAGGCAGTTACTGGTTAATAAAAAGACAATTATCGGTCTGTGTTTTATTATTTTTCGTTAGAACACATTTTCGACAACAAATTTTGTTTTTTTTTCAAAATTTTGTTTTTATCGTAATCTTTAAATATTTGGTTTAATGTCGTTTAGATAAAAAATCTTTTTGTTTTTTTCTTTGTTCTATATTTTTTTTTGGGTATTTGTTTTGTTTTTTAAATAATATTTTTTATACAATTATAACCATCATTAAAAATCTCTCCTTCCTCTTGACCCTGAATACTCTTGATATGTTTAAAGTGTCAAGGCGCCTTCCCCCTTAATACATCCAACATGATCATGTTACGGGGTTTTCGTGTTTCTCTTCGCCTCAATGTATTTGTTGTTTTTCTAGTTACAAATATTTCAGTTTATTTTATTGGGCAGAGAGTAACTTGAAATGTTTACGGTGACTTATGTGATGTGATAATGTTTATTACTTATTTTTTGTCAAGTAGTTTTTGTATGTTGATTCGTCTTGTTTATAATTATTATCTCCGCCAATAATGCTTTTGTGTTATTTACTTGTGTGATTATGATTTTTGTTTCGTTTTGTTTATTTGGCTTTGTAAATCTTTAAATAGGTAAAAAAAAATTCCAGTAATTGCACATTTATCATTCGTTCGGTTTGTATTCTGGAAAAAAAGTTTTTTTTTTGGAATTTTCCTTTCAGCTTTTAATTACTTCTCTTATTAAAATCACTTTTTAAATTTCTTTCATTGTTGTTACGGTTGATATGAAGATCTGTAAGAGGAACAAAAATGATAAATTAGTGAACAGAATAATTATAAAAATAAAAAAAACAAAAACACTTTAAAACAACCAACAATGAAACGGTTTTGTGAAGACCCCAAATGTAAAAAAAATCTTGCTGCTGTAAATCGGGTTGTCAGGATGGAAATCAATACATCTAAAAACAATTGATTTTTAGGTTTTTGTAGCTTTCAAGTTCGTTTTTATAATTGTTCGATATTTTAATATAGTTTTTATTTGACCTTTTATGATTAATTATATTTTATTTATTTTTTATGCAATAGGTGTTTTTATCTTATTTTCTATTTATATTTTTTTCAATATTTCGCCACTCCTTTGTGTAGCTGCAAATTGCAGCGAAATATTGAAAAAAAAATAAATATATACAGCCCAATTATGAATATTCTCACGGAATTTCTTTCCCACGGAAAAAAATTTTCTCCAGAAAATATTCCTCCAATTATGAATTTCTTGGGAATAAAATTATAAAAAAGTGGCATCATCGCAATTTGAAGGGAGTTTTTTTTTTTTGTTTATTTCATATAATTTTTATTTTATAATTTAGAGTACCTACTTTTTTCCCCCGGATTTTTTTCACTTTCCGCAGTCAATCCAAAGGGGAAAAATTTATAATTGGAGAAAAGGGAAAAGTGAAAGAACTCGCACGGAATTTTTGGGCTGATAATTAAAATATAAAAAAGACCTTGTGCTTGAAAAATAAATAAAACGAATGAAAATTGACTAATTTTCGGCTTTTGGTTCATTTTAAATTTAATTTCTAAACATTTTTAGAAAGAAAAAGTATTCACAAATGTATGCGAGCGTTTTCAAAGAAAATAAGAAAAACTAGACGTTAGTAGAATGAATTGCAGCTTTTTCTGGACCGCCACATCCTGTTGGCATCACTGTTTTTTTTCTTTCTCGTGAGAAATTAAAAAATAACTATGTTGTTTTTATTTTTTAACACGCCTTACGTCTGCATTAAGAGTTGGCATATAACCAACCTAACGCAGAAGGAAATGTAAGAAAAAATAAAAACGTGGTTTGTTTCTTGGTAATTTTTGTTAAAGCCTTAACATTTCTGTATTGGCTTTTTAAATAACTTTCATATTGGTTTTGAAGGAAAAGGGAAATGTTTTTGGCTTTTCTAGAAATTTGGATAAAGGTTTCCTGATGAGCTGGCTTAAGCAACCGGCGAAATACGTACAGATACCTGCTTTTCCAACCAACAAATAAATTGCATTTTTATTTAAAAATGTTATGGGATAATAGCATAATATAATAAAAAATATTATAAAAATTCCCAAAATAATTTTTAAAATAATTTTTCAATATTTTTGGATCGCATTAAGATATCGATAGAAATTCATCACACCCTTTAAAAGCGATGATAAATTTCTATTACATACTTGAATGATGGATCGACCTATTGTACCTTTCTTCCTTATTAAATGTAAGTAATTTTGTAATAACGTTCTGTATCACGAAAAAGAAAATCTTATAAAAATTAAACTTCTAAAGCTCTTAGCCGACTGGTCTCATATAAATTGTAACTGGCAACAGTGGATCTAGTCTTTAAGGCCGGTTTTACAGGACGTTGGACACACAGATGAAAAAACCCAAAACATGGTTGCTGTAAACAAATTATAGTTGTCTTCCACAATACTTTGGTCACAATAAAAAAAATATTTTTTTTTATATTTAATCAGTAAATGATAACTACACAAGCAGCGCGACATGGTTAGTTTAAACTTAATAATGTTTTAACCTACAACCAAATTTTAATATTTATAACTGTATTATTAATATAATATGATAATTTATTATTCGGAATCTTTTTTATTCCTTCAAATATAAATATTTCATTAGAATATCATGAAATATCGTGAGAATATCATGAAATATATATATTTGAAGGAATCAAGCACGATTAAAGTAAATTATAACTGGTGAAGGGTATATAAGATTCGGCATAGCCCTCTTACTTATTTTTAATAACACCTCATTTTCGGGATACCCTTTAATTCTTAATATTTGTTGTTATATCAGCTATACGGCTATGACATTGTAGCGAAAACAGTAGATTTACGCCTTTGTACGCCTTTAGCCTTTGCGTACAAAATCTAAAAAGGATAAGGATAAGGATTTTTCTAAGAATTTAATAACATTTTCAGACCTTCAAGATGTTAAAATATGTAAATGAATGTAGGTATTTTAAACATTGGAGTTGAATTATAGGCCCTTAATTAAATCATTTTATTCACTAGTTTTCTTTTCAGAAAGGTAGTTAGTAAAAAGCAGGCCTACCACAATAAAACAACAATTATAAAAAAGGTACACTACTACGCCCTCGAAAGAAGGAAATTTAGTTGTTAATATTTTTGTAAATATTGTTAAATGGTAACACTTTACTGGCGAATGATTGATGAATTGAGAATGATAATAATCATCATTGCATAATTTTAATACAAGTTCGAAAAATGTTTAACAATTTAGAATATATTAAAAAAATGATAAAAACTAGCTTCAATAATTAATTTTTTCCCGCAAATTATGACAATTATAATAAAGTGGTAGAATTTAAATAATTAATTCCAATTAATTAAAAAAACACATTTTGTAAGTGATTTTAAAACAAAACTCACCCTACAAACTTAATAATAGTAATAATAATTCTCTAAATACAAGTAAAAGTGTTACTTCTCACACTTTTTACAACTCAGCCGTTTCCTTTGAAAGTGGTGTAAGTCCATTTTTTAATATGTTTTGTTGTTTAAGGGTTTGAATTTGAATGATTTTTATATACAACGTGATCGTTTTTAAAGTATTAAAAAATAAAAAAATTATACCTTTAATAATTTTTAATCGAGTCACACTACTTTAAAATTTAATAAAAAATAAAAATCATATATTAAAGATGTATTGATTTTATGGTACTTTCATTGCATCAAACTTGAATCAAATTAGTTTTTAATGCAATTTCAGTAGTTGTCTAGGTAATGCAATTTAAATTAAATTACAAATTTTAATTTTCAATTTTTTATTATGAAAGTAGTCTCGATGCATCGATAGTATTGAATTTTTCAGGAATAAAGGACTTTTTAAAAAAGATAAAAAGCTCAAAAATGGACTTATGCCACTTTCGAAGAAAAAGGTTAAGTCGTATCATAAGTCATTAAATGCAATTATGTTTTGTTTTTTTATTAAAACAAACGTAGTTTCTTAATTAATCTATACTGGAAAATTTGTCATTGAAAATAATGATTACAATCATTACAATTATTTACATTTTCAATTAACGTTCTCTGTTAATAAGATGCAAAAATAAATATAAACTAAAGTCATTAGTTGACACTTGTTGCGTATCGATTTATAGATTGTTATCTCATTTTAAAATACCAATAAACAGCGAACATTTTGTTACTGTACACTAGAGACAGATACATCTTTCGTGTATAAGGTATTAAATTAAAAATAAAAAAACAAAATGTAATTTTTGTATAATGATAAATAGTTATATTTAATTTATGTACATTAAAATCCTTTAATTATAGATTTACGTAATGATTCGTAGAAATTATAAGTGACAGTTTTTAAGCTAATAAACAATATTCATAAAACAATAATTATTTTAATTACTGCAAGAATTTGTAAACTTAAGTGTTTTTTTAATTACGAATTTGTTTTTTAAATGCAAATGTCATTTATCTATTTATTCGCGTATACAAACAATTATAATATTTTATTATATTATTTAAACAAAACAGTAGATGTAAATTTATTCTTAATTACAGTGGGTCACTTACTTTATATATGATATTTTACATTATTGCCATAAGGATGGATAGGAGAAGAAGATTATGTTTTTTGTTATTCTATGCCTTTGTGTAGGATCAACACAAGTGTAAGAAAACCTTAGAAAATTGTTACTCTAAATCGAAGTCAACAAAGTGCCAAGAACTTTATTTTTTTAATTTAGTTTTTATTAAATTTTTTATATTTTTTTGATTTAAGAACATAACCCCATCAATTAAGTAATATCTTTTATATTTTAAACTTTAAAGCCACTAAAAACTTTCAATAAACCAACATTTCCTTCAATTTATTATTTGATAAAAACTCTTTCAGCATATCAACTAGATACTACAACCTCAATTTCTCTCAACTGGTAGCCCGTTTACTTAAATTGAACATATAGGAACACGCGATAAGATAGAAAGGAGAAAGAAGACAGTAAACGTAATTTGCTTGATAGCTTAAACAAATGGTAAGGAATAAAACGAAAAGAAAGAGATAATTCAATAAATATTATATACCATGGAAGCTTACTATCAAATATGCCAGGAATAATTTTAAGTCATGTTTTAAATAAAAAATAAGTAAATTATTTGAAAATAATGTAATATAATGAATATAAATTTTATTATATAATAATTTTTATTTAATAAATAACGTAGGAAAACGAACGATTTTAGTTATTGTATTCAGGGACTCATTTAATTAATAAACATTTAAAAGAAATTATCTCGATCATTTTCTAACGTTACTAAATAAAAACGAATTTAAAAATGTAGTTCTGTTGTATAAGGAACAATAAAACGAATTAGTTTCTAGCATTAGTTTCAACTTGTTCCACAGTGCTTTATGCCAGTTACTAAACAAAAAAAAAAATAATAATAATAAATAAACAAAATATTTTTGTCTCTAATTGCGCCAGCAATTAATTAATGTCTATTGCATAAGATTTAATTTTTTATTGACACCAACCCAATAAATTACAAAAATCTTTTAGTTTATAACACAAGTGTTTACATGATCCTTTTTTTTGCATTTCTAATGACTGTATTTTATGTTTAATAAAAAATAATAATAATAAAAAAACAATTCAAGACTTCTTAGAAGACTTTCAGAAAGTAAAAATTGCGTACTTTTTTTTATCATTAATGAGAAATTTTGATGTTTTCAGGATAACAAGAGTAGATGTAAGGAGCAAAAAGTTTGTTAAATAAAGTTCGTTTCTAAAAAATGTACAAATTCTTATATTTAATTGCAAAATGGAAAAATGTCACATCTACGAAAACGCACAATTCTTCTATTGGGTAAATAATTTAAAACAACTAAAACTAGAAAACATTGCTCAGAAAATAAGCTACTTTTTGAAAGTCACTAATAAAATCGACCATAAAGTTTTAAATGTCCAATGAAATAAAACAGCCGATACGATACCCAGCCAATGTCACCTGTTCAATTATTTAAATTTTGCAAGAAAAATTATGTATAAAAAATTATCGACAAAATCGTTAAAGAATAAAATACGTATCAGTTTTCTCGGCTACTGATAAAACATAGATTTCTTATTATTTTACCAGATTTAAATACCTAAGGAAAGCAAAGACTATGTTGAGAATTTTAGAAAGTTTAAGTGTTAAACGCAAAAATCTCACTTGTTTTTACTCTGTAGATTACCTTGTATATCAATACATGTACATATGTATGTATAAATGAATATGAATTAATCATACTTCGCAAGCAGTCTAAAATAATCTACTTAATAAATTTTGCACTGTAGCAATTGCATGCTCACCATTGAAGGCAATGTTTAAGTGTAGGGTTAACAAAAAAATATTTGTATACATAATTAAAATAATAAGGAAACTAAAAACAATTAAGTTGCATCTAGTTAAAGTTCAATTCAACGACGCCATTTTCTTTGTTTTAGTGTCTTTAGCTTAAACTATTAAAATAGTTATAAGAAAAAAAAAATGCTTTTTTATTTGGCTGTGGGTTTTTTCTTTACTTTAAACTAGAAACCTTTATGTCGGTAATGCAGTAACACTGACATATAACAGCACTTGCACACATAAACACACACATTAAAAACATACGTTAAGCAGGCAATGAATAAAAGCTGCATACTGCAGGCATTAATACAAATTTGTATACTAGTGTGTGCGTGTGTGTATGTGTTAATTAGTAAATTTTAAGTTTTTGGCCATAATTCTCTTGTTTAATAGATTGTTGTTGTTATTATTTGCAAAAAAATGTGCATTTAAAAAATATTATTACATATTTTATTTTAAATACCCGTAGATAACAACTATTTGTAAACTATTTCAACTTGTCTGTGCATGTGCACTGACAATGGACAAATTCATTTTGAATACACTCTAATGCGATAAGTTCCTTGGCTTGGTTGGTGATCTGGCTGATAGTTGACATTGCACACAACATTTCATTAGAATCGAGGAAGTCTTGCTGAGTTTGTAGATTTTCTGCATTTATAAATTTGCATATTTCATTTCTATAACAATTTTATCCAAAGATGAACAAGCAGCAGGTTAACTAATTTTATATTTATTCCATTCAAGTGGCCAGGGCTGTTTTTGTAAATGACAATTACTAAATGCGCTTTTTCATTGTATGAAGGTTAGAGGTTGGGACAAACTTGATTTAAATAAAGCAAACATAAAAACGAAAGTTGTGATAAAAATGACAATTAAATAATTGTAAATAGTTTATGATAAAAATTTGTCTGAAATTGAAATGTAAATTAGTAATTTTAAAATTTTTAAAATCATTCGAAATAATATGTAACGCTTACATGATTAGTAGGGAAACTCGCATGATCATACACACTCAGATTAATTTAAGGAGCATGAATTACAGAAATCAGCTTGTCTCAACCTTTATTAGTAGAATTTTAGCTATAATATTTAGTGATATGAAAAACTATTTATTTTATATTTGAGATATTTATAGCAAACATCAGACCAGAGATAATGAAATTTTTATGTGCGGATTTCAAATTATTATATTTATGTACCCAGTATTTCGAAGATAGAGTTCACCAAAACAATTTCATGAACTGGATGTAAACAAAACGCGCACAATATGAAACAAATGCGCTTTCCATCGGAATGTTGAAATTGAAAACTAAGTAAAGCTAATAGCCCAGGGAATCTAATTCGCTTTATCTGTGTTTCACCACCTTGTTGGCTCAAAAACAAAGGAAATAAGTTTTTATTTTAAAACACTAATGCCATCCATATTCATGAAAAATAAATACGGCAGAATATAAAGAATTTATTTATTGAAAAAAAGTTAAATTTATTTAATTTAATTATTTCTTTAAAGAAAAAGGATGTTTTTTTCAATTTGCCTTGCTGGAATGCAATCAGAAATTATTAAATGCAATTACAAATTCTAAAATTAATTTGTTTGTTTTTTTTTAAGAAAAATATTTTTTTCCAATTTGCCTTGCTGGAATGCAATCAGATATTATTAAATGCAATTACAAATTCTTTTACTAAGTGGCGGCAGTGGCGAGTTCATTAATAGTCGGTGTTGCTAAAAACGTCAAATTCCATATAAAAAATCTGCATAAATTTTTTTTATTATATAAAGTTTGATTTGTAGTGTAATTAATTAAATTATTATCTATTATCGATTAAATGTGTTGCGAGAATTAATGAAGCAAATCAATAAATAGGGTAATGCATTGTCTTAAAAATTTTTATATTCTTCTAATTTTTTAAGACAAAAAAAATCCTTTGTTTCATAATTTTTCTACACACAACTAATTTTTTACATCCTACGGACACATAAGTATGTACGAGTACATAGATGTATATTTGAATATGTATGAATGTAATTTACAATAAAACTGTATTTGAATACCGGAATTTTGCCGGTTGCAAACCCTGAAAAATAGAAAATAACACAAATGTTAAACTGTTTGTACAATTAAATTGTGCAGGAAAATACAAATTTATGCTAAAAAATGTCAGCTCATGTTAAATAAAAACGTATTAAAAAATAATTAAAAATATTTATATGTTAATCTGCTGCGGTATTTTTTTAGCTTTTAAAATAACGATTTTTTAAACCGGAATAAATATAAATTAAAACTTATGTTATTTAAATGTTAATAAGTAATTAAAATAAATAAAATTTTATATTTAATTATTGCACTTGCAAATATTTATAAGTTACATTTAATTGCATTTTGATGTTTTAAATGTTAGAAAATCTTGTTAAAAATACCTACTGGCAATAAAAAATGAAATCGGCAGTAAATAAGAATAAAAGTTTGGAGGCAATTTTGAGTAAAATTATTATAAAATATTGTAAACATTGTGTCAGCGTGGTACATTCTATATAAAGAAATTTCGTTTTATGCTTACTGACATTTTTATACAAATTTGTCCTAAAATACGTTTTAAATCTACTTATTATTGTCCGAAATAGTACTATGAATTTTTTTTAAAGGAACCAAATAATTAACTAATGTTAGCAACACTTGTCATATTTTTTATTTTTTATACCCTTCACAACAAAAAGTGTAAGAAGGGTGTAACTAAGTTTGTCATTCCGGCCCCATAAATTATATACATTCTAAGTTCTTATGCATAGCAAAGTCGATTGAGCGAGGTTCGTCTGTCCGTCCGTGTTAGTGTTGAAATACGCCAATCGATCATTCATAGTATCGAAAGAGATGCTATTGGAAATCGGCAAGATCAGTTCATGTTCTTAGCCGCAGCGAGAAAAACACTACGCCTACCTCTCCGATTTACGGATCTCTGACGTTTTCAAATTTTTTTTTAAATATCAATATGGGTACCATTTTAAAGCTTTTGAAGAGGTCTTTAAGTAAATACTAAAATGTATAACGTCTCTATTGGGACACCCTGTAACTTCTTACTTATGTTATTATTTGTTGTTTGAGAAAGAAGTTGTCAAAAGACGGACAGACATGGCAGCAATATTAATATCATTACGTTCTTACCCATTGCTGGGTGCAGAATACTAAAAATGTTTTTAAATAATAAACTTCATATATAAAACAAATACTTAACGTAGAATGAAAATTTTAATTGTAGCACTCACCGAGTCTGGCTGCAAAATATATAAAAAAAATGTTACTTTTGCAAGACAAACGTTCGTTATATGTTTTAAATCATCAACTTCCTCTAAAAATTAAGGTAAATGAAATGAATTAATTAAAAATGTGATGATGGTCTTCTGTTTTGTTTTTACTAATTTTGTTGTTGTTTGTCTTTTTCTAGCTTTTTAAGCTTGCCTTTTAGTTAGTTAGTGGTTTAAATTAGCATTGATCTAATTAATAGCAACAAATCACCCATCATATTCCTACTATTGCAACAACAACAACAACAACTAAGTGAAATAACTAATTTGTTTAAAAATGTCATATAAAATTGAAATAAGAACGTGTCAACAATAAATTGCAATATACGTGGGTGAAATAATAATTATCTGTAAAATAGAATTCTATGTCGTATTTATATTTTATGCAACAACAACAACAACAACAACAATGACAAGAAATGCTGAATCCTAAATTATTTAAAGAATGAGATGTAATTAAAAATTTTGTTTGCTTGCATTTTTGCAAATGGTCTTTGAATCAAACGAGAAATCAAAAGCATTTTCTATGCGGCCAGTCTTATTGTGCCATATTTGGCTGGTTCATCATTATTATTTTTTATATAAAGAAAATAAATCCTCTGCTTTTTTGTTTGAGTCAGTGAATTTTTTTTGCTATCATCAATAACGATACGGTTATCAACATTTTATTCTTGCAAGTTAACGATTAAATTCGTTCGATTCAAATGTGCAGGAGATAATATCGGGATAGGACGACCAAACCTATTCTATTCTATCCTATTTTTTTTGTTTTTTTTTTTTTAAGAACAAGAACAAGAATAAACAACTCATAATTTTTTTCTATGGAATCAGAGTTGCATATAACACAGCGGCCGATGCCCAATGATTCATTATCCTAAGTGAAGAAGCAATACATTTAATTATATGTTTTTCAAGATCTGAAACAAAACAGATTTATATAAAAAAAAATAATCACTTACGCACGGGGGCGGTCTTAAAAATATAAAAATAAACGTACAGTTTTTAAAGGAGTAAAGATAGCTCTTTCAACAAAACTGCATAAGACTAGAAATGAGTTAAAGAAATTAATTCACGCAATTAAGTCAGAACACAAAATTTGTATTCAAAAATAACAAAAAGTTATAAAAGCTGATTATACATTTAAGCAAATTCTTTTTTATCTGGCAACTCTAATAATTTCATTCTCAGGGCTTTTAAAAACCAACTTACAGTTAACCTGGTAATCAAATGTGTTTTGCTCTTTCCATTAATTTTTTAAAAACTGCGAAATTAACGAATAGAAATGCAATAAAGTTATGTATTAATATATTTATATGCACATTGTTTACAAATTGCAATTATTTATTTAACTCACTATTTATACAGAAAATTGCAAGCAAGAATAATTTTTGTTTTTTAGTATCAAAATTATAATTAATTGGTAACACTGCTATACAGCACATATGCAAATATTAAACCGAAAAACCCAAAAAATGTCGAAGGAAATGACAACATTACACTTTTATTTGCAAATAGTTTTTTTTATTCATATATTATTTTCGTGACTTAAATAAAATTCTATATAACAGTTTATGCTGCAAAATTCTTTATTTGCAATACTTTTAGTACATTATTATTATTTTTTTTAGTTCATTTAATACATAATCAATTTAAAAATTATTCGAATAGCCAGTTATACGTTTTCCTTAAAAAAAAAAATTGGTGTCTAGGAGTATAAAAAGGAATTTTGGATATCTTATACATTTTGTGGCGGATGGGATAATATGGTCTTTATAGGAGAACTTTTCTTTTTCACAACATACATACATACTTGTGTACATATAAGTGTTGCCGTTTGCTTACATTTTTTACACTTTTTGTAACTTTTAAAGGCTTTACGTAACGTGTATAATTTTGTTATATTTGTCCAAATTTTCGTAACTTTTGGAGCAGACACGAAATAAAGTCATATTACTGAAAAAGTACTTGTTTTAGTATTTCAGGTAAGAACCTCTCTGACAGCTATTTTTCTAAGCATATCAGTTTCATTTTAAAAACAAAGGTTACTTCCAAATTCGATCGAAATCCCAAATAAAAAACTAGTTCGAAATAAACCAAAAATGACAATGCTGTAGTTGTACTCTGTTCCTTTAGTGAGAAATCACGAAATGTTTATGGCAAAAATTTTTCCCAACTGTGAAATAATATGATCTGCACTTATTTTTTGTGGAAAAGTTAATGCTCTGAAATCAACATTAGTTATTCCGCTTGAAAAATTTGACAACTAGATAGTGGTGGACTTAAAAGAAAGTTGTTTTTTATTTGCCTTGAAGAAATATCACATTATATTACGAAAAAATTGTCAGCAATTTTATGTTGATATTTTAAGCCAAATTTGTCATTGAAATTGAAATTGGTATTTTTAAAATAATTAAAGTAGTAAGTTATATCGAATCTCAATCTTTTAAAGAACAAGTTTAAACGGATCTATTAAAATAGATGAGTCCTGAAGTAAATACTCATGAGATCATCGGGCTGAAATATTTTTCATACGTTTTTATATTTTTTTATTTTATATTTCTTTTTGTTCAGTAAAATAACTTGTGCCTTGTTATTTCCCTGAAATATGGAATTAAACTTTTTACTGCATTTCATTTAAGCAAATTATATTATATTTATTAAAAAAAAAATTTTTAAATGTAACTTTTAATAAAAAATTGTAACTTATTGAAAAATTGTAACTTTTTTGAAGGAAAAACGTAACTTTTTCATGTCTTTTCCTGGCAATACTGGTGTATATATATATATATATATATATATATATATATATATATATATATATATATATATATATATATAAGGCTAGCTATAGTCTCTTGAGCAAAATAAGAATTAAAACTTATTTTAAAAACTGATGAAGCTTCGGTAACGGTGTATTCAATATTCAAAAACCAAACTAATATAAAAAAACCGGTACAGAGATACCGCTATTCGTCTCGACAACCTTGATAACAACAGCTGATAATATTTATAACTAAATATCAAACTCTAGATAAACAATGCTCTTCCTCTCTCTAAATTATAAATTTTGATAAACATTGCTCAAAGAGGTCTTTTTTATAGTCAGTTATGCTTTCTCAGTCTTCACTTCTTCACTAACTAACGAAAACCAAATAACAAACAATAAAAGAAAGAAAGAAAATTAAAAGCAAATAAATAAATTATTTAATTCTGTCATAAACAAAATTAAAAGAAAAAAAAAATCAGGAAGACAAACAAGACAAATCTAAAAGAATTTTTGGAACTTCTCTCGTTTTGTGTGTGAATTTTTTATAAGCGTTCTCGTTCTTGAGTATCTTGAGTAAAGTCAAGGCAAAACTACTACTCCTAAGTTTAAAAGTTTAACATACTTAAGTCGCTTTATGATAATAAAAAGAACAAATTTTTATTTCTCAAAATGAGCAATCATTTTGTTTTCAAACTGACACAAAGTGTTTTTTTTTTTTTTTTAATCCACTTAATATGAATTAAGTACGACAAATTAGATTTTATTCGATTGCTTATTTTGTTATAAAAGAAAGTCCGTTGACTTTTCAGTTTGTATTTTTATTTATGTTTATTTAATTTGTTTTATTTAAATTTTGTAGAATTTGTGATAGGTCAAGGTCAAGAATTGTTTCAGTTATTATTTTTATAAAGAGTTTGTTTTTAACGTGAAAGTCCTTGTGACAAATGTGTCAACGATTAGTTTTTAATGTCTAAAGAGGAAGCAAATTCAATGAAATATATTTTCTCATATAAAACAAATAAACGATGCAAAACCGGTTATTTTTTTTATTTGCATTAATATTTTAATTTGACAGCAAATAAATAATTTTCAAAGACTTTATTTATGTATAAGCAATAAATTACTTTTTTATATACATATATACAGAAATTTCATAAATTTCCTGATTTATTTAACTTAATAGTTGCACTATTTGTTTTTACAACCGCTTACATATTTGATTTATAGTTAAAATTATTTTTCTAAGATAACTTAAATATTTTATAAGTGATTAATTATACATAAATCCAGTGATTTAATTACCGACCTTTGCAGCAGGGTTGTCAAATTATTTTTTTCTTAAATCTGCAAAATTTATACTCAAGCAAGTAAGAGTGCTATATTCGGCTATGCCGAATCTTATATACCCTTCACCATATATGTAAATCTAGTTTAGTGAAGTAACTCCAATTAAAAAAGCAAATATTGGGGTGACAGAGAATTAAAATAAAATTGATTTCTATGTATAATTTTACATAAAAATGTCTTCGGCTCCTAATGAGTTAAGCACTTTTTAAAAATTTTTTGTACTTCCTTAAAGATCTCTTTAAAAGCGTTTAAATGATATCCATATTGATATTTTAAAAAATTTGAAAATTTCAGAGGCCCGTAACTCGGAAAATAAGGGCAAGCGCCAATTTTTACATTTTAAGTGTTTTTTTCTTACTTTTTAATTTTCTATCGCCCCATATATTTGATTGGAGTTACTTTATTGTTCCAAACAAAATGGAAAAATTAGAGGTGGGCGTGGTGTTTTGCCCGCTGCATCGACACTATGCCTGATCGATTGGCGTATTTAAATTTTCTTTAGCTGATCTAGTGCCTTGGTAAACTTGATTTCAATTCTAACACGGAGGGACAGATGGACAGACGGACATCGCTCAATCGATTTCGCTATGCATAAGAACTCAGAATATATATACTTTATATATGACAGGCCGGAAATGGATATTGTAAAAATTACAAACAGAATGACAAACTTAGTTTTATCCTTTTTCCACTTTTTGTGCAATTTATTGTATCAAGACTAATCTTATACAGAATGACAAACAGCCATGGCAAATACATTTATTTTCGCTGCTGCCATAAATGTTAAACTGGATATAAGAATAATCTGTAAAAATTTTTGAGCTTGAGGGCAACGGCGAAAATTAATGAATTCGCCATTGAATGGTTAAAGGGAAAATTATTAGGTGTAGACTCTCTACACTGTAGAGATTAATTTGTTAATTAGCGTGTTTTTATTACCTTGCTTTAAGCTGCTTGTTGTTATTGTCTTGGTTAAAAGTTCGTTTTTTATGACTTTCCTGTTTTCGAGAACATCGAGTCTACATCCTTTTTTGAATGGATGTAATAATGTCATTTGTAGTCGTCTTAACAACTTAAAATTTATTTAAAATAGGTGCCAGCATGATATTCATTTATATTTAGACAATCACTCGCCTGTTTGTGGTTCACGCTCACATAGCACTCCGAATATTATTAGATTTAAATTGCAGATGACTTTAGCAATGCAATGCAATTTTTAATTATTTTTACTTTTGAACGTACGTAATATTTACTGACTTTTAGATTAAAGATTTCCTCATTTTGCGTCGTTAATTGAAAGTTTAAAATTTGCTTCAGTTATAATACGATCAAATCATGTAGCTTTAAATAAAAAAATTACTATTTGTCCGAAGCCTAAATCTTGTTATTGTAGTGATAATCCAAGTTCATTAATTTTTACTTTAAAAAAGGCGTAAAAAAATTTATAATAAATAGAGTTTTGGAAATTATTTATTTTTAAGGTTCCGTAAATAAAGTGTCAAAACGTAATCTATTGTTTTCGTCACAATGTCTGTTTGTCCGTCCGTCTGTCACAGACCTCTATCTCTGGAATGGTAATAGGGGGACTCTTAAAATTTTCACAGAAGATGTATCACTATCGCTATAACAACAAATACTAAAATTTAAAGGGTGTTCCGAAAGGAATATTCATATAAATATTGTTAATTTTTAAACTGTGAGAGTTAGACACGTCGAATTAGCACAATGTTAGAAAAATTATGTTGGCTATAGCAACAAATCGAATTAAAGGATCTCCCAATATTAATGTGATTTTCAGTTGTATGGCTTTAGTTTTTCAACCAAGGTAGACAGACATTTAGTATTCACACAGAATATGAATAAATATAAAAATAAATTTTAAATAATAAATTTAGAAATTAAAGGGTTCCTCCATCAGGCCGCGAAATTTACGGATGTGGCCTTATTTAAAAAAAAACTCTTAGACAGATAATTGAAATTCGTACAGAGAACGTACTGCTAAGTCTGCTATAAAAATATGTATAAAGGGTATCCCAATAGTAACGTGATTTTCAGATGTATGGCCCTTTTTTATTTTTTGAATCGCAATAGGCTGACTGCAGCATTCATATAATATTAAAATAGATTTGAAACGTATTTAAGGACAAATTTGTATGAAAAATTTGTCATAAAAGTTCAAAGTTCAAAGTTATTTTATTTTTTATGAATATGACAGTGAGTCTATAAATTTACACAGGGTATGCATTGTTAAGTCGATATACATAAAAGCAAGTATAAAATAAAAAATTTAAGGGTGAGCAATAAATGGTACGGACCTCTTTGCGTTTAATTTGGCGATTAATTTTTTGATATATTATTTTTCTATGGAGTTACTTTCGTTATTAAGCGGACCTTCTCAAAACATTTAATCCATTGAAAAACCGCTTAAGTACGATGATAACAACAATGATAATAACTGTTTCTATGATTAAAAGTTCGTTGAGAGGCTACCAGATTTTTTTTTTTTTTATAAAATGAGACGTAAATTAAGCGATTTAATCAAAAGTCTGTCATGTTAATGAAATTAAGCTTTAAAAATATTTTTAATGAAGATATCCAGATTTTTGAAGCAGTACAAAAATAGTTTTGCTCTCATAGAAAATTTTAAAAATTAAAATAATTTTTGTTTTTAAAACACAACGCAATTTACTAAATTTGATTCCATTAATTTTTAGTTAATTATTTCGTTTTGACATTTTCTTCATTTTCATAATGTATTAACACTTCAATAATATTTTTTTTTTTTTTTTTTTTTGGCAATAGACACGTGCCATCAAAATGTTATTTATACAAATTAAAATGAAAAATAAAAACAAAGACATTTACGCACAACGCTTGATAAGGCAATAGATTTTAAAATTTGAATTAAATAGTGATAAGAAGACATTAAATTTGTTGTTTTATTGTTTAAAATTATAAAATTTTAGCTTTTATATTTATTTCTTTTTAAAATTTCTTATATTTTTAGATTGATCTGCACAAGTATGAGAGCTAAAAACAACTTATGGTATTTAAATAGAACAATTAAAAATCTTTTTAATATTTGTATATTTTAAAGTTTAGTTTTATTTTCTTTCTTTACTTCTTCTTTCGCAAGTCCACTAGTCTGGACAAACTGGCCTTAACAAATGCTAATTTTTAAATTATATTTGAAAATAAAGTAGTAAATATTTTACCTTTTTTATAATGAATTTCAAAGCAAATTGTATTAGATAAATTGCATACCTTTCAATTGTCGCGTTTATTCATGTATTTTCTTTTTTTTCGTTTTTTGTTTTTTGTTCCTCTTGGACGCAATCTCTGGTATTAATGTCGCAGTTTTTTTCGTTTTTGTTTTTTTTTAATATCGCAGTAAGTGGTTAACAATAAGAATGAATGGAAGTTTTCATTGTTCACAAAAGCAACTGATCATGTTTAAATTAAATTTTGCACTATTTTTATTTAATAAAATTTTTTTCTAATTTTTGCCATTCCATTTTTATACAATAAAATAATAAAATATTTGAACGGCAAATTTAAGTGTGTTTTAAGAAAATGCCTGTAAAAACGAAAAAGAATATTTCTTAAAAATTGTTGTATTAGGGATAACAAAAAAAAAAAAAAAATAAAGATTTCATTTTTATTAATGATTAATTTGCTGGTGATAGTAAAAAATCATTTACTTAAAAGGTTTAAGTAAAAAAAATTAATTTTAATAAATAATATTATCTTCTTTTATTGTATATTTTTAGCACATTTTTAAATGTTGCAAACAATAACGATGATCACACATTAACGATTTGAAATTTATCATTATTATTGTGATCATCATGATGATTGCATGTTTTAAACAAACAAACAAACAAAAACAAAAAGTGTGTAAATGAATGACAGTTATCGTGATAGTTACTAGCGGTAGTTGAATGACACAGATTTTTAGTTATAATTTTAGCACTGGCTTGCGTTTTTTGTTTTATTCTTGTTTTTTGGTAAATTGTTACAGAAATTGCACTGTGATGTTTTTATTTTTCTTCTTAAAAAAAAATATATAAAAAATGCGTGGGTTTCTTACTCGTTTAAAAAATATTTTTCTTTAATTTGTAAAAAATTTAAAATGTTGTAAATATTTTCTTTAAACTGTCGATTTTAATGGCACTAAAAAGGAAAAACGCTTAAAGCACCAAAAGCCCTCAAAAGGATATTATTTCTTTATAAAATAAAATACATCTTTATGTGTTTACACTAATTGTTTCTAACCGTTCGTTTTTCCTTTATCACTTGAATTTAACCCAAATATCTTGAGTTTAAGAGTGAATGATTCTTTAAGTAGCAGACTTTTTTTATTGTTGTCCAACAATGATGTCTCTGATTGATTTCGATTCTTTGTTACGCGAAAACAACAACCTGTTTTGAAAAAAAAAAAAAACAAAAATTCGTTTGATAATGCGTTAAATATCTAAGCATCCGATCGACTCTCGCGTTAATAAATACTACTACTTCTTAGTAGACTTCAAGTTTCTATCTGAGCTCGAACGATAATCGTTATATACTAACATGTTTACGAGCAAAAATTACCAGAAGAAGCGTTTAAATATTGTTATGTTTTTATTTAGAGCTTGTGCTAATAGCAGCGTTTTTCACCATGGTTTGCTGATTACGTATATATGTGTGTGTGTGTTTTTCACTGTGAAATGGATCAGCCAGCGCAAGGGAATACAATACTCAATCTTATCACAACCAAAACTTTTATCTCGCTTAAAATTTTTGTTTGAGACCTGTAGACAATAAAAATCACTCAATAAAACATCAAAGAGATTAGAGATAATGCTTTTGTTTGTATTTCTTTTTATTATTATTATTATTTTTTTGTTTTTGCAAAACTTTTATTAAATTTCCATGCAGACAGCGAAAGATACTTGAAACGTTACGTTTTTTTATTTTAGCGATTTTTGGCTTGTATGTGTTTTTTATACAGTTGTTATTATTATTATTTAGAGTACGAAAGGACTAAGGCGCTGTCCATTTAAAAGAAACTATAAGACATGAAAACTTAACACAATTTAGAGGAAAATTTAGATTTTTAAAAAAACGTCCAGATTTCTAAAACTTCATAAAGAAAAAATCAGGGTTTGCAAAAGATAGTTTTCTCAAGAAGTCAAAACTAAAAAAATTGAAAATCGATATTTTAATAAAAAATAACAATTTGATCCACAAAACAAAAAAATAGATATTTCTGCAAAAAAAAAATAAATAAATCGAGGTTTCACAAGAAACCAGGGGAAATCTATAAGCTTTCTTAAAATATTGATTGCTTAGCAGAAGTTTTTCTTTGCTCTAATGATCTACTAGAAGCCGCCAGTGGTCCCCTGCTTTCCTTCTGTAATGGTTTTTAAATATATAAAATTAATTAAATAAAAAAACAAACACAACATTGGGTACCCTCAGACGAACCTTTGGAGCCCGTTTGGTCCCTTAAGTGTTTAGTGGCTCTTCGAATGCTCTTTAAGGTCCGGCCATTGGCTCCTTAAATGCTTTTAATTTTCTATTTTCTCCTTGGAATTCCCTTAGTGATTCATTGGCCCCTTTGGGAGCCCAAAAAATATCTAAACAAGTATCTGATTTAACTCTCCTTGTTCATAGATTTTCAATAAAAAAAATATTAAAATCACTAAAGCATTTGATATGCCGGCTTTCCGTCATTATTAAATATAGACTACAGCATGTCTTTCAAGATCTATGTCAAGGAACACAAAAATCCCTGTGCCTTGACATCCGTGACAGACTTTCCGATTTAATTATTAAATAAATAACTCAGGGATTTTTTCTTAATTAAAATTTATCCCGAGTATTGCTTAATAAGTTAGCGCAACATTCTTTGCAATATTCTCTACATCAAGATTGAAATAAAAAAAAAAAGAATTTTTAATTGAAATTTTACTTCGCCTCTTAAACGATAAATGCATCTTTGAAATTGACAGAATTTATCCTGCCCTCACTCAATATCCATTCTCGAATGCTTTGTAAGAAAAATGTTTGAGAAGCGTCAAAGTCGATTTTATTGTGGCAGCCTTGGTCAAGTGGATAATTTTTAACTCGCAAAATATCTTACACACACTCTCTTACTCTTTCTCTTTATACTGAGTTAATTTATGTTGAAGGGAGCGTATGAGTGATATCACATTTATTATAATCATCGTTTATTTATTGTTTTTGTTCACTTTTGCTTTTAGCATTCTGCTTTTTTTTAATAGTTATTTACTTAATAATTTTATATCTTCATGTTTATTTAATCTCATACTTTCTTTCACAATAAATATTTTGCAACTTTTCGTTTAAAAAATAAACTTAAATTTATAGATATTTCTTAAATAGTTGTTTTATTTATTTTTCATAATGTTGATAATAATAATAATAATAATATAATCTAGTTTATGTTTAACACTACTTATGTATGTATGAATGTGCATTTTAATCTTTATTTATACTCTCACAGTGATCACAAGCTGTTGTTCAATTTCGAAAATCACAGTTGTTCTGTTTACGAGTAAAGTTTTCTTTAGCAAAATCTCAGTTGCTTTTTTTGCGGTTATTTAAAATTTTTTATTATTTAATTAGCATTTTTGTTAGATTTAAAAATGAATTTATTTATTTCTTCAAACAAATATTTCGAAAAATTCAAGAAGTATTTCCAAACAAAACCGTTAAATATTTTATTCTAGAGCGCAATTTGTTAACCCATATTTAGCTACTTATTTTCAGAGTTTCGAACTAGTCTTCTAATATTTTTGTATAAGAGCTTTATTTTCAACATTTATGTGCTGTTTCTGTATAACAAGCGAGCGGCTCGTCTAAAACATTTGTATGAAAAGCACTCAATTTTTTGAGTGATTCCTATAAAAATTTTCTAGACGAGTCGCTCGTTTGTAATACAGAAACTGCACATTAGTATTATGTATTACTATTATTTTATTCTTTTCTTTTTAATTTATTTTTAAACCTTATATTTTGATTCTAATTAAAAAATGTTCAGTAGACAGTTCTTTGATAAATTTCTTTAGTATACGCTTTGGTTACAAGCGATCTTCTTTTGGTACGATGACAAGCCAACATACAGTAAAATTAAAAAAAAAAAAATGTGGAAATAAATCTGCACTTTCCAAACGGGTAAAACGAGTGGTAGTACAGTAAAAGTACTAAGGCCATCAGAAGCCGTCAAAGTTGATCACTTTGACAGTTTAAACAAATAAAACCTGTACTAGATATTATTTTAAATGAGACTTTTAAACAAATTTAATCAAAAGTTTTTCTAATTCGAAACTAAAACAAACTGCGAGAAAAGATTTTAACTAATTTAAAAGGATTTATTTTTTTGTCTACTTGAGAAAAAAAAATTTTTTTTTAATCATCAGAGAGTTTTGGTTAGACTCCGCCCACACTTTGCAGCTTTTGTTGCGCACTGCAACTCTTAAGTTTGTTGCATAGAGAGGAAATTTTTTTGTATGTTTTGTCATTCGTAATTTAAGCAAAAACAAGGCCGAAATTTAAGAAACAAAATTTGAATGTGTGAACATGAAAGCAATTTCTAACTAGAATCTACAAAAATTGCGTGACTGGACAAGAAATATGCATTTAGCTAAAATAATAAGTGATTAATAATAAAAACTCAAAAGAGTCATTACTAGGACCAGAGCCATTCGAATTGGAGCACTTTTTAATGCCGTTTTAAAGATGAAATTCTGAAATCAAAAACTTAATAGTTTCTCCTAAGAGTTCCTAATAGTCTAGTAAAGGAAACTAGTTACCGAGCTGAGCTGCTGTTGGTATGTAAAATACAACAAAAATATTTATAAGAAAAAACTATTTTTAGGAAAAACGTAATTTTTATTACACAAACGGCAACTGTTCACAAACAAAGGAACATCCAACTTCATATGAACTCGATTTTCTTTCGTTTTAAACTTTTCTCACGCCTTTACGGGGCTTTTGAATTTGCTCTTCTAATTACTCTCACATTGTAACGGACGACATGCTAATGTTAGTTTTGAAATTTTGTTGTATTTAGCTTAAATTCTGTGTTGCATATTTTAAGGATGAAATTAATAATTAAATTGTTAATAATAGAAATATTAATGTTATATTAGAAACGTTAAGTAAGCACTGAAGCATTACTTTATCTCTTAAGACTTTTGTTTCTGTAATTGAGTAAATAATAAGAAATAAATTTATTATTTCAGCGCTTTTTGAAAATGAATTATTGTTGTAAAGGAGAACGTAATTTCTTTAATTACTCGCAACAGAAGAACACTATAAATTTACAAAATATAAAGACATTTCGAAAAATAAATATAAGATATTCTTAAGAGCAAAACTGAAAAAAAACTAATATTATTAAAGAAAATTTTAAAGAATTCTAAGAGAAAAGACCTCAGTATATTTTCTAAATTGGTTTTATTTTTCCTTTAAGTGTTGCGAATATACGATTAAAAAAATAAATATTAAGTGCCATTATTACAACTTGCCGTTAGTCAACAATTACTAATTACTGCCAATATTTTAGTTTCTGTTTTTTTTTGTTTAATAATTTCTTATCTATAACACTTTTACAGAATGGGTTAACAAACATATTTAAGAAGCAACTTTATTTGCTTTTTATTTAACCAATAACTTTTCAAAATATTTTTGCTAATTATCAAGATAAATGTTTGGTTATTTTTATATTTCATTTGCCAAAAAGTAACAATAAAATTATATGAAAACACAAAGGATTAATTTGAAATGGTCTGTAAAATTTCAATTACTTTCGGTGTTATTAGCACCTTTGGATTAACACGTGCTAACGAAGCGCTTTATCTATTTTATTGAAACCATAATTGTGTATGTCTTTAAAAAGTTATTAATTTTTTTTTATCCTAAAAATCAATGCATGATTTTAGATGCTAATTGATTTTGTTAACCCTTTTAAAATTAGTTACCATTTAAATATGTTGAATGGTTAAAAATGCAGATTCTTATCAAAATTTAAATAATAAAACTAAATTTGCTACAACATTTATTTAGAATCATTATTTAAAATTAAATTAAAGAAATTATAATTTCTAAGTTAATTAACTAAATGAGAATTATATTTAATCAATATTAATTTTTGTTTTTAAGTGCAAAAGCTAGCTATAGTAACACTTGTTCTCATCACGTCAGTTCTATAACCTTTTAATTGCTGGAGATCTAAAATGCTAAAAATTCGGATTATGATTCGAACTTTAAAAAATTCCACAGAACTTCGAATGCTTAGTCTGCCTTTTTAAGTATGTACTCGTATTCTATTTTATTAGTAAGACTTGTGTGTTCCCCTTACTATTCAATCACAATTGAGAATTGGTAATAAAACTCAGTCGATTAAATCTCATCTTCAGTAAATTATTTGCGAAAAATACAACAAACTTTTGTCCATGCAAAGATTATCAAATAGTTCATTCTTTTGTTTCGTCTCGAGTTCAGCCACTTACATTGCAAAATCGTTTAGGAACAAAAACGATCACAGCGTTCATATTGCTGTAAGTTTCAATTGTGTGCTTTTTTGTTCTGAAAATAAAAATAACATAAAATTTTACAAAATAAAATCCAAATAGAAAAATCTCTATATCCGGAATGGGATCTTTAAATAAAAAAAACCAACTCTGTCATTACTTTGAATGTACCTGCACATTTGATTACGCTTTTCATCGTTTCAAAAAAAAAAAAAAAAAAAAAAAAAAAAAAACAAATAACTTGCTCCAAATTAGCGATGTCAATTTAAGCTTTAAAGTCATTTAAGGATTGTGATTTATTTTCGTAAACGCAAGGTTTCAAAATGACGCAAAATAAGGAATTGAGGAAAACTAAATTCAGCTATCTGTCTACAATAAAGATGTCAAAGCACAAGGGCATTTGACAACAATTTTAAAAATTGAGCCACCCTGTATAAATAATAATAGTATATATGTACTAAAATTAAAATTTTACATTTACTATAAAGTAAATCTGAGTTTAGTACTTTATCACGAAGGGGGAACATCTGTGTACGAGCAGATTTTCTTTTTTTCAAAAAAGTGAGGTTATAATTAAAGACGCAACGCGCACGTTGTTTTTCAACTGGTTTTTACAAAAATGCTATCGTGTTTACAAATAAATAAAATATAATTTAATTTACTGTATTCGTGCTTAATTCCTTCAAATATAAACATTTCATGAGAATATCATAAACTAAACTAAAAAATGAAATGAATTACTGCGGGGAAAGCATATCCATATTCGCATGTGAAAAAGTAAACAACCAAAATTTAAAAAATAAATATTTAAAATAATAATAATAATAATTCCCTTTGTAGACTAAATAATGATTTAAACGATTTGTTTATTGATTTTTTGTTTACAGACATTTTATTATTTTGTATTGTTGTAAATGTATTTATGAATTAAAATAAAATATTAAGATTAAAATAAAATATTAAGATTATTAAAATATTAAGATTATTTTTTTTAGTAAAAAAAATGTGTTTTTTTTTTTAATCCGAATAAATAATTGCGCCACTAAAAAGCAGTAAAAATATTGTTACAAATAGATATAAAATTTAAAAGTGATAAACTATCAATTATCCTTGTATTTTTTTTAACACTTCAACACAAAAAGTGGAAAATAGGGAAATCTAAGTTTGTCATTCCGTTTGTAATTTCTACAATATCCATTTCCGACGCCACAAAATATACATATTCTGACTTCTTATGCAGAACGAATTGGGTTGAGCGATATCCGTCTGTCTGTCCGTGTTCAAGGCAGCAAGTTTTCAAATTGCAGTCATGGTTGATTATTGTTGTTATTTGCTTTAAATTTTGATTTTCCTTTATTGTTTGGGCAAAAATCTTTAGTTTATTTAAAATGTTTGTTAGAAGCTTCTTAAGTAAGCCTAAATAATCAATATCGGTGATTTTATAATTTCAAGCAAAAGTTACAAAGATTAACATAAAAAAGATTTCATAAATGTTCATACTGAAAATATATTCTATTCTATTTTTCGTCCCATTATGTTTCACACATCTGGAACCTGCAAAGTACAATGGAGCGACCAAGGCGAATTTACAACAGGTGAATGCATTTAGTCATGCGGACTACATTGGCTTTTTAATTCTTTTGTAAGAGCTTGACCACTGAACTGGATTTTGCAAAAACGAATTGCTTAAGAATTTAATTGCCCCGGGCCCGATAATGTTACAGTCAATAATGACTTTGAGTAGAAAAAAATTTGAAAAATTTTTTAGCTAAAAAAACTCAAAAGTCACCACTTACATAAGGAATGAAAATGAAATGAAGACCGTTTGTTTTTTAATTGATTCGACCAAAACAGTCGTTTGACATAAACTTACCTTTCCAGTTTTTCCCTTGCAATTAATTATTTACTTTACTTTTAACAATTTCTTCAAGAAATTTATCATCAGCTGATCAGAGATAGAAAATGATCAAAATTACCCTTTGTTATTAAAATTTACTTTATTTCTGACTTTATTATGAAAGTTAAAAATAGATTTGAAAATTAACGTGGTTCCTAGGAGACACCGGCTTTAGTGTGTGTGTTTATTTTATACTCCATTCTTAAAAATTGTGCCTCCCATCCCTGTTTTGCATAGTGATAGCAATGAAAAATTAATTAATTTTCAATGTAGCCCTAAAAGTCGAAATCTTTGGAAAAAAAAACTAAAGGAAATGTTTTAATATAGAATTTGACATATGAGTCGGTTTTTTTGAAAGTAGTATAAGTCCACGTACACACAAAAATGCACATTTTAAGACAGATGTTACGCCTAAATTTTGCTTCCGAAACATTTCACAAAACACAATCCACCGAAATATTTTCCTTTTGTGATCCCTTATCCCCTCTGGCTCCTTTTTTCTTACTTTATCTTTATGCCATTTCTTAAATCAGTGGCAAAAAGGGGGTCAAATGGATGCAAGTTTTTAGAAGTATAAAATCGCTAATAGAATGATACTGATCTAGCCAGCGATTTGTGTGATTTAAAGCCTAAACCTTTTCTTAAGGTGCGTTCAGATTATTCAAATATTTGACAAAAAAGAAAGCGTAACCACTATTTTTACAAATGTTTACTCAATTTTTGGTGTCAAGTACCCTTACGAATGAGGATTCATAATGCAATAACTGTAATATTTTACCTTTTACATTAAGTAAGATGTTATGTTTCTAGATAAGTAATTGAGGAAGGCAACAATTTTTTATTTAGTGGTTACACCTTTTTGGTCAAATATTTGACTAATCTGATCGTACCTTTATACATTTTTCAATGGTGTTCAAAACGATCACCACGATTTTTTCGATCATTGCATTTATTATATTTTAAAAGCTCTCATTAAAGTTATCCTCAGATCTGGCAATTTTCGACTATTTCAATACCTTCGTAAAATAGTACAGAGAGAGCAGAACCAGAATAGAATATATGACGAAAAAATTAAATGAAATATAAAAATGTAATATTGTTTTTTGTTAACTATAATCTAAATATAATAATATAAATTGTTGACATTACTATTTTGTTTCCATTTAATGCAATTTTTTAATTTATTCAAATATGGCATAAATATTTTTATTTAGATCTTTTTATACAAAAGTTTTAGCTTTTAAACCAAAGCATCAACGTGTTGGGATTTTAAACGAACAGTTTTTGTTGTCAATTACCCATTTATTAATAATTAAAAGAAATTTTTGCGATTATATTTAATAATGATAATAATAATATCATTCACTCAATGTGTCACTTTATTTTTATTTTTTTCAACAGTGATTAAAAGTATCAAATAAAAACATTCGTATATTTTTAAATTCTTTATAAACATCTTATTAATTAAAAAGTTAAAAAAAAAAATACCTTCAAGCCTCGTTTTATTGTTTATTATTGTATCAGTGGTATTATTAACTTTTAATATAATACGTAGTCTTGTTTGTAATTGAAAAAAATATAAACAAATGAAATGATTTCATTTTATATATATTCTTACAAATTTGTTCTAAAGTATCGTACATAGATTTTTGGGAGCTGAAAAATTGTATTTATGCAAAAACTCGTTTAACGATTTGTTACATAATATATTATTAACTAGTGGATTCCGAGGTGCTTCGCTGCACATGAATATTAACATTGAACGCCATGTGTATGAAGTCAGCATACAGTATAAATACCGCATACGCTCATAGGCGCCTACGTATTTGTTGCTGTTTTTTTTTTTTTTTTTTTTGTATGGACACAATTACATGTTGTCCTGATTTCGTGCAAGCCATCTACACCACCATACGAATAATCCCTAAAAATTTAATCGTATTCGCTTTGACCGATCGTGAGTTATAAAGTCACAACACACTTAACACTCGTACTTGTTTTAATAGAGGGCACACACTGTGTTTAAATTTTATGATCCTTCTTGAAAATGGGGAAACCCTTTAACTTTTTTTTAATACTTGCCATAATAGTGGACAGAGTACATATCTGCTTACAATGTTTCAAAACATGAGGACAAGTACGTGAAAATCATGTCTCTATGACAACATCCTTTAATTTTTAGTTATTATTTTTTATACATGTCTTTACGGCAGATATAGCAGTAAATACTCACGTACGTGAATATTCACATACGTGAATATTATAAAATAAATTAATATAATCAATTATACTATAATATCCTGTCCAGGATTTATCACTTCCTATATGAAGGTATAGGTCGATGTGCCGTTCCTAGAGAGACTAATTACATATTTCTGAAAATTTGTGGGATACCCTGGTGCTGTGGTTATGTACCCCTGCCATTTACATATTCAAATTAAAAAAAAAATTTCCATTATGGTTTTTTTAAGTCAAATAATCATTTTCATTCTCAGATTGTTTTATGTGTAAACTTTTCTTGTGCCACGCAATTTTTCTGTGGACTCAATTTTATTTTGTTTAGTATTTTGTTTCTCTAAATCAGAATTTGTAAAAACTAATTTTTGCATGAAAAGTGCATAAATTAATTAGACTTTCCTAAAGTGGAAAGATATGCTATGCTAAAGTTATAAATAGGCCAAAACCTGATAAAACGTGGTGTTTACAAAAGTTTACGAAATTATTTTAATTTATTAAGACTATTTTAAAAGGTTTAACCGATCATTATTCCTAGAAATCATTAAAACACTATTATAATTGAAGCATACTTTAAGGATCGCAAAGAGTAAAATTATTGCCATATTTAAAATAGCTTTTGTGGCTAAGCTTTTAATTTTTCAGAGATGCAGAGACGGAGATTTGTTAACAAATGCACCACTTAGCTGCATCTGATGTTCAGTGCGTTTTAAGTACATAGCATTAGTGTACAACCGAGCGAAAGTTAGATGAACTAAGATGCAACAATTTCGTAAGTAGGTGCGCGAAAATTATTATCATTAGAATCTCCTACACATTGAATGTGTCAAATTGTTTTTTCACTTTTCTACATTTTTAAATACAGAAATAACTCGCATAGTACGATTAATTGGGTCTACCATTTTGCCATACTATTTGAAACCAGACTAATCAAGGCACTTAGACCCTATGCGTCTATTTACAGGTCCTATACCCCTGTCAATATACATATTGTTACGTTTTGCCCCTCTTAGAACAAACGTACGGATTCTTTTGATTGCAAATACCACTGTGGCTAAATTCTGTCTTCGAACTTGATGGCTTTCTCTGGCTATACTTCTTGATCCTACTGGTCTTGTGAACCCTTGGTGTCGTATTTTACTAAATATGCGTTATCACCACAAACGCAGCCATCCACGCTACACTACTGTGTTACTCCGGCGAGACATGAACTACTCGATGCCTTGTTTAGTAACCTTAACCATCCACAGACATCTCCACTACTCCTTTTATTTAAGCCAGTCATCTCCTTTAATCCAATAGCCACAACACACGTCTGCCATACACTTTGTTGTTATACAGTTACACTTCCCTGCGCTAACCGCTATTGCTCTTACTTTTTGTCATAAAGGGCTTCTTGACAATTATCTGTTACTCCTATATTAAATTTGACATCTCCACTTAATGTCTGCCATGACTTTACACAATAATTGTCTCTTGCCTCTCGGGAGGTTTGTACTGCTGTTTAATAATTTTATTTGCATTATAGCAATTATTATTTTTTCTTTTTTCACGCATGTCTGAATGCGGTATCGAACTCAGGACCTCCTGTTTTGCAGCACGCACCTCTATCATCGCAGCCATTGAGGCTACTCAGCTTTTATTAGCTAAATTGTGGGTTTTATTCTATGCACACACCATTAGTTGAATTAACTTATTCACCACGCTCATACGGAAGCAACTACAGGGGTTGCCAGATTTTATTATTCGTAACGATATTTTAATAAAAGTTGGAAATTACAAGGCCCATAACTCGCATAACATGGGCGAGCGCAAATTTTTTCACTTGCTGTTTTTTTTATTCACCCTTCTGCGTTTCGATTCGGATCGAAAATTACTCAGTTTGTCAACTTTGGTATTCTGCGTTCCGTTCTCCGTATTAATTCGATTTCTTTTTCGATTGTATGTATTCTGCGTTACGATCGTAGCTACGTTTTTTCAAGTTTTTTACATACTAGCGGAAAGTTTTTCGATTTTTCTTTTTGTAGTTAAAAAAAGTATAAAATTTCATAAAATGTGAGTATAAAATGCTATAACTTTATTTTGTAATATTTTTTTTTGTAATTTTAAAGCTTTATTTACTTTATTGCAGGTTAGTATAATGGCAACGAAGGCTGATATGTATTGCGTCTGGATATAAGTATAGGCATTCTGGGAAGAAGTTCCATATGCACTTAACGCAATAGGGCCACAAAAAAAAAAACTGGAAAGAAAGTATGACATTTTAATAATAATAATTTAAATGATGTGTAGAAAATAAAAATTTCGCTCCGGCGCTTCAGGATTCCTCTCGCTGGAATAGTTTGGCCACAAATACCGTTTGCTTTTAGTCAGTTGACTATTTTCTTTTTTTCCGCACTTACTGATGAGTTTATTTAATTATAGCTTCCACAATATTTAGTTCTAATACATGTATTTATCACTGTTTATTGATAAAATTGTATTTATAGTTTAACAATTAGAATGTTTACAAATTTTTTTTTGTTTTTTATCTTTCTATTTCATACGTTTCATAACAAAGCAGCTGGTTTGAATATACTCTTCTCTTCTTCTTTCGATTAGGTTTTTTTGTAGAATACCTATTTTCGATTCGAGCGTAACTGAATGCGGGAACGTAATCGAAACGCAGAATAAGGGTGATTATTATTTAATTCTCTATCGCCCCAAATATTTCTTTTGTTGATTGCAGTTACTTCATTGTTCCAAATAATATGGAAAAATTAGAGGTAGGTGTGGTGTTTTGCCCGCTGCTTCTAAGCACATAGACTGATCTTAATGATTTCTAATAGCAACTCTTTCGACACTACGTCCGATTGATTAGCATATTTCAACACTAGCACGGAAGGACAGACGGATATCGTTCAATCGTCTAAGCTACGCATAAGAAGTTAGAATATATGTACTTTATGGGGTCGGAAATGGATATTGTAGAAATTACACACGGAAGGACAAACTTTTTCCACTTTTTGTGGTGAAGGGTATAAAAAGTGCTCACGCACTTGTTTGACGATATTTTGATATTCTTCAAACATACAGGCGACTATTTTTATAAACAACTGCACACAACAGGCTATTTAATCATATCTGTAATCTTTACGGAATTAAAACGTAAAATTCTTTTTTTTTAATTACCTTTATTTTGATAATGTACATCTATAATTCCTTTTTTGTATTTTTGTAATAAATTCATTTGTGAATGTTGGTTTTTCTCGTACATAAACATGTTATAAATCCACTTATCTTAATAATTTTCACAATATTTAACATATACTCAAAATATTTTAATGTACATATATGTACTATAATGTTAAAGCTTATTTTATATTTGCATATTTTAAAAATGATTTTATTATATTTAAAGAATTTAAGACAAATTATAAAAATTAAAAAAAAAAATCAACTAAAAATAATCACAAAACGATATATTTAATGTAAATTATTTGGTAGATCATTAAAGAAGTTTTTAACTATAAAACCTAGATTTTTTTTCGTAGTTAGAATAAGGAATGCGTGTACTTATGAAGAACGTGATATAAAAACAAATTAATAGCAGGGTTGCCACTGATGATGGGTTGTTTATGTTGTGGTAAAAAGAAAAAACTGGACCTACGACCACAACGAAAACAAGACATCATCAGATATTATAAGTAGTAGAGCGATAATTTTAAATGTAAAGACAATTTATATAAAAATAAACATGAAATGTGCATTTTATATTTGTTTGTTAAAAAAAAAAGACATTTTTTTCGTGTATAATAACACATAAGTGATGCTTTTGTTTTACTAAAGACTTGGAAATTATCCATAATTATCATATATGGAATGCTAACTTTGGTTAATGCCTTACAAGAAATGAAATGTGCGTTTATTTAGTTTGATCGCTTAATTAAAATTAATATTTAGACTAAAATTAAAAAAAAAAAAATGGTTATGAACGGACACTTTTTAGTTTTTTTTGCTGCTTTTTCTTAATGGTTGGCTGAATTTTAATTAATGATGTTTTTTAATATGCTCTCGATTTTTTGCAATGACTTCTCTTCCACTAAAAATGTACGATGATTTCCTTCAACTGTCAAAACATTAACTGATTTCTTGCAGACCTAAAAACCAAAATTACAAGCAAATGAAAGATTTGTCAACTGCTTTAGAGCAAATAAAAAAATTTACCTCGTTGAGACCGTAGTCTTCTTCCAATTTAGCATAATTTTCAGTGGGTTTGACTAGAGTAACATCACACGATACTTTTGTAGTGGGTACATATTTATCGGCAGCTACAAGTTTTTTGTAGAATGAAGTAGCTGCTTGCACAATCTACATTGAAATAAAAAAAATGAAGACCATAACAAAATATATAAAAGAAATTGTTTACCAATTCTGTTGGCTGATTTATTTCGGATGCAACGATTTCCGCACATTTAGATACTTTACTCTCCCATGTTGGTGTGCTTAGTAACATCTTGGCCACCAAACTGTAATCGATATTGGCCACAACCATGCCAAAGTATGCCAAACCGTATGCCTCATTTTGATCGTCGGATGTATTCAAGCGTTGCTTGACGTTGGTGGTATACCAGTTGACATATTTAGGAGCACCATCCAGCATAACTAGATGAGCATCTTCCTTCATTTTCTCTAAATGGAGCACAATAACAAAAGCCACCAAAGCACCGAACGAGTATCCGGCAATAGCATAAGGACCCTTCGACTGTACAGTAAGTATTTGTTGTAAATAGAATTCGGCTAAGGTTTCGATGGAATCTAGATTAGCTTCAGCTGTACACTGAAGACCATAGACGGGACAATCTAAGCGGGAAGCTAATTGTTTCAGGGCATCGGCAAAACCTTCTATGGGTGATACCACAAAGAGTGGACGTTTTTTGGAATTTTCAGATGCAGCAGATTGCAAACGTACTATGGCTTGTGTGGGCATGAGTTCTTTAGAGAACACAACCTGGGTACCATCACCAAACGGACTTGGGCTGGGAGTTCTATGCACTGGTGATGCAGGCGATACTGATATTTCGTTGCCTTCGATACCACCATCAAGCTGTTTTAAGTGGCCGAATGTCAATTGTCTGATTTCTTGGGGTGACATAACAATGTCAAAGTTTCGCTCAAGAGTTTGTTTTATTTCGGCGCCCATTAACGAGTCCATACCCAAGTCAGCCAATGATGCGGCATCTTGAATGTTTTTCGTGTCTCTTATTCCAAGAATGTTGGCAACACAAGAAATTAAACTTACACCTCCCGATTGTTCGGACTTACGTTTCTCAGCTACTACCATTGAGGCTAAGACAGGGTGGGGTTGTTGCAAAAATAAGTCAATCGTTTGAAGGCATGAGGTCATTCTTTGGGGTAAAGTACCACCAATAACAGTATTATTATCGCCAAGATTTTCAATAACCAAACCAGTGTCGCCAATAGCACCCCATTGTATGGCCATACCAGGGAATCCACTGGCCTGTCTCAACTCACATATACGCTCCATTGCAGAGTTGGCAAGACCGTAATTGGTTTGTCCGATATTACCACGACCGCAAGACACACTTGAGAAACATACAAAATAGTCAAGTTCGGAGCACATTGTTCTAGAGAATTGATCCAGATATTTGGTGCCCTGCACCTTTGATTCACAGACTGTTTTGAAATCTTTGATAGTTTGATCTTCCAGCAGGGCATCTCTGAGCACAGCGGCCAAATTGAAAATACCTCCAACTAAGGCCAATTTGTTGGCATTTTCTAGCAGTTGTTTGCAACCTTTGCCATTGGTTATATCATTGGTATCTATTAGCACTTTAACGCCTTTCTCCTGCCATCTTCTGATCATAAGAGATTGATAGCCAGTCTTAATACCTGATCTAGACGTAAGTACTAGGTATTTGGCCCCTCTGGTTACCAACCAGTTGGTAAGTTCCAGGCCAAAACCTCCCAAACCACCTACAATGATGTAGCTTTTCTCAGGATGCATGTAGGTACGAGGTATAGCATTGATCAAACGAGCTGCAGGCTTAATAGTTTTCTGGCCATCTTCTTCATCTCTGATTTTAATGACGACTTTTCCAATATGTTTGCCGGATGCCATGAAACGGAAAGCAGACTCGATTTGCTGTTCATTAAATACAGATGTTGGTAGAGGTCTTACAGCGCCTGACTTTATGCCTTCAGCAACCAAGGACACAACTTGGTTTTGCATGGCCTTCTCACCTTCCATTACACTGTCTAGAAGAATACCATGAAACGAGGTGTTCTTAAGGAATACAGACATGCCCAGCGGGGAATTATTGCTCAAATCGAATTTACCGATTTCCAGAAATCGGCCATTCAATCCCAAGCAGCGTACGGAAGCCTGCAGTTTTTCTTCAGCCAATGAGTTCAATACCAAATCTACACCTCGGCCTTGTGTTTCACGCATAATCATTTGTTCGAATGAACAGTCGCGAGAGTTGCCTATGTGTCTGTCCTTCAGCTGTGGAAAGCGATTCTTTAAAAATTCTCTTTTCTCCTTGCTGCCAACGGTGGTGAAGACGGTCAAGCCATTATGTAGGGCAATCGAAATGGCGGCCTGTCCAACACCACCAGATCCTGCGTGAATCAATATCTTTTCGCCTTTCTTCATTTGGCCGCGAACGACTAAAGCGTAATAGACAGTAGCATAAACACAGGGCACAGTCGAAGCTTCTTCCATAGTCCAGTTATCTGGAATTTCCCACATCATATTCTTTGACGCGATGCAGGTTGTAGCCATTGATTTGGCAGGCACCATGGCCATAACTCTACGGCCCTTTGAATCGCGACCAGAAAACTCTAAACCTAAAACACAATCCTGTTGAGCGCAATCACCGGGTAAGGCGTCAGCTGAGAGCTTGCCTGAAGATAACATGACGTCACGAAAGTTAATGGGAGCATAGTAAACAGTACACAGTTCCAAGCTATTGTCCAACAAGCCAGTGTTAATTTGAGGAGCTTCAATCCACTTCAGAGAGGAAAGATCACCCTTTGTTAGAGCATTTACATACGCATGTTCAACTTGCAATGTGGCCAAATCAGCTTCCAACTTTAAATGGCGGAAAGTGCCCCATGCAGAATTCTTTAAAACGTTAGTAATGAGATCTTTGGACAATTGTTCAAAATACAGTTTGCTAGTAAGCGAAAACTTTTCTGCGTTCTTATCTTGAATAAATACCAGGCGCGCATATTTTCCACCTGCTTCGTTTTTAATGCAATTCATAAAACCAACAGCTCCGAACAGTTCTTCGCCTTGGCATACAACGTATACATAACGTTCGATTTCTGTGGCCGCTGCCAAAGCTTGTTTAAGGTTATCCAACCAATCAAAATTGGACTCAGTGACCTGAACTACTACAGAATCTCTCTGTTTTAAATCAACAGGTTTGCGTGCGGTAATCAAAACTTTGGAGCCACCAATAATTTGTTCAGTTATCACAATTAAACCGGACTGATTTAATAGTTTACGGCCAGATTTATTATACGAAGTTGTTGACTCTTCAAAGATGAGGAAACCATTTTCTTTAATGGAAGCTTTACTATTTTCCAATATCATGGTATCCGGTCTGGACAAAACATCTAGCGCATATAGGAAATGACAGTTCTGCTCTACTGGTTCTTCAATAATACTCTTGGATATAATGCGAACACCTGACTCTGCACCAAAAGCAGAAGCAATAGTCTCCTCGTTATTATTAGAAGTTGCTACTGCGACATCAGCTGTTAGTGTTGGTTCTCCTTCAATGATTTGTAACAATTGAGCGGCCATAAGAACATCAGGGTTGCGGCCATTAGCCAATTCAACACCCTTTATCTTTAAAGCTCCTTGGGAGTTTTCAATTATGGTATGAAGAGCCACTGTTAAGGCGTGCAAACGGGATTTTTCAGAGTTTTCATGCAATTCAGCGTGATTTACATTTGGAATGAAAGTATATCGTTCCAATGTGGGTGGATTTTGAGTGCTAGGCCTCTTCGCAGCCAAAGAAGCTTTCAAACCTCTCATTTCAACACCACCACACTTGATGACATTTATATCTCCATACATATAAACAGGTAACCCGTTCTGTTGTAGAATATCTTCTGAATGTTCGGACAACTCTGCCAAATGTTTAGCTGGATTAATAACGGCCTTTTCAATACGAGTGGGCAAATAGAGTTCTCTCAAATTTTTGCTTAAGATACTAAATTGCAGCATAGTATCCATAAAGCTTATCCAATTGCCTACCCATTGTAATTGACCGACATCGGCTACGGTATCGGATTTAACAATCCCTTTAAACAAGCCAGAGTAATCGTACCCACGGAGTCTCAATTCTTTGTAAACATCATTAGTGTTTAATTCTTTTCCCAATGTACTAACTGGCAAAGCATCCAAAGGCAATTCTTCTCTTCCAATATCTTCGGGAATATAAATTTTACCCGAGACCGCTAAACTGCCGCCTTCACATATTTCGAAGTTGCCAGTGCCATCGAAAAAGTTAAGACCGAATTTGACCACACCTTCCTTGTTTAAAATGGTAGCTCTGTGGAATACAACATTTTCCATAACAATTGGACACTTCTCATATTCTACACCCTTCATTTTAGCAAAGGTCATCCAGGCCAACGTCATATAACCGGTAGCTGGAAACAAAATTCTGCCATCAATTGTGTGTCCAGCCAAAAACGCATCTTCTTCTTTTCCCAGATTAATTTCGATTACTGTTTCACCCGATTTTGTTTCGAAGCCGTATTTGGGCACAATCCATTTTTGAGAATGATCCCAGCCAATCTTGGAGCTTAGCATGGGGGTACCTCGTCCCACAGGATATGAAATTGGTTTAAACAGAGTCAAGACCTGAGGTTGTGCACCAGCTGCATAAATTTTTCCGATGTTCATTAACAAAAATTCAATATTGTTCTCATGACCACGTTTAACCAAACTGACATTTGTGGCATCTGGACCCAAAGATCTCTTTAATATGGCTTGTAACAAACCAGAGGGAGCAATTTCAATCGCGATAGCATTTTTAGGGACGTGTTGTAAAGCTTCGTGGAACAAAACAGGAGAAAGCAAATTATTTACATGATAAGCAGCCGAAGACTGTTTAGCCACAGGTGTGTTCCATGCTGATTCTGGAATACTGGTACTAATCCATCTGCTAGTGCGGTTCTTTGCATTGGGAATAATTTTTTCTAAGCTTTTACGCAATTTCGGTCCGGCATCGGCTATATATTTGCTGTGGAATGCGTAACCGGATGAGTTGACTGCCTTAGCAAAAATACCTTCTGAAGACAGCTGGGCTACTAAGGCATCAATTGAGGCGTCAGGGCCAGAAATAGTGCAGTTATCACCACTGTTGTGGCATACGGGGAAACAATCAGCAGGCATACGTCTGTGAGCTTCTTCCCAATCCAAACCAATAGCGGCCATTTTGCCGGACGGCAATTTAGTATCCTGAATGCTTTTGCCTCTCCAATATGAGGCCAAAACAGTTTGTTCGGGTGTAAAACAACCATCGGCATAAGCACAACCTAATTCACCTACAGAATGGCCCACAATGCCATCGGGTTTAATATTTAGCGAAGTTAAGAGATCGGTCAAAGCAACCTGCATGGCCGCAATCGAGATAAACGAGTTTAAAATGTTATCAAAACATTGTTCAGTAGATTTTGTTAAAACATCCACCAAGTCAATGCCTTCTGGTCTTAAAGCCTCTGCGCATCTATGAATGGAGTTGCTAAAAACTTCAAAATGCATAAGATCCTTGGCCATACTGGCCCACTGACTGCCCATTCCCGTGTAAATAAACCAAATGGGACGGCGTTCATCGTTGAACTCCATAACCTCTCGTTGCAAGGAACCTTTGTTGTCCATGACGCAATAGCCTCGGTAATAATGGAGAGGGATATCCTTAGAATGAATGTCATTTATCAAAGTTAAGTATTCATCGTCATCTCTATGGAGTGTTGCATCTTCCAACAAATCTTGCACTGCCTCAAAAGTGCGGCCAGAGCAAACCACTATTTTTGGTGGTCCAACGGTAGGTGTAATAGCCTTAGGCTTCGGATTGGACTTTAAAATAACGTGCGCATTTGCACCACCGAAACCAAATGAGTTGATACCAACTATGCCACCTTCCCAAGGAAGATTTTTATCAACAACCTTCAAGCGACCATCCATCAAACCATATAAATCAGGATTTGGATTCTTGTAATGTAAATTAGCTGGTATAACACCTTCTTCCATGGCAATCAACATTTTAGCAATGGAGCAGACACCAGACGCGGGTTCAGAATGACCCATATTAGATTTAACTGAGCCAATTAGCAGAGGAGTTTTACGATTCTTGCAGAAAAAGTCAGTTATAGAGTTTATTTCTTGAGGGTCTCCAACTTTAGTGCCAGTACCGTGAGCTTCAACGTAAACCACATCATTGGGATCCAGATTAATTTCTTTATATGTTTCTTTAATCAAACGATTTTGCATTCTTCCTTCGGGAAAAGTAATGCCTTGTTCCTTGTAGCCGTCAGTGTTGGTACGAACATTCAAGATAGTGGCATAAACACGTTTGGAACTACTGGTCTTTTGCAAAAAGATAACAACGCAGCCATCGGCCCTTACATATCCATTTCCAGATTCATCAAATGCTTTGCACATGCCATCCGGACTTAACATATTAAGACGTTTAAATTGCAGAGACATAGTTGGTTTTAAAATAACACCTAAACCAGCTACGACGGCAGAATCACATTTGCCACATTTCATATCAGAAAACGCTTGTTCTAAGGCATACAGTGAACTTGAACAAGCGGTATCAACGCTATAACTAGGCCCTTTGAAGTCGAAAGAATAAGAAACGCGATTGGCAAACATTGCTCGAGCGCAGCCGGTCAAACCATAACCATTAACGCGATCTTGATCAGCTGTCCAATACTGTTCTGTGTCCGAAGCCGAAACACCAATATAAACGCCAGTACGGGAGCCTCTAATTTCCGAAGGATTTACACCAGCATCGACAATAGCTTCATAGGTACACTCTAACAACATCCTCATTTGGGGATCCATGCATTCAGCCTGCTTTTGATGTACACTAAAAAATTGTTGATCGAAATGCTCCAAGTCTTCATCTTTAATTTTACCCAAACGATCTGGCAAACCGTACAAACCCTTTTCCCATCGTCGAGGATCATCGTTTACCATGTCCACGCCTTCCAAGAGATTCTTTTTAAATTCCTCGATGTTCGAACTTTCGGGTAAACGGCCAGAGAAGCCAGTAATAGCGATATCGCTGGTAATTAATGTGCCATTTGAACGCAAACTATAAAATCCCTGTAGATCATGGGCGGCATTACGATTACCGTTTTCATTTATAACACCATCGGCAAAGCGGGCAGGCATCTCGTCGACTTGATTATTATCTATGCCGTTTGAATTATGTGAAGTTGAATTGGTTGTGTTGTATGATGCAGACGAAGTTGTCGTCTCCACTACTATCTGATCGGTTTCGTCGTTTGGTTTTTGTTGTTGATCTTGTTGCGTTGCCGAAGTATTTCGTTGTTGTTTGTTGCGTCTCTTTTTGCGACGATTACCTGATTTGCCTTTAGCACCAGATTTTTGCAGAGATGGCGTTGATGATGAAATGACGTTATTATGTTTGTTGGCTGAATGTTGTTGCGTTTGTTGAATAGCTTGTAAGGAATGAATTTTATTCTCGGATTTCAACAGCTTGAGAAAAACCTACAAAAAAAACAGCGAAATGTTATTTAAATTAAAAATTTACTTTTAAATTTAATTCTTTTTAACTAAATTTTTATTTTTCGAATACAATATGCGAAGAATATTCGTTTGTGAGATGTAGTTTTTTGGGAAATCTTCTATTTATGTATTTTTTATTTAACAATAATGTAATACAAGCCATAAGGCCATTTTTTGTGGAAATCAACTTTCCTGTCACAAATTTATTTAAAGTTTTATTATTTTATTTTGCTACATTTCTATTTACTTAATTACATATTTCAATTTATAAATGTACAAACCCCTTTTAGGCCTTAAAAATCAGAGTTCAGATAATGTTGACAAGAACGAAGGCGTGTTCGACAAGAAAGAACATGTGTCGTGTACTAAAAAAACATACATGTACAATAAATTTAAAGTTCGTGTATTTGTATTAAAAACGCGAAATACAAAACAACAAAACTTTCTAAATTTTTAAGATTCAATATCATAAAACAACTAAATTAAACAACTATTCTTTATGTAATCGGTAAACGCGACCTTAAGGTCGGCATACACCAGAAGTCGTTATTTTTTAATTAAAAATCTAAATAATTTAAATAGACGGTGATCATATGCATAAATATGAATTAGCTGAGTTTATTATTTACCCTTCACCACAAAAAGTAGAAAAATAGGGTATATTTAAGTTTGTCATTCTGTGTGTAATTTCTACAATATCCATTCCTGACCCAATAAAGTATATATATTTTGATTTCTTATGCACAGCGAAGTTGATTGATCGATATCTGTCTGTCCATCCGTGATAGTGCCGAGGCAAACATGAGTTTAAAAAAAATAATAATAATAAATATGTCAATCAATCAGGTATAGTGTCGAAAGAGGTGCTATTGGAAATCAGCATGATCGGTCCATGTCCTTCATGTGATTTGGAACAATAAAGTTACTCCAATAAAAAATAAAATAGAGAATTAATAAATAAGAAAAAAAAAACATTAAGCGAACAAATTGGCGCTCGCTCATATTTTCCCAGTTAAAGGGCTTTGAAATTTTCAAATTTTTTAAAATATCAATATGGGCATAATTTTAAAGCTTTTAAAGAGATCTTTAAAGAAATACTATTTTTCTTTTGTTTAAATGCTTAACCCATTAAAAGCCGATGTCATTTAAATGTAAAACTACTTGTTGCGGGGCGCTTCGCTACCCCAATGAGAATAATCGTACCACGATTACTCTTCCAAGCAAAATTTTTATAAAAAATTTTTGAGAAAACACGTAAATTACTCAAACTTCACACAAATATACTTTAAAATAGTTAATTGAGTGTAAAACTAAGTAATTTTTGGACAGTAACAAATAGTTGATAATACACCAATTCATGGTTTTTACTCTTAACGTCACCAGTTCAAACACAAAAAAAGAACCTTAAACTGCCGACTACTGCTTTATTTACCTATATTTTTTATCAGAGTTCAGAAAAGTACACAATATAATTTTTTTACAATTTTTGTTTGTTTGTTGTTTTGTTGACCGGCAATTTTACTGAAAATTTATCTCATGTCACCGGCTATTATTTCGTAATTGGATGTTGAAGTAAAACAATAAAAATAATCTTTATTAAGTTAATAACACGGTTACCACAATTTGATTCACAATCACTCGGTCAATCAGATAAGGAATCCGCGTTTAATTCATTGAAAGGTTCTTCATTACGTTCCGTCATCGTTTTTTAAAATTTTTTAATTATTAAATATTTTTTACAGCAAAAGATTTGGCGGGTCTTATAAGCGAGAGAAACGGTTTGTGTTATACTGACTAAGAACTGCACTGTATGGTCGCCAACAGAGAACACAACAACGATGCGAAAATAAGCGCATCACCATAAAAACACGAGTTAACTCGTGACCGGTCAACAATGTGTTAATATAAGTTTCAGCTAAATTTTAAGTTTTTTTAATATACATATACCTATTTACATATGTAGTTTTCTTTACTTTACATTATTATTCTTAAAAAAGCTCAAAATGGTAACGTTCCTTTATTTATAACCTTTAAGAGTAACACTCAGTTTTCTTAGTCTCTTTTAAGAGACGGGAATGTTTTAAATTTCGTTTATATTTCTGTTGTGTTTTGATACCGTCAATGATTTATTTTTGTTGTTGCTTTGTATCTGGAATTGAAACGTTAGTATACTCTGTGAAAATCAGGTGATTTTCGGGCTTATTTCAATGTTATGGCTTTCTTTAAATTGTTTATAAGTTAAATATCTAAGAGCACTCATATTTATATATGAATACAAAGAGAGCGCATATAAATATGTTTGTGTTGCACAAAAATATATACCATACAAAAGTATGGCATGATTTTTAGTATGTAAATGGTGCCGGTAAATTTTTGTTTATATTATTCACATGCTCATTTGCAAAAAAAAAAAAAAAAATAATAATAAAATACGTTGTTTGGTGGAATACGAACTTAAAGTTCGCTACTGAATAATCTTATAATAATATATAGATATTTTTAATATAGATATTTTTAATATCAAATTTGAAATACGACATATTTTTTGTTTATTTTTTAAACTCTATTTGTATTTAGTATATTAATACTTATATATATGTAAATACCTATAAAAAATACGTATAATTATATAATATATTTAATTATAATTAATAAATTCGCCCTCGTGATGACCTAGCATTGATTCGCCTTGTTTACACCTATATATGTATGTAACTTGAACCCAGTGTTGTCATATTTTTTTTTTTTCAAAAATCTTATAATTTTTAAGAAGAATATGTGTTTACCAAAAAATTTTGTTTTATTTCAATTTTATATTTTGTTTTATTTAGTTTTATTAAAAAAGAATTACAGTAAAACAATGGAGAATATTACATATGACCGAAAATTTGTGTTTATAACTGAAAAAATGACACCCAATTCGTAATTAGTTATGCAAAGAATACGAAAAAATGCGCTTACAATGGATAATTAAACTGTTGCAATTTCAAGCAGTTTGAACTTAAAAAGTACAAAAAAGTAAATTGCATTGCTTAAAAAATTGTAAAAAAAGATAAATCTTATGATATGCCAACACTGTTTGAACATCGTCAAGTATGTTTAGACTAGGTAAAATTAATTTTATTTGAATTAGGAGTAGTATGAGCTTCGCTTCCCCGTTAAAAAAGGAAAGCAAAAATCTTTGTTTATTTGTATTTTTTGTATTAGAAGCGATCACGACAGTAAACGAATAGGTATAGTAAAAAGATCTATTCTATACAAATTTTTTACTCGCTTAAAGAATTTATACACAATAGGTATAAGCATATACACATACCTATGTGTATATATTTTTGGTAAATCTACTTAAAGAAATAATTTTTTCTTTATAGGTACCTCTTATTTTCAGTTTAAATTTGTCTTGTTTAAGGGTAAAAAATTTCAAATATTTTTAGTCTGATTTCGCAATAGAATCGCTACATTATTTAATTAAAAGGCGATCCCTTACCCAATTTGACTAACAAAAAATATATTCATACTTTGTTTATGAATTTCTCTTTAAAATTTTGTGAGAGAATAAGGTGGCGTGATTAAATATTTTCAAGTTCAATGTGAGTAATTCAAAAGAAACTCCCGCACAACAATACACCAACTTATATACATACATAATATGTACATATATATAAAAAACGTGCTTTTTGTTTAAAACGATCAAACAGTTATTTATGAAAGCTGATAATTTATAATGTAAACATTAGTTTTTTTGTGTATCAGGGATGGAAAAATTTATGCAATTGTACACTTTTGCGATGCAATTCATCACCTAACAAGCAGAATATTTATTACTGATACCAAGTCTGTAAAATTTCTCATTTTGTTGCTTATTTGCATTCAGTGTTGGAGTAAGGCATTTAACATTGCACAGAAATTGTAATTTGTCCAAACAGTTGATAAAAATCTTAATTGTTTGGATTGAACCATTTAAGCAGATTAAGAATCGTCTAAAGATTTGTTGCAATAAAATTTTATAGCCTAAAAATCATGTCTTCTGCACTTTCTTTCTCAAAATATTAACCTAAATCTATTATATTCTAGAGACAAGTACCGTGACTGAAACTTTGTTGATTCAGTTGCATAAAATTAAATGTAAAAATCGCCATGGACGATCATAACGTAAGCATATTCATTCTCAATGCTGTAATTGTTTAAGAAAACTACAACAGGATCTTTTAAATGAGAAATCTTAAATTATATTAAAAATTGAAGCCAAAATATTTTAAGATTAATATGGAAGGAAAAGATGTAAGGCGAACAATTTTTATATTTTTGGATAAACACAGAAATTAAGTTCTAATTATATTAATTTAAAAATTCTTATACTATATATTTATTTAATTTTTTAAGTAATAAATATTATTTAAATAAATATTATTAAATATTTATTTAATGGAGTAGCGAAATATCGAAAATATTTATAAAAATAAAAAGACCTATTGCTTAAAAAATTAAATAAATATATAATTAATTGAAAAGGTCAAATAAAAACTTTATTAAAATTCTTATACTAGTTATATTCGATTTGCGAATATACCTATGTTTACAATTAATAAGCATTCAAGTTAATATTTTATTTTATTTATGTATTTATTTATTTAACCGAGCCCTTTAGGCCATATATGCAGATTTGTTCAATATATATATATATATATATATATATATATATATATATATATATACATATATATATATACATATATATATACATATATATATATATATATATATATATATTTGCTATAGTAAGTCTGAATATATTTTAAAATATGTTCGCTTCAAAATTTAAAATTAAAAACCATATACCCTTCACGATCTATATAAGTCTAGTTTAGTGAAGTAACTCCAATCAAAAAAGCAAATATTGGGGTGACATAGAATTAAAAAATAAAAAAAATTTGGTACTGCATATGTATAATTTTACATAAAAATGATATCGGCTCTTAATGGGTTTCAAGCATTTTTAAGAACTTTTTTAGTATTTCCATTTTATTTTTAATTCTCTATCGTTCCATATATTTTTTTAATTGGAATTACTTTATTGTTCCAAATGAGATGAAAAAATTTTACGTAGGCGTGGTGTTTATCCTGCTGCCTCGAAAGACATAGACCGATCAGGCGGATTTCCAATAGCACCTTTTTCGACACTACACCTGATCTATTGACATATTTTTATTAATCAAATTTGCTGCGGCAAACTTGATTTCAACACTAACACGGACGGACAGAGGGACGACGCTCAATCAACTTCGCTATGCATAAGAAGTCAGAATATATGTTTATACTTTATTAGGTCCCAAATGGATATTGTGGAAATTACACACGGAATGACAAATTTAGACATACAAATAAACAAACTGTATAATGCAAATGCGGGGAACGAAAATTCAGTTCTATGATACTTTACAATAATTTTTGCCAATCATTTCTTCTCATTAAAATTTATTAAACTATGGCAGTTAATCACAGTAAATTTTGTTTTCTAGATATACATAAATAAATAAGTACCTACATATAGTATATTTATATATACTTATATGTATTACATAAATAAAAAAATTTAAATTGAAGATATTTAGGTGAGAAAGACAAAAAGTTTGTGTTTCCATGTCTGGTATAACGTAAAAATTCGTATTTCATTTCAGCGTGTAGAGTAAGCAAAATTCTTCTAGAATTTTTTACATTTTCCTCTGGCATTCCTTGCTATACTTTGTTACATCACAAGTTACGTACATACATACATTAAAAATGAAATAAAAACACAAACAAGTAAAATTGTTTCAATACATTCACGCATTACCAACCGGCACAAAACAGTTGCAGTAATTTACGATTTTTTAATTTGCTTTTGAAAGTTTACTGCGGGTAACATACTTAGGTATTTCAAAAATAAAAAAAAACTCAAAAAATTTTCAAATTAGGTTTCTCCTCTTTGAAGAACACAAAAATTTAAGGGTTTAAAGATAAACTAACAGTTTTTTGCCAAGACAGATCGATCGATCGAAACGTAGGTACACAATAGAAAAAAAACTAAAAAAATTAAGTTACTTTGGTAAACATGACGTGTGTGAATCAAGTCACAAAAGATATTACAGGCAGTTAAGGTTAAACTTAACAGGCCAACAAAAATTTTAAAAATAAGAATAAGAGCTTTTTAAAGAATTGTCATAGCGATGTTAATTTAAAATTTGAGTACCTATTTGCTGCAAATATTCTACTTCTATATTCAAAATACTTTGCAAGTGAAATGGAACATAATAATTGCGTGCAATACAATTTATGCTAAAAGTTGCTCATAAAATTTTAATTAATTTACAAATTAATTCACCTTTAGTTGTATTTTGCAAAAAGCTTATTAAGCAAAATATATTCAAATGAGTTCAGACGTATATATGAAGAGCAATATGTACGTTGTGAATATAAAATTAGCTTCTTTACATAGTTTTTTTTTTTAATTTATGGCAACAAAACTTGCAAAAATTATTCCTTATAGGTAGGTAACTTTGTTTAATTAACCCAAAGAGCAGTATACATACTACATAGATACCTATAGGAATTGGTGAATAAAAAATTTAGGAGGTTTTTAGAAGCAAATAAGAACAAAGGTAAATTCATAATATTAATTTCATTATATGTACATACTTATATACTATGTACCTACATTATGTCTGCGAACGGTAAATGGATTTCGATTTTAAATAAGAATCAGGGATGCCAACTTTTCAAAAGCAAAATGCGCGAACTAAGTGATCAAAAAGAACTAATTTCTGAAAATAACGTTTTTTTTTAATTTATTTGCCCACTTTATTATTATATTTGTAATTAATATAGTTATTTTTTTCATTTACAGTGAAACTTTTAAGTATGCTCTGTACTAATTAATGTATTAGATTTTGAGAATAGAATAGAGTCAAAAAATATTATTTTTTTTCTTTATTCGAAAATAAAATTGGCCGAAATGCCCAGCGGAAAGAAAAATAACTTTAGCAAGTGATTTTAAAAATTCATTTGAATTTTCAATTACTCCTCAAAAATTTACAAAAATATTTCCAATACCTACTAATTTAACAATTTTATTTAATCGAAAAAAGTATACAAAACTAATCTGCGAATATTCGAAAATGTATGCATTTAAATTTTACTATTTTTTCGTATACCTACCTACCTTGTATGTAGGTAGATGTTTATTTTCTTCAATTTCATTTCAAATTAGCATTGGAACGTTTATTTCTTTTTCTAGAGTGCAACACTAGAAAAAATCAATGAGGAATAATGAGAAATAAGAGAGTAAGAACAAAAAGTTAGTTTCTTTAGCAAAGAAAATATCGTATGATTCTTAAATTCATAAAAATGTGAAATTATAGTCAAGTCAGTCATCTAAATAAAAAAACGTAGACATAACACAAAATTTTTTTTAATAATTTGAAAAAAGCAACGTTGAAGAACTATTTATATCAATCAGTTTTATATGCAAAGTTTGCGCATCATATATACATTAGTACATAGATATATTTATGTATATCAACTGTATGTTACAAGCCAATTTGTGCAGAGCGAAGAAGAGGCTCTATATTTTCTAAAAACCATTAACAGATTCTGTTGTCGCCTAAACATAACACCTGGTCAAGGTAAATAAAGTTTAAACGAAGAAATAAAGTTTGTCGACACTAATCAAGTGCATCGTAACAAACCATTAATAAAATACAAATTTTGCCATATAATTACAAAGTTTAATTTTATACCTATTATCTCTAAACGAACTGTAAACCTATTAAAATTAAACCTTAGATTTAACTTCTTTGCAGTTTAAATTTAATTAAGATTTTTATAACTTTTTCTTTGTAGGTAGTAATTTTTCTTAGCTTTCTTTAACTCGTGTAAAACTAGGTATTTGGCTTTTTACTATGTACCTATTGTTGTAAAAATAAAATAACAAAAACAAAGTAACAAAAAGTTCAACGGCTTAATGCCGGCTTATTTACTTTCTGTTTTTTTATTTCTCAAATTATTATTAAAATTAAAAAAAAAAAAGTTTTGCTATTTACGATTTCTCTCTCTCTCTCTCTCTCTGTAAGCATCAGTGTTTAAAATCACGCCACCTTTTATTTATTGAAATAGGCAGAGTATTTGAATAATTGTTAATAATTATAGAATAAAACGCGTATTAAATGTCTGTTCATTATTTATGTAGTTACGTATGTATGTGTGTCGTAATCATCAGAATAATCAATTAGTTGTTAATTGTAGAAATTTATATGGTATCCTTATATTTCTAATTAATTTTCCTGTAAATGAAGTCCTATAAACAAATTATCTATTTGAAAAAAAAAATACATACTGAAAAACATGAAAAAAAGGCCAAGAGGAAACAAAAAATAAAGAAGCAAGACGAAAATTGTCTTATAAGTACTGAGGCAACAAAATATTGCATCATATGCACCTTAAAGACTCTGAGGTCAACGAACGTCACGCTGCTTTAACAACAAGCCAGGTTTAATAAATATAATTGTTACTGCGGCTTTTATTTCCGTATTAAAGGATGACTTATCCCTTCGATCTTGTTGTATTACACATTTTTCTTTGTTGAATTATCTGGTCTTTTAGTAGCTTCTAAAATGATTAATCGAGATAACACAAAAAAAAAAAAACACTAACAACACATCGTGAAATTCTTAAAATTTTCAAAGACAATTTAAATTACAAAATCTGCTCACACAGCAATTTTTACTTTCAAAATTTTTAACTGAAACGTTGGCAATTTTTCCCTTACTGCCATCCCTAAATTAGCGCGTAAAGCGCAAGATAACTGTCAAAATTTCTCATGTACATACAAAATGTAAGAAGCATCCCTAAATAGCTTGGCGTCAACGCTTAGCAATTGGAAAATACAATTTTGACAGTGCGTTAGGAAGTGAAGTTTGCTGTTTGTTGGTTTGTTTTGTTTTGTTTTGTTATGGTTGAAAAGTAGTAATTTTCAAGGCAATCTAGCGATTTTATCTCTTCTTTAGTCCCCTTTTACACACATCAAGTTTGACTCGTCAAGTCTTGAGCTTATGGGAGAAAGAGGAGAAGAGAATAGAAAGAGGTACAAACCTGACCGTACCATCAAGTTTAAGAAAATTGTTGTTGTTAAAGTTGGCTGCAGAATAGAAGTTGCTGAAGTTGAAAGCAAACTTGATGAAAAAACTTGACGGCGTGTGTGAACACGAATGCAGGTTCAAAAGAAAATTAATTAAAAACTGATCAAGTAAACTTGATGTGTGTAAAAGAGGACTTATTCTTATACAGCGGGTTTTATGAAATAAAATTAGTTAACATTACTTTTAACGACACGAAGTTAACGCTGTTATTTAGGGATGACATTTCAGCGCAAAAGCTATGAATTACATTGCTTTGCGTCTTACGCGCTAATTTAGGGATAGCAGTTAAACAAAATTTAGTATTAAGCCAACAAAAAGAAAATATGTGGTAGCGTAGGCGAATTCAATTATTTTCGCCGGTAACATAACTGTCAACCTCAATAAGTGCCAGTTTAGATTGGACAATTTTTGTCGTTGCAATTTTTCTCGTTTCTTCTTTAAAATCGCATTTGCTTCTACATTGTACAAATTTTATTGCAGCAATTTTTATAGAAGTACACACGTATGTATACATGTGCTAACTTCATATTTGAAAACGAATGAGGAGAGGAAACGAATTGCAAGAGTACACGCATATGTGTACCACCTTTAATTCCTCTCTCTCTTCTCGCCCATAAACTAAGAATTGCAGCGACAAAAATTGTCTAATGTAAACTGAGACTAACGTTGATTGAACAGCTGATTTTCTTCTGTTTTGCTTTTAAGTATTCCAGCAAAGGACAATTATTTTACTAGGTAGAGTCGTCCGGCCCCAGCTGGTTTGTAGTTAAAACTACGTTTGTTTACAAATTTCAAAAATAACAAGCTTTGCAGAACAAAGCAAGCATTTGTATTTAGAGCGATTATCTTTTATTTCAGGGCAAATAAATGTCAGGTGGCAGCTTACGCGAATTTATTATTTTATGCTAGTAACCATTTTATATATGGAGTTTGACAGTATAGATTTCGTCAAAAATGCATGAATTCGCCTACGCCACCACCTTGTATTTGATTCGCCGTGTTTTATTTCTTTCTTGACATTTCCAACGGACAAAGCAACAATAGAAAGCCATGTTGTTTTTGCAATATTTCATTTTTTGTGATAATTACAGATCGATTAACATGTATAATACCAAATCATAAGTATAATACCACATTGTGGCATTTGTTAAAAAAAAAACGGTAGAATAGATTGCAACAAAAACAAGTCAGTACCTATAAATAAGCAAAGACAAAACTTCGAGAGATCCTTTTTCTCATCTGTTTGTCACGGATTTTGTTCATTCTTTCACATATTTGTAGATATTGACAAGCTTTAGTGCACCGCTTCATCTTCGGTTCAGTATTTAAGAAATATATAACCCCTAAAGTGGCTACCACTACATAGGTACTTATGTAAAAATTAATCAACATAAAATACACAAAGAAAAAAAGTGATTAATTACTTTTTCATGGGAATATCATGAAATATTTATATTTTAAGGAATCAAGCACAATTAAAGTAAATTAAACAAGCTTTTTTTCTTCCCTCAAGTCTATTTTTCTTTTTAATTAAATATATATTGAAATTACCTTTCCCATGATACCAATATTGTACCATTTTGGCACAAAGTACTCAATATATATGGCATATTATAAATATAAACTTTAAAGGTCCATCGCACCGAAACTAAGGGTCAGCCCCAAACTTTTCACTTTAGATTTTCTGCTTAAAATCACATTTTACACCGCGTAGACAATATTTTCTTACATTTTTTAGCTGCGTCCGTAAAATAGATTTAACCCTATTTAAGTACCAGGCTGAGAAAGACCAAAATACTATAAATTTATATCCAACAGAGAAAACTGCAAGTATTTTTACCAGTATTGACAATCTTTCATCAATTGTTTTATTAAAACTAAAGGACACACCTAAATGCCACATTCGTATGTTTTTTTCAATACACATCCTCTCAGTTATATAAATATACATACATAGCTCTCAAATTAGCTTTTGCGGTTGCAAACCGATGTACAAAAACATACTTATGCATGTATGCGTAAACGAATACATACCTTAAAATCAGGCGACTTTTATTCAATAAAAGTACTTTTTTTCCTTGCCTATGCTGTCGCTGGCAAAAAAAATCCTTTTTTTTTTAGCGTTACGCGTTTTTCTGTTTCTAGGAAGAAGAAACCAAATAAAGAGCACTTTACCCTAGGTCCAGTAAAGTACAAGTTCTGTTAATTTAACATAAAGAACTTCAATGGGAATTTAATAACTGACGTAATGAACTTCAATTTCTTTTTTTATTTCACGTTTTTAATTTTTTGTTTTTTCAGTATTACTTTTTTATTTTCTTTAAAACTTAATTTTGTTAAATCGGCTTTATTTGTTTTTATTTATGTAGCGGTTTAAAGTAAATTCCGTTACTTTTATTGTCCAAAACATATAGTAGGTATAATCCGTTTTTGTTTAAATTATAATTGTCCTCAAGCATAAAAAACAATGCGAAAAGCGATTTAAGAATGCTTGAATGGAACTCCACAATATTAACGTCTACTCGTTTTGAACTGTCAATGAAGACTAATGTAATTTAGCTATTTAAGCGTACATTTAACCCACAACAAAAATGGTCTGAAAATCTATTTGGAACGGAACGTCGTCGTGTCGCTACATTCGCAATATGAAGCATTGTACAAGAAAAGCTAAAAAATGCACACACACACGTATGAATGTATATAGGTACTAAGGAAATTTTAACAAAAAACCAACAACAGATGATAGGATGTTAAGAAAAGAAAAGAAAAAATACAACAAAAACGACCCCCTAACAAAAAAACAACATCATGCGACGTGAAAGTTTATGGATGTGTGGTAGGCTTTTACACAAAGTTTTGTTTACTATTTGCACGAGCGGAATCGAAACGCTCTCTAAGTGAAACAGAATGAAAAAAATAAGAGAATTAAAAGAGAAACATCTGCAAATCGAGAAAGATGTGGTTTTGGCGATTAGCTCTTATAAATATGTGGGTATATATATTTTTATATTATTTATTACGTTACAGCAACCACTTGTAGAGTGGTTGCATATTCATAAAAAATTAATAAAAAATTAAGATTTGGCCAAAAGGAGGAATTTTATCTACTAAATATTAATTTCGGAAAAAGATCTAATAAAACTTAACAAAAAACGCGAGTTTCCTCAAAATCACAATTCAACACGAACCCATACTTTTTTTAATATTTCAGATTTCTATTAGAAATTTCACAAAGTTGAAATTAAATAATAAAGACACGATATTACAAACAATCTAAATTACCAAATGAAGAACTAGAGATTAAAAAAACGCTCCAGATTAAACCAAAAAAAAAAAAAAAAAAAAAAAAAAAAAAAAACATTACAATATGAAAAATAATTAGAAAAGAAAGTAGACTTAAATCTAAAATGTTTTGAAATAATAGTTTTAAGGTTACACAGCAACAAGTTTATCAGTTTGTGTGGATGTACGGGTATCAATTTTTGTAAATTAAGTGCTTGCTTATTAACTTAAATAAAAAAAATAAATAAATAATATTAGCCCCTATGAATTTTCGAGACATAAAATTTTGGCAGTAAACTGTTAGCACAAGCAATTTCGGGTTCAACATAGTCCAAGGAAGAGTAGTAAATAGTGTTTAGCCAATTATAACCTACTTGACTGTTAAGGGTATTTTGAATTAAAGCATTGTCTAGACTGCACAAAGAAACAATGAAACGTTTCATTAAATCAAATGCATAAGACGCCAAAGGTCTTACCTGAGCTAAATCATATATATATATATTCATTGGAAAATTTTTTGTTTGCTCGTTCAAAATGTTTGTTAATGCAAAGTCTAAGAGTTTTTCGCTCAAAGATTTCGAATTCTTTCATTACCGTTGGAGATATAGGAAACCAAGTTGAAAATGCATATAAAAGTAACGGTCTTATATTAACAATTTTGTTTTTTCCGGCAGATAACTGCTATTAAAAATTCTTCCAAATAACATTTTAAATGAATTTTTAATTTACTTCTAAAATACACTTTGCAAAGAGACCCAAATGAAAAAATCAATTTTTATTCAATAAACTACTTTAGAATTTTTTGGGCACAAAAAATTTTTAATTGTGAAAAAATAATCATTGAAAATTTGTTGTGACATTTTTTTGTTCTAATAATAATAATATTTAAGAAAAAAAATTTCAGTAAAAAAATTTTAGTAAAATTAGCAATGGATGATAATAATTCTCAACTGTTACCTTTCATATTGCAAACTCTCACTCAGAAGCCAGAATCGTGTAATTATTTTTTTTTCAATTGCATTATTTCTTTAATTATTGGATTTCCAAATTCAGGTGATACTTTCGAGAATCTATGTGACGAAGTCAAGTATATTTTTTCGGCAGAAGACCTTCAAAGCCAGTGTGATGATATGCAAGACCATTTACAAAATGCTTTGGTTTACGGTCAAAAATTGGGTATTTTGACATTAGACAATGATGTCATTCGAGTCCCCATCGATTTCAGTGAAGGGGCTAAAACATCTCCAAATTTAAAGGTAAATTTCCTTTGCTACTTTTTTAAACACTTTAAAATATAGTTTTTTTTTCGTCATATAAATCAGACTTTTCAGAACTCTCCCGAGAATGAGGGTTATAATCCAAACCAACCACGGCGAAGAAATGCCGTAAGAACTGCAGCTATGATTCATAGCCGCCGAAAAAGTGGCAGTCGTCGTCAACGACGTTCAAGGCGACGTCGATAAGATGCAATTTATTTTGTTATTGTTGTTAAACGTTTTTGTAATAAAATTGTAAATGTGTTAAATTAAAAATGTTATGGATATACATACGTTACTTTCTTTCTTTTATCAAATGCAACCAATCTCTTTAAAGTAATGGTCCAATCATAGGAGAACAAATTAAAAAACGATGCTATGCCTTAGTACGGGGAACTTAGATGAGAGATGCAAATACTTCATTTTTAGAAATAGGATATTTAAACAGCAAAGAAAGATGGTCAGTTGGTCATCATTTTTTTACAGTTTGATAGCGCCCTTACATGACGTCTTGCCTAACAATTTTTTTGTTATGATAACTAACAAAACTTTAAAATCTTATCAAGACATGAAATTCTCTCATCTTAAGATTTTGTTAGTAATCGTGCTAGTCAAGACATCTTATTAACTATTTTGCTTTTAAATTGATAATTGTTATTATAGTTGTTTGTGTTATTTTAAGAAACACATGTACCAGGTTGTGGCAGTGGGGAATTCAAGGCGAACCATTCATTGCCGACGTTGTAGAAAATGTCAAACTCCTTTCTCTATTTTGAAATTGAAAATAATTTCGTAAAATGTAAACAAATTTTGACGCTGCTTCGTAAAAATGTGTAAAGCAAATTCGATCACCTGCCAATTAGTTTTACCATGGCGAATTCATAATTTTCGCCCCAAACGTAAAATGTCAAACACCATATCATGGCGAAATAATACCAGGTGGTCGCAATGGCGAATTCATAATTTTTGCCGCAAACGTGAAATGTCAAACTCCATACAATAAACTGTTATACATATTTTTTATATATGGAGTTTGACATTTAGAGTTTACGGCGAAATTCATGAATTCGCCATTGCGGCCACCTGGTATATTTTCGCCATGCACCATATAAAAAAAATTATACATAGTTTTTATACATGGCGAAATAATACAGGTGGTTTCGATAGCGAATTCATTAATTTCGCCGTAAACTCTAAATGTCAAACTCCATATATAAAAAATTTATCTAACTGTTATACACATTTTTTATATATGGATTTTGACATTTAGAGTTTGCGGCGAAATTAATGAATTCGCTATCGAGACCACCTGGTATTATTTCGCCATGGTTTTTATACAAGGCAGATTTATTTTACTAGGTAATAGCGGCTCTACAACAAATACAACATTGATAAAAACAACATGCATTTTTATTGTTGTTTTGTGGGTTGGAAACGTCAAAAACACAAAGAAAAATAAAAGATAATCGCTCTCAATACACATGCTTGCTTTGTCTGGCAAACGCTTGTTGTTAGTGTTTTTTTGAAATTCGTAAGCAAACAAAGGAAAATACAAAAACTTTTGACATTTCCAACTACAAACCAGCTGGGCGGACGACACTACCTAGTAAAATAAATCTGCCTTGGTTTTTATATATGGAGTTTGGCATTTAGCGAAAGTACTGAATTCGCCATCGAGACCACCTGTATTATTTCGCCATGAGTTTTACCTTGTATTCAATTTGCCTTGCCTAAATTCAATTTTATAAGCATCAAATTCAATTTTGTTAAAATAAAAATCAATAAAATAGAAATTGAATTTGGTGTTTATAAAATTCATATGTATGGAGTTTGACATTTAGCGTTTACGGCAAAAGTGATAAATTCATCGAGACCACCTGTATTATTTTGCCATGGAATCGGCATTGAGACCACATAAATTATTTCGCCATGCTACCACCTTATAAATAATTCGCCTTAGTTTACACCTTATAATAAAAGGCAATAACAAATTGGAGGGCGTCTCCACTAAAGTCGTAATTTTCACGAATGTATACTTTACAAACCGTAATTATATTCGCTATAACCCTGGAGTTAATGTCGACGTCGTTGACGGCGTCAAATGTCAAAAATATAGTTGAATCGTATGAAATTGTATGAGAGCAGTTAATCTCATTAAGAAATAAAAGGTGATCCAGTACAGACGTGTTTTGACTTATACGGGCTTTTCTCCGAACATGGACAGACAGAAACTTTTGATTAATATACATATGTACATATCGCCCAGTCACTTCTAGAACGTCATAACTCAATATTTCAAATTTTGGAGTTGATATATAAAAAAATTTGAAAGTTTCAGAAAATATGGGCGAGCGAATAATTTTTTACATCTATTTATTTTTTTGAATGGAGTTACTTTATTGTTCCAAATGACATGAAAATATTAGAGGTAGGCGTGGTGTTTTGCCTGCTGCCTCGAAGAACATTGACCGATCATGCTGATTTCCAACAGCACCTCTTTCGACACTATGTCTGATCGATTAAATGCGCTAGCTGATCTAGTGCCTTAAAAAACTTTATTTCAACACTAACAAGGTCGGACAGACGGACATCGGTCAATTGACTTCGCTGTGCATAAGAAGTCAGAATATATTTACACTTTTAAATATACCCTTTTTCCACTTTTTTGTGTTGAAGGGTATAAACAATAAAACTTATTTTTAAAAGGTGATCATTAGAATCACACTTTTAAAGTTTACGGAAGTGTATATTACTACGGCTGCTATAACCTTATTGTTGCAAAATTTACGCTTACAGTTTTTTCTCACTTCAATAAAATTTTTTTTTTTGAATAACTCAAAAATAAGAATTCGTAAATAAAAGTGAATGATTGATTGCTTGTCGACAAATAATCAATAATAAAAAAAACATCAGGGAAATGTACGTAATTTTTTTTAAGAAACTTAAAAACACAAGTGAAAAAGTCATGTCATTAACATGATCATGCAAAAATAACTTATTTTTAAGAACAGGTTATCAAACATGAAAGAAAACGTTGATACTGAACCGTTTTACCTTTGTCTTCATAATGCCAATAAAATCCTTTTAAATATTTCCAATTTTTCCAAATTTGTCTACCTAATGTAAATTTAAAATACACCATGTAGTCGCCGTGTATACTAATATTTTTTTATCAATATACTTTTGAATTTGTTTATATATTTATTTGTGCATAAGTTTTTCTTAAGACACTTAAAATTTAAAAAATTTTATTTTTGTAAAAAATTTATTGAAAAACTTTTAAATTGTTGTAACATTTTTTGTGGCCTTTTTGAACTAAATGGTATTATAATAAATTGTATTTTAAGGACATAAAATTTAGCAATGGATGAACCGAATACTGAACTGTTACCTTATGTATTGCAAACGATCAGCCAAAAGCCGAATATGTGTTAGTATTTCTTATTATTTGTGCATATGTAAATGTTTGCAGTCACTGATTATTTTAATAAATTATTTTGAAATTCAGGTGATACGTTTGATAATCTCTGTAGAGAAATGAAATCTGTTCTGTCGTCAGGAACTCTTAAAAGCCACTATGGAACATTTAAAAAGGACTTGGAAAGAGCGGTGGATTTTGGCAAAAGTTTAGGTATTCTGACAATAACTCATAACCTTATTCGAGTTCCCTTCAAACTTAAAGGCAATAAAGCACCCTCAATTTGCAGAAAGGTAAATCGGTTTTCTCGTTCATTTTTAAATATTTCAAAACAATTTTATTCCATAAACCAGATTGAAGAAGAGGAAGTGTTGACTGCTCAACCGCGAGGCAAACAAGTCGTAGTGCCACCTGTTAAAGTTCATGATCGTCCAAAAGTAACCACTCGTCGTCTACAGTCTCGAGTCAAAAGACGTCGTTGAATTAAATTTATGCCTTATTTTTACGTTCGTTATAAAATGCTTGTAATAAAATTCGAAATTATCGATTTTTATTTTATGTAAATTTACTTATTAATTTCTTCTTCGAATTTCGCATCTTAATTTTTCTGCTTCCAAGGGTAACAAAACCTCTTCTATCGCTACAAAGTCTGTATGTTTGTTGCAGGACACTGTCTCTGGAACGGTATTAGCTAAATACTTTAAATTTCTATAGAATTTGATTTGTTATGGCCGCTGCAACAGCAAATAATTAATTCTTGCGAAAAAAACGACTTCAAAAAAGATTCATCTTTCGGTCTATAACGGTTCAAAAGTTTGGCCACACACATGGGGTCCCAAGCCCCCTTACATTCCATCTTCAAACTTTATACTTGTTATGGCAGACTTAGCACTACAGCTCCTTGTTAATTTCGTCTGTCTACAGTTGTTCAAGAGTTTGGCCAAATACATCAAATTACATAAACTATTGTAACACCCTTTAATTTTATAATTTAAAATAGATATACTGCTTGTTATACCAAACAAAGTAGTGGACATTCTTTCTAATTTTTAGGACTTTGTAAATAAGGATTAAAAAAATATGGCAATATACTTCAAATTACATTAATTTTAGGAACACCCTTTAATTTCTAAATTCAAATTATAAACTTGTTGTTTAAGCAGACTTAGCAATGCAGGTCCCTTGTAAGTTTTAGTTATCTTTCTATAACGGTTCAAAAGTTTGGCCACATTCATCAAATTATATCAACTATTGGGACACCCTTTAATTTTCAAATCCAAATTTTATACTTTCTGGTATAGCGGAGTTAGCAATACAATTTCGTTGTAAATTTTAAGCGTCTGTCTACAACTGTTTGAATGTATGGCCATGTACATCAAATTAAATGAGCTATTGGGGTACCCTGTAATTTATAATTTTGAATATTAATACTTGTTGCTATAACGGTCGTAGAAATTGACATTCTATCCAATTTGCAAGCGTTTGTCTATAATGGTTTAAAAGATAGGCCCATATAGATCAATTTACGTTGCCTATGATGACACCCTTTACTTTTTTTGTTTACTTTTGTATTACTTTTTACCATTGGGAGCAATAGTGATACGCAGTTTTTTATTTTAATTTTAAAATGGTGCCCTTAACTATTCATAATACACGTAAGAAACATATATGTTGTATAGGGACACCCTCTAATTTTTAAGATTATGAAGATTAAAACAGGACCAATCTGTAAGTATCACCTTTCAAATAAAAAACAAATTTTCAAAATCGATTCAGAAATGACTGAGTTATAAAGGCCCAAATATAAAAAAGCAACATTCGAATTTGATAACTTCCTTCTTTTTTTAAAGTCGGTTAAAAAAGAATCTAACATTTAAAGTGTGACGTTATAGAATCGTTATTTTTATGTACATGTCCTTTTCATTTAAACCGTTATATACCGTGTACGCTATAAGGACAATTTAAAAACAAATTTAAAAAATGTTTGCAATTGTCAGTTAATATTAGCCTTTGAGCCGGCGTTGGCGTTGTGCATTATATTGTTAAAATTATGAATGAAAAGCTTAAGAAGTTCGACATAAAGCCGAACTTTCTTTATAGAGTTGTTTGTTAAATTGCCCACAAAATATGAAATAATTTTTTTATTAATCCTGGGGAGTTACTCGATTTTTTCGATAAGGAAAAACAAAATCGTTCGAGTGTACTTGTCTTATAAATTTCCAATATTTTAATCCGCTTAGAGATCTTCACTTAATTCAAAGTACATGAGAATCGGTTTGAACGTTTCGGTGTAATCGACAAAAAAATATTCAAACTTTTTTTATTAGTAAAATGTTAAAAATAATACGATGCCATTGAGTAAGAATAAAAAAAAATATTGAATATCCCTTAAACGATTACGATTTTACAAGTTATTTATTGTACATTATTTTCTTTGGTACTTTTTTTTGCAAAATCATACAATCAAATAAAACAACAAAAATAAAAAATTAACAAAAATTTAAATTGGGTTCTGTTTTGCATTGAAAAAAAAAAAAAAATAAAAAATATATTCACTTGAACAATTAATGTCGTAGGGTTTTAACTTAAGTGGATTTAGTGTTTTGGATTCAAATTAATTATTTTGAAAAAAAAAATTATTTTATTTGGAAAATTTATTAATATAATAAAAAATTCCCGTTGTTTAATTTAATTTAATATTTGCAAAGTGTCCGTGCATATAAATAAATTATCGTAGTGTTTTTATGATATTTTTTTTTCATCCTCTTTCAACTGTATAAAAGAGCCGAAAAAAGTCAGCCGTATACAGTGGAGAAAGAAAAATAGAATTACTATTGGTTATTGCTGTTTTTGCTCAAACTTTGATTTTTATCTTTGCTTTATTGTTTGGACAAAAAAATGTTTAGTTTATTTCAAATGTTTGTGAAAAGTTTCCTGAAGAGCTAAGTTTGCGGTAGCGAAACGGCAATCGATACGTGCGTTGACCCTCAATAATCAATTTCGGTAATTTATATAATTAATCGGGATAATAAAAATAGTACAAAAAAAGATTTTATTTGGAAAAAAAAAGAAAAAAAATATATTTTTGTAAATAAACAAATATTATTTTTATCATATTTAAATGTTCAAAATTTACAAATAACGCCATTTAGTTAAAAAAAATTATTAGTTACAAATTTACTTCCGCTTGTCCCAGAGTTTTTCTAATATAAACTTAAAACTAAGGTCTAAAAATTAAATATGTATTAAACTTTTACTTTCGGCGCAGAGTTCAAGGTGGCCACGTCTTTAATTGATTTATTTATTTTTCATTTATTAAAAATAGTTGGTATCAAGAAATCGGATGATTTGTTTTTCCTTTGAAACTCAATATTTATTAAGTGAATTCCATTTATAATCATGGATGAAATTTAAATTGAAAGTCTTGAAGAGGAGTTTCATACACATTGTTATATTTATTTAAAAATTTTTGAGGTGTTACTTACGTATCGTCAAAGGCAAAATTATTTGTTTAATATGAATTCAATAAATTTTTGCTGATTACAAATCTGGGGGCAAATTACGGCATTTGATTACGATTGAAATTTATATTCAAAAATTCTATTGAAATTTTGATCGATATCGAATGCCATAATTTGCCCCCTGATGTCAGTTTAAAAAAATTTTAAATGGCTGATCTAATATGGTGGACAATTTAAAAAAAAAATGTATCGAATTTGTTTAAAACTTATTTCTCTTCATTATCATCTTCTTTAAAGCACTGATCTTAGTACTCAATGTAGCTACAGAATTTCTCTTTTTAATACATTTTCGTATACTGTTTGGAACCTTTTTATACCCTTCACTACAAAGAGTGGAAAAAGGGTATAAATAAGTTTGCCATTCATTGTTTGTAATTTCTACAATATCCATTTCCGATCCCATAACACTTTTAGTTGTTTACAGAAAAAGCAAAAATCTTTTTTAATTTAGTTGTGCTATTTAAGAAAAATCAGAGTGTTTGGAAGAAATGTTTAAAAATTAATTTGTATTATGGGATGTCAAATTCCTTTTCATATTATTTGACATGCTTTCACATAATCAGTCGAACTATTGTCACTACTAGTACAAATAATATTTATTTCTTTCAGGGTATAAATATTATACCGATTGTTGTCATCGGTATTTTAAAACACATACGAAACGAATTTTATGGAGGGATTATATTTTAAATTTTTTGTCCAATGCGGCCTTTGGAATTTTCGGAGACGATATATACATAATAAGAAATATTTATATGTACATAGATATATAATGCATTCTTTCTTGTCTACGTAGCATGAAAACTTTCCTTTCCACCATAATGATATTTTTGTTTATTTTTTTGCATATCAATTTGGAAAACTTTCATTAAAAAAGCAAACAAAAACACAAATGTTTTAAAAACAACAACCACAAAAAGTCTGAGCCGATGAACTTTTGATCTACCAACCGAATGCTAACTAGATGGTCGTCAGAGGAAGTAAATAAAAAACAATTAAGAGCAATATATTCAGCAATGCCGAATCTTATATACCCTTCACCATCTATGTAAATCTAGTTAGTGAAGAGAATCAATACATATAATTTTAGATAAAAATGTCTTCGGGTCTTAATGGGTTAAGCATTTTTTGAAAATTTTATTTCCTTAAAGATCTCTTCAAAAGCTTTAAAATGATACCCATATTGATATTTTTTAAAAAAATTGTAAAATTTCAGAGCCCTGTAACTCGGATATTATTAGCGAGCGCCAATTTTTCCAATTGACTTTTTTTCTAATTTTTTTAATTCTCTATCGCCACACATATTTGTTTTTGATTGGAGTTACTTCATTGTTCCAAATAATATGGAAAAATTAGAGGTAGGCGTGGTGTTTTGTGCGCTGCGTCTAAGCACCTGGACCGATTTTGCTGATTTATAATAGCACCTCTTTCGACACTGTGTCCGATTGATTGGCATATTTTAACACTAACACGGACGACCAGACGGGCATCGCTCAATCGTCTGAGATATGCCTAAGAAGTCAGAATATATATACTTTATGGGATCGAAAATGGATATTGTAGAAATTACAAACGGAATGACAAACTTAGTTTTATCCCCTTTCCACTTTATGTGGTGAAGGGTATAAAAATAATAACACGATATGTACGAAGTATTATTGTGTTATTTCTTTAAGAAAACACAAGTTGAATGAGTGAACATTTCATGCTTTTGCAGTAATCGGTAGTGCCTGCAGATTTAAATATGAACTTGAGAATATTTTTTCAGTCTATTAAAATAAAAATCTACATACGAGGGCTGCTCTATATATTTCTGGCCTAATAGTGAAAATGCGAATATTTTTAATCAAAAATGGTTTTATTGTTTTTCAAAGTATTCTCCAGCACGATTTATACACTTTTGCATGCGCTCAAACCAGTTGTCGAAGCACTTTTTCCACTCCGATTGAGACACCTCTAAAACATGGTTTTTGAACACTTCAACTGCTTCGTATGGCGACGAAAATCGTTGACCACGCATTTTTTTCTTGATGTGCGGAAACAAAAAGAAGTCATTAGGTGCCAAGTCAGTGCTGTACGGCGGATGACCAATTAATTCAACGTTTTGGTCGGTCAAAAACGCTCTGGTTTGAGCCGATGTGTGAGAGCTCGCATTGTCATAGTGAACAATGATTCGTCTTCTCTTGTTAGTTTTTCGAATTTCTCCGATGACAACAGGCAAATAAATTGTAGTGTACCACTCAGAAGTGACCGTCCTACGTTGCTCAAGCGGAAGAGTCGCCACATGACCAGTTTTGCCAAAGAAACAGGCGACCATTTGCTTCGAAGATTATAAAATCGCACAGATCTGTCAAAAAGTATGTTACACACATTCACTTTTAATCCACACTATCATACATTTTGAGCCCACATGCAATTTTTGACAGATCGTACGACTGAATATGATAGTGAAACCTAGCCTTTATTGTAGTTTTTTGTGTTACTTCTAATAATACACAAACAAAAAAACTTATGAAGTAAATGTACACAAAGTAAGAGTAAACACATCTCAAAATGCAAGTTCCTTTTTGTTTAAAACTGGATCTTAATGCTTTTAAAAAGAAATTTTCAATTACCCCAAAAACCGAATGAATGTAGTTTTCTCTTTGTAAGTATTTATTTTATTGCAAAAAAACCCTCGAATTCGAATAACGAGTTCTTTAACGAGCTGTTTACGTTTTTTATACTTCACTATTCGAATAAATTTGTTTTATTTTATGAAACAGATCTCAGTAGCTGCAAATGAAATAAAAAGTTGTCCGGTGTTGGGAAAAAGTAAATTTTAAGGAGAAAATGTAATGTGATAAAACCTACCACATTTTGTAGAGTTACGGACCCCTAAGGTTGTTATATAAACTTTGCAATATTTCAAATATTCTTAGGGGAATTATAGCCATTATGATTATCATAGGAAAGCTTTTTAAATAAACTTTTAGGATCTTTACAAAAATATTTTGAAAAACCTTTAGCCCACTATAAATCATTTGAATGTTATTTAACTTTTTGTTATTAATTTTGCGAATACTTAAACTTTGTTAAATAAAATTTGCTCTGTTTTGTAACAAAAATATTTTGTTACATACATATCGCTGGCCTCATATAGAAAGGCCCTAACTTGTATATAAGTAACTTTACAGGAGAAGGTAAAAACATAATAGAAACTGTATTTATCACAATGTAATATTAAAAATGCAAATGCACCGTTAAGGTGTATCTGTGTGAAATGTATTGAAATCACGAAAAATTTCAATTTCGTAAAAAATTGAGATAGGGCCTTTCTACATGAGACCAGCGATATGTACATATATTTCTTAATTTATTTTCCAAGCAGAAGGTCTTTTTATTTATATATATTTTTTTAATTTTTTGCTACTCCCTTGTGTAGCATCATCAGGAAAATCAAAATATTAAAAAAATAAAAATAAAAAGACCTTTTGCTTGGAAAATAAATTAAGAAATAAATAATTAAAAGGTCCAATAAAAAACTATATTAACATATGTACATACATATATTTTGTATGTATGAAGTCTGGAGTACTTTTAATGCATGCGAGTCTTACTGGGTTAACAATTTGTTCGCGATATATATGGCGCTTGATAGGAATTTTAATAAGATCTGCTATGATATCCATATTGTCCCATTACGCAACAAAATGTTTCAAAATATTATAAACCCTTTAATACGTAACCTTAAAAATATGGGTTACCGACAATTTTGACATTTCACATTTTCCACTCAAATTTTGTTTTTCTACCTTAAAACTTTCTTGGTAATAAAATTCATTTTATTTTTGATTTAAAGTGTGGTGACGGCTACAATAAAAAAACTAATGTTTATTAAAGGTTTATAAAAAATTCAATAGACTATTAAACATTTATGAATACTCTTTTATCGACTTTTGCTTATTAAAGGCTTATAAACTCTTAAAATACTGTTACGTTTTACCCTTTTTAGCAAGCAAACGTACGGATTCTTTTGATTGCAAATTCCACTGTGGCTCATTATTCTATATTCAAACATTATGGCTTTCTCTTGCTATACTTCTTGATCCTAACGGTCTTGTGAACCCTTGGTCTCGTATTTACTAAACATGCGTTATCACCACAAACGCAGCCATCCACGCTACACTACTGTGTTACTCCGGCGAGACATGAACCACTCGATGCCTTGTTTAGTAACCTTAACCATCCACAGACATCTCCACTAATCCTGTTATCCAAGCCAGTCATCTCCTTTTAATCCAGTAGCCACAACACGCGTCTACCATACACTGTTGTTATGCTGTTACACTTCCCCGCGCTAAACGCAAGTGCTATTACTTTTTATTATAAAGGGCTTCTTGACAATTATCTGTTGCTCTTATATTAAGTTGGACGTGTCCGCTAAATTATCTGCCATGGCTTTACACAATAATTGCCTTTTGCCTCTCGGGAGGTTTGTACTGCTGTTTATTAATTTTAATTGCTTATAACAATTATTTTATTTTTCGCTGCACGCATGTCCGAATGCGGTATCGAACTCGGACCCCCTGGTTTGTAGTACGCACCTCTACCAACGCAGCCATTGAGGCTGCTCAGCTTTTGTTGGCTAACTTGTGGTTTTGTTATTCCGTAAACACACCATTGGTTGTTGAATTAACTTTATTCACCACACTCATACGGAAACAACTACAGGGGTTGTCAGATTTTATTATTCGTAACAATACATTTATTAATTAGACTGTTGAAAAACAGTATAGATGACCAGTGCTGCCACAACCAAAAAATTTTTATAACCAAAATTTGCTTTAAAAGTTACCAAATGAAAAAAAAAATAACCAAATTTCAGTATGTAGTATTTGTATTAAATAACATTTAAAATGGATACATTATTATAATGTAACTTATTTCATTTAAATTCAGTTAATAATAATAATAATAATAACAAAAATAAAATTCTTTTACCTACATATGTATGTATGTAATAAGTAACGATTGTACACGTATGTTCAAAATAATAAAAGTTTGTGTAAAACAAAGTAAACAAAACTTGCAGTTCACAGTATAATAGTTTGAGACCATAGATTTACTTATAAAAGTTCATTGCATTTTGAAGTGAAATTTCACATTTAGCAAAATTAAAAGCTGTTGACAGTGTGTGTAGCAATAAAGGCGAATTCATAAAAGGTGGCTGCACTAGCGATTTAAGTCACAGCTGTTTTATTTTCAGTTGTCTTGGTAGCAATTCGAAAAATTGAAGAATATAAAAGCTTAAAAAGTAAAACATAAAAAATATGTACATGTGTATTATTATTTTGGAGAAAAAATAACCAAAATGAGAAAAATATTCACATCTCCACATTAAAGAAAAAAATAACCACTTTTGGTTAGAAATAACCAAAAACGGCAGCCCTGTAGATGACATACATATCAAGTTTCTTCCAAAAAAACTTCTGTAGGCTTAGAGTCTTCGCATTAAAATATATTTATATCTGATCACAAATCGAGCTTATTTTCTCGATAAGCTCAGAAGTTAAAAAAAGTTTAAATTTTTTATATAAAACTATAATTTTTTAAATACGTATGTATTCAGTAACCAGTAAATTTTTAATAATAATAAAAATTTAATTACCATTACCAGTGATAATTGCTCAAAATTAAATTAAAAACTTACTGATTACTTTAGAACTTTCAGTAAAAATTTACTGGTGGTGAAAATCAAATTAAAATTGGCGGTAAAAATTTAAAATAAATTTTTACTGGTACTGCAAAGTGCCCATCTATGGATGCTATACAGCAAGCCATGGGACCAACTGTACACTATATGCGCCATAATTTCTATTACTGTAGTTTCTAGTGTCCACGATAATGAGGCGATGATAAGTTTATAAAAATTAACATTTTTCAAACTTTTTCATTGTTATATATACATACATATGTATATATTTTTTAATTTTTATTCATATAGAATAATTAGGCATGATCACGCGACAATTAGCAAATAATCACAGAAGAAAAAAAAAGCAAAATGATATTTAAGTGTCTACACTAACAATTTATGAATGCACATATACACATATGTACATATGTGTGAATGCATGTGCAAATTATAAATCAAATTAGAATCATTTAAAACTATTAGAAATGATTAGTTTGCTTTTTTATAAGATTTGATTATTAATTGGTGCATTTCCTTATTATTTTTGCTTCTTAATCTTTGATTTCACAAAATAAATTTAATTGAAGGTTTAATAGGACTTTATTTAATTTGTATTAAATATAATCGCACGATCTCTAACAAATTAAGAAGTATGTAATTAAAATTTAAATTAAAACTTTTTACAAATTGTTTGCTTGAAATACAAAATTTTTTTTTGATAAATCGGAAAGGATTTTTATTGTTGAAAAATTTTCGATTTTTTCAAAAATTTTAATTTTATTGATATTTTTTAGTTTTTGGAATTGTAATAATTATTATTGACATTTGTTTTTTTGTTTGTTTTGTTTCGTAGATTTATTTTAACTCAAACAGTGTGAGTTGCTCACTATTCCCCTTCTACAAAGATCTTAAATATTTATTTATTAATATTACGTTCCTGATCCGAAGTTGCATTTTTATAGTCGTTACAACAGCAAATATTAAAATGAAGTTAAAAGTTAAAGGGTATCACCATAGAGGCATAGTTTTGACCTTATCTTTCAAACGTTTATAAGTATTTATTTATTTATTTATTTTGGTACCTTCTGCAGCAAAACTTAAGTCTTAAAGTAGTAAAAGTTTACAAACCGTTATTTTAACATTTGTTATAACAATAGTAGAAAAATCAGGATATAAAACAAACATTGTTACAACTAAAATAAAATTGCAATAAAATTAACGATAAGAATTATTAATTAATTTAATTAATTAATTAAAAGTACTTAATTATAAAAGGTTAAGACAAATAAATGGATAAAAGGTCATAAAGAGTTTTAATCAGTTATTGTTATTTCAATCACTAAATTGTAGCTAAGAATAATATTGTAAAATTTGCCTTTTAAAAGATAAGACGTTGCTAATGCCTCTAATATCCGATGGGACAGTGTTCCAAAGACGTATTGCGAATATGAAAAAATTGCCAATTTGAATTAGTGACTTAGTTATTAAAGGTACAATCGCTTTGTTTCTACCGAAGCGACTGCAACTAAGTCGTTTATATAATTCTTCAGGTTGACAAGCAGGCTGACTATTTTATGTAGGAATATTAACACTTTAATTTTCAAAAAATCGTCAAACTGGTTGAGATATGATCCGACCATGTTAATGTGCTGTTGAATATAACTCCTAAATTCTTAGCTCTATTCACTATTTTAATCTTTTCACAGTCTACAATAACAGTTGGTTTTATAGTTATTTGTTGGGATCTTTTATGGTCCAGAACACATTTTAATTTTTTTGAGTTAAGACTCAGACCATTAACGGCAGCCCTTGACGAAATTCTTTTTAAATCTTCGTTAAGTTTATTTACAAAATTTTCGCTTTTTTCGCTGATAAATATTTGGACGTCGTTCGCATACATTCTAATATTACAATAACTAAGTTGATCCGGCAAATCGTTTGTATATACAGAGAAAAGTAAAGGGCCCAAGATTGAACCCTGTGGGACACCTCTAGTAATAGGAAAGAAAAATGCATCATCTTTTCCAACTTTTGAAGCGGGACTGTGTGATCAACAGTATCAAAAGCCTTGGAGTGGTCAAGTAAGATCAACAAGACCATATGACCATCATCCAGCTCCTTCCTTATGCCTTCAGCTACATCAACGAGGGCTATGATACAACTGTGTCCGGCGCGAAAACCTGATTGTTTACATGTTAAAAGTTTGTATTCCTTAAGGTACTCTGTAATTTGTTTATGTAGAATTTTTTTAAAAGCTTTAGATAGATAGGGTAGAATGGTAATTGGGCGATAATCTGTGGATGATCTTGGAATAGGACGGACTTTTGCCAGTGTATTTTTGGATAGGCACTGGTTGTGAATATAAAATGAAATATATGTATGTGTTAAAAATGGTAAGATAAATGGGAGAATCATTTTAAGGAAAGCTGGATGTATTTCATAAGCTCCCGTAGCCATTGATTTAATAGAAAGGCAGCTTCTCAAAACATCTATGTACATCGCTTACACAGTCAAAGTTGAAAAGTCGGCTTGGTGTCTGTTTATCATCAAACTTGCTGTAAAACAAATGATCAGCATTTGGCATTTGGATCTCAATAAAATTTTAATTAATGACGTTGGGATCAGAGATGGGATTTACATAAACGTACTTCTTCTGCACAACACCAATATCTCTAATGGTTCTCCATATGTTTTTTACATTTGTGGATTTTTCAAATTTGTTTGCGTAGAACGATAATTTAGCTTGCATGATTGCTTTGGTAGTATTTTTCCTAGCCAAACGATAGTTTTCATATAAAGCATTTGTTAGATATTTCTTCCAACGCGAATATGCAATATCACGTTCTTTCATTAAATGCTTTATATTTGAGGTAAACCACGCTTTATTATTACTTTTAATTACTTTTGTTTGTAATGGTAGAACGATGTCATACAAAGCCACCGTTGAAAAAAAGTAGTCACTTGAAACCATGGCGAATGCTTGAAACTAACATAGAGCATGTCTGCTACAACAAAAAGTACAATGCACATGTGTGTTAAATTCGCCCATAATAGATTTAATAAATTTGACATTATTCTTTTAATTAAAAAAAACTAAGACACTAAATTCATTTTTAATCTAAGGCTCGGGTGAGATTTGACCTCACGATCATTTGTTATCGAAACAATTGTAATGTTTCAGTTGTGGCTGTGAAGTGATTCAAACAGACATTTTTACAGAAATATTTTCAAACTAAGACGAAAAATCCATAACTATTTCCATCATTTATGGACCGATTTGGCAAATTTTTAACAAAAAGAATTTAAGAATCAACATCTGACAGATTCTTTCACTATACAGGTTCGTAGTAGGTTTCTTTTTTTGGAGACTTCAAACATTTTCTTCATTCAATTCATTTCGAACTTGGACATTGTTAAGTGTTCTTTTTCTATAAGTGTCTAGCACGTACATACATACATACATACATATGTATATTTGTTCTCTGAGCGGTTGCATATAAATATTATTGAAATTTTATTTACGTTAATCGTGCTTATTCTTTGAAAATATTTTTTATTTAAAAAGCAAAAAACATGTACTGATGTGCGCTAATCAATTCATTAAACGTCAACAAAAATAATTACACGTTACAACTACAAAAACAATGTAAAAGCAAATCCATAAAAACTTTCAATTTATTTGTAGATTCGATTTGAAGAAAATTTCTTTAAGTCTATCAAAGACAAAAAGGGCCAACGAAAAGAAAAAATCTATACCCGTTATGAGGACAGGTTAAAAAATTATTATTTTAATTTAGTCAGATTATTTGGATGGCTACCGTTTGTTTTTCTAAAAATCTGTGAGCTAAGTGAGAAGTAAGAAAATGTCAATTTAGGGAACCTTTAATGACCAAAATAAGTCAATGCAAATTATTTAACCAGGAAACTAAAACTAAAAGGGTTTTTAAACAGAGGACTTTAATTTTAAACATTATTTCTTATCTTTTGTCCCGTAATAGACAAACACTTTATAGTGCGTTTTCATTTATGTGATTTTGTCCAAATCACTTGATTTGCTCAAATCAAGTGCTTTGCGGATACATTTACCTAATAGATTGTAAATTAAAAAAAAATTCTTTTCTAACTTTCTAAGCACTAGGTAGGTTTTTAAAAAGTAAAAATATTTTTTTTCAACTTAATTTTGTGTTTAAAAAAAAAACTAATGTATTGATATTTTCGTTTTCTGTTTCCTGATGATGCCACCCAACGGTGTGATGAAATATTGAGAAAAAAATAAATAAAAAATACAAAATATTTTTATTTAAAAAAAAAAACTGTCCCAGTGCTTAGAAAATTAAAAAAGAAAATTAATTATAAAATTCAAAAAAAAAAAAAAAACAATTATATGTAAATTATATAATTTATTTGATAGTTATATTTAAGAATTAAAAAAAAACACTGTGCTTTGATACTTTAAAATTATGTTCTTTTTTATTGATTTAAACCTCGAGCCAAACAAAAGTTTTTTTTTACTAACACATTACCAAAGTTTTTATTAAGTGCCCTGCACCAGGAAATAACAACATTGCTGATATTTGTATATCATACATAATCTATGTTTGTTAAATAAATATTATATATTTTATTTATCAATATGAACAACAACTTTTCCGCGTAAATGGCCACTATGCACTTTCTCAAACGCTTGTGGTAATTGCTCAAATTTAAAAGTACTGTCTAATAACGGAATTATCTAAGATAAAGGATGAATTGATTTAAATATTTAAAAGTTAAATAACAAAAATCAAAAATAACGTTACCTTTTGACGTTCCACCAAGTTCTTTAAGAATGCGATACCCTGAGGCGAGGGAAAAAAGAAGCCCCATTTAATTAAACCATTTTGTTTCGAAAGCGATTTAAAATTTGTTTCCAAAAGATCCCGAGTATTTTTAATGAGTCCTAAACCTAAACCGGATTTGTCCATATTTTTAAGAAGAGGTGATGAAAATGTAACATATTGCTTGTAGCTGAAATTCAATTGTTCAGCGCCTTTGGGTCCTTGACCACTACAATCAAGTACCACATCATAAGGAGCAAATGAACGCAATTTTTCTTTTTCTTCGTCGTTATTATAATCAATTACAATATCGGTTCCCAGCGATTTAACCAGATCTTTAGCGTTTTCGCTGCACGTAGCTAAAACTTGAGCACCTTGAGCCTTTAGGATTTGTATGGCCAAGGAGCCAACACTTCCTGAACCCCCTAACACTAAAATACGTGTTTGTCCACCTCCACCATCGGCTGTAAGAGCACCAAATATACCACCGATATTGGCAGTAATATAAAGTCCAGACCAAGCAGTAAGTCCAGCATATAAGACTGAAGCTGCTTCTTCATCACTAAGATTTTTGGGAGCTAAAGAAATCTATGAATTATCGTTGATTAATATATTTCTCGTTTTTATTTATTATAAATCCTACGCAGTTATTTGTTACTGCTACATATTCAGCATGTGATCCGTTCGTATTTTCTACTGGAACCACGCCCCATACTCTTTCACCTAGTGGTATATCGACATTCATGCCTTTTTGTACTAAATAACCACTAAATTCTCGACCCAAAGTTAATGGAAATTCTATAGCAGTGCCCTGACAACGCATGGTATTCAACACAGTGGCACCATAACCATCTAAAAATATACAATTTTAAAGTTCGTTTTTACATTAGGTTTTTATAAGTTCATATGTATTTATTACTTAACATGGCCACGTCTATTGGGTTGACTGTTGTAGTCGTTACTCGTACTAAGCATTCGTTTGCCTGCTTTATTTGTGGCACTTTCAATCTATCGGAAAACTGCAACTCATCTACATTTCCATAACTGTGTATCTGCCAACCCTTCATTTTTAATTTCGATTTAGTGCATCCATCCTCTATTTTCTTGAGGATAATTTGGTCATGGCTGCCATCAGTACTTCGGCTAAACGTTTGAGTAACAAGTCGCCGAGTAATAAAACAAAGTTGACGGTCAAAAGACCTGACCGAAGATTTCAGGATCATTTTTTATTTATTTTCTCTTTTATTTAATATTTCTTTATAAACCCAAAACAGTTTTCAGCATTTGTTTTGATTATACCGATTTTGTTTTGGTCAGCTGCTTAGGTGTTGCCAACGATATTTTGTTTCCTCCAACAAAAGGGAAATTTACTTTTCAAAACAAAAAAAAGTTTTTTTTTGATATTTCATTTTTCATCCTCTTTTAATTGAATAAAAGAAAAATAGAATTATTGTTTGTTTATGGTGGTTTTTGCTTAAACTTTGATTTTTGTCTTTACTTTACTGTTTGGACAAAAATTTTTAGTTAATTTAAAATGTTTGTCAGAAGTTTCCTGAAGAGCTAAGTAAGCGATAGCGAAATGGCCATCGAGACGTGCTTTGAGCCTCAGTGATCAATATCGAAATAATACTAGATGGTCGAGATGGCAAATTCATTAATTTTCGTCGTAAATGTTAAACACAATAAAAAAAAATTATACCTATTTCTCATAAATGGAGTTTGAAATTTAGCGTTTCAGCTAAAACTGATAAATTCGACATCGCGACCACTTGGTACGCCTTGTTTAAGTTTGTTATTACTTCTGATTAAATTCAAAATTAACAGTAAAACTAACTATGAAAACTAAAAAGCGAATTCCAGAAAATTTTTCACCTTAAAGCGAATTCTCATAGTTTGTTATTTAAATCGGATATAAATGAATTTAAGATGATTTTGTAAGTTTTGTTACATTTTATGGTTGTTTAATTGGCTATAAACACAAACAAGTACTTGTATTTAGTTTTTCTGATTAAAATACACATTATAAATACATATTTTTATATTACAAATGTACTTTCCGTATGTTACAGTAGTTAAATAACATAAAATAATGAAGCGTTTTATAAGAAAATAAAACTTATAAAAAAATAAAATAAAATACAATATCACATTAGGAAATCTTTAAACATGATAATGATGACCACTACTGTGCAATGATGTCAAGTTAGATTCTGAATTAGAAACACATTTAATCGGAATTGAGTGGCAAATATCATCTTCGCTATCTGTATAAGAGCCAACGGAACGACAATTTCTAAACAAAGAAAATAATTTAATATCGTTGCTGCGTGGTTAGTTTAAAATAAAATACCAACCGTTGTTGATTTGTTGTAATAAGTACTGATCGATTTTGTATATCGATTGGATTCGATGCATACAATAGCTTATCAGTTGTTAACGAAAACACAGGCACATTATGATGAAGATGATGTATCAGCGTAGTCGGAGGAATCATATGATTCATGTCGAACGATGAATGTGATTTTGATAGAGAATGATCTTGTTCACCATTTTTAGTTGACATTTGATTAGGCAAATGAAGCTCATGTTGACTGTCACTTTGTTCCAGTTGATTATGATTGTTATGAAGGCCATCAATTTCATTAGAATTACTTACTTCAGTTATAATTAAACGTTTTGAGGCTGAGGTTCGTTTGTGTATGTTTATTTCACCTTTGTTTTGTTCGATTTGAATAAATGTTTCAAATATATTCAGCAAATTTTCAATAGTTGCACGCACATCACAACGTATACCAGTGATTTCAAAACACAATTGTGCAATATTTTGATTCAGCAAATTAATTGCATATTTAACTGGTTTCGTGGGTATTGATGATCGACTGTACAAGGGAAATCTGAAGAGAAAGTTATAAAACTTTTAACATTATTTTGATAACAAATAAAATTTAATTATTTCGTACTCTCTTGATGTATATGAAGGTATATCTTTGATAACATCCATAATACGTGTTCTCGAACCTTCGTGTATAATAGGATTTCTATTAAAAATTAAAAACAATAAGCTTATCAAAAGGAAAACTTTCTGCGAACCACGATACGAACTTACCTTAGAGGACGATTTATTACGACTGAAATCATTTCGATTAGATGTGCCACATAGCCCAATGAGGCACTTAAAGCCATTGGCGTAACATTCTCTGATATATGAACACTTTGGGCATTTAGGGATTCCAAAATATAGCCATCCATCGTTGGGAAGGGTACACCACAGACTGTATAAAGACCATTTCGATGTCGAGCGATGGGATAAATGTCCTTGAGTTCCAAACACAAAGAGGACATTATACGTTCTACGTGTTGGGTGATCGAACGTCTGTGTTGACGGCGTTCCACTTGTTCACCAAGCGTCCGTTCCAGCTGTAAGTTGTCTTCTATTAGTTTGAGTCGTTGTCTTGATAGCCAAGTTTGTAATTGTAGCCTTGTCGTAGTAGCAGTATTTAATTTTTGTCTTAAGTTATTAATACGTTTAGAAAATGTTTCGTGAGCACTTATAAGCAGCCTTCGTTTACTTTTTAGAGACTCCAATTGTTTTTGCAGCTGTTGAGCTTGTAACATTTGATGAGGATCAATATGCTGCTTTTCCGCTAGCAAAAGACTAAGAGTTCGACCCATGGAATGATACTGTGAGGCAGTTGGCGCAGATGATAACGTTGATGAATTAATTGAAGTGGTACGTGTTTTTTTTAACAATTGTTCTTTGGTTATACATCTTAAACTTAAACGTTTAATGTCTTCTGTCATTTCTAAACTCTCTCGTTGAATTTGAAGACGTTGTCTTTGCAGTTGTTGCAATCTTAATAACTTTTTCAATTCATAACTGGTTCTAACCTCGGAACGTACACAGTTTAACTGATGGTAACGCGTCTTTGACATTCGCAATAAATCCTTTTGCCAGTCAACAGAAACAGGACTAGAGCTACGGGAAACTTGAGGTGAGTTAATAGTAACTTCATCGGGCGTGGGAATGCTACACTTAGGCACACTAACTGAATAGCGCTTATAGTTTAAGGCCAATTGTTCTCGCAAACACTCCGTACTAAAAAGTTCCGGAGCAGCAAAAAACTCATCATTCATTTGAAAAATCAAAGAGTTCGGATAGCATTTGATTTCAGTGTTTTGTGACAAAGGTATTAGACCGGAAAAGTAAACACCCCAAGTGAATAGAAGAATATCTGCAGGTGTTGGCAATTGCCTAATAAGTTTACTCGTTACGACTCTGAAAAATGAGATGAAATTAATAAAGCCAGCGTTGTATATATAAAAACACACATACCTAGTGGGTTCTTTTGATGTTTTATTCTCATCTTTTGTTGGCATGTAATTTTTTGTGATCTCTAAATTTTCAGTCTTGTTCATACAGACCCATATTTTAATACATACACAATTGGAATTGGACTTTAATATTTCTGGACATTGTATCTCCGCCCATTTAAGATTTAAATGCTTTCGCAAACACAGCTTTTCACTCTGATAAAAGGACTCGTTTTTTGGATGATCGTGTAGGGTGTAATACAACAACGATTGTATATTCAAGCACTCAGGGGGTAAATTGGGACAACCATTATGTTTAAGTTGAATATTTACACCTTGTATAGCTTGAAGATTCCTTAATCTTAATTGCTGCGTACTTAGAGGCAGCCATTCACGACATCTGGGTCTTATGTTCATATTGTTTTTAAACAAGTATTAACAAGTTATGCACTTTAATCGATTGATAAAGCATTATTTTAGCTTAAAATAACTTATTTAACACTTTATTTTTTTAATTGCTAAACAATATAATTTTGCAAATAATTTTCATTTATGTTTTCTTTCTCCTATTGTTAAAATGAAATGTCATAAAATTTATTGAATAGTGTTGCCAGTAACAACTTGATATTTTTTTAAGGAAATGATGCCATACGTTCGTTCGCACAGCTGATTGTTATTGTTGTTGGTGTATTATAAAATTCTGTTTGGCTTTTTCCCTTGCATTATTAGCAAAGTTTAATAATAAGTAGATTGTCAAACACGTTTGTTTTGTTTTCATTTCAAGGCTTACAAAAATAAAAACATTTAAAGGACTTATTAAGAAGAAAAAATAACCTTTCAAAAATGGGAAATCAACAGGCCAAAAAAGGCGATCAACTACCGTTTACAGCTGACGAACTTAAAGTATTGGAACATTCATTTCGACACACATCAGGAGGACACACTGAAAAAATTACCGAAAATAAGTTGTTGGTTAGTATCAATTTACTTAACCGGTTTAAGCCAAATTTAACACGCATTTTCATTTACATGCGAATGTATATCTACATACATACATACTTGTATATTTATATAAAAATATAAACAAAAAGTGTAAGTGAAAGAAGATCCATGGATTTAGCAATCATGATAAAAATGTGCAAATTCAGTAATTTTTTTTGCTTCCCTCTAGTTATTTTTTGATTACACAAAGCCAAAATTACTAGACAAGCACAAAATATTAAATGAAAATACCTAGACAACATGCATATGTATGTATGTATGTTTAAATTTTTTAGTGCTTAATATTGGAAAGAGAACCGTTAACATTAATGTGAGGACGAAAGACTTAAATTAGTTAAAAATAAAGTAAAGCCTATTAAATGGAAATGGAGCCCATTATCATACGTGAGCGAGAAAAGGGGGCATCGTTCACTATATAAAAATGGTTCGCTTGACAAATCAATTAAAAGTCTTCTTTCGTTTTGTTATTGTTAGTTAATAACAAAACCATTTTTTTAAATGAAATGTTTTTGTTTAAAACTAATTTCTCATACCTACAATGAGTATTAAACATTAAATTATTAAAAAAGAATTCTAAAAACGGTTGTTATCTGAAATAAAAAACCATGTAAAAAACAAAATCAAGTTGAACTATTGGAGCACCCTTTAATTTATAATTTTGAATATACTTGTTACTATAGTAGTTATAGTAATCGAAATTTTGTCTAATTTTCAAGAGTGTGTGTAAAATTTTTAGATTTATTTTTGTATTACTTTTTGCTATTGAAAGACATAGTTATATGTGGTTTTAGTTTTAAAGCGATACCCTTTGCAGTTCATAATACATAAAAAATATGTATGTATGTTGCATGTGGACATCCTTTAATTTTTAGAATTATGAACTGATTTTAAAGCAGATTGTAATTCAAAAAGAGAAAAAAAATTAAGATCGGTTCAGAAAGGTTTGAGCCTTGCGGACAAAAAGATACAAAAAAAGCAACATTCAGACGAATTGATAAACTCCTTCTTTGGAACAAATCTAGTTTACGGGCACCGCACCAAAATTAAAAAAAGTTGACTACGGGGTGCAAAGTGCAATTTTAAGCAAAAAATATAAAGTGAAAAAATTGGCGGCAACCCTTAGTTTCGGAGTTACGGACCTCCGAAGTTTTTGTATCTAATAAGGCACATATCGAGTATTCGATGGTAGGATGGGACAATATGGGTATCATTGGAAAGGGAATTTAAGGGCCTATTCAATTAAATAGAAAAAAAGTTAAAATAAAATAAAAAAAATCAGGTAAGGCTCCAAAAAAACTATTTTTTCCATATAAACATAACTTTACTCAAAAACGAAAGAATTTTCTCCTCTATGGTATAAGCAACAGCGGCTTTGCTTTCTAAAGGTTTCCTGCGTAGCTGGCCTTCGGCCGGACCACAGAATTTTCTCTTCTATGGAATAACCAACAGCGGCTTTGATTTCTAAAGGTTTCCTGCGTAGCCGGCCTTCGGCCTGACCACAGGATTTTCTCCTCTATGGTATAACCAACAGCGGCTTCGCTTTCTAAAGGTTTCTTGCGTAGCCGGCCTTCGGCCGGGCGCAAAGATTTTCTCCTCTATGGTATAACCAACAGCGGCTTCGCTTTCTAAAGGTTTCTTGCGTAGCCGGCCTTCGGCCGGGCGCAACGATTTTCTCCTCTGTGGTATAACCAACACCGGCTTCGCTTTCTAAAGGTTTTCTGCGTAGCCGGCCTTCGGCCGGACGAAAGGATTTTCTCCTCTATGGTATAACCAATAGCGGCTTCGCTTTCTAAAGGTTTCCGAATAACTTAATTTATTTTGTAAAAAAATGTTTTTCCGCACTAGATTTTTTTATTTAATTATTTTTTCAATTTTTCCTGCTTCAATAAATAGCCTCTTATATTCCCTTTCCAATGATACTCATATTGTCCCATTCCGCCATCAACTACTCGATAAATAACATATTATATATAAAAACTTTGGAGGGCCGTAACTCCGAAACTAAGGGTTGCCGCCAAATTTTTCACTTTACATTTTTTGCTTAAAATTGCATTTTGCACCCCGTAGTCAACTTTTTTTTATTTTGGAGCGGTGCCCGTAAACTAGATTTAAGCCCCTTCTTTTTTTGAAGTTGCACAGTGGGGTACTTTGCCAATTTAGCCGGACATTAGGCCAAAAATTAAATTTAAGAAACCTTTCTTTAATTTTAAATTTTTATGATAAAAAACTTTTAAATTAAAAAAAATATTTTTTTTATCAATTTTTTGTAAAATAAAAATGTGAAAAGGTTTTTGAGTGTGATGTCAGTCGATTTGTTAAAGTAGCTGTGGATGTAACCCTAAAAAAATTACTATGCTATTAGTACATTACAAAAAAAAAATTCACTAGAAGAAAAGTTGTATTCCATTACAGATGAAAAAATAAGTAATGCCCCTGCATAAACCAGATCTACAATGAAGTGCTATATTTGTGTGAGACTTCAAAGGAACTTGACGATTTAAGCATCAATAGAAATATAGATCTAGATGCAATTTCTTTCGAATTATCTATTTTGCATGCCGGAATTTGTCTATTTGAGCACATATTACACCTGTTTTATTAGCTCACAGTAAAAAAGTGACAACTAAAATTTGATGCATTCAGAAGATACAATCGACATAAAAGCTTAGAAAGAAATATTTTTTGGAAATAAAAAAAAATAAAATGATAAAAAAAATTTATTCGGGGTAAGATTGGAGGGATAAATGTGCCTGCCCATACAAATTTTATTTTAATTGTATTATGACTTGTGTATGCCATTTCTTTTTAAATTAATATTTTATGCTGCTGTCTCCAAAAGGGACGAAGAGAAAATAAAATTTTAGTAGCTTCTGGTTTTTAAACTTTCGTTGACCTTAAAAGTTGCAAGTGCTTAAAAAAAGCATTGGAAACTTCACGAGGTAGTATTAGTTCTTCTAAGGGGAACTTTTTTCACCTTGGTCCGATTCTTTTTATAGTCAAACTCAACAGCCTTTGACCATAGGGCATATTTCTGCCAAGTTTCATTTACCTCAATGCATTCAATAATTTTTCATAGCCAATATAAACAAAAGTAATGTCCGGCTAGATGTCCAAAATTTCCCTATATGAGTATGTTAAAAAAATAACATTTGCATCAATAAATAACGAACAAAAAAAAACGCTTTCTACTATGGCGACAACTGAAAAAAAGTATTAAAAATTTCCACTTGTTGAATTAAGTGTTAATAACAATTGAAAATTGTGTCGGTTACATTTAAATATACTTGTTAATAAAATTTTTAATTAAAGCTTTTTATTTATTTGTAATCCCATTATGTCGTCCTCTTTTATGTAAGTTTTGTAAGTTTAACAGTATTTTTGCGGACCCATAGATAATGGTTTTAAAGTCAATTCCCTAAGCAATGTAATGTAATAAAAATATGATATTTAAGCTTTAATTTTTTTTATTTAATTTATTTTTATTTCAATGCAAAAAGCCTAAGAGGCGAAAGCGCATTAGCATTTAACTACATTATCTTGGTGCATAAATCTAACTATTTACATATGTATATTTATTAATAAAATTAAGTTTTATGAATAATAATATAAAATATATTTAATAAAGAATCCTTTAATGATATAAAAAGCAAAAAATAGCTAGTTTAAAGCTGCATGTTTTCTTGAAGTGGCGCAGGGACGCTTTATTATTATGATTCTCAAAAATGTTTTTCTTGCGTCTTAGCTCTGCTGCTATCGAAAGTTCTTCGACTAGAAAAATTTTAGTTCACACAGCAGCATGAGTTTGGAATTTTTTGGTAGAGTGTGACTCGGGTCGTTCAGTCTAGAGCGAAGATAAAATTGGGAAACATTTTGCCTTTAATTTTGGTTTAACTCTTAACTACATTCGCTTTTTTCCTAGTTTGCAGGGCCTCGCATAAAAAAAGAAAATATTAATGAGAAATATTACAATTGTTTATTTTTTTTAAAATAACATTGTTATTATGTTAAAAAATTCATAAATTAGAAAATAGAGATTTTTTTCAAGCTTCTGTACAAAGTAAGTTATAAATTATGGAGTGCGACGTGGGGTAAAAATTTACCCCACGAATGTAGTTAAGGGTTAAACAACAATACATTTTACATAAATACTCCTCAACACAAAATAGTAACAAATATAACGGTTTATAAGCATTAATATTTTACATACAGGATTTTGATAACTACAGTTTCTTTTATGTCTTTACCTTCTCTTGTAAAGTTATAATTATGTGAGTTCGGGCCTTTTTACGTGAGACCAACGATACATATGATTGGAGTCCAGTAGAAAATTATTTCATATCGAATAACAAAAGTACTACATTAATAAACTTAACAAGTAAGAGTGCTATATTCGGCTATGCCGAATCTTATATACCCTTCACCATCTATGTAAATCTAGTTTAGTGAAGTAACACCAATCAAAAAAGCAAATATTGACATCGGCTCTTAATGAGTTAAGCATTTTTAAAAATTTTTAGAATATTCTTAAAGATCCCTTCAAAAGCTTTAAAATGATTCTCATATTGATACTTTAAAAAATTTTAAATTTTCAGACCCCTTTAACTCGGAAAATATGGGCGAGCGACAATTTTTTCATTTGATGTTTTGTTCTCTTAGTTTTTAATTCTCTATCGCCCTACATATTTATTTTATTGATTAGAATTACTTTATTGTTCTAAATTACATGAAAAAATTAGAGGTAGGCGTGGTGTTTTGCCTGCTGTCTCGAAGTACTTGGACCCATCATGCTGATTTCCAATAGCGCCTCTTTCGACACTATATCTAATCGATTGACATATTTATTTTTTTTTTTTGTGGGACGAACTTGATTTCAACACTAACACGGACGGATAGACGGACATCGCTCAATCGACTTCGCTATGCATAAGAAGTCAGAATTTATGGGGTCGGAAATAAAGAAATTACACGCGGAATGACAAACTTATATATAACATTTTCCATTTTACAAAAAGTGAGGGTTAAAAAAAACCTACAAACACAAAAACATCTACAATCAGAAAAGACCTGAAATATAATGAAAAATAAAATGTTTGTTTTTTTTATAAATTAGAATAATGTGTAAGGGACCTAATAATTTTGATTTTAGCGTCAACAAATCAGGAATTTAGTAATCTTATCATTTTGATATATACTTTTTGTGTGTATTTTTTATATGTATGTATATTTTGGTGGTTTTTAAAATTTAAACTCTCCCTTGTTTTCAGGAAACCTGGTCTAAAATTGTCGATAAAAATTTGGCACAATTTATTGCAAATTTTCTGTTCACTGAAAAGCCAACACATCATCAACGCCAAGCTCAACGAGTTGGCACAATAGCTTTTAAAAGATATGCTGAACCTTATTACATTGTCGAACGAGGCTCTCTGGATGAACAAATCTCTTTTATACATCTGTCACTGGGAGGCAAGTCTGCAGATGAGATTGATTTAAAACAACTTGAAATGGTAAATTACATACAAAATTTTTTGTTTTTCCTCCTAAAAGGTCTGCCACAGAACAAAAGTGAAATTAATAATTTGAAGAGAGTGTGTAGCAGACCTGACTATTTCAATATAATTATATATTTCAATCATTAATTTACAATTTTTAGTATATAACTTCAGTTCTATTAAGTTATTTACACATATTGAAAGAAAAAAATTCACCTGAATATGAATCATGGATAAAATTTGGTTTTTATTGTAATGATCGTTCAGCACAGTGTTTTGCTAAGGGCTTAATACGTCTGCTTGACAAAGAATCAGAATCAGAGTCTACAACAATTAATGCTTTAGAGAAATGGTTGCAAGAAAATCCCACATTTCTCATCATATGGCGAAATGTTTTCTCTTATCTCTATAATCATAATAATGGCAAAAATGGCAAATTAGGTGTGAACCAGATTCAACAGCAAATATTGCCAATGCAAGAAGGTTTGTGTAAACTTAACTTAATCAGAAATTATTTAAAATAAAATCATAAAATTGTTTTTTGCTTTTAGGTTTACCAACGGGAACTAATTATTCACCCATTTTGGATATACCACATGTGATTTATATTAACAGCAATATGCCCAATGACTTAAGAAACAAATGGCGTTTTTTGTTTTCTTCAAAAATTATGGGCGAAAGTTTTTCCACCATGTTGGGTAAATTGCTTAAAAGAGGCCCAACACTTTTGGTTGTAGAAGATGAGGATCATTACATATTTGCTGGTTACGCGCCTGAATCCTGGTCTTTGGGTCCCAATTTTCTTGGTATATTGTGTTTGCTTTTGGCGTTAACAATTTTTTTTAAAAAAATATTTTTTTTTTAATTTTAAAAGGTGACGATAGCGCAATGCTTTTTACTTTAAGTCCGGCTATGCGTTGTTTTAATGCCACAGGCTACAATAATCATTATCAGTATTTGAATTTAAACCAACAGACTATGCCAAACGGCTTGGTGAGTGCATTTTCTATTTTGTTTTTAATTTACATAAATACAATTACAATTACTTCTTCAGCGTGCTGTTTCTAATTTTGTTAAAATTCAAATTTAGTAAAATGTATTGTTAAATATTTATTTTAGAGTTCTGTAAACAGTGTTTTAGTACCATTATAGCGGCAAAATTGAGTGCTTTCACATTTGTATCTCTATTTTCTCTACGAACAGACACATTTTTGGGAAAAATCAAATGTTTGAACCATTTATTTAAATCCTTCCAGCAGTTTTTATCTGATGCTAACATGAACAGATTATCTGCACCAACAACAAAACTTTTAGAAATTATCCTGTTAAAATTATATTACATATATGTATAGATCATTAATTATTATTATTATTTTTTTGTGATTATATATAAATTTAGGCAAATTAATAATTTTTAGCCAGGTTCAAGTTCATATTTTAAAATAATATTATTTGTAAATTAAATGTGATTTTTAAAGAAAACAGGTAAAATTAATTAAGACAGTTAATAATTTAACCGTGATGGTTGGTCTGTAGTGATTCCTACTTATCCGATAGAGGATATGAAAAGTGGTGCTTGGAGTCATTCGATATGAGCTTTCCTGCATAAAAACTGACAGGAAACACCTCTGGAGAAAGTTCATCCTACGAACAAACCGTTTTGCTAAAACAGAAGTCTCTCTGCAATGTGATAAGATGATGTAAAAAGACCTGAATAATGTACAGTTTTTGGGTACAAGATTCCCTGACTTTATTAGAAAAGCTGGTATGTCTTTTCCATAGCGAAGTCTTAAAGATACACTTTAACATACCTACGAATACATGAGAGTTGTTATACATTTTCGATCAGAAACACGTGATACAAATAGTAAGGACATCAGAATCTTGATTTTAAAAATTTTCTGGTAAATAAAACTGTTGACAGATTTTCAAATAAATACCGAAACAAAAGTTTTACCATAACACTTCAATTAAATAGGAGCGCTTGTATTTTTGCATTGTAAAATAAAACACTTGTAACGAAAAATTAAACTTCATAAAAAACTAGCAGTTCCCACGACTTCGTCTTCCTGTCATGTTTTAATTTTTTTTTTTAATTATTTGGGGTTAATCCAGAGTTCTGTAGACAGTGTTACAAATTTTCAATTTACAAAAATACGAGGGATGCTATATATATTTCTGGCCTGGCAACACTGAGTGCTCCCAAGTGCAATCTGATATTTCCATTGGAAAGTTTGTAATTTTTAAGCAGAATCGTACTCAAAACGTTTTGACGTACGACCATTATTTGTGTTGTTTACAGTGACTTGAAAAAACTAATATAGAAAAAAATGGAATTAACTCGTGAACATTTTCGTGCCATCATTTTTCACAACTTTCGACGTGGATTATCACGACAAGAGTGCATTGATGAACTTAAATCTTTGTATGGCGATGAAGCACCATCCTATAGCACTGTGAAAAATTAGTATAATGAATTTAATCGTGGCCGAAGCTCGCTCAAAGACGAATTCCGTGAAGGTCGTCCAAAAACGGCTGTTGTGCCAGAGAACATCGATGCCGTGCGTGAACTCATAATGCAAGATCGATATGCGACATACCGAGAGATAGAGACATCCTTGGACATTTCTTCCACCAGCTTACATTCGATACTGCATGAACAACTGGCCGTAAAAATGGTTTGTTCTCGTTGGATCCCGCACAATTTGAAAGCCGCTCAAAAAAAGGCTCGTGTCGATTGGTGCAAAGAAATGTTGCAAAAATACAATTGCGGTGCTTCAAAAGACGTTTATAAGATCGTCACAGGTGACGAATTATGGAAACGAAACAACAATCGACCGTGTGGGTCTTCAAAGACGAGCACAATCCAACGAAAGTTGTTCGTGGAAGAAGCACTTCGAAGCAAATGGTCGCCTGTTTCTTCGGCAAAACTGTTCATGTGGCGACTGTTCCGCTTGAGCAACGTAGGACGGTCACTTCTGAGTGGTACACTACAATTTGTTTGCCTGAAGTCATCGGAGAAATTCGAAAAACCAACAAGAGAAGACAAATCATTGTTCACCATGACAATGCGAGCTCTCACACATCGGCTCAAACCAGAGCGTTTTTGACCGCCCAAAACGTTGAATTAATGGGTCATCCGCCGTACAGCCCTGACTTGGCACCTAATGACTTCTTCTTGTTTCCGCACATCAAGAAAAATATGCGTGTCAAGGATTTTCGTCGCCAGAAGAAGCTGTTGAAGTGTTCAAAAACCATGTTTTAGAGGTGTCTCAATCGGAGTGGAAAAAGTGCTTCGACAACTGGTTTGAGCGCATGCAAAAGTGTATAAATCATGCTGGAGAATACTTTGAAAAACAATAAAACCATTTTTTGATTATAAATATTCGCATTTTCACTATTAGGCCAGAAATATATAGAGCAGCCCTCGTATTGTGCAAAAAACTGTTTTAGTATCACTAGACTGGTAAAGTTGGGTGCTTTCACACTTTTATCTCTATTTGCTCTACGAAATGACTTATTTTTAGGAAAAATAAGTAATCTATATTAGAGTCAAAGTTCTAAGGAACCGCCTCACAAATTTTTTTTCAAATACATTTAGTAGTTTTTACGTGATGCACACACAGACAGACAAATAGATGGACAGACAATAGATGGACATTTACACACGCATCAAAATTTTCATAAAATATATCATGTGCAGAAATGACCCCGTTACAGTTTTATTATACCCTTCAACACAAAAAGTGGAAAAAGGGAATTTCCGACCCCATAAAGTATATATATTCTGACTTCTTATGCACATCGATTTCGATTGAGCGATGTCCGTCTGTCCGTCCGCGTTAGTGCCTCGACAAACTTGATTTCAGAAAAAAAAAATAAATGTGTCAATCGATCAAATATAGTGTCGAAAGAGGTGCTATTGGAAATCAATATGATCGGTCCATGTATATGAGTATCATTTTAAAGCTTTTGAAGGGATCTTTTTGGATATATTAAAATTTTAAAAAAATACTTAATCCATTAAGAGCCGATGGCATTTTTATGTAAAATTATATACATGCAGTTAACAAGGTATTGCGAACATATCTCTAACAATTAAAAATTAATTGCCTACAATAGAAGGTACACTGTTGCCTTTTAATGCGTTTCATAAATATTTCAGTATGCGCGGAATTCCGGCCGAGCTACTTAAAGCAACTTATAATTTTATTTACTCTTCCAACAAGTTACGCAACTGTCTATTTACTAGGAATTTAAATTATATTCGTAAAAAATTAGAAATATTTTTATTATTAGTTAAATTAGGTTGTAAATTAAATTGGTGTGTAATATTTAAAACTTATGTTTTTCCTTCCGCACAAAATAATTTCAAAAAAGCTTTTAGTTATGTAATTAGACCTTGAGATGAAACCTTAAACTTACGACTATTACATGCGTTCAAGATTCATTGAAGTTTTTTTTTTTTTTTGTCAACAGTCAAGTGAAAATACTGTTAACCATTAAATTTTATTGAAAATATTTTATACTTCTCTAATTCATTAGGAAATATTACAACAGTGGTATTAAACAATTAAGCATTGCGTTTCAGACTTTTGATATAGAACTTTAAAATTTCATATTTACAAAATTAAAAGATAGCATGGTCTTTAGCAGAGCTGTAAATGAATCATGCATTTTTTAATTAGCTTGCGAATCATTAATGCAATTCATTTCCAATTCATTTAAATTGAACTGATTTTAAATTAACTCAAATTAATTATAAGCCCTAATTAGCAATTCATTATCAATTCATTTGAATTAACTGAAATTTGAATTAACTTTGTAAGTAAATATATAGTAAGCATAGGAAAGCTTTTCTTTGATCTTTGATCATTGAATATTTTCCGTTTGGTAGGAGCAATTTCCATTTTTAGTCCCTTTAGATCTGTTTTTGAATTTGATTGATTATAACTCATTTTTGATGTCATTTATTCGAATTGCAATTCTATGATTTAACTCGTTTGAATGCATTTTTTGAATTGATTCAAATTGCATTGAATTCTTTTTTGTTGTGAAAAGAATTAACTCAAAATGTAACGAATTAAAATAAAATGAATTAAATTACCACAGTTTTTATTTATTTTTTAATAGGGCATGGGTGGTCAGTTCAATTATTGGGGTCTTTGGTTAGACTGTGAATATGGTCTGGGTCATAGCTCTGAGTCCTGCACTACATTTAAGGATTACGTTCAACTCAGTAAACGTAAAGATTTTCGTATCCGAAATCTAGAAGTATGGGGCATTGGAGATGAACCGAAACAAGGCGACGACAGTGATGAAGAAGGGGATGTAAGTGATGTTTAAATATATTTCATAAAATATTTAACTAACAAATTAATTTTTGTTGCAGCACACTAATAAACGTTCCATATTGGACAAAAATTTGGAAGACAAGGTTATGTTAGAACTATCGGGCCGTAATCTGCATTCAGAAGGATTAAGGGAACCTGATATGGATTTATAAGTTTAATTTTATAAAAGATGTTTAAAAATTGTTAAATTTTTAACAAGTTTAATAAGCAACATTTGCTAGTAAATTTTCTCTCCAGAAGTTTAGTTTTAACCAAAGACAATAAGAAGTTTGTTCGTTCCATTTGTAGACAATCATCGAAGTGTTGTTTTGTAACATAAAAAACATGAATGTTTAGAATTAAAACTTTCATATCTTTTAAAAATTTCCTAAAGTTAAAATATTTTTTCTTGGCGATAAAAAAACTGATTTAAAAATATTCAAGTAAAAACGTAATGTAAATACGTAACAATTGCTAGCAATTTCAATTTCAAAAAATTTGAATTAAACTTTTTACCTACGACAATAATATGTTTAAGGCGTTAAAGTGTTGTATTTTAAAAACTCTTTGAAATATTTAGAACTTAAAATTTTATTCCATTTAAAAATACCTAAAATTAAATATTGTTTTTCTTTACAATTAAAGCAAAAATTATTATGAATGAATTTAATTTTAATTTGGAATGCAGGCTCCAATTTTTGCCTGCAAACTAATGTTTATTTATATTTTTTTTTCCAAAAGAATTCCAAATCAAATGTCATTAAAAAATATATGAAAAAGTGATTGGCCGTTTAACATTAGTTTCGATTTCTCAAGAAACTAGAAACTTAAATTTCATATTCTTCTTCGTTGTTGCCGCCAGCATCATCTGTTGTCATGTAATCGTTTGAATAACTGCTTTGCTGTTGATTAACTGGCGAGATATCTCGCTGATTTAATTTAGCAGCTCCATATTGAGGTGAACTATTGTCATCGAAGCGTCTACCGGTGGGTCGCAGTTTTGGCTGTTGAAATGTTTGATTATTATTCTGATTGAATTCATAAGTCGTAGAGTTATTTTCGGGTCTATTGTAGTTAGTTTTACGCAGCATGGCCTTAAAATTAAAGGGTGGCTCTTCCGAATCCTAAAATGATGAAAATTAAATTTTTTCAAATATTGAATGAAAAAAAAAAAACTTTAAAGAAGCTACCACCTCATCATAATTATCACGACGTCCGATTAGATTTTGCAGTTCGTTAACAGGATTTTGAGCCGGTGGATACGAATTCCTCATATTCTGTTGATTCATTTGTCTGTTGTACATGTTTTGTGGCATTGGCGGTGGTGGAGGTGCTGCATAATTTTTCAAGCTATTACGTCTAGAGCTCGTGCGCATACCCTGCCAGGGAGGATATGCATTGTTATAGTTGCTGTAACTATTGTAAGCATTCATTTGCATCTGCATTTGGTTTCTGTAAAAACGGACATTTCAATTTGGATAATTATTCTAAAAGGGTGTTTTAAGGCAGGTGTTTGGCAGACCTTCTCATTATATTTGGATCCCGATAGAAATTCTGATTATAGATAACATCACTTTCTCCCATTCGATCCCAATTAGTTTGACACGCCTGTTCCTTTTTGTAGGCATTATAAGTCATTAAGTGTGATGTCATTGAAGGATTTCTCTGCAATGGACTATCCCAAGGTTCGTCATCATCCATCGTACTTTTTAATGTTGATGTAAAAGTTTGTCTTGTCAGCGAACTGGCTGGATCTACCATATACTGTGTATCATAGAAGGGTATTTGATCTAAACGCAATGGCAGCTTACGTAAGGCCACCTTAGCGTAAGAACACGAAAATTTTAAATGAGATTTTAACTTTGAATTTCAAAACGTAACAACTCACAGGCATTGGTCCCAACTGTGAAGAATGAACTTCTCTTGTATTAATGCGATCAAAAGGTACCACACGCGTGCATTTGTTAAGACCCGCCACAGCACGCTGATTGTAAATGTGAACCTAAAACAGGGAAAATGTTTTAATGTGAATGTTTTTAGTGTATGGCATTGATTTTTAGTTATTTATATAAATTAAATTTATAAAACTTTTGATTTTTTATAGGTTAGTGGGATTGGAACTTACTTGCTGGCACAAGTTTACAAAATCTTGAAATTTTACAGCTCTGTAGTGCAGAAGAACTTGGAATATTGATTTTACGCGCCATTTACGCACATAATGTCGTATAAATTCGGCAGTCTCTTGATTTATTTGGCCAGTCTTTTCATTTACCAAAGGAGCAAAACGTTGGCGTTCACGAAAACCACGGTAAGCTTAAACAACAAGAATTTAAAAACAAAAATGTTAAAGTAGAATGAAATAAAAAGAAAAAAATTAAACAAACAAGGCAACATACAAGAATATTGAATGTTAATAAAATTTACAACTTATTTATAAGAACTAAATAAATTAAAGATTTTTGCTAACAAGCAGAAGAAGAAAGAGGTTGCTAATACATGTGTTAACAAGAACGATTACATGTGTTACATAGGTCAAGGCTATTGCGTATTTGATATGTGCCGTTGCAACACGTTAATTTAATTAATTTTTCATTTATTCTCAATACTGGTTGTTTATAAAAGGTTTCTTTCAGTCGATCAATTGATGTTATAATAAAAAAAAAAAAAATGTTTGCAATAGTGTCAGCAGAAAGCCGTTCTAAGCAGCTTTTCATTTTTATCTCTTGACACTATAACATACATTTGTCATGTATGTTAGTCATTAATATTTTAAGTATGATTCTTTTCTGTTTGAATGACTACAGTCATTTCCGGGAAGACAAATATTTGGGAAGAAACCAAGAAAACTTATTTGTTTGAATACTTTTTTTCTCATTCAAAATTTATTGAATATTTTGTGTTTTTTGTTTGTAATATCAAGAAATAATATCGTATATATTATACTTATATGTGAAATATGATTCTTTCTTATATAATAATAAATGTTTGATAACTAATTAGAGACGTTTAGAATACGTCCGTTTGTTTGTTATTTTGTAACAAATAATAAAATATTTTTTTATTCTTGATCAACTATGGCATTTTCTCGCTCAGCTACAACAGCGGCTGCCAAGGCCTCTTCTTTGCGATCCTCTTCGAATATATCTTCTGCTTCAGAATTGGTCTCACTTATATCTAAATAATCAACTTCGGGTACATTGAGTAGATGACCATCAGCGTCACCCTCATTTTCATTACCTTTTTGTATTTTAGATGCTGCTATCTCTTTCTCTCCCACAGTTTTAGCTAAAAAAAGAAAAGATGTGTTATAAATTTAGGTTTTCGATTTCTTTCAGTATTTAATTTATTTTTTGTGTATTTACACTTAATTACCTTTTGCTGCACTGCTACCTCCACCCCTCATACGCTTGCGTGCCAGTAAAGCTCTGATCATAGACTGAACTTTAATAATTTTCTTAACTTGGATTTCGTATAATCTGGAAAAGTAGGCGAATTTTAAAATTATTATATTTAATTTGATAAAATTATGAGAATATTAGATTTTTAACATAAAACAAAAGCGATGAGTTAAAGTGCATGGGTTTAATAAGGCCATGAGCATAAAACATGGCACAGAGATAGAAAATATCGGGTATGAAAGGATTGCCTGCGACATGAGCTTCACTTTTGCTCACAGTTGAAAATAAATGCCATCGGGCAACTTATTCAGTAGCATTTTTAGAGCTTTTTCACACCTATAAAGTGCGAATGTTTTCGGACTTTTTAAAAAAAGTCAAAGACAGTTAAATCGGCCAGAAAATGGTCACATTGTTTTGTTTCGAAAATTTTCGAAATGGCTTAAAAAACTGTATAAAAGAAATAATACGGGGAAAATAAGTATTTTCAAATTATTCACTTTTTCTCTTTAAAAATTTTATATTTCTAATGAATTCTAAGATTGTAATTTAAAGAATTTTAAAACGAAAAATGTATCATAATAAATTAAAGTATAATTTTTATTATAATTACCTGGCCAAAAATTCATCATTGTAGTATCGCAAAAATACTTTCGATTTTCCAATAGTCCAACCTTCCATTTTCAAACGAATCAAAAGCAAACGGCAGTTCTCTGAAGTTATATCGACAGTTTCATCAAAATCGAATGCTAAGAATTGATATCTTTTCACAGAGAAGAAAAATTTCATTCAAAAAATTTTGAATATCAAGAGAGATCACAAACCTTTTAAGGAATTCCTCAAATGTTAAACGACACGAATATCCCTGTTGTCGTCCAATCACTGTATCCAAAACACCCAAAGCCTTCATTTGTTGTTGCACCATATCCGAATGGAAATTTCTAGGTTTATATTCCAAATCAGCACGAATACATCGTACAAAATGAACGCCCACATTCGAATTTTGACTTAATGTTTTGAGCATTGTCAGACAAGTGTAACGGAAATTGGCAGCCAAAGTACGTAAATTATTAACTTGTGAAATAATGCCGCTTGTCAAATGATTAATTATCTACAGGGAATGAATGGAAAATAAATGAGTTTAAAAAATTTTAAAGCGCAAATTGCTTTCGATTTTTTAATAAGATTTCATAAATAAAATCGAAGAAGTGATCCTTAAAAACTGAAATTAAATTTAGTTTTTTTTCATCTGTAAAAGTAACTTAAACTGTTTAGGAATTATATTTAGTAGAATAACACTCAGTTTAAATAATTATATTGAGAGATTTTCAAATATAATACAAAAATTTTTAAATCTCAACTCACATAAACTGGTTTCTTATCGTCGTTCTTGTGCTGGACTTCAAAATTCATTGTTAAATTACCAGCTTTCGTTAACTGATTGGAGAACATGATCATAACATTTTCATCACAAGACGATCTAAAAGCTTCAATCATTTCGGGTGGCACAAAATCACGATTAATGCCGGTAAAGGCACGAGTATCATAAATAATACGTCCCGTGTAATGGGCTACCGAAATTTCCGTGTTTGTATGCTTCTTAATAAATTGACTGTTTTTCTCAACAACGCGATCTTAATAAAAAAATATTAAGGAATGTGTTTAATTATAAAAATAAAAAATTGGCATAAAACTTCCATTTTACCCATAATTAAATCTTGATCCTGACTTATGCGAGAGGCATCATCAATGATGTGAAAGAGACCGTCGGGTTTTGTAAGAAGATTATCCAAAGCCACCTTATTGTCGTAGAAATTTAGATTAACCGGTGGTATATCCTCTGCTTCCTTGAGAAAACAAATAACATTTTTGTTTAGAATATTTTTCCCATACGCATATTTTCTTACCATTTCCAACATTTCATTAGCAAAGATTCGTTGATTATAATGATATTGTAGTTGTTCATTTAGCGTATTAATCATTAACTGCTCTAAACCATTGCGATTAAAACATTCAAAGCCATACATGTCATGAATGACAATGGTAAACTGATCTCCGCTATCGAAAGTCGAAAGTTTATAAAAAAAATTCAATTTTCTTCTTTTCTTTTCAATTCTAACTTTTACTTTTAGTACTTACAAAACAGCTCTTGGAAATGCCATATTCATATTGATCTTGTTAATAATCCAATCTACCAGTCGAGAGTATATGGTGGAGGCTACTGCATCCCGGGCATCTCTTGCCTCTTCCGTCGTATACTGTCGTCTTTCAGCTATGCCACCCTTGACCATGATAAAGTTTGTCAAAGACCACATGAATTTCTTTTCATCGACTCTCAACAATTCAGCAATACGTGCAACAATTTCGGTATTTTCCACTTCGGCATATCTGCCCGATTGACGGAATCTAATATTGCCAATATTCAATATGGCAGACAGTATTTTACGTATAGTTTCACATTGTTTATGATTAAAATCGAGATCTTTTAGTATGGACTCGAATTGACGGTAATGCTCTACATTACCCTGAGGATCATCGCGATGGTATTTTACTTTGGTGGGTGGTACATCGGGTGGTATACGCAAATAGCGATAACCACGATCCGGTTTTAGGCTGTACTCTTTCAATAATGACTCGTTATTCATGAAGTCGTAAAAGTAATAAAATATATGAAAATTATGTTGGTTTCTGCAAATGATTAACAAAACTAAATTGAGTATTTCCGTAAAATATACATATTTTTCTTTTGCAAGAAACTAACCCATCCATGGTAGAAACTCTTAATTTTTCCAGCATATACATATTGAACACAGCACCCGACATCTTGCCAGTTTTGCCAAATGCTAGAAAGTATTGCAGCACACAGCGTGTTGAATCATTGTTGATGGGTGTGCCGGCGTTGACTAACATCAGTATGGCCTTAATTGAATTCTGCACACGTTCTGTGGCTCCTCTATTGCCGGAACCCAAAAAGCATAAATGTTTAATCATGAGCTTGACATTTGTAGATTTACCAGAATAACTTTCACCCGAAAAGACAACATGTTGCGGCTCTTTGTGATGCAACATATCTTGGTAGGCCACATCGGCGACGGCAAAAATATGCGGTAAATTTTCTGATCTCGATTTACAGACATATTTCTTGTGAAATTCTTCTGGAAATTCATTTTCCATATCATTGGAATTAATCGAAAGCAAAATATCACCAATAAAAGAATAAGAATTGCCTAATTCTAGGCGAACGCGTAAATTTTCCAAAATAGTCTCCTCTACTGGATTTTCTATGGCGGCCAAATCTTCCTGATGCATGCGCTCAGGTTTTCCTTCGAAACGTCTAATGTAACCGTTTTCGACAAATATCTCAGGTTCTTTATACAAGACACCAGCATCACTGGAGAGTTCAATTAGTTCACGTATTTCAGTTTGTATCTGTGAAATGGAAAAAAAATATCGTACTCGACCTAAAATCTCATTTAAAATAAAAAGTTTTAGCTGTGAATATTGCATTGGAAATGTAAAAGATAAATAATGCCGAAGCACAACAGTTAATTGTTTTAAGATTGCGGATTAATGACAATATTCGTCTGGGGGTAAACATAACAAGAGCTTTTTCCTTATCGGTGCTTTTTCAAATCTCTAACGTTCTTTAGCGTTAACTAAATGTTTGATTGCATGAGCATTGATCATGTCAAAGTCCCGTGCCACAAACAGCTATGTAACGATTTCATCTTGTTGACCGTTGATCTCAATATTCTCCAGAGACAGCAGACCTATCATCTTCCTCCTTCCATCTTGTCTATGTTTTATTACCAAACCAGTTTTGAAGCTCGGAGTGATTAGCATAAAGTAACATCTTTCTTTTCTTTAGCACTATTAGAGTCTGCAGGGTTGCAATTGTCTCCAATAAATTTTTCATCGTTATGGAACCCAACCTTCACGAACGAATTTTTAGAAAATGTGAAAGTCGTTATTTTTGAGACGCCGGTCAAATTAATCTTTATAACCCGCAGATACTAACTTGAAGTTACAAGATCTTTGGTGCCAGCAAGGTTGCCAGACTATCAAACAATCGCGCCGATTTCAATGTATTTGGCTGTTGTGTTTCAGATTTCTAAGGAAACATTTGTGTAATGCAAGAAGTGGGGACTTAAAGAATTGGAAAAACAACGAAGAAGTCATGTTTTTTTTCTCAATCATCGCTCTGTTATTCAAATATTTACCCGGAAAGAAACTGTCTAAATTAAAATTAGTTTTTAACAATGTAACCCCACTATAATAATTATTATTAAGCAATCACTACAAATTCACTCATTACCTCGTCGTCATTATCAAAAAGTTCAGTCAAAAATGGATGTTCTACCATTTCCACCATCATGGGTCTATTTTCTTGATTCTTTTCCAAACATTCGGCTATAAAGTCGTTCATCTGTTGGGACCAATTTGAAGGTTTAAATAAAGTTGGTGGTGGATTGCGTACAATCTGAAACAGAGCACGCGATGGATGCATATCAGCAAAAGGAGGTTTGCCATCAGCCAATTCGATTGTAGTGATACCCAGGGCCCAAACATCGACGCGTGTTGTAATTTCAGGTTCTCCTAAACAGGCACAGATAAGAAAAATAAAAAGAAGTTTAAAATATCAATCTTCCACATGATGCAACTTACGGGAATCCATGGCTAGAACTGTTTCGGGTGCCATCCAACAAGGAGATCCAATGCAAGTGCCACGTTTACCAAATGTGGAATCCACCTGACGAGACAAACCAAAATCGCACAGTTTAACACGGCCATCTCGCGTTAGTAAAATATTATCGCCGCGTATATCGCGATGTAAAACATGATTGCGATTAAGCTCAATGGCTCCGCGGCAGGTTTCACGTATTAAATAGGAAATGTGCTCCTCGCGCAAGCGACGATCCAATTTAATTAATTTATTAGACAAATCTATAGCCGTACCACCACCACAGTACTTGAAATTCACGAAATAATAAATTAAAATTGTATAAAAAAAAAAACAGTTACAAACACTCACCTCCAGAACAAACCAGATTTCATCTGGCCCATTATCCTTTTCCAATTTATAAACACCATAGAATTCTAGCAAATTAGGACTATTGCAATAATCTCTTAAAGTATGATATTCCTCCTCTATGGACACCTGATGTTCCTCATCATAGTGTTGAATTTTCAAAGCCACTATACGGTCATTATCAAGTTCTTTAGCCCGAAATACTTTAGCATTAACACCTTGAGCGATTTCTTCATAGATCTCAAACTTATCCGTAGGATCCGGTAGCTGAGTATAAGGTAAATACATCATGCTCTGACACAGGCTATTTATTTAACAACTGACCGTGTTGGTAGAAAGTAGAAAAAAGAAAACGTCTTTTCAGTTACACTCACTTTGGTCAAGTGTTTCACAACGAACATTTACATTTCTAAAATACTTTTGCAAAAACGGTGTGTTAGATATTTAATTGGACAGTTGAAGGCATTAGACATTGTGGGGGCAGAAGCAGCACAATCAATGTAAATCTCATTAGACATTAAATGTTTTTCTCGTGTGCGAATGTGTTACTAGTGTAAGAGTATGAAGCCTTAGAAAAGAATTGTTTGACTGACCCTGGTTTAAATGTTTGTTTTTTCTCTCTTGTCACCTATTTGGCCAGTAAAAATTGTTGTCAATTTTACAGAGAATTGTTTTAAATAAGAACCTCGTTATGTTTTCTTAAAATGTTTTTGACACTAATGAGTTTTTGAAAAAGTATTATTTGGAACATCTGTCTGATCGAAAAGCTGTCAATCAGTTTCTATTTCTATAAAATAACTTGGAAATTTTAAAGAAAATTTGGACTTTCGCAATCCTTTGAATTTATTTTAGATGGTAACTGCCGTATTCATAGAAAATCAAAATAGATTTGAAATACAGTAGCTCCAAGCGAAACTCGTACACATATGAAAACAAATTTCTTTATGTTATATGTCTAAAGCTAAATAGGCTAATAAAATAAATTTACTTAATTTTAGTACAAAACTATGTACTTAATTAAATATCAGAAACGAAATTTTGAATATAAATTTATTTATTAAAATACAGATAAATATTTTAAAAAGTGCCAACTTTCGACGCCAAAGCCAAACTCGTACAGTCTTATTTAATTTGGCAACATTCTTTTAGTTTGCATCTAACTTCGGGATATTTCGTAAAAATAATTAAAAAAATAGGGACTTTCCCCATTATCACCTTTTTATTGTCGTTTAATTGAGTTTTTGTTTGAAAGAGTTACAAAAGAGTACAAAATGGGTAGACAGAGGGCACAAACTTCTGTTGAAGCAAGAAAATTAATAATTCAGCATCATAATAATAATAAATCGCTGCGAGAAATATCATAGATAGTTGATAGAGGCCTATCAACAGTGCAATTTATTATAAAAAGGTGTAAAATGGAAGAGAGGATTGCGAACAAGAAGAAAAGTGCATATAACAAAAATTTCTGTGCTAAAGACGAGCAATATATTTTACGTAAAATAAAAAGGAACCCATTTTTATGTGCTCCGAAACTCAAAGTTGTGTAGAAAGACTTAGGAAAAACATGTTGCCCACAGACCATAAGAAACAAATTAAAAAGGGCTAATTTCAATAGTAGAAGGACAAGAGTTAAACTTCTGCTTAATAAGAGAAATCAAAGAGAAGGTTACGATTTGCCAAGGAACATGAAACAAAGGATTTTTCATTTTGGAAGCAAGTATTATTCACAGATGAAAGTAAATTCAACTTGTTTGGTTCAGATGGAAGACCTTTTGTATGGAGAAAATCCAATGAGGAGTTGCTTGTCTAAAACATGAAACCACGGTGGTGGGTCAGTAATGGTTTGGAGATCATTTTCTGCATCTGGGCCCGTTGTTTTACACTTTATCGATAGTACCATGGATCAGCATATGTATCTGAACATTTTAAAAGAAAGTTTTCCAGTTTGTAAGCAGAAACTTTGTCTTGGTTAAAACTTTTATTTTTACCAAGACAACGACCCTAAGCATAAGGCTTACAATGTGCGATCATGGCTACTTTATAATTGTCCACATGTTATGGATACACCAGCCCAGAGTGCAGACATAAACCCAATCGAAAATTTGTGGAGCTATCTCGATCTTAAAATTCGTAGTCATACAATAAGTTCTAAGGTTGACTTGAAAAGAGCTCTTCAGGACAAATGGGGCAAAATTGAACCAAGTTTTTGCGAAAACCTTGTGCGCAGTATGCCAAATAGATAAAAAAATGGTAATAAAAAATAAAGGCGTGCACACCAAATATTAATATTTAAAACCAACAAAATAATATTTGATTAAAGTGTGGTGTACGAGTTTGGTTTTTTCACAGAAATTACTATTATTTTATGTTTTTATTAAAAAAATTTTTTTATTGAATTATAATTTGAAGTTTTTATGTTTTGTTAAATTTGTTATAAAATAAACTAATAAAATAAATACAGTTTTATTTGTTAAGAGCATCTTATTTAATGTTATAAGATAGTTTAAAAATTAGTCTAAAGTGTGAGAGTTTCGCTTGGAGCTACTGTATATTTTAGGAAAAATTTGTCATAAAACATATTTCAAAGTTATTTTTTCTATGAATACAATTAAGTATTTCTTTATTTCAAAATAAGGTTTGAATTATAGAACCACGATTTTCGAAAATTTCTCCCATAAAATGTGTTTTATTTTTATTTAGTTCGAAAATTGGCGATATTATGTACCAGATGGTGGCAGTGGCGAATTTATTCGTTTTCGCCGTTGTCAAACTCTATATATACAAAATTAGCATAAAATTTTTTTATAAGAAGTTTGACATTTCCTGCAACGGCGAAAATAAATGAATTCGCCACTGCCACCACCTGGTACATGATTTCGCCATGGTTCGAAATTAGAGTGTTTATTAGAAGAATAAATATTTTGAACTTTAAAAGAATTTTCTTTAATCTTATAAAAATGAAAAATGAAGTTCGAAATATTGATTTCACATGATTTGTACCAAATGGCTATAAATTTTTCTCTTCAGGTTTACCTTGTACTTGAAAAAAAAAATGATTTTAAACTTCTTATTCAATTTTTTTTGTTTATAAATTCAAAATTAAATAGAAAAACTTATTAGAAGAGCATTTTAAGACCTACAAACTATCACGTTTTAATATTCATTTTTAATCAGTTTTTGGGAATAAGGTGTAAAAAATAAAAAATCAAGTTACGAATTTCATATACAGCTCGTCAATAGTTATTTTAAATGATTCTAAGAGGCAAGGTACGATTCTAATGGTAACAGTACTCAGGGGATAACCCCCACTCACGTTACCCATTGTGTCAGAACTAGGAAATTAGGTTACGGCAAATAGGAGAGACGGATAAGTGATTGTCGACAATCGATTTGAGTCTTTGAAAACTGAAAGTAACAAGAAAGACCTCTGCAGGGAGTTTATTTCACATTCGAACTGTTCGGCTAAAAATCAAAATTTCCCTGTAATGCGTAGAACGATTCACTGGCTAATCGACCAAAAGGGGATACGCTCTTGATAAAGAACGTGCTGCACGTATGAAATTATAGCTTTCGGACACAAGTTCCCTGAAGCAAATTCCGTAAAGTAACGGTAAAACAGTGAAACACATCTTACATTGCATAGATGCTCCAGTGAGTCAATATACCATACTGTCACCGATTATCTTCTTTACTATTTTCCGCAGTCGATCGAGTAACTCCATAATAGTCTTTGAAAAATATTTTCATACATGAGAGTTGTATTCTATTTTCAGTCTGATAAAGGTGACATACATACATACATATATAGCAAAGGAGATCCGAAAGAGTAACTGTTGCACCGTTTCAAAAAACAAATGCACTTAAATGATTATTTTGCAATCTGAAAAATACGCACCGGACATCGTATTGAATATCTGTACCCCTAAATTTATGTGTTAACAGTAACACATACCCCAAACTGCTTTATCTTTCTTACACATTGTGGTTCAACTATCCGAATCTATTCACTAAGTCCTTTAAGGCTTCAAGTTCAATCTTGGAATTATTATTTTCTTAGTTGGGAAATTTATGTTCTGATGATGGCGAAACAATTTTTAATTGCTTCAAAGAGTTTAGTCTAGGGTTCCAGCTCCGAATTAAACCAAAAAAGTAAAGGTGTATTAACTTTACCATCTTATTTTTTTTTTTTTTTGAAGCGATAAAGGAGCTAAAAAATCATAAACTTAATTCGGTTTAAGGGAGAGTTTGGTCAAAAATAACATGTAGTATTTGCCAAGATAATATCCTTTATCCAAAAATTTAGGGATTCGTTGCAGCTGGACTAGAACTTCAACTTAAAATCATAATCCTGGTGTATTTAAAGCACACTGTTACAGCGTGATTCCTTTTTAAAGCAGTGCCCACGACCTCGTTTGCGTGTCATTTCTAATTTTCTTAATATTAAAATGTGTTTTCAACTATTTACTCCAAAGTTCTGTAGACAGTTTTTAAAAAATTTTCCATTTAAAAAAATAAAATGTGCTGTCAACTGTTTCAGTGCCATTAAACCGGTAAATGTGGATGCTTTTACACTTGTATCTCTATTTTCTCTACGAAATGATTTATTTTTACGAAAAAAAGTAATCTTTATTGGAATCAAGGCTCAAACCTCCTCACAAAATTCTGTTCAAATCCATCCAGTAGTTTTTACGTGATTCGAGCACAGACAGACAGAAATAATAGTTACGTCGTATAACCAAGTCTGAAGTCCCAGTTGGACAAAACTAATGATATCTATGCTACTCAGAATCTTTTGAGGCTCATAAATATTGATCACCAAATTCGCCAAAAACCCTATACTCTGTTTTACTCCCTTTTATTAGTAAAATTAAACCAACTATTCAGTTCGTATATTTTTCAAAAAGTATTTATTAGTCGCACCACCACTGCAAAAAGGATGATTATCTCTCTATCTTGTCTTTTTTTAAATGTAGTTACACATTTGGAAGAAAAAAATCTCTAAAATTGAAACAAGTCTTAATTTAGATCCCCACTGTGATGCGCGACCACTTACAAATCCACTTAAGCTTTTATAGGGTTTGTTGACAAAGGCTGTGAAGGAAAAGACACAAAATAAAATTTTTGGATTATTCGCACTTATTCTAATTGCCGGCGTCGTCACTTATCAATGTTGATATGTGTTGACGCATTCGATTTGCTATTATACTTGTCGTTATTGACACTTTTCGATTACTGCTCAAAGATTTTTTGTATTCTATAACAAAGGTGACGACGATATTGTATTGAAGTGACACTGTTTTTTGTCGACGACTTTTTGCATAACGACTGAAACTGATTAAAACCAAACAAAACATGTAAAAAAGTGAAAGTTATAAGTGCAAATCAATTTGAAAAATTAAAAAATTATCGCAGAGGCACTGCTTCATGCAATTTTAAAGAAAAATGGGAAAAAATTAGAAAAATTCTAAATTCTCTTGGTCCGCCTAGAAGGTTAGCAGATGAATGGCAAAAAGTAACAAAATAAAGGATTGAATTAGGATTTATAAAAAAGTTTGTAAAAATTACTTCTAAGGTATGGCGAAATATAAAATTAAAAGTGAAAAAAAGATGGTTGCTAATAAAGCAGAATGTAAAGCCACTGGCGGCGAAATGTTTAAACAATTTTCGCTCAGTCCGCTGAAAGAAGCTGTGGCAAACCTCCTTAACTTTCAGAAGCATTTGAAGCTGAGGGAGCAGTTCAAGGAGTTCAAATGGTTGACATGGGAAACGATTCTAACGACATGAATCTTGCTGAAGTCGAATTTGTCGTTGAAAGCACAGCCAGGAGCAGGCAAAACATATGTACATACTTGTGATACGGCATATTAAAAATAATGCAATTCTGCCTAAGAAGTTTTCTTTTCAACACAAGTTTTTGTTTTTTCAAGCCTTCATAATCAATTAAATCAAAATTTTCTTCACTTATAGAAAACATTTTACCATAAAAGTGTCAAACACAAATAAAATTTAATAAAAAACTTGGGGATGTGCATTTTTATTTCATAAAAATCGATAAACCGTCGACGTCGTCACAGGAATATTATAGAATGCAAAATTTTTATTGAATTGACGCCGACATTGATACGAAGTGATATTGATACTAAAACGGCGACGATGATGACGCCGACAACTAGAATAAGGGTGAATATTTGGTTGTCGCCACTGTATACAGGGTAATGAAAACATGCACTTTTGACGCAACCAGTTTCTTGGTAAATACTCATCCCTTAGGGGTTTTATATTATTTCTATATCTTTCTTAAACATTAGAACTCAAATGATTTTATAAAATCAGGCGTTACCGTGATTTTCATTGTACGATAAAGCTATTTTATCACATAAAACTTATTTGCTGTTATTTTTACTTATCTAGTTGCTTTGATACAGCAATAGAATCGTAAATTTTCATTGTATTGTTGGCCAGTTTCTTTCTCTACTATAACGAGCAAATAAATCAATCAATACGTTTTGTCCTCATTTTTTCTCTTTCGGCTGCTTACGTTTAATTTAATGTAAGTTTTGTGCTCACAAAATAACACAAAATTAAATGACAATGAACAAAAGAAAATAAAGCGAACGTTTCGTTTTGTTTATTTTCATACCCTGCCTACAGAGTTTTGTTGCAATTCCTCCACGGTTATCTAGTTATTGTTTTAAAATGCTATTAGATGTTTGAAGCGACATTCCAATTGTTAGCATACACTTGATTATAAGCTCAACTGTAAAATAAGATCAAATGATTGTTTGGCAATGTTCAGGCGCCGTTTGGTTGCTGTGGACTAATAGGAATTGCGAAGGATAATACGTGCGAACTGTCGCAAAAGACCCTGCCCTATATAATAGAAGGTTTAATATTTTTGAGTCTACTTCTTTCAACATTTAGCAGGTATCGGATGTACAGAATTGAATCGCTTAGAACGTACAGATACAAACATCTGTGAGAATAACAAAGAGGGAAGAGTGAAACAGGCCTCTATTGACGCTACCCAAAAAGAAATTGGCATCATACAAGGAACAATCAAATCTAATTAAGGATTTTTCGGGTGAAAAAAGACTACAATGGGGTCAGTTCATCAACAAAGTCTTGGTGTTATTCACATCTTTCCCCTTCAAGAGAGTAAAAGGGTTAACGGAGAATATCATTAAGAGCCTTTGTGCGGACTTAATCTTAAATTAAAGCTCATTAAGCGAAACAAAAGTGCTGTTTCAGCGTCGAAAAAATTCGTGAACTTGGTCACGAACTACTGCTACACCATCCAGACGAAGCTTCAAATTGGACCAGTTGCGAATATTTTCTGTTTCAAAACTTTAAAAAATGGCTGAATAGTAAAGGAGACTATGTTCAGAAAAAACGGGTATTTTTGCCGAAAAAATATCCTTTATCCAAAAAGTAGCCGAATTTTTAACTTAAAACTAGAAAACAATAAAAAATAATCTTTAAGGTTTTTGTATATTATTTTGCATTAATGTGTGAGATTAAGCATTAAATTTAAGGATTCTATGCAGTTGGAATAGAACCTCAACTTAAAATCATTATCCTTGTGTAGTTGAAGCACTCTCTTAGAGCGTGATTCCTTTTTCAAGCTTTTTTATATTAAATAATTAGAGAGTGTTATATTTGTTAAAAAAATGTTACACAAAATTTTTAAATCAATTCATTGCACACTGGGCTGCAGCTGATGTTGTGTAAAATCCAATTAGCAGAATAAAAAAATTTAATCCTTAAGTAAAAAAATAAAAAATTTTTTAAAGCCATATGACGAGACGATGATTTATGTTAATTCTAATTTCTTTCTTTTTTAGAGGCTTTCGTTTTTAATTGTAATATTTAGATTCTTTTGTTGATATTAAAATTCCTTTTTTAAGCGATTTTTCACTTTTCTTTTTTAAAACAATTTTTTTTTAAATATAAAATATCCTTTTTCACCTTTAACTGATTGCTTATTCCCCACACTTTATTTGTTACTTAATCTTTTTTCTTAACCGACTAAACGTGCAGCTAAACAAGCTGCCAAATGCCAACTGAAAATATTAACACAAAGTTTTTAACATTTGTAATACCTTTACGAAAAAAATGAAGCCTTACATACCTTTTTTGTTGTTGTCTTGAATATAAATTTTTTGTCAGGGTAAAAAATGCAAAGAAACTAAAACAGAAACTATTGCTCAGTGTCTACAGAAAGTAAAACTAAATGGGACATTGTACGCAGGGCGCCCACCAAAAGGTTAATTGAATTAAAAATTTTCGACCAAGTGCGAATCGGTCGCACACACGAAGGGTTATGTACAATCGTATAATAATAAATAATTCACGTGCTTATAAAATAGTTTATTGTTACTTGTTGTTAAAAATTTTAAATGTCTGGCTCTTACGATTTAAAAAAAAAGCTCATATTCGTCAAAATCACTCCTACCTTTTAATTTTTATATTTTATGTTTTAATAGCAGTCATAGTAGTACAAGAGCTGCGTACATTTTTTAATATCTACCTACAAAGGGTTAAAAAATAAGGCCATATTAGTGAAAATATTGACATCTATGGAGAGACCCTTTGGTTATTAATTTAGATTTTATACTTGTTATTATAATGGTCATAGTGCTTCATAAATTCAATGGTCTGTCTATTATTAAAAAAAATTGGGCTATATTTGTCAAAATCGCGTCTTTGTTTCAAAATTATAGTTCTTAACTTGTAATTTTAGGGGGAATGGTGCTCCGTAATTTTGAAGGTTTTTCCTTAAAAAAATTCATGGGAAAAGCCCATTTTTTTTAAATCATGCCTTTTATAGGGACACCCTTTTGTTTTATTTCTGGTACAAATTTGTTATTATAACAGACATAATATACAGGGTGTTTTTTATAGACGTATAGAACTTCGAATTGAAATAAAACACAAGAAAATCGTTTTAATGTCCATCAATTTGGCTTTATTGGAAGGCCGCCGCGGCTGGCTCGAATAAAGTCAATTCTACAGGTCCAATTTTCAACCACTTTTTTGAGCATGTGGGGCCGTATGTTGGCAATAACGCCACGAATGTTGGCTTCCAAGTCCCCTAACGTTTCTGGTTTGTTGGCGTAGACGAGCGACTTCACATATCCCCAAAGAAAATAATCCAATGGTGTCAAATCGCACGATCTTGGTGGCCAATTGACAGGTCCATTCCGCGAAATTATGCGCTCATCGAATGTTTCCTTCAATAAATCGATTGTAACGTGCGCTGTGTGGCATGTAGCGCCGTCTTGTTGGAACCACAACTCATGCACATTCATGCCATCCAATTGGGGAACAAAATAGTCGGTTATCATGGCTCTATACCGGTCTCCATTAACGGTAACTGACTCTCCAGCATTATTTCGGAAGAAGTATGGCCCAATGACTCCACCAGCCCATAGAGCACACCAAACAGTCAGTTTTTGTGCATGTAATGGCGTTTCAAGGGTCTCATGTGGATTCCCTTCACTCCAAATGCGGCAATTTTGCTTGTTGACGTAGCCATTCAACCAAAAATGAGCCTCATCACTGAACAAAATTTTGCTATGAAAATCAGCATCGAGATCAATCTCATTTTCGGCCCATACACCAAAATCACGACGCATTGCATGGTCTCGCGGCTTTAATTCTTGCACAAGCTGGATCTTGTAAGGTCGCAAGCCAAGATCTTTGCGCAAAATCTTCCATAAAGTTGATGGACAAAGCTCTAATTGCTGTGCACGGTGGCGAATCGATTCATTCGGGTCCTCTTCAACACTTTGCTCTACAGCGGCAATTGTTTCTTGGGTGCGAAAACGATCCATGGTTAACCGAATTAATTGCTCTGATGGCCGATTATGTCGACCATAAAATGGACGGAGCTTGCGGTAAACTTCGCGAACTGAACCATTATTTTCGAAATAAATTTGCACGATTTGCAAGCGTTGTTCTTTTGTCAACCTATTCATGATGAAATGGCAAACCAAACTAAATATTAATCACTTGACAGCTGACAAAATGGCCGCCAGTTAAAAAAGTGATGCCAACTTAAAGTTCTATACGTCTATAAAAAACACCCTGTAATACAAAAGCTGCGTAAATTTTGGCTGTCTACCTATAAAGTTTTAAGGAATAAGGCACTTTGGCTTGTAATCAAGTATTTTATACTTCTTATTATACAGCTACTCACACTTAAAGTGGGACACAGAGAAAAAATTATGTTTCCATGTTTGTAACGCAAAATAAAGGCCTTAGTTTAATTTTGAGAACTTACGTTTAACATACTTATGTAGGTGTTAAAACCACTACACTAATAATAACAAAAACAAAAATACCAATTTAGTCATTGCATTCAAATATTGCAATATTTGCCATTTTGTATTGCAACTCCTTAAATCGAAGCTCACACTTTAAAGGCCGTGTCAGATAAAACTTTTGCTTTGCGTTGCGTTGCAAATTCGCCTTCAAATTCTTACCATCTAAGATAAAATGCACGAACTTATGTGAAATATGTCACATGAAGCACTTTTAACGCAAAGCAAAGCGCAAAGTTGGGCAACACTCACCTTTTTGCGCGCTTTGACAATTAGCTGCTGTACATTTGTATATTATTTTTGGCAAAATCGAATGTAAAAGAGGTAAGTATTTTAAAATATTATTTTTTTATTAAATATTCTTCCTATATTATTTTTTTAGAAAATTATTGAAGAAAAACTTATAGAGGCAATGAAAACTACGTAAGCAAACAATAATTAAGCGCTGTTAAAGTTTTTATTGTGACATACCTCTTGCGTTTTACGCTTTTTTTTCAAAGTTTGAAACGTCACGCAAAGCGACAAAGTTTTATCTGACACGGCCTTAAGAGGGATATTGCAGTTTTCGTATTTTTAATTCTTGTTAAAAAAATTTTCAACACTAGGTTGAATTTCCTTTGCTGACAAATACAGCTTAAAGACGCCGTGGTATTCTTTCCACCAAATGTTTACAAAAATTGGGTTCCATATTGTACCACTCTTCTGTTACTGCTTCCTTCAATGCGGAAAAACATTTTTGGCTCCACATAGATATTGTTTTTCATAAATCTGCCCACATATCGCTCCTTTATTGCAACATAGTCATATCTCCTAAAATTAAAAATTTGTAGTTACTAAAGCAAAACTGCTCTTTTGGACCTTCTGTACATGTTGAAAAAAACTCAGTTTTATATCCCAAGCTGAACCGAAGTTATAGCAATTGCAATTGCGGCAATTAGATCATGGGACTTATGTCTTGAAAACTTAAATCGCATTTTTCCAAGTTCAAGTTTTTTTGAGATATGACTATGTTGCAATAAAGGAGCGATATGTTCAATAACATTCAAATCTGGAGACTAGGGAGGACTCTCTATTACTTTTGGTCAATTATATATTAATATTCCAATATTTATGTTTGGGATCACTGTCTTGGTAGAACAAGAGGTTGTCTTTTATGCTTACGTTTTCTTTTTTTTGTTGTTTTTTTTGAATATGTTAATGTATTACTTAGAGTCCACATACAACAACATAAGAGAACCACCACCGTACTTTTTAATATTCGTGTATAGAAATTCAGTAGGAGGTTTTTTCCAAACGAATCTTTTTCTATCTGGTCCAAAGAGTTTTATTTTTGTTTCGTCTGTAAAAATAACCTTAGAAGATAATATAAGCATTGAAAAAATCGGTAAAACTTGCAACAATAGCACTTACCTTTGACCAGAATGACCCACCTTTATTTGCATGCTCTTAAGCAAAAGCGTATTTCAGTATTTGATTTTTCTCTGATATTAATTGCTTTCGGCGGCAAGATCTTCTATATGAGTTATTACTTCTAAAGATTCGGCGGATTGTTTCAGCACTAACATTTCTTATTTCATACAATTTGATTTTTATGTCAATTGCTGACAATACCGCTTATCACGATCGCACAATTTGCGCAATTTCTTTTGTATTTTGGACACTATTAGTAGCTTTATGTCTTTTTATAAAATTAAACACTGGCCCTATTCACGATCTTGTGTAAATGGTCTTGCATCATAGCATTTGCAAAATTGTGTAGCATACTTTTAGTTTGAAAGCTTTGTATATTATGGTTCAAAAAATAAATCTATACTCGATAAAATCTCGTCGTCTATGGGTTTGCTTAAATGGACGAAAATACCATTTTTTCAAAATTACGTCTTCTATGAAGATACCTTAAATTTAAAATTGTATTGTTTTACTTCCAAGGGTAGGAACCCCAAAAAGGTCACCTTGCTTATTTACTTCTGAATATTTTAAGTTTTTAATTATTATTTTTCAAGAGATAGAGGCCTGTAATAGATGGATGCCATTGGAGCCATATTAATAAGGCAACGTTTTTAGTCTTTTGCTACAGAACCTTAAAAAATAAATAATAAAATAAATTTCATTTCAATATTATATTTATAATGAGCATCTTACTTTTTATTTTAATTCATTTTATTTTCAATACAATATTTACAACAAAAAAAAGAGATTTAATAAATTTTTCGTACATATTTTCTTGGAAGTGCCTTGCTTTTTTTAAATTTAAAATTAAAAATAAAATTAAAAATTATCAATTATTATTTAAAAGAACAAACTTACATATTTAAAAAAAAAAACGGGTAAAATTCATCTAAACTATATTTTACAACAGACATTACATTGTTTTAAATATATTGCGCCTCAGCTAGGCTTTATTAGTTTTTATTTTTATTTTAAGAGCATTAATTTATTTGTTTAATTAAAAATAATCTTTAATATCATTATTAAGTGTTGTAGATTTTTTTTATATCTTCATTAAATTTATATAAAAAAAGTCTTGTTGATGATGTAGAATTTAAGTTGATTGTGTTTGTGTTTATTATTTATTTGTTATTTTAATTTGTTTTGTTTAATTGCACACACTAATCCATTCTTCGACATGACATTCGTCACATTCTACATTGCAGCACCATTGAAATTTACAATGACAACGTTCAGCTCGTCGTTCTTTAACCAAACTATAACCACGGCCACAGCATAAAGATGTGCAACCATCACTGAGAGTGCTATTACGATTGCACTTGCGACCCACAGTTCCTGAAATATAAAAACAAAAACAAAAATTATATTATAAAGTAGCAGTGCCCACGACTTTGTCTTAAAATTTTCTTAAAATTTAAATTTAGAAATGTGTGTTTTCAACTATTTAATCCACAGTTTTATAGACAGCGTGAAAAATTTCCTTTTTACAAAATAAAATATGCTGACAATTGTTTTAGTACCATTATAACGGTAAACTTGAGTGCTTTCACATTTGTATCTCTAACTACTCTACGAAATAAAAAGGATTCCATAATTGAATCTCGCCACAAAATTTTATTCAAATCCATTCAGCAGTTTTTACGTAATGCTAACACAGACAGACAAACAGACAAAAATTCCAAAAATAGGTGTTTTGTTGTATTCCATATCGAGTACTATCTACACTAACGTCAAAATTTTCAATAAATATTTCATATACAGAAATGATCCCGTTACAGTTTTATTCTATTGTTACGAAAATAAAATCTGGCAACCCCTGGTTTGTTGTCCGTATGAGCGTGGTGAATAAGTTACTTCCACTTATAGTGTGTGTATAGAATAATAACACAATTAGCTAACAAAAGAAGCTGAGCAACCTCAATGGCTGCGTGGGTAAAGGTACCTGTCTGGTAAACATAAGATCGTGAGTTCGAGTCCACTTTCAGACATATGTACGTACAACGGAAAATAATATTTGTTATAATGCAATTAAAAATTAAGAAGCAGCAGTACAAAACTCCCGAGAAGCAAAATACAATTATTGTGTGAAGTCATGGCAGATAATTTAGTGGAGACGTCTAATTTAATATAAGAGTAACAGATAATTGTCAAGACGCCCTTTTTATGAAAAAAGTAAGAACGGTAGCAGTAAGCGCAGGCAAATGTAACAGCATAACAACAGTGTATGGTAGACGTGTGTTGTGCCTATTAGATAAAGGGGATGACTGGGTTGGATAAAATGCGTTAGTAGCGTTGTCTGTGGATGATTAAGGTTACTAAACAAGGCATCGAGTAGTTCATGTCTCCCCAGAGTAACACAGTAGAGTAGCGTAAATGGCTGCGTTTGTAATAACAAAGAACATTTAGTAAATACGATACCATAGGATTTACATGACCGTAGGATCAAGAAGTATAGCCAATTAAAGCCACAAAGTAAGAATACAGAATTTATAATGAGTCACAGTGTGGTACTTGCAATCAAAAGAATTCGTACGTTTGTGTAAAAAGGGAAAAACGTAACAATATATGCATGGATTCAGGTTGTGATTTTATTTAGTTCTTAAAAAATTCTTTAAAGGTTATTTTACTAAGTAACTGTCATACCATCAGCACTTGATAGAAAAAAAAAGCTTTAAATAGTTCAGACATTTTCCATTAGTTAAGCAAATTTAGTCTAGACACACAACACACCATGAGAATTTTTATATTCGTTATTTTGATTTTAGCACAGTTTTAAACATTTATATTTTTTATTGTGTTGACTATTTTCTTTTGCAACACTCAGGCATCTCTAATCTTAACCCGTTCAGGTTTTTTTTTTTACTTTTTGCAACAAAAGTGTGATCTCTTAGTAAGGAAAAGTCAGTTTTAAATTCAAGTATTGGTTGTAATTTTTGTACAGTAACATTTTTGAAAACTAATATAGAAATGTATTAAAATATTACATTTTGAAATGTTTGCTTAAAGTGGCTCCTTAAAAGCAATTCACGCCAAATGTTGTCTTTCTTATTTATGTTGGTAAACATATTAATTTAGTAAATTTTGGTTTACAAATTGTTTTGGAATTTTAACATTATAACTTGTGGTTTCAATTAATGTTAATATTAATATCTTAATTATAATTGAAAATATACTGTTTGGGTGATTGTCAATCAGAAATTATGAAAGTGATTGGCACTTCATACCAGAAACTCGTTTAAAAGCTTAAGTTTCAAAAAAATCTTAATTTACTAAAAAAAAAAAATAAACAAAAATTAATAAATATTAACTGCCGTATACATAAAATATTAAAATAGATTTGATATGCATTTTATGTCAAATTTGTATGGAAAATTTGTCATAAAGTGCATTTCAAATATATTTTATTTTTTATAAAAATGGCAGTAAAACTGTTAATTGAATAGATTTCTAAAATATTTTAATTCCAATATATATGTAAATACTCTAAAAGTTAAATAATGGCTGTGTGTCACATTCATAATTATAACTTTATGATAAAAAATAATTCTTGCACAAATTAAAAAAATTGGTCAAACTAGAATTGACCATCGATTAAATATAAAACATTTATTATTTATTCATTATTTTAATTAGAAAACCCAAGGCGATTTTGTGCCAGGTGGCAACGCCGCTAAAACAATACAACAACAAAAATAAAAACAGCCACTTAAGTGTATGGAAAACTTCAAAAATTCAATATTATATATTTCACTTTTTTCTTACCCTTTTCAGAAACGTTTTCAATAAGGTTTGTTTTTTAAACTGATTTAAAACTCTTGTTACAATTCTATTTTAAAGAATATAAATAAAAGAACATAAGGTAGATAGATGCAAAGAATGCCGATGAAGGATGTGGTGGTCTAGAAAATGCTGCATTTCATTCTGCTAGCGTTTAATTTTTCTTGTTTTCTTTGGAAAACGTCCGCATACATTTGTAAATAATTTTTCTTTCTAAAAATGTTTAGAAAATTAATTAAAAGCAACCAAAAAGCCGAAAATAAAGTAAAATTTCATTAATTTATAAAATCGATGGTTCGAATCCTGGTCAGGGAAAAATTTTAAAATTAAAAGAACGTTTGAAATATAAAATGATAAACTTTTGACAGCTGCTCTACATATAAGAAAATGAAGCAAAAAGTATTCAGCTTTTTAATTTGAGATGTCAAGATGAATTATTTAGAGCAATCAAGAATATTCTCACGCAACTTGATAAAAAAGAAGTACAAATTTACAAATATGAAAGCAAATCGGATTTTCCAAAAAACTAAATATATGAAGAAAGGAGGGAAATTTGAAAAGATATAAAATTTCTAAAAACACCAGTAGATTCTCTGTAATGCTGTTAATCAAAAGGTTTTGTTTCAGTTGGGGTTTTCTATTTAAAAACGTATCTTAAGATTTCAGATTTTTTGGCAAATAATTGGACAAGAATTAAATTAACTAAATTAATATGTTAAAAATTGTTTCTTTCTTTTTCAAAAGTTTTTTTTTTATTTTCTTCATGTGATTTGAATTTTGTAGATATAGCACTGAATGATCAGTTGTACCAGATATTTTAAATTAATGCGTTTAATTGTAAAAAGACAGGGGCTGCAACATTTGTTTTTTAAAACGCAAAAATATAAAAAGCTATTTTTCAACATCTAAACAATTATAGTTATAACACCATCATTATTGACCGAAGTACCGTTCAATGCAAAATAACTAAAACATTTGTAAACAGTGATCTGTAGCAAACAGCGTTGCCACTGAATTTTTTTTTACAGAAAATTTGGATCGGTTTTAATTACACAACATCTTATAAGCTGCATTTTAAACTTTTCTAAAAAATATTTATGAACACAATCCAATGATACGAGGGCTGCTCTATATATTTCTGGCCTAATAGTGAAAATACAAATATTTATAATCAAAAATGGTTTTATTGTTTTTCAAAGTATTCTCCAGCATGATTTATACACTTCTGCATGCGCTCAAACCAGTTGTCGAAGCACTTTTTCCACTCCGATTGAGACACCTCTAAAACATGGTTTTTGAACACTTCAACAGCTTCTTCTGGCGACGAAAATCCTTGACACGCATATTTTTCTTGATGTGCGAAAACAAGAAGAAGTCATTAGGTGCCAAGTCAGGGCTGTACGGCGGATGACCCATTAATTCGACGTTTTGGCCGTTCAAAAACGCTCTGGTTTGAGCCGATGTGTGAGAGCTCGCATTGTCATGGTGAACAATGATTCGTCTTCTCTTGTTGGTTTTTCGAATTTCTCCGATGACTTCAGGCAAACAAATTGCAGTGTACCACTCAGAAGTGACCGTCCTATGTTGCTCAAGCGGAACAGTCGCCACATGACCAGTTTTGCCGAAGAAACAGGCGACCATTTGCTTCGAAGTGCTTCTTCCACGAACAACTTTCGTTGGATTTTGATCGTCTTTGAAGACGCACACGGTCGATTGTTGTTTCGTTTCGGGCTCATACGCATAGATCCATGATTCGTCACCTGTGACGATTTTATAAACGTCTTTTGAAGCACCGCAATCGTATTTTTGCAACATTTCTTTGCACCAATCGACACGAGCCTTTTTTTGAGCGACTTTCAAATTGTGCGGGATCCAACGAGAACAAACCTTTTTTACGGCCAGGTGTTCATGCAGTATCGAATGTATGCTGGTGAAAGAAATGTCCAAGGATGTCTCTATCTCTCGGTATGTCGCATGTCGATCTTGCATTATGAGTTCACACACGGCATCAATGTTCTCTGGCACAACAGCCGTTTTTGGACGACCTTCACGGAATTCGTCTTTGAGCGAGCTTCGGCCACGATTAAATTCATTATACCAATTTTTCACAGTGCTATAGGATGGTGCTTCATCGCCATATAAAGATTTAAGTTCATCAATGCACTCTTGTCGTGATAATCCACGTCGAAAGTTGTGAAAAATGATGACACGAAAATGTTCACGAGTTAATTTCATTTTTTTCTATACTAATTTTTTCAAGTCACTGTAAACAACACAAATAATGGTCGTACGTCAAAACGTTTTCAGTACGATTATGCTTAAAAATGACAAACTTTCAAATGGAAATGTCAGATTGCACTTGGCAGCACTCAGTTTTGCCAGGCCAGAAATATATATAGCAGCCCTCGTATGATTTACTGCCTGTCCCAAGATATCAAAGGAATTTGTTCGTTCGTACAATTATATAAAAAAAAAAACAAGTAAGGGTGCTATATTCGGCTATAAAAGTTTGTCATAGCGTGTGTAATTTCTCCATAAAGTATATATATTCTGCCTTGTTATGCATAACGAAGTCGATTGAGCGATGTCCGTCTGCCCGTCCGTGTTAGTGTCTCGGCAAACTTGATTTCACAAAAATAAATAAATATGTCAATCGATCAAATATAGTGTCGAAAGAGGTGCTATAGGAAATCAGCATGATTAGTCCATTACCTTCGAGGCAGCAGGCAAAACACCACGCCTACCTCTAATTTCTTCTTCATGTCATTTGGAACAATAAATGTAACTCCAATCAAAAAAATAAATATATGGAGCGATAGAGAATTAAAAATAAGAAAAAAACATCAAGTGAAAAAATTCGTGCTCACCCATATTTTCCGTGTTACGGGCTCTGAAATTTTAAAATGTTTGGAAATATCAATATGGGTATCAGTTTAAAGCTGTTGAAGAGATCTTTAAGGAAATACTAAAATTTTCAAAACATGCTTAACCCATTAAGAGCCGAGATGACATTTTAATGTAAAATTATATAAATAGTACCAATTTTTTTATTTTTTAATTCTCTATTACCACAATATTTGCTTTTTTGATTGGAGTTACTTCACTAAGCTAGATTTACATAGATGGTGAAGGGTAATTAAAAACTCGGCAAAGCACTCTTACTTGTTTTATAGAAAATTTGGATCAGATTTAATTTCAAAACATTTTATAAGCATTTTGAACTTGTCTAAACAAATATCTATAAGCACAATTCAAAAATATGATTTAATGCCTGTCCCAAGACCAACAATTTTTTTAGAATTTGTTTTAATTTTAAATTTAATTGTTTTTTTCTCGTGAGCTTGCCATTCAGCCTCTCTACCCTCAGGATTAATATCGGCTGGGTGTTTGAAAAGGTTAACATAAAACATTTTTTTTTAATTAAGAAATTGCTTTTTCTTTTTTGATTAAATAAATAATTGAATTGATTGAAATACTAATTAAATTTCTATCTGAATCCAATTAAACTTTTAGTTGGTGCAGACATATATTTCTGTGTAAAATAAAATTGTACGTCCATATGAAATAGAAGATCTGAAGTTTGAAGTTTTTACCCTTTCAATAAAGGGCTTGAAAATACCACTCACAAAAAAATTTTAAATCCACTTTTGCTTCATTAAACAAACTTTCTTCAACTTAATTATAAAAAATATTTAATTACGGAAATAATTATGTTGGCAACTCTGCTTAATATTTGTTTTCTTTTTTTAATTTTTGTTTATTTATTATAACAATTTGTTATACTGCATTTAAATTACTTTAGACGTTATTTCTAAAAGTCGTTAGATATTATTCTAACAGCCAATTACTCAATCTAACGTTTAATTTTTTAACAGAATTTGCTACTTAAGACAACAATTTATTTATTAGCTGTTGACTAATTAACTGCCTTTTTGTTTTTTGCCGGTGCCTATTAAAATTAAATAACGTTTATTTATTAGTAAATTAAATGCAAATAATATTACGAGCAGCAGCAACAAATTGCATTTAATTTTTAATAACAAATATTGTACATGAATGAATAAAAAAAATTAAATACTACAATTTATTATTAAATAATTAACACTTTTTTATTGCAATCTGTCAATTTGCAACAGTAACAGCATGAGTTACGAGTTTTACTTTACTTTATTTATTTTTTTTAGTAAATATCGAGATGTGCTTTATTTGTGATACACTTAAAGAAAATTTATGTATGTATGCAATACGCAATAGTTTTATTATATTTAAAAAAAAATTTTTTTTTTCAAGACACTCAAAACATTTTACGTTTTATCCAGAGTTTCTCAATTTTTTTTTTAATTTTACTTCTTCGTTCATATTTGACTTAATTTTTCTATTTAGTAATTTTCTTAAATTTTAAAGAAAAATAGCCGTTAATGGCAAATATAGAGAATAAGATGTATCTGACTTCCATTCGCTGTTCAAATCCATAATTTTTGCAATTGATCTGTGATATTTGCTTATCATTTTCTCAGGACTTGACATCTACTCACTTTCCATAGACTGAATTCACGTCCATTAAATTGCAATTTATTTCTGGTGCAAAGTAGTGAATCCATCTATGTCTAATAAAATGTTTTTTTCGACGAACAAATTCGTTTGTTTATATTATATTTAGTTTTTTAAGCAAATTAACTTTTAAGCAAATTAACTATTAGCTATGTAGCGAAACAGAGATCTCAATCTTTCTTAAGTTTATGTGTTTGCCATTGGTTAGCGTTTAACAATGCAGTGCTCGTTGTGATCAAGAAATTGTGGGCTATAAAATGTGTGTATGTATAGTCGATTGCTGTGTTGGCTCTGGTTGCCTATTATATGAATGTCCCTATTTGTCCGGTTATCGCTATCACCATTTCTTGCTTCGTCGCAAAACGCGAAGAAATAAAAAAGTAAAAGACTGAAATTTTTTACAAGTCCCACTCACCGGAATTTTGCTATCAATGGATTATAATGTTTAAACGACCGTTGAGTTTTCGAAGGGCACAAAAATTTCTCTCACAGCGTAGAAATATTTTAAATTAATTTTAATAATGTCAAAGAATAGTGGCCTTGCTATAAGTCTCTCTCTCTCTCTCTCTTTTTAAGAGCTTTGATATTAAAAATAAAATGGAAGGACTTATCGAATTGCCCTCGTAAAAAAGCTTTTGTAGAATTTAATTTAATTTTTGCAAAATTTAATTTTGTATTAATTTGATTTAACTTAAGAAAAACCTGGTAAACAGCCTAAGCCTTGGTCGTCAATGTTATACTTTCGGTCCCGCTCATTGCGTAAAACAAACATTCTGTCACATTCTCAAAGGCAAAATTAAAAAAAATGAAATGATTGAATCTTTTGTATACAGAATGTGATGTTTGTAGCAAACAGCGTTGCCACTTACTTTTTTCCAAAAGATTTAATAATTAAGCTTTATTTTTGAAACCAAATTAATTACGAAACATTCTATAAGCTGGTTTTTGAACTTTTCCAAACAAATATCTATAAACACAGACCAAAAAATATTATTTTGCTTACTAAAAAAATTTTATATAAATTTTGTACCAAAATCGCTACAACGGCAACATTGTTCGAATTAAAATAATGTAAATATGTAAGCGCAAAATTGTGTTTGCAGTAGTTCCGTTTATTACATTCTGGGAGGACAAATCCTCGAATATTAGACTTTGTTTGAACCCCGTTGGCATATAAATTCTTTCAGTGTAAAATTATTAATATTTATGTTTCAATCTGTATCTCTAATTTTAGCTGAAATTTATTTTTTATAACAAACGCCATTTATGAGGTGTGTATGACTGTAACTGAGCATTCATTGAGTGGTGGTGGGTCCTGTAAAACAAAAAAATACAAAACATGATAAAAAAAAATTAATGTTGAATTGTTGTTGAAAGTTTTAATTTGTTGTTGCTGTGTTTTTATATATTTTATTTAATGCCAGTATAATTTTTTTCTTTATCCACTTCAAGAGGTGTTTATTAATTTTGCTTTTTTTGCGCTGCACATTCATTTTGTTGCTGTTTGTTTTTTTGCATTTTATAACGGAGAATAAAGTTGAAGCTACAACAGCGGATGACAGCAGGAGAGGAGGAAGACAGAGAGGGAGAGAGAAAAAAAACTGAAACTGTTTTGCATATTTCATTAATAAAGCCTGTCAAATGCAGTGTTTATTAGCATGATATGGCAGGTTTAAATTAAGTGTATTTCTTAAGCAATTTGTTATCAACACTAATAATAATAATAACATTTCCAATTAATCATGTATTAATTAAGCGGTTATGCAGCCAATTAAATGTTAAACCTACATAAGTATGTTTGTGTGTATTTATATTATAATTAATTGTTATGTTTTAAATATAAAATTAACAAACTTACCCAAAATATCTGCCGAAGGATCTTTTTCGCAAAAATTTGGTGATCTTTGATAATAGAAAAGTGATGTTTCTAATTTTCTGGCCGATTTTTGTGCATTCTTTTCCATATTCACTTTTGCATTTGAGGGTCTTTCGTGTCTTTCATTGGTGCGTTCGGTATTGGTGGCACCGTTATTGGATTTTTTATTGCGTGATCTTTTGAGCACAACTATGGGCTCCCCGTTGCCCAAATTCGATTGATCTACTAGTAGAGCCCGTCGAAATTGATGCTTCAATACTTTGCCGACCACATGAAAGTCTGGTGCTGATTTCCAACATGTTTTCAACTGACAACTACCGGACATACCATGACATTTACAACGAAATTCCATGTTATTTGAAACAGCCTTAAAAAGTAATTTTTTAAAATAAAGTTTAAATAAATTCAAGGTTGAGGGCATTTCGTTTTTTATCAATTTAAAATTTTTTATTTTGACTTTCTTTCAGCAAAAAAAAAAAAAAAAAAAAAATTAAAATAAGATTGTCTTCTGAACTAATGGGGCAAACTGTTTTAGATTTTTTTTTAAGTTTTTAGGGTTTCAAAACTGGGAAGGTCTGGCGCGAGTGAGATTTTAGGCCTTTTCTATATTTTATTGATTTAGCCAATTTTGAACAAAGAATTCCAAATATGGCAGCCCATTTTATTTGCTTAAAGTTCTCTATCTGGGAAAAAGATAATTTTGTTGTAGTAATCTGTGTTGAGAGAAATGAAGGGTGTTCCAAAATTTATGCAGGGTTTAAAATTAATACAAAACACAATTTGTTTCTTTAGATTATTATTATCAAACAATAATTTTAAGGTTATGTGCAAATTTGTACACCCGACAAGTAAGTGTCTGGCAATATCCACTCTTTTGTCGAAATTCTTAATAACAATTTGGCATGAACTAAAACTGTGAAGACAGTAGAAACAGTGACAGACAAATTCTTAAGTGACGTTCAAATAAGTTTCATGATACTCTTTTATGAGTAAGGAAAAAATAAGTTAAAAGGGTGCCCCTATGGAGCTGTGACTTTCAATTATGTGACATTATGGGCCTTTAAAAATTTAACAATGTGTATCCGCTTTAACGTTAAATTTAAAACATAAAATTTTAACGGTGCTTCCAGAGATAACCTGATTTTGACAGACATACAATCGTGCTTTTCTATGAAAAGTTTAGAGGCACATAACTCGGAAAATATAGGCGAGCTCCAATTTTTTCACTTGATGTTTATATTTTATTTTTTAATTCTCTATCGCCCCATGTATTTTTTTTTTTTTTTTATTAGATTTACTTCATTGTTTCAAATGATATCCAAAAATTAGAGGCGGGCGTTGTGTTTTGTACGCTGCCTCAAAGGACATGGGCCGATCTGGCTGATATTCAAAGCAAATCTTTCGAAACTATGACTGATCGATTGGAGTATTTAAATTTTCTATAGCTGATCTAGTGTCTTGGAAAACTTGATTTCAACACTAACATGGGCGGACAGACGAACATCGTGATGTGTAGGGTATAAAAATTAAAGGGTGGCCCATTCATAGAACGAAACCCTTCGAATGTAAGAACAACTCAAGGCGAATTAAATACAAGGTGATAGCGGTGGCGAATTCAATTCTTTTCCCTGGTATTCTAACTGTCAAACTCCATATATAAAAAATCTGTATAACAGTTAGATACATTTTTAAATATGGAGTTTGACAGTTAGAATACATGGGAAAAGAATTGAATTCGCCACCGCTATCACCTTGTACTTAATTCGCCTTGGAACAACTCATATTAGTGAGTTTAGTTGTTTTTATTTTATTTTATATAATATAATTTTTTTTGCTTGAAGGAATTTTTGACTTTTTGACTTTATATTTTTCCGCTACTCACAATTTTGTCTGCAAAAACAGCAGATGTTTCACATAATTGTTTTCACATGTTGGAAAGTAGGTTTATTGTTCAAATAATATTTTTAAAAAAGTTTACTCGAATTGTGCTTAAAAAAGAAGTAAAAAAATAATTTTTTTTTTCAATGATTAACAACAAGCCACAAGCATTTTGCAGTTCGACAAAGAAGAACTCAATATTATTTTAAAATTGACTTACTATTCTTCCAGCATGATTATTGTGCAGGTTAATTTTTGATTGTATATCGCCTGCCTTTTCTCTACAGTCTAGAAAAAGCTTGGAAAATTCTACACCAAAATCCATATTGTGTGAACATCCTCCCCATTTCCAACGGCTGGCAATTTTTGATCGTTCATATTTCTTTTCATCTTCTGCCGTTAAGATTTGATTTGTTTCGAGATATTGTAAAAATTGTTTCTTTTCCTTGTCTAGACTTTGTCTTAGATTTTTGTTAAGGGTTTTGCGATTCACCGACGGATCACAACCACATGACATTAAACGTCCCTGGCTGCAGGCACGTGCCACACTGTGTGCTACCCCGGCAGCTGAGATGGCAAATGCGAAAGCACTTTCTCTATAACCTGCAAAAAAAAAAAAAAAACAAAAATCTTGAAATAAATAAATATAAAAATGCATATAAATGTTAATCTCATTTAAGTGAAGTGTTTGAAAAATATTCTTTTTTATTGGAATTCACTAAAATTTTGTTTCAAATTTCAATGAACAAACTTTTAACTAAAAATCTTTAAGCTAAAAAGTATCTTCATCCATGAACTCCATGTCGTCACTTCAGCAATTCTGAAACAAAAAATAATATAAAGCAACTTGAGGTTACATATGAACAAGGAAAATGACCTTCTTGAAAATGTTAAGAATGCCTTTCTACTACATTTGCACTGCATATTAAAGTAAATTCAAGTAGTGTGAAGGAATAATATGTAGCAGTGGCACTGACAGTGGCATTCGTAAGTAAACTTGCGCTTTTATACTAATCTCCTGATGCCAACCTTAACGTTTCCCATGGGATTTGTTTCACAGCATTTTTGCGACACTTTTTTTTCTTTTGCTTTGGTGAACTTGCAACCAACTTTTGAAGTTCGAATAAAAATAAAAACAACAACATAAAATAAATAAAGCCAAATAAACATAATTCCAGCACATAAAAACAGTGTCAAAAGACACATTTTAGTAACGTGTGACATGCCGTTTAGAAGGTTTAACGTGTGGCCGTTTGAATAGTCGAATGATTCCCTACATTCAAAACAGCCGGACAGAAGGACAGACGAACTGTTGTGACTTCTGGCAAATAATGTAAGCTGTACAAAAATAGTTTGTAAATGATTGGCATTTTACTTTTGCTTTGTTACGCATTGTCAATATCCAAAAAAAAGAAACAAAATCTCACTACAAGGATTTTTTTAAAAGCAAAAAAAAAAACACATTTAGTTTTCGCATTAAAATGATAGTAACGATCACAACAACCAAACGTTGTAGTTGACTTTGTTTTCTTGCTCCCATTGTTGGACACAAACACACACCATCCGTTTGAAATGTATTACGCCGAAATACTTACTCGTCTTAGTTGGACAAAAATGTGATGAATCTCTCTAAAGTGCTAGATCAGATTCTGTTCGGTTTCGTAAATACTCGTATTGTGGAAAATACTAGCAAAGATTATCTTAAGAATTTGTCTACATATTTCACGTACAAGACTAATTAAAAATATGTTCTGTTAACTGTCTTTGGTAAAAGACTCCATCCCAGCCAATATTTAGCATTTATCCCGAGATGCAAAATTTCAATCCTTAAGTGTTTTTAAACTAAAACAATTATTTCCATATCTTAAATTTTGTGCATGAATGTGTATGAGTGTTTGAGTGAAAGAGAGCGAAAGACAAGAATGAAAGAAAAGTTGTATTTCCATTTAAATCGTTCATCTGTCATTTAAATCGCTTGGAAAGATATTTTCAAAAAAGACAACTTCTATCTTAAGATACTGGTATCAAGAAAACATCTTTAAATCGTCGTTGTCGTCGTATTCGTTAGCATGAGAGCGGTTAAATAGCGTTTAGCATATCTTTAGTTTTAGTTTTCAGTTTTTTTGGGTGCTTTTTCAATACTTTTAGGAAGCAATACAGCAGTGGAATCTTTTGATTGGCCTTTTATATAAAATTTTTATTTAAAATTTTAATATTTTAAATCCACTTTTGATACCGTAAAATAAACTTTCATTAGGCAACTGCAGTAGCGTTTAAAAATAAAATAGAGGGAAGGAATTCAAATAATGAGTCTCGTTCAAGTTGAAGCTGAAACATTCACTGGAAAAAGGCAAAACCAGTATCTGTTGTAAGAAATGGATCGGCGGAAAAAAACTACTCCAAGATGGTAGTTTTTTTTTCTGAAACAAAACATTCAGTTGTTTTAAATTGTATAAATTCGAAAATCCCTGTTGGTTTTGCAAGAACTTTTTTAAAATATTGTTACGAAAATAACTGAAAAGGTAGTGTTGTTGTTGCGTTTATAGAGGTTACCGCTCGTTTTAAGACATAAGATTACGAAGTCATGCGTTCAACTTTTATCTATACCCTTAAGCGTATCTAGAGGCTGCTTCTAGAGAAAGCTACAGCCCCTTACCAGAATGGAAAACTGTTTCATATATAAGGAATCCCATAAGAAGTAAAAAATTCTGAGAATTAGAAAGGGGGTGTTTTAATTTTTTTCTGAGTTTATATTAATTGTTGCTGAGCATCCGCAATGGATATGATTTATAAATAAAAGCAAATGAATGGAGAATACCAGAAGACACTTCCCGGCGACTCTAGTAGAAAAAGGAAAACAATTGTCTAGTTGTGGTAGATGATAAAGGCGCCTGTGTAAATAAAATAAGCAAATCGTAAACCAAACTTTAAAGAAGCATTGTTTAGTAAAAAAAAAACAGCAAATAACAACAGTGTGTAGTGCTAGATTGCAGCGTGTCCATGTTAGAACTTCAGCACTTCTTTTGTTAATTTAGCAGCAAAATTACCGATTTAGGACTTAGCACTCTTTTTAGCACTTTCCAATTCTTGATTTATCATTTTTTAGCACTTTTAATTAATATAATTTACAAAATGTTCCAAAAAATAATTAATACACTTTTCTGCAAAACACTACTTTTCGCGTGTAACAATTCCAATAATAGCAACGTAAGTCTGGGAGAAGTAAAATGTTGTAGATTCAAATCTTACTGCGGATACCTAGAATAAATTTGCCTAAGTACATAATATACGTACATATGTGTATATCAGGGCTTAAATTGCTGGCTTAAAAATAGCAACAGTACTAAAATCTTTGCTTTGCTTACATGTTTTTCAGCTAAATAAGAAAACTATATGTCTCAGCATTTACAAAACATTTCATTATAAACGAAGCAATAGCAAAAAGCAAATGCAAAAAAGAGAAAGAAAAGTATATGCTTAAGCTAACTATGTGTTTCTTTCTGCAGCAAAGCAATCAGCAAAGCATTTATTTTAAAAGCGTTTATTTTTTAAGAAAAAAAAAAAACACCATTTAATGGTGTAATAAAAATAACGTTCTTAAAATGTATTTTCCTATTAATTGCAAGTAATAAAAACATAAACGTTTCCAAAGTTAAAAGGGATGAAAAGCAGCCAGTTGCAGCAAGTAACAGCAAGAAAAAGCAATCGTAGTAAGCCACAACGTCATAGTAAGGAATTAAGCCATACAAAAGATTGCTAATTGCTTTGGTGTAGAAAGAAATACATTTTTAATTATGTCTTAAAAGTATAGGGCCCTCCTTATAAAGCGCTTCCTTTAAAGAATTAAAATTATTTTATGCTAAATTTCGAAACATACTTTTTAGGTTAACTCTTAAAAGTACTTTTTTTTGTAAAGAGATGTGTAACAATCAGCCAATAGTGCCTACTAATTATTTGTTTCACCCTTTTTGAGAAGCGATAGAGCAGAGGAATTGAGTGATATAGAAGGGCGATAGTGATATCGCCTTTAATGTTAAGTAGGTGCAGTATGTTTCCAAAGTTAGTACAACCATTATTGTTGTTTTTTATAAGGGAATTTTGTTAAATTCGTAATGGCTGGGATATGAACCCAGGTACCCATCACATCTTCGTTTGTAAAAGTACACTTTTTTTTAGGAAAGTTACAAAAAAAAAAAAAAAAAAACATTAAAAATAAACTTTAACAAAAAAGGCCTTCGAAACAGTTTTAAAAACAACTCCGTCCCTGTAACATACTAAATAGTGCCTAAAATGTATGTAGAAAAGAATTCTTTTACATTTACCACTGCACAGTGCTAAAGTAACTACTGCTGCAATTCTAAAAATATATTGCATTGCGTTTTTTAATCTTTCCTGATTTACTCATTGAAAACATTTCTGCATACTTGTGTATCGTGTTAAAATCATTTCATCGTTTATTTTGCGCATCCGTCAACTTGTGATGGCATTTTTTTGTTTCAATGTTTTCGTTTTAATTTTTTTTTCTTCATTTATTTTTTGGCTTTGATTTGAAATGGAATGAAGAGATTTAGTAACAATATAAAATTATACAGCACATGCAAATAAATTAAGTTTCTACAGATATTTGTTGAGCTTGTGAAATAATCAAATACACAGAAAAAAAATCGCCTTTTCCTCTATTTAGTTTTTGGTATATTTTAGTTGTCATTGCAATCGTAATCATGAACATCAATATCCTCGTCATGTCCGCCATTTTTGAATGTTTTGAATGCATTGTTTTGCGGTTTACAAGATTCTCTTCTTAACATTTTAATGTTGATGATTATTGTTGGTCACACAAAAAAAACAAAAAAAAAAAAAACACACACAAAATCTTAAAAAAAAAATTGAAAAAAAAGTAGTTAAAGTTGATGGTGAAGAGATATTTTAGTTTCTGTGTTGCATGGAATGCCATTGTAAAGCAGTTTGACATGTTGCTGACACATTTTGTCTCCAGAGTGTTTTTTAAATGTCGTATTATTTGGTGGATTATGCTAAAAAAATTATGGTCTTTAAGTTTTATATGCAACAAAAAGCTATTTAATTGGATTTTTTTTTATCAGGCAAATATGTGTATATAATTTTTGGTTGGGTTTTTTGTTTTAATTCATTAGGGTGTGGTGTTTAGGGCTAAACTACTTTCTCGCTTTGTGTTTCTTAAGAAGTAGTTTATGACATGAACCATTGATTTCTTTTAGTTTTCTTTGGCAGCATAGATGTAACGGCAAAAAGAAATCATTGAAATCATGCTCTAAGTTTAGGCATTTGTAATTAATTATGCAAAAATTTAAAGAGAAACTCCATCAAATGTCCTTTAAAATTCATAATTTTATTGAAACTACACATTGTACACAAAAATTTTTAGGCTTTTATTGTAAACGACTTAAGTAGACGAAAGCTTCTGGCAACGGAATTAAAACTGAAATGATCACAGTAGCAACTCAATAAGCAGCTGAGACCACTTTGATTAATGTAAAAAAATTATTTTGATTATGAATGAACACAGTGTTTTCTATCAAAAAGAATGTTGTTTTTCCCGACAAAAGATCAAAATGAGTATTAAATGCTTAAGAAAGATCAACAGGAACTTAAAATACCGACAGGCGATTGAAAGCAATTAATGCGAATAATTTGGTCAATAAAATATAAATGGGTTCAATACAAAGAATTACGAAACGTAAGTATTTTTTACGAATACGCAGAATTACCAGTGACATTATGTATAAAACATATCGCTCCTTTATTGCAACATAGTCATATCTCAAAAAAAACTTGAACTTGGCAAAATGCGATTTAAGTTTTCAAGACATAAGTCCTATAATCTAATTGCCGCAATTGCAATTGCTATAACTTTGGTTTAGCTTGGGATATAAAACTAATTTTTTTTCAACATGTACAGAAGGTATAAAAGAGAAGTTTTGCTTAAGTAACTACAAATTTTGAATTTTTTGAAATAAGACTATGTTGCAATAAAGGGGCGATATGCTCATTTCACAAGTTCTCGTTATTTTTTTTAGTTTTTCAAAAATAATATAAAATTGAATCAGGCTTGCGAACTTTTGATTTATAACAATGTTAAAATAATTTTCAGACCAACAAACAATTTTACCTAAAACTGGGTAAATTCGTAGAATTCATGCATTCAACTCTTTTTAGAAGTTAAACTTTTCTAGATACAAATTTTTCAAAACTTATAAAATTAATATGCTGTTTCTATATTACAGGCGATCAACTCGCCTGAAAAATTTATATGGAAATAACTCAAAAAACTGAGTGCTTTTCATATAAATTTTTCAGACGAGTTGATCGCCTGTAATACAGAAACAGCACTTAAATTTTATATTTATTAAAAAAATGCTCAATTAACCTTATTCAATTAGCAAAAGGCATATTTATTTTACTAGGTAGTGTCGTCTGCCCAGCTGATTTTCTCTTTTTATTACAAAAACAACATGGCATTTTGTTTTTGCTTTTGAAGTTGAAAGTGTCAAAAGCCATTTTCCTATGACCTGCCATTTTCTTTTTATTTGTTTGTTTATATTTTTTACTTGCGGCTTGTCAGTTTTATGAATTTATTAGTTCCCAGAGTAAATATACTTGTTGGCAAGAGTTGCATTTCGCATCTTATTCAATTAGCGCTGCAGTTAAGTATTAATTGCTCAATTTATTATTTGACTTCTTATATGGTAAATTGAACTCAATTAAGGCCTTAATTGCTTAAATTCCTTAGTTGCGAAATTTAAGCTTATGTCTGAACAGGGTATAATAGGGGCTTGTGAATTAAACAATAGAATTAAACAAATGAATTAAAAATATAGCGTTTTAAAGTGTGCTACCCAAAGGATAAGAAAATAACTATTTGGTTATCGCTGCAAGGCCTTTCCCTCTTATATCTCTCGAACTGTAACAAAAAACTGTACTGCTGCAAAGGAAAAAATAAATAAAATAACAAAATTATGTTAAAAATTAAAGGGTGTTCCTATAGATATGTAATTTTCGCACAAATGAAATTAATGTGTAAACCATAACATCAAATCTGTGAAGTTTATCCCCACTTAATATAAATATAGCAGCTAATAAATTTCAAATTAAAGGGTGTCCCAACGGAATACGTGGTTTTGACGACTAACACCTAATCTTTTAAGCCGTTATGAGCAGAAAGTTACTAAGAGTATTTATACAAGCATAAGATATTAAATTGAAATCTAATTACTGAAAATTAAAGGGTGCCCCAATAGAAATGTGATAATTCTTTTTTTAAACCTGTAATGTAGATTAATACAGAGTATTTTTCCTCTTTAATAAGTATATAAAACGAAATCAAAAATAAAAGATTGTTCCTTTAGAAGACATGATTTTGACAGATGTACATACGTATGTATTAAATTGTCTTATATTTTGACAATAAAACAACATGAAACATTAAAGTAAATGATTGCCCATGGGTACTCTTCTTGTTTAAGTTAAACGCTGATTTATTAAGCTTAAGTTGACTTTTGATTTTTTAATTTTTATTTTAAATTAAATTTCTGTGAATGTCTTAATTTTTGGTTTATTTATTTAAGTCGATACACGTAAATAAATTTTAAATTTTATTCGTGTAAATAATAAAATGTGTTGACCCAGTTTCATTTTGAGCCATTGTATTTATATACATTGTACAACTTTTTCAAATTTTTAGTGCAGTCAATTTTCATCAAATTATTTATTATAATTTACAATCTCTTATCACAATTATCGAATTGTTCTTTTAAAATTATTCACATAATTTTTTATGCAAATAGATATGTATGTCTGTAGATATGTACATACATGTGTATATAAAGAAATATTTCAATGATATGACATTTAATCTACATAAAAAATATACAATTTGATTCCATTCTCTATTTAAAATATACAACACATGATTTTAGTCATCTATAACTTTTAAGGCATAGAAACAACTCCTTGTATGTCAAATAGGCAAGTCACTTGAAATAAAGGAGAAATAAATTGCCGAAAAACAAAAGAAAAATGTCATAATAAATGTACAAACATATTCCCCACATGGTCAACAATCAAAAGTAATTTGACAAAATTTGCACATATTAAATGTGAATTGAATTTGACAGTAGCTCAAATGTCAAGTTAAAATGCAAATGCTATTGTAGCAGTGACATTTATTTAAATTCAATAACTTGAAATTGTATACAAAAACACACGCACATACATACATGCACTCACACCTAACAATCAATCAAACCAAAATTAAAAACAAACCAAGCAAGCAACCAATCACATCACTCACATCTGTTGTCAATCACATTGAAATACAGAAGAAAAAAAAAACAAAAATAAAAAATGCTAAAAAATACGTTTATAAAATGGCGCAAGGTTTACACTGCTGCAATTTAAGTCAAATGAATTAAGATATTTCTACCACCACCACCATCACCACCACTATCAACCAAACGTTATCAATCAGTACAACCAGCGCCAGTAGTCTCACCATTAACATCACCAACCTGGTTGTTTTTTTTTTTTTTTTGTAAAAATAAATGCACATACGAACTTGTTACGTACAAATTTATATAATGACTCTAAACTGAGCAACCGATTGATTGTTTAACAACATGTCAATTGTCATGATGGCAATCAATAAACATATGAACGAAATTCTTCTTGTTGCCTGCTCTCTGTCAATGTTACTGTGTTATTTGCATAACATCAACACATCATTGTCAAATCAGCATACATCAATTGTCAATCTTCATGCACAGCACTTGCATGCCATTCATTACATATCGAATCTACGAGTACTGGCTCTACATAATCAAACATAAAGACGACTTACATCATCACTTTAGTGGACAATTTTTTCTACAGAGAGAGGGATGAAAAAACATGCAGAACGATATATTAAGAATGATGTTGTTAAATCACATGATCAATTTAAATTTTGTAAATTTGTTTTATTTTCTTTTGGATTATTGCACTTGAAGAAATGTTTTAGTAAAAGTGACTTTTCAAAAAGTATCGAAAAAAATCGTTTGTTGCTATCGGAAATAAGTTTACTCTGAGACTATAATGTAACTAAATGCTGCTTGTGTTTTTAATTGCGAAAAATGTTTTTTAACTACGGACTAGTCCTTCAAGGATATTACCCATAAACTCTATTGTTTAAAACATTATCTTACAGAGCATTCAGCTTTTGCAGCATGTAAACTCTAGTTAAAACTATGTAGTTCAAAACTAGTGCAAGAGAAACCAATGTTCCAGGGATGGCAAAGTTGCTGCAATTAGGCTTGTTGTCCAATACTTAGCTTTACGATAAGTAAATCTTATGTTCTTATTAGAAATAATTTTTGTCGTGTGCGGTTTGTCCAAGCCTTTGTTTTAATATATAATTGATGCAAGTTTTCTTAAATTGATGTTTTATTTATGAATTGTTTTCAGTCTGATATTTTTCTCGACGGTGAGAACGAGTCAAAAACTTAAACTGCAATTATTTCAAAATGAACTTTTTTTTTGAGTTATGACGTTCTATTAGTAAATGAGCGATATAAATAATACGCTTAACTTTAGCTAAGATAATTTTAAGAAATAGGTTTAATCTTATTTATATTTTTTATCTAGAATGTAAAGTGTACAATAATTTTCATTTAGTAAATCTAGTTTAGTGAAGTAACTCTATCAAAAAAAAAAAAAAAAAAAAAAAAAACAAATATTGTGGTGACAGAGAACTAAAAATTAAAAAATTAATTTTGGTACTACATATATATAATTTCTATAAAAATTACATCAGCTCTTAATGGGTTAAGCATTTTTTAAAAATTTTAGTATTTCCTTAAAGAGGTCTTCCAAAGCTTTCAAACGATACCCTTATTGATATATAAAAAAAATTTAAAAATTTCAGAGCCAGTTACGAGGGGAGCACCAATTTTTCCACTTGATACTTTATTCTTATTTTTTAATTCTCTATCGCCCAAATGACAATGGAACAATAAAGTAACTCCAATCAGTTACTTTTTTGTTCCAAATGATATGAAAAAATTAGAGGTAGGCGTGGTGTTTTGCCTGCTGCCTCGAAGGACATGGACCGATCATGCTGATTTCTAATAGCACCTCTTTCGACACTATATCTGATCGATTGACATATTTTTTTTTGTGAGTCAAGTTTGCATCGGCAAACTAACACTAACACGGACGGATAGACGCACAGGCGGACATAGCTCAATCGTTCTATATAATCGCTATGCATAAGATTTTAAAATATTCCCAAAACTACCCCAACCCTAAACAATATTTGTATTCTCATTTAAAGTTCCCAATTTTGGAGATAAATAACCCAATTTGATGACACTATTTTAGCTAAGCGGAACTGAGTGTAAATGAAATTTAACCCCTCATTTCAAAAAGTCAGTTTGAATTAAATACTGTTTTTTCCGAAACCACGAGGAGAAACAAAATTAATATTTTAATGCTGATTACGTTTGGGTAGAATATATTTCTGTTCATCAGGCGGAAGTTTTCGGAATGCAGTATGCCTCAACTACCTGCTGCTACAAATAATTGGTAAATCAGTCGGTTGTAAGAGATCATGAACTATGAATTGATGCTGTATTTTTTTCTAAAGCTTCTCAGGTAGGACTTGTAAGAAAGCAGTAGATGCAAAAAGAGGAACTATTGCTACGTTTTTAGAACAACCAAAATTCACAATAGCTTTAAATGGGGGTAGGTTGTGAGCCAGTGTCTTACAATAGTTGGATTCTATAAATCTGAGATATACCGAACAACACAATCAAAACGCTTTACGTTGGATAACCGAAATGGTTGAAGGTACTGCTACTAACATGCCAGTTAAAGTCATGTCTGAATATTCAGCTTTATCTAGCGTTGTAATGATGGTCACTAACAGAAGTCTTTTGGCATACGCGGCCTCAGACTGAAGCACTCAATTGCAATAACGCCGGCCTCTGTAATAAAAATGAGAAAATATCTGTAGCGGCAGTGGTGTATCTTAGTTACGCCTCTTAATCGAAAACCTTTTTCGTACAATAATCGTGTAGCATTATGGCGTCTCTGAAAACATTTGCTTTTGTGCAACAAACATTTTTTTGTTCGTTTCTCCAAAACTGATTTGATGCAATTTTATTTCGAGTGTATTTTGTAATCAATCAGATCATTTTAAAGATTTCTGAAAGTGTTCGAAAGGTTTGACAAAATTGTCGATTGATTGTTTAACATGCTTCAACAAGCTATTAAGCAAATCCATCATCAAATAAAACACTCGTACAATCGTACTTCATGTTGACAAACAAAATACTAAAAGTCTTGACAATTGTATAACTTCAAGTTCGTGTGTGAGTGTCTTTGGAATATATAAAAGAGCAACTAAAAGTTAAGCTTGTCATGCTTTATAATCAATCTTATTTCCATACACAATTCAGTTGTGGCACTGTCACCGTCAGGCATTTGCAGCTCTAAATCACTACAATGTGACATTTGCAAATCACTTTCGTTTATCATTGATCATTTTTTGTTGTTGTAGTGTTTTTTTTTTTGGTTTTCTTTGGAAACAATACACCAGCCGAGTGTCATTTGCATTCCAATAAAGAAGTAGCTGGTCAAACAGCCAGCAAGCAAGTCATTCATTTGAGTCAAAGGAGAAACAGCAACAAACATTTCATTGAGCTTTTCTTTGGGCCCATAAATTACTGAAACTGACCCTTAGTCTTGGCCAAGTTTCTCAACGAATGTTTTTTACTTTTGTTTTTTTTTCTACGTTATGATTTTGTTGTTGTTGTTTTAGTTGGAAAGCGTAATTGCATTGTAAGTTACATAAGTTTGGTTGATACGTTATTGTTTGCGACATTCTTTATCCAATCGTCATCATCATCATTGTCGTCGTCGTTGTTGTCATTGTTGTTGTCTTGGCCGCCGTTGTCAAGGCGTACTTAAGGTTGATTTTGTTTTTAAAGATAGAGATCCTTCTTTGTTGATTCATGATCACAAATGCCATCTCTTAAATACACTTTACTAAACTATTGATTGACAATAATACATTGTTCATTCTTTTACTCCAACTTGTGATTCTTTTTGTTGGTTGGAGCATTTTAAGGGAAAGCAGTCTCGACTAGAAGGATGTTTGGGCATCGTCATCAACAGCAACAACAACAAGCGATATATGCAAAATAGTTGACCTGTCATTAAGTTAGCAGTCGTCAACTAGATTTAAAGTTATGTCTGTCCGTCTATCCGTCTTTCTGTCTTTCTCATTGTTTCTGTCAATTCTTTAACTCGTTACTTCAACGTCGTCTGCATTCACATTCTTATTTTTTTATTATTTGTTCTTTTGTGATGATGTTGTTGCTGCTTCTGCTGAGTTGTTGCTGGTTCCCAGTTGACATCAGATTTCCATATTGGTCTTGAAGTTATTGGGAAGTTAGTTGCTCAGAATGCAAACGACTCAAGATTTATGGTCAGTATTGTTGTGTTCTTCGGATACATTTGGGAAAATATGGAAATTACTTTATTTTCGTTTTTGGTTAACTAAAACCGAAATAGGATACAGTTCCAATGTAGTAATTGTAGTTGTAGTTGTCGTTGCAGTTATAGTTGTAGTTGTAGTCGTACTGGTAGTTAGTTGCCTTTTCAATTCACTCGTTTTCTCTTTAAACTCACGATAACTTTTAAATAAATTGTAGGGATACTAAATATTTGAAGATTTATTTTATTTTTATTTTTGCTTTTAAATTAACTTTTAGGAATTTCTTTAGTTTCTTATTCATTTAATTTTTATGTTTTTTTTTTATCTGATCAAATGCATTTAAAATTATTGTTAAAAATTCAATGCTCCTTATAACTGAGTCGATTGTCTAAGACGTTTGAAGGCTTATAAACAACATTCGTATCTCATTTAAACCTAACGGTATTAATTGATTAATGACTTTTAAAGGTATTTAACAAAAGATGTATTTCAACCAAAACATTCTTCCTTTTCAGGCAAATTTATTCTTCTCCTGTGTCTCAGTTTTTATTGTTTTTTCTTTTGTTCACAAGCGGGGAAAAACAGAAATTGACAACTCATTTCCATTGTTAATCAATTAATTGAGAATTAGTGTTAAGATTAAGTTGAATAAAAAAAAAACATATATCTCCATATAATTTTCTCATTTGGAGAAATTTAATTTCTGACAGATGACAACGCCACTTCATTAAAGTGATAAATATGATATTTTTGATGTGTTGAAATAATAGGTCTGTTTCTTTAGTTTTTGGGTAAAGTTCGCGAAAATGAGCGCAAGCGTTGTTTTCTCTCACAAAGAGACAAAATTATATAAAAGTACAGGAACACAAAGTCTAAATTTTAAACACAAAATAAAAACTCAAAGTATTTTGACTGTTTTAATAAAAAAAATTTATTTCAATAAATCCACAAAAAGAAATAATAATTTATTTTGTATTTTGTTTGTATTTTAAGGCTGTTGCACAAGTTTAATTAACTTGCACGAAGAAAAAGTTTGGGCTGTTTCGTGCAAGAAGAAGAAGATCTTTATACTCTCAAAACTGCTCTCATTTACCAAATTTTGAAGTAAGAAAACAATTTCCGTGCAAATTGGGATCCCACGGGATCCCAAAGTAGAGTAAAGAAACAGACTTAATAATGAAAAAAAAAAGAAAACTTTTAATTGAAAACACGGAACTTTTACTAAATTAATTAATTTTTAAAAAATTATTGTGCTCTTTTTTAAATTATCCCGGGTATATTAACAAATCACTGATATTAATTATTGAGGTAATTTGCAAAGTGCCCGTGCATAAAAATCGTAGTGTTTTGTGATATTTTATTTTTCATTATCTTGTATAAAAGAGCCGAAAAAAGTCAGCCGTGGTTTTTGCTTAAACTTTGATTTTTGTCCTTCCTTTGGTGTTTGGACTAAAGTCGGTAGTTTATTTAAAATGTTTGTGAAAAGCTTCCTTAAGAGCTAAGTTTGCGGTAGCGAAATGGCCATCGAGACATGCTTTCACCCTCAGTAATCAATATGGATGATTTGGTAATAAAATCGGGATAATTAAAAAAAATATCACAATAATTTTGTGAAAAAATTTTTAATATATTTCAACCTCAGTTATTATTCCAAGAATTAATTTTTCTTAGTCTTAAAGAATTTTTCATAAAACAAATTGAGCGATCTTTTATTAAAGCGTGCAAGCAGGGACATACATACATGTCTCATTGTAAACGCCATTTTTAAAAGCCCGATAGAACATTTTGACATTTATGGTTAGTATGCTCCTTCTAACCATTATAAATAAAGTGACACCTAAACCTTGTGTGACTTACTCGCTGGTGGCATTATTGGAATTTTTCCTCAAAAATGAAGCCGGAACTTGCATTACGGTCGATAGAGGTCTTTACCGAACCATGTGTAAAGATTTGTTGTTTTGAATATGGATGACATGGATCCGGGTAAGATGTGTGGTTTCAACTTCGACTTATTAAAATCAAAATTTGCCGATTATTTAAATTTCGAGAAATGGACCTGTCAATTGGGTTCCATAATCATGAGATTTCACACCTCTCGACTATTTTCTGAGAGGCCATGTAAAGAGCAGCAATGCTCGAAAAACTGGCTGAAATTTTAAAGTGAAAATGCACTTCGCCAACAAAAGCCGTGGAAACCGGATGCCCGAACTCATTTTGAAATGTAAATGACATGTATAAAGCTTTCGAATAAAAGGTTTTTGTTATTAAAATCTATTTTTTTGTATTATTTTATTACAATTTAATATTCCTTTGGTATTGAAATAATATTCTTATATCTTTAATGTGTCAAGGCTTAAGTTTTAAAAAATTTTGTAGAGAGATTGCTTTAAGCAGGCAGCTTTTGGTTTCAATTTTTTAAATTTCCCCTTCTTCTCCAACAAATAAATTAATAAAAATTCTTAATTTTTTGATACGTAAAAGGGAAAATTTTATAAAAATCTAGTAGAAAGAGATGTTACATAGTTCACATATATTCGTACGTTTAGATTTTTGCCATAGGTGCTAAAAGCAAATGAAGATCCAATTGCTTAATAATCTCAATTACGCGTTTAGCCTAATTGTATCTTAACGTTTTGCTGCTGCTTAGATTTTTGAATAAACCCTTAAGCAATACAAAAGGTAAGGACGCGATGATGTGAGTGAGAATTTCTAGAAAGCATTAAGAAATGTTGAAACGACAGAACGGACCAGTGTTGTCGTTTGGTTACCTTTTTTAATTTTTTTTTCAACTTTTGAAGGCTCCACGTAAGAGGTATAATTTTATTATATTATTCGAAATTTTCGTAAGTTTTGGTACAGATACGAAATAAAGTACTTGTTTTATTATTTGTTTTAAGAATCTCTATTAACATATTAATTCAATTTTAATAACAAAGCCTGCAAATACAATCACAATCTCATATAAATAATAAGTTTGAAATAAACATAAAATAACTGCTGAAGTCTTGCTCTGCTCAATTTCGTGAAAAATGTTTCTTGCTTCATGTTTAGATACAGTAAAATGTTTCTAGCGAAAAACTAATCATTCTGTTCAGACTTCCAAAAATTGTTAGCAACTTTAGTTTTTTCGCTTGAAGAAGTTCTGAGTCCTAATTTAAATCCTCGTGAGTATCACCGGTATAAAATTTTTTCCATACGTTTTTTATTATTTTTTATTTTCGTTTTGTTTTTGTTCAGTAAATAAATTTAAATTTTATTTTATTATTCAGTAAATAAATTTATTGGAAAATTTCAAATCCTAACTTTGAATGAAAAAATGTAACTTTTTTGAAGGAAAAGAGTAACTTTTTCCTGTCTTTCCCTGGTAACACTGGAACGGACCCTAAGTAGCACTTATTGGTTAAGCCATCTTAGTAAAGGGAGTAAAAGTTTCCACAAGTGTAAAATGAAATTGAATTGAAAATATTCGGTAATAACAAACACCAATATAAAGTATTACAAGTGATTTAGAAATGTAGCCGACATATTGAGAATATTGACTTAAGGTATAGAAAAGTTATAAATTTGAATTTATAATATAAAGAATAGTGCTTCTTCTAAAATGTCATGATCTGCTTTTTTTTAACTTTAACTTTTTAACTTTAAGGTGAATTGCAACAGCTTTTTTCAGAGTGAAGATTTTCAAAATATTTTCTTCTGCCCTACTGTGCTGTCTTAACACAATTGGACCTTTTAGGACCCAAGTGAGTCGATTTCCTTATATCGGCATCCTGTGCAACCTACTGTGCTGTCTCGAGAAACAGAGGCAAACAAAAATGTTTTTTTTTTATCAAATATATTTTCTGTTGTGACAACTATGCGCTCTTTGGATTTGTTTAAAATGGATGTTCCTCCCAGTTGAAAACTTAACTCTGGATTATTAAATTTACGTCGATGGTATCAGTACTGGCTTTGTTAAAACAATATTTATTATGATTTCATATATCAAACAGAACCCCAAGCAAGTATTTTAGTGTAATCAAATTTCCCATCACCTTGTCACACTGAATTATAACTTTTACCCAACATTTCCTATTGACCCTTGTCTCTTTATTACATTTAATAGCGGATTCAATTTAAATCAACTGAAGAAAATGAAAAAAAAAATATTTTAAAATGTCTATTAATTTTCTCTATCTAATCGTATCAATAAAATACTGTTCTGTATGTTCAACTGGCCGCAGAGACCACACATTTCGGAATTCTAGTAGCCTCAATAAAGCGCACAAATGTATATTAAATGTAAGAAAACTTAAAATGTCAAAATAAAAAGTCAACTTCATTCATTATTTTGCATGTGTTACGAGCTACTGAAGTTGGTTAAATATGTTTCGATTCATTTGAATTTTAACAAAAAAAAGTCAGGGTTTGAAAAACTCAAGTTGGTGATTAAATCATTAAAAAATCTCAAAGGAATTAATTATGGAAAATTTGGGTTGTGATATTTTCATTAACTTTAGATCGCTTGGGATCATTTTAAAAGCACACAGTTTACAAAAATTATTTTTAAAAATTTTTTGTTGTTGTTATGTTGTTAGTATTTTACTACTTTTGCAAAAACTACATTTTGCAAAAAATTATTTAATGATTTGCCACAACAGTACTTTTTTCAAGTTTATTCTTTATAAAACCACTTTCTGTAACAGAGTCAGAGTTTCTTTCTACAGCTTCCTATTCATGATGTACTTTTCTAAAGGTCTAATTAAAAAAATTTCTCATCATAGAGTGCTGTTTCATTAAGGTACTTTTTTAAAAGGAAGTTTTTTTTTTTGTAAATATTTTGTTAATATTTTATTTTTATTTTGAAGGCAATAATTTTTAGAAAATGTAATTTTTTTGGTAACTTGTTTAAAAATTATTTATTTTATAAGGTTATTGCTTAAGAAGAACTTTTATAAAAGGTACTTTACTAAGGGTTTTATAAAAACGATTTTAAAAGTACTTTTTGCGAAAGTTATGTTTTAAAATGCGCTTCTTTTAAAATACTTTTATAAAGAAGGAAAGGTCCCCCTTGATTTATTGTTGTTTAAAATCTACAACATACTTAAAAAAAGTACTTTTTTGTGTGTAGATTGTTTTTTGAAGAAAGGGGCTTAAAAGAACCCTTTTTTAAAAAGAACTTTTTAAAGGTACACTTTTTAAAAGGTACTGTTTCAAGCATAATTTAAAAAGTACCTTCACTGGCAGCTATATTTTTAAGAAGAATTTACTTTAGTTTTATTTTTCAAAAAGTACTTGTCAAATATCTTCTTTAAAAAAAGATTTAGAAAATATTATTTTCTCAAAATGTACCCATCTTAAAAGTTCCTTTTATTAAAAAGTACTTTACTAAAAAAGTATTTCTTTTAAATCTGCTTTAAAAAAAAAAGAAGAAGGATCCGCTATTACCTGACTATTACCCTAGTATACACATGTAATTACAAGTAATAACGAACTTAAACCTAACTTAAAATTATTGATTCACTGAAAAAAAATATTAAAATAAATTCTTTGAGTAAATTTTTGAACCCTGACTGACTCTGCAATACAAACATTAGCAGAAAATTTACGAATGTTGACTCGCATCAAGTGATCATGTCAATCGATAAACGATCGATTGTAGCACAATATTTCGTCTTTAATGCAACTTACAAGAAGCAAAGAATACGAAAACTATTTAGACATACAGTCAACTTAGCTCCAATACTCGTAATGATTACAATGAATACACTGTCCTTATAAATTGTTTAAGTTGTTGCTGATGATGACTATTGTTGTTGTTGTTGATGTTGATGTCGATGTCATTGCTGCTGCTGCTGTTGTTGATTTTCTTTTTTGAATGGTTGTCAATGCAACCAATATACAAGAGCAAAATTATTATTGGCTGGCTGAGGATTTCCAAATATTGCTGTCGTTTCATTTCCCTTGTACTAGTTGGTACTTTGGGAACCCTTAAACAATAATTGCCAGTTGCTGTACAAACACTTATTTTTTTTACTTATTTAAGTGTGAAATATCAAGGGATTCAAGCGGCGAAAGAAAGAAAGAAAAAAAGAAACACATTTGATACTCACGGAATTGTGTTTACAATGAAATGTATCTAAAGACAACTTTAAAAAAAATATATATATTCTGCAAATGTAATTTTAGTTAATTTCTATTGTTTTGCGGTTTTGCAGTTGTCACATTTCGCAATTAGAAATTACACTAGGAAAAGTATCAACGGTCACTTTTAAATATTCTCACCGCTTTTTTCCGCTTTGCGTTTTTTTTGTGGCATATGGAAGAGTTTGTTGTTGTTGTTTTTGACGACTTTTTTAGATTGAAATATAAAATAGAATTTGATAATGATGAGGCACGCTTCAAAGCTTCATTCAAAGAAACTTGAAACCTTAAATAAGATACAGATTACAAAGAGATTTTGCCTGCTGAAGATTTACTTCAAGATGTTCAAATGTGTTAAACAACCTAATGGTCGTTAATAAACAAAACTATAAACAATATGTTGTTATTATTGTTATTAGTTTTAAGTTTTAAATACAGTGTTCGCTAAAATTATAAGTATAGTGTTTAAACATATCTTTAAGAACTTTAAAGCAATTTTGAAAAAGAATTTGTTTAAAGCAAGTCAAGATTTTTTCATTAATAGATTTAATGTTCAGAAATTGGAAATCAGTTTATTAATTAATTTAAAGTAATGACAGATGTTGTTGGTCAACTAAAGAATTTGAAATTTTAGAACCTAAAAGTGCTTGGCCATGCGCCAAATTAGATTTCCTTAACAAAACACTCAAGAAACTTTTCAATGTGAAAAACTCAATCCTTTTGTATTTGAGTATTTATAAATCTTTTGTCATAATTTTAAGTAGCTTGGACATGCTGCATTACATTGCATGTACATTCGAATACGAACTAATTTCTTATCAGTATATTAATTTAATCGAGTTATTGATTCTACAAGCTGGCTCTCTCTCTTAAGAGAGTTAAACCTCTTTCTTCTTCAATGAGTTCTGATACCTGATTATATTTAATGAATAGCTTGCTCTCATCGTTGAGTTTCTTGCTTTTACTATCGACTGTAGTGATATCAGACTGAAGACTCTCTTTTTCATCACAGATTTCAGCTAAATTCCAGTGCCGCTAATTAACACACAATTTGCGCTACTATCTCAGCTTCTTTCAGACGTAGTCTGAAGTATCATCTTCTCTAACTATATACTTTTTTTAAAGATCATATGACAGGTCACTAACGCACTTTTCTACAGATTATACTACATTAAATACATTCAATCACCTTTTAAAATTTTCGCTCAAAAGTTTCTGCCTTAGATAAGCCTTTCTCGAGGTAGTCCACTACATCTCTTCCGGTAGCCGCTATTGATCTATAAAAACCTGAGTTCCTTCTAGAATAAGCTCTCCACTTCTTGCAAAGCTCTATATCCATCCCTGTTAGATTCTCACGGTTTCAAAAACTAGACAGTTCCATATTCGCAGGTTGGTCTATATTTAAACTCCAGTTTGCTTGACTTAATTTAGGCAGTCTTCTAGTAGAGACAAATACCAGCTAGAAGAAGAAGTTAACGGCCGATGTGGTAAAAGTCGAACTTCTGATCTGACAGTCGCTGTTTATTTAGTTAATCGTTTAAGAAGTAAAATAAGATATTAAAATTTAATCGATTAAATTTAATCGGGTAATATTATATTCGATTATTCGATTAACCGATTAATTAATATTTTCACTAAACTTGATTAATCGCTTAACCAAAAGAAAGTAATTGATTAATTACTTAAAATGAAAAAAACAAATATTAACCATTAATTGATTTAATAACCAAATATTTACATTATTAAAAACAATTCGTCATTTCATCCGACACATGAAAAGAAATTCACACAAGAAAAAATCGCACTCATTGGAATTAAAGTAAATAAATCAGTCAGATTAATTTTAAGCTTTACATTAGAAATTTCTAATAATAACTATTTAATGCCAATACTGTTCTCTACTTCATTTATGTGTGTTTTAAAATTTATCTTCTGCAGAAACTAAAACAATAAAAATAATCATAAAGAAACAAATAAAATGTATGTGTTGTACAAATAAAATATTTAAAATCTCAGCTGGCAAGCGGTAAAATTAAGATGATCAAAGATTTTGCAAATTAAATAACTAAACAGCTTAAAACACAAACCGCTTAAAAACACACACACACGCACACTCACTCACACGAACACTATACACATTAAACAGTGATGCCTCAGAAGTAACTTGATATGTGGTCAACTTTACTCATTTCATATTGAAGTCAACGGGTCCATCTTATACTTGTACTCGTACAACATGACTTCAGCTAAGATGTAGATGAACTACAAAAGTTTGTTATGGATATTCTATAACACAACTATCCGAACTAACCGACTGAAAGCAGTAGCCCACAATTATTAAAAAAGGCATTAGAGGCGCTGTTAATGCAGAAATTATAATAAAAAAAAAAATTCAAATAAAAAAGAAGAACAAAAAACAAAACAAAAACTAAAACAGTAAACGGCAAACGATCACAAATGTTAAGGTTCACTGCTTCCTTTTATATCTTTTTTTTTCAACACAGCGACTTTAACTTCGTTTTGTACCTCTTTGCCTTTTTTGCCCTGACTCATTGTCAGCTTCTTTTACGACACACACAACTGCAAATTAGTATTCTTCTTCATTCATCTTAGTTGTGGTTATTTTTGTTAAGATTTTGTAATACAATCTACTTGTGCGAGTTTAACTACAACACGGATGTTTCGCTCTCAAAGCCACACATTTTAACAAACACCTTTAACAAAATATTCGTAAAAAAAATTAAACCTAAAGTTTTCAAATGTAACTCGATAGAAATTGATTTAAAGAGGTATAAGAAGGTTTCGATTTTTAATTTATGTGTTTTAAGCCTTCACCAAAGGTGGAAAAAGGGTATATGAAATTTGTGTTATTTCTATAATATTCATTTCCGAACTCCGACTTCTTGGGCGTATATATTCTGAGTTCTTATGAGTCGATGGAGCGATGTATATCTGTCTGCTTGTCGGCCCGTGACAAGACACTTGATGAGGTAGAGAAAATTTAAGTACTCTATTCGATCAGATATAGATTCGAAAATTTTGTTATTGAAAATCAGCAAGATCGGTTCATGTCCTTGGAAGCAGCGGCCAAAACACCACGTCTGCCTCTAATTTTTTCATATCATTTGAAACAATGAAGTAACTCCAAACAATAAAACAAATATATGGGGCAATAGAAATTTAAAAAATAAGAAATAAATATCAAGTGCAAAAATTTCACTCGCCCATATTTTCGAGTTATCGATGTGTGAACCAGTTATAGAAAGGTACGATTGTGCACCATATTTTGTAAGATATCATTATGGATATCATTTTAAAGCTTTTGAAGCGATCTTTAAGGATTTACGTAATTTTTTTTTTAAAATGTTTAACCCTTTAAGAGCCGATTACACTTTTATGTAAAATGACAAACTTAGAAAAAATAAGCTCGATTTGATGACGCTTAAAAAATCCCAGATTTTTCTAGATTTCTTTTGAAACTCAGTCATCAATTCAGGCAACTTATAGATGCAAAAGTGTGTTCAGGTGAAGGTTCGGTAATAAACAAAACAGACTCAGAAATCCTTAAATATGCCCAGTTTCGTGCGATTTACACACTATAGTCATTACAGTTGAAGCTCGCATTTCGATATTTAAAGACCATTGCTGCACCATGATCAATTATTCTATGTTTAAAAATATGGATCACATTAATCGGAAATATTGTTTTAACAGAGTGGGACTGCATGCTATAAGTCGAACGCAACCATCGACTTATTAAAATCAAAATTTCAATTGGCCTCAAAGGTCATACGATTTGACACCTCTCATTTGTATTCTGTGGGTCAATGTGAATTCACTAATTTATGCCGATAAACCAACAGCAATTGACGGTTTAGAGGCGAACATTGTTTTGCTTACGCAATACTCGAAGAGGTAGCAAAAAATAACTCGTCTAGATTGCTTCTTGTCGACAACGGCCAGAGTAGTCATATGCCCGAAATTATTTTCAAATATTAAATCCATATATTGATCTTAAATAAATATTAATAGAACTGCTATTAACAAATTAAAGAGGGAATGACAGAGCTTTACACAATCTCTACATTTGTGGTTTTGGTGTAGAAATGCCTGCAGCCATCATTTGATTAAACATTTTTCTTTGGGTGTATTCTTATTCATGTATATTTTTATTAGGCTTTTTGAATTTTGCATGTCTAATAATACGACTTAATAACTTAATGTTATTTTCTTTGGCTGTTTAATTTTTTTTGTCCATGTTTTTTTCTTCGTCTTTTCTAAGCAGACA